>CM038725.1:12202588-13692588 GCA_021613375.1 Megaleporinus macrocephalus | reverse complement strand
GTTAAATACATCAGTATCATCATACGGTTTATACTGTGCAGCCATAATATCCACCCAACCTTCAGTCAACAGCATTACTGAACTGCGACAGTCCACCTGCCATTGCTTTGACAAGACGCCTCTCAAACTATGTCAGTCAACCAAGTTCCATGCAAGAGAGAAATATCTCCACTAGTTTCTCTTCTCCTCTGACGTGATTGCAGCAGGCAGCAGCGTTCGCCTGTACGCCTGCCATGTGGCTGTGGTCACATGCTCGTCTCTGAGCCGGCACGGGGACCACCCTGCCTGCTCTCCCGGCAGCGGACCACCTCTGAAAGCACATGCAGGGTCATGGCTAGGTGTAAAAAGACAACAGGGCTGTGGTGTGTGGGAGAGCAAATTAGAGGCCACACTCACACCCAGCACTCTAATCCTGCTTTTCAGCTGCTGGGTTTGGTGTGACAACTGGCACATGACGTCCATAAAGGCCTAAATGCTACGCAAACCTACGCAAACCCTTTTCAGTTTGGGTCTTTCAACGCAGTCCAAAATGTTGCTTTGTGAGTCACGCTCTGGCTTCGAATACTAATTCAGGCTCTCTAAGCTGTTGCAAGAATAAAACGTAAGACTGGAGCACAAAGCTTTATTCTACCAGTGTGTATGAAGATCAGTCACTTGTCTTCATTTCAGTGTCGTATTAGAAATAATTCTGAACCGTCTAATTGACCCGCCAATGCTTTTCCCACAAATGCACTCTTTTTTAGTTGTCACTGTTGGACAAGCTTTGCAGAATGTTGGCATCTCATGCAACCTAATCATTCATTGTGGCGTACAGTAGGCCTGGGCGATATATCGAGTTTTTAAGTGATATCGATATATTTTTATATGAGATATAAGATGAGACAATATCGTTTATATCGATATAGTCTGTGTTGCACTGCAATTACATTTGTAGATCCACCAGTTCGCCTTACTCTTCACACTGGCCCGCCTCTCATCCCCCACAAAACTCACTCCTCAACACTTCACGCGTAAACGCAGGCAGTGACAGCATAGAGACAGATAAAGACACAAAAGAAGCTATCAAGAGCAGCTAGTTAGTAGAAAGAAAAACAATGGCCGTCAAAAGTAGGGCTGGGTATCTGGGTATTTTCGTTACTTTGCATATAACGCAAAATAAATAACAAATAAAAAACCTAACGCGCATCAAAACGGGAAGCACACAGAGCTAGTTAAAACATGTCGAGGCGCTCAAAAGTTTGGCTCTACTTCGAAAGAGTCTGTCTCAGAGCAACTGCATCAAGTGCTTCAAGATAGTGGCTTCCAGAACGGGTAATACATCTAATCTGATGAAACATCTGATTACACATGAAATTAATCTCCGTCAAGAGATTTTCGACTGCATGAAGAGCAGTAGCACTACTGGGCAGCTACGATTCAGCTAATGTTAGCACAATACCAGCAAGTATTAGCTAGTTAGCTAGCGACATGGCTAACATTCAGTCAGCGTATGAATAAACCTGTAACGTTGTTAGGTATCGCTCGTGTTCTGTAAGTATGACATTAACTAACAGTTACTAGCGTATCGATTTCACAGAGTACAACCCCTTTCACTGTAGCAGAACAGCTGAGGATGTCGTTTGCGAGAAGGGATGAAAACCACAGAACAGCATCAAATTTCACTGTTATATTTATTAAGGATTGCATAATTTTAAAGTTTAAGCAAGTAATGCTAATGCTTGTTCTTAATAAAGCAGCACAAAGATGCTCATTGTTTGTTCGAACAAGATCCAAATAAAACTATTTTTTGTTATCACCTTATGGGAAGAAAAATTATTGATATATCGTATATCGCCATTCAGCAAAAAATATCGAGACATTACTCTTGGTCCATATTTTTAAAAGTACCTACATTTAGAGGGTATTACTCATTTCAATTGGAAAGTAGTTAGATAGCATGGATAGGAGAGATTGTTGTTATGGTTTAGGATAATTAGCTAATTCACTGATCTGTGTAGATTCTATAAGTTACAGCAACTTAGTGCAACATGATAGCCTAGTATTTTGAACTGAAAACTTAATGAATGCATTTATATAAATGTATTAATCCAATCGTAATCAGATTTCTGCAGTTATTACTCAAGTGGTCATGTGAACAGTATGCATTAATTCTTGCCCATGTGCAAAACCAGGCCACGGTAAAGAATTCAAATATTCTTAGTCTTATAAATGAATTATGTTCATAGTTTTCATTAAAGTGACTCAATGTTCAAAATAATAACCTTCATGAAGTTTGAGTTTTATGTTACGTCTTATTGTGGGAGCTTATTGGCTGGATGTAAAGCAGAAATCCAATTACTGGCTGACTCATATAGACTCCAAAGTTTTCCCATTATCACATTACACAAATGCATGTAAACATGCTGATCTAATAACTGACAAGATCTGATTTTCTGCAGTTAACTGAATTATTAAGTGCATATAAACACCCTCAGTGTTGTGCTGCTATATCATGAGTAACATTATGGCTGTGATTCAGTAGCAGGCTCGAGCGTGTGTACTGTAGACCATTACAGCTATGATGTAATTCATAATAACATGTCTAAAGTTCTACTGCTTTCATACAACAGTTCTGCAAAATAATAAAAATGTGAAGAAGCTCTGAACAGGGTATGAAAACATTAACACTGACAACACCTTCTGCCGAAAAGGTAGCAGTGTTTTTGCGCTCCAGATGGAGCCATCAAATGTCACAATATCAGGTTGAGCTCCGATTATTCTGCTTGCCAGATTAACCTGAATGTCATTTTGCACCAACGAGCCTGTACAACATTTCACAGCCCGTCTTGTTTGCTGAATTAATTCCAGTTTCTTCAGTTACTTAACTAAAAAGCCTGCGTACAGGCAGCGACGTGATATGTTTTCTGAAGAGCAATCATCAAGCTGAAGCCAGAAATACTAATGTTCCTAAGAACAGAACAAGACTAGAGCACAACCCATGTTCTCTCCAGTTCGCAGAGCTTGGAAAAAAAAAGACAAGCGTCAGGAAACACTATATCTTTGGGCAAGTCAAGTGAATCTGCTTACTCTTCGGAAAAACGAGACAGTGGGCTGGTTCAGGTCTTCATCTGACACATTTACTATGATGAATTATTCAATGACGAAGAGAGGTGTGCTGTGAGTGGGCTCATCATGCCTCACTGATGCACAGCACTGTGGCCATTCAGCGGAGACATGCTCGCTAGTGTATGGCACTAGTGAATCCATCAAAACAGGAAGCCAACAGGAGCTTTTGGTGCTTATTATGGCACTTAACGCTTGGATGGCATTTATAAACGTGCTGTCTCTCGCAGATTTACTGGATCACACAAACTGGCGTTGTCATAATTACTTATTTTTAAAAAAAGCTTTTTGTCATTTTCCCGTACTTGCCATTTTCTAAAGGTTGTGCATAGTTTGTTACAAGTCTAGTCCTATTGTTTAACCTATTCAATTACTCTAATTATTAAATCAGATTTGTAACAGATTTAGTGAAGCAGAATGTCTTCATATTTTCAAAATTTTAAGAAAATTTAACGAACGGGGTGTAAACAAATTCAGTCTGGTGTGAAACTGCAGAGAAACTTATCAGTTAGGACCAGATGTGTCAAGTAACAAAAGTACAAATACTTTGTTACCTTACTTAAGTAGAAATTTTGGTTATTTATATTTTACTGGAGTAATTATTTGGACTTTTTGCACCATTACAATACTTATAGGCAACCAGTCATCATATCTTCTGCTCCATGAAACACATGTTAATGCTCAGTAGTACACAGATATGCTTCTTTAATATATTTACATTGTACTAAAATGCATTCATCGGCTGAAACAGGAAGCCTAGTGCATCCCAAATTTTTCAACATTAATATTTTAATATAAGATTATAACCATTATGGCTTTTAGAAGAATTATGTTTTTGGGCAGGTGGACTAGTGCACTATGGACCCATGTGGTGCGGCCTGAGCTTTTGTCCCTAATGGCATTTTTTACATTACAATTACATTACTTTTATACTTTAAGTAGTTCTGAAAGCAGTACTTTTACACTTTTACTGGAGTAAAAAGCTTGAGTTGATACTTCAACTTCTACGGAAGTATTTTTAAACACTAGTATCAATACTTCTACTTGGGTTATAAAAGTAAATACCTTTGACACCTTTGGTAAGGATGTCTTTTCTATTTTTCTATATCATTTTTATATCATGACAGCTGGTCTTTACATCCTGTGAAAGTTTCATGATAAACGGACCAATAGAAATGCTCCAAATCTCATGGAATAAAACTGCTTTAGAAAAATCTACACTGAATATTACGAACATTTTTAGCCTCTCCTGTAAAGCAACTATTTTGGAGATACTTATCACAACAGCAATGAAATGTAATATATTTTCAATCCAAATTGACCACTCTACCACCGACCCATAGGTTTTACATGAAAATAGTGCTTGTAATTGTGAAATTGTGGTAAATCTCAAAAAACCTATTTGCCATAGATTCCATATAAGACTATGACTTTGTTTGTGCCTTATCACTTCATGTAGGAACTGGATTGTATCCTGATAAGATTTTAGTTACACGCAGTTACACTTAGCAGTCAAATGCATCTCCAGTTAATCGGACTAAAATTTAACTGCTGTGTGGGACAGAATATGAAAATCTGCTCACTTAACTGCAACCAAATACCAATTGTTTATTTTGTCTACCATATGCAGTTTGCTATTACACATTTCTTTTCATGCCAAACCATGTTTAGTGTTCCATGATTATCTTCTTCCCAGACACAGGTCACGTTCCAAGTAATGTACCTTATGGGGAGCAGTTTGGGTTGTACTAGGAAAGCGCTTTGGTTGAGGAATGCATCTTGGAGAAATGAATATAACACGTGGCCGAAATGTGTTTAAGACCAGCTATTGAAGTGGTTTAAGAAGATTGGATCTGTATCTGTTTTAAATGCATCTTGGGTGCAATGATGTGGTTCGGCCTTTTCCAGATATGATCAGGTGTATGGGTCCAAGCACAGGATCTACGCTTTAGGCCAAAACCACAGCTCCAAACTATCATTGACAGGTCCCAGACAGCATGCTGCTAACCAGTTTGTGCAATAACTTTCCATAATGAAGCTACTTTGGATGTCTGGTTCCAATTGCCACAGCTGTAAGCAATGAGCACTGCACACCAAATGACTTGAATGAGTAAGTTTGTTTACATGTTAGATCACTGAATTATGCAAAAATCTCGAACATTTGGTGGAATTCCTGTCTACTATGATCAATAGGGCCTTCCTAACTGTGCGGCACACTAGAGTGCTGAATCAGTTTTCCTAAGCGTGCGGTCATCAACAAGAAGCGGAATGAACCGAGACTTTCTGCTTTGCATGAGCTGCAGCACAAACTGATTCCAGAACATGTCATCCATACTATTACTAACTTCTATTAACATTTAAACAGCACTCTGATGGATTGGACGCACCTATGTAAAGGGAGAGCCTAAGATTAACCATGTTTCGTGTTGCATGATTATCTTCTTCCCAGACACAAGTCACGTTCCCAGTAATGTACCTTATGGGGAGCAGTTTGGGTTGTACTAGGAAAGCGCTTTGGTTGCGGAATGCGTCTTGGAGAGATGAATATAACACGTGGCCGAAATGTGTTTAAGACCAGCTATTGAAGTGGTTTAAGAAGATTGGATCTGTATCTGTTTTAAATGCATCTTGGGCGCAATGATGTGGTTCGGCCTTTTCCAGATATGATCAGGTGTATGGGTCCAAGCACAGGATCTACGCTTTAGGCCAAAACCACAGCTCCAAACTATCATTGACAGGTCCCAGACAGCATGCTGCTAACCAGAACATGCTGATTCCAGAACATTTCATCCATACTATTACTAACTTCTATTAACATTTAAACAGCACTCTGATGGATTGGACGCACCTATGTAAAGGGAGAGCCTAAGATTAAGTAGAGCTGCTGTTTTTCACAGTGAAAGGTTTATGCTCTCTCTGTAAATCAGCCTCAATGAGGGTTAGGTGAGCGGGGGTCCGTCACGGAGGCGTCTGAGCAGTTTGATCATCGCTCAGGAATAATCTAGCGGAGGTGAGGGTTAAAAGCCTGGCCCTTCACTGTTTACAGTGAGCAGTTTACTACAAGGCCCTGAGCTATTTAGCAGCTATGAATAAACATCATCCATTGTCCTGACAAGGCTTAACGCAGACCAACCTTGCTGGGTGTAAGTGGGCCAGGACTGCTTTGAAGCTTCACGTCTTTATTTTGATTTCCAATGGAAATATCGTCTTTGCGCCGGCCAAGGCAGCACATTGCTCAGCAAAAGCGGACAAAGGAAATTGTTATTTGGATTAGGCCGAGTCATTTTTTCGTGACTTTGTGGGTCTGGCAGGGCTTCAATAACTCTCTCAAAAGCATCCTGGGACAGCGAACCGCATTCCAGCTTCGGAGACAAGTTCACAACATCACACTTCAAAAGTGCATTTGGATATTTAAAAAAGGAGAAGAGGCACCAGGCACATGTAGAAAAAGAAAATTTGACTACCATCAATAATGGATTTAAGCACCGTATGTTCTCTCCGGATTCAATAATTTACCCTGTCTGGAATTTTAAACAAACAGAATAGCGAGGGATAAACTGCGGCAACTCCCAAAGCCTACACACAGAGAGACCGAGAGAGAGAGAGAGAGAGAGAGAGAGAGAGAGCTGTTGTGTACTTCTAGCCAAAAAAGCCGCAAGCGCAGTGGTCACTGCTGAATTCTCCGAAAGGAGGTCATTAAAATGATGACATCTGCAACCAAAACCCAGAAAGAATAAGCAAGAAGTTGCAGACGAAACAGAAACGGGAATGCTCCCAGGTATCCCCCCGTTTACGTCTGCTTGCAAATCCCTTCGACCTTTCATCTCTCGCTCTGTACCTGAAGAAGGGAGCTTACAACACGTTTTCCAAAATTCTTTCCTCAGGTTTCGCTACTTACGCATCCATTACCATAATTTCATCACCCTGTACTAACGCAAGGCGGTGTTTGGCATGCGTTGCTACCCACAGCTTGCGTTTTTTTCCCCCTGGAGGTTTCCCTGCTGGTGCCTGGATTGTATCCTGGCTTGTTTACACCTGCTCATTGGGTCTGTTTAGCCGTGCGCCAATTAAGGCCTAATTAAATGCTGGGTGCACCAGTCGGGCTCGCTTAGTTCTGATCCTAGGAGCTACTTTGATCTCCTCTGACAGATAAGGTGTCTGCTCCAGAGCCTAACCCTACACTTGGAGAAAATCCAGTTCATTAAAACAAGGGGTTTTCAGGAACGGTGGAAGGCAGGAGGGGGAAGAAGAGCGAGGTTGGGGATATTTATGGTTAAAGAAGCTCAAGCGGTTTGGGATTTATAATGATCTTCTCATGTGAGTTTAGGGTTTTTTGGCCCAGTGAGCAAGGATGGCAGCAGGAGGATACAGCTGCTGCAGGATTACAATCCAAAACCGATCCGCCCTTTGTTCAGCTCGACACCAGCGGATTCTGGTTTACGGAGAGAGAAGGCAACATAATCACAGCTTTTTCTTTTACCAGTGCAGTAAAGACAGCTTCTCTACTGTAAAGCTTATAATCAACCACAGACAACAGTAAAAACAGGGTCACTTCTGTGAAATAATGCAAACTATTCTTCTAAAATTAAATATATTAAATATACTAAATAAAATTTCATACATTACCGTCTTAGTACACTACCAGTCAAACGTTTTAATACACTACCAGTCAAACGTTTTACTACACTACCAGTCAAACGTTTTAGTACACTACCAGCCAAACGTTTTAGATACACTACCAGCCAAACGTTTTAGTACACTACCAGTCAAACGTTTTAGTACACTACCAGTCAAACGTTTTAGTACACTACCAGCCAAACGTTTTAGTAACACTACCAGTCAAACGCTTTAGTACACTACCAGTCAAACGCTTTAGTACACTACCAGTCAAACGTTTTAGTACACTACCAGTCAAACGTTTTAGATACACTACCAGCCAAACGTTTTAGTAACACTACCAGTCAAACGCTTTAGTACACTACCAGTCAAACGCTTTAGTACACTACCAGTCAAACGTTTTAGTACACTACCAGTCAAACGTTTTAGTACACTACCAGTCAAACGTTTTAGATACACTACCAGTCAAACGTTTTAGATACACTACCAGTCAAACGTTTTAGTACACTACCAGTCAAACGCTTTAGTACACTACCAGTCAAACGTTTTAGATACACTACCAGTCAAACGTTTTAGATACACTACCAGCCAAACGTTTTAGATACACTACCAGTCAAACATTTTACTACACTACCAGTCAAACGTTTTAGTACACTACCAGTCAAACGTTTTAGTAACACTACCAGTCAAACATTTTACTACACTACCAGTCAAACGTTTTAGTAGCACTACCAGTCAAACGTTTTAGTAACACTACCAGTCAAACGTTTTAGTACACTACCAGTCAAATGTTTTAGTACACTACCAGTCAAACGTTTTAGATACACTACCAGTCAAACGTTTTAGTACACTACCAGCCAAACGTTTTAGATCACTAGCAGTCAAACGTTTTAGTACACTACCAGTCAAACGTTTTAGTAACACTACCAGTCAAACATTTTACTACACTACCAGTCAAACGTTTTAGTAGCACTACCAGTCAAACGTTTTAGTAACACTACCAGTCAAACGTTTTAGATACACTACCAATCAAACGTTTTAGTACACTACCAGTCAAACGTTTTAGTAACACTACCAGTCAAACGTTTTAGTACACTACCAGTCAAACGTTTTAGTACACTACCAGCCAAACGTTTTAGATACACTACCAGTCAAACGTTTTAGTACACTACCAGTCAAACGTTTTAGATACACTACCAGTCAAACGTTTTAGTAACACTACCAGTCAAACGTTTTAGTACACTACCAGCCAAACGTTTTAGATACACTACCAGTCAAACGTTTTAGTACACTACCAGTCAAACGTTTTAGATACACTACCAGTCAAACGTTTTAGATACACTACCAGTCAAACGTTTTAGTACACTACCAGTCAAACGTTTTAGATACACTACCAGTCAAACGTTTTAGTACACTACCAGTCAAACGTTTTAGTACACTACCAGCCAAACGTTTTAGTACACTACCAGTCAAACGTTTTAGTACACTACCAGTCAAACGTTTTAGATACACTACCAGTCAAACGTTTTAGTACACTACCAGTCAAACGTTTTAGATTCACTACCAGTCAAACGTTTTAGATACACTACCAGTCAAACGACTTTGATCTACAGGATTGTTGTAGACTTATTACAAGAGTTCTAGAGTTTTTTCACTTAAGTATTTTTAGTGAGCCAAAATGATCTCACTACACTGGCGGATAAAATGTTTGACTTGTTTCAAACATCTGCCAGTATAATGAGATAAACTGACTTACTAAAATACTTAAGTGCTAAAAAATGTCTGGAACTCTTGTAATAAGCCTACAACAATCTTACAATGAGAAATATATAAAAATATTGATTTAAGATTCAACATCATTTCATTTGACAAGATAGCATTTTTTTGCAATGTACAAAGCAAAACCTCTTTTATTTCTCTAAAGCATTGCTTTTGGTTAGTTTAAAGGTTCTACACCATTTTTAGGCGGGTCTGTAGATCTAACCATGGCATCTTGTGATCCGAAATAAAATGCTAAAGTTCAAAATAAGAGATAAGAACAAAAGCAAAGCAGCTAATGTTGCTGAACCAACATAAGAGAAATAACTTAAGAAGAAAAAAAAAATACAATTAACCATCAAACTCAACTCAACACGCAACTCAATAAACCTAACTACTTGTTATTCACTTCTGTTTATAACTCAGTACACAACCACAGCTGAATCCTAAAGGGTTCCACAGCCTCTTATCATTCTCTCTTTGCTCTTGTAGAAGACGACAACATGAGGTTTACGATGCACGGTGCAGAGTGCTGCTTTGGGAAGATGATGATAAGTGGATGTGGAACTCTACTGTCAGGAAGTATGTGTAACCCCTTTTTTTCACCTACAGCCTCAGCGTGAACCCGAAAGGACGCCCGCTGGGAGTCGATCACTATTCGTTTCCACTTCCGTCTTTTCCTCCCCTTCCTTTTTCACACTCTTTTTGTGGCAGCTCAGCGGTACCTATCTGAACAATAAAGACAGACCAATGACGTAGCGTTCACGGTGGCGTGTGTGAAAAATGCCAATGACACACATCATTCGTTTACGCTGATTCTCGCCGAGGCTTCCCGCAGCTTTACCAGAAAGGAAGATCGCTCATTTAGATGACATGCAGAGGGAGCAGGTGTTTAAGCTTCAGGCTAGCTTAACATCAGCTAATGCACCTCCAAACCCCCGCAGGCAAAAATCATCGGAATATTCCAAAAAAACACATCTCTGCGAGCAAAGCACATGAGCACAGAGTGAAACCTTTCCCAGGCAGAAATCTATTTTTTGCATGCTGTGAATATTCAAGCAAATGGGTCTTTAAATGCTTATTTGAACAAACAATTGTAGTACCACTGAAAATGGTACTGACTAAGCAAATACCAAGAGTGGTAAATCTATGAGATTTCAACCACAACTTTCAAATATACAGTATGAACCGTTGGGCCCGAAATACAAAACTACTGTTTTGTATTACACTCAGCCGTTTGTTTCTATCCTGGCCAAAGCTTACATCTTCAAAAATGAAACGATTTATGTATTTTTTATTTTTTTCCATTTTCTTTTTCAAAGAACTGCACCTTTTTCCTCACACCTATTTCTTTCCTGTATGGTTTCTCTTCAAATATTAATGAGGTTTAAAGAGCATGGCGTGTGAATAAAACATCAAAGCTACACTTACAGGATCCTTCAAATTAAAATTGAGGGTTAGAGAGCCATGTTAGTGAAAGCGCTGGAGATCAAACGTGGTTCCGCAGATTTAGGTGGTGCATTTTTTTAGGTCTTGCACAAGGCTGAGGTCACAAAGGATTTCTCTGAAAAGGTGTGAGGATAAAGCAGCTTACGCTAGTGGCCTAAACGCAAACGGATTCATGTTAAAAAGGAGAAAAAGAAAAAAAAAAACAAGGAGGCAGAAGTAAACCTATTAACCACTGCTTATTCAAGGCTAAAGCACTCAAGCACTAAAGCCTCGGTATTGGTTAAAAAGAAACTTGCACACGAAATCAACCTCCAAAACATAATGTTATCAAAAAAGAGGCAAAATCAATTGATTGCTTAGTGGATTTTCTTTCCATTACCTCATCTTCATCATTTCACTTTAAACCTGCTACATAAAAAAAAAATTGTTTCGATATAACAGCATTAGCATTACTGGTAACTGCAATAACAGATGCTGCATGATGGCTATGTAGAGTACACAACAAAAATGGAAACACTACTGCAGGACAGCGTTCAGAAGGCTGAAACACACAGATACACTATATTGCCAAATATATTCACTTCTTCACTTTTTATATTCAAATCTTTGAATTCAGGTGTTCCAATCACTTCCATGGCCACAGGTTTATAATATCAAGAACCTAGTCATGTAGACTGCTTCTACAGACCTCACACATCTCCGTTTGTCAATCCGATGGACGAGTCTGGGTTTAGCGGTTGCCAGGAGAACAGTACTTGTCTGACTGCATTGCGCCAGGTATAAAGTTCGGTGGAGGTGGGATTATGGTGTGGGGTTGTGTTTCAGGAGTTGGGCTCGGCCCCCTTAGTCCCAGTGAAAGGAACTGTTAATGCTTCAGCAGACCAGGAGATTCTGGACAATTTCATGCTCCCAACTTTGTGCGGACAGTTTGGGGACGGCCACTTCCTGTTCCAGCATGACTGCCCACCAGTGCACAAAGCAGTTCTATAAAGACGTGGATGAGCGAGTTTAGTGTGGAAGAACTTGACTGGTCTGGTCCTGACTTCAACCGGATAGAACACCATAGGGATGAATTAGAGCGGGACGGTCGAACATTCCCATAAACACACTCCTTCAAGCCTTCCCAGAAGAGTTGACGCAGTTATTGCCGCAAACGGTGAGCCCACATCATATAAACCCAACGGGTTAAGAATGGGACGTCACTCAAGTTCATATGCGTGTGAAGGCAGACGAGCAAATACTTTTGTCATTATAGCTCAAGTCCTTTGTGACAGCTGGCACAGACCTACATAAACTTTTATAAATACAACTTATTCCTATATTCAACAGAGTAATACATACAGTAAGTGAGCGCTTACTGAAATGACCTGGATTCAAACTCAATCTAACTAAACTAATAACACACAAACTGTTCTACTTTGCACTTTTGTCTTATACTGAGCCCACTAAGTAAACATCCACAGTGCAGGCTAGAAAAAGGAACTGAGTAACCTGTAGATCTCCCTTTGGCAGCAGCATTCTTTCCACTCCGATTGGGCCATTCAATAAAAAAATCTTCTTCATTCTTCGTCTTTAGTTGATTTACTTTGGGTAAATGTCTTGTTGCATTACCCAACATCTCTTCAGCTTAAGATCATGGACAGCTGCCCTTCCATTCATCTGTAAAATGTTTTAATACACATTTGAATTCATTGTTCCTTTAATGATCACAAGAGGTCCAGGCCCTGAACAAAAACAATGATGCTTCCTCCACCATGCTTCACAGTTAGGATGAGTTTTTGTTGGGTGTTCAGTGTTTGTTTTTTCCCCTCTAAACATGCCATTTATGCTTAGAAGCTCCACGTTTGTCTGATTTATTTATAGAACACAGAGAAGCATTGTGAAAAATTCACATGGTCTTGGAAAAGCTTGAGATGGGCTTCACTGTGTTTATTGGAGAGCAGTGTCTTGCTTCTTCTTGGTGTCCTTCAATAAGCACCATTCTTTATTATTAGTTCTCTAATATTGGACACAAGAACCAAGGCTTTTGCAGGTTGTAGAGCTTTCTGCAGGTCTTTTGCTGTTAACTTTGTGTTCATCATCACCATAGTGTCACCATAGTAACATAAGACAGAAATATCTGAGAGTGACTACTGCGACTTCTGCATGTTAACTTCTCCAACATGTTAACAAAAGCAACCATACAGTCCTTATCACTCAGCTCCTTTAAAACACACAAAGCTTTGTTGCAAAAAAACAGATTTTAACCTCTAACCTATCAGTCTTGACATGTGGAGATTAGCCAAGACCCTTATCAACATACGGCACCCTCAGTTTTCAACTAACACCATAGCAACAGCAACAGTATTTACTTTTAAGGAAAAATGACCAACCATGAAACATGCCAATCATTTGTAAAGTATTAACTAAAGATATGCATGTTTTGAGAGTAAACAAGTGTAGAAGGTGTTGAAAACTCAAACCCAGGGAGATCAGACTGTGCATTAATTACAGACAGTCTAAGTCAACACACCACCAGAATACAGCATCTGTCTGTGGTGTAACGCTCTGGGCTGTAACTAAATGTTAATAGGAGATCCACAGATCAATCAGGGTGCTACTCAGGGAGAGGAAAACCCCCAGCACTGGTGGGCCCCAGCTGTTCTGCCTTTGGATCTGTTTTAATGGCAGGTACTTCAGCCACTCCTGGATTCTAAGCCCATCCTCTCCCTGCTGAGAGCACAAGGGAGTCCGCAACAAAGAGCATTCGCTTCTTGCTGCTCCATCCTAGACACCGGGGGCTCCCGTTTTAACCCCCTAGGAGCCCACTATGGAAATGGGCAGCGGCATTCAATCGACAAAAAAGAAAAAAAAGAGAAAGAAGCAAAAAGCCATTTATCTTCTATTTCAGACCCTGCTGCTTGCTAACTCTTAGTCGCACATTTGTTCTCGCTTGATGGCTAAAATCCCATAATTGAAATCCAGCACATGCAATTATGCAAATGGGGCACCCTCCGACGCCGCCTAAACCCCCCGTACATTTCCATGCAAACCTGCTCGACTGCGATTACGTACTTACAGGGCACACGGTTTTTCGTCCGCTCCGCGAGATCCATCACCATATACAGTCGCTTAGCCCTGATTACCTGAAGCGTCAGGAGAGCACGCTTTTTAAATGGCCAATAACAGTTTGTGTATACACCTCTAAATATTAAAATAAATCATGCGGCCGTGTCTTATTACGCAGCAGATGGGGCACTTTGTCTGCGCTTTCTCAAAGGGCCACTGTACAAACCAGGGACATCGATCTTGTCCACATGGTGGTGGCACATCATTGGATGATCTCCTTGGCTGGCGTTGGGTTTGCAACATGGCTGGGGTATTGATGGATGTCCTCCACCCTTGATGAAGTTCTCGGTATGTGCGTCGCCGCTCGGGCGGAAACTGGTGCCCCATGTGAGGAGACCCCGCCCCGGTCTCACTGGCTTCGCTGCGTTCAGGACGGAGGAGATCCTGTTAACAGATGGGTCCTTTTTGTCTGATGTCCCTGGAGAGAGCATCTACAGGCTAAACAGCCCATTTACTGGTTACAGTCCCCTCAACTCAGGTGAAATAAGACATATAATGATATATAGCTTCCCTGTTTTATTCATGTGTTGTGTTTTATTGCTTTTTATTTTGTATTCTTTCAGTTTTTTTCTCTTTTCAGTTACTTTAGGGTATGTATATAGTCACTGTCCAATAAAAAACAATTGTCTCCAAAATTGCAACTTTACAGGAGAGACCAAAAACATACTTTACTTTCAATGGAAGTCAATGGAACCAGAAATGTTTCCAAGCTATTGTGGAGCACTTCTATTGGTCCATTCGTCATGAATATTTAAACAATGTAAATGACCATTGGCGTGTTCAAATGATGTAGAAAACTCAATATCGGCAAAAATTCAGATACATGTTTTTCATTGGACAGTGACGATATGGTCATTGTCCCACGAAAAACAAGCATCTACTAAATGCCAATTTTAAAGGAGGGGACAAAATCAGTCCTACTTTCAGTTTAGTCAATGGAACCTGATTTTTTTTAAAGCTACTTTTGAGCATTCCTATTGGTCCATTCATCATGCAATGTAAACCACAGCAGTCGGGTTCAAATGCTGTAAAAAATTGACAAAATGGACAAAAATGGAGGTACCAGCTTTTATTTGGGCAGCGACAATATATATTC
Source organism: Megaleporinus macrocephalus (assembly GCA_021613375.1). Taxonomy (NCBI): domain Eukaryota; kingdom Metazoa; phylum Chordata; class Actinopteri; order Characiformes; family Anostomidae; genus Megaleporinus; species Megaleporinus macrocephalus. The sequence goes on along the minus strand of CM038725.1, from coordinate 13,677,458 downwards.
CCGTTCAATTACCTTTTAATTAAATTGAATTGAATCTAATTAATCCTTTATTTGTATTTATTTGTTTTTATGATAATAAAATATGATTTTGCTAAAATTATCAGTATAAGTTAGCTTAAACACAGACACTAAGAATCTGACTACAAAGCAAACTCTGAACCGCAGTGCGTCTTGTCAAGAGGGACTGAAGAGAGGTGTAACGTTTTCTCAAGCTATCTCTCCTTTGGGTTATTGCTGAGGCAAGTTAGAATTCTAAAGAGCGTCAGATTTCATTATGCTCCGTCACAAGTGGATAGCATATCATTTCAATGAGGGATGAATAATGCACGACCCTAATGCCCCTGGGTCTGGGGCGGGGGTCTTTAGATTGGAGGAGAGAGAAGGGTTAATGTGGGTCTGGCTGCCTCATACTTAAAGCCGCAGATGAGCTAGTCCAAGGGGAGTCAAAAGCAAAGCGCCGGCCCAAATGCTTCCTGCGTTTTCACCCAAATCAGTAGTCAATATGTCCAGGCCCAGACACATGCTGAGGGCTCAGTGCCCCAGTGTGACTCATAGAGATTAGGAAGGAGGATGAGGTGAACTGGCTGCTAGTCAGAGGTGAGATGGGGTGATGTGTTTGACAGGAAACAGTCCTCTCCATGCTGTAATAGGATAAAGGACATTATTTGATATAGGAAATTCTTAGTCCTGATTAGTAGTAAATCTCTTCCGGTGTTCTATCTTTATAAGAACAATACATGAGCCAGAGAATTAGATGAAAAGATAGACAGGTAACCTGATATTTAATTAGAGATGCGTGCTATGGCAAAACCTGCATGCATAACAATTAGGGCTGTCAACAAAGTGCAACATACGGGGGGTCCAGAGGGGTCTGGAACCGCCTAATTAACTCTCAGAACTCCTGAATGTGTGAAAGCCTTGTAAATAAACATATGAAGTTATGCTGCTCACTAGGGATCAATAGACACTCCAAAACAAATTTAGGGAAAGATGTTTAGCAGCTTTACTCACAGCCATCGACCCTCTGTCTTTGATATTCTTAGCTAAGTAGAAGTGCAGCACTGGACTTCCTCAGGGCTGCGTTACTGCAAATTGGTCAAGCAGTTGGTCTTAATTTAGAAAGTAGATTTTAGAACTATTTGCCACAAAGCAGAATCTGACCTCTGCTTTTAAACTAGTGTTGCACCGATACGATACTGTATCGGTATCGGCGCCGTTACTGGCACTTACACGCAGTATCGGTATCGGCAATAGAGAGCGCCGATACCATGAAGCTTATTAACTAAATGGTTGCATGTGTTTCTGCATTGTGGCAATTTTGTTTTCATAGCTCTAAACTTTTTAAGGTGCAGTTACTCAACCAGTAAATGGTGTTCTTTCAATGTTATTATATCTTATACAGGATAAGACATAAAAAACATATAAAAAGTGGAACACTATAAATATCAGGATTTATAGCCATATATCGAGCATTTAAGTCAGAGTTGGTATCGGTATCGGTATTCGGTATCGGCGGATACCTGAAAAGCTGGTATCGTTATTGGTATCGGCAAGGAAAAAGTGGTATCGGTGCATCCCTAATTTAAACCATATGCACAGAGAAACACACCCACACCCACACACAATTTGGGGGATCGAACCGGCAACCTTCCGATCACATAAACTGATCTAATAACTCATCATAGGGTCTTTCATAACCTATAAACTCTGCACAGGATATCTCTGAAATACTTTACAATATGCCGTAACATGTTTGTAAATCTGAAAACAGAGACAGTTTTCTAAGATTTTGAGAAAAAATGAGAATTATTACTCATTTGTCAAACTGAATACAGCTGTGGAGAGGTGTAAGATCTCAAGTGATGTGTTGAAAACATTACCAAACTAGAAAAGCGCATTACCAGGAGAAAAAAAATGTTTAAATCAATCAGCAATGCTATTTTGTGTATATATTACTACATATAGCAGTCCATTAACCTTGGAAAATCCAGCCAACGTGGGCCCCCCAAATACAAGGGGGTATTTTGCATGCTGGGAAGTAATTATTTTGGGTAGCTAATGGCAATTAATCTCTTTTTCTAAAGCACTACATTTTATCTGTATGAGTGCACAAATAAGCTTCACCAGAATGTATTTATTACTCTCATTTATTCAATACAATTATTTACCTTATGTGACCGCAGGGTTCGCAGAAACATCTCATGGGTTCCATTACTTTTATCACCAACGTCCAGAGAGAGCAATAACTGCTGCATGTAGCTAATACACACAATGGTTCCAATTAAGGGCTGAAGTGTTTCCTCAAGAATTGAGGAATTACTAAAAACTCATCAATGAAATGTTTGTCATGTTAGCTTAATTTATTCCATATAACAAATTACAGATCACTGTGTTTTGCATGCATGATTATTACTATTGCATAACATGCTTAAGCTCTGCTTGTAGCCTGATTCAGTTCTGTAGCGAGCACTGTCTACTGTAGTCTGCCGAAGGCACCTTAAAGTTCTGACCTTACTGTTCTAATATTATTATATTACTGACACCAAGGTCTTAAGGCAAATTCACCATGAGTAGCTGAAAATAAAGTTGTTTTTATTAATAAAAACTTTGGTTTTATTCAGACTAAATAACTTTCTGTGACAAGTTCTGTGGAGAAGTGGTCATTTAAAGGTTTATTCAGTATTTTAAATTGTTCTCTGATGTCTACATAGAAGATAAATGAACGCTTTTAGTTGATCTGATAAACTGGTGGGGTTCTGATGCTAATAAATGAGCTCTTCAGTGTGAAACGCTGGGCAAAGCTGCTCAATGTTGTCCAAGGATTGAAAAACTGTCTGGAGTGAAATGTGAGACCAAATGCAGATCAAATTAACAACAACAATTAAAGTTGTCCAGGATGCAGGGGGCTGACGTTGGCTTTCTTTTCACCAGCTTGTTTGGCTGGTTTTTGGCTCCATATTAAATGGTGCTGCAGTTACATTCAGCTGGCTGTGCAAGCTGTGGCTTTTAAGGTGGATCGGAATACTGTATCAAGAAATTTGCAAATAGGAAGCCAACTTAAGCCACATTTAAAGATAAACATACCCGCTGATAGTTCAGGTCTTTGGAAAGAGTATATCAACATCCCCTTCACAGCCTGGAACAGTAGATTTCTCCACATAGTTCACAATTGTTGTAGGTGTTGCTCCAATGTTGATATATATGTATATTTTGTGAGCATGAATATTAATCAGGATTATTACGTAACAGTCTAGGATTCTGGAATCGACCCATCACTGCCCTCTGTTGTAAGTGTAGGATTCGCGTTTGAAGAAGGAACAGCAGTGTTTATGGTTCACGCTCTGTCAGTTGCATGTACCAAACTCCCTTTATTCAACTATGCAAATGTAAATTCATAGGTTTGCCATTCTATGGCACCTTTAAAAGCACTATCTGAAGTGGAAGACCACAGTCTGTGTCATAGCAACCGCATGCAAGCAGCTGGGCGTCCAGAACTACAGATGGTTGGACGGAATGTAAAAAATTAAAGTTGTTAATTATTTATGGTGTTAACGCATTATTAAAGTGTTAAGTTTGACACTATCAATGATCATTTGTTTTCCTGTGATTTGACACATTGGAACAGAAAAAAACCCACCATCGAAAATGATTTAATACATCACACAGTGTACTTAATCCAAATACACAAGACTATTTATTTTGTAATAAATATCCCAGTACTGTAATATATCTACTGATACCTTTTTTTTCCTCTCTTACACATTACCTAATTTATTACTGCACTACCTTTTTTACCTTCAGTCAGGTTGTATAGTTTTGTTTTCGTATGCTCTTGTATATATTCTTTTTGACTACTGGAATTCTTTGTACTTTGTTTTGTTCTGGGAAACTGCTACTGGTTGCTAAATTTCCTTCGGGATCAATAACGTATCTATCTATCTATCTATCTATCTATCTATCTATCTATCTATCTATCTATCTATCTATCTATCTATCTATCTATCTATCTATCTATCTATCTATCTATCTATCTATCTATCTATCTATCTATCTATCTATCTATCTATCTATCTATCTATCTATCTATCTATCTACAGTGCCCTCCATAATTATTGGCACCCCTGGTTAAGATGTGTCAAAAGCCTTAAAATAAATTCAGTTTTTATTGTGGAAACATACTGTCACACTGAAAAGTGTAGAAAAATGTAACCTTTAACTCAAGTAGAGTTTTAGGGGGAAAATAAAATCCCTGACTAAGAAATAATATTTCTTCATAAAATCACCTGTTCCACAATTATTGGCACCCCTAACAATTCTTAGGAAATAAATGTAATTACAGAATTTCTGTCACTTCTACAGTAGTTTACGAAGTTAATCAAAGTATGTAGGAACATTTAATTAGCTATTCACAACTTCCTGTTTCCCTGGGGTATAATTATGACGTGACACAGAGGCCATTTCTCTTCAACATGGGAAAGACAAAGGAACATAGCATTCAAGTAAGGCAGATGTGTGTTGACCTTCACAGGTCAGGCAATGGCTACAAGAAAATAGCCACTCGCCTACACCTGTCCGTATCTACTGTCAGAGGAATTATTAAGAAGTTTAAAACAACTGGAACAGTGGTAAACAAGTCTGGACGAGGACGCAAGTTTATTTTGCCACCACGCACAGTGAGGAGGATGATAAGAGAAATAAAAAGTTCTCCAAAGCTCACTGTTACGGAACTGCAACAAATGGTAGCATCTTGGGGTCACGAAGTCTCCAAAACAACCATCAGACGCTATCTACACGCCAACAAGCTGTTTGAGAGGCATGCACGGAAAAAACCTTTTCTCACTCGCAATCATAAACGTAAACGTTTGGAGTTTGCTAAGCAGTACTGGAACTTCAACTGGGACCGTGTGCTTTGGTCAGATGAAATAAAGATAGAGCTTTTTGGCAACAAATGCTGTAAGTGGGTCTGGCGTAACACAAGAGCTGAGTATGCAGAAAAGCACCTCATGCCCACTGTGAAATACGGGGGAGGATCAGTGATGCTGTGGGCCTGCTTTTCTTCCAAAGGCCCAGGAAACCTTGTTAGGGTGCATGGCATCATGAATGCTTTGAAATACCAGGACATTTTAAAACAAAATCTGGTGGCTTCTGCCCGAAAGCTGAAGATGGGTCGTCACTGGGTCTTTCAGCAAGATAATGACCCTAAACATATGGCAAGATCTACACAGAAATGGTTGACCACACACAGAATCAAGCTCCTCCCATGGCCATCTCAGTCCCCAGACCTTAACCCCATTGAAAACCTGTGGGGTGAGCTGAAGAGGAGAGTGCAGAGGAGAGGACCCAGGTCGCTGGATGATTTAGAGAGATTGTGCAAAGAGGAATGGTCGAAGATACCTCTTTCTGTGTTCTCCCATCTTGTGAAACATTATAGGAGAAGATTAGGTGCTGTTTTGTTGGCAAAGGGGGGTTGTACAAAGTATTAACATCAGGGGTGCTAATAATTGTGGCATACATTATTTGATGTTAAACAATTATTTCTTAATGTGGGATTTCTTTCCTACTGAATAAATGCACTTGAGATAAAGGTTGGATTTTGCTCTTTTTTCCATCGTGGTCCTATATTATTTAAAAGAACCCTCAATTTATTAGAAGCTAAAGAACACATCTTAACCAGGGGTGCCAATAATTATGGAGGGCACTGTATCTATCTATCTATCTATCTATCTATCTATCTATCTATCTATCTATCTATCTATCTATCTATCTATCTATCTATCTATCTATCTATCTATCTATCTATCTATCTATCTATCTATCTATCTATCTATCTATCTATCTATCTATCTATCTATACAGTCTTTCTAATGAACCAAGCAGGTGGTCAGTGTTCTGTGAGTCATATCTATAATATACTCATACTGCTGTATATTAAGTGCCACTTTATAGGCCGTGTTAGTGAAGAGTTCTTTACATACAGCACTTGCACCTGACTAATTAGCAAATACCATGCACTTGCGGCTAACTGACCACTATTATACCTCAGTTAGTTGTAAACCATCAGGCTGAATTGCACGCTAAGGTAACTCTCTTCAACATCAGCAGCTATTTCACTGTTTTGCATTCTTCTTTCTGTTCTTCCGCCGTGCACATTCCACTGCCCGGCTTCAGAAGCCCTCATGCAGGCTAATTGTCAAGCACAAATGTATCAGTTTCCAAAACATGCACAACCTCCGCGTCACCTCTAGCACCTGAAACATCCCAAAAGCTTTGAGCTAACAATGGGAGCGTCATTGATGGATGTTCTCCCTGTCAAACGAGACAGGGAGGGCCGGAGGGAGGCGATCTGCTTACCCAGGGTGCAGAGGGTACGATGAGGGACAGGGTCAGGAGGTCAAGGCAGCAGCGGTCCAGGTCTGCACAGCAGAGGCCGGCCTGGTTCAGTAGCCGGGCATAGACGGCCGCAGGAGCCGGGGGTGCCAGGACTTGCTCGGATGATGTCCTCAGACAGCGGGAATCCTGGTGAGGGGCGAGGATGAGGCCGAGGGTCTGCCTTATTCCGTGCAGGTGTTTGAACAGCTGGCTGAGCCGGGACTCCAGAGCGCTCTGCAGGAAGCAGAAGAGGTAGAAAGCAACTGTCAACAGCCATCAAAGCTCAAAAGGCTGGACGCAGGTGACTGGTTAAAAGAGGCTGCAGGGGCCCTTGCACCTGTCTGACACAGGCTGGTTCAGCTGGTCCGAGCTTGTAGAAACGTTAGTCAGAGCAGTCAACAGAATAGGGGGCCTCTGTTTGTGGAATGCTACAAAGTAGCTCAAGGTGACAGCAATAATAACACCGTTAAATAAAGACCATAGAGCAGCCAGAGAATAGCTGGGAAAACAAGAATCAAACAACTCTGGCCAAAACAGCTACGGGGGAAAGAGAAGCTAGAGCCATGTGGTGTTGTAGGAAAGAAACCTGGAGAAACTAGAATGTTTAAAGACAAAATATATGGTCAGGCTCATTGTGATAATAATTTTAATTTTAAATGATAGCGAAACTTAATCTACTAAACTATTGGTTTTGGTAAAAACTGTAATTGCACTTTATCTTCTAGGAGCACTGGCTAAGTACTGCACCTGTACTGTATGTAGTCTTGTATTTATTCTCTTCTCTGTAGGTGTTCCAGTCTTGCTAGGTATTGCGTTGTCTTTTTTCTAGGTATCAGCGCTGGCCCTGTGTTTATGGCAGTGTTTGAGTATAGAGTAGTTTGGACTTAAACTTGTTTGTACTTAGATAGAGATACATACTCTGACAGAACACTAAGCACTTTAAGTCGCTCTGGATAGGAGCATCTGCTAAATGTCGTATATGTAAATGTAATGTAAATGAAACTTTATACGCCAACATTTTTGCTTGAAACCTTCATTAAAACCAAATTGCACTAATTGAAATTCAGCCGCAACACCAGTCAGCGTCTCAACTTCAGTGATCATGAAGAACAACATACTATCAAACCACAAGAAAGATGGTTTATTGGGTGGCTGAAAAGAAGACGCAATCCCCCCTTTCGCTGATTCAAGGTTGGTAGTTTTTCATGTTGTCAGTTTCCTGAGCCATGACATAAAACATGGAAGCTAATGTTTCAGTAAACAGCTGTGTTAACTAGCCATCTAATTGTAACAGCTGCTTAAACATCCATTTGTGCCACTGTTTTTTTTTCCTTAGACTATTATTATTATGATTATTATTATTATTATGATGATGATGATTATGATGATCTAAGAAGCTATGCAGATTTCCCCCTCTCTTGATGTCCCTTAATTTTACACAGAGCTCTGATTCATTCAAGCTATAATAAATAATAACAATTGTAACAGAATAGCAGACACAAAGCAGTTATACACAACAGACAAACAGGACAGAACCCTAGAAATGTACATATAGATAAAAGACACAGAGGCAAAAAAAAAAAAAAAAAAATATATATATATATATATATATATATATATATATATATATATATATATATATATATATATAAACAAGTATGTTCAAAATCATAACTTTACAGCCGAGGACATGCAAACAACAGCCAATTAGTGAAAACCAGCCAACCACATGGCCACACTGGACGAAAGAAAGCGAGGGAGGGAAGGAGGGAGGGAGCAGTAAGGAAGGAGTCAAAAAAAAAATATATATATATATAAATAAAGGTACACCAGCTGACTTTACGTCGACGATACGTTGTAACAATAATACCAGCTGCTAATCTGGGTAATTTATAGAGAAACCGAATGTGTTGCAAGCAATTTAAATTTGTTTTTTAATTGCTTTGTGTCAAGTTGCCTGGATATTTCACTCTGGAGGGTCAGCCCTAAACTGACCCACATAGCAACATATTTTAAAGGTGGCATAGAATCAATCTACATTGGCAAAGGCTATTAAGGATAATTCTGCACATAGAACCCATATACTGTGAACCTCAAACCTTTAAATAAAAGCCCTCTATTTGTAAAATAGTGCACTGGTTTTTAACAGCCTTGACTCGAATATTGACCCCCAGAATTTACACACACCAGCTCACGTTCCTACACATTACAGTACTCATTCAAAGGAATCGTTAGTGGCCATGGTCAATATTCATCTCTAAATGAGGCTAAAACTGACTTACTATTCATTAGCTCAATCAAAATGTCCTACTTTAATTCTACTTTAATTACAGCTCGTACACGTACCAGAATATAACTGCAGCACAACTGCTGCAAAACATGCTGGGGAATAGAAACCACAACTTCAGCTTTAATAAGATTTAATAAGATCCTGAACAACTTTAATTCCAAGATTTTGGGATGGCTCTACATATTTCACTCCGGACAGTTTCTCCACAAGCCCAACAGCAACCTGTAAGTAGCAACTGCACTGTGTAATTTCGTCCACTTTTTGTTGGTTGAAGCAGATCAGCTTAAACTTTAATTTAGTTTGTGTTAACGCTAGCTAGCAAGCGCCACGTTCCTTCTGTGTGATATCTCAATGTCTTGCTGTAATGTAATGTCTCACCTCATTACTGTGCCGGGACATTATTAAACACTGTGCCATATCAGGACAGCTCTCTGAGTACCAGCTGAACACCATCTCAGAGCACCATCTCTTTACTCAGATCTATATGTACTGGCATTTTATACAAGCGCCTTATATTGCACATCCATTTATCATTCAGTTATATATGCTATTTACTTACTTACTCTATTGTCATATGAATATATGCCACATTATCTGCATAATATTTATGCGCCGTACTTACTTACCTATTTACTGCATGTTACACTTTAGTTGTTTTATTATATTCTTATTATATTATAGGTTTCTTTTATTGAATGTGTCTGTACATGTATGGGAGGTTTGCTAGTGCTTGCTCTTCACTGTACTTCTGTGCTGTTGTAATACCTGACTTTTCCCTCTGGAATTAATACAGCTAGCTAGCTGTCTGTCTGTCAGTCTGTCTAAACCAGCGAATCAGAGCAGAGCTCATAAAATTTATTCAGGAGCCAAAGAAGGGCCAGCATTCTTAAATTCTAGGGCCAAATCATAGGGTTGTAAATGGTTGGGAAAAAAGCAATCTGCCCATTATTCTTCCCCAACCAAAGTTATATACCAACTATGGAAGGGTAAGACAATCATCTACAATGCTGAATAAATGCATTTGCCTTTAATATAAATAACTGGTACTAGAGAATTTGGAGAGATTTTAAAATCATTTAAAAAAGAGGTCGAAGAGAAGTGATGCCACAGAAAAAAAAACTATTCTGTAAATGGGATGCAACTTTAAAGCCTAAAATCTTAAGAACCTCAACTTAATGTAAGTATTCTATACTATTTAAAGCCAAACATCACTGAGGAACCTTTAGTATTAAGGAACAAACACGTCTACAACTGGAAAGATATGACAAACCTCCTCGTGACACAGTCTCTCAAGTCAGCTGCACCTTTCCAGCTGTTCGCCTGGTGCAAACCGCTTTGGTGTGGATTCGTTCCGCAGTCTTTCTCCTGCCCCGCGATGGCAAGCTCACAGAAAGTCCCCTTGTAAAAACCTCACGGGCTTGCCCCTTGACCACGCGGTCAGAGCCAAGAGACTACAGGCCTCATATGCTCTCCATTACAGTGGACTTATGACCAATTTGTAATGTGGGCAGCCAAAGGCTTGATTTAGTGGGCACACATGGCGCTCTGGCATGGCTGGAACAGGTTTAAGTGTGAAATTATTCCAGATGACATACCTCACCTCCACGCTCACCATATCTAACTGCCTTATAAATGCTAACAGCTTTACGCATGGGAACGAGCGCCAGCGCAGGGTCGCTAAGGTAGGCCTGATATGCGATTGTTCATGGTTCAGTAAAGCTGCTAGGGGATTTACAGCGGGATATTGGAAAGCTAAATATTATGCTCTAATCCCGTGCCTAAACCAGACATTGTACACATCCAAAACATGGCCGATAAATATAATTTAACTGCTTAACCCTTCTCATATTCCAGACGCAGACTTTACATATAATTCTACAGCTACCGGACCCTTTCAGCATTCCGAAGACGTGACGGAGACACTGCGCAGTACAGGTCTGAATGAACAATGCTGGCATATCTCGAAAGCCCGCACTCTGTTTGGTTAATCCTGACCAGAAAACGTACAGTATCTGAGCCGGAATTCAAAGAGAATAAAGAATTCACAGTTGGAACGGCCTCAGTTCGCAGCTTTACACGCGGTAGCAGAGGCTGAGCTCAGCATGCCAATAGCGAGCGGGAGGAGGAGCGCAGGGCTTAGAGAGGTGAGACTGCATACATCCATCTCTCCAGCTTCTGGCCAGCTCTACTGAGAGAGACACAACTGCAGACAGCTGCTCCAGTCATGTAGGTGAAGGGTGAGGTGTGCGTGTGAGTGGGCAAGTGAGGGAGAGAGAGAGGGGAAAAAGTGGGATGGGAGAGTCATCATGGCATTCGAGTCTGTCCATCCACATGTGTTTCCCATCTGTCCTTCCATACACACTCATGCCTGTCTGCTTTCAACTCTCCGTTTCTCCCTCCGCTAACACGAGAAAGATGATCACCTGGACGTCAGCTAACCGCTCAATAAAAGAAAAACTGGACCGTCCAAAAACAACAGCCAATTAGTGAAAACCAGCCAACCACATGGCCACACTGGACGAAAGAAAGCGAGGGAGGGAGGGAAGGAGGGAGGGAGCAAGGAAGGAGTCAGAAAGAAATAATCTCAGAAGGACTGAGTGAGTGAGTGGAAGAAAGTAACAAGGGAAAAAAGAAAGGAAGAAAGAAATAACAAAGAAAGAAAAACAGAGTAAAATGAAGGAAGAAGGGAGGAAAGATGGGGGAAAGGGATAAAGAGAGGAAAGGAAGAAGGATCACAATAAAATAAAGAATCAATGCATCAAAGAAACAAACATACAAAAAGGAAGAGGGAATGAACAAAGAAGGGAAGAAGGATTGAATAAAAAATGAGGAATGTAGAGAGAGAGAGAGAGAGGGAGGAAGTAAGGAAAGAAGAGAGAGCGGAATAAATGATAGAATGAAGCAAAAAGTTTAAAAGAGAGAAAGAAACAAATAACGACAAAGAAGGAAGGAAAGAGGGAGGAAAACAAAATAAGGAATGAAAGGTGGGTGAAAATACAGAAAGGCTCAGAAAAAAAAGGAAAAAAGAAAGAAAGAAAAGAGATTAAGTGAATGAAATACAGAAAAAGAAAATACACACCAGATAAAGAAAGGAAGCTTGATTGAAAGAAGGAAGTAAGAAAGGAAGTAGGAATAAATTAAAGAAAGAAGTACAGAAAAGCAAAAAGGGGAAAAATAAACAGAACTATGAGGAAGGAAAGAAAGAAGGAAAAAAGGAATGAAATAAGGATTTAAAGAAGCAAGAGGAGAGAATGAACAAAGAAGGACATAAAGGCTACAGCAAGAAGGTATGGAAGAGAGAAAATGGAAGAAAGCAATAAAGAGACAAAAGGAAGAATGAAGGAAAGAAGTGAGAGAGGAAAAAAGGAAAGAAAAACAAGAAACAAACAAAATGGACAATAGGAAAGAAAAGAAAGGAAGAGAGAGAGAGAGAGAGAAAGGAAGAAAGAAAGAAAGAAAGAAAGAAAGAATAACAAAAAAGAAAGAAAGAAAACAAGAAAAGAGATTGAGTGAATGAAATACAGAAAAGGAAAATACAGACCAGATAAAGAAAAGAAGCCTGATTGAAAGAAGGAAGCAAGAAAGAAAGTAAGAATAAATGAAAGAAAGAAGGACAGAAAAGGGGAAAAATAAGCAGAACTATGAAGACGGAAAGAAAGAAGGAAAAAAGGAAGGAATGAAATAAGGATTTAAAGAAGTATGGAAAGGTTTAAAAATGAAGCAAGAAGTGAGAATGCACAAAGAAGGAAATAAAGGCTACAGCAAGAAAGTATGGAAAAAAAAGAGAGAAAATGGAAGAAAGCAATAAAGAGACAAAAGGAAGAATGAAGGAAAGAAGTGAGAGAGGAAAAGGGAAAGAAAAGAAAGAAGAAAGGAAGAAAGAGAAAGAAAGAAAGAAATAATAACAAAAAAGAAAGGCAGAAAATTGAGTTAAGAAAATGGGATTATTAAAAAAGAAAAATAAATAGTAACACGTACAAATTTTTTAAAAGAAAAACAATGAAAGAATGCGTCGAAAGGAATAAAAGAAAGAAAGAAAGAAAGAGCGTAAGAAATCCTCTGAAGCTTTTCTCTTTTTTAATGTCTATTCTTTCAGTAGGTGCAGTTCTTAGTTAATACTGAACAGTCGGCACTCAAATTAAAGAGCGCACTCCAATGAATCTTCTCTAAATGGAGCTGAGACAATGGCATCAATTACATTTACAAATCACTTTAATACTGATGAGCCGTCGTTAAGTGCTCGAACAGAACGAACAGAATGTTCTACAAATGCAGTTGAAGAAAATTAGAATGGATCAGATCAGTTAAGTGCCAGATGCGTTCTATTTATTATTTGAATCCCATTTGAAATGAGCTAACCGAAGACTGAGTCACACCGCGACGGCCTCTACTGCCTTTAATGACTTTAACACAGCACCATATGAGGCCTCATTATATACAAAGGTCATTAGGTTCTGCTGAAACACCCCCGCGTTACCACCTCACGATCTGACGGAAATTAAACTCGTCAAATGTTAAACAGACTATTACCATATTTTAACCTGAAATTAAGCAAAGTGAATAGAGAGTACTGTGATGGGACCACACCCCATCCTCTGTTAGAGGCCTAATTTTCTTGTCCGTGTTCGACGGGAATATTGCTTTTTCTCATTTTTGGGACTGTTAGTGCTTAGTGCTCGATTGTGAAGCTACAGGCCTGCTGTCTATTGTATGTGGAATTCTATTGTCAGATGTTCTAACTAACTGCGAGTGTGCAGCTGTGCCACAATTCTCCAGGGAAGCTGGTCAAAGGAGAATCCACTTTAAATTCAAATTGCTTCATGACATTCCCTGTTGTTATTTCGTCCACTGTGGAGAATGGGAGGGTGTTGAAATGGGAAAGGGACCGGAGAGCGATTTAGGGTGAAATCTCTCGTGAAGCCCCACAAAGAAGAAGACGGGGCGGGGACAAACCACTTGACAAACACCTTGAGGAGAACATTCAGACCTACAGAAAACATCTTCACGCCATTTCAGTTCCATAGATGTGAATGACATACCATTCGCCAACCCAATTACCAGCGTAGATGACTCTCGACTGTAGCACGCTTCGGGTATATATGTATAAATATATAGATAAATACACACTGCAGTGACAAATGGCTAATTTACTTCATATAAACCACATAGAGAACTCACACACCATGTCAGAGAACTCATATGTGGAAATGTGTATTATCTGCTGTTGACTTAATGCCCAAGAGATGAGGTTATATGGGTCATTTTTGAAAGAAGAAATAGATGGGCTGTGATAAATTGTTGACCTTTAACCATATACACAGCATTCATGTTCATTTTCTGTGTTTACTAGGCAATACTAGGTGTTCTCCATTTCTCCATTCACCAACACCAGTATAGCCCACCTCACCAAAGATCTTCTATGACTTGCAGTGCGTTATAAATATTTCAGGTATGTGTAATGCCCTGAATATCTCTGGAGAAGTCAAGCAAGCCATACGACACAACCGCACACCAGTATATGCCTTTTAAGTAAGCATACATGTTAGTAGTCAGCAGCCCCCCCCGCCCCCAAGCCAAACCCGCTAGCTTTGTGCTTCATCCACAAGGCACTGCATTCCCTTGCAATTTTGGCAGCCTTCTAGATTGCTGCAAGATGATTCAAGTTACTGGCTGCCTGGAGCCTTTTTAACCAAGAGTAAAGTGCTTTGAGGTGGGCCCCAAGAGAGCAGAAGAGAAATCAAGCCCACCGTATGCTGGCGCGTTTCAAGACAAACATCCTGAATTCTGGTGGGAGCGCAGCGGGCAATGTTTTCTTAGTGAACGAGATTACAAATTATAGTTTCAATTCTAGAGCAGTCACCGGAGGACAAGTGCAACTGCAGCCAACCTGGTGGTGTACAGGCAATAACATTACTATTGATCAACTGAAAATGAAGTTAGATCGTAATACAAACATGAATTAATCTTTTGGATTTGTACATTGTTCTAATTTTATTGTCATTGAACCCAAGCCCCTGTGCTGAGCTTCGGTTCGTCCCTATCAGCACCTCCAAACTGAGATAAGTCATCGCAGAGCGCAGCCTCGAGCGGCTTCCTGCTTAAATAAGACATGGACAAAATATAATATAATATAATATAATATAATATAATATGATATAAAAAAAACCCAAAATGATCAATCAATAATTTAATCTAAATTAAATTAAATTAAATTAATTCTATTCATAACAATTGCAATAAACAATTTGCTGTGTCAGTGTGTGCTGCAGTCATTTTATTCACTTTCATTTTGTTACGAAAATATTATAATACGGCATATGACCACGCAAGACACTCCAGTTATTTATCATCACTGTTGTAACAAAACCTCTCCAGAAAAAAATTCCAACATGGAAGGAAAGAAGAAAAAGTCTTTAATGAAAGATCATTTAAAAATCTTTGTTTGTGATTCTGAATCAGATCTGAATCAGGTCCTGGAGTTTCAAATTTCTGTGAATCGGCAATAATGGAGATGACAGCGACAGTGTTATTTGCTTTTTAGAGCACAGCCTAACACAAGTTTTCAGACCCTCCCAAATTAAACATTTATTTATGAGCATACATGGTGGTCAATGTGAGGACCATAACAAGACCATTCCTAAGCACCACGTTTTGTTATCCATTTTTTCATACTTTCATAACTTCCTGACTTTTCGGCGAGGTGTACTGTACATGATGTTGAGAAGCTGCTAGCAATAGAATCCTCTTTGGCATCTTATCTATTGTAAAAGTAGTAGCTTCACATAGGTACCACATGAGGAACCACTATATTCAACCCATCATTAGGAGAATGAACTGACAGCTGTACATTATAGAACATATTTGGTTCTAGACACCTAAAGCACTGACGAGTTTAAATAATAATAAAACAAATATATATATTTGAGGGTGAGCAACTGTAGAGCTCCCAGAAAGGAAATGAAACCTGTTCTGTGGTGTTTGGATCTGTAGCCTGGTCGATTTACTTAACTTCAGTTTAGCGAGCAGACTATAGACCAAACATTGCCATCATAGTACAGGACTGATTCTGAAAATAGGTGATGAGACAAATTTAGACCATAAAAACATTTAAGAAGGTAAAAGCAGCGTGAAGACAAAGGAACATGGTGAAAGGGGCTAACAAAGTATACAGTCAGTAATTGCAGAACTACACCTTTGTGGTGTGTACAGTGAGGAGAATAAGTATTTGAACACCCTGCGACTTTGCAAGATCTCCCACTTAGAAATCATGGAGGGGTCTGAATTTTTCATCTTAGGTGCATGTCCACTGTGAGAGACAGTAAATAGAAATCACAATGTTTGATTTTTTTAATCATTTATTTGTGGGATACTGCTGCAAATAAGTATTTGAACACCTGTGAAAATCAGTGTTAATATTTGGTACAGTAGCCTTTGTTTGCAATTATAGAGGTCAAACGTTTCCTGTAGTTAGTTGAAAATTTCAGACCCCTGCATGATTTCTAAATGTAGGAGAACTTGCAAAGTCACAGGTGTTCCAATACTTATATTCCTCACTGTAAGTGGAGCTGATCAAATGGACAGTGAGTGTATATACAAGGAGGTGTATAATATCATAATACACAGCAAATTACAATATCACAAAAGTATCATACTGTTGGTTAAGTATTGACAATATGTTTTCGTGGGTTCCTTTGGTGATTCCCACTCCTAGTTCGGTGGTGTGTGCAGATAATGTGCAGTGTGCTGAACGGTGCAGCTATTTGGTTTGGCTGAGCTGTTATCAAGGTTTTATCTGACTTTGATTTTCCTTTTTTACGTTTTTAAAAGCACAGGGACTGATTTGAATGACCCCTCACACTCATACTCTACAGACACACCTCTTTTAATGCTCTACTTGCACTATCTGGAACATTGCTGCTGACACTGTGTTTACAATGCTCACCTCTACCTCTACTTCTACCTAGTACTACCTCAGTAACTGCTGTGTGTATGTATGTTATCTGACTGTGTCACTCACAGATCACAGCATGTTAAATATCTCTGCACTTTATTCACTACTTCACGTTTAGTAACGAGTGCTGTGAGGGTGCTGCACTTTTACTGTGTCTGTTTAATTTATTGTGTTTATTGTTTTTAGTTTAATTTTATTGCACACTTCCGTCTGCATGTTTGCACTGTGTACTCTTTCTTCCATGTTGCACCATGTTGTTCCTGGAGGAACATAATTGCACTTCACTGTGTACTTGAGATAGAATGACAATAAAAGTCTCTTGACTTCACTTGACTTTTTCTGTTAGCGCCACCTATCTGTAAGCTCCCAAACCACCAATCCAGAGACCTCTAAAATCAAAACTGGGGAATGTGTTTACTTATGTCTTTAGACTTGGAACAGACACGTCCTAATTTAGAAAAACCATCATTATTTTTAAATATCATCATTTTTACATGCCATGGTATAGCATATAACAGTCATACCACCCAAGCGTAGTATTGATATAGAATTAAATTATTGTGTGACTGTCACTGGTGTGTGTGTGTATCTACTATTTTATAACGGCTTTAAATGCGGCTCTATATCCAATTTCTGTTTTCATAATACATATTTATAGTGTTCTAATGAAGTAGACTAGTACAGTTTGGAATATTATCTGAGAAAGTTATTTCAAGTTTTAAGTTTTAAGGTTATTTACACATCATGTCAGGACATATATGCATTGAAATGCTTGAGGTGGGGCTCAGATTATAATAAAAACAGTGCAAACATAACAATAAATAGACAATAATTAAATAAAAATAAGCTAGAATATATACTTATAATAATAAATGAAATATTTAAAGGAATATACAAAACATACACAAAAAATATACATAAGATATACAGCAGGACATATGTAGAAACTATGTAGAAACTTTTGCATAGGCAGGTTATCTAAGAAGATAAATAAATTTAAAGTGACTAAGTGATATTCTCCATAGCAGCGATATCAGAATAAGTAATATAAATATAGCAGTGGCCGAGTGAACAGTATTGGGGTCTTTCAGCTTTAGATATTTATTTGCCAAGGAATAGGCAGCACTATACGAAGCAGCAGTGGTGTCCAACAGGTTAGAGATCAGAGGGACACTGCTAGTCCTTGTCCCTTTTTACACTTGTTTTTTTTTTCACACAGTATTTTTAACAAACAGGATTGAGTATTGACTCGACCGGGAGCGAAATTGATTTCTGTTGCGGCACAGGCCGAGCTCAAGCTAGATCAGCCCTGTGATATCAAACAACGGGAAAAGTCACTGGGGCGAAAGTTGCCTCCAGGACAGAGGGCAAGAACATATAGAGCTCAGACTGCTGAGGGACAGTCGGATGTGCTTTCATGACAGACAGCAGTGAATGTGCTCTGTAAATAGCACAAAGACACTGTTTTTGCTTTTTCCCCCAGCCCCCCAAAAACAAATTGACTGTCATCACATGGGGGTGAAGACAGATGAAGGTCCGACGCTCAGATAACTCCCTGCCAAGCGAAACGTATTACCCGAGAGGCTTCGATTTAATGGACTTACCACTTGCTGAAGGTTTAGGTTATTTGTCTTGCCATAGCAGAGATCCAGCAAGGTGGTGGGCTGCTTGGTCAGTTTTGACCCGCTCAGCAGCCAGGGCATGGCCAGGTCCTCTACTGCAGTCACCTAGAAACAGAGCAAAAGCCAATTAGCTTCCCTTCTCGACCCTCTGCCACTGTCCAGCCTTCACTCTTTGGGTTTCCTCTTGCACTGGGACATCAAAGGAGCGGGATTATTGGGACAATGCCCAAAGATGAAAGCTACTTTACCTTCGATACAGAGGTGCACTTCAAAGGGCAAAGCAACACTTTCTAAATAGAGCCGTAGCTCGGAAACCGGGAATATCAAAGCAAATACACCATCAGAGGCCAATGCCGATTAAGCAGCCTTTAAAAAAAGAGGAGGACCATTCCATCTTCCATCTTCTTTCCATCTTCTAAGATCAATAGCAAATCAGGCATTAACAAAATTGGTTTTGATATCTATTCCCAGAACTGGGCGATGAACGCTCTAATTAAGATGCAACACAGTTATGTTTTAGGGAAAAAAGTTATTGATAACTACGTCAAACTGAACTTTATGATTGTATGCTTTGCCTGTCAAAGAGAGACAACGGTAGAGGAAAAGAAAGCAAGAGGCTGTAACAATATACAGATTTTTTCACAAATAAACAATTTCCTGTTCCAATTAATGAAAATACATAGTGGAAATGATTTTGGATGCAGCACATGGGGTTTTCCAATTTAGGAATAGCATAGAGTGGATTTGCTTGGCCATACAATATAAATAACTCACATTTGGTAACTGTAACAAAGGAAAAAACAAGCTTTTTGTGTAATATTTACACACACAAATAGGTCTGTGGCAATTACAGAGCCCTCTCATTCAGGAGGGTTTTTCTTTTTGGCCAAAAATTAAGCTTTAACTCACATACCATGACTGTGTTTGCTCCTACTTAATACTCATTGTTGTAGTATAGTGTAATCTTTAATTTGGCCACAAGCTGTACTTAATCTAGTAATAAAGAATGACAATAATGTCAGAAATGTCACACTTTCCTGTCCAAGCTGTGGTAAGACCTGACAGTGTTTCCCTTAAAGCCGTTTTGTCTGAAACCTGATGCAGTGGTGTGAGCATGTCCTAACTGTGCACTACGCCATAGCTGGCGTTTTGTAAAAGCATGGTAACATTATTCACAGATTTATCCAAAGCTTCTGACACTGTAAATCCAAACATTGTATAGTCCTGATTGGCTAGAACTGGATTAGTACAAGATTGTTATAGGTTGCTTTAGAAATGAAAATGATGGATATCAGTGTGTACTTTTGAATGTTTTTTGCCTGAGAACAGGGGTGCCACAGGGTTCAATTTTAGGGTTTGCACAATATATATTAACCTCTGCATTGTTTTAAAAGCTGATATGCACTTTCATCATACTGATGATAATTGAGGTTATCTATTGTTCTGCTTTATTACCAGTAGAGGCTCTCTCAAACTTACTAGGCTTTTTTAATAGACCATCTTCACCACACATTTACACACTAATGGACAGAGAATTAATTTAATTTTATAAACATTTAGGTTTTATGTTAGATGATATCCTTAAAAATCACATGTTAAACCACTGATAAAGTCAAAGTCTGGATTTTATTATAGGAACTGTTTTTGCTAAAGGTATCTTTGATTTATTTATTTATTTATTTTTACCTATTTTTGTTTATAGTGATGTTTTTCCAGGCATACCCCTAAACACGGCATTGCCATAACTGGACTCGCTATGATTCAGTGTTAAGATTTAAAACACATGCTGGACATTCTACATCACTGTGAACTCTACGAAATGACTGGTTGCCCATCCTTAAGTAAGGAGACAAATCTGATCATTTTTGTCTATAAAACAATTATTGATTAGCTTCCTATATATTTGAACAAGTATCGGTACAAGTTCTGTTCTAATAGTTATATTACATAGCAAAATATGGCAAGGCAGCTTCTAGTGACAGCACTCCATCTGCATAGAATGACCTGCAGGAACATCTGAGATTGGGCCAATTTATTTCCTTGTGTTTTTAATGTGATTTTGATTCTGATCTGATTTTGTTATTTTAATGGTGACGTAATGTTGCTTTGTTGATTGGTCCTTTGTTTGTTGTGTGCTGCCCTCCTGGCCAGGACTCACTTGAAAAGGAACGTTTAATGTCAGTGTGATTATGCTGTTTCTAAATAAAGGTTAAATAACAAACTGTAATGAAAACAATCATATTATAAAATCTGCTGATTACACATCTCTACTCTCTGCTGCAGGTCAAGATCACGGTTCACTTGGTGATGAAAATCTCTAAAACCAAGTAGATGGTTACTGATTTTTCAAAGCTGCAACCTCAGAACACAGACACCTATATAAACATACAGGCTGTAGATAGAGTTAGCACTTGGGGAACAACCTTCGATAATAAGGCGAATACAAAGCCCCAAAAAAGCCAGCAGCGCTTCCTTTTTTTTTTTACTCTTTTATTGAGTGTTGTTTTATTCACTCTTGTTTACGGTTTTCAGTCTTTGAGTCTAAATAATAAAAATACAGTCTACAGCCTTTAATATCCATATGCTCTAAAATTATTGGTTTTCTACTGAGATATTTGACTGCATGGCACAACTATGCGGATAAATAAAGAGGATTCAATTCAATCTAATGTAGAAGTTCTGAGAAATGTGTAAAAAATCCACTGTAACTGTATATAATTCCATTCCTGTATCAACAATTACGCATACTGTTAAACTCCTAGTTTCTACATTTCAGTAGTTGCAGAAGACAAGACAATGTGAGTGCGAGAGAGAAACAGAGTCAGACGGACAGAGAGACAGACAGAGATAGAGAGGGAATCTAAATGAACTTGAATGCCTGACAGTATTCCTTTGGGGAAAATGTGCAATCTAAATCTAATAGTGAACCTGCTCCCCCTCAGCGCCCTCCGCTGACCTCTACTGATGTTCGGGATCAGGAAGGAAAACAGGCTATAAGCTCTGACATTTCCAGCACTGCTCACAATGAAGATTTTCAAAATTTCGATAACCTTTCTCCACACTTTGATAACGCTCTCCTGAAGCAGTTTATGGCCAATATAAATCAACTGTTAAGGCATCCGAAACGACATCTCTTGTGCACTGAGCATTAAACAAAAAACTCACAAAAAAATTACATAAAACTCCTCAGCTGCAGTATTATTGAGTAGATCAAACAAACGGAAAATTGCTTGGCCTGACCTGTGAACAGTGAGCGCCAACTCAGTACCAAATTAATTTTTGTTTTTAACTGAGTTCACACTAACTTCAGCTGATTTTATTAGAGATAGCCAGAAGTGGTCTCTTCACTAGACAAAGGTAAGCAGCTGTCGGAGCCCCCCATGAGCCAAAGGCTCCTTGAATCTACAATTAAATACAGTGACCATGCTGATGTTAGGTAAACTATACCATAAGCATGTACATTTGCAAATAGCAGCTATTATACATTGTACCAATGTAATTTTAATCCCCCCTCAGTGTATTAAAGATTATTTAACTTTGCAAGATATTCTCAGACCTCAGAACCCATAAATGACAAAAACTGCCTCTGAAGATAGCACTGATTTGATGCCTTGTATCAGTATCATGCTGATACCAGCCAATAAATCCATAAATAAATATAATAATTTCTCTGTTTCATTCAAAATGCATAGAACCACCATCATTCTAACCGTCATTTAAAGTACAATGATTAAAAGAGACCCTAATCCTAAATCTTATCATGAAACAAATAGGTTTAAATTAGTGTTGCACCGATACCGTATTGGTATCACCGCCGATACTGGCACACAGTATCGGTATCGGCAATAGAGAGCGCCGACACCATGAAGCTTATTGGCTAAATGGCTGCACGTGTTTCTGCATTGTGGCAATTTTAATTTTTTCATAGCTCTGAAACTTTTTAATGTGCAGTTACTCAACCAGTAAATGGTGTTAATATTTATTCAGGATAAGAAAAAAAATACAACATAAAAAGGGGAACACTATAAATATCAGGATTTATAGCCATATATCGAGCACTTAGGTCAGAGTTGGTATCGGTATCGGTACTCTGCATTGGCAGATACCTGAAAAGCTAGTATCGGTATTGGTATCGGTAAGGAAAAAGTGGTATTGGTGCATCCCTAGTTTAAATATGTATAAATATAAAGTTACACACAGGCCAAGTCCTCTCAGTCATCCATCACTATGAGCAAGACCAGATAATACAGCATTGATGTGTGACTAAAGGTTGTTGAACTGCAGAAATCAGGAAGCAGCTTTAAGATATTAGTTAAACAGTTAAATAAGCCTGTTTACACTATCAGGGTAATCGCTTCTAAGCTTACTTGGAAATAGTCTATATTTATGTTGACCCCATGCACAGTATGGAGGATAGGTCAAGTGCAAAAGGATCTCCAAGGAGCATCACAGACCTTAGTTGGCCTTGAGGTCAAAAGGTCTTCCAAACTACAGTAAGACACCACCCACATGACCACAAGCTGTTTGCTGAGGTTGCCAGAGAAAAACCTCTGCTTTCAAAAACCAACATGTTCAACTCCTACCGTTAATCAGATTCATCTGAAACTTTCACATTGCAGTTCTAAAGTCAGATCAGACCAAAACAGAACTTCCTGGAAATAAAACCCCAAAGGTAGATTTCTTCCAGTGCGACAATGACCCAAACGTTAAAGCCTTAAAATTACCCCAAAAATTGTTTACTGACAACAGAGTCAAAGTTTTGCCATGGCTATCCCAGTCCAGGTAAATAAGCAGACTACCTCAGAATCTGAAGAAGAGATGGAACGCCCTTAGATCACTTGCCATTGGTTCTCCAGTGTCTTCAAACATTATAGGAGAAGATTTAGAGCTGTTATCGTTGCAAAGAGAACTACATGAGAGGTGCCAAGAAATGTGGAAAGAAACATATAGATTTGAGAAAAAATTACATTTTATAATAGGATTTTTAAAATCATTTATTATATATAGTATAGTACAGTATATTAACCCAGTTTTCTTTTTGCTTATGTTCACAGGGGTGCCAATATTTGTGGAGGGCACGGTCCTAACAGTTCAGAAAAACTGCAGCACATCCAGTCAAACTACATTACACTGAACTTTTAAACTGTTCCTTCTAATAACCAATAACAAACCAGTTTCTTTTTAGTGGCTACATTCAATTTTGCACTATGATTTGTTTGAAGGTCAGAATAAGAACAAAAAATAAAACACACACACACTTCTGTGAATCACCCTGTAAGGCCCTGAAATAATCAATTAGAAGTCAGAGGTGTCCCATCAGATTTTGCAGAAGTTTGCCCTTAGGAGCTAAACATTATTCCAGAATTACAATGACTTATTTTATACAGATAGATTTTAATAATCCGGTAATTTTTTTGTGAAACTCAGCTACAGTTTCTTAAAATAAGTGGTATCAACCAGTACTCAAGGTTTTAGCATCTGTTTAGCAAAGAAAATACAATAATGTGTTGTCTTTACTTTTTATTTACCATTGCATCACATGCCTGCTCCCATCTGCAGAGCCTGAGCTGCCCCGGGACAGTAAACAGCGAATGTGAGCTGGAATCGCAGCTCAGTCTGTTTTTAACGACTTTGCTGGCTCTTTAGGTTGGAAAGGAAAGCTTTCTGGCCGCTGGCTTCATAATGAGCAGAAAAATATTCTGCATGCTGATGATGCCTGAGGCTAGTACATTCTTTTGCAGCACGCCAGAGCAGAATAAATCTGACAGTCAGAGAACACTTTAGCAACTCTTCAGCCACACAGCAGCTGCAGCCCTGATCTGAACACTGGTCAGCAGACCAGACACACCTGTAAGGCTCGGCCCGAGAACTAAGTATTACAACTATAGGACATACAGTTCTTTTAAAAAAACTAACAAACAAACGTAATCTGGTATAAAAGCTTTACACTATTACATTATATGAAGCCTCCTTGAACAGACCTCACTCCAAAAACAGGTTCTATGAAGAACTATCCACTGGAAAGTTCTTTTAGAAGCCAAATGTGGTTCTTTTGGTGGTGCACTGAACCAAAGAACCCTATTGGGTGCCTTTGTTTTCAAGCCATTTACTTGGTTTACTCGTAAAACCAAGCTTTTCAAAATAATTTTCAATAAAAAGCAGTAATTGCCGTAATATAGACCTTCTAAATGTATCTCCAAAGTAGGGTTGTGTGATATTGACCCAAAATGTAATTTATAGTTTCTGTAATTGTGTGGATAACGATAATATACGATATTTTGCATTATTTAAAAATGTGTTCGTGAAAGTCTTATATTTTACTAGTTTGCACTTCTTAAAGGATATAAATATCCATATATCCATTAGCCAGGGGTCATATTAGTAAAAGACTCTGCTGAAGTTTGCTGAGTGTGTGTTTGATGGACACCTTAGCTAGTTTAGGTCTGTCTTGGACGACATGCTCCCGAAGCTTTTCATAGTCATAGTTTGTTGGGAGATGATGGAACAGGTTCTCTGTGGAGCAATCTTTAACGACTGCTTTCTTACAAAGTCTGTAAACTGCCGTCTTCTAAGCAACGTCAGTCTTTTCAGATCCAAACCAGCTTTAAGCGAGTGAAGATGATCCTCACCCAGGAGTTAAATCTAAGGTGGTAGACTGCGAGGCTGGCGGTGTCTGAGTTTCTTCCCCTGGTACAGTGTGTTCACTCATTTTCAGCTTTAAGTGTGTTGTTTAGGCAGCTATGTTAGCTTTAGCCTATGCTAGCACACAGTATGGGCACTCTCGATGCGCACTCGCAGCAGCCTATACTAAATCATGAAGTAGTGAGCGCGTGGAGTCGAGATGTTCTGATTGTTGTTTTTCTCAGTCAGTAGCGTACTCGATAGTGTCAGCTCACACATCGTTAACACAGCAATATTATCGTCAAGGGCAGATTAAGGATAGTCTGGGCCCCCCCAACCCACGCCCCTCGTGATCAAGGGCCCTCTAATGGTATGCCCTGCTCCTCTCTAGGGCCCCCTGGTAGAGGCTCTCATAACCAGGGCCCTCTAAAATTATGCCCCCCTCTTTCCTAGGACCCCTAATAGCCAGAAATTGAAGTCAGGGCAGTGCCACAACGTCCATTTTTATAAGGGGCCCAAAAGCATGGCTAGGGCACCCAAAAACATGGCTAGGGCCCCCAAGAGGCCCTGGGGTCAAAGTCCCTAAAAATCAGAGGATCCTTAAAATGGGGGGCCCTCAGAAATAAAAATATATTGTATCATAAATGTTGATAGGCATTGCAAAATGTTTTCTTTTCAGGGCCCCCTGACCTTAAGGGCCTCTGGGCGCTGGCCCCACTGGCCCGGTCAGTAATCCAGCCATGATTATTGTAGACGATATATATCGCACACCCCTAATGCAAAGTGGTAAGTTCACAGGAGAAGTAAACAAGACCTTAACTTTAATAAACATGAATAAAGTATACATTTGTTTTCTTCTGGTCCATTTATTACCAAATATTACCAACGTAAAGACTTTCAGATTTCTTTAGTACTGTAAAAATAAATGACATGATGGCGACAATATTACTTTTAAAGCTCGTTTTTATATGAAGCCATTTTTTTGCAGATATGGCAAAAGCATCTGACAGACGTGCTAACATCTAATAAACAGCCTATTAATCTTGCTGTTATGTCAGCACACAAACCCAATTTAATAATATTATTATAATATTATCTTTAAAAAAAACACTAGAAAGCATTGTCTTGGGTGCTTATATTATTTCTGTCACCAAGTAAATGGTTAAAACTTCTAATGGTATCACCTTTTGTAAAAATGAATAATTGCAAAAATGAATGAATTATTAATATGCAACGATTTTGCTATTGATAGAGGTCTGTTCATCTGAAGTGTTATATACTTGTATTTACCTGCTGAATTAAACACATTTATAATAAATAATATTTATTGATAAATAAACAATATGTATTAATAAATACATAAATAAATAAATAAACAGATAATATGGCGTGTGCAAAAGTTACACAGACTTTATTTTACGTAAATGTTTCCAATATTTTAAATTGTGTAAGATGTCATTTTCCTGTCCCTAATCTTGGTCATAAACTTAAGCCTAACCTTACTGACGAGTATAAACTTGGTTTTACCACATAGTTTGTTAATTGAACATTCACACGGAACTGAATTTTCTATTGTTTTGTTAAAAACCAATGAAAATGATAAATTCATACCACACTGATACAAATATGTGGCCAAGGTCTCAGACAGTTTGAACAGAAAGACATTTAAGGTTTAATATGTAAATTACTGGGTTAAAGGTGCAATATGTAAGATTTTTTATCCAAAAAATGTAACAAAATTATCAACAGAATTTGAGAAGTACATCGAAGACTTTCATGTTTAGTGTTGCAGAGATCTACCAAAGCTGGTATGCTGAGTTAACCACACCCTTTCCTGTTTCGTAACATCACTTTGTAATTCCAAGAGGTGATAGCAAGTCACTGTAGTGTCAAGTCGAATCAGTCCATCACGTGAGGACAGTGAAGCAGCACTGCTCCGACAGTGTATTCTAACCTACATGTTGAAGGTTCTGCTCCTGGTTAGATCATTCAAAGAAAGGAAGCTCACTGCCCGCTTCAGGCAAGAAAACCAAGTTTGGTAGGAAACACTATATAATATAAATTGAAGCATACCAAGGGAGGAGAGGGGCTGTGTATTTCCTTGTTCCTTGCAATAATGGTGGATGCTGCAACTTTCTGGTGACATAGCATCGCCTATTTGTTTGAAGTATGAATTTGACAGGTTGTATCATCTTACATATTGCTCCTTTAAACCACCAATGGGCAAACCTTTTTTCAAATGCATTTTATAATTCTATATAAAAGGCAAAATCTGTTCCTCACGCCAAGAAAGAAAAAGAGATAATCAGGAAACTAGGAGCTCCAAAAATTGGGATTAGCAAGCTATTGTATTATTTTAATAAAGCCCTGGCAGGTAAGTTTTTTTCCAGTTTACTTCACTCTATATAAGCAACAACATTTAAACAATCCTTATGCATTCTTTTATTTAGTCAACCTTATGATAGACAGAGTGCACAGACTGTTCAATTATACATGCCTGGTCATATACATGACCACAATTAGCAGCATCTCAGCAATGGTCACAAATGGTGATCATAAATAATTATATGTCTTTTATTTTTATGGGCAAAAATAAACTGAACCTTCTAGCCGTGCTTGCAAAGTAGCTGTCGTTTCTGCAGATATGGCAAAACCATTCGAGAGCAAAAATGCAAACATAACCCTGAGTGTGCTAAATCCCCGGAGGAGGCTAGTCTGTATGCTAAGCTCACCACTCACGCAAGATTGGCCTTCATAGTAAACATTTCTTCCTCCACTCCTCACAGCTAGCCTGTCAGGACCAGGGAACTACATACCAGGAATATTTAAAGACAAACCACACACAAACAGCCTTTTCCCACCAGTGAACAAGCTGCCCAAAGAACTCAGCTCTTCTGTGAAGCATTAGGTGAAAGATACTGAAGTAATCACTCTAAGCACTGCAATTACCAGTGGTAAATCAATGGAGCAGTGTTTGATCAATCCCACGGGCATGTATGTGTGAAGGGTGCATTTATAGCCTGTATATATTTTTTATGTTAAAAATATTTCTAAAACCCCAAAAAGTCCCTAGACGACCAACACACCATTAAAAAAAATTTGAAAATCCACTGACAGTAGCTGACAGTATGCTGATTTACTGCTCAACTGTAGTCAAGAGTAAACAGTAGTTTCTCTTCAGTAATAAGCTGCATGAGCATTTTTTGATATGGTAGCATTTTAGGTGGAACAAAAAGTTGGAATGCAGAGTGAACTCAACAAGTTAGCTTTGTCACCTGTTGTATCAAACTAGACCTCTATAAAGATAATAGTTCACACAAAGCATCCAGTTTCTTGATCCATTCTCTAAAGTTTGCCGTTCAAACAGATCTACTATGTTCTCAATGTATCATGTTCACATACCTGTCCATGAGGAACATGCTATCCATAATATCCACCTGTCAAAAGTCAGCACTCAACTCACAGACCAGCACTCAACTGAAATCATACGACTTACCAAAGACTTACTCAAACCTCACCAAAAAGCCCCCATACAAACCAGCAAGCTTTGAGGGGTACTACTGCCAAAGAACATTTGACAGTTTGAGTTGCTGATGTTGCTGGGAGTAGTAGTCGATTTACTTTTATGAGACATCAATTCAGTGGGCAGGAGGTCCTTAGCGCGTACACTCAGTTCTTTGTAGCATCACTTCCACAAGATGTAGAAAAAAGATTTAGGTCCAAGATTGCATCATCCAGTATATGCATTTTCTTTAGGTGTCCTTTCAAGATATAGATGTTCCATTAAAAAGGTCTTCTACCCACTTTTAAGAATACTGAACTCATTGTAATGCATATAGTATGGCAAGAAAACCCAGTACCATTACACCACCTCCACCAGCCTGGACTATCTGGTTGCTATAAGCTTGATCAAGTCTGGCCATTCTCCCTTGACCTCTCTCATTAACAAACTGTTTCTATCCACAGAACTGACAATCTATTCTTTGATTTTTGTTTAAGTGAGCGAATGCAGTATTATTTGTATTTCAATAACTAGATGACCACTTAGTTCAGAGAATCTGGTGAGGAAAGTGTCCAAAAGAACAAATCATAGCAGCTTTGGAATGTTTTTGTTTACCACAGGGCACGACAGCAGCAAATTAATTTGCAGTATTTAAAGAGAACCTGAGCACTACTTTAGAGATCTGTAGTGCTGGCATTTCCTAAGACCTGGGGTTCGAAGTTTGCTTCTTTAGTGTTGCAGCACTGAAGCTTCAAGGCTAACGTAGTCCAATAATAATGTAAGCTTATAGCCGATAAGGTAAGCACTCTGCAAACTGCATGGCTAAATTATCACACACTTGCCTGAACACATGTTGTTAAATAATTAACACTAACCTATTGTTGTCTATTATATAACAGTGCATAATTTGCATAATTACTTACTAACTACTATTTCAACCCAGGCTGAAGCGAGCGTATGGTGAATTAGGCACACTGTTTGCACAATGTCAACTTGGCGGTCATAAACTTCTATTACTTGATAGCTACATTAGCCTACATTCATAAAAACAGGCCTCAAAACATATCTGACCGACTACATATTTGGGGAAATGAAAAAAAAAGACCAAGCCCCAAGAATTTTAGCTCCAAATATGGAAAAATATACGTCCTGCCTGAAAAACAAAGGGAAAACAAAGAAAGTCCTCTCTCCTGCTCAGGTATATGAACCCAGCAGGTGGCCCCAGACACATAGCATGGGCAGTGGAGCGTTTTCGGAATGAAGGCCGCCGTTCCCTTGCGCCCGTGTGGCTATGCCAAGCTCACCATCTGGTGCATTCCTCTGATCCGCGCAGGACGCTCGCTCGCCACTGGGGGAGAGAGAGCCCTTTTCCTGGCCTCCTCTCTCCCCTCTCCAGGCTCCAGGGCAACCATCAAGCTTTCAATCAGCCTTCACAGGGATGGCAGCCCCACTGGCCGCCTTTGAGGCCACCTGGCAGCCGTTGTCACCGGGGCGGTGCATTAGCATAAAGCCGACAGACAACGGTCAAAGGCAGCCAGAGTTCAAAGGAATGCGTTAAAACAAAGGGGGAGAGGGGGAAGCGTACAACTGTCCTGTTTGTTAGTGGAGGTATTTATCAAGTGCAATGCTGTTGAGGGAATATTGTATTCAGTGCAACATCAGCAACATTAGCCTGTAGTGATGATTACACAGGAAAAGGTGAAAGGACAGGAGAAAAGGTAATAAAAATTAATCTGGAGGAGGTTTAATATGACAAATATGATAATATGTGATATATTAAGGCAAAGTAAGCTTTCCTGCATGTTTTATTACAAAAGCAAGCGTAATAAGCTCTGTGTAACTAGTGCAGTGGATTAGTGCAGTGATAAATGTCTGTATTTACAGGTTTCAACAGCATCTTTTTTTGTCTGCTCCAACTTATCAAACCTTAGAAACTTGACATACATTCTGTATTTACCTTTATGCTTGTTTACTTATTTACGTGTACATTTATTGGTAAACCACAGTAAAAGTCTCAATGGTTAGTGTCATCATTTCAAATGCTAAATCATTAAAACTATAGTTGATTACCACAAAACTCCCAATAAATACTGTCCACCATCAACCAAAGTTAGAAAGCAAACATGGTGAAATCCAGTGATGCTGTTATGGAACAAATCTAAGAGAATTTGTTGTGCTACGTTGTTGTCATATCTGTATTTATATGAGGTAGAACTGTACATATAAGTCTAGGTAATATATGTTTGGATAGCTTCAATCTCCTTATCAATAAGCCCACTGGCCTTAAAACAACATTAAAAGTTATTCGCCAGTCTCTTGTTTGATTTTTCTATTCCACCTCAAATGACACTACAGTTATTATGATGCCTCAGGTGTCAGGATGTAACAGCAGGTCCATTTAAGGTGGATCGTAGAAAGAAAAAAAAATAATAATAATAAAAAAAATCACACAAGAAACTGGCAAACAGGAAGCCATCTTTAATTAGTTAAAAAAAATTGATAGGCTATTTCAGCTTATCAGGAGGTAAGCAGTAATATTAAGTGGAGTCGCTACAGAATTAACATTAAAACACAATAAAACCTTTCAATTATCTCATGTTTGAACCATTTTTACAGCCACAATGTGCCACCTGTTATGGAAATGCACAATTTAGAAATGTTAATGTAACATAACGGCTGTCTGAAATGGACTGACCGCCTGTCCAGTGTGTTTCCTGCCTTCAGCCCAATGAGCACAGGGGTGGGCTGCAGCAACCCCAGCGATCCAGAAGTATAAGCAGTTTAGAGTAAGAGTGTGTGCACGAGTGAGGTATTCACAATATTGTTATTTTAATATTTAGGAAATCAAAAAGTAAACAATGTTACTAACTTTATTTGTGGTGTTGAATACAAAACTTTGTGGAATGATTTGAACATTTTAACAATGCTGTGACATAACTGATAGACTGTGATCATTTTGGTCGCTATATGATATTAAATTTTTATATCATTAATCTATTGTGATACACTTCATCACATCACACAACCCTAATTAATCCTGTTTAGAAACATGGTTTCGCCATAACTCCTGTACATGCAGTACACAAGTTACTGTTTTTATTTTGCTGTACTATGTACTCGCAGTCAAATGACACATTTTGTTGATCTTTCAAGTAAAAAAAATAAAAATGTAACACATTCTCTACAGAGAACATACTTAATTTTTCTGCTTTTTTTATTTATAAATTCAGCACAGCCAACAGACCAGTTTTATACAGCAAATAAACGACAATCGTGCATTAAAATGTGCAGGCTTGTGTTCTTTGTAGAGAATATTTGAACTTCACAATCAACAAAACAGAATTTGACCAGGGGGTGCTTTTTCACATACAAATGTAATTCCAATATATGTCATTACATATTCTACAATACGTTCTACTTACATTAGATATTTTACTTGTCATTTTTCTGACATTGCATTCAGCGTTGTGTCCACGCTTTTCAATTTGTTTTGATGTTAAGTAATGAAAACTGTGATTTTTTTTCCTATTTGTAACACAAAGACATCAAATGTAAATCCCTATAAAAGATTTTCTCTTTCTACTCACACACACAAACATGGTCTAGACAGACAGTTTGCAACCTTCAATCTGAATTTCTGTTTGTTTAAGTGAGCGATGAGTGAAAAACAGTTAAAATAAAACTACTCAGTGCTTTTATCAGCAGCGTAGACTGAGACTTAAAATAAGCTAAATAAGAAACAGCAGACAAAATCCAGGACATCTGCAAACCAACACTATTTGCATGAGAATTTTCCATTTACAACTATTTTTTTACTAGAGCAGGTGAGTCTACACAGCAACACACAGGCCTGTACTTCAGCTGCAAGCTGCAAAAGCATTCAAATTTAATGCCCCAGCATTTCCAAAACCCCCCATAAATAATGAATGTATTACGAGAGCTCCTGTCATACTCATTGCATCGATTGTGTGGATATAGCATGAGGAGTGAAGCTACTGCTCGCACTGAGATTCTGCATTTCAAATAGGATCAGTTCAACCTTCAGACCTGATATACTCATATATTTAGAAAATACACTTCATCTGCTTCAAGCTAATAAAATTCTTGGGATTGTAAATCTCTGACCTCAGTATGAGTGGATTCTTTAGGCAAGCGTTCTGTGCTTCATGAAGTCTTGATATGATTAATTCGATTTTTTCCCATAAATACAATGAATAAACAAATGCAAGCAGAAAAACTACTTACACATTAGTTTGGTGGTCAATATTTTCATAAATTATGTCATATTACATATCATTACAGACAAGATTAGCACTAAAGCTAACTGTTTCATTACACAGAGAGCACAATTAGTCCTGTATCCAATACACAATTAGTCCTATATAACTAGATTTAATGCATCACGGTTCGTAAATAAAATATATATTATATTTTATTATATAATATTATATTATATTTTTAATATATAATATATATTACAATAAAAATAAATAAATAAATAAATAAATATATATATATATATATATATATATATATATATATATATATATATATATATATATATATATATATATATATATATTTCATAGTTTTAAGAATTTTTAAAAGCAGCATTTCTGGTTCTTTTTTTTGTGTCTGTCACAATTAATCAAAACTACATATTGTCACGCATCACATGTATCATGTAGATGTACTGCTATGTTATATTTGTGCCATATCACCCACTAGGGCTGTACTGGCAATGATCTGGTGATCGGTATCATGATACAACAGGTACGATTCAATATCCACCGTATGTATACATGTGCTAATGCTAATGTTAGCAGTGCGGCCTTATGCTACTTCTTTACATTGGAGCAGTCTGCTATCTCAACACTGCTATCCAGTGGTCAGCGCTTTTAAACACAACTTAAATGAGCCACTGTCTATCACAAGTCTTTCTATCTCAACTATTAGTTAAAGATCTAAACTGTGTTTTTGAGACTCAGCACAAGATCACAAAGCATAATATTACAACATCCAAGTGTACCGATATAAACTTATGAAAGAACAAGTTCATACTATTAAACTCAATTGCAACTGATTGTAACATTAAACAAGCCACTGCAGTTAATTCACCAGTTCCTTTTTAAAACATATTACACTGTGGAAAAAATAGTGACAACCTTTATTTATTTATTCATTTATTTATTTATTTAATTGTTTAACATATTTTATACAAAATTGTACACAAAAGCTTCAAGAGCCAATGACCTTGTTTCAGTATTTATTGTGTCCACATCTTTTCTTTATTACAGTTTCTGTTCTTTTCTGCAGACTGGTGTTAAATTTTAAATCTGTTTTTGGATATTTTTTGCACTTGGATCCATTATTCTTCTTACAATCCAAGTAATCACAAGCACATATTCAGTGATGTCTAGACACTGGAGGGATCAGTTTTGTTCTTTGATTTGCAATTTTTTTCTTTTCTCACTACTGGCAGCTATATATACTTTTAGACTCGTAGTGTTAAGGTGTCTTCTCACAGTGGAAACATGGACAGAGACACCTGTTCTTCTCTCTCTCTTTCAATGATGAAAGCTTTAAGTACTATTTATCTGATAGTTAGTTTTGGTGGTCTACCATACTAGAGTCTCACTTTCTCTCTGTACTATAAAAAGACTTTGAACAATAGTTAGATTTTTTTCACTATTTTCTTTGGACTTTCTCCTTGTAGTAGATGGTGTTGCACTTAACTGCTATTTTGAATGCAAATGAAATAAAACAAAACATATGTCTATATATATATATATATATAAACACATTATATATATATAAACACACACACACACATATATATATATATATATATATATATATATATATATATATATATATATATATATATATATATATATATAATCAGTGTATGTTGTTTCTACATTCATTGTCTATTTTGTCTGCTCCACTGACCATTTAGGAGAAATTTGGAGTTTTACTAACTGTAGTTTGTCTTATATATATATAGCCAAGATAAAGGTTTTACTGATTGATTTCTTCTAGCACACACTGACAAAAGAAGTATTGTCAGCTCCAATCAGTAACTGTAGCTCAGTATTTAACACTCTTTTATAGTGGGTTTAATGAGGTGACTGTCCTTCTGAAGCTCAAACTACTTCATTAATAAGCAATCTGGAGGCTAGCATCAAAGGTCTACTGTCCAGACCTATTAGGATCTGGTCATAAGCTTGCCTTTAATGCTAGCCATGTCGAGCCTTGTGAGTGTGAAACTGGAGTGTGTAATGGGGGTTTGTCTCAACCTTAAGAATTATTTCTTACAAACAAGCATATGAAGTTTACCATCCCCACTGAAAAACCTTGATTTCTCTTTGAAAGCTGTGCTCGGCATTACCGTAACCTGGAAAAGCTTACTGGACACCTCAAAGCACAGAAAGAAACAAAAGCGAATCCTATCTCTTCCTTTGTGTGTTCATAGAGGCTATCCACCCCGCTGCTCCGGCCAAAGAGGCAGTGAGGCAGAGGAAGATGAGTGACCTCTCAAGCTCCGGAGCAAATTAGGTTTGATATACGCTCCTGACATTCCTTAAACTAATAACCGGCCCTGGCCTGCCCCGTAATTACAGTGATCCATGTGTCGGCTATGGGCCCTGAACAGCAGCACGGGGCAGAATCTGCTTAGCTCTCTCGTCTTTCTCTCCCTCTCTCCTGACAAAGGGCTTCTGCAGATGCTCAGTGCTAGCGATCCATCCAGATGGCCAGCGGCCACCGGGGTCAGCGCCTTATCACAAGAGCACACTTCTTCAACACAAACGGCTGATAGTGCTAACTCTCTGGCTGTGTATGCATACAGATTCAAACCATCAAGCACACTAGGGCTACACAATGTGAACGCAATACTACCAATTTGGTTACACACTGACCAGCTATAACATTAAACCCACCTCCTGGTATCTGCACTCACTGTCCATTATATCAGCTCCACTTACCATCTAGGAGCACTTTGTACTTCTATTCTTACAGACTGTAGTCCATCTAATTCTCTGTATATGTTTGCCAGCCCTGTATCCCACTGTTCTCCAATGGTCAGGACCCCCACAGAGCAGGTATAATATAGGTGGTGAGTCATTCTCAGCACTGCCGTGACAGACACTGACTTGGTGGTGGTGAGTTTGTGTGTGTTGTGCTGATACTAGTGGATCAGACACAGCAGTGCTGCTGGACAAAGACCATAGATACAAGTAGATGGGTTTTAATGTTTAGGCTGATCAGCAGTGAGCAGCTGGTGATGCAGTGGTCTACAGCTCTCTCTTACATTACAAACACAGTCTAACCGGAAACTGCTACACTACCATTCACATATTAACAAATGCTATTCAACAATGAGTTATACAGTGTAGACTGAGAGGTTCTAAAATAGACCAAACATGATAGTTTAAAGCATTTTGGTAAAGATGAGGTCAAGACACACACAGGGTTTCTATTCAACAAAATGTAAAAAAATTTGAAAATGTGCAAATAAAATACCTGAACAGAAAAAAAAAAGGAATTTGAACAAACACCCAGCCTAACGCAAAAAGAGTTTTTACACTCAGACTGTAAGGCACATGATTCCGTTCCAGCAGCGTATATACACAACAGTGAACTGTTGTTACACCAGACGCTTTACCCACTACCCTATACGCCGCCTGAGTGGCCTGCCTGTGTATCACAATGGCGATTCTCTTATCAGCTGGAACAAGTGCACTGACTGGAAACGAGTGACCCTACAGACGGTTCAATCATCCTGAAACGCCTAATCCTAAGATTTTTATCTGAATTTCCCGTTCCACCTTAAATGGTGCGGCACGAACTTTCTAGTGCCATTTAAGGTGGAGTGGGAAATTTTAATAAGAAGCCAACTGCAGCTTCATCAAAGTGGACGATATCGGGTGTCAGAGAGATAACAAGTGGCAAATGGCTGTAAAAATATTCTACTTATATCATACAGAGTAAATCTCTCTGCCTCACCCGTTTTGATGCAGGTAGCCTAAACACGGTAGCCTACATCAGTTTTTTGTATAATCGTAGTTGATAGAAATACAACTTAATTCATTTTTTCTGCTGAAATGTTGAGGCATCTTAACAACAAACAAAACCCAAATGTTTTCTAATGCTGATTCTCATAATACAGCTTTCTCTGTCTGAGGAAATTTATCTGTTCACCACTTTGAATTTATTCATTTATTTTACAGCTTTTTACAAACTGTCTGAATCTTATAGAATATTAGAATCATATTACAATTATTTCATAATTTTATATCTGCAACAAAACTGGTTTCCCATTAAAGAACTCATTTTAAAATTCTACCTACAGTATTGTGCAAAAGG
The DNA here is from genome assembly GCA_021613375.1 of Megaleporinus macrocephalus. NCBI lineage: Eukaryota > Metazoa > Chordata > Actinopteri > Characiformes > Anostomidae > Megaleporinus > Megaleporinus macrocephalus. Next base: position 13,640,736 of record CM038725.1, on the reverse strand, counting down.
CATTTGATACTTTATTATATTAAAAAAATATTTTTTTTCAGACAGGAAGCTTTTTTTGCTCTACAAAACGTTTTATAATTTAAATATTCAAAGTATTAATACAGTAAGTAGTGCTTTTACATGTGTCAGTGTGTTTATTTAACCCTTTCCAAGCTTCTCATTGTGGAAACAACACAGTATTATTTACAGTTCTCATCTAATACCTGCTTAAACTGCTCAGTACTTCATTAAGCTAAATCAAGATTGCTGCTGAAGGAACTGAATACATTTATACAATGTCTGTGGCGTCCAGGAGAAATCTGGAACTACACTTTGTTCAAACTGGTGTACAATGATTATTTGTATCTGTTCTAATGATATCGTGGGTTCTTACTGGTGAAAATACACTTATTAAAGTTATTATTATTAAAAGGCTTTCGAACAAACAGTTTAGGTGCCTAGGTGACTTTTGCACAGTAGTGTATATGTTACATTTTTAAACGATATGGTTCTTAAACTTTTTTACTCAAGTAAAGTATTTCAGTAAAGGCTGTAAAGGCATTCTCAGCACTGCATTAATGCTGACCTAGCTGGATTAATGTTACTGGAGTTTTTAAACACTGTGCTACCTCACTGCCCATTCTATTCAACACAAGTACCTTGTTGATCCGCTTTGTAGAGTCAGAGACGTTAGCTTGAATATTGCAGTGCTGAGACTGATTCACCACCCAAATAACACATGCTCAGTGGTGGTCCTGTGGGGTCCTGACATTTGATGAATGGGGCAGAGAAGGCCAAAGAAATAAGATAAGATAATCTTACAAGATAGTCCCACAGTGGGGAAATTCACCGTGTTACAGCAGCAAAGGGATAGCAAGGCACTCAGTACAAAAAATAGATTAAAAAACAGTACAGTATAAACAATATAAATAATAAAAAGTCAAGAACACTTGAGGAAGGGCAACATACAAGCTGCCACTAAATTATTACAGCATGCATCTATATGGTAAATGGACCTGACTTGCATGAATACGTTAATTTCCCACGCTCACTTGGTCAAGAGGCTCACAGTACATGGTAAAAGAACGGTGGCTGGTTAGAGGTCTTATTTGAATATTGGGACATTAGCACAGCAAAGGGCAAAATTGTGAAAGCCATTAAAACACATACTGTGCAGCCCTACTTCACACCTAAAAAGACTTTTTTTACTTCTTATAACACATAACCACTGCCAAACAGCTTTTCGGAGTACTGGATGATTACAGCCTTGGGCTTTTCTTAGGATTCGCACGGAGGCTGTTGGGGCAGATGACGCTGCTTGGCTAATTAAGACCGACAAAGTCCAAAGGCTGCAGCTGCGGTTTTTCTCCAAGTCGTTCCAAGTCACACAGTCATAAATTTGTCACTTACTGCGAGATCACAGGGCTGATAGGCTATGCTTGGTATGCTTCCCTAGTCATCAATGAAGCCGTTTGTTGTTGCATCTGAAGTTTCAAGCGGCACCAACAGGCTTCCCTGCGTCAGATAATGGGCTACAGTCTGGGTAAAACCACCAGCTCGAAGATCACACCATATTGTGACGGCAACAAGGCCCACAATACCAAGCCGTTCCAAGAAACTCCTCCTTGCGAAAAGCGATTCTTTTGTAAAAGCAATGGTAGTATATAGAATCATATAAACCGTACCCAACATTTGAACACATACATGGTTCTTCTGCATCATGAAGAACCCAGTGTACTCTTTATAGCATCTCTTAAAGTGTTCTGCTATTGCTAGAAGTCACAGAACCTGTCCTGCTACAACAAAGAGCCCTTTTTGCTAAGAGTGGAGCTAGAAATGGAACAACACCATCTTATTTTTACCGATACTGAAATCATTGGTGTCATATGATGCATGTAATCTGATAATAATTTCTTTAAAAACTACTAAGAACAGTTTGCAGTTGAATCACTTCACCTAAGATGCCATCTAAGAGATTGTTTACATCTTGTGTTAATGTGTTCCATGTTAGGATCGGATCATGATATTAGAATATGGTCTAATTCCGTTTACACTTTTCACTAAAACACATCCTCATAATGAACATCTTCTTTTACTGTCCCCTATAAAACGCACATCAACACATACATCCATTCTGTTTTATTTCCATTTCCTTTCCACCTCCTTACTATACAAATTGACAAGCCTGACTTGGACACCTTTATCAGCACAAAGTGCAAAAAGACTCTTGGTTTGTAGGATAACTCTAGTCTTGTGTATATCCATTTTTTGAATCATTGTTGATCTTTGCCCGATGATGCTGGGATTGACTCCAGCCCCGCCCCCATGACCCCGACTAGTGGGATTAGGTGGCAGATAGGGGATGGATGGATGGATGGATGTTGATCTTATCACTTGTGCTAGCCATTTCCACTTATGTAACTGCATGCAGATACAAAAAAAACCCCACATTCCATTCATACTTGTTTTGAATATGGTCAAGAGCCGTTTCTGACCATCTGTGAATGTGGTTTGACTGAGCTAATTGCATTTTAATCACAATGCACCCAATGTGTGTTTCCATGGCCTGTCATGCAGTCAAATGAGATCCAAATTTGATCAGAATTTAGAATTTTTAGAACAAAATTTAGAACAGAACTCGAATCAGCCACATGTGTTTTTGTACACAGCGGAATTTGACCTTCGCATTTAACCCATCCATGCAGTGAAACACCCACATATACACACACACTAATGAACACACACTAGGGGGCATTGAGCACACGTGTCCGGAGCGGTGGGCAGCCCTATCCACGGCGCCCGGGGAGCAGTTGGAGGTTAGGTGCCTTGCTCAGTCTTGGCCTGGGGGATCCTGGGGATCGAACCGGCGACCTTCCGGTCACAAGACCGGATCCCTATCTTCAGGTCACAAAAAAAAAAGTATGCTGAACGTCTACACAACCTCTAAAAGTGCCAGACATTAAAAATCTGATGAAGACGAACACGCTGAAGGAGTATTCAAAGAGAACTCTGTCAAACGATGAATGTTTTCTCCGATAGTGAAAGCACCTACTGTTGTCTCGAGGTTTTTCCTTGCCACTGTCGCCTCTGGCTTGCTCTAGGGGGGCTTGGACCTCAATACCCTTTCTCACATTTGCTATGCATGGACTCTTTTCTGGCCATCCTTCTCTTGGGTTTCTCTTTTTCATACACTGCTTTTCTGTAAAGCTGTGCTGTCTCAAAGCAGCTTTACAGAAAAGCAGTTTATGAAAAGCACTATATAAATAATTGTTGATTGTTATAATACCTTCATCAGTATGATGTTAATTTTGTATTTAATACCTAAACATCAAGCAGCACATCAAGCAGCACCTTCTTTTGCAGTTGCAAAGGTTTTTTTTAACCAGACTTAGTCATCACAATTTTTTCCATGGTCTCTCTCAGCAGAGCATGGACTTGACCTCCACTAATGTTTTTATTTTTAATCTTTCGTTTGTATTTTTTAGCTTGTTTCACTGGCAGTGGCAGATCTTTAGATTTCAAACAGAGAATTAATAGCACCATATTACAAATGCAAATTCCATACTTGAAATCAACACGTGACCTTTTATCTGCTTATTTGAAAGTGAAGAAATAACATGCACCTGGTTATGAAACAGCTGAGCAGCCAAATATACATGAATTTACATGAAAGTCATTGTTTGCATTCCTACATCGTTCACACATCGTCCTCCACAAATCCTGACAGCCCTGGTAAACATGAGCACAACAAGCTGTAAAAAAGATTCTTTATTGTTTATCCTTTTAATCTTCATTTAAAAATACTAACTAAAAATACTAAAAATACTAGAAATCAAACACACTCTGTGCAGCCCCTCTTTTCAAAAGATAACAGCTCTGAGTCTTCTCTTATACAGCTGGAGAACACACTGGGACACGTGATTGCAACAATATCTCATCTTCAGCTCATCACACAGTTTTTCTAAGGGTTCAGGTCCTAGGACTGGGATGACCATGGCAAAACCTTGATTCTGTGGTCAGTGAACTAGTTTTTTGCTGATTTTTAGGTTTTAAACTTTGGGTCATTGTCAAAATAGAAAATCAAACCACAGCCCAGTTTAAGGTTGCTGGCTGAAGCAGGTAGGTTTTGATTTGATTTCTGCTGGTACTTGATGAAGTCTGTGACACCATGTATCTGAATAAACTGTCCAGGGCTTCTGGAAGAAAAGCATGAGGTACTTGGGGGAAGTGGGGATGAGGTACTTTTCTGAGCGCTTATATTTGAGTCTTATTTCCAAAAGCTCTGTTTTGGTCTCACGACCTCAGAGAAAGTTTAAGATGCGTCTGGAAAACTGCAGGCAACTTGTTGGTTTTTGACAGCAGAGGTTTTTTTTCACAAACCTTTTGAAACGTGTTGTCATGTCGGTGGTGTCTTACTGTAGTTTGGAGGATTTTCTCACCCCAACACCAACTAAAGTCTGTGATGCTCCAGCTGTGATCCTTGGAGATTCTTTTGCCATTTGAACTATCTTCCTCACTGCTCATGGGGTCAGTTTAGACATTTCCCAGCAGACTCTTCAGTTTAGTAATTATTACTCTGATAGTGGAAATGTGTAGCTTGCACTGTTTAACTGTTTACTTGTATTCGGTTCCTGATTTGTGCAGCTCAAAAGCCTTTTGTCGCACATCACTGCTGTATTCTCTGGTCTTGCTCACAGTGACTGGTGACTGAGGAATTTGGCCCATGTGTCACTTCATATTTATCCCCCCTCCACCACCCACCAAGACACAGGACAGTATGACTGAATGTTTAAGATGTAAAATTAATCAATATCCCTTTGAAACAGCAGAGGGCGCTGACGATGTCTACCTGCATATTTGAACATTTTGCACACATAAATTTTTCACTCGTGAGCACAAATGTGAAACTGTGAAAGCACAGAAAGAAGAATTGAACCACATCCTTTAATGTTTTTTGCTCTCACGATTATATATTTTCTATTCGCAACCCAACTGCAACACCGGCTGCTCTCTGCGGGCGAGAGCACCTTCAGCACTCGAGTTTTCAGAGAGGACGGGCTCATCAGTTTGGGGCGGGACATGGGCTGAATGCTATTGGTTGATGGCACCTGGTTTCGTGACTGACAGCTCACTACGAACAACAACCTCTCAAACTACAACAAACATGGTGGATGAAGAGAAGCCGATAGATTCAAAGTTTGGTTTATTTCACTTATAATAGTGATTTAATAGTCTCACCACTTCTCATACACTCCAGTTTACTTTGATAAATAAAAGATTAAGCAAAATACAGCATTTTGTAGTTCTGTTGTAAATAAATAATAAAATAATTTGTGCTGTGGGTCATAATTTGTGTTCAAAAATAATCTGGAGAAAACCATATCATGAGGCCAGCATCTTGAATCGCACTGCATTGTGTGTAGAGTGTATCGATACATGCCTAGTTTCTAATGCCACAGCTAAGGTTTAAAACATAAAATATCAATAGCAAAATACTGCAGTACACTTCTGTGTGTGCTACACAAATTTGAGAAAAATGTCATAATACTGCAAATAAAAGTTTGACTTTTGTTAATATTTAGATTAAAAGGATAAGCAATAAACATGTTTTACTCATGTTTACTAGGTGAAAGTCATTACAGAGGGCACTTCAAAGCAAACTATTTAACATCAACTCCAAAATGCTGCAGTAAACTGTTAAAACAGGACCCGACCAGCATCAACACAGTTATGGACCTGGATTTAATGTATGATAATATATGATCCTATGGGGTCATTCAGAATTAGAAGATCAGGGGAGCTTTTAAATGACATAAAAGTGACAGTGACACCACGTACATTTACAAAGAAGCAAAACAATTTCCTATAGAGCAGATTTTATAATACAAACTTACAAACTCTGATTTTATAAAACAGCAGGCGACAATGACCATAAAAACCAACATGTTCAAAAAAGCGTATGTTTCTTTGTCTGATACACATCAGGGCCTTGTGGAGGCAAAGTGTGAGTGTAACGAGGCAGAACGTTAATATGATGGAATCCAGATGCAGGACAGATGAGAATCCCAGCCATGGCCCTCGCACCAAATATGGCTTCTCACACACACACACACACACACACACACACACACACACACACACACACAGCTATATGAAACATGTCTGTCTACCGGCCTCAAGGCCAGGCCGACAGACTGCTCTTATTAAGAAACAAAACTTGTTACGATGCTGTTGCTCCCTTCTGATAAGCTCAAAACCATCAGAAACTGGCCTGCTGCTCTCCCAGGCACTGGGCTGTTGTTCTTATGTGCAGAATGAATGGAAAGACGTGGGCAAAAGAAAGATATCTCCCAAAAGCAGTGTTAATTTTCCCACCACTCTCATTAGTGACCTAACAACACTGAAAAACAGTTAATATGCAGCACAGTATCCAGGATTAAAGGGACAACATAGCCAAAAATCTGATTTACAGTTTTATCTCAAATGTGGTCTTCAATCAATCAAGCAATCACTTTGCTTCTTTAAGTTTTAAGGAAAATAAGGGGTTTGAATATACTGCATAGGACCGGGATCATTATGTCATTTAATGGGGGAATGTCCCACCAACCTGTCTTCATGCCATACTGAACACATGGTTCTATACATGAGTCTAACAGCAAATCAAATAGACTGTGAGTTGTGATACTACATAATGCTAATCTGTGGGAAATTAGCTTGTACTAGCTGTTAGCTACATTAGCCTTGCAGCCACACTGCTAAAACAAAAAAGAAAAAAAAAACTGCGTAAGAAACCCTCTGCTAAAATCTAGCAGAGGCACAACAGCCGTGTCGGAGGTCTGTGCATTTAGGAAATGTGTCTGCTAGATTTTCTTACAGCACATTTCTGAAAAGCAGCCAACTCGAAGCGATGCATGCAAATGCTTCGTAGGTTAGAAACAAGTTCTCATGAATATTAGGTTCACTTTCTATACATTCACTGGTTTAATAGTTGTACATGTTTCACTTGGATCAAGGCTTATGAAATCAGATTTATTAGAATAAACATATGACACTAGTTAAGTAATACTGTAAGCTTGCTTTAGAAAATCAGACGTAGCGGTTTGCTCATTAGCATCTTAGAAACAGACACAAATGGTTTAAACATCTTGACAAGACCATAAATTCAATTAAAGAAAATTACAAAAATGGAGATCACTTTAAAGACAGAGGGGAAGGTGCTTTTCACCAGCTGCTTCACCTCTCTCTCCACCGTCAGCGAGGTGAAGAGAGAGAGAGAGAGAGAGAGAGAAGGGGGGGGGAGAGAGAGAGAGAGAGAGAGAGAGAGAGAGAGAGAGAGAGAGAGTAGAGGTAAACAGGAATGCTTTTATCATAAGTGACAAAATTGCCCATCCACTCCACTCCCGACACGGCGAGTGAAAAGAAGCTTCATAACTGTATCTGAATTGCAAACCATGGAAATGCGCCGCATTATGTTTTCGGGATGCCAGTGACTAAAGAGAGCAGGACGCACCAAGCAGCACTTGATCTAGCGCTTGTCTCCCGTGATTTGCCTTGTAACAATGTTTACGGTGCATTGTTCAACACACAGCAGATGGAACCCGTAATTACTTCAATTACACGGCCGATCGTGAAAGCTCCTCTTAACAGCAATTCAACCTGTTCGGCCTCAATCAGGGAACAAATGACTCTGAAACCAAGCCGGGCGGCTGGGGAGTGGAAAAGGCTGTTAGGGGATGTTATGTTCCTTCAGGGAACATAGGCAGCAATACAGACATTGTCTGTTTTTGTTGATGAAGGGCTTGATGGTGAGAAGTGCTAGAGGAAAAAAAGGACAAATCGCAGACAGACGACCATTAAATTGCTGTAATTATCCATATTCTCATGGCTCCGATGTGAAATGAACAATGTATATCATGAGAATGACTTTTCCATAAAATCCTCCAGTCCATATCACGTTGCCATTATAATGCTGAAACAGCACAAGCGCCGGCAAAAAGTCTTCTAACAACAAGAACCTGCGTCTTCACATCATTATTTGCCATGTATGCTATAAAGCCTAGATATATGCAGTTCTGACGTGTCATAACAATAAGATACAAAATAGACAAAATGATGCAATATGTCTAAAAGTATGTGGACAGCCTGTCCAGTTCAGTAAATGGTAAAAGGCACTGTAAGGGGCACCTACTGCAGATACAGGCCTTTGGTTGCATCCACACCGCTTGTAAAATCTCCAAAGAAAAGCACTGACAACAGAACAGGGAGGTCTTGAGAAGTCACCATGTCCAATGCCACGTGTCAGCTAGAGTGGTATACAGGCCCCCTGGATTTGGCAGTGGAGCAGTGGAACTGTGTTCTGTAGAGTGATGGAGCTCTATCCAATGGTGGGCTGAGAGGGATCCTGAACTAAATACAATATCCATTCATGACCTCACAGCAATGTTCCAACATCTAGAATAAAGCCTTCCCAGAACAGTACAGTCTGTTACAGCTGTAATGCGTGAATAAACCCCCTATTAATACCTGAGAAATCTTGGATGAGCAGGTGTCCACAAACATGTTGGGATATAAATTACGCTGTACATGTAAAGCCAGAATTTATTTGCTTCCCCATCTTAGGAACTTTCAACATTCAGTATAGTGAAAGTGTGCTGGACAGCATTTACATAATGGAAAAAACAAGTTTCTGACCATCAAATATTGTTAATTAAGAATACTTTTCAGCTATCAGCCTAATCTACTTCATGTCCTTTCAAAACACACCAAAAAGTTGAAAAGTCTTTTAGAATGTTTGACTAGAGAAATTTGCCAAATAGTTTTATTACATTTTAATATAAAATATTGAAAATAAAAAACTCTTTATGTTGGCAATTTAAAACAGTGCTAAAAATGTTTCACTGTCCAAAGACAAAGCTGCGTGTACAAACAGTAACTTTACAGGAGTGGCCAGAAACATTCTGAACTTAATAGTTATGAAAGTTAATGTAAAGAGGTTTTATTCCAAGTGATTTCAGACAATTTTTATTGGTCCGTTTATCATGAATGATAACAGGATACAAAGTGCAGCTGTTGTTTTCAAATTGTGTAGATAAATAAAAATCCATATTGTCGTAACTTCGTTTTTGCTGTCAGAATGAAGAGGGAGACCAGTTCAGACAAAAAACTTTTATTCTTTAGACTGCTGTACCGACGTTTCTCTGAGCTCTCACACCCTGGTCTCAATCATGTCTCAGCTACATTGTCCTTTATAAGCCCGTCTTCCTGCTCGTTCTGGCCTTATGTGGTACACCTAGCCACATTGTGATTCTCTTGGGGGGACAGTGGTTCTTGAATAGAAGTTCCCAAGATAAGTTACGGGGTATATGGCCCTATAGGGCAGGGGTCCCAAAAAGCCCTGATCTTCCTGCAAGCTCTGCTGTATTCTGCAGGCCATCTGACTCTCATACACTTTTAACAAATGCTATCTTTGGACAGCGACGATATGTTTTAATTTGGCTTTTATCTCCTAATGGTGCTAATGAACAGCTAGTAAACAGTTACCAAAACCGTGTCCACAAATACATGCCAAAAATGTTATTTGCTTCAAAGAATGTTGGTAAGATACACAAATCCATTTAAAATAAAATTGAATTTGATAAAACCGCATGGACGAACTTGCACCCTGAGTTAAGATGAGGTTTTATTGAGTTGAGAGACGTTCTGAGCCTTTTTTGTTTTACAGAAACCGATTGGGTGACTATTGACTTCTCATGTTTGAACGTTCCCAACGTTAGCCTCCAATTCTAAACTAAAGCAGCACAATTCTGACAACAAGCATATCTCAGCGGACTGACTGCATTTGGGGTAATCATGTAAAATTCACAGAGCTATTTCTTTATAGACTCTTTATTTTTGCTCACTGATCAAACCATAAAAGAAACCATCTCAAAAGCAATATGTCGACAACGCACGCACACGCTGAGCCTTATACGCTCTTCTGAGGACGTAAACAAGATTCCGTCCCCCATTGTGCGATGCTGGACAAAGGCAGATGTGCTTTCTGAAGCTAACTGTCTTCACGCAGATGTGAAAAAAAGCAGGCGCGGCAGACGGCCCCCTTGAAGAGCCGCCCAGATCGTTCAAAAGCGTTGTTCGGGGCTTCCTTTGATTTGCGACTGGCCCCCTCGTCTCGGCGGCCCCGGCTGAGCGGAAAATGGAAGGACGAAAATGAAAAGAAGCGGGAGAGGAATGAGAGGAGCTCCATCTCCACTCACGAGGAGCGTCTCCGGCACGTTCACGGCACGGGACGTCTACAGCGAGAAAACGTAGACACCGTTCTTTCATTCTGACAGGTATACAAAATCCTCCCCCAGAGCACGCAGATGACAGAGCATGTAATAACACCTTGCCTATTATTTAACAGGACTTTCTATCATTGTGGCATGTTATTATCTGTAGGGTGGAGAGGGGAGCGAACGAGAGGGAGAGAGATGGGCATCGTATTGGCCTATATTCAACAAAGGCAATGGAGGGTAATAGTGAAATACGGTGGTGGGAACAGATAGGGGGATGATGAACAGATCCTAGATCAGTCAAGAGGACAAATCTACCTCTCAGGGTAACACACTATTAGAGCTTGTAGGAGATCCATCTACACTGGTAATGGAGGTGGTAAGGTTGTGTTCTCTAACCTCAGATCTGTAGATCATAGACGCCTGTAACGAGAAAATAAAACTGGCTGGGAACCCTCTCGTACCACAGTGAAGTACAATGTATGTGGAGTTCCACACAGGTTAAAGCCATACAGCAATCTCTATCCACCACAGACGGAGTCTCCTATTCTAAGAAAAAACAGAAAAAAACACTAAACACACACTTATCATAGCAGCCACTGCTTCAGCATCTGCCCACTGGCTTCTATATGCCTGAACAGTGACACATATATACATCTGTTTTATGACAGACATCCCAAAGACGCTGAGAGATTGATGTGCTGTGACATTATGTCAGATAAAGAGAAAAATTAGTCTGACTGGATTTTTCCTTGAGCCAGACATACAGTGTCTGAACAACTACAAAAATGCTCAGTCCAACTGATGTGATGCAACATAGGTGCTCACACTGCACGTGACATGCAGTCTTTTTAAATAAGTTGTTTCACTCAAAAACAACAAGCTGTGAGCAAAAAAAAAGAACTGTCAATCTCAAATGACTCTCTGCTTCCTGTACGTTGAATTAAAACAGTGACTCCTGTACACAACACGAATTTCGAATTTTCAGCCATTCAGATTCAGCCATGTTTCCACAATTCCATACTGAACAAATATGTAGAGCCATCTGAGATTTGGCCATTAACAAACCCAGCTACAACCACTGAGACTAAAAACCAGGGAGCCTACATTTCCCATAGACAATAAAAAATTATTATTATTACTCATGTTTATAACTCACAATTCAATTCAGTCAATCAAAGCAAAGTTGCCATATGCAAACGTAGGTACCACAAATACTAATTTTGTGGGGTTTTTTTTAGGAGAAACTGGTTTGGGAACTCCTCCCAAGCTGTTTTTTGAGCATGTTAGTAATTCATCTGCTTGTCCGATGGCTCAGTTGGAGCTCAGTTGGAGCTCGCTTGGGCAGTTAAATTGGGCATCGCTTCCCCCGTCACACCACGCAGCAAACGACATCCCATGAAGCTGAAATTTGGCTTGATCATGAATTTTAATCAGATATGATCAAATCAGACTTAAAAATGGACTAAAATGACTAGACAGTGGGTAGTCATTGTTTAGTCATTTGTTTTTATATTCATTTTAGCTGATTTATTAAAAAGGTCAGCCAACTGAGTTACCAAAAGATTTTTTCTACTAAATTAGTAAAGATTTAGTATGAAGCCTTACAGGAATCAGCTACACCAGTACAGTAGCCTGCTGTCTCTACCCAAGGAGGATGTAAGACTGAGGACACGCTCATTCAACTCATTCAAGGGGCGGCACTACACAACAAGCGTGGCTGTGTTCAGGCTTCATCTATTATTACCCAAGTTTTACATCATTTTTATAGCACCTCCATTTTCAAGTACTTGCTATATTTTTTCTGGTTTAATGATGTAGTGCTTTGTATAAAGAAGTAAAAAATGAGCCACAAGAGTGTTTGTACACCACATAAGAAAACAAAGGAAAACATTAAACAAATACTTCAACAAATATTCAAGCCAGTTCTGGTGTCCTGAGTAAGTATAGGCAACACATTATTATTATCTAAGATAATCAAGAATTTGGAGCAGATACAATAGATTAGTTTGAAAAACACTGGAATATTAGTTTGCTAACAACCAACAATCCCAGCGCCAGACATATCAGTGCACAATACACATCACCTCACTTTACTCTTTTGCTTCCTGAGTGATTTAGTCACAATAAAATAAACCCTTGGCTCCCAAAGTCCTTAACTTTAAAGTTATACCTCAGGAAATAATCTAATTTACACGAATTTCTCCTTAAAAATATTTCTTTTGATCAGCCAAAACATGTTTGCCATCTGAACTATGTTTCTTTAGCTTTAGCTTGTGTGTTTGTGGTTTTTGTTCATGTTCATAGGTAATAAATATTGACAATGTTTAGGGTTAAGGGTGAAAAACTGTGTACACTTGATTTTGCCAAACTACATACGAGTGTTTTAAATTCATCTCACTTCATCAGGTGTTCTGCTGCATCCTCAGCCCACAGCACTACGAGAGCCGTGTGCAGGGACAAGGCTACAGCACTTACTGCACTGAGCACTACCTTGTTCTTCATGTGGAGCTTCTGCTTCACATCCTCGCACCTTTCCACAAGCTGGGAGAGTTCTGACCGGGTAATGACCACGTCTGCTTCGGTACCAGAGCTCAGCAGCAATCTGAAAATTAACAAATTTTAATTTAATTGATGAGCCATACTGTATAAATGACAAATAAAGGCTTCACTAAACTATAATTATCTACTAATTAATTTAGTTGTTCATAAAATCAAAATTTTCATAGTTTAGAATGAAGTCATTCCAGCAGTTTGTTATATTTATCATGCTATGGGATGATTTTCGAATTCACTTCATCTTTCATTCATGAAAGCTCTTTTACTACAATACCCAGAATGCAGTATGTTAATTTTTCATACAACAACTGGGATCCCTGTGATGTCAATCGTTCTTGACCTACATTCTAATAAACACAAGAAAACAGCAATGCTGTCCTTATTTAGCATAAAATAACACAAATAACAGACTTTTATTTAGATAGCAAGGTAGCTGTTTTGATAATTTCAGAGTTTAGTTTACTGTTCCCCTCATCTAATGAGTTACTTCTGATGTTTGAGTAATCAGTTCCATTGTAAATATGATTTGTAGACAGTTTCTACATTTATATGTCTGCAATAACATATTCACTGTCCCCACATGTCCAGCTTCCTTCTGTAATCACCAGCTGATGAAAAAAAAAAGCAAACAACAACAACAACAAAAACAACAACAATAACCACCAGACTCCGCCTTTACTCCTAAGCAGTTACAGTTTTTTTGTTTGTTTTTTTGGGTTTTTTTTTAACAAGCATTCCTTCCACCTTCTAGATACATCATCAGATTGGGCAATTCTTTACTCTACTGTTTGACTGTTTGACTCTACTCCGTTTCATCTGGATCTGAGTGACCAACAGCAGAATAAAGTCAATAACTCTTTTTTTCTAAATTTTAAAATATACTAAGAATTTTATTTGTGCATCCTTTACTGAATATCACCACTATCTAAAGAAAAGCAAGTATTTCAAAAATGGAACTTTACAGGAGTGGGGAACAACCTACTTCACTTTTAATGTAAGTCAGTGGAACCAGAAGTTTTTCCATCTTAGAGCATTTCTATTGGTCCAATCATCAGATAATTGTCATACGATGTAAACAGCAGCTGCTGCAATTAAAATATGTAGATGTTTTTCTTTGGAGTGCGACTATATTTATAACATTAGAATTAAAACTATGTTCCAAAATTGCTGAACTCAAATAACCCCCTTCAAACTGAAGCGTTACAAATACTATTCTCTCCAGAGTTTATTCGGAAAGACTGCTTCTGCTCTATAAGTCACTTCACAGCAGAAGAGGAATTTGTCTTAGTCCACTGATAAAGATGGCAGAGCAATCGAGCGTCTGAATCTTGGGATGTCGAACGTGTCAAACGACAGTCCCGGACAATCAAGTCGGTGTCATCCTCTCATTGTTTTTTTTTCCCCCCCCCAAGAGGCCGGTCCATTTCTCAGGCGCCGTGGCCGTTTCTGCTGATCGTCGAGCCGTCAGCAGGGAGTAAAGACGTGAATGCGCTTTTGCGGGGTGTAAGCAAATGAAATTATGTGGTAGCAAAGTGCCATAATCCCAGTCATTATTGGATCAGAGGCCCCAATAACAGGCACTTAGAGGCGGCAAGCTGAGCGGATTAACTGCACCGTATCGCTTCAGCCCACATCCAGCAAGAGTACGGTGGCCCTAACCCTACCCAGAGGGGCTAGGAAAAGAGCCTGTCTTTACCTGATCCGGGAACTGTTTCGCTGTTTTTTCTCCTTTGACCCAGTGAAAGGGATTTGGGTAGTTAGAGCTGATCTACGATCAGTAAAAGAAGAAACAAAGCCTGCTCAGTCTTTAAAGGGCCTGTGTAGTCTCATGCCTCTGGCGGCTGTCAGTACAACTTTTGCTAAAGAGCTGACACAGAGCAGGTGCAGCGGCTGCGGCGAGTGAGAGGAAGCCAAGGTGACGGTAAAGACATGAGGGGAGGGCTGAGGGAATATTCGCCAGAGTGCTGAATGTTGGGCCACGAGTCATGTTTTTGCCATTTAGTCTCCCAAACATATGAAAACTTAGCTGCAATATGATGTCACAACTATGAATATACTTGTTATGTGACCGGTGCTATCACTGCAGACAGTTTACAGAGTTCTGAAAGTAAGATGTGAGGAAAATGCAGAATTAGGACCCTTCAAACCAGATTTGAGTCAAAAATAAATCAAAGATTACAGTTTTATTCAAATAAAGTCTGTTTTCTTTCAATCTGGAGCAAAACCTTCCCTTAAATTTTATCCCTGTTTACTTCAAAGACGTATCGAAACTTGCTTCTCTGCCTCTGTGGTGACTTGCCTGGAGGAGATAAATAAGGAGAACCATTTGCATTCAAGCCACCGTACATCACTAGCAGTGCCATTCGGTGAGCATACCTTAATCTCTGTGTTAGAGGATCAAGAGCTTTCCCCACATCCTGACTGCGGCAGAGCTGTGAACTCAAGCCCTCAGACAGCAAAATCACCTGCAAAACAGACAGCATGCTTTCTGAATACATAAAGACGGCTCCGAGCAGCCTGCAAAACAACACAAAGTACTGTGAAAGTTGCTGCAGTCTTCCATCATGTGCCTTTACTGAGTCTTCTTTATGTGCTGCCAGTTCTGTCTATCATATTGCAGCAACGTCAACAATGGATAAAGGATTTTTTGTTTGTATGTCTGTTGAATTTGTTAATTTACAGAGATTTCCCACTCCTCCGAATGTAGCTGATCAACCAAGCTGTGTTTGGATTGCTTAAGCTGTGGAATGGAAGTGGAAGGCCAACACAGCAACATCCAGAGGTGTCAAGTAATGAAGTACATTTTGGTTATTTATACTTTAATAGAGTAATTTTTTTCAGCCAACTTTTTACTTCTACTCCTTACATTTTCACACAATTATCTGTACTTTTTACTCCTTACATTTTAAAAATAGCCCTATTAATAGGGGTGTAAGAAAATATCGAAAATATCAAATATCAGGATATTATGTTTAGCGATACTGTATCGATTCTCATTAACAGTAAAGATACACAGATTTCTGGCAGAAAATGAATCATTGTGTGTTGTGTTTAAATCTCTGACCACTAGATTGCAGTGTTGTAATCCATTTTCAGCTCCACTCCAAAATTAACAAGCAGCACAAGGATGCAATGCTATAGTAAGCATTGGCAAACCTGTTCATATAGTGGTGTGTTTTAATAGTAGGATCTGAAAAATAACAGTATATCACTTTGCTTGCAGGATCGCAATATATTGCGATATATTAAATTGTGACCGCTGTATCACGATACATATTGTATCGCCAGGTTCTTGCCCATACACAGCCCTATTCGTTACTCCTATTTAATTTCGGCTTGTTGTCATTCATGTACATTTACATTCCATGAAATGTTATTGATAACATGACTTGAGTTGTACTAAACTACATTCATTTTCAATGGGCGCATATGCAGCTTAAAAAGGAAGCCTAGCCTATCCCAAATTTATCAACATTAATATTTTATTATAACATTATAGTCTTTATGGCTTCTAAAAGTATGTTTCTGGGAAGGTGAGCTAGAGAGGCCCCTGTGGTGTGGCCTAAGCTTTTGTCCCTAATGGCATTTTTTTATTACTTTTATACTTTAAGTAGTTTTAAAAGCAGTACTTTGACACTTTTACTTAAGTAATAAGCTTGAACTTCTACAGAAATACTTTTAAACCCTAGTATCTATATTTCTACCGGAGTAATGAATGTGAATACTTCTGACACCTTTGGTAACATCTAATGGCAGCTTATACCCCACCAATTAGCAGCTTAAATTCCAACAGGAATTTACCCAAAACCTTGTCAAGTGACTTTCTTCTGTGGTTTCTGACACTGCATGTTATCTACAAAGACGGGCAAAACCAGCCGCGCAACAACGAACGAAACAGGTGCGGCATACCTGCCTTTCCAGCTGCATCACTTGAGCTTTGAGCATATTGACTCTTCTCTCCTCAAACTTCTCCTCCTTCGCCTCCTCCAGGATCTGCACATACTGGCACCTGAATGGCAGGGCAGAAGGTGGTGACATATAGTAATAATCCTCATGGGGATCATTTTGAAAACTAACTGACTGTTTTTCAAGAAAGTGAGTGTGACATGCCATCTGTTACCTTAGCTCTTCATATTGCATCTTCAGCTTGATATTTTCCTTTTCCAGTTTCTGCAATAAAGGTTAAGTGCATGGAGAAATGAAACGCAAATCCAAGGCAGATGCTAACATGTTGAAGAACGATATGAGGTGGCTAGAAGGCTAGCAGTGCCTCATGTATGATTGTTCTATACTTTTTCTCTACAACAAACACTCAATTCTCTCATTTTTTATAAGCTAATCGCTAATTTTAAGTGGTTGGTATAGTGTAGTGGGTTACACTGCTGCCCTTTATCCTGTAGACTGCAAAGCGATTCCCCACCTGGGTAACCACCTTACACTACATAAATAAGAGATGTTGGGCTACTAATACTGCCTCCGCCTCCCAGTGTGAATATAAAGGTAAATGTATTAGCATATCAACACGTTTCTAGAAACAACAAAAAGTATAACCTCTATTCTGGGTTTTAAACACTATGTCAGGGGTATTTAGTTAGAAGTCATTAAGGTCCGGTTAGAGGAGATTTCCTCAGGCCAAGGTCCAGACTGTCATCATTTCTAACTTGTGTTATGATTCAGTGCCAGATCCTGTTTACTGAAGTAGTCTAGTACCAGCATCTTATACCATCAGCTACTGAAACACCAACACATCACACATACTGTTCAAGATATTTCAGTATATTTACTGTTTAAATGCTGAACTGAATTAATTATTTATAAATTATATAATTATTTAACTCACTTTAAGTAAAAACAAGAGCTACATTAAAAAAAGAAAGCATCTTAAAGTGTTTTTTTATAGAAACAGTAAATAAAACGTGCGTCTTCTTGTTAACTGTTTCACAGACTGACATGTTAGTTTTTCAGAGCGGTATTCTCCAAAACTGAGTGAACAAGTTTCGGTCCATTCCTGGTTAAACAGTCAGTTTTTGATGTAGAGTTTTCTCTTTTTAGAGCACGTTCATTATTCTTTCTGACTCAATTTAGTCTCCGACTGCGGCTTCTCACTTGTGCTTGCTGTGATTAGTCTGTGAGTTTACTTCGCCGCGAAGCTAATATACCGTAAAGGCTAGAAAAGATCGGCCGCTCAAAATAAACACTATGGAAATTAAATCCTTCTCAATAGTTTATCGCTTTGGGTCCGCATTGGACAACTTCTGGGTCCGGAATGTTAAACATACTGTATGTCATCTTACTCTTAAGTGGAATATCTACTGGTTTTCAGACATGTTTGATGCAAAAGCTCTATTCTAGAGAAAATAACCATTTCTGACATGTTTACAGAGGTTGTGACAGGATCCAGGGGCCACAACGTGTGCAGTGCAAATTTAGAGCCATTTTATTTCCTATGCAAAACAAACCTGTACATGTGTTTTAAGAAGTAATGTTGTTTTATGGTAAAAATAAAGGTACATCTAAGAAAAGTGCTATTTTGCTTTATAAACCATTTTATATTAAACTACCCTTTCAGAAATTTGGAAACATTATTAGTGGAATTCTCCTTAAATCATCTCCTCAGGACATGTAGAGCAATGATTTAATTTTAGTATCAATAAAAAGAATGAATTCTATCATAAAAGATGCCTATATTTTACATTAGCATTGTTTTGCTTGTCAGCATTTGAATACTGTACTTGGTAGTAAAATTGAATTTGTCATTCCTCTTCTCTACACTTTGACAAGTTCAATAAACGTGTCTGGTTTTTAAGCTCCAGCTGACTCACCTCCACAGTGCCTCTGCTCTGAGAGGTGTTCCTACTGCTCTCCTCAGCGTCCGTGTGCAGAGAACATCTCTCCAGATCGCTGCTGATTGATGAGCTTCTGTCCAGTAACATCTTCCCCCTGTTGAGCCCCATCTGGGGAAAAGTAAAGAGAACAAGACGGATGAAACCAGGAAATGTGTCTTTTCAGAGAAGCTGTCGTTATTAAATAGAAGTCTTCTGCTTCAACTGGTAAAACTGACAGGGTTTGATTCATCAAAACTAGAGCTGCACGCTGTGGACAAAACACCGCACTGTGATCACAGTCCAATGTTGCACTTGCAATGTGCCCCATGTGAATGTCTTGACTGGGGCCCTGCCAGCATATCACACCACTGATAAAATCTGTGAATACTGAAGTTAATGTAAGGAGGTTTTATTTTTAAGTGATTTTAGAGCATTTCTATTGGCGCATTCATCAAAAAAATAAAAATAAAAAAAATCAAAAAAACGGAAATACAGGTTTTTCTTTGGACAGCGATCTACCCTTATCCTACTCTATCCTACTAATTATGCTGAGCGAAAGAGTATAATGGCTGACGAGCAGCAGGAGGGGGTTCAAACGCAACACAAAAAGAACCTGCCATCAATCCTTGATTGTAAACTATTGATTAAAAATTTATACTGTGTTTGTAACAACAGTATTACAAAAAATACTATAGCAGTATTCACTAATTTCAATATTTAATTATACCCATAGTGGATGGAGTCTATTGATTCCAAGGAGAAAGTAGCAGTACAGCAGCAAAAGAACACAGTACATGTTATATAGACAAATTACATATATTACATATATTTACACACAGTAAAAATACTGAATGACGTGGAGGAAATGGGGTACAGGATTATAGTGTGAAAAGCACTTGTATCAGTTACAGAATTTTCATATCAGTCAGTGCCTCGTCTTGACCGGTCAAGATGCTCAAGTAAATACAGGGCTTTTTGCAGCATTGCTAATGCTAACACAGTGCTAATGACCAGCAAACAGATTGCTGTACAGCTCTAATCAACACCTGCTTTCAGTGCAATTAACGGACTGTGATTAGAGGTGATGTGTAAAACTATGAAAAAAAAAAAACCACAAAGCGAAGTCAGTTGTTTGTGAGAATACTGCCCTGCGTTTAATCTAGGTAGCCTTTTTCATATTAATGAATGCGGAGCACCTGTGCTTTGATAGGAGAGAGTGAGCTTATCAAAACACGGGGCTGCCAGCCACGGGCCTTTCTGTTTGAACTGAACACAGAGCACAAAATGAAAGGTCGAAAAACTTCACACTTTAGTTTCACACTCGATATTGATTCTGAACACACAACATCAAAGCAAGAGCCATCTGGAGAACTGACCGCTACGGCAACCGCCTCAGCCCATCAATAAGCACAAAGAGGGTCAAATCTGCAGCTGTACTGCAACTGACAATGTCATATTTGTTTTAGTAGGAGAGAGAGAGAGAAGATGAGAGAGAAAAAAGGTAGAACAAAGACAAAACAAGAGAGACAGAACTACAGAGACAGACAAGCATATATAGAGAAAAGATAGATAAGAGAGCTAGAAAGAGAGAGGCAGCAAGAAAGAGACAGAAAAAACAGAAAACAGAGAGACGCAGATAGATGTAATGTAGAGACAAAGTGACATACATACATAGATATACACAAACACACACACATATATATACACATATATACACATTTACACACATATATACATACATATTTATATATATATATATACACGTGTGTGACGTATATATACACACACACACAGGAGAGAGAGAGAGAGAGAGAGAAAGAGAAAGAGAGAGAGAGAGAGAGAGAGAGAGAGAGAGAGAGAGAGAGAGAGAGAGAGAGAGAGAGAGAGAGATATTAATGGTAATTTATGGACCGAACATCCTGTAATGACTTCAAGATCCCCCAACCCCCCCCCCCACCCAACACCCCCACCACCACTCTCCATCGGATTAGGAAACGATCAGGTCCGTTCACAGCTGAACCTCATTCAAGTTGGGGGGGGGGGGCAAAGTTAGCCCTACAGATTCTCTCTCTCACTCTCTCGCCAAATTCCCACTGAACAGAAAAAGAAGAAGAGGAAATAAAGGAAAAGAGAGAGAGTGTAAAGAGTGTGACGAATGCCTCTTGCGCTCACATCTGGCCGAGTCGGGATGTGAGGCGTGGGAACAGGCCGGATGCGCTTCAAGAAACTGTTTGGCAAAAATTAACACAATGTCCCCCAAATTCACTCCGTCAGACAAGACGTGCTGTGTGTGTGGAGTTCTGTATCAGTTTGAACCTCCATTATAGTAACTTTACCAGAGAGGACAACAACCTTCTTAACTCTGAATGTTAAGAGATTTGATTGCAAGTGATTTTGGAGCATTTGTATTCATACATCATCAAACTTTCACAGAATATAAATTACCGCTTGACCACAAAATATGGAAACATGTTTTTCTTTGAGCAGTGAAGATATCTAAACCATCACTGCTATCTCAAACCGTGTTGAGTCGTTCATGTATCTAAAACAAAACTGCTTTTGTTTTTGACACTGTACAGCATACTTTCCTATGATAATGGAAATAAGTATGGACCAAAAATCAGTGGCTCTCAGCTATACAACACAGATTTTTTTATAGAGGACAGTATGATATGTGTGGCTTCCATTACTTCTACATTAGCCCGGCAGCTCCAGTGCGTACTACAGAAGCACAGTCCAGACACATGTTTTGGCTGAACCCTCACATTTGTAGGGAACAACTACACAAAAAAAACATGTGGTGAAAATCAAGTTAATTCAGTACAATTCAACCACGCTACTCCAGTCATCTACACAGAGACACGGTTCTGGCAGAGTAGTGCAGGCTGGCTGGCTGGCTGGCAGGCCAGCCTGTAGAGGCCCTTCAGCAGCAGCTGCCCAAGACAAGTTAGAGGTCAACAACTGGTTTCCTGCCTCCGTGTTCTATACACCTGACCGCCGGGGGTAGAGGGATAAAGTGGCTCAAAACCACAGCAAGCTGTCGTATTTGCATACGGCTGAGACAATTGAGAGGGGGAGACTGAGGGAGCGCTGCAGCCAAGCGCTGACGCAAGAGCAGGCGATCTCTGTCGTGGGTTTAGTCTTAAATTCCTTTCCTATCAGAATTCACAGCATTCACTCTTCCTTTTGAAAGGAGGGCGACTTTGAATCCATGTCTGTCTGAAATGTCTGGAAATACCATGGCAACAAAGACAGGACACTAAATTGAACGAGTTCGGGGACAACAGTGCATTGTGTAGCTAAAGTAGTAGTAATCGCTGCCGCCATCTTGCAGTCTACGTTTTGTTGGCAAGCCAAAGCACATGTTCTAGTTTATATTACTGAACACTTCAGGGTTTGAGGTAAGGATATGGTCACTTAGCCATGCTGTTCGCACTAAACCAAGTTGTGTAAGTATGCACAATAAATTATAGTCATAATATGAACTTTCAAGACAAATCGTTTGAGCAGCGATGACTGAAAAGATTCAATTACCACATACACTCTCACATGCATTGCTGTGTTTACGTGTTAGCACTTAAAATACATCATTCCATACCTCACAGCAGTACACGACCAACAGCAACCACACAAACACTGGCATGATGGCAACATTATTGGTAAAAATAAATGATTATCCAAGGAGAGCATTAGCAGCATACATTATTTATTTAAAGTTGAAAAAAGCATGGTGATGTGGTTTTCTGTAAGTCAACAAGATGTTTGTCCCAAAAAATAAATAAATAAATTTTAAAAATCAACATCCGGTTAATTCCACTGCTGCAGTCATCGGCAAAAATGTGGAAAACTGAACTCTTGACGATACGTTCCATTTACTTTTGTGGTGTGCAGAATGTTGCCACTTGTGGTGGCAGAATTTTCTGTGTGGCTCCCCTGAAAACAATGGAAAACACTTTTTGCTACTATCTGTCTCTCACAAGCAAGTCAGTGCTTTAATGCAATACACATGTCCACAGCTCGAAAACTATGCCATTCACTAACCTACTAGTCTGTAAAATATATCACATTATATTAAAATTATAATATAAACATTAGCACTGATCTCAGTACCTGTAATTTAAATGAGCGAGAGAAAAGTTACTGTCCCGAAAAAACTCATTGAATCTTAATAGCAAAAAAAAAACACAACTCAAAAACAGTTTGTAATTATACTTATACTTAGTTCTACTTTGCTACAACAATGCCAATACTAGTCCTCAGTCCTTAGAACAAGAGTCCTTAGTGAGAAACACGCATAAGAGCATATCTAATAGGTGTATAGGAAAATACTGAAATATCGAATATCAGGATAATATGTTTTGTGATACTGTATCGATCCTCAAAAACACAGTATCGATACACAGATTTCTGGCAGACAGTGAATCATCGCCAGGTTCTTGCCAACACACAGCCCTAGTTTCTAATACACTAAACTAACCTAGAACTACCATTAGACCCTTGTTAGAACTGGACATAAACAAGAACTAAACCCAGGTGTACACTGATGCCACAATATGTAATAACTAAATAAAAACGACTGTAGAAAAAGCAGTGGAAGTAATACTGACTTTCAGTGCACAAAAATGTGCTTGCGGTTCCATTAATTAGTATTAGTTAGTATTTCTCTCTTTTTCTCCAAAATTATGAATGTTGCTTTTATAATTTTGTATTTTGCTGCTTGTTTACAGGAGATTTCTGTTTACACAACCATCCTTGCTCCACATACAATGATTATTCATTAATAAGCATTTAATAATATGTCCTCCTGTATATCTTATGTATATATCTTGTGTATGTTTTGTATAGTCCTTTAAATATTTCAGTTATAACTATATGTATATTTTCTAGCTTACTTTTACTTGAATATTGTCTATTTATTGTGTGTTTGCACTGTTTTACATATATAATGCTGCCCTGCTGTAGAGTTTTATCTGAGCCTCACCCCAAGCATTTCAATGCATGTTATGTCCTGACATGATGTGCAAATGACAAATAAACTTGAAACTTGAAACTTGATATTTCTGCTTATATCATTGTGATACGGACACTAGATGCGGAATACATTTTCACTACTTGTTAGCTATTCTAGTCTCGCAGCGTAACAGCAAAGAAGCAAGAGTGCGAGATAGAAGCTATTTTTTTATTTTCCTGTCTATACAGTCTGTGTAAAAAAATGAAAGAATTTGCTGGGCCTTTTCTGAGATTTCACCTCTAAACTGTCAAATGCTGATGATATTACGGTTTGCATGTATAAGCAGCAAAGCAGGATGGGAAACACATCTTCCTCAGAAGCTGTAATGACACATAACATGCTACGATGGTATTCTAAACCCTTTCTGAAAGGTCTGACCTGCAGTGAATTCAAAGGCTCTCTGTGTCAGAGAGCTTATATGTTCTCTCCTCGGTGACACATTCATTGTGCAATGTGTGTCGTCCTAACAAAAAGACAGGTCAGAGGAACTGGATAGCTGTTAATGAGCTGAAAGGAAATGTAATGACTCAAAAGGCCAAAAAGTGTGAAAGCCTTCCTGTTGTCTGTTCGAGAATCAAATTACTGCCATAGTGTTCATGACATAAGGGCTGAAAACTGGATGTTCTATAATTCAGAATGGATGTCCCCATCTTGCACTCTTGTATTATGGAGTCTGTCTTAAATCCTAGTGAGTGTCTAAGTAGGCTGTCTACGTAGGCAGCTGTTTAAGTAGCAGTGTTCTCTCCTCATCTCTCCTCATAAAACAGATTACTGAGACGCTCTAGTTAGAGAGAGACTGTCACCACTTGTTCCCGCCCACTGTGTTGCTAAGCTACCGGCCGGCATCCACAACAATAGGCAGAGGCCTAAAAATCCGCTAGCATAAACGCTCACCACTTGTTCCCGCCCACTGGTTGCTAAGCTACCGGCCGGCATCCACAACAATAGGCAGAGGCTTAAAAATCCGCTAGCATAAATGCTAATGGCTCCAGTGTAAAACTGCAAAATGGTCAACGACAAAGTTGTAAATTAAATACTGTTTTGTGTGATTATATGACAAGAAACATATTAAACACCAGAGAGAATCAAAATAACTTAAAATGACTTCACTGCTCGTAGATTTGCTTGCATTGCATCATGGGATTGCCTTAGTGGCTGAGGAAGCGTTCGATGCTTCCTTAAAATCAGGCCAAAATAAGGTGCCTCAGTAGACAGCATGTTTTAGGTATCTAAGAATTGGGACAGCATACGTAAAATGTTGTCTATATAGACACTTACTAGGTTTTGAGACACACCAACGGTGTTTGCATGGTTTATGTTACACAATTTATTCCTTTTTTCATCTCTTTTTATCTCTAACAAAAAAAACAGCATGTTTTTATAACCTCTTAAACATGGCTTGCATTTATTAAGTGTTTTAAACTGTTCTCTTTGAAAAATGGCCAGATGTGGTTTCACATGCCCAGTTACACCCTATGATTTGATCCTAGACTAAAAATAGCTGTTTTCCCTTTTGGTGAGCTCATGAATAATTTGTTGAGCTCTGCTCTGATTGGCTGGTTCGCAGCAAGACACCTAGATGATCACATAGAAGCAACATGTTAAAACAAAAAACCCAAAAAACAAACTGAAATATAAAATGAACAAAGGCTTTATTTAAATGAAGCAAATTTGCTTAAAAGTTGTTAAAGTTGTTATGAAACTATGGATAAAGTGAAAAAAGTGAATAAGGCATGGCTGCTACTTACAGGTTACTGCTGGGGCTGTAATACTAATAAAGATGGAACTGTCAGTGAAGCTGTACGATACTATCTAATTTTGTTAGTTGTTGGTTTGACAAACTGTCTACAGTGAAATGTGCAAAGCAAACCTACAACAGGATCCTACGAGAAGATGTAGGAGCTGAAGTTCCTAATAGACCCCTTGTTTTCCCATTTTTTCTTTCCACCTGAAATTGTTCCACAGTTAGTTTTGGAGGCCTGTACAAGTAACATTTAAGGTGGACTGGAACATTCGGTTAAGAACCTCATAGAACATCAACCATGCCCCTTTGGAGTATGAAAAGTGCAGACATCATCTTCACAGTTTGGAACAGTAGATTTCTCCACGTAGTCCACAACTTGCTGTTGCTCTGTTGCCATATGTTGATTTTGAAGGTGTCACAACTGTTTTTTTTGGAATTTTAGAATCTTTGCCTTTGTACTGCTCTCTTTTGTTATTGCAGGATTTGTATTTGAAAGAGGAGATAACAGTATTCATGCAGGCTGAGTAAGCAATTATTTGTAAACGCACTGGTTCGGAGATCACAAAAAATAATCAATTAAAAATGGGCTGATTTTGCAGCTTGGTTTCCATAAAACTTCAATATTTCTTTATTCACTACATTACACTCTTAGTTCAACACTGAGCCTGGCTTTCTCCTGGCCTGGATCAAAGCAAAAGACAGACAAAGCACCAATTAGTGAACAGTATGAGGGAAGAGTGCCATCTAGGCAAGAACGCACACACTGCATTCCAGAGCCTGCTGCTTTTTTATTAAGTTAATAAAATGTATGGCCTGTCATTGTCTCTCCACTTGCTGTTATACGTGTAAGGGCAGAGTCATTTATAAAGCAAGATCGGGGTGAAGAGGCTAAAGTAAAGCACTCCTGTTTTTGAACGTTATCCAGAAATGGTTTTATGGCAACTAACTAGGCCTGAGTCTGTATTCTGTACTTTAAAGTACTGTTTTATGGACATGAATTAAGCTTAGTCCTGGGCTAAACTGCGATGTCAGTAATACCAACACCATTAAAAAAAATCCTGTTTAATGCATGCTTGGATTTGTGGCAGGTTTGGATAGTCCTTGTCAATTCATAAAGTCAGAAAACCATCACGTCATCAACCAGATGTTTGCTTTTGGGTGGTCATCAGCAGCTGCTAAATGTCTCACGTGACCAATATGGTAAATTTTATGGAAATTGATTAAGCCTAGTACTAAACTGCCATGCCAATAGTATCACACCGTTACAAATCCTGTTTAGCGGATCTTAAGGATTATGATCCAGGATAGTCCTCGTTGGCTTATAAAGTCAGAAAACGTCATCGGACAGTTGTTAAAGGTCGTTGGGTGGTCATCAGTAGCTCATGAATGTATCACATGACCAATATGAAGGGCCACTTTTTATGGGCATGTTTTCAGCCTAGTTTTGAGCTGCACCCCAATGCTGAAGTTCTCAAATCATTTTGGGCCATTTTTTTGGCCTATTTATGGTGGAATTTATGTATGTAGGCAATTTCAAAGTACAAGGAAACAAGGAAGATGGAAAGTTTCTTCAGACAGTGGTAATATGGACCAACATAAGCGCGTTCTAGTGCAGTGGTCTCTGTGCAACTCTGCTCTTTAAGACCTACCCTCCAGCACAACTTTACCACTTGTGCATATATAAGTGTCAGGCATTGGAGGGATTTCCTCAGCATGTTTAAGAAGACACACCATTAATCTGGCTCTGGGAAACTGGCCTAAAGCATCAAAGATCTAGGATTCAATCTCTGGTCATATACTGTATTCATTACAGTATGCAATGTTGTAAAAAAAAAAAAAAAGATCCAAAAAACACCAGTCTTGCCCCGATATGCACAGCTGCTGGCTTTAAACCCTGAACATCTCAGTTGTATGGTAAGCTCTGCTTGTTTCTTTGATAAGATTACATGACAATTTGGCCATCGCTGGAGGTCTGTTCACCCCTGGCAGGAAATTAAAGGCAGCGCTGTAATCCCTGACCATGCAGATTTTGGGAAGCGGGTAGCATTCTCCAAATCCTTTAATCAGCCATTCCCAATGACCAGCTCTTATCTAGCAGCAGCAGCTGGGCTGAAGTTCTGCATCTCACCAGCGCTGCTGGAGAAGAATGCAGAGAGGATCATGCCAGTGGCCTGATACAGGGTGGGCTTTGTAATCTCTGTGCAATGAACAATAGCTGCTCCACATATGGCTTTCACAGTCCTCTACATCCTTCTTACAGCTTTGGACTGTGGCGCTCCCCTGGAGCAATCAGCGAACCGATTTCAACGCGGCTTAGGCCGATAATCTAATACTCCTAGGACGTATCGTTTGGATGTTGCACGCAAACGCTGGGAAAACTTGTACACAATTAGGGCTGTGTTCTTGCGAAGCGTGACTTTCACACAGAGATACAAGGAGGAGAGCATCTGACAAAGGCAGAGTGAGACAGAAAGACAGAGAGAAATAGAGATGCGATCAATAAACGGATACATTAGAAGATGCCATGGGACTCACTGGGCATGCGTATATGGGACAGCTCTCATTAGCCACCGCAGGCTGAAGCCAGAGGAGCACATTTCCTTCCTCCCCCCGCCACCCCAGTCACTGCATACACTACAGTACTACATGACTACTAAAGCCTAATGCATTTAAAGATACACCATCCTTAGTTACAGCACACAAACAGAAAACAGGAGTCTTTCATTTAGCACAATTTAGCCTGGCGTACATGAAATGGTGTAGCTTAATCTAGAGTCAGGCAAAATAACATTTGCGGTACAATGACAGGCTATCGTGGCTGTGAAAACAGTTATCAAAACATGCTTGCTGAGTATGGACGTTGTCAGAACTTTGGACAACAGGAATGATTTAGACCAATTATATTGAGCCTGGAAACAACAACAATCACCATCACCAGGGCACAGTTACTGCATAATAGCAAGCACACCCCTAAAGCAGAAGAGAGATAAACCTCCATCGGTCTACAGACACAACTAGATAAAACTATTGCAGAACTATAAGCAGAACCATCAGTTTCCTTAGAGAAAAAACACTTTCAATGCAAGTTTTTGAGCCTTTTATTAAATGCTTTCAATGCAAGATGCATGTTTCACTTTCTTTTTTTTTTTGTACTCTGGATACTTTTAAGTGGGCCTTCAGGTGTTGACATTGGTACGAACAGAATGATTAGTAGCTGCAGTTGATCACAGATCCAAATCATGACATAAACCAAAAGCAGCTTTTTTAATTAAGCTTATTGTTTTTTAATGCAGCACCATGCTTGATACTTTGATACTTCATAATAACAGTAGTTAAACCTTCTGGCTACACATATCAAAACAAAAGCTTCCTAACACAGCTGACAGTTATAACTCCTCTTAGATGCACAGCCAGGAGCTGCCTTCAGAAAAACTGTGCTTTTTTTTCACGACCAAATCCTTTGTCTTTTTTTTTTTTTTTTTTTACCCCTGGTCACTTGGCGTTTTATATCTAGGTAAAGCAAAAGCACATACAAATGCACCCGAGAGGCTTTTAAAGCCAATACAAATCCAGTCGCACAACCCACTTTAGGAGGTGGTCTGAGACACGTTACAGCTTCCAAAACCCCTCCCAGTACCACAGAAACTCCTCCCCGTGCATCACTGGGCCCCTGATCCGTGCCTGCGAGGAGGATGATCATGGAGGATGCACATGGCTAGAGACGAGACCAAACAAAATGCTTAACGGCAATATAGACAGACACTACTGTGCAATCAAACTGCAGACAATAGAGGCTGAATGGAGAAACAATTGATGATTAGTTGCCACATAACACATTCCATATTCCGTAATGTTTCTTCAGACAGAGTTTAGTCTGGCTGAGCAGACTGAGGTAGATCTGACCATCAAGTGTAAATGCATGTGGCTAAAATCTTATCACAGCACAATCCAGATACTAGTAACAAGAAGAGAGCAGGTATAAACAGGGGCTTTGTGCCGTCATCATGTTTTATTTATTTTTAAGTACATTTTACCCCTTAGGTTTTTTCCTTCTCTTCCTCCTGAAATAGCTACTAAGTTTTTCAAAAGAATTGGGCCTCATTCACTGATATCTTCCTCCACTCTTTTCTTAAATTTGTTCCCAAGAAACATCCTAAAAGAAAGTCTACACCAGATTAAACCACAGAACTCTTCAGCCTTCCTGCTATAGAGTGTGGCTAGGTCCTGTTCCTGGGAAACAGTGGTGAATGTGAGAAAAACATGCATAAATGAGTTTTGAGAAGAGAGATGAGCAAATGAGACCCACTGTACCTACCAGTTGTTCCACTGCCATCTTTAAATGATTCATCATTTTGTACTTTGCAAACCACAAAAAAAGATATATATATATATATATATATATATATATATATATATATATATATATATATATATATATATATATATATATATATATATATCAATATAACATGAATTTTGTGACTATCATAGTATTATTATTTATTTTTTTATTCGATTTTATTAGATTTTTTACCTTTTTAGCTCACACTTAGCGTACCACATGCGCAATACTAGCAGGGCCTCAGGATTTTGCTGAGCTGGATCTGACCCCCCCTCCGTCCCAAAGTCTTATGAAGAGTGAACATGGGCAGCGTTAATCCCAGTAGGAAGTCCTACAGACACGACACGTCCAGTGCCAAAGCAGCGCGCTTAATTAGTGAGCAGGTTCCGGTCGGCCAGTCAAGGCCGTGACCTTCCCGGGGGGAATAATGAGCCAGGCAATGTTTGGGGCCTCGAGCGGCAGCCTCCGCGCGGGAGCAGGGCGCTGATTGCTGCCTTAGACGTGCTAAACTGACAGATTCAGGTGACCGGACAGTGAACCGTACACTTGGCACGGTGCAGCTGAAATATTTACTGCTCGAGCCGCACTTGTTTTGTGTCCCCCTTTTTTTGTTTCCACTCAGAGAGGCGAGATCGGTTTTAGAGGTGGGTGGGGCGCTTGGGGCAGAGAAAGACAGACAGACAGAAAGAAAGTTCATCAGTGAGCAATCGCTTTGTTAATTCACTTTCTGGCAGTAGTTTGTGGGGTGGAATGGAAGGGGGGTGTAATAAGGGGACAGCTGAAAAGCAAAAGCACTAGTGCAGGGGCCTTATTAAAAAGGGGGACGTTCATTCCTTGCAGCACAAGCTGAGAGAAGCTATCTAAATCTGCTGGGGAGCTGCTCTGAAATGAAATGGACTGTGAGATTGCTTTAGCTGCAGGGACGGCCTACACACGAGAGAACCTTCTAAAAAGACGCTGCCTTGGTGGGGGTGGGGTAAAGGGGCAGATAAGTAAGGGAAAAAACGGAGAGAAAAACAAGTGGGAGCAATTTCGTTTGACTTCTAACATCAAACCAGACTGGAAGAGGAACAGAGATAATCCACTAGTACACAGCTATAAGCCTAAAGGTAAAGGTTCCTGACTTGCACACTATGTTCTAAGAAAAAACTTTGATTTTATAGAACCTTTACATTATGTGGAGGTTCTTTAAGCTCTAAAAGCTTCTTAACACACACACACACACACATAAACACATCTCATTTACAAAAACTAGAGAACTATTTACTGAGAGTTTCTTTAGGGAACCAAGAGTGGATCTTCTGTGACATCCCCAACAAGAAACCTTCTCAGCGCCTTACTTAGTTTTTTAATTGCCTCCTCTTTAAGAGATACGTTTAATCAGAACCCATCTGTTCATGTCACTGTTCGAAAGACGCTGAAAGAAATGAAAAACATGAAAAACCTTGATTGTTTTTGTTGCAGACTTAAAATACAGCACCACATAATGGGTCATCAGGACAGTAGCACGGAGACTACTGAAGAACAACAATCATTAGGGAGGGCTGGGCAATCACATGATGGCACATTGCCCTGGTTGCTGTTATGGGTCAGCGGCGCCACCTGGTGGTAGCTGTTGTGAACTGTGACCTTTTGGACTTCTCTTCTCACAGCGGGCAGCGATCCTTGCCAGCATTAAGCGACAGGTCAGCTGTGAAGCAGGCGCCTCTGTGAACAAGGACTAATTATAACAGTCAGCTACAACAGCACTCAGGCTGTAGAGACAGGGGGAGTTGTATCATGCCATCAAGCATTTTGATAAGTTTTAGTGCAGATTTTTACTTTGCAAAGTGGAATTGACTCCCTAGCAAACTTTTGTTGCACTCTACTGGATAAAATGCTCTGTTTGTTTCACCTTCTAACATATTTTAATATCATACAGTGCCTGGACAGTAAAAAATATACTTATTTAGTTTTTTTTCTGCACTTTGTGATATTGTGAATATAAAGTCACTCTCCTAGCTACCACCTAGTTAAAGTTATCTTACAAAAGCTTTGCGCTGCCTTCCTTTCAGGGAGTTGTGCTAAGAGGGGGCATCTGGATCTTCTCAGAGATTCGAATGCGAGAGCCCTCACAGCTCAGGGAGAATTACTCAGGGTTTCCACATCCTCACACACACATAAACTGCCCACACCCTTCACCAAGGTCATCAGTATAGAACTGACAGCAGGTTTTTCTTGGACCTACTGGCAGGCTGTAGGGCAAGTCCTGTAATAGAGTCCTTATGAAAAAAGCATACATGTATTTAAGGTATGGAGTCGCTACTAGACCCAAAGTAGCATTTCTAAACAGCCAGTTGAAATAATAGCTAAAGTTATTTGACAATAATAATAAAATAAGCCAGAGTAACTGTGCAAATTATACAAAGTTTATGGGAGAAATCAGCACAATGGTTGAAGAATAGCCAATGTTGAAGTGCTGATAACTATGGTAAAAAAAAAAATAATAATAAATTACCAGGCTTACAAAATCTTGTAGTGAGATTTGGCTGTAACCTCAGATTTGATTATGGAATACCAGCAATATGTCTGCTTGTTCTTAAGACACAGCCACAAAATCTACAAGAACCTCATTACAGTAACAAAGCAATGCCACAAAGACTGCAGAGATGCCAGGGATACTCTGTAGACAGGGAATGATTTACTGCTATTGGTCAGTGAACAGACAATATTTCATATGAGCCATATTTCGAGAGGTAAGGGTTAGGTGACTCTACTGAAGGACCCTGCAGTTTCTCATTCAACTGCTAGATGGAAATACAGGCATTTGACTTGTACTGACAGAAAACATGTGGTCAGTTTTTCTTACCATGTCTGGCTCAGACAAGGCTACTTGTAAAAACACTAACATGCCTCCTCGGGAAGCAATGCAATAACTTCTAACACCACTAACCTTACACGACATAGTGCAGTAGGTATCAGAAGACAGCAGAACTGTCAAAATAGACTGTCTCCAATCTCTATCAGCTATTGGTTGATGGTGCTGAAAGGCAATCAGCAAT
Organism: Megaleporinus macrocephalus; assembly: GCA_021613375.1. Taxonomy (NCBI): domain Eukaryota; kingdom Metazoa; phylum Chordata; class Actinopteri; order Characiformes; family Anostomidae; genus Megaleporinus; species Megaleporinus macrocephalus. The sequence goes on along the minus strand of CM038725.1, from coordinate 13,607,964 downwards.
CGTACTGGTCCCAAAAACAATGACCGGCCAATCTCTGGCAGGTTTTAATATTAGGAAAGACTCTGTAGTGCAACATTACAAGCCTCAGCCTCATCAGCTTGACAGAATCTAACGTTTGTTTTTTGTCACTGCCTTAAATGAATGTTCTCTCACTATATGCATTACACAAATACACAAAAATCATTTTGAATCCTACCATAGTGACCATGAAGCTGATGTAACACTGATGTAGAAGAAATACACATAAGATATTGACCTTCCCAGCATTAACCTTAGTTTTTTGTATTCTATTTGGATTCGGCAGCTAGTGGGCAAACCAATAAAGATGCACCACCAGAAGCTTCTTACAGCATCTTACAGAATCTCTCTGTAGAGACTAGGGATACACATTTTAGTACGTGGGCAGGCATGTTTACAATGTTTACAATAATAATGGTTAAATTCATGCACCTTTAAAGAAAACAAAAATACAAATGAAAGCATTGAAAGCTCCTTTGACACCATAATAAATGTTGATGCTTTTTCCAGTCCAGTGGAGTACGGAGCTCCAATTGTGCCTCAGTGAAATAAGACGGGGGTACCATGTGCTACATGGAATTGCTCATTAACAAAATTTGCAGACCTAAATATTATGAAATTGGAAAAGCCATATAAAAAATGTGCAGCCCAAACACAGAAAAGCTAATTCAGTGTTAGTCTGGCTTGTCATACTTCTGGCCAGGCAATGGCGCAGTTCACTTCTGGCCCGCAGAGGAATAAATGGGTGGCGGGCTTCCAGCAGAACCCGCAGTAATTCGCCTCGGGCACGGCTGCTGCTAAATGGATATGAAAAACTGTGCGAAATAAGTAGTGTGTGTGTGTAACAGCTGGTATAGTGCACAGTGCACAAGTGACCTGTGGGACTACAGAGCCCTAACTGTGTCCATACGGAGTGTAGAGAAAAGGCCTGCGGGCTGTTTTCACACAGAGAAAAAAAAATCTAGGCTTATCCATATTTACATCTCATTAAAAAGCAGATGTTTTCTTTTGTTGTTGTGTTTTTGTAAAATGGTTTAGCCAAAAAACAAGTTCACGCTGCTTTCCCTTTCTCCCAAATGTAGTCTATCCTCAAAGACATGTTCAGCATTGGCTGACATAAATAGCTAACAAGATATGGAAGTTTAAAGCCATCAAAATAGCAACTGTACAAAATCAGTTAAGCATCTCAAATTGCTTTACTTATGTTGGTCTGATGTTGTATGATATACTGTTAACTATAAAAAGAATTAAATCACCTTCCATCTCTAAAAACAGCAGCAGCAGATGTGATGAAGCGTAATGTGATCTGTATTTTTGCCAATTTTTATATAACAGTTGCAGCTACAACATAAATCAAGTGTATTTGAAATGACTTAACAATTCTGAACTCCAGGCAACTGTGAACTTAATAAATTTCTATTACTTGCTAGATATATGAACTTCATAGCCCATATGTAAGTGTTGTAATTGTCTAATTTTTCCTTTCTCTCCATTCCTCTTGCTCCTTTCCTCTCCTCAATTCCTCCACATTCTTCTGGGATAGCAAAGAAGCAGTGGCCTGAAGTCTCTGGACTCGCCTTTGCCTTTAAAACTGATCTAAATGAACAAGCTCTGGTTTGATCAGCTGTCCTGTTTTGGGTCTCAAAACAGGCTGAAACACTCCCTAGAACTTCAATACAAGTTAACAGCACTAAACAGCTCTGGATATACGTAAATAAATTGGCTACATCATAGAAACAAAGATTTAAGAACAGGCTGCATACTCTCCACATATGGACCATATGAACTGGGGAGTGAATGGTACATTTTGAAACGCTAACAATGCTAACTGCATGTTCTTTCGGACTCCTTCATGGGAGTGACAGCCCATACCACAGTATATGAAAGATACACGTACCAAATAAAGAACAACAGCATTTTAACTAGAAATTATTACCTCTCTCTATAAAGAGAAGCATTCAGAACAGCTTGCCACAGAAATAAACCATCTGTCTGTACTGATGGAAAAGCGGAAAGTTAAGAATGTAAAAATCAAAAAGTATTCACATTCATTACTCAGGTAGAAGTTTAGATACTAGGGTTTAAAAATACTTCAGTAGAAGTTGAAGTACCAACTCAAGCTTTTTACTCCAGTAAAAGTGTAAAAGTACTGCTTTCAGAACTACTTTAAGTATACAAGTAAAAGTAATGTAAGGAGAAAAAATGCCAAAAAGACCAAAAGCTTAGGCCGCACCACAGGGGCCTATAGTGCACTAGCCCACCTCCCCCTAATGACAATAATGTTATATTAAAATGTTAATGTTGATAAATTTGGGATGCGCTAGGCTTCCTGTTTCAGCCGCATATACGCCCATTGAACATGAATGTATTTTAGTACAATGTAAATATATTAAAGAAGCATATCTGTGTACTACTGAGCATTAACATGTGTTTCATGGAGCAGAAGATATGATGAATAGTTATCTATAAGTATTGTAATGGTGCAAAAAAGGTATGTTATCAATAACCTTCACTGGAATGTACATGAATGAAAAAAGGCTGTAAATGAAATAGGAGTAACGAGACTAAGTTTAAAATGTAAGGAGTAGAAGTAAAAAGTCTGTATTTGTACTTCATTACTTGACACCTCTGGTAATAATTTACTTACAGAAAAGTTTATGCTTCTAAGAAACTACTGCAGTGCTCTGTGACCAATATGCTAATACTGTATGAAAAGTGTACAAAGCTTGTAAGTATTGCACCCATTTTTTTTTACATTCTGAATAATTCAGTCCTTGGGATGTAAACAGTCAAACAGAGTGGGTCGATGTGGAATGGTTCATTAATAAAAAACTTACAGACTCTTTGTAGTTACAGATATCTTTATAGTGCTAGTGATGAGAACCAGGGGTCACCACATCTACAACACAAATAAAGTCTTTTGACTTACTGTCCACAAGCACCAGTAAACCTACACGTGATTTCTGTGTTTTTAAATGTAAAGTTGATGGTAAAATAGTCTAAAAACCTATTTATATAGGGGCCTATTTTGCCTCACAACGGTCTGCATATACCCCTCCACCATGAATGGATACTTGGTTCTTATCACCACCACTGTAACCAGTTCTAAATTGGTACGTTTCTCTATCAAAGAGTATTTCACACTAATCCGCTCTGAATTACTTTGTTTCGTTTACTTTTACATTTCACCATTTGATGTATAAGCTAATCAAACCCCTTCTAATGCACAACATGGATCAAACTTGACCCGTATTCATTCTAATTATGTAAATTTAAAAAATCGGTGGATTTGTCCTTTAGTGCTGCCCGGCGAGCACTGGGTGGCGCTAGAAGTCTTTTCTTCAGACAAGAAGATATGATACCGAAAAAAAGAATGTAAGTTTTCTAAATATCACTGAGGTTATTAAACAAACGGACTTAGAGTTTGTACCCGTAAACATTAGCAAGGTTTACAAAGCTAGCTAAGCTTATTTAGACAATAAAAGTCACACAGCGATAATGTTACAGTTTTCTGTAACACAAAACAAACACGAAGCGGATTACTTAACATGACGAAATGCTAAAAGACAGCATTTGGTGAGGGTAATAAGTCTCTGTAAGAAGAGTTGACCTACTTTAGACTGATGTCTGTGTTGGTGGTGCTGCTGCATCTCGTTGGTAACCAAAACCCGCCACAGCTCAAACCGTCAACTCTCGAGTTTCTTTATTTTATTTCAAAATAAAAGTCTACAGTAAAATTACACGGTAGGAACGTAAATACATTCCTACTGTAATCAACGTCTAAGACCAAGATTTTATTTTAACCAAACAATCACAACTTTTCAGAACTTAAACTTAAAACTCAATATATTAAATAGGATTACAATGAAAAGAAAGAGCTAAAATAAAATCAGTTATAAAATGAAAGAAAGATACTAGCCTATACAATATGCACCATATCTAAATAATACATCCCTCCATGTGTGATTCTGTGGTCAATTCTAACATTATATCATGGTGCTAAAATAGAGAATAAAAGTCCATGTTTAAAAAATACACTTTTGCAGGACTTTTAAACAAAATATCAGTTTTATTAATCATTTCAGTTAAGTTCACTAAAAGTTCAGGAAAACTAGGCTGTTTAAATATTAACACCCCACCCAGTCCTTAAGCTGAGTCTCGTGCCAGATGTTTGCCACAATAAAGGTAAGACTCTGGCACAGAGCAAAGTACTAATCTTAAATGATGCCTCACCTTTGAATACATAATTACACTGCATTTACTGTCTGGTGCCAGGTTATACAGACACCTGTGCTGATGCCACATGCTAGGTAAGGAATCAGTCGTCCCTCTTTTAAACTAGGTAATCTTTAACCTTTATAGATATGGGCCATGTCTGAACTGATCGCCCAATCATAAACTGGGACATTCTAGAGCACTATATAAAACACTATAATAACAGAAGTTGTGATGGTGGTAAACAATTTCAGACTCTAACTTTAAAAAGGTTTGTGTATCATTTACAAACACCGCAATGCATTGTGGATATCTGCTAGGGTACATCAGTTGCACGGTGCTGTCTAAAAAGTCAGTGCCTCAGAAAGGAGTGTTGTCAACTATATCAGTTCTGGTGGTTTCTGCATCGCCGCAGATGCAAAGGTAGAAAGATGGAATCTTAAGAAGCAGCATTTATATAAACACTAGATTTGAGCATGACTCGGTGCCCTCCGGCCTTAGAACACTGTCTGGGTAGGCAGTCTTTGTGACATTTCAGATGCAGATGCGGTCACAGATGTGTTTTTTCTCTCACTAAATTACTGGTGAAGTCTGCGTAAGTCTTCCTCATAATAACAAGCCATAAAATTATAACCAGCCCAAGGCCTCTATTCGCTCTGGGCACATGTTCACCATCAATTAATCTAAAACACAAAAAAAACAACAACAACAACACCGTTTGAATTCACTTTTATTTCAACAACAAATCAGCTTGTGTTGAAATGCTGTCATTACAACAGCAGGCAGCGTACCAATCTTATACGAACCTAAACGAAATGTAAAGCTCCATGTTTTGTTTAAAAGGGCCCACATCATGGAAAAAACTACATTTAAAACAAACCAGTGTGATGCAGTATTTTATACAATGTCAGTATGTAAACAAGGATGAAGTTTTAAAATGTACCCTTCATGCTACAGTCCATATGCAGATGTAGAAACAGCTAATTCAGACATATGCAATCTTCAGTGCTGCAGCTCCACTCACACTAGACAGAGTTGTAACTATAGCTGTTTTTGGTACATACAATCACACCAATCTCCTAACTGGAAAGTCATAGGATATGGACCCTTTAAGTTCAAAATCTGAACTGTTTGATCATTTCATTTCATTTCACCTTTGTTGTTCAGGTAATCTGTACTGCACAAATCACAGCATGAGCAGCCTCAAACACAGAAGTCTAGAAAAAGAGAAAAAAAAATCACAACAAAAACCAAAACCAATCTTTTTCTCAAGTTCCTTTTTTGGATGTGTTGTGTCATAACGCCATTCTGATGCACTTGAGAGTCAGCAGGAAAACAACCAGTACTGCCTCGGTCAGCTGCAACCCTGTTGTTCCCTTTAAATTGTTATGGCAAGTCTGTACAAACCATAAATCACACTTAAATTAAAGTACAGTTCTATAAACTAGTCGTCATAAAATTAAACATTGAGACAAAACTCAGGACAAAAAGGTTTTACCATATTAAAGAATGATCCCTGAATGATATGCTGTGTGCGTGTGTGTATATACACCACACATATCACATACACTGTAGTTTACAGCAGTATCAGAACATACTAATATACTAAAATGGCAGCAGTACTTCACAGACTCAGAGAACATAAGACATGAAACAAGTATCGTCATAGGCAGAGGCAGCGCACATCAATAATGATCACATGAAATACTCCTATGTACAGAATATTCTTTGTTGTGCTTTCATCTGAATACACTACGAATACAATAAACTTGCATATCATATTTAGAACACCCAGTGTAAGACTACAACATTCACTTACCCTGCAATAATGGCACAAAGTAGTACTGCTGGCAGTATTTTTTGTCAACATATTCCCATCTATAATCAGTTTTTCCCATTTTTTGCATGAAATAACCACTTTCTTAAAAGAGCAATGGCCAACACGTACCAACGTAAAGCAGGTGAAGTCCAAAATTACCCTTGTGTTGATCTCACAGCTTCCACCTGAATTCCTAAACCAAAATACAATAACCTAAAGCACTGTGCAATAGTCACTCCACCCTTCCTTTATTTAATTTCTTTCTCTCTCTCTATTATAAATATATATCTATTCAAATAACTGCAATTGTCACGTTAAGATTGACGCACAGAAGGTACTTAGAAAGCCGATTTAAGCAGCTAGAGCATTAACACTGAGACACACCATAGAGATTTGTTTGGAATCACATCTCAAACTACTTTGACTTGCAAATATTAAATTTCATTTTTTGTTTGGGGTTTTTTAATCTGGCAAAAATCAGAACTGGGCTGGCAGTCTGAATGAAAAAAATAGATTGTGTTTTAAGAACAATGGTCTGACCAATGAGAAGTCCAGACCTCAAGATCGCTGAATGTGGGATTGTTTTAACTGTGAGAAACAGAAAAATTTGTAGAAAAATATTTCTGCAGATTAGTCTGACCAACTGAAAGCACGATTCCCGAAAATAAGGATATCTGGAAATGTGTAAGGCAAAAAGATGAGCACACTAAAAACATATATACTTAGCTGTTAAGACTTCTGGGTAATTTTCAGACACTGAAGATTGAATAACTTGTAATTAATGAATGAGTGAATGAAGTTGTAATTACTTTGGCTGTAAATTAAATAAATGAAGGGTGGTATCTGGTAAAAATGTTATTCAAATCACAAAATAAGCTTCATTTTACCATTAAAAAGTTTCCTATGGCTACAGAGGTATAATAATGTCAGATATATATCCACAAGGCACATAGATGTGAGACAAATTGAGTATGGCAACTTATTGCTCAATGGAATGGGTACCTCTACAGTTTCTTGGTCTGTTATTGCCTTCACATCATCCTGACCACACAAAGTAGGCAATCTCGTCCAAGTCTACTGGGTAGTCAGTAAGGTGGATTGGTCCTTTGTCAAAAAGTTCACCCTTGTAGCTCCTCCATCTTCCAGCTGGGAGGTAAATATCTCTCTCTTGCTTGCCTGGCTCAAGCACCGGTGCTACCATAAGGTCGTCCCCTATGAGAAACTGTGAGTCAATCTTGTAGGAAGCCTCATCATCTGTAGCAATCCACCAAAGAGGGCGAATGATAGGATCTCCTGTGTCCAGCACTTCACTGGCAAGTTCAAGAACTCGAGGAGCCACCAAGGTCTCATGGAGTGCTGTAAACTTCTTGGCAATCTTCACAACCTCTTCATCGTAGACCCACGGAGGGATTGAGAACTGCATAGCTGGCATGAATGCAGACAGTTCCAGCCAGCGGATGTAAAGTTCCCGGTCAGGTAGCCCCTGGTGTCCTTCAGTGCGGTTTGGGTAGGCATTTCCGCCAATCATGTCCGGGAGAATGAACTGGTAGCCGAGAATGCTGATGGTCAGCACAGTGGGGATGATAGACTTGAGCCCCAAGTCGTAGCCCCAGAGTGAGTCTCGGTCGATGATTCGAAAGAAGCAGGAGATGTTCTGGGACTGATATCCTGAACGCAACTCTGCACGGTCATTAAAAGGTATGGCCATCTCGGTGTAGCGACGGGTGAACATGCTGGGATCTTGCAGGGGCACGAAGGTGCTGAACTGTTGTGGCAAGTAGCTAGTCTCACCTGCATCGAACTTGAAGGAAGCTATTCCGTACTTGTTCTTCAGGGTACGAAGATGCAAGGCGTACCAGTCCCGGGTTTCTGGATTGGTGAAATCCAAGATGCCGCCGATGCCATTCCACCAGCGAATCAAGGCAGGTAACTCACCACTAGGTTCTCGCACGAAAAGCCCTCTCTCCACTCCAATGCCAAAGTTAGTAGAGTTGTAATTCACGAAAGGATGTATCCACAAGGTAACCTTGAAACCATCATCTCTAAGTTTCTGGAACATAACAGATGCATTGGGGAACTTCTCTGGATCGAATTCAAACTCCCCATAGCCGCTGGTATATCGATCATCTAGCTCTAGATGACTCCAATTGAAGCCATGCGTTTGTATGTCAGATGCAAACTTCAGTATCTTCTCCTGATTCACTGTAGTCTTGTACAAAGCCCAGGTGGACCAAATGGGCAGTCTCAAAACAACCTCAGAGGGAACCTTGTTGGGTTTGTTAAAATAACGACGGACCATGTACTTATGTATGGACGTAACATCGTACCCAACGCAGACACGGTAGCTCAACTCAGCACGAAGAGGCTGTCCAGGGTCTGGCTTGTAAGGACTGTCATCATATCTGGCCTGGAAGCGCAACGTCTTGCTGTTCTCATCCCAGCCCAGATGAAAAGGGACGGAGTCATTGATTTTGATAGCTGTTGCATTGGAAGAGAGCCAGTAGCGCTCCAGGATGCTTCCAAACGCCTGCTGGTTCGAATAAACATCACTGGTGATGAAAGGCTTCGGCTCCTGGTTTCCTGCAAAAACAATCGGCCAATGCTGGGACCAGGTCTCTGCCCCACCATACCAATGAGACCCATTGTAGGACATGGCATGTTCAACAGCACGGTATGCTTCAAGTTCTTCCCAGCGTACACGATAGCACATGACTGTATCCTTGGGTTTCACTGTTTCAATGAAAAAATTTAGGTTTCCTGCATCGGATCGGCTGCAGCTGAGGATTCTGCCCTCTTTTGAGCAGGAATCCAGGTCAAGGGAGCCTGATCTGAAATGAACAACAAATGCTAAGCATTAAAATGACTTAGTGTATAAAAAAAAATAAACAGGACTCAAATTTGGCCTATTAATGTTTGTTTCTAATCATGGTTCTGTAAAATTTGTGTAATTTCTATGTAAAAGGAAAGTAGAGTAGTACATAAGATCTGGACAGTTTTGCGTTTGTAATGAAGTTTTATTACTATTTTTTTTAATTTGGTGTGAAGTTTAATTTAGATTTCAGCGTGGATTTCTAGAGGTGTTTTTTAAGGTTTTTAAATTTTATTTGTTTTAAATTCAAAGTGCCGTGACCAGAATCATAGCCAATGATAATCAGGAAACGTCATATATTGGTATCGTTTATATTTGGCTGGTATTTTATCACTAACAGGAAATCAGACTATTTCTTAATTATTTTACTACATAATTCTTCTCATTCAGTTTAATTCTTTAAATTAAATATGCCTTTTTTCTATAATAATCCTTCCTATAAACCACTGAATGCATTTTCATGCACGTAATAATCTGAATCGTAATTGGATTTTCGCATGTATCTAATTATTTAAGTGGTCATATCAACAGAAAACGCTGATTTCTTCAGATTAAAGCCGCATGACATTTAAGTTTTATGCTACATTTACATCTCCTCTCCCTCTGTGACTTTACAGGAAGGGTGCTAAGCAGAAATCTGATTATTATCTGACTCAGGCAGACCCAGAGTTCTACCATTATCTTTTTACCCAAGTGCACGTACAACAGGTTTTTTTGCTGATATTGATTATTAAGTGTACACAAGTGCATATAAACACACTTTATGAGCACTGTTCATTGAGTATGCATGACTTTTAGGCCTTATTATCCACAGTTCTATCACACCATTGAGGAAATTCAAATAACCACATGTACCTAAAAGCCATTCGGAAGACGACAGCCGCTGCTTGGTTGTGGATGACGAAGCCATCTTTGCTGAGGTCTAGCAGCTCAGTCTTCAGCAAGTCTGCCTTGCTTAGAGATGCCGAGTAATAGCACCAAGATGCCACTGCTGCGATGACCAGCCCTGTGCCGATCAAGCCTGCAATTATCATTCGCCGCCTCTGCCGACCCACTCTGTTCTTCTTAGGAGGTGTGTACTGCCGCATGGCACTAAGACCCACATCCCCAACGGTGGCTGAGACAATTTGGTACATATTTACGCTCTCCTTAAAGCACTCTGACAATCAATAAAAAAACTGTGTTTATCTGGCAGAGCAGCAAGTCTGTAGGCTTGTACGGCACATTACAGCAGCAGCAGCTGCGGAAGAGATGTAGCATAGCCCCAGTTTTACATTCAGCAACATGTATATTCCTGGAAAAGACAAGAAAAGCTTATTAAAGTCAGCATTAGGGGTGGGCGATATGGCCCTACAATAATATCACGATATTTCATGGTACTTTTGGGATAACGATACTCTTGGCGATATGACAAAACATTAAATGAAAAAATAAAATATTTTAAGAATACACTACTGCAACAAAATAAAAATTAAATTTTATTATTGCATATGATATGATATGGCACACCTCTAACTGAGATATTAAAAAATACAAGAATTTTCATCAGATTGTAACAGAAGTCAATGATCCAGAATGTCAGAATACTAAATAACGCACTGCAAATATTTCCATATATCCAGGACTGTAGTAAAATGAATGAAACTGGACAGATACAATATGTCTCTAGTAGATATATAACGGGAAATGAGAAAAGTGTTAATTTTTCTTTTGCTAAAAACAGTAAAAGTAGTACCTGATGTGATAATTAGGGATGGGTGATGATAGCACGATATTTCAGGGTATAATATTGTTCACGATATTAAAGATATTATTGTGTACGATACGATATTGTGTACGGTACGATACTAGGGCACACCCCTAGTCAGCATATCTGTTTGTTCACCAAACTAACGGTCCCTATTTTGATATTTGTCCATGTTTGCTGGAAGAATGATGTTACCAGAAGTGAATACTAATGCACGAGTTTCTGATTTATAGCAGTTAATATCTAAACAACACTGGACTTGTATAAAAAGGGAACTATAAACCCAATCTACAGCATCTGTTTGCAGAGTATTTATATTGACTAAATTGACCTTGGGGCATGTTTCCAACAGAGGGTCATGATGCGGTCTTGCATTACGCATTGATTTATAGAGGTCTGACAAAAACAGTTCCCTGTGCATTGAAAGCAAGTTAGCAAGTTAGCCTACACTGTCTACAATTTCAAACAGAACATTACCACTATAAACACTGGAAGGGGTCATTACAGTTGCCCACAATAAACGTGTGTGGGGATTAGTGGAAAGACTACTGGTGAGTTGTGGCAGACGACACACTTACTGACACCCTTATCTCCACGTTCATGCTAACTCAGCACAGCAAACATTAAGTCAGCAAGTTTCACAGGAGAGTCCTTCTTTTTGGCAGTAGTAAATAAGACACTGTGCACTTAGATAAACACCATTTAAGCAGGCTAATGTTACAGCAGACCTGACATAAACAAAGATTTCAGACACTACAATCCATGAATAGGAACAAATTAACAGGACAATAATTAGGATCTCTGTATGTGTAACGTCCACCACTGGATAAATGCATGTTGATTAGAGGTGGCTATTTACATTTACTCAGTTACTATACTTTTAAATAATACTACTTTTTACTTAGTACTTACTCTTTTGAATCAGTATGTTAAGCTGATGACAACATCTGGACCACTTTGTGGGTCACATCTGTGACTTTTGAGTTTACCATTTAATTTAGGCCAACAGGACAACAAAATGAGTAGACCACTTTTTATGCTGATTGGTGCTGAATGTACTAAAAAATGACACCGCTATTCTAGAATTACTCTGTACTCAAAGGGGAACTCCACCACTTTTTCCAAATATCTGCATAGTCACATTTTGCAATGTTAACATAATCATTTTAGAGGGGTTTGGAGTGAAATGCTCCAGGAGACACTAGCTGTGTTCTATAAAACACTCTATACTTAAAGGGGGACGCCAAATGTTTGCATAATTACATTTTAACAGAGTGAAATGCTCCATGACATCCTTGCTGTGTTAAAGGTATTCACAGTAGTGGTGATAGATAGCAGAAGTTTAAAACCTCTAAAATCTTCCTCACAGAAAAGTATTATATAATGCTCAGATATATATTTGTGATAAAGTTTTGGCATAACATCTCTTTAAATGGTTCTGTTTGGACCATTTCTATTGCTGGTCTAAACTCCTTAAATATTCCTTAAATAGTGTGTTGAAGATTGATGCAGACCACTGTGTTATAAATGGTCCTATATAGAACATTTTATGAAAATGGTTCTACATAGCACCAAAACTGTCCACCTATGGCTATGATCTCAAGCTACCCTGGCCTGACCTGGTCATTTAAGGGGTTTGGGTCCAATTCAAGCTAGACTAAGTAACAGGACACTTCCACGTGTTGGCTTACTAAATCAGTGAAACAGCCAGCATCTACTTCTGTTCTGATTTTCTTTCTAAACCACAAGCCAATTGAGACCAGAGAGAACTCAAAAGTCAGACGTATATCCAACAAAACCCTCCCTATAAAAAAATCCTTTCTTCCTCCTTCTAACGTCCCAGGAGCAAAGCTAAAGCCACTGTGGCTGTGCAGATGTCGAAGAATCCTGGACTGCGACCTTTGTGCTGAGAGTCATCACATTTCCAGCTTGCTTGCTAAAGTTAGCTTCTTATTAGAATTGGCCGCTCCACCTTAAATGTAATGTAACTGCTGCACCATTTAAGGTGGATTGGGTAATTCAAGTAAGAAGCTAACTTCAACCACGTCTTGCTTCAGGTTTACGCTTAATACCGGGTCCCGTTCTGGCGTAGCAACGTAAAAACACTTCACTAAACACTGTTTCGGCTCTTAAATCCTCGCTCACGTATATGTAACTCACAGATAAACATCATACTGTAGAAACAAGTGTTGTTTTGTTGGGTGTGTGTGCAGAATGTAAGTAAAAGTGTAGTAGCCAACTGGCTATTCCAGTTGTTTTTGTGGTTGTTGTTGTTGTTGTGGTGGTACAGAACCACAGAGTTAGCTAGCTTACTCAAGAAACCAGATAATCCTACTAACACAGACGTTTAAGAGCGAAGACATTAAAGATATCTTTATAAATAAATAATAATTCTTTAAAAACTCACTAACAGTGTACTTACATTCGCACCTTCACCTCCAGCTGCAGCAGCCCAGCTGAACTGCTGCTCCTCTAGTGCCAGAACAAGTTTGAGAATCGTCACGTGACACAAAGTGGTCCACCTTGCATTCTGGGAGATGTAGTCTTCTACGGCGATGTCGCGTTTTAAAGCGTACAAACCATGAAATTGGGCTTCAATTACATCTATAATTACGATCTATAGTTCAATTATATAGATCGTACATTAATTTAACTGCTGTGTCTAATATTTACTTCTCGCTTGATCTTTTTTTATTTGTCCACAAACATTACAAGAACTTAGAAAAGGAGACCATGACCAGTACATCATCCTCCCACAGGGTGGCAGCAGCTTACCAGTTTAACCAGCTGAACCAACCTGTACTCAAAATGTACTTTATCAGTTCATAACACAAACGAAATGTGCTTCATTGTTTATCATTTGAAAGAAACATTTGATGGAAGTGTGGTGACTTTTTCTTGCCTTCAGAACACCTACTGAGTTCTGATTGCATCACCATGCATCAGCAGATGAGGAGAAATACAATCAACCAGTCTTATCATGTTTTAACTCCAGCTACTGTTCAGGAAAAAGGGAAAAACGTTCAGAGACCTCAAAGACGCTCTTTAAAGGAGCAGTGTGTAAACTTGTGTGTGCCTGTCCTGGTTTAGTTTAGCTTCATGTTTCTGTCTCCTTATGGTTTTGCTTAGTTTGTGGTGAGGATTCACCCTGTTTTGCTTTTTTAGTGTTTAAAATGTTTAATTGTGTTTTAATGTTGATTCAGTACAGACTCAACTCAATATTACTAATTCCTATAGATAAGCTGATTTAATCTATCAAAATCGCCTAATGATTCTTTTAATTATGAATTATTAAAATAAAAAATGCAGTCATATTTTTTGATAAGGACATTCACCAGCTTTTTGTGCAGATTTCCACCTTAAATGGTGCTGCGGTTACATTTCCCAACCTGAAGCTTTATAACAATAACAGCTGCTCCGTTTAAGTTGGAATAGGAAAATGCAAACAAGTAGCCAGTAAATAGGAAGCTGATGTCCGACTCATTTTAGTACAGATAAAAATAAGGAGTAATAATCCTCCTGAAATGTAATGTATTGAATGACTGATAAATATGTAATACGGTAGGACATTTAGACAAAGATTCTTCTTCTTTCTACGTTTTCCAGTCAGTGCTACAACTTGTGAAAAAATGTGAAAGGCTCTCTCTACAGAGCGTGTGTGGTTTGTTCGTTCGGGCTATTAAAGCAGCATAGCGGCTCTTCGTGGTAAGAACACCAGATATCATTATAACAGATGTAAATAAGATATAAATATATGTATAAACAGATGTATGTATAAATACAATGCAGAGTAGCACGACTGTCTTATTCTGAAAGACTATCTTGAGCTCCAGTTTGAAGAACTAAGTGTAGTTTCAGATTTCTCCTGGACGCCCCAGACATTGTATGAATGTATTCAGTTCCTTCAGCAGCAATCTTGATTTAGCTTAATGAACTACTGAGCAGTCAAAGCAGGTATTAGATGAGAACTGTAAATAATACTGGGCTGTTTCCACAAGGAGAAGCTTGGAAAGGGTTAAATAAACACACTGACATGTAAAAGCAGTAACTGCTGTATTAATACTATTTGGATATTTAAAAAATAGAAAATAAAAGGATATTTAAAAAAATAAAAGCAAGTTAAAGGCTTATTTTCTGTAAAAAAAAATGCTTTTTAAATATTATAATGACCCGAAGTGCGTATAAAGTTTGTACAGTACTGTAAGTCTATATACGCTGTATTCTGATATAGGTTGTGACACCTAAATCTCCTGAAAAAACAAAACAAAGACAGCAGGATGCAGCACAACAACACAATTAACACAATTTAAACACAAGGCAAAGGAATACATGCTACTTCTGTAAGTTTTCTTTGTTGTCTTTATTTATACTTCAATGCAATTCTATAAAAACTTTACAAATAATCACCAAAAAAGTATAAAATTTGAAAACTGACTCTGTAAATCAAACTCATTTACCTGACTTGAGCAGTGACCGAATAAAATAAAAAAAGGAAATATTTTTTTTTGTACGCCATAAATACAAAATAGCTGTAGCTGTACTTTGGGTTTTTGTGATTTTTCAAACAGAAGAAAACTTTCACCTCAGCAGTAAAATGCCTGATAAAAGCAAAACGCTGGGTCACGTCAACATAGATAATTCACTAAAAACAAAAAGCTTCCTGAATTCTTGATAACCGTTAAGCAAGATGTATAAAAGCAGACAGGTCCAAAGCCGGCTATGTGACCTAAAAAAAATTAAAAAATGTGGCTACGTTATCAGCTAGACACTATTTCTCTCTCTTATCGGAGAGGAACCATGAAATGCGCGTCTCTTAGCTTAATCATGCATATAAAAAAACAGTCTTTCTCCACACTGCCCCACACAGACCCACCCCCAGCACACAAACAGACACAAACACACATCAATATTCCAGTGCCTTGCTCAGTACTCGATCTCATTGAAGTTTTCAGAGAAGCCTGAGTATGAGATGCTGTCTCCAGGATCTGTGGGAGGAGAAAGAGAGAGGGGGGAGAGAGGAAAGAGAGAGAAAGAAGGAGAAAAGAGAGGAGTGTGACACACTTTTTCCTTTTTGATCTTTTCCCAATTCTCACACGCTGAATGAATCTTCCCGTTCATACAGCAACAACACATCTGGGAGCGTGAAAGTGAGTTGAACCTTCCTCTGACACACATGAAGCCAGACTCTGCATCTTTTCGGGTCACAGGGCACTGAATGTGCTTGGACAATAAAGCTGACAGGCCAGCTGTGATCTGGCCCATGACTGGCCAGCATGACTGGAGCTGGTTATCAAAAATTAAAGGGCCCGTATGTTAAAAAACAGAACTTTCTGATCTAAAATCTTAAATTCACCAACATATTTACACGTCCACTGATTAAGTACACAGCAGTTCAGCTCTGCCCTCTCATGCTGAAGTTAGGAGAAGTGTTTTAGCCCGGACTGCTTTTTGGAACAGGCACAATACAGGGCAGCCAATCAGAACATTTACATATATCACTCTTAAAGGCACAGTAACAAAAACAGCCTGTTTAAGAGATAGAGAGGGTTAAAACTGCTCATATATAAATCATTACAAGTGTTATAAGTGGATGTCAGAAATAAAGAGCAAGAACAATAAAAGACATGAGGATTCTTTATCCATCCATCCATCATCTGCTGCCTAATCCCACTAGTCGGGGTCACTGGAGCCAATCCCAAGGCGGGGAACACCATGGACAGTTCGCCAGTCTATCGCATGGCCAACACTCACTCACGCCTACGAGCAATTTAGAGTGACCAAACAACCTATCATGCTTGTCTTTGGACATGTGGACCAGGACCAGTAATCCAATCCATATCATCTTGCTGTGAGGCGACAGTGCTAAACACTACACCACCATGCCGCCTTGAGGATTTTTATATTAACAAATATTCTGGAAATGTTGGCAGTGTTGGGAGATTAAAAGTTTAAACCCATGCAATGCCACAAATGGCTGATGCAGTTAATGTTAAGACAGAGCAATTCCTTATTGTTATATTGAAATTGTTTGTGAGTTTCAAATAGCATAAGCTGGAATTTGTTTATATATCTTACATTATTCAACACTGTCTCACTGAATTTGTGGAAAATTTAACCTAAGAATGAAAAGCTTGTGAACCATCCAGCTACAGTCAGCATTCAAGCCTCCAAACCCAAAAAAATCTACTTTGAAAAGCTTCGAACCTGTCAGAATACATTCAGCATTTAAGCCCCCATTAAAAATTACCTTTGGGAAAACAAAGACTTTTAATTTAAAGAAAACAGCCCAAACAATTGCAATTAGATGTGTTTCCCCAATTGTTAGCCCATGTTACTGTGTAACCAAGTGCCTTGAGCTGGCCAGTCATATTGAGTTAGTTGCAGGTCTTCAATGCTAGATTTCACCCACATCCTGGTAGTGGGAGATCTAGTGGGTGCAGCTAGACGTGACTAAATTGGGGTGGAAAAACCTCTGAGGACTCAAAAAGATAATGAAGTCATACGTACATGGCAACCTTAGTTGCTTAAACCTGCAAGAAGTTAAATTGCACACATTTCATATTGTAAAGCATCTTGCAACTCACTTGAAACAGCTGCAACAGTTGAATGAAATGCTAAAAGACATACTTTCAAACTATGTTACTATGGGTGCCCCATTGTCACTGGCACGCTTCACTGGAGGGCAACTTACTGGCACCTCAAACTCTAACAGCTAAATTTCTATTAATGGAGCTCTTCGTGAGCTCCCGCTCCGGAAACCCCTCCTGTACTGCTGTGTCTGCTAGCACCCAGCAGCTACGTAGCCACCTAACACAACACACACGCACGCACAGGATGCAGTAGTATGAAAGAAGTTATTGTAGTGGTCTTGGAAAGGGTGGACATAAATAACCTCGCTTCCTGTTTGAGGTTGTGAATCTGGAGAATTGTATAACCAAGGAACAAATCTAATGATCTAATGACTCACTCAGATTTAATCTACTGTATTTAGTCTTAGGTTGAATTAGGACTTTGAATTTTTACAGCGTGTAGTCTATCATTATTTTTTTACATGTTGCATTTCGAATTTCAACTGAGATTTAATAGTTGTGACAGAAGAACAGCCACAGACAGAAAGAGGGAGTGCATTCCAGAGTTTGAGTGCAACAGCTCTAAATGCTCTGACTGTACAAGTATTAGCTAAACAGCTAATTTGGTCACTTCTGGTTTCTATAGTTACATGCAATTCAATTGCTAACTGCCACTATTTAAATGAAAATAAATTGTCTGCTAAAGTGTCCTGATTGTGACAGTTCTAAATAGATATAGCGATGAACAGGAAGCAGGAGCACATCGTCGCTGTCCAATGGAAAACATGTACCTCCATTTTCATCCATTTTTATTTTTCTACATCATTTAAATGCAGCAGCTGCCGTTTACATTATGTGACAATTTCACGATGAATGGCCCAATAGAAATCCTTCCAATTGGCTTTGAAAAAAATCTGGTTCCATTGACTTACATTGAAAGTGAAGACAGTTTTTGTTCTCTTCTGTAAGGCTGCCATTTCGGAGATATATACATTTGATTGTGAGAAAGATCATTTTTAGTAGTTAATATAAGAAGAGACAGCTAACCAGAAAAGAATGGGAGTAATATGTAAATGTCTGTAGTTGTCTGCCAGGTCTTTTCTGTTATAACCATGAGGCTGAAGCCTTTTAGCAATATTCCACCACATGGAACAGGGCATGTGGCTTAAATCGATCTCTAATTAAAATATTAACCAACTATAACTATACTAGACTAACTTAGCAACTTCGGGAACAACAAAACGGTGCTTTTTGCTCTTTTTGTTTTACTACCTGTCGTGTAAACCGACCAAACCTCAAAAATTGTGCACACTTGTGTCTTTTAGTTCCATGTTGCACAATGTTGTTCCTGGAGGAACGTAATTTTACTCCACTGTGTACAAAGATGGAATGACAATAACAGACTTTGGAGTTCAATTGATCCTTATGTAAAATATTAACTGAATATTAATTAATTATTCTAAAATTAACACAAGTCTGAAGCTTTGTAGCAACATCAACTGGTGTGAAATCTACTAGAACAATACTAGGTAACTAGGTTTTGTAGATAATGCTTGAGCTTCAGGCTGAAAGATCTTGGCCACTGTGCGGATAGGGGCCATGTTCCTTTGCCCATCCCATCTGTCCTTATTTAAAATATAAAGTAAATATTAGTTTATTTTTCTTTAATTAATGACTACTGGCGATCTGTCATACGTACCTTTGCATGGTCCCTTTTTGAAAACAATGTCATCAATAGCGATGTCGCTTCTTATTGAAGGGCCCCTGATAGCTTCAAATATAACCTGCCAGAAAGAAAGCAAAAGAAAAACAGACCAAACCATTGAGCCAAACTCATTGTGTATAAAACAGTTCTTGCTTCGGTCTTATAACATGTGACCAAGTTCATGTCTAATGTGATCAATAGCTCATCAGAAAGTTTCAGAGGGGGAAAGGTGACTATGTGGTTACATGCCTTGTGCCTGGATGAAGACTCATAATCCACTGTGGCCTTCATCCAGGAGATGCTCTGTTCTCCTTGTCTCGTCCAGAGCAGCCTCTCCTTCAGGCTATCGCCACGCCGCAGCAGAAGGCTCAGGGTGCCCGTGCCCGAGCCGTACATGTGATAGTAGAAGGTCAGGCACTGCGGCCCCACAGACCCGCGCAGCTCCGGGGACAGCAGCCGGGCAGACTGACCAGGCAGCATGTGGGATGCCTCAATGTACATGAAGTAGCCTTAGAAACACGGCAACAGCAGGACACAGTGTTAGTTAGCATGCTAATAGAAAACGCTGCCTTTGTGTCATCGTGATGCAAGTAATAATTATTTATATGTGAAATATGCTGCAGAAGACAGTCAGACCCTGGTTTTGAGGGGCTGCCATTCCCTTTGTCCAAAGATATATACCAAATACTAACTACAGGCTAATTACAATAATGGCAATAATTTAAAAGCTATTAACAATAAAGATGACTGGATTCTGAACATTTGTATTCTATCTCATATGCTGCTACTAATCTACTAATCTCTTCTACCACTTGCTTGCCTAGTTTTAGAGTTTTATTCTGTAGCTACAGGTCTTTATTTTGTAGCTACAGGTCTTTATTTGTAGGTCTTTATTCTGTAGTTATAGGTCTTTATTTTGTAGCTACAGGTCTTTATTTGTAGGTCTTTATTCTGTAGTTATAGGTCTTTATTTTATAGCTACATGTCTTTATTCGTAGGTCTTTATTCTGTAGTTATAGGTCTTTATTTTGTAGCTACAGGTCTTTATTTGTAGGTCTTTATTCTGTAGTTATAGGTCTTTATTTTGTAGCTACAGGTCTTTATTTGTAGGTCTTTATTCTGTAGATATAGGTCTTTATTTTATAGCTACAGGTCTTTATTCGTAGGTCTTTATTCTATAGTTATAGGTCTTTATTTTATAGCTACAGGTCTTTATTCGTAGGTCTTTATTCTGTAGTTATAGGTCTTTATTTTATAGCTACAGGTCTTTATTTGTAAGTCTTTATTCTGTAGTTATAGGTCTTTATTTTATAGCTATAGGTCTTTATTCTGTAGCTACAGGTATTTATTCGTAGGCCTTTATTTTGTAGTTGTAGGTCTTTATTCTGTAGCTACAGGTCTTTATTCGTATGTCTTTATTCTGTAGCTATAGGTCTTTATTCTGTAGCTACAGGTCTTTATTTGTAGGTCTTTATTTTGTAGCTACAGGTCTTTATTCTGTAGCTACAGGTCTTTATTCGTAGTTCTTTATTCTGTAGCTACAGGTCTTTATTCTATAGTTGTAGGTCTTTATTCTGTAGCTACAGGTCTTTATTGGTAGATCTTTATTCTGTAGCTACAGGTCTTTATTCGTAGGTCTTTATTTTGTAGCAACAGGTCTTTATTCTGTAGCTATAGGTCTTTATTCATAGTTTTTTATTTTGTAGTCGTAGGTCTTTATTCTGTAGCCACATGTCTTTATTCTGTAGCTACAGGTCTTTGTTCTGTAGTTGTAGGTCTTTATTCTGTAGCTACAATTCTTTATTCATAGTTCTTTATTTTGTAGTCGTAGGTCTTTATTCTGTAGATTTAGGTCTTTATTCTGTAGCTACAGGTCTTTATTCTGTAGTTTTAGGTCTTTATTCTGTAGTTTTAGGTCTTTATTCTGTAGTTGTAGGACTTTATTCTGTAGCTACAGTTATTTATTCTGTAGCTACAGTTCTTTATTCTGTAGTTTTAGATCTTTATTCTGTAGTTTTAGGTCTTTATTCTGTAGTTACAGTTCTTTATTCTGTAGTTGTAGGTCTTTATTCAGTAGCCGGAGGTCTTTATTCTGTAGTTGTAGGTCTTTATTCTGTAGTCGCAGGTCTTTATTCTGTAGTTGTAGGTCTTTATTCTGTAGTCGCAGGTCTTTATTCTGTAGTCATAGGTCTTTATTCTGTAGTTGTAGATCTTTATTCTGTAGTTGTAGGTCTTTTTCAGTAGCCGCAGGTCTTTATTCTGTAGTCATAGGTCTTTATTCTGTAGTTTTAGGTCTTTATTCTGTAGTTGTAGGACTTTATTCTGTAGCTACAGTTATTTATTCTGTAGCTACAGTTCTTTATTCTGTAGTTTTAGATCTTTATTCTGTAGTTTTAGGTCTTTATTCTGTAGTTACAGTTCTTTATTCTGTAGTTGTAGGTCTTTATTCTGTAGTTGTAGGTCTTTATTCAGTAGCCGGAGGTCTTTATTCTGTAGTTGTAGGTCTTTATTCTGTAGTCGCAGGTCTTTATTCTGTAGTTGTAGGTCTTTATTCTGTAGTCGCAGCTCTTTATTCTGTAGTCATAGGTCTTTATTCTGTAGTTGTAGATCTTTATTCTGTAGTTGTAGGTCTTTTTCAGTAGCCGCAGGTCTTTATTCTGTAGTCATAGGTCTTTATTCTGTAGTTGTAGATCTTTATTCTGTAGTTGTAGGTCTTTTTCAGTAGCCGCAGGTCTTTATTCTATAGTTGTAGGCCTTTATTCTGTAGTCATAGGTCTTTGTTCTGTAGTTGTAGGTCTTTATTCTGTAGCTACAGTTCTTTATTCATAGTTCTTTATTTTGTAGTCGTAGGTCTTTATTCTGTAGATTTAGGTCTTTATTCTGTAGCTACAGGTCTTTATTCTGTAGTCGTAGGTCTTTATTCTGTAGTTTTAGGTCTTTATTCTGTAGTTTTAGGTCTTTATTCTGTAGCTACAGTTCTTTATTCTGTAGTTTTAGGTATTTATTCTGTAGCTACAGGTCTTTATTCTGTAGTTACAGGTCTTTATTCTGTAGTCGTAGGTCTTTATTCTGTAGCTACAGGTCTTTATTCTGTAGTTGTAGGTCTTTATTCTGTAGTCGTAGGTCTTTATTCTGTAGCTACAGGTCTTTATTCTGTAGTTGTAGGTCTTTTTTCAGTAGCCGGAGGTCTTTATTCTGTAGTCGCAGGTCTTTATTCTGTAGTTGTAGATCTTTATCCTGTAGGTACAGGTCTTTATTCTGTAGTCGTAGGTCTTTATTCTGTAGTCGCAGGTCTTTATTCTGTAGTTGTAGGTCTTTATTCTGTAGTCGTAGGTCTTTATTCTGTAGTCATAGGTCTTTATTCTGTAGTTGTAGATCTTTATTCTGTAGTTGTAGGTCTTTTTCAGTAGCCACAGGTCTTTATTCTGTAGTTGTAGGTCTTTTTCAGTAGCCACAGGTCTTTATTCTGTAGTTGTAGGTCTTTTTCAGTAGCCTCAGGTCTTTATTCTGTAGTTGTAGATCTTTATTCTGTAGTTGTAGGTCTTTTTCAGTAGCCGCAGGTCTTTATTCTGTAGTTGTAGGTCTTTATTCTGTAGTCGTAGGTCTTTATTCTATAGTTGTAGGCCTTTATTCTGTAATCATAGGTCTTTATTCTGTAGTCATAGGTCTTTTTCAGTAGCCGCAGGTCTTTATTCTGTAGTCGTAGGTCTTTATTCTATAGTTGTAGGCCTTTATTCTGTAATCATAGGTCTTTATTCTGTAGTCGTAGGTCTTTTTCAGTAGCCGCAGGTCTTTATTCTGTAGTCGTAGGTCTTTATTCTATAGTTGTAGGCCTTTATTCTGTAATCATAGGTCTTTATTCTGTAGTTGTAGGTCCTTATTCTGTAGTTGTAGGTCTTTTTTCAGTAGCCGCTAGTCTTTATTCTGTAGTCGTAGGTCTTTATTCTGTAACAGGTCTGCATTTACTGCCAAAATATTTAATTTGAATATGAATTATGGGCTCATTCTGCTGCTGAATCTGTTGATGTATCCCTGCCTCATCCCTGCCTAAGCAGCTAGACTGAGTTTTGAGACTCTTTAATGATTTATTGCCTGCCGAACTGAAAATGCCCCCAATTTTTTATATTAGCGACTTTGAAGCAGGTAAATAACTCACAGTAAGACATGGTTAGTCTAATATACAGCCTGCACACAGTGTAACAACTAAGCCTAACAAAGTAAACAATGGAAGGAATCTGTCTCCTCATATAAACTACACTGAGGTACTTTTATTCACAGATTTATTAAGAATACTACGTATGTCATGTATGTTCCAAGGCATATTCAGTTTTATTGAGCTGATTTTCTATTTGTGCTAA
The DNA here is from genome assembly GCA_021613375.1 of Megaleporinus macrocephalus. Lineage (NCBI taxonomy): Eukaryota > Metazoa > Chordata > Actinopteri > Characiformes > Anostomidae > Megaleporinus > Megaleporinus macrocephalus. The sequence goes on along the minus strand of CM038725.1, from coordinate 13,584,664 downwards.
AAATAAGACTCTTCTTTTACTGATCTCATACATTTGTTTCTATTTATCTGGATTGGAAAGTGTGTTCGGTTTAAACAACACAGAACTGTACTGAATTATATAAACTCGACATGTCAGTGATTCTGCTTTTGGCTTAGTTAATAAATGGCAAGTGCTGGAAATGGATAAAGTTTATGCTTTGATATGCAGCATTCAGGTGCAAATGAGTAAATCATGTTCCGTACATGTTATTAATCACATTCATGACCAACTATGGACAGAATTATGTAATTGTTACATTTTAACATTTAAAACTGATAATATAACTCGAGAGAGTGAAAAAAAACACTAGCCTATATTAAGAAGCATGAGCATGTGGTTGACTTACCTACCCCTAAGGTGTGGTCCCCCTTGGGCCCTGTGTATGAGGTGGGCGTGTGTCCCCTGATGCGTAACCAGTGTCCTTTCTTACTCTTTTTCTCCTGAGTATAACCGCAGTCTCCTGTCTCGAAGTAGCAGTGTCCTGGCGGTGGTCGCAGCGGCCCTGAAACCACAGCACGTGGGCTCTATCATTAAAGAACTCCTCAATAAACAAAGGGATGGGGTATGTCACAGTAACTTCTTGGACAGCCACACTGTAACCTACTTTGGATTTTTTAGGGTTACTCGAGACACACAAGCTTTGCCGTTTTCCATGTGTCTTTACGTGCGCTGCAGAGAATAAAGTGGTTAAACTGTATCTATTTCTGCAGCGACGGGCACTGCCCATTTAATTCTATGTTCACAAAAGCGGATGTTTTGCGCAGCTACGGGACCAAAAGGGCTACAAACAGCAGTTATTTAAGAATTGACAAACTCGGCCTGGTTTCCAACCTACAATCATTGCTAGACTGCATACTGATCGACAAACAAGTCTAAAGAGTTCAGTTTTGTAGAGAAGCATATCTATTTCTCAACTAATTGTTTCACTTGACTGAAACAGCTGTGACCGTCTTATCTTCCAGGCCACGCTCGCAAACACAACTCTTTTTACAGAGCTATAAACAATGAGGGTTATTTGACACTTACGCTCCCCACTCAGGCCTGGTCTGAAACCAAGCAGTCCTGTGATCTATTTTTACCACTGAACGGAGGAAGAATGCTGCCCAATCCAGCTTAACCCTTGCTCATATATCAGCAGCATATTTGTCAATGCTAATATAAATAAAACTCTCTTTATTGGAATAAAACTCGTTATGCACATGAAGTTGAATAAAATAACATAGTAAATTATTTTGGTGCTGTTGTTTCTTGATGTTTAATAAGCTAAAGTTGCTGGTTGGTGGACTATTCTCAGTCCAGCAGTGACACTGAAACTCCAGAAGCACTGCTGATCCACTTCTACCAGCAAAACACACATTAACACACCACTATTATGTGTCACTGCAGTGCTCAGAATGATACACCACTCAAATGTGGTGGTCCTGTGGGAGTCCAGACCATTAAAGAACAGGCCAACAAAGTATACAGAGAAACAGATGGACTACAGCCTGTAACAATAAAAACTACAAAGTGCTTCTAAATGGAGAGTGGAGGTGACAATGTATGTAAATGTGGATATGAGGTGGTTTTAATGTTATAGCTGATGTGTATCAAAGTAAAAATTCTGGTATTGTAACACACTCTAAAGTGGATGATGCAAACCTCAATCCTGTATTAAACTGAAAACATGATCACCGATACATGATATTTACCTTTGTTGAACATTTGCTCAATATATATACGTCTACACCACCTTCCAACAGAAGCAGTTGGAGCAAGTTGGAGCAGAAGCATGTTTTTTATCTCTGCGTTACATCACCTTTTCTTTAAAAACACTGAAGATACCAAGTGATCCATGGTGAAAGTGGATTTTAGTGCACAGGGCCTTCATATTTCATCTTTAGTACTTTATAATGTGCCACATGTTCTTGGTGGGAGGGACAGGGTAATCTAGCACCTGCAATCTCTGAAAATGCAGCCATGCTGCGGTTATATGTGCCAAACGTTTCCTCATCATATTGAAATAAGCATGGACGTCCCTGAAAAAGACGTCATTTAGAAGGCAGAATATGCTGCTCCAAACTGTGCATCTTTCAGTGTTAGCAGTGCTTTCACAGATATAAGCAAGTTACTCACACATTTTGCACTAATACACTTCCATACCACTACAGACTCAGGCTTTTGAATTTTACGCTGGTGAACTGGATTGGTCTTTTTTTCTATGGACCAAAGAACACAGCGTCTATCATTCCCTAATAATCTGAAAGGTTCACCCAACAGTCCACAATAAGTTTCCACTTATAATGCTTCCACTGTGCATAGTACAGTCTTTAACCTGCCTTTGTGGCTGCATTGATAAAAAAAGTTTTCAAGTATTCAGAGGCCATGTGTTAATACTAGGGCTGTGTACTGGCAAGAATGTGATGATACAATACGTATCATAATACAGCTGTCACGATTCAATATAACGCGATGTACTGCGATACTGCAAGCAAAGTAATATAAAGCAATTTTTCAAATCCTACTATCCAAACACACCACTGTATGAACAGGTTTGCCAATGCTTACAATAGCATTGCGTCCTTGTGCTGCTTGTTTATGTTGGAGTGGAACTGAAAATGGATTACAACACTGCCATCTAGTGGTCAGAGGTTTAAACACAACACACAGTGATTTACAGGAATCTGTGTATCGATACAGTGTTTTTGAGAATCAATACAGTATCAGATACTTCAATATTTTCTTACACCCCTAGCTAATACCTATCCCGGAAGTGTGCCAGTTTTTAAGGCAGTGCTGTCTGAGGGACCGCAGGACACAGGTGTTCAGTTTCTAATGTAACTATTTCATAAACCATAGAGTAAAATACCTAAAAGTCTTGCAATCCCTCGTGAGTGAACGATGTTCTTAAAACGTTGGATTATTATCTGACCAGTGGCGAGCCTTGACACATATCCAAGCATGATTACTTCACCTATTTACAAAGTTATGTTAACTTTTTACAATCTTCCTACTCTTAAATTGTCCCGTTCCTTGTTTTAGACATGGTGTACATGTTTATAAAAAAAATTAAACATCTTCTCTTTGCACTGCTTTCAGGTCAAAATGCATTAACGAAGCACTGCCTTCTGCTTTATTTGGTTTTCATAACTATTTTGGAATGAGGTTTGCATGCAATAATAACTTGTGAACTCGGTTTATGCAGTTGTGGTCTGGTAATCGAGTCTTTACCAAATACAGATTTTTATGGGAGAAACACATTGAAAGACTTCATGACTAGGAGTGCCCACATCTGACCAGGTTCTGTAGAGCTTCACCTGCAGTTACACGGCAGTCTCCTAGCGTCACCGTGATGTCATCAAGAGCGACAAGCCCGCAGTCCCAGAAGTTTCGGCAAATGCTGACAAACACTATCTGGTGGGAGAAGAGATAAGAAGAGGGTATATATATATATATATATATATATATATATATATATATATATATATATATATATATATATATACACAGCAGACTTACATAGCAGTGTAACCAGCTTATATTCTAACACGCAGTGATAATCAAGTAAAAATATATATATCTTTCTGATGTTGGAAGAAAGACCACTACTATGGCGTTATTTCACTGCCGAAAGTCAAGAGCACACTTTTTATTTGCGAGAGCGTGATTCACGCAGCACTCACAGATTTTCTTTGTTCTCACGCAAAATATAAATGTGCTCTCTCATATTTACTCTGCTCGCGCTCAGATTCGCTTTGCTCCACTACAGAACTGCTCGCACGCGCTCAGATATGTCCTGCTCTCGCACGAACTTACTCTTCTCCCGTTTACTGGAGCGGGCGTGCGCACTCAAACGCCTCCCGCCCACTCGCAAATCTTTTTATGTTCTTGTGCTCGGAATTCACCACAAACAACACTGCCATATATCGTCAGCCAATCAAAAAGCAGTAACCAATCACATTGTTCCTGCTGCACTTTTCTAGGTGAAAAGTGTGAATTCAACATAATAATATAACATATATATAAACACGGGAGGCGTTTGAGTGTGCACGCCCGCTCCAGTAAATGGGAGAAGAGTAAGAGCAGGATATGTAGTGGAGCAAATTGAATCTGAGCGAGAGCACAGAGATATAGTGAGAGAGCACATTTATATTTTGGGTGAGAACAAAGAAAATCTGTGAGTGCTACGTGAATCACGCTCTCGCAAATAAAAAGTGTGCTCTTGACTTTTGGCAGTAAAATAATGCCATACACTAGTTTCAGTGAGGAGAGTAAACATAAATGAAAGATATTGATATTTGAGGAAAACAAGCAATATTTTTATTCCTTCCAATCTGTCAATATACAGTGCAAGTTAAATGTAAATGTACTTCATTAAGCAGCTAATTCTGTAATTAATTATGTACCCAGATGAATTATGCAATGTGGATAAGTTGTAAAACAGCACCTCTAAGAGTTAAACCATGTTGGAGAACACACTTATTGAACACTTTTCTTAAACACTTCAAGAGTCTCAGCAGAAGAAAACACTTCACTGCCACGATTTTCTTTGCACGAGACAGACGGAGTCTATATTTGGTCTTAAACTGGGAGGATTTCACTGCACTATTAAGACTTCTCCTTCTAGAATCATTCACCATTAATATTTAGAATCCTCAGGCTTACTACAAGCATTCCCTGTAAGCCCTTGTACGATTGGCCCAGAGCACGGCTATGATTTGAGGTTTCTTATCTTATTTTGAATGTGATACTAATGTGTCTAAAGTCCTGCAGGCAACCTAAAAATCTATTTCAGTCACTCAAAAACCTCAAATTAATCAACATGTTAACATATAATTTACATAAATGATCCTGAATTCCTCTTTACTTCCACAGCCAGCACTGAAAGTTAACACACTGGCTGCTTTCAGAGAATTGTGTTTGATGCGGTTGAGCTTTCTTGGGTATTTGTTTTAAAAATAAAATAAAGTTTTACATAGACTAGCTGAGCTGAATGATTATATGCTTGCTAAATACTGGGTATTTCTTATCAGGGTTAGTTTAGGGTCTGATATGAAATGATATAGTTTAAATGCCAAATCATATAACAGAATTGAGTAGTTTTAGTTCAGGGCTATATTTCTATTTCTATTTTTGTTCAGTCTCACTGTTAATGGTCAGATAATGTCAGATTTGAACTCTTGAGTTTCCTACATCAGCAAAAAATTATATAATAGAAATAGTGTATAGAGGGCAAAGAGGGGGGACCTACTTAGGGTTCATAGCAGTTCTTGTGGTTTCTGTTTCCACATAAAGGCTTTTGTGATGTGCCAGCCTCATGCTTTTCATACATTCATAAAAATACCAACCATGGAAGTGTTACCAATTCATTTGACCAGTTCAGCCTGTACTGATGTAATAAGGGTGATAATAAATAGGTTACTGAGAGTTTAGCCGTTCTCCTCATAGTAGGGGGGGGGTTAATTTGTTTATGTACTAATTATAGTATTCTATCAGCCAAACAACATACCAGTCAGGCCAGTTTCATATAATCATAGAAGCCAACTGTTCATTGAAAAACACAGTCATACTCTCTGATTACCTTAGTGGACATGGGTTTCTGATAGGTGACTTCCACCTGCGTCCACACGTCTCTGGATCCCTCTGATATGGTCCAGATCTTCTCCTGAGCAACGTTCTTCTCATCGTAGATGTAGAGAGCCAGAGCGTTATCAATCTTCCTGAAGCCATGCAAGGCATAGTAGAACCTGAGGCAGTACTTGTGATTTTCCGGCAGGTAGGGTCCGTGCAGACGCCCCACATAGCCCGGGCGTGAGGTAAAACGAGTGTTAGCCAGGAGATAGGACCCTGAGCAGCGAGGAGAAGAAATTTTTTTTTGGAAGAGTAAGGAAAACCTCTGTGGCATCTAGCATCTGGATACAGATTAACCCCAGAATTAGGATGAGTCACACTATCAAAGGGGCATTTGCAGCTGAAAGTGTTCTGCTCTGGAAGCATGGCCTTAAAAGCCAAATACGTATCAGTCTCTCTGAAAAATGCAGAACCACTGCTCGGGGGTGTAGCATTTAAATTTCGTCTATTAATATAAAATGAGGTCCATCAAAGCAATTCAAACGAGTTTCAAAGGCTTTACATTTAAAATCTCCCCACTGGTCACTTTGATACTTATTTTATATGCATGTCCATAAAATATAGATAGGGGGAGATGAAATATGAATGATGCAGGCTAACATTTTCTCCACAGAGCCAAATGTTCATCATTACTACAGGAGACGCCTATAAAAGTCAACTTTAAACTAAAAATGATCAGCCATACATAGCAGACATCCAGGACCCCCACCGAAAAATTTAGAAAGTCTTATGATCTAGAAGTGGATAGTTATCATTGTTGGTTTGTTGTAAGTTAATGAACTGCGACTGTAAAAATTGTTTATTATCAATCATCAATCATCGTTATTACTGATCATGATGTGTTTTATATGTTGTATTTGGTTGCAAGCACTTTAGCTGATACACCTTCTTGGTTCTACACTTGTTCTTCATTTTATCAGCTCCACAAACCATATAGGAGCCCTTTGTAGCTATACAATTACAGACTACAGTCCATCTGATTTTCTTTAGCCTCTTTCACCCTGTTCCTCAGAGGTCAGGGGCCCCACAGGACCACCACAGAGCAGGTACAGGGACACTGACACTGACTCCACTCCACGTATTTAGTGTCTCAGAAAAATGCAGAACTAGCTTTAGAGTGTGTTGTGCTGGTTTAAGTGGATCAGACACAGCAGTGCTGCTAGACCTTAGTGTCACTGCTGGACTGAAAATAGTCCAACAGTGTCCTGTAGGCAGCATCCTGTGTCCACTGATACAGAACTAGAGGATGACCAACACAAACTGTGCAGCAACCGATGAGCTTCTGTCTCTGACTTTACATCTACAAGGTTAATGATCAAGGTAGGAGTGAACTGTCTAATAGAATAGTGTCTAATAGAGTGAACAGTGAGTGGACACAGTGTTTAAACCCTCCAGCAGCACTGCTATGTCTAATCCACTTGTACCAATGCAACACACACTAACACACTACCACCACCACATCAGTGTCTCTGCAGTGCACAGAATGAACCACCTACCTCCTGTGTGGTGGTCCTGTGTGGTGGTCATGAAGAACAGGGTTAAAAGGGCTAATAAAGTATACAGTAAATCAGATGAACTACAGTCTGTAGTTGTAGAACTAGCTACTATATGGTAAGTGAAGCTGATAAAATGGTCAATCAGTGTAGAAACAAGGAGATGTTCCTAATAAAGTTCTTAGTGAGTGCATACTGATACCCCTAATCTGTGTACGTCACCTAAATCTGCACTCTTTTGTTTATTTTTATGCCAATTTCACAGAAAATGTTTGTAATATAATTTAAATTTAAATAATTGTAAAGCATCTTTTATAAAACATCATTTTATTTACAACTTTGCTATAAATTGAAAGTGTATGGTGGTTTCTGTTGTTTTCTTAAGCTCTGGCTGATTTATTAATAACCCACTAATGTTTAAAACTATTAACACCACAAATTATTTGATGATATTATTTATTATTTGACCTTTTGAGCCATCCTGTGTTCCATTCTGAAGCCCAAATCCTTGCATATAGTTGGCTCTGTGATTGTAGTCCTCTTGTTCAAATACAGCTAGTAGATCTCATTGATGGCTCTCTTCTAGTTAGTCTAGCTGTGAATTTGGTTACCACCAAAGTATGTTTTTTTATTATTTTTATTATAAGAAATTAATTAAATAATCTTATAACGGCAACAAAAAATACCACATATGATTTGCCCAGCAATAAATTTAGAAAAAAAGTTTAGCTTTTAAACTCATTAAAAAAAGCAATGACATCAACATCCACAGCAATAAAAAATGAGAGTTAGTGAAGTAGATTGTGAGTGTTATAGAGACATATACCAGAGCCAGTGGTGTGGTCTCCAATCCTGTAGATGTTTGGTCTCAGAGAGACTTTGTTCCAGACGGCACCACCAACACGTTCCTGGTAGTACTGACACAGACTCTCCTCAAAGTCACAGTTAGCCACGGAGGGGTCAAAGGTGGGCTCTGAAGCAGCGCCACAGAAACAAAACACACAGAGTTAATATCAGCCAAGTGGACTGGAACATTCTTAGGGTGTAAGATCTGAATGAAAAAGTGCTGAGCCCAAGGAATCTCTCATTGTGGCTGTTGAACAGAAAAGAAATGCTGACTTTTTCCATATATCCTACATATGTGGGCTGAGCCCTGTTTACATAGTTCAGTGTGCAGACAACTCGACTCCTTCTGAGTGACTCCTAACGGGCAGACAGAAAGAACACTGTTGGCTGACAAACAAACACAACAGAACCTTAACTGATCAGAGGATGAAGAGCTACGCAACCTCACCACTAGTGAGCTCCCAACTTTGGGGGTGATTAAACTTGACAGTTCAGATGGATTCACATTCCTTTTGGGGATCATCATAATAATTAAGCACACAGTAAGAAAAGAAGGAAAAGTAAGGAATGACTATGTAGTTCGGCTGTGTATGCCTGTGGTAAAGTTGGGAGAAATCAGATTTGCTGATTCGGCCAATTTCAAAATGTGGCTAATCAGCCAAGACAGGTTTTTTTTTGTTTTTTTTTTAAACTGGAGCTACACCACTGTTAGAAAAAATAGCATAGCTGGTCATAGAGATGGACAATCTGACTATATATATATATATATATATATACACCACTGCTCAAAAGTTTTCAATGGAGTATCTTTCTTCCTTAACACAACAATGGACTGACGGGTCTCTAAAGAAAGTTATTTCTTTCTGGTCATTTTGAGTCGGTCAGTAAGCCATCAACTGCTGATGCTTCAGATACTAAACTAACCTAGAATGTATGTTCCCTTTTATACTCACTTATTAGTCGAATGTTTTTCAGCTGTGCATCACAATTGAGCAAGAGTGTCCTAACAAACAATTAGCCCAATAACATCCTTAACTTGGACTGGTGGCCGTACCAGGAGATTTAGACAGAGGACTGAGAATTACTGATAATAAACTATATGCAAAATAAGTCTCTATACAAAAATAGACTTTAATACAAACATTTGTATTCTTTAAAAATCATCTGATACACTTACATTAATTGAGAAATGGTTAATATTGTTTGTGCATGAAATTAAATTCTAAAGTGACCCTAAACTTTTGAGCGGTAGTGTGTGTATATATATATATATATATATATATATATATATACTATTATATATATATAGTATATATATATATATATATATATATATATATATATATATGATTGTCATAATAAATGCAATACAATTTGCTTTACTGAACAGATAAAGTAAATTGTTAGTATTTGTAGAACACTGATCAATTTTAATGAGAAAGAGAACAAAATTGGTCCCATTTAACTGAACTTAGTGCAACACAATACTAAATAAAATATGAAATAAAAATCATTGGCTTTTCTGGGAGAAGTAGCATGACTGATGTTTTACCAGTTTTAAAAGATAAGATGTCTAAAAAAAAAATACTGTGAATTATTATGTATAATAAAAAGCTCTTGAAGCCTGACAACATTATATTCTATATTTTTGCCATTTCACCCACCTCTAGCTGGTCACCTGCATAACCTGTGTATGTTTAGTTCTGAATGCTGGTAAAAACAAAAAAAAAGCCGCTGATGAGCTTCCACCTCTAACGACACTAAGAGGTGAAAGCTCTTTAGTACCTTCCCACAAACATCAGACACAACTTAGCTGGCTGACTACACTTTGAATGGGAGGGTGTTTAAATGAGATGTTTGCCCATCTGAAGGTCTTAATAGTGGTATACCCTAAATGGAGATAGTGAGGGGGTAGGTAGCAGGCCACTGTTGAATCATTGGTGCTTGACACGCCTTCTGTCTTTCATTATTCTTTAAAAATCAGTTTGGTGAATAACTAACTAGTAATATCATCAGTTAAGCCAGTTACATTGCTTTAACCAATCTTGCCTTCACATCTGTATGCATCTGCTTGAGGAGATCAAACTCTAGCTGGGTGGTCCAAGGGTGTACCAGTGACGGACATACAGTCAGCGGGGACCCCTCCTCATCAAGCCAGCTGATCAATATATGCTTGCTATTCACTCACGGTGGATAAGTGGAATTCATTAATAGAAACCAGTCCAAGTTAGAGCAATGCTTAGTTTGTGTTGTCTTTATGTATATCAGGCTTGCCAACTCTCATAGTTTTCATGATTTTCTGTCTTTTCTCAAGGTCTCATGCTGCGCAAGCAACTATTTTTGTTCTTTCTGCATATAGACATGTCTCCTTGTCATCAGCTGCCAACTATTATTCTCCTTCTACAAAACTGGTCCCTAGTAGAATGTACTTGTTAATTAGCAAGCAGTAGAGCACACTAATAGTGAACATCTACACATATTCCATAACAAATATGGCTAGATATTACACGGCATGTTTAGCTATACCACTACACAGCTGAGCATCAAGTCTTTATGCAGGTTTAGTCTTATACTGTGCGTGTGCAAACATCTCCACATGCGAGCTGAAGGTCAATGTTTCAGATTTTGGCAGCATCAGCTATTTCCGTTGCACCAAACTGCTTTTCGAGTGAGACGCAGTAGAGCAACAGCAATAACAGTCTTGAAAGCCCTGCAAAAAATGACTGTTAAATTGTTCCACAGCTTACTTTGGCCTTGTTGTCTTTTTTAGTCACTGAGAAGAACATGTTGTTGTTGTTGTGTGTGGCTCTGTCTGTGCTGCTGTTGCATGAAATGAACTACTGTGTAGTCCACGACAGACAGACAGACAGACATAGACAGAAAGAGCGCATCAAGTGCATCACCTGAAACGACACTCAATGTTTATATATCGTCACCGTCCAATGATAAACAAGTATCTTCAAAGTTGCAACTTTACAGGAGAGACCAAAAACATACTTTACTTTCAATGGACACTACCGCTCAAATGTTTGGGATCACAGTGAAATGTTCTTGTTTTCAATGGAGTATCTTCTTCCTTAACACAACAATGGACTGACGGGTCTCTAAAGAAAATTATTTCTTTCTGGTCATTTTGAGTCAGTCAGCAAGCCATCAACTGCTGATGCTTCAGATACTAAACTAACCTAGAATGTTGTTCCCTTTTATACTCACTTATTAGTAGAATGTTTTTCAGCTGTGCATCACAATTGAGCAAGAGTGTCCTAACAACCAATTAGTCCAATAACATCCTTAACTTGGATTGGCGGCCGTACCAGGAGATTTAGACAGAGGACTGAGAATTGCTGATAATAGACTATATACAAAATAAGTCTCTATACAAAAATAGGCTTTAATACAAACATTTTTATTCTTTAAAAATCATCGGATACACTTTAATTAATTGAAAAATGGACAATATTGCTTGTAAATTGCATGAAAATTGTATGAAATGAAATTCTAATGTGATCCGAAACTTTTGAGCGGTAGTGTAAGTCTATGGAACCAGAATTTTTTCCATGCTATTTTGGAGCATTTCTATTGGTCCATTCATCATGAAACTTTCAAACAATGTAAATAACCATTGCTGTGTTTAAATAATTTAGAAAACTCAAAATCGACCAAAATGAAGATACATGTTCTTCATTGGACAGCGAAGATATGTTGTTGTGCTTTGGTGGTGTTTGATCTGTCCCAGTGAACATTTTCCTACAGTCACCGTCCACAAGAGAACATGACCACAAATGATTAAACAGGAAAGCTGCGTTCAGACAGCAGCACCGCACTGTCTTGGATGGGCAGGAGTTGCGTAAGACGTGTTATTGCTCCTTATGAAACATGACTGCACTGACCTGTTTCAGTGTGGCAGAACTGGGGAGAGAAGTTGATGTCATCCACGGCCACATAGCCACCACGAGGGCTGTTGAACGCCACTTCATACACCACCTACCCACACAGGAAACACAAGACGCTCTCCATGAACTGAACTTCATAAAATCCAGTCAACCTCTTCGAGAAGGTTCTCACTGTCACAAAACTGGGTTAGGAAGCTGTGTGAGAAATTTTTATGGCGTTCTGACACTTGTGATTTATATTGTGTAAATTTCATAGAGGATCACAACATGCTGCAACAACAGAACAATCTGATCAGACAGTTCTGGAGAAGCTAACCAAAACAGGAGATTCTTCAGCCTTTCAGAACATGTTCTTCTAGCTGAACACTCAAGCATTGTTCTATCAAAACAATCCTAACAGAGAGCTATAGACACCAAACACCATCTGCATGAGGTGATATCCGGACCCCACTCATGCACTCTCAATCTCTTTATTTACACGAGGCCAAAGAAGCGGCTGCAGGTTCTCAAACACAGCGGCCACTGAGCCGGCCCAGCTATATCCCTCTTCGGCATGTTTACATGAACAGAGCTGACGAAAAACAAACACCACTTTCTCCTTTAACCCAAGACACGTTCTTATGTAAGGCTGGAAGTGAAGCGTTTTTAGGCCTATAGTACACTATGTTTTGCTGTGTCTGTCAGAGGCACAATGTGGAAAGTTTAACGGGGTTCAATATAAAATCCAAATAATTGGAAAGGTTGCTGAACTGGTTTGTTTCCAACCTGATGGAAGATGTATGATCTTTTGTATTAGCTGATCTAACAGGCTCACCTGAACAGCAAATTCTCTCAGAACAACTGTAATTAAGTCCTGAACCTGTAAACATCTACATGAATTCCAACATAGTTTTATATCACCGACAATTAATGCCATTAATCATTACATGTCAAGTCATCCAACACTGGATTCTGGATTATTTTCATTTATCTATTTTTTTTTTAATTAAGCCTACCAGTTTTATAAAGTGACTTATAGAGACGCACTATATGCACAAAAGTTTGTAGACCTCTATCATCCAACATTTCTCCTGATTAACAGGGAGTTTTCCTCACTTTGATGCTTTGGATTTGATTACAAACAACCACGAAAGCATCAGTGGAGGTCAGGTAGAGATGCTGGATGATAAGGTCTGGATCACTCCAACTCATCCCGGAGTTCACTGCTGAGCTCATATGATATAGAAAAATAAAAATGATCGAAAATAGAGATATATGTTTTTCCTTGGACAGCCACAATATATAAGAGCTACAGTGCTTTTCTCTGTCATGCCAAAGGTCTTAAGCCTTAAAAACAAAAAGGAATCTTAATCATGAAGTGATTTCATACATCCCAAATTGAGTGGAATGGCTGGTCGTGACTCTGCTGTGTAACAGCTAGAAACAATGCTGAACACCCCGTAACCGGGAGCAATTTGTAGCTGCTTGCTTTCCCTGACACTGTGTTTCCATGAAGTGCAGCCTCACAGGGTGATTAATAGGCAGCCGCTGCTGCTGCTGCCCCACATTCCTGTGCCCGCTGTGGCCGGATTTAATTATGAAAATTCAGATAAAAGGGCCGATGCAGAAGCGCTCAGTCACCCAACGCGTAAAGCTTAATTGCAGACATTCACTTGCCTAAGCTGTTCATTTCAGGAGCATAACTATAATTTCACTGCTCCATGCATCATTTCAAATGAAAGCAAGTAATGCACTTATGTAACGTCCATTAACGGCCAAACTACAGTATGAATAGCTCAGGCAAAGAGACCAGCTTCTGTTTGTGTGAGTCGGAGCTTCATCCAGTGCTGTCTCAGTACCAAGAGCTCCATTAACTACCTTCAGCACTGACCTCTAAAGGATGGTGTGCCTTTATGTCCACTTGGACAAGTTTCCAGGTGGACGTGGCGTATACTTCTGGCCTCCAGATCTCCTCGTAATGACCCAGCTGGTCTCTCGTAAAGACGGAGAAGAAGTTGCCTCTGGCTTGGTTTCTCTGGTAGTAGAAGGACAAGCAGCCGGCCATTGGAGTGGTGGTCATTGGCGACACGAGCTTAGCCACCTCCTGGAATCTCTTAGCATACACCGAGTCCACATACATGTAGTGACCTAGTTCAGAGTGTTACAAAACAAAGCAAAAGAAACTTTGATGCATATAGACTTTCTTCTAGTTGGCCCACCTGTAATTCCAGCCTAAAACCAGCATTTAATATGTAATTTGTCACGTCATTCTGTAATGCAGCACTGCATCTTTCAGCCTCATCAGCTGAACAACAGTCTCAATTTTATATGCTTTTTATTTTTTTCATCCTTTAATGTTGTGTCACTACAATACCCAGCATGCATTAGACAAATATGTCATACAACATTGGAAATGATTGATATTTGATTTCCTATCTGCAGTTTATTTGGCTTTCTTCTGCATTTCACACACACACACACACACACACACACACACACACACACACACACATATCAGTTACCAGGTGGTCTTCTCTCGTAAGTTAAAAACACTGTATGTATGTAGCCCTTTACGACTGGCGTCATGTGTTGGCGCTGTACAGCACTGTTGCGGTGCTCTGTGAGCTGCGGCTGAGAGACCCCTATTCTGGGTTTAAGTCACAGATGGCAAGTCATAGTGGAGAGCTTACCGCTACACAAGGCTGCTGCTCTTATATTACAGAATTTTAAGACTAGAGAATTTTATAACAAGACCATTCCGTTATGTGTCAGTGGTTTGTTGAGATGGATATATATAATGTGTTCAAAAATACACCCTCACATAAAATTTTTGAGGTACATCATCAGAAGGGGGGTTTGGAGGCGAGTAGGCATGTTTACAACAGATGTAGAAAAGTTATCATTTTATTTTTACCTGAGCAACCCTTTAAAATAATTATTCAAATAATATTTACTATTGGAAATAAATGTGTTAATTCTTTTCCGCATAGAAACACCATTATGGTCAATACTCCACAAAACCTACAGTCAGAAAACTCTCAGTCCAGCCTCAGAGACCTCCTCTAACCGCAAAGCACACAAAACCATTTTCAAGTTTCACACAGAATGATTTTAACTGGAATTACATTGTTTTCCCCATAATTTTCTATAATAATAATATTATTATGATAAATAATAATAATAACAATAGTAATGATAATTATCATTATTATTATTATTATTGTTGTTGTTGTTATTATTATTGTTATTATTGACTAATTATAATTTACTTTAATAATAATTATAATATTAAATATAATAATCAATGAGCTTTTATATAGAATACTGATAACGGTTTCACGCAGAATGATTTTAATTGGAATTACATTGTTTTCCCCCATAATATACTATTATTATTATTATTATTATTATTATTATTATTATTATTTACTAATTATAATTTACTATAATAATAATTATAATATTAACTATAATAATCATTGAGCTTTTATATAGAATATTGATGACAGTAAAAGAGTAGTATATCTGGATAAATATGTGTTCTTTCTAATATTGTAATTAAACCCAGCGAGTACATAAAAGACACAATTATAGACAAATACAATCTAAATTCATTAACAGCACATAAACAGTTTTACTTCATGTCTTTACTTCAGTTTTACTGCACATCTTTTACTGAGCACACTGAGTAACAGCCACAGTGCAGGGTAGAAACATTACGTGAACTCTTGAATTTAACAACCTGTAAATCTTCCTTTAGCAGCGTCACCTCCACCAAATCCATCCTGTAGCTGAATGATGCTCCCGCCGTCATGCTTCACAGCTGGGATATGGTTCTGGTGTGAAGTGACCTTTACCCTCCAAACATGGTGTTGTGCATTTGTGCTAAAAAGTTTAATTGTTGGCACATTTGTCCTTAGAACATTTTCCTAGAATCATTGTGAAATACCCAGATGGTCTTGGGCGAACCAGAGACGGGCCACAGTGTTTTTCTGGACAGCAGAGTCTTCCTTTGTGGTGTCTTTCCGTGAACATAATTCTTGTTTAAGTACAAGTTATTGTTTGGTGTTTTTCTACTAGTGGACACATAAACAAAGTTTTTTTTGCAGTTTGTAGAGTCTTCCGTAGGTCTTTTGCTGTTAACACTGGGTTCTTTCTCACCTCCTTCAGGGTTGTCTGTTGTCCTCTGGAAGTATTAACAGGACGCCTGTTTATAGAGAGAGTAGCAGTTTTCTCCTTTCGTAAATAGTGTGTCTATCTATGGATTGTTGTATACTCATGTCTTGACCAATGGTTTTGTAGCCTTTTCCAGCTTCATATGTCTATATAAGTTGTTTGAATGGTTCATTCTAACCTTTCTTGAGAAGAACAGATTTGTCGGTGAACAGGATTTGTGTGCTGCCTTAATTTAATGAGCGAAGCAGCTGTGAAACCCACACTTCCAGTCTCATCTTCCTAACTGAAACACCTTTTGCCAATTAGCTCCTGGAGAAGTTGTTAAACCAGATGTTCTTTATGTTCAATGAAAGCCAAGAAAGGTACAGCTGTTTGTGTGCTTTTGATTAAGTTAGACTGTGTCCATCCAAATAGTGACTTATATAATAATCAAACACCAAGTAATCAGTTCAGAAATCCTGGTAATCCCAAATGTACAATGGGATCTCTCCACCATTAATAGATATTAAAAAAAGATCAACATTTGATTGTAAAACAATGCCTCGGGCATCAGGTCGTGTATTTATAGCCTTTTAATGTGGTAGCTTTCTGTGAGGTCACTTTTTTAAGAGGCATTCAGACGTATGGTTTCTATCACCTCCACCGCAACAGATTCTTAGATCTTAAAAATTTAATAATGCTGATTAAAAGTTCCTTTTTAATGCAGCACACACGGAAAAAGCAAGAGCAACTTAAAATCTGGAAGTAAAAAGCCTTGAGGCAAACTGCCTTATAATTTTGAGTCAAATTAACTTTTATTGGTGTTCAGTTCTTAAAACATTATTGATTTGTATGTAGAAGTGCTTGTATGTAAATGGCCGATTTTTAATCAAAATATGCAATCGGTGATCGGCCTAAACCAGTTTAGACCATGTTTCATGACTTGCTGGCGCTAGAAACTACTCGTAGCCCTGCTGTGGCTAAGTATCGGCTATCGGCCAATATAGGTGATAGGTGATCGGCGATCGGAATCGGCCTCAAAAACGCTGATCGGTCCATCTCTAGTATGTAGGTGTATGTATGTATATGTATATATATATTTATACAGATTTTACTGTTCTCTTGTCGGAAGGGGTGTGTGCGGAATGCGTTTGGTTATCTTAATTTTGGTTTGATTTCTCTTACTTCTATCTCGCTTCTGTATGTTGTTCTTGTTTTGGGGAATTAAGGAAAAAACAACAATAAAAATATATTCACAAAAAAGGAAAACATTATTGTTTTCTGTAAAACCAACACAGAAAGAGCATCAAAACCTATGCCATGTCCAATATAGCTCTTACTTAAAAGATGGACTGACTCAGTAAGTTGCTCAGAGAGCAGAAGGCAGCAGGACACATGCTGAGAAGGTCCTGAAGAAACTGTAAAGCTTTTGGAAAGCTTGAGTCACTGCTGTGTGATACAGGCCCTAAATTACTGAAGTATAAGGCTGTTGTGTTGTTCATCCGTACCTCTCTGGTTGTTCATGGTGTGGTCATCGGGGAGGTTGGACAGGGGGTCTCGGGCAAGGCTGCCTCCCACATACCAGTTCACGTTGGGGTTCCACAGGTTACTGTAGCCACACAAGTGGTGCTCCTCAAAATTACACTCTGACACACAGCAATGCACATGCTTGTCGTTAGGTAACCTTGTAAAAGTTGATTGTGCCCATATACAGTAATGGAACTTCTTCTGCTTAGAAGCCCGGCATGCATGTGTTTGTCATTACCAGCATTTCCCCTCCACTCAAATCTCAGATACTAATAATCAACAATGAAGCAAACGTTCTACCTGAGAATAACGTGGTAAATCAGAAGGTGTACCTAAGCAGTAGCCAGGGATGATATGAATTTCAAAGATAGCGATGCTGTTCCCTGGTCCTTGGTCTGGCCGGGCCTCCATTAAAAGCTGGGATAAAACAACAAAAGGGAGAAAACATAACGCTGTTAGGATTTCACAAAAAACTGTTTGCCAATTTCAATACTGACATCCCAAAAGTCTGCAATATACAAATGAATGTTTAACCAATCAGTGAATGTGTTTGATGTGACACTAATAAGTTGCAGATGTTCTGACAAACAATCTTCAAAGATGTCAAAAACACTGGCCAACCTTAAAAGAATGTCTCAAACTTTAAAATGTTTCATCAATTGATTTAAATGACATTGAAATAATGCTACCAGTGTGTTTGGAAGTACTTTACTGTAGGGTACTGTCCATAAGTCTACATGACTCACATAAATGCTTATAAATTCTTATTCCAATAGACTTCACTCGTTATAAAGGTTGTATTTGGGTAATTAATAACATTTATGTAGGGAAATGTCAGCAGTCATGACACTAAATTGTGCATTTTAATATTTCGCTGCTATCAAAACAAAACTTTATATCCCCTAAAAGAAGAAAGTCCTATTTGTTATCTATTGCAATCTTCTGACACAGTGTCTGAGCATTTGGTGATTTCAGATTATGTTACGCAAATAAAAAACAGCTAAAATGGAAACACATGATTTTGTTGTGGGAGTGATATTAATATTAAATTGTATTGTAATTACAATACTTTGCAAATACATTTGCAAATACATATGGCATTTTGTCTGTATCACACAATCCTAATAGGAGCTAATGTGAACTAACATGAAGCTGCATAAGGCTCAACATTTGCAAATGTTTTAGGGACAGGTAGGCGTGATTGATATGGCAACAGTATTATATTGCAATACTTCACAATACACTCTGTGTAATACGATATGATATTTTTCTGATATCAAGTTGGAACAGACAAACCTTTGAACCTTTAATTCCTTATTTTTTAAATGTTTTACAAACTACTTTGCACTAAATCCAATTACACAGGCCTAATTATGTTTGCTCTATAATACAACATGCAGCTGTTCAGTGTTCTTTAATTACCCACAATAGGAAAAATGTATAACTAGTCACAATAATGCTTAAATATTACCAAAATATATAATAGATCTCTAATCACCAGCAGACATTAACAAGTCCTGTTCATACAGCATACTTAAAAAGACCTCCCCACCTTTAACTGGACGTATGTTTTTGTACTTATTCTGTTAATGTTTTTTAGAGTTTTTACTGGCAACCCATGTTTTTCTGCTGAGCTAAATGGCTTAAAAACTTTTACATAGAACTGTACATACTAGTGCTCAGAATGAAAGTGCCTGAGTGTTGACTTGCTGGTGAAAAACATCTAGAACTATATGTCACTGCTTTTATTACTTCAGGCCTGTCGTCTGAGAAGTTGTTCCGAATAAGAAAAACTCAGAGGTTTATATATGACACTTTACAATATACACATTGTACATCTTAATGTATATGGGTCCATGTAAATATGGCACATGGTAGGACCATTTAAGTGATATATGAGCTTTAAGTGAAAACAAGAGGCTTGAATTCATTTTCTTTGCAAACATTATTCATAAGCACACTAAACAACTTCCATCCATTTGTTTACACTGAGCCCATCTGCCTTCTCTATATATGTAATTCCCCCGTAACACTTAACCGAAATATATGGTCTGGGAGTAAAAATGACTTTAAAAAAGTGCTTAGCGATCAAAGCCCAGTTCCCCCAGGCGTGTTAACAAAGAACTCATTTTTTCTAACTTTTTCTAACTTTTTCTTCTAGCTCAAATCTTATTTTTCTGTTTTCAACTTTTTTTCTCAAAGACACCCCAGAGACACTGTTATACAAGAGCACTCTCTGTGAGGATATCTTTTTTATCCATCCTCTCTCCCATCTGACACACAGATGACTGTTCCATATCTGCTACCTGGTAGGCTCCGGAAACGTTGCGAAGGTCTACGCTGGCTATGAGCCAGCTGTCGGAAGCCTTGTCTGCCGCCCATAGCGTGTAGTCGAAGCTCTCTCCGTGGGGCCGTAAGTGGACCTTGAGGGAGCCTGCCCCCGTGATTTGGTAAACCAGACGCAAGCAGCTCCAGTCAGGTATCTCAATCTCGGGGCTCACCAACACAGCCCTGTCGGCTTCCCCCATGAACGAGGAGTCTGCTGTTATAAAGCGACCTGCGAGAAGAACATAAACATTACTTACACAGGTGTTCATACTGCTGAGAAGTCTACATGACACCAACATTGTCATGACGACTGACATAACCCTGCAAATATGTTTTTAAGTGCTTGTTCTAACAGACCTCACTCGTTATAATGATTTCATTTAAGCATTTCATACCATTTAATTAGGAATATGTCAGCTGTGTGTTTTAATATGTCGCTCCTGTTGAAACTAGAGATCGACTGATATATCGGACCGATATTTGCCATATTTTCACATCAGCGAAATCAGCGCTTCGCAGCGGCGTTTTAAAGTCAGGCACGTCTGCAGGCAGCCCCGTGTTATTGGTGCGGTAAAACGTGCTGCTGCGGCGTGTGAAGGACCCCAAGCCGAAACCTTTGGGGTGCGTCCGAAATGGCGTACTTCCTTACTGAACAGTACGCAAAAGCAGTGCGCGAGTGTGACTAGGGTGTCCGAATACGTAGTGCTCGGCAAGCAGTACGCGAAAAGTCCCCGGATGACGTACTGCACCGGCAGACACTTCTAAGTATGCAGCCCCAGCACACTGTCCTATCCCAGGATTCCATCTGAGCCGCGGAGGAATTCAAAGCGGAGGAAAAGCGCGGTGAAACGCGGTACGCCGGCTGTGTGTGCGTAGCTACGGCTAGTAAACTTCCGCTACAGGAGTTAGCGCTGCTTCTGAGGTAAACAATGATTACATCCTCCTGTTTCGTCTTCTCTGAGCTACAGCTCGACACCGCGTGAGTAGATACTTAGACAAACACGCAGAACGGTGTCAATAACAGTCTCTAAATCCGCCAGTAAACGGGGCTTTTAAATGAATAGCGGGACCTTTACCGTGACGGTCTGACGTCTTGCATCACAGGACGTTGGTAAGATGGTGGACGTAGTGCGTCCGAGGTTGTGTATACTAAACACTCGCACACTGAAAGAGTGTACTGCTTTAACAGACAGACAGAGTGCACTAGCTCCAACTGAGTACATACTGATCTAGTATGCGATTTCGGACGCAAGTGAAAATGAATAATTTATAGGGAACAGTGGTGTTTTTAATGAGGCGGTTACGTGTTTCTAGTTCTGGCCGTAGACGAGAACCAGAGCAGATGTTTTACTCCTTAGTTCCGGGGCTAAAGCTAACTGCTCTAGTGTAAATACACACATTAACTTTATCTTCTGTTCTCAAGCGCCTCGCGCACTGTTTTCTTCTCTATCATGCACGCCGCCTGCGCTGTTTCTATTTCTCTCTCACGCGTGTCGCGCATGAGCTGTTTCTTTCTCTGTCCTTGTCTCTCTCTCCTGCTTTCTCTGAGCGCCTCATCCTCCTTAAAGAACCGCAATTTTACTACAACGCAATAAAAACCCGAGCATGAAGTGAGGCTCTCTTTGTAACTGCCGTAAACATGTTGGCTGTGTGGAAGTGCACTTCCTTGTAACTTGTTTGTTACTGGTATGAAGAGATGTGTGTTACACTCTCTTCAGTAAATGATGTTCAGTTCAGAAATGTTGTACATCTACTTGTTATTAATAGTGAGACATTTTACATTTACATTTACGGCATTTAGCAGACGCTCTTATCCAGAGCGACTTACAAAAGTGCTTAGTGTTCAGTTAGAGTATGAATCTCTATCTAGTACAACAGGATTAAGTCCAAACCACTCTATACTCAAACACTGCCATAAACACAGGGCCAGCGCTGATACCTAGAAAAAAGACAACGCAATACCTAGCCAGACTGGAACACCAACAGAGAAGAGAATAAATACAAGACTACATACAGTACAAGTGCATTACTTAGCCAGTGCTCCTAGAAGATAAAGTGCAATTACAGTTTATACCAGTACTTTAGTATATTAGTGATTATAAGTGCTTTACAAAGAGATGGGTCTTCAGTCTGCGTTTGAAGACCGCGAGAGAGTTCGCTGTTCGGACAACCAGTGGAAGTTCGTTCCACCATCTGGGTGCCAGGACAGAGAAGCGTTTTGTTGCGTGTCTTCCATGAATCTTAAGTGATGGCGGGTCAAGCCGAGCCGTACTTAGCAGCAAATAAAGCAGAAAATTAAACATCGGCCCTACAAATAGCACATATCAGCCATCAGCTGACCCTGACCTCTAAACTTGGCCTCGGCTATAGAAAAACCCATATCGGTCGATCTCTAGTTGGAACAAATCTTTATATCCCCAAAAAGACAACTTTAGAGAGAAGAAAGTACTCTTTGTCCACAGCGACACAGTGTTGGTGCAGCTGGTGATCTCAAATTATGTAAAACAAGAAACAGCAAAAATGGAAGCACATGGTTTTGTGAGAGTGACATTAATATTAATTACAATATTTCGCAATACACTTGAAATATGCTATTTTGTCTATGTCATGTAATCCTAATAGTAGCTGATGTGAAGTAAAATAAAGCTACATATGGCTCAAAACACATATTTATCAAGTTGGAACAGACACAATAGAACATGTAGTGCCACATATGGAAATACTGTAGTAATAATAATAATGGACTGCTGTTAGTTAGAGGAGTCTGCTGTTAGGAAGTGACCTGCGAGAAGAACATAAACATTACTTGTAGAGCTGTATGTGGTTTGTGGACACCTAGCTTTTGAAAATGACTCACTTTTGACTGTAATCAAGATGTAACAATATTCAGGGAAAGAGAATCGTTGGCCTCTGTTCAGCAGACTGGGGTTCCATTCCACACAAGGGCGTAGATTTGCTCTTGACATAGGTGGGGACCATCGCTTAGACATTAGCATTAATAAAGTAGAGAACACTGCTTGCTATTTATAGCTACAGACAAATTCAGCCTGCTGTATGCTGAGCGCCAAAGCCGAGCATTTCCATTAACGTTCTGATCACGAGACGGATCTCGACCATATTCAAATCTAAACACATTTTTATTATCCATACACAATCACACGAGTGAAACCCCCCCAAAACCCCCGACCCCAAAACCCCTGACCCCATTCCTTAGCACCATGTCAACCAACAAAAGCATCTGATAGCTGACATAACAGTAAGGGGTTGTTTTTGTTTTGAATAGGTCTGAAATTTTATCAAGTAACAAAATCTGGTTTATCTCTGGTTTAGAAGGCTTGAGTCAAGACACCTGAGCGTGTACTTAAATAAAAAAGTAACAGTTAAAACATTTTCACTTTATCACATTTTCCTAAAGCTTTGAATTTTTTATGAATATACTGGTGCAGAATGAGTCCAACAATCTGGCATGAACCACCATCATGGTGATGAATAGCCTTCACTCAACTATTTTCGCACTAATACAAGTTCTTCTCACTTCCCATCTCTCATAACAATGGGGTCACATCAATGTGTAAACAATAGAAGCTATGGGTGTCACACACACTGAAATAATGTGTTTGCAACGGTGATGAAATAAAAGTCTTAATTGCTGCACGTAGAGTAAATCAAATGAATGGGTGGTCGACATCAATAGTCGGGGTGTCAAAAACCAGGTGTGATCTATAATAGCTCCTTCAGCCAACTGTGGTTTACACAATCTCTGAAAACAAAGGAACATGATGGATAGAACTGTTCATCTAAGCACTCTACTCCAAGCAGACTGTTTAGAGCACATCTAAGGTTTGGATTTAAACAGTTTGATCTGAAAGTAGAACAGAAATATCACTTGTCCGGAGTAACGTAATCTTAGCCCGTCCAATTTGCCACATGCTCAAAATGCATCAGACGTAAGAGTATTGTTTGGGTGCCGTTAACTTTATAACCTTCTCCGATGCCTCCAGATGTTCTCACGGTGAGAGTGATTCATTCCAGATGCCAGTGAAGTCTATGTTTCGGTCTTTTCTCCGCTTGCTCTCTCAGTATGTCTTCTTATAATAACAGGCTTCTCTCCTTCACCTTGGCTTGACTCTTGGGATCTTTCTTATTTAGTCCGTGGGCAAATTCCGAATCTTCAGACAGGACTGTTTTAAGCCAAAACCTCTTCGGTACCTGGTGTTTGATGGATGAAATCATGTCTGTAGACCACTCTGTTGGTGCAAGAACTCATGTTGTACTTTTTATGTAATAGAAAGCCTAAAAACAGGGTCCACCAAATTCTGGAAAAATGAGGGCATATCTGCATGACATCACTGTTGTTAGAAAAACATTTATCTGACAACGAGAACAGTAATGAAAACGGTGGGCTATATGGAAAATGCTTTCTTCTAGGCTGCGAAGGAGAGCTCGGCACTTTTCATACCACTATCCACGGTTTGCTGGTTAAAGCAGATCATCTTGAAACTAAAAGTTTCATAGTAAGCAACAACTGTAATTGACTCTTGAGTTGTCTTCTGAGAAACTTGCTGCTTTTACATGAAGCTGCTTTTATTTCTGTTCCTGTCTGTAAACCAGAGTTCCACCAGATGAGCCACCAGAGTTCATCAAAATATTCATGAGCTCACCAAAAAAGACACAACAGCTCATTTCATTCTAGGGCCAAACCCTTGGTGGCTGTGAAATCACATATATTTTATGTAGCCATCAGAGAATAATTTGAAATACAGAACAAATAAGTAATTCCTCAGGGTATGATCACCTAATGTAAGATACACACAAAAAAAAGTGTAGCATAGTGTCACTAACGCAAAACAGTAAAAGCTATGTGAGTGCTAACTGTGCCACCTAGTGGGGAATCCTCAGCCTGCTAAACATGAGCCATGCCCTATACTCACTGGGCCAGATGGATCTCTCCTGTTATCATTTATAGGAAATAATTGTATATATGTTGTTTTTTGTTCATTTAGGTTGGAATAATCATATTTGTACACAAGCAACATTTACATCTCTGCTACAAACAAACACTTGAACTTTGTTAATAGCACCTACTGTTTATGTACAATGTGCAATGTTACTGTTTCCCTTATGGGTGGGATTAATTGTAACAGACCAGGGGGTTCATTGTAAAAGTCTGACAAATTAGCGCAAACTAAGCTATTTCAATATAATACTATGTTTTAAGAAACAAGACATATTTTTGAACCATACTGTTTTATATCATTGCTGTCCAATGAAAAATCCAAAGATTTTAAGTTTTCTATATAATTTGAACACGCCAATGGCCGTTTACATTGTGTGAAAAATTCTGGTTTCGTTGACATGATTGAAAGTATAGTATGTTTTTGTTCTCTTCTGTAAAGTTGCAATTTTGAAGATATTTGTTTTTCATTGGGCAGCGAAGATATACAACATGTCTATAAGTCAGACAGATCAAGTGATACACTGGCATGACACCTCTCCGCTCACACCCCTGATTTTATTCTGTTTTTCTTGTTTCATTTGTCATTATATAAAAAATAACTATCCCTGAATAGACTGTTTTTATTTAATATGAGAGAAACAACTTTTTATCACTTTGTTTACATGAGCTGGCTTAGTTATAAAGCCATGTATCACCTAACCCTGCAGTATAGAGGCTGTGCTTCAAAGCGGTGTGAAGTTGTGGGTAAGCCTACAAGCCGGTGATTAAAGTAATATAAGGTTGGATTTTGTGATTTACTCAAACAGCTCAGTAACCAAAAAAAAACATTACTTAAATTCCCTGAAAAGCCTATTTGGCACAAATCAACTCTGTTGCTGATGAATCACTCTGAATTTTAACAGCACAGCGTGGCTAGGAGATGTGTTAATGTGGCTACAAGCACGCACTGCTCATGTGACAATATAAAAAGTCATTGTTAAACTGTGCCCCGTGTTAGGGTGTTACAAGAGCGCAGTTTAGAGGAGTCTGGGGCAGATGTGTAGTCTCATTATGAAATCACATCTGATGCTTCCAGACCTCCATGGTGGAGGCGCCTCACAGCTAAAGAAAAGTGTATGGCTCAGTTCAAAGAAGTATCCATAGAAACAAAGAGGTTTTTTCCATGGCACTAGGGTTGCACCATGTTGTTGTTCTGCAATATATATTGTGATATGAAAAAATACAGGAATATATATAAAAAAAATGAATCATTCTAGAACTGCTGGGGTGATTTTGAAGGCGAGTGCACCTGCATAGAAAATAAGAATCACATTAGAAACGCTGGAAAATGACTTTTAGCTGTAAATACTATTTTGATTTGACTTTTATACCGTTTCAACACACCAAACCCAAAAGCAGGTAAGCACTGCAACTGCTCTTCTCTGTGCAACTAATATCTCTTAAATCAGAACAAACTATTTCATTTCAGACAGATGTCTACTGTATATTAGTCATGGAAAATGGGATCTGTGTGTGTTTTGCTTTTGTATCCAGCAGCCAAAAAGTGGCGTGTTGGATTTAAATGCCTATACTTTACATTGCATGTCTTGCGGCGTGACTATAGCACATGCCAACATTGCAGTGGCGATGCTGAAACGATACATTGTGCAGTTCTACATGGCATCACTTTTAAAAACACTGTCCCATTATTTTTGTTTGTAAGTGCATTATGTGTCGCAGTAAGCGAAGGGGAACTAAGGTGAAAGTCAATGACCTAGATTTCCACAGCATCACCCAGTTTACACCTCAATAAACTCTCCAAAACTCAACCAGGAACTGCTGTGGTAAACCAAAGGGCTTTGGGTAACTGAGACCACAGTAAACACACCCAGACTGTGATGGTAGGGGTGTGTGAGGCTTTGAACTTCGAAAGCATCTGTCGTTGCAGAACTCAAAACTGTTTGTATTTGTTGTGGGTTTTGATTGAGGCCTACGGAACGAAAACCCCAGGTTCCTCCATGAGCGTCTGCAAGTCCATGGACCAACACTGTCTTCAAATAAGAAAAGCTGGACAGTGCTACGAGCACTGGGGCACCCAGTCTAGACATACGCATGCAGTGGGTGATGTCATTCACGACTGGAGCTGAATTAAATGTACATGGGAGGAGATGAGCTGGTTCAGAGGAAGCCAGTTTCAGAATGACTGGAGTCCAATAACTACCACCAGAACTTCACGGCAATCGCCAAGAGATTAACTCAGAATCCCCCTACAGTTTCCCACTCGGCGCAGCTGCTGTACCTCATTGGCTGTGCAAAGCAGGAGATTAGTTCCAAAGCAGCCTGCTTGTATGCTTCTCTCTTTGGAGAAGTGTAGACATTGAACAGAAGCCCACACATGCCTGCTTTACATCTCAAAACGCTTACAAATGATTTCTGCAGCTGTTTAAAAACGTCTGGAGAAAACAGGCCAGTAGGGTCACTGCTGTGTTCTCATTTGGCCCTGGAAACAAACGACCCCATCCACTTCTCCAACACATACCGCCAAAGGCATCCAAGTCATTGCATGTATTCTCCAAGTCGTTGCATGTACTAGAGACAGCGCCCCTCCAGTAGCCAGTATTAGCATAGTGGCGTTTCATGTAGAAAATGCTGGATCAGATATCAGTGGAAAACTACCAATCCAAGTCTATATTAGATCAGACCTGAAATATCACAGAAATGCAACATGATGTAAAGCAATGTAAAGTAGGTCACATATCAGTAGGCACATGTTGTCTAATGATGACCATACACTAGAAGAATTTTATAAGACTCTGAAAGGACGTTTAATAGACTGACACCCTCTCACATCTAAAGACTAGTTACAGACTTTTAGTCTCAGACTAGTCACAGGCTATGATTTTGCAAAGACTGAGGGTCTTTTTTTAGAGTCACTATTTACAAGACTGCTACTAGATTCCTTTTGAGATTATTTCCCATTTATATGATTGAAGCAATATTCAGCTAAATCTACGCTTCGCTGCTGGGCTAATTGTGAACACTGTAGCCCCGTTAGGCAGTGTTTTACCATAGCATACTCAGCGGGGATTTCGAGGGCTTCAGCGATTTCTGTCCACCTTTTTTAAATTTCCACTCTGTCGTGGTATAAATGGGAAGACACGTCAAAGAGGCACTCTTGCTCACTCCACAGCTCCACCAGTTTCTCCTCCTTTTGTAGAGTCCAGGAGAACCACAGAGAACCCTCGCCAGACTCCCCTCCATGTCTAACTTCTTTACCCGCCAGACATTCCTGTACTTGCCTCGCAGCTTCCCGTTTGGTGGTGAAAAGAGCTCTCCTACTGGTTGACGTCACAATTTGCGTGAGCCAAGACTTAAGACTTAAGATAATATTAAACACGGTTGATTTTATCGGAACGCTAGGAAGAGAAAAAAAAAGTCTTGACTACGTTACTACTCTAGCAAGACTCTTTATGATTTTATTCCGACATTGGAAATTTGTGTGTGACAGTAAATTCGCTTGGTGTAAAGCCAGTATAACATTAAAATAAGAACAGAGTAGCGGCTAGTGGGTTTTTAGTTACACCCACTTTGCACAATAACTATCAGTAACTAATGTTATTCAGGTGAATGTGAAGGAAGCAATCATGTGTTGCATTGAACATTTAGTTGTATTTCCCCTCTGATTATATTAATAGATTATTATTATTTATTTGTCGGCGAGTTAATGTTTATCATCCTCACTACAGCAATTTCCCTGTCCCTATAATGCGCTTTCTGTTTGTTCAATTGTTTGTTGTTGTTATTGTAGTTGTATCATTTGTGCATGGAAATGCATTGCAAAGTTATAAGGCCCAAATTAGACGCCAGACGAAGAAACTTTCTCCCACAGAAACCACTCTGCTCAGCCGCCTGGAATGCCTCGTTTCCAGAAATTCCAGCCTTCTCCTCTGTTACAAGGTGACATCATCTTGTAACACAATTCATCCATATTGCACGCTTACTGGTAAGCTTACACAACACACAGAGAGCTAAAAAAATAAAAATAAAATGTCCCCTTTAGCAAGATTAGCAAGCTTTTTAAAAGCTGAGGTTTCGTTTAAGTCTATGGCTTTGTGATTCAAATCCATCCATTATCTTCTGTTTTATCCCGCTAGTCGGGGTCACGGGGGGGCTGGAGCCAATCCCAGCATCATCGGGCAAAGGCAGGGTACATCATGGAAACCTACGGGTGACTTACCGACTCTTGCATTGTTTTGCTTTTCAGTTTTGTAATGTTATTGCTCAGCTAATGTCTTGCTAGCTAATTTCAGTTGCTGGAGAGGTTTCTGCTTCTCAGGAGTTGAAATGCATGCTCAGGTTGGTTAAGGTCTAGTGATTGACTTGGCGATTTCCCTGATTAATAAGTTTGCTGTTTTGGCAGTGTGTTTTGGGTCACGGTCTTGCAGAAGAGTTTCCTCTGCATTTCTCTGTAAATTGTCAAACAGAACGACTTCTGATTTCATTAGATACGTCAACATTAAAGATTAATGAGTTAATTCGAGAAGCAGCCATGCAAAGCCCAAGTCATGACACTACCTCCACCGTGACTGCTGAGCTTGTATGTTTTGGATCGTGGGCAGATCCTTTCTTTTCCCACATTTAGTTCTTTTCTGTTACTCTGTTAAATGTTAATCTTGCTCTCCTCTCATATTTCTTTGTGAATTTCAATCTGGCCTTCCGATTCTCAGTGCTGATGAGGTGGTCTGGCAGTCGAGTAGTGGACTGTGTGGCCGTCACCCATGCCCTGTGGAGGTCGAGTGAGTGATCATTGTGGGAGGAAACCAGAGTACCCAACTGCAGGAAACCCACTCAAGCACGGGGAGAACATGCACAATCCACACAGAATGATCCGGACCAGGAATCCAACCCGGATCGTCTTGCTGTGAGGTGACAGTGCTAACCACTATGAGATTTAAGTCCTATTTTTAAAACATGAAGACCAGATTTCACATTTCTTTCTCACACAGGCTTTGGTACGATGAGTGCAGATATGTGTGCTAATGCAGCTACAGTCTGACTAAACAAATTAGATTGTATAACTTGAAATCTGAACAGTCAGTCTAAAAAGACAGATATAAGAAAATGCTCTGCGTGAACAAAGTTTATCTCATTTTTTAAAGACAACAATATCAGATCGTCTTCAGCCAATATTCAAAGATTCAGATTTATCATCGCAGTCGGAAAAAAAAAAGTTTTGTGTCATCTCTATTATCGAAACTGTTTGCCCTATTTCCCTGCACGCTACTGGACCTTCAACTCCACTCCAAGCAAATGACGGTAAACGCAACTGTGTTTCCACCACAGTGTCCGGCCTGAAGTTGCCAGGGAAACCAAACACAGACACAGTCGTGGCCCAGTCTGGGTTTATGCTGCTATTTAACGCTCCATTGGGGGAAACACAGCGCAACCACTGCACAAGCAAAGGGCCGAGTCGGGGGTGACATTTTTGGCCTTTGTGACGGCCCGGCATGTGTCCCCAGTACCTGCTATGGGTTGATTGTGAGCCAGATGTGGTGGACATGCCCCTGTCCTGCTTTTCTCCACTAGTAAAATCTCCCTCTGTTGCATAACAGTCAAGGCCACACAGCTTTCCAAAAGCTACTGTTGGCAGTTAGTTTCTTTGGCACGGCAGCAATGATAGCATAACTTATTTTTGGACGCGTGCACAAACCTTCCTGACATATTAAAGAACGGGCTGCTGCTACTTACAAGACTTGGACTTTACTAACAAAAAAGAAACTCCTGTGGTACAAATGTCCTTTTCTGTCCCAGCTGAAGAGCAAAAGATGTCTGAGCATGAGCATGCCATGTCAGGAAGCTCTCTCTATAAGCTTCGAATACAATATTTTATGACATTTCTATACTAAGATATACTTATTATGCACATGGGCACATATTAAAGGACCCTTATGCTATTTTTTTGGCATTTTATTATTTTACCTCATGACCCACTTCAAACTTTTATGTGGTTTTATGCACCAAAAACAGCCATAATTCAGTTTTTTTACATCAAACACAGCATTTTTTATCCTTTAGAATAAAACAGGCTGTGTTTTTACTGCACCCTTAAGACCATCATCGGTAAACAAGCTCTGTTCTGATTGGCTGCCGTGGGTTGGGCTTCATTTAAAAAGCAGTCTCAGCTAAAACAGTCCTTATAGCTACGGCATGAATGAGTGGGGCTAAACTGCTGAAGAACTGGATGTTGTGACATCACAAAAACAGACTTTTTTATAATTTTTTGTTATTATTTTCATATTTTACCTCACGACCTACTTCAAACATTTGGGTGGTTTTATGCACCAAAAACATCCATAATTCACTTTTTTACATCAAACGCAGCTTTTTTAGAACTTTAGAATTAAACAGGCTGTGTTTTTACTGCACCTCTAAGACCATCATTGGTAAACAAGCTCTGTTCTGATTGGCTGCCGTGGGGGTTAGGGTTAGGGCTTCATTTAAAAAGCAGTCTCAGCTAAAACAGTCCTTAAAGCTTCGGCACGAATGAGTGGGGCTAAACTGCTGAAGAACTGGATGTTGTGACATCACAAAAACAGACTTTTTTATAATTTTTTGTTATTATTTTCATATTTTACCTCACGACCTACTTCAAACATTTGGGTGGTTTTATGCACCCAAAACATCCATAATTCACTTTTTTACATCAAGCGCAGCTTTTTTAGAACTTTAGAAATTAACAGGCTGTGTTTTTACTGCACCTTTAAGACCATCATTGGTAAACAAGCTCTGTTCTGATTGGCTGCCGTGGGGTTTAGGGTTAGGGCTTCATTTAAAAAGCAGTCTCAGCTAAAACAGTCCTTAAAGCTTCGGCACGAATGAGTGGGGCTAAACTGCCGAAGAACTGGATGTTGTGACATCACAAAAACAGACTTCTTTAGTTTCCATATATACACAGCCTGGGGTTGGACAAGAATGAAACAATGATACTAATATTACAATAACCTTATTTCCTTACTGCATGATCTTTTAGACAAGCAATAATGATTCCAGTTTCCATGATAT
Source organism: Megaleporinus macrocephalus (assembly GCA_021613375.1). NCBI lineage: Eukaryota > Metazoa > Chordata > Actinopteri > Characiformes > Anostomidae > Megaleporinus > Megaleporinus macrocephalus. Next base: position 13,552,814 of record CM038725.1, on the reverse strand, counting down.
GAGCTCTTTAAGAGTTATGAGGGTCAGTAGTAGCCTTCTGATTAGCTTTTAACCGAGCGTCCTAATACTTTACAGCCATTTCAGTGATCCCCACCTTGCAAGTCAAGCAAATGCAAACATGTAAGGTTACGTAAAGGCATTCAGAAAAACAAGCACATCCACTTCATCTACTGACAGCTTCTGAACTGATAGTAAACTGTCATTCAGTGAAACTTTGAAAGTGAAATCGAGAGATAATTGAGACCATAAGCCTTTTTAAGTGTCAACAATTGCATGGACTAGTTATATAAAAGGTTATATAAATAACAGGTCAGTTAGAAATGAAGGCAAAAAACAATGAGGGCTTTGCCCTTCTGACCTCCAGCCACCAAGTTTAGGCAAACAGAAGCAGGTGGTGGTGTAATTAGCTGCTCCAAGGTTAATTAAATGTACACTGTAAGTTTGTAAACACTTGCTCATCCAAGATTTTTCTCAGTTTCAGTCCTAGTAGGGTGACCTCGTGTCACTTTTTGGTGCAGTAACAGCCTTTACTGTTCTGGGAAGGCTATAAAAGATGTTGGAACATTGCTGTGAGGATTCGACTGCATTCAGCCACAACAGCATTGGTTAGCTCAGGTATTAATGTCATCCCAAAGGTAATGTAGAGAGTTTAGTCACAGGGAACACAGTTTCACCGGACCACAGCTCAAAATACTGGGGAGCTTTAAACCCCTTCAGCTGACGTTTAGCTTTAGATACGATGGTAGAAATTCACAGACACTTGAGGCACATGGAAAATAAGATAAGCATGACTGGGGTTCATCAAGAACCTCTCAGCAACTGTCAAGAAATATCTTACATTTTTCATATATTTTATTTTTATGTCAAGTTTTTATTTTAACATGGTCATATCAGCTTCTCTTATTTTGGTGCTGTTCCTTTAAGACTGAAATATGTAAATGATTTCTGTTCTGATTGGCTGCCCTGTATTGCGCTTCATTCAAAAAAGCAGTCCAGGCTGAAACTTGTCTAGCAGGGCCAAATGTGATCTATACAGGGGCCGTTCGTCAACACTGCCTGCCGTGAGCTCATGGATAGCATGACAGACAAGTTCCTCCAAATCAAGCATGTGGTGCGTATGCAGAGAACACATGCTGTATAATTAAACATTTCCTCTCACAGAAACTCTTCCGTCAGCTTGTGTTTTGCAAGCTAGCTTGTTTTGCTTATGTTATCAACTCCAGACATTAAAAGAGCATTCTCTACAGTAATTTGGGAGCAGGTTTTAAAGGGAGCGTGCACTTCTTTGCACTTTTATCCAGCAACAAATAACAAGTTGTGTCTGAAACTGGGCCCTATTCACTACACTGTGCACTATTTCAGGGTGTAGTGGAGCCTGAAACCAATGTACTCCAAGAGAAAGGCAGCTCCCATATACATTCAGCAAACCTGTATGTAGTGTCTGAAATCATTTATTACTAATTCTGCTCCCAATAACAGTGATTAGACAACCACTTCACTACAGGGTTACATCTGGAACCTGGAGACGAGGCTGAAACACTCTCACAGAGCCAGACTCTCTAGAAAAAAAGTCTGGTATCTTTCACCTCTTGACAAGGCCGAGAAGCACTTACTACTGCAGGAAAAGGAAATTCCACACAAAACAACCAATCACAAGCCTGCTATTTAGATTGACATATAGAAGACGACATAAACAGTCCCTCAGGAAACACAGAACAGACCTAAACAATAGTAAGAGCATCTGTGGCTGAGACTACTGTCAGCTAGACAAAAGCAAAACAACACACAGAAGTCTGTATACCCCAAAGTACGGCCAGCCAATCAGAACGCAGCTGGCAGAATCCCGACAGGTCAATGCACCAAAGATTACTTCTAAGAGAATGGGCGGGGCTAAACCTACTCTTGGCTGAAAAGCAGGATCCAATAAGACTGTAGTTCATCTGTTCCTCTGTATACTTTGTTACCCTGTTCTTTAATGGTCAGGACCCCACAGGACCACCACCGAGCAGATATATTATTCGGGTGGTGGGTCATTCTCAGCATGGTGGTGGCATGTTAGTGTTAGTGTGTGTCGTGCTGGTGCGAGTAAATCAGACACAGCAGTGCTGCTGGAGTTTTAAAGACTGTGTCCACTCATTGCCCACTCTTATCTTGCTGGTCCACCTTGCTGAGAGACGATAGCTCACCTGTTGCTGCACAGTTCTCTAGTCCTTTATTAGTGGTCACAGGACGCTGCCCACAGGACGCTGCCCATAGGACGCTGCCCTGAGGAGTTTGAAAGCTCCAGCAGCACTGCTATGTCTGATCCACTCATAGCAGCACCACACACACTAACACACCAATGCCACATCAGTGTCACTGCAGCTCTGAGAATGATACACCACCCAAGTAGTACCTGCTCTGGGGTGGTCCTGTGTAAGGGGGAATCCTGACCATGGAACAACATGGAAACAAAGAATGCCTAGAAAACAGACAGGCTACAGGAACTACACGGGGGGGGGGGGTGTACCTAATAAAGTGGCCGGTGGGTGTGCAAGGACACGGAGCCTCAGTAATGATTGTGATATGAGCCCCCTAACCCAGAAACCCCACTCCCTGCAGCTGCTTCATCACTTCAAGATCAGCTGTAATGAATGCATAGACGTTTCAACAGCTACAAGCTGAATCACTGGTACTCTACTAGTACGTGGTGCTGCGTTTACCTTCATCGTTTACAGTCCACGACGCGTAAGTGGGATCTGACGTGTAGCCACATGTGTCTTGGTCGAAGCTGCAGGACCCGGGAAGCAGCTGGAGCTGAGCCTTCACCAGTGCGGCTGAGAAACATAGCAAACAAAAAGATTTCAGTTCTCAGGACGACTTCTATTCGCCAGGCGTCTTGCTCGCATTTGCCCGTTCCACCTTAAATGGTGCAGCAGTTCCATTCTGGCGCCTGAGGCGCCAGAATGGAACTGCTGCACCATTTAAGGTGGAACGGGCAAATGCGAGCAAGACGCTTAGCGAATAAGAGAATAAAAATAAAAAATAAAGAATAAAAAAAGAGTGAAAGAGTGAAAGAGTGAAGGAAAGTCCACGCTGACGTGCTGCGCGAGCGGATTGTCTCTGAATGGAAAAAGAAAAGCGGCTCCTTACCCAACAGAGCAGAGAGAGCCGAGAGGTGAAGAAGAGCAGTCATGGCAGACAGATGCAGGAGCAGCGCTGAGATCAGACAGCTCGAAGACTGATCGGACATTGGAGTGCGCTCGGCCACTCCTGCACACGGAGAGAGAGAGAGAGATAAAGAGAGAGAGAGAGAGAGAGAGAGAGGAGGAGAGACACTCCTTTAATTGCTGCTAGAATCAAGTCCCCATCGTTTTAGCTCGGTGGTCGGAGTCAGAGTAGCGCTTGGCAGGCTGTCCGGATCTCGGGAAGGAGGAGGGTCAGACTTTCTCAACTTGATGGACACGCTCAGCTCGCGCGGCTCACTCTGCTGGAAGTGTTTTTAATTTTTTTTTGGTCATTGCATTGAAGCAGAGTGATATCATGATGTCCAGTTTCGGTATAGCCTACTTCAGCCGCGCTGCATGTCCTGTCATGTGTGATACACAACGCCGGTCAAAAGTTTAAGTGACGCGCCCACTGCGCCCCCTCCACGTTTTATAGGGACACTGTCACAGCTTGGTTCATGGACACCTGCTCATTCAAGGTCTCTGAAAACGAGGGTATTAATAGGGAGTTTGTATCCATGGGAAGGCTTAATTCTAGATGTTGGAACATTGCTGTGAGGATTTGATTGATTCTTAGCCATCAGAGCGTTAGTGAGGTCGGGTACTGATGATGGATGATTAGTTCTGGATCACTCCCAACTCGTCCTGAAGGTATTGGTTGGAGCTCCAAAGAACACAGTTCCACTGCTCCATAGCCTAATGCTGAGGGACTTTGTATTCTAGATGTTGGAACATTGCTGTGAGGATTTGGTTGATTTTTAGCAATCAGCGTGTTAATGATGTCGGGTACTGATGATGGATGATTAGTTCTGGATCACTCCCATCTTGTCTCGAAGGTATTGGTTGTAGCCCCAAAGAACCCAGTTTCGCTGCTCTACAGCCTAATGCTGGGGGGCTTTGTACCCCTCTAGCTGGCGCTTGGCATTGGGCATGGCAACTTGGTGCAAAGCCTGTATGTCCGGTAGGCACCTGCTCATTAAAGGTCTCCTTTTGAAAACAAGGGTATTAATAGGGAGTTTGTATCCATGGGAAGGCTTAATTCTAGATGTTGGTGAACATTGCTGTGAGGATTTGATTGATTCTTAGCCATCAGAGCGTTAGTGAGGTCGGGTACTGATGATGGATGATTAGTTCTGGATCACTCCCTACTCGTCCCAAAGGTATTGGTTATATTGGCAAAGAATGCTGTTACACTGCTGTAAAGCCTAATGCTGATGGGACTTAGTATCCTAGATGTTGGTGAACATTGCTGTGAGGATTTGATTGCTTTTTTAGCCATTAGAGCGTTAATGATGTTGGGTACTGATGATGGATGATTAGTTCTGGATCACTTCTCCCAACTCATCCCGAAGGTATTGGTTGGAGCTTCAAAGAACACAATTTCACTTCTCCATAGTCTAATGCTGAGGGACTTTGTATTCTAGATGTTGGTGAACATTGCTGTGAGGATTTGATTGCTTTTTAGTCATTAGAGCGTTAATGATGTTGGGTACTGATGATGGATGATTAGTTATGGATCACTCCCAGCTCGTCTCGAGGTATTGGTTGGAGCTCCAAAGGACACAGTTTCACTGCTCTACAGCCTAATGCTGGGGGACTTTGAATTCTAGATGTTAGGGCACATTGCTGTGAGGATTTGATTGCTTTTAGCAATCAGAGCATTAGTGATGTGGGGTACTAATGATGGATGATTAGTTTTGGATCATTTCTCCAAACTCTTCCTGAAGCCAGTGCTGGGGGACTTTGTAGCCCTCTAGCTGGCATTGGGTATGGTGGCCTTAGGCTCATGTGTCGCATCTTTTACAAGCTGTATGTATGCAATGTTGAGTTGCAGCTTTTTGCACTTGTAAACCTAATGCAATGTTATAAAGCTCAAAATACACACCAGAGGAAGAAACTCTCTCCCACAGAAACCACTTTTCTCAGCCACCCAAAGCAGCTCTTTAGAATCTCAACCCTTTTCTTTGTTACAAGGTGATGTCATCTCATAACACCATCCTTAATGTCCGCCTACTTGCAAACTTGGCATGGCCTCACACAACACACAAAGAGCTATGACTTGCCACACTGAAATGTCCTGCTCCAGTTTAGCTTGTGAAGGTGTATGTACTAACTTGCTGTTCCTGACTTTCAGGGTCAGACTCTGGTTCAAATACTGCAGAACCGACACCATTGTAAGAATAGCCACAGCAGTATGGAGGTGGGATTTGTATCAGAGTGACGCTCTGGCTGACTGTGCACTAACCAATTAGAGCACAATGAGCTTCAGATTCTGGTTCTGAACATTGAAAATTGAGCATAATAGGTCCCCTTTAAAAGTTTTAAGCTAGTCTGAAGACAGTTTCTTTGCCAGTAATACAGTGTTGTTTCTGAAATACACAAAGATCAAATATGAGGGCAAAGTTGATTTAACAATGCAAACCACGTGTAAAGTGGCATTAAATGATGAAGAACATCACTAACTAATTTCCACGAGAGCTTTTGTGCTTATAAAATCAAATTTAGACACTTTTTCTGGCCGAAGCCTGTTTGCTTCTTTAGTTTTACACTGGAGTAATGAGGCCAATGCAATAAATGTCTGTGCCAACCAGTAAAATTACTTTACATTAGGTGTTGGTAAGTGGGAAACATTGCAAATGAATCAAAATGTACCAGACACAGATTCAGTAGTGAATCACAATTGGTGTTGCAGTTTAGCCTAATACCAGGTGTGAAACATTAGGAAATCAAATCCTAAGGGATTTGGGGCACCATCAGCTTAGGAACCCTGGAAAAATGACTTAATCAAGCAAGAATGAATTAAGTTCATTGCCTCTGATCTCAGACTCTGGGATCAGTTCTCTTCTTCAGCTGATCGTTTCTCTCTGTATCAGATTTTGCTTTGGGAGATAAAGTTTAGGTTTTAAGAGGATAAGACTTTAAGTTCTAGCTGCTACTTCAGTCATTTATTCAGAAGTCACTATCAAGTTAAATGAGGTCATGGAACAAACCATGCCGTATGTCTTTTCCAGGAGTGTTAAGCTGAATTTAACAGCTGGCATGGTTGTGGAAACCTACCACAGAAGATGCATGCCTTAAGTGGCTTAGAGGTGTAGAGACACAGCAGAGGAAAAAGCAGTTAGTTGGTTTGAGGAATTATGTTAAATAAGTTGGAAGTGAAGTGTAAACTTATAAAAGCATCCATTACTCTTTTAAAAATAAAGGTGCCAAAGTTTAGTTATTTAAATCAATGGCACCCAAAAAACCCATTTAATAGATGGTTCCTGTAAATAAACATTTGTATAAGGGTCTGATTCCCAATCTGGACAATTACCTTATACTATATCAATAAGAGTCCTTGGGCAAGACTCTTAATCCCATGCAAGGCCTTAAATGTAAGCATTAAGATAAACCTCCAAAATTTGGGGACCTTTATCATTAAAAAGGAAATTTTTGAAGATATTTTTGTATATTAGCACAAAATGACCACCAATATGTCTTTTGGGTTTTTATACAGTGCTGTGCAAAAGTTTTAGCCACTTGGGGGCATTATATTTAAAAATATATTTTTCCAGACAGGAAGACGCTCTGTATATTAAGTTTTCAAATAGTATTAATACAGTAAGTGTCACGCAGGGCAGACGAGGAGTAGATGAGGAGACAGGCTGAATGAACGGGGGCAGACGCAGACACAAGATTCAACCAAAATACTTTTAATGAATAAAGAAACGAAAACAAAACAGAAACAAAAGACAAAGTACATAAACTAAAACCAGAAAACACAGTGACACATCAAACTAAGTGACCACAGAAATTGAACCACAAGACAGGGAGCAAAACAGAGGCAATATATACACAGGATAACAAGCGAGAACACAAGACACCTGAGAACAATAGCCGGGGTCACAGATGGGAAACAGGTGAGGGGCGGAAACAAGGAAGCACATGACCAAAACAAACAGAACCACATGGTGAAAAACGTAAACACAAGCACATGGGGCAGACAAGGGAATGTAAACAAAGACAGACAGACCAGAAACAGGACAGGATGTGACAGTAAGTAGTGCTTTTACATACATCAGTGTGTTTATTTAACCCTTCCCGATCTTCTCCTTGTACAAACAACCCAGTATTATTTACAGTTCTCATCTAATACCTGCTTTGACTGCTCAGTACTTCATTAAGCTAAATCAAGATTGCTGCTGAATTAATTGAATAAATTAATACAACGTCTGAAGATAGAAAAAATTGTCTACTTACTTTGTATTGTATTTATGCTTATTTTTATCTGTTATAATGATATCTGGTACTCTTACTGGTAAAATGCATTTATTGCTAAGATAAAAGGTTTTTAAGAATAAGTTTAAGTGCCTAAGACTTTCACACACTAGAGTTTCTATATTATATGTAATACTAATAATGGTAAAAGAGGTGTAAAACTAAAGAAAGAAAGAAATACAAAGCCATCTCTGCCAACAGTAGATTGTAAAAGCACATTTTAGTCATAAACTTTATCATAAAATATCACAAAACAATAAATTAGTAAACATTTTATGTAATTTTATGTAAGTTTCTGTGACTTTAAACTCTTCAGATGTCTGGTCTCTGTCCATACTAGTTTGAGAGAATAATTTCAAATCAAACTAATTATTTTCTTTACATCTTAATAATTAAATTATGCAAATAAATCAATAAATAAAAGTGGGATGAAATCCTTGTTTAATAGTATATGTAAGGGAGAAAAATAACTTAATTGCTGGGCATGAGAGCTTGCAGTATGCTCTTAATGTCACCTACATCAGCTCTCTCTAAAAACACCCACATTCCACAGACCCTGTTCGCTTTCAAGTGTAAGAGTGAGGCATTATCATTAATGGACTTGTTCAAGTGTGCTGGGCCATTCTCCCAGAATGTAAACATATCAGGGGTCCAGTGAAGACAGGCTTTAAACAAACTGTGCTGCTCTGAAGAGCTTTTGGCCCCAGGACCTCCAAAGCTCGCCTCAGCAACAACACTCCGCTGCATGTGATCTAGGCTCAGTAGGTCTTTACTTCAGGCATGTTCAGTGGTGCCTGTGTCCAGTTATGGCAAAAATGTCCACAGCTGACCAGACCCAGCGCAAAGCTTTGTTTTACGATAATCCAGAGCATGGTTTCTGTAACATAGCAGGCAGCCTGCTCTGTCTAAAGGAGAATTTATTCTGCCTCCTATTTCACTTATAACTAAATGCCTTAGATATTAGCTTCACCTCAATAGCAGCAAGCAGTTATGAATTAAATACTAATGTATTTAAAGGGTCAAAGTGATGGTTAGTAAAATGTTTTGTTTTTTCTTTAGTAAAGTGCTCCAGTCTCAGCTTAACTTCTTTAATTTTTCACTGGAGCTATGATGCTATCGAAGCTTAAACCCACCTGTACCATCATGGATAAAAGTGTGCTTATGCTTCATGTGAGTAGCGTCGGAAAGTGGGAAAAAACAGCTGCCTGACTTGTAAATTCCTCTTGAACAGCCAACAGTCTGATTTCCTAGTAGGAAACCCAGGGTCCTAGATAATACATGAGTGTCAATGTGACCTTTTCATTCATGAAAAATGGAAAAAACACACCTGATGCACTTCTGTGTGATATACACACTTTTTAATAAACGCATTTTCCAGACTTCCATGCTTTATTTTCTATGTGATGGCCATATTTTCCAAAAAAACATTAAAATATATTTAAATTCTGTTTAACAATTGACCATCTGGTCTATACAACTTTCAGAGGATCACCTGAATTTACCACAGACCCCTACTGCCACGGTACAATAGTCAGCAACATGCCCATATTAGGACCTTTGGATCTAAGCTGGATTTTTCTATAAAAGAAATAAATGGTGTTTTGGAAAATCCCCACTGTCGTAACCTGCGGTAAACAAAAATGTTCTACACCAGATACATGTTCCAAGTCGTTTAGCAGCATAAATACAACTATTGCTGCCTGCAAGCTGACTCTGCACTGAATTGACATCAAGACCTCATCAAAATACCCACACAACCCAGCAAGCTATGTTAAAGTATTAGAGTAATTGATGTAGTTATTTGCTTGATTTATTATTTTATGGTAAAAATACACCACGTGCAGAAGAACATTTTGTTTCATTTGTTGTGCTTCAGACCCCCACAAGCAGACTAGACTGGTGTTCAAACATTATTCAAAGAGAACTCAAGTCAAGCTTCCGTTACCTGTTAGTAGAGACACAGAACTCCAGGTTTCTCCGACTCTCAGTTTCCCGCCACCCACATCAATCAATTAATTCTATATTAGTAATTTAAACTCAGCAACACATTTTACATACAGTTATTTCTTCACAACCTGTGAATAATTGTAGCTTTTTTGTTTTTAAACTAAAAGTTGCACCTTTAATGTAGCACTTAATTTAAGAGTCATACAAACATTTAAATTTTTTACTCTGAGGTGCCTGGGACTTTAAGCCAATCTCTCTTTAAAGACCAAGCTGTCAATTCTCAAGCTCTCCAGTTTTCTCCCACTCTCAATTCCTGCTCTGTCCTTATGATTAGTTATGATTAGTTTCAGACTCAGCCATGGTGGAGAGCTAAACTTTGCACAGTAATCAACTAATTATGTTGATTTTATGTAATATATGCATTTTTTCAATGCACAGTGGCTCTATATACTGTTCTGCTGTTCTGCTGAACACGTTTAACTGACCCATTCATACTCCTCATGACTGTGAATAAGTTTGTCTCCCTGCTCAGACATGCACACCTGTTTCTATATTGATGTTGGAGGTCGAGCTACCCGTCGTCCCACGGAGACAGAGTCTCTCCATTTCAGCAGCTGCAAGGCCGGGTTAACTGATTTAGTGTGTCAGATTAGGACGTGTAAATCAGGCTAGTTCTCCCTTCATGCTTCAGCAGATACTTTCCGTGACTCGTCAACCACACTGAGACCACTGCCCTGCCGTCATTACTGTCACACCCTCTCTCAACACTTGGGTCACCATAGCCACCGTACAGAGAGGAGAGATGTCCCCTACCGAGCAGCTTAGATCAGCACAGTTGGAAGATAAGACCTCACCTGCGGGGGTCGTGGGTGTCGTCGGGGGGGTGATGTTGTAAATTAGCTTCCTTTGTAGCTGTTTTTCATTTAAACAGTCACAATCATTAACCCTGAAGTGAGGGAGGACGCTGTTTGTGAGTCACATTTTTGAGGATGTGTCAGGGTAAATTCCCTTTGGAGTGAAATGCTGTTTCTGTTGTTCTGATTCAGATTTTTTGCTGACGTATCAGAGATGTGGGGCACAGATGTTTTGCCTCAGATTGCTTTGGGCACCTCTCCCACTGGTGATGAGCTCCATGCTCATGTAGCTTCAGGCGGGTGAGTGTACGTGTGCGTGAGTGCAGCTGGTGTGGATGCGGGGGGCAGGGGGGGAAAGGATGAAGCTCTGTGTGCACCTATGAGGTGAAGGGTTATAGAAGCATGAGCTTGCTTGCTATTAAAGGGCTCACTACTAATATGGTTACTCGTTTTAACTGGATCTTCTTTTTTTACCACAATTTATTCAGGTTAAAAAAAAAAAGTGTAGAAACAATCCAGGTGTACCTAAAGAAGTGACCGCTCAGAAATCATACGGTAGTAAGCAGGTTCATAGTCGTACAGGTATATAAAGAAGGTGAATGATCCCGACATGGTTATGTAGCTACGCTGGAAAGCACAGCGTACACAGCTAATTAGAAAAGCAACTGAGTTTCATTTATTACAAACAGTGATGCTGTGCAGTCAAATGAAAACATGTGTCACACTGATTTCTCTCTCTCTCTCTCCGGTCCCTACCATACGCAGGCTATGTTTGGACGGTGTTCTGTAAATTTCCCCTCTGTCAGGAAGCCCTCTCTTTTAAGCAGCTCTCTGTGAGGAGTTTAGCCCTGCAGCTAGCATGTGTTTAGCTTGGAGGCCTCAGAGCCCTGAGACCTGGAACAGAGGGACTGCTCGATGATGGATAGCACAGAAGCCAAAAAAGCTCTGAGCAGTGCGTCTACTAAGTCACACCAAACAGGTTATGAGGAAATTGTTCCTCTGTAGCCTGAGAGTATGATATTAAAACTTGCTAATGGCTAAAGCTTGCTGACTAGCATTCATCATGCTCCTTGGAGACTTAGCAAAGAAAATATGAAACTTTCCTTCCCTTCCCTCATCAGCGTGATTGTCTTAACATCTTTTGGGTGTATGAGTGAAGTCAAGAGTCGTGGAAAATTATGATAAATGGTTGAGTTTTTTAAATATTGTATTAGGCTGAAAGGCTAAGGCTGCAAAGACTCTTCATATAATGGCCTTTATGAACTAGGGTGTACAAATACTAAAGTGAATATACATTGTAACTATAAATTCTTAATACATTTCAGAACTTGTCTTTAAAGTTTATTTAAGGGTTGATTTTTATTGCCTATGCTTTCACTTGGGCCTGCAAAGCCTTTGTTACAAAGACAAACATGAGATTGACCTGACTCTTTTGGCCCATTTTATTTATATTTTCTAATAATTAACTGTTTTACTGGTAGAGTGTTTGTCCTTTTCCACTCCGGACAATGCATAAGATGTTGGGGTTGGTCTTGGCCAGTACTGAACGGGTGCTGAAATGAGCTGCACCGCTAATGTGGAGATCCAAGTTCAGGGCAAAGCAAATTCTGGTGGCATTAGGAATATGAAATGAATGTCGAAATTCTGTGCAGATGTGTTTCTTTCCTGTTTATTTTGCTCTTATTGGCAGCACTTCACAGTACTGTGCCAGGGGGTTGTGGGTTGGGTGGTCCACCAAGCACTGGTCATGACTGTAATGTGTACAGAAGTGCTGCATAATAACAAGCTACTCCAATCTGGTCTATGATGACCTCACTATAAGATGCTGGTAAAATGAAGCATGCTGGGTGAAATTGAAGGGCATGTGTGTATCAAAGCATGTAGAATGTAGCATGAAAAGCCTAACTTTCGTATAATGAATATGCTTACCATGGAATGCAGTCAGATTATGTGTTTTGTGGAGTGGAAAATTTGGCATCATCCACAAAGAACACATGCTTTAATGCACAATTACCTTTTGTTAACTGAATCTAACACATTTGGCTTTTAATGTCACAATACATGTTTGCATAGATATATATATTTAATCTCAATCATCATTTAAATAAAAAATATGTTCAAAAGTACATTTTCAACATGATTGAAAAATGGCATGTGACTTTATGAGCTACATTGGGCCAATATTAACAGTAACATTAACCTCCAAGCATTCCAGGATACCCTTCCCTAATTATTCCATTAGCTTCATACCCAGACATGAAATTATTTTTGTCCAGCCTCTTTCAGCAACATCATTTAACTACATATTGAAACGTTATTTACAGTGGTGGTGAAAGGAACCAGACAGTTGGCATGTAAGCTATGGCTATCAATACACTATACTCTCTGATATCAAATACATTGTCTATCAAAGGTTTATAATTAGGTTTTAGCATAGTATACTGTATTTTAATCCATCCATGGTGAAGGAGTATATTTTACTGACACAACACTTGTTTTCATAGTTTTATATATATATATATATATATATATATATATATTGAATGATTGAAATGTAATGTAATTTAGTTTGGTGTAAAATTCTGTACTCTATAGAAACTTACTGAGTCAGAATTGCTCACAGTGGTGGTGATGAGAACCAGATGTCCAGAGGTGTTTAACGTCTCTAAAAAGTCCCTCACAGATAGTCACTACATGAAGTCATTAGATATACGCTGCCTGATGTCTGACACATTGTTTTATGAACATTTTGTAATGAAGCTTTGGCTTAAAATGTGTTTAAATCTGTTTACGCCAGGGTGGTATATGCAGGGCACTGTCACACAATATAGTCCCCAAAGAAAACTTTTCTTTTTCAGATTTAGGATTATTTGACCCAGATCACATATGAAATCCAGAAGACATGTGCTGGATCATTGGTGTGTTTGGATAGTAAACAAAATGGCTACATTTGTGTTGCAGACATGGAGACCGCTGGTGTTCACCACTGTAAACAGTCTGTAAACTTCTCTACAAACAAACCATTTCTCATCAAACCACATTTTAAATTAATTTGTTTACATCCCAATGACAGAATTATTAAGACATTTTGAAAAATTGTTGGAATTACCCTTTAAGTCTAAGCCTAGACTTAAAAGTATTTGCAATAGTGTTTCACCAGTGTGCCACTCTATGTAGTCCAAAGCTAGGCTTAATCCATGTCTAAGAAACCATCCCCAAGACTTTAGCTGAAACTAATTTTAGGAAGCCTATGGCGAAATGAAGGGCTATATAAATAAAGTGCTGTACATTTAGAATTAAACCAGACCCAATTTAACAAAACACAAAAATTCCATTCAGAAATACTGTTTTCACACTTTTGGCTTTAAAGCTACTGCGCAGTGGATTGTAGTAGTGATATTATCTGTGTCGGGGTCACGTCAGGATATGGACTGAAGCAATAAAAAACAAAAACACCCATGAAGCCAAAACTCAGGAGTGTAGAGCCTAGTTCTGAGAATGCAGAGAAATGACAGTCAGCTTTATGGACTACAGCTGGCTCTCATTAGCTTCACAGCTATCTGGTCACCATGGCTACAAAGAGATCTCATATCTATAAAAAAGCAGATTCAATTCAGTTCAGCTTTTGAAAAGAACCTTCGAATTATCACGGATCAAGCTGAAGAATTTTATCTTTCTTGTATTCCATTCTGAGTCTATCTTGAAATCATTTATCTACAGTAGCGTGTCTCTGGGCTCTGAGCCCATACAGCTTAAACTAATTCATATGTTTGTAATGTGAACATAATAGGGTTGGTATAGTATCTTATATCTCGGTCAAATATTATTATAACACCGTATGATTTGACTATAGCTTCTAGTAGTCTTTGATCTTGATCATGCAGTGGAGTGGAGAATTTTTAAGGCCTAATAATCAGACGCTGGGTAGAAATAGAGACTGGAAGACTTGGAGCACATACCGGAAGCCAAAATCACACCATGACATCACCAGACAGATAATCCTTAGACTCTGATACTTGTCAGACACTACTGGGACATCAAGACTTATTCACTTTTTTCATCTTTTCCCTCATTAGACAACGCTTTTTATTGTAAAGCCCTGAATCAGATGACACAACCTGTCAAATTCAGCTGGCAGCAGTATGGTTGCATGGCAAGAGCTTCAACCTTCATTGTGTTTATGCCTCCTTTCATTGACTACCTGACCCTAACTGATCTAACCATGAGCAGCACCTTCAACATGATTGACAAGAGATTGACAGCACTGCTTCTTCATCCTCTCTTGTTGGGCTGATTTGACGCGATGCTACAGTGAATTAAAATAAATGACACCAACATAATTATTGCCAAAAAGTAAGTAAGAAAAGCCAACACATTAAAATAATGATATTTTATTGAATCTCTGTACAGTGCTGTACTGCCTGAGAAAGAGTCACAAGTAATGGGGTCATTAAGCTATTTCTAATAGGAAGTCATTAGGAAGTATTTGCCGGAAAGCTGTAGGATCTAAAAGGGCATGTGACTTTATGAGCTACATTGTCCCAATATTAACGGTATTATAAACCTCCAAGCATTCCAGGATGCCCTTCCCTAATTATTCCATTAGCTTTATACCCACAAAATCATTTTTGTCCAGTCTCTGGGTTATTTACAATGGTGGTTGAACACTCAGTGGAATTAACCTTTAATAGTTCAGGCTCTTTATAAGCATAGTCTACAATTTAGTCAGAATGGTAGCCTCAGATGTAGCTAGTTATCTGAAGTAGCCAGTTGCATTGTTACATGTAATAATGTTTAATT
This sequence comes from Megaleporinus macrocephalus, assembly GCA_021613375.1. Taxonomy (NCBI): domain Eukaryota; kingdom Metazoa; phylum Chordata; class Actinopteri; order Characiformes; family Anostomidae; genus Megaleporinus; species Megaleporinus macrocephalus. The sequence continues at coordinate 13,537,750 of CM038725.1, read as the reverse complement.
AAAGGCAACTGGTGCGTTCAGCACCCAGCATTTCAGAGTAATACGACTTGTTTCTGGCAATGAGATGACACAATGTCAGATGTCAATATATATATATATATATATATATATATATATATATATATATATATATATATATATATATATATATATATATATATATATATGTATGCCACCTAGTTATAATATTTTAGTGAATTGCTTTTCTAAGTCATTATATATTTGCATAATTTTGAAATACTAAGTCAATATTTTTTATGGTATTGAGATACTATCTAGATACTGTTATTATTTGGAGGTGCAAAGTCATTTGTAGTTTTGAGATGCTAAGTCATTACTTTGAGATACTGTCTCTTTCTTGAGATGCAAAATCATTACTTTGAAATATTTCATTCTTTGTAGTTTCTCAAAATAATGGCATAATAATTCACTTAACAATGATAAAATCACATATTAAAATAATATTTAGGTGTTTGGCTTCCATTAGGACTCCACAGCAGTTCCTGTATGCATGCTGTTGATTATTTAAATGTCCAATTCGCAGTAGAAACTCTTCTTACTACAAAAATGGCAATGATGACTTAATAACGACTTTCTGAATGACTGGTTGACTTATAAAACTGAATAGCCCCCAATAATCCTTTATGAGGTTCATAGTTAGAGTTTATTTGAATAGCATTTAGATGTCAACATAAAGTGTTGCAAACAATGACACATCAATGACTGCTTGATTCTTAGGCCTATAAATCTTATGTGTTGTGTGATTCGTAGCATGTTTGGACCATGAAGTCAAAACCCTATTTAAATATCTTGTTTCTAAAAGTCTTAGTAATACCTTTAACAGAGACATTCTCCCCAGATAAAAGACATCCCAGTTGATTGAAGTTAGTAAAGTACTTCAGGAAATGAAGTGTTTTTTATTTCCAGACCCTGTCTAGGTCTATCTCAGTCAGTCCAATGGAGTGACAGAATGTCTTGAGGGTGGAAAAGGGTGCGTTTAGGGTAGGAACAGCGATATATCACTAAGGAACACAGCAGAATAAAACAAACAACAAAGTAATAGAAGTCAAAATCCCTGCCCACATACAGTATACAGTCAGCTCCAGAGTTATTGGTACCCTGGGTAAAGATGAGTCATTAGAGTCTTTCTGGCTATTTCACTTATTTTTACACTGAAATATGAGAAGCTTTAATTAAAGTGCATTTAAAAAAATATTTTGAAAGAAAAAACCTATAAGCATCGCTAGAGGTCTTGTTTCATTGAGGCATAAATATGACTCCACACAGGCCAAATTGATGTCAAACAGCATGTCAAAATAATGTTAACCCATTATCAGAGATAAGATGGTATGAAAAAAAAAACATAATATCACGATTATAGCGGATATAATTTTGGTCATCTGTATTATCATAGAATTATTAAGTTGTACTGAAAATGTTCAAAACGTACTGACAAAATAAAATAATTTCACCACATTTTATTCTGAAAACCACAAATTCAATTAGCAGTATTATAGTTGCATTAACATTACAACAAACAGCATAACCACATTTTATTATTTTATTGTGGTTTTATTGTTTATTCAATGCAGACTTCACTTAATATTACTGCTTACCTCCTATAAGCTGAATTAGGCTCTAAAATTAGGTTCTAAAATTAGGTTCTAATTAACATACTCTAATAAGAATATTTACACAAAACTATACAAAGTTTTAATACAAGTTTTAATACAAGACTAAAGTCGGCTTCCTAGTCACTATTTGGCTTTCTAGTCACCAGCTTCTTGATTGAATCTTCCTACTCCACCTTAAATCATGCAGGGGTTACATTCGGGTGGTTGAGACGTTATAAAAAACTGCTGCACAGTTTAAGGAAAATTCAAGTAAGAATTAGAAGTCGACTTCAGCATTGTAGTTTTAATGCTGGCTTTTTTTTAGGCAATTAAAACGTTTAACCTAGAGCTTTATGTACAGATCTGCCTATTATTATTTAAAGAACGCACAAACGCATTTGTTATAAAAAAGAGGTAAATGGGCACAACAACGTTTTATGGGATTTGAAGATTCTCTTTCTGTAGGTTCTGCAGACAGTGTGAACACCTTTAAACTTATAAACACTACACTTCAGACCTACCACTGTTACAAGAGTGAAAATTCTCTGAGCTGCTGTCACTGACCTCCGCCATGTTCATCATGTCACTTGCCACGTTGCATTTAGCCACTGCTGTGTTTACTGTTCCTTTTATTGGCCCTTAAATGTTCTAAGCTGGAGCAGAACCTTCAATGTGATTAACAAGAGGTTACAATGTGCCATTGTGGCAGCAGCACTACTTCTTTATTCTCAAAGCTGCAGTGACTCACCATCACCTATTGAGGTACAAGCTCGTATTACAAACAGAGCTAGCTGGTCGACATGCTAAGTTTTGTAACAACACAATACAATCAAAATTGTTATTCCTTCACGTTTTGTCGATACGTTTAGTTACATTTGGAATGTTTGAAACAAACAATCTTACAATCTTTGAAATAATGATATCAACCATCAGAAATCTTACCGTAAAACTTTGTAGCCATTACAGCCCAATTTTTTGTATAGTATATTTAGTATAGTAGAATGTGGTTTTGGTAAAGAAAGCACAAATGCAAGGGGTTAAGCATACGTTAGCCTTCAAAAGCCGAGCAACAGCTTTAAAAATGTAGTTACACTCCTGAAAATGCAGATATCCGCTGTTAGAGTAATTAATTACGTTAAGTAATTAAGAAACTGAAGACAACCATAAGCTGTATTAAGAGAGAGCATGTTTATTGTATCCCACAGTGAGGAGGAGGGTCCGAGAGACACATATTTAGCCATCATGGTTGAAGAATTTTAGATGTAACAAGTGCTTTAGCCCAGATTGCTTGTTGAATGCGTCACAAAACAGGGCAGCCAATCAGAACCCAGATCAGACATAACAGTCTTAAATACACAGTCAAGCCACATTATTATGACCTACAGGTAATGTCCAGAGCAACTGCCGTGTGCAGCACGGACAGCAGCTAGACAGACTGGGAGACTCAGTAAAGTCCTGGTAGGTTGTCACATGTACCTGGAGCCATGCTGACTGCAGGGCATCCCACAGCTGCTTGAGGGCCCATGGGGGAGGATCCACAGAGTGAACACCACACGATCCAATTGGTTCCACAGATGCTCAATTGGGTTAAAATTTGGGGAATAAGGGATCAAGGATAGTATTTGAAAGTCTTGGTCAGCTCGTTCAGACTTCTAGCTGTGTGACGTGTTGCTGAAAGATCCCATGCGGCTCAGGGAAGACAATCAGCCTGCATGGGTGTACATGATAAGCAAGGACGCATTTATATACAAATCTGTTGAGAGTGCCTTCCATATGGACGGAAATGTTCACCTGGCCATTTCTTTGCCACCTACTCACTACCACTGCCAAGTAGGAAGTGGTCATAATAATGTGACTTAACTGTGTATATTTACAGGGATATGTAGAGGTTAGAAAATTGTCATGCACACATGAATTATGACTGCTTTATTACACAAAATATATTAGGGAAAGGAATAAAATACAAGTTAAATGTAGAATTTGGGCCCTTTTAAAATGAAAACTACTATATTTCTGTGCTACTTAACTTCTCTAACAGCTACTGAAAGCGACTGGTCAGTTAAGAATGGTTTGCTTAGAAGTAATTTCTTAAGACATTATTTTGTATTGCAGAGATAGAAGACAGCTTGAAGTGTTTAGGCTTAGCTGTGCATAGAACAGATACTTCATTCCAAAAATATAGACCCACTTGCTTTATGTGGGTCAATAATTGGCAGTCAGGCCTTTGCGGTTGTCTCCACTGTGATGGCATGAAGCCTTCTCTTAAAAAAGAAAAGCCATAAACTGGCAGAGGAAAATGATGTCACTGTCTCTAGGAGATACACAACACATCAGCCATGGTAACAATGCTGGAACGCATTGTACAACTCTGAGAAAAAAGCTATACATTTCTGGTAGGTTTTGCCATTCAATGTAGATACAGTCTGTTGCTGACTGTGCAGTTTTTGAGCTGAGGCGGAACCAAATCCCTTCCGGAAATGTGGAGAGGAGGTCTTAATTTGTGTGCACGGAGAACATGATCCTCGCTGGACGAATGGAGGATAATGGAAGGAACAGGTGGAACAGTAAAGCAGGCAAGCTGGAGGCACTTCAGAGAGCGAGATGAGGGATGGATTTATTTATCCGATGTGCAGGTCAGTTCCCATAGGGACAGCGAGCAAATTACAGCACTGACTTGGCCTACACTGTGTCCACATGCTGCTATTCCTAGATTACATGTCTGTGAAATGTGTAATAGAAGAAAAAATCTACTTTGAATGGAAAACGTTATGATTAATGACAATTACAACGACACAATGATACATGCTATAGCAACTTTATTTAATGTCACTCAAAAAAGCACAAGAAGAATAATGCACTTATAGGTAACCGGGATATATGTCTCTGTAGAGAGGTTTTATCACTCCACGGACCCCGATCGGTGACTCATTTACATCCTGCCAGGTATTTCGGCCCTGCCGCCGATGGTCTGCCACATCAGTGAAGTGGGATTGCTGCCTTCTGAAATCAGCCGTCCTGTCCATCACAGCCTTCACAGGTATCTGAAGAATGGTCAACGTTTTAGAACACCGGTCAACAATTTTAGATCACTACCAGCCAAAAATTTTAAAACAGTTTAAAACTTTTAACTGGTAGTGTATATATATATATATATATATACTCTCAAAAGTTTAGGATCACTTTAGAATTTTATTTTATGCGATTTTCATGCAATTCACAAACAATATTGTCCATTTCACAATTAATGTAAGTGTATCAGATGATTTTGAAAGAATAAAAATGTTTGTATTAAAGTCTATTTTTGAATAGAAGCTTATTTTGCATATAGTCCTATTATCAGCAATTCTCAGTCCTCTGTCTAAATCTGGTATGGCTCCAATCCAAGTTAAGGATGTTATTGGGCAAATTGGTTGTTAGGACACTCTTGCTCAATTGTGATGCACAGCTGAAAAACATTCTACTAATAAGTGAGTATAAAAGGGAGAACAACATTCTTGGTTAGTTTAGTATCTGAAGCATCAGCAGTTGATGGCTTGCTGACAGACTCAAAATGACCAGAAAGAAACAACTTTCTTTAGAGACCCGTCAGTCCATTGTTGTGTTAAGGAAGAAGATACTCCATTGAAAAAAAAGAACATTCCACTGTGATCCCAAACTTTTGAGTGGTAGTATATATATATATATATATATACACACACTACACACACACACACACACACACACACATATATATACCTTTCATAAACAATGTACCATGAATATCGTTTAGTTCCAGATTTCTCCTGGACGACCCAGACATTGCATTAATTTATTCATTTTCTTCACCAGCAATTTAGCTTAATGAAGTACTTCACACACCACTTCAGCCATAGTTTATCACACCTGATCCGGTTAACAAAGGCCTTCAGGGAGATCTAAATAATTCATTCCATTGCGTTGGATCTTAACTTTTCAGGGTTGTAGCTCTCCAGGGTGGTAGCAGGACCAAGATAGGGACTGTTTTAAAGGCATTAATTACTTCAGATGACTGATTCCTATCACCACTACTATTTTCACACCAAATAGCTCTGAATGACTGTTTGCATCTTAGGGATCGAAATATGCCACAATTGGGACATGTGGAGCAATATCATTGTTTACAATATGGTATTACAGTGAGACAACTGGTCCGCACCATGCAGGGCTATTGCAAAATTGATTCAATTACACGATGAGCAATAGTAGGTGAGATATTTCAAGCTGCACACATGTAAAAAAACCAATTCACGTAAGCTGACACCGAATTCTGACAGCCTCTGAGCTTGGACACTAACACAAATAGTCCTGAGTGAAACTGAGTGTACAGTTCTGTGTAATCTCTGTTTCCTCTTTAAAATGAGGAGTGACTTTGTGAGGACTAGTTTTAACGTGAAGCGTATGCGGTCCTTCAGGGCTTAGAGGTAAGCTGCCAGTTCAGGACACTCTGCTATAGTGGGAATTACTGACCATATTACTCATATGGTAGCAGTTATTACAAAAGGGAGAAAGACACTAGAAACATAACAATAGGATATACAAAATTGATGTAATCTTTGGAATAAAGAAAATGACCACTTCTGTCTGCCATCATTCATTTTAGTGTCTCGTGAGAGTGTCTCGCATGTCTGTTCTATTGAGCAATTGCCAATGAGAGTTGCTGCTCATTAGATGCTTGCAGAACAATTCAGCTTTTGCCAAGTTTAGACGTAATACTCCACTGGATGTTGATCCAAGATCTGAATCGAATAAACCCCTCAATATTAAAGCCATAGGCAATACATTACAACACCACACATTGTTCTGTTTTGATTTTCTGTGTGAACATACATTAAAGGAGCAATATGTAATATTTTTCATTTCTAAATTATCAATAGAATGTAAAGTATGTCAAAAATGTCTGTGTATTTCATTATTAAAGATACCTACTGAAGTGTGTGTGCTAATCAGCTGGACCCTACCTGTCCTGCCTGCATTACTACTTTGTAACAGTTATTTACTATAGTATTGAGTCAAATCAGCCCAACATGTAAGGAATAAAGTAGTAGCACTCCTCTAAGGGTGTATTCTAACCTCTTGTGAATCATATTGAAGGTTCTGCTCCCAGTTAGATCATTTAAGGACAGATAGTCAATGAAAGGAAGAGTAAATGCAAAGATGACTGAAGGTCTTGGCAAGTAAGCATTATATGACCACCGCGGCCTGCACATGGCAAGAAACCATGGGTGTGTCTCAAAACCTAATGATTGTTTAAGTAGCAGTGTTCTGTCTGACATCTCTTCTCATAAAACAGATTACTGAGACGCTCTAGTTAGAGAAAGACTGTGTCACGGCTTGTTTTTGAGCACAGCAGCAGCGACCGGTGGTTAAGCTGGTTGCTAAGCTACAGGCCAGCAACCAAAACAATAGCCTGAGGCTTAAAAATCTGCTAGCATAAATGCTAATGGCTTCAGTATAAAACTGCAAAATGGTGAACGACTCGTTACAGAGTTGATAATAAAATACTGTTTTGTGTGATTTTATGACAGGAAACACATTAAAACACCAGAGAGACTCAAAATAACTTACTTTTTAAAACACTGTTTGTAGATTTGCCTGTGTTGTATCATGGGATTGCCTTAGCGGCTGAGGAAGCGTTCGATGCTTTCTTAAAATCAGGTCAAAATAAGGTGGACAGCATGTTTAAGGTATCTTATTAAGTATTGGGACAGCCTACATGTCGGGAGCGCATACTATGATGTAAAATGTTCACTAGGTTTTGAGACAGACATGTTTGACAGCAAACAAAAGATATGATAGAAACACTGGTGTTGCTTTTCAACACTGGAGATTCTTGGTGAGTAAAGGGATAAAGTACTGAAATCATTTCTTCTAGACTTTTGTTATGGACACCACAACTTTTCAGTGGAATGCTGCCCCCTAAGTTGCCTCGAAGTATATTTTGACAGGTGGCACCATTTTACATATTGCTCCTTGGAAGGTCTTTTTTGTACTCAATATCTATGCATTATTTCTAACATCTAAACAAAATCTACATATAAATTGTGCCATAAATGGTTCTATTTTGTTCCCCAATATCTTAATTCCTACAAATAAAATAAAACCTGTGTTCTCTGTGAAGCTTGAATTATTTTTATTATATATATATATATATATATATATATATTTTTTATATATATATATATATATATATATATATATATATATATATATATATATATATATATATATATATATTTTTTTTTTTTTTTTTTTTTTTTTTTTTCATTTATTTATCTATTTTTTTTTTTTACTTAGAAAATCAACCAATTATATAATTTGACCCACAGTGCCCAAAACTAGTACAGTGTATACATTGTACTTACTGCCTTCCTGGTGGTAGGATCAAGGGGAAGGTAATCCAGTGCATATATAGTACACAAGTCCCTAAAATCAATACACAGTTATATTAGATTCTGAAGTGAAGGTTCTCATACACAGTCTAATCAAGCACTCTGCAGCAAAATGTGCTTTAATATTAAAGGGATGTGTCTTAAGTCAGCAAGATTTAGATTCATATTAAAGGAAAGGAAAGATCTGCTGAGCTAACAATATTCATCACTATAAGTGCGAGATTAAATTCTCTATTTCTTTCAGTGTGATGACTTTGACTGAAGCCATTTACTCCAAATCACAATCCAAAGGCTGTGTTTTGTCATTAGGATGCAGCTCTGTGCCGAGTTCCTTTCGTGACCATGACATCTTGTGATCTTTTGTGTGACCAGGGGACCCAGCACACCAGGAAATGCCTGGTGTGAGCACTGAAAATCTGTATGCTTCCCTGCAAGAATCAGAAGGACAAATGCCTTGGAAGCAGGGCTCCTGTGAGGGTAACAGCGGAAAAGCTTCACCTCACTTTTTCCACAGACTCGTCTTACGTGACCTTTTGGAAAACTGTAGCACTTTCCCTGCATTTAAGAAGAGTGAGGGAGCGGCAGGGAAGAGCAGAGGAACGCTGTCTTCCAAGTTGCTTGATCACATAATGCTGCAGACTGCATTATATCATAGGGCATAAGCTGTACGCAGGTAGGTGTTTACACACATTCATCGTGAGCAGATGTAGGCCTATCATCACCATAACAAACAATCACCAAATATTCACATCACTGTCCCAGCACGTCAGAGGGTATACCACCCTCTACTGGATGTCCCAGTAACTACAGTCATTACAAGCACTCATAGAAGGCACAGTAGCGTAATAAAAGAGAATCTGACCACACAGGAAAGTGAAATGATGGAATGATGGAGGTCATATGGTAGATGCAAAGCATGGAATTCTATTTACATGTCATTATAGTCCGGTCGATGGCGGGGTAGAACAGATTTGCACCCTGTGTGTCCTGTTTCTCTGCAAGGAAATACAACAGTAGGTCTAAATTATAAGCAGATGATATATAATATTTGTAGGAATAATATTTGTAGCAACAGAATCACTGATATAGCAGAAGAACATGAAGAACACAGTGGTGAGACTAACAGTAGTAGCAGCAGAAAATAAAAAAGGGCCTGCTGTACCTGTCAAGGACCAGACACTGGAAGGAACTGGCCTGCACCATTGATTTTGGTGTTTCCTTCACCTCATATTTTTTCTTTAAAAGATACTGAGACATCTGGGTTTTGGTTGTTGTGCTCCAGTCCTGCAAGCAGAACATTTGCAAGTGAAACATTTAAAGAATACCATCAAAAAGTCTAAATAATTCAGTCTTCGAGATGCAAACAAAGCGGTGCATTATAAAAACACTTCCGTACAGTGGTGGTGATAGGAACCAGGGTGTGCAGTTACACTCATTATTTACTATCCCAAATCATCACTGAGCCTAACATATAACATATGTCTTCAGTTTTCTGTGTAATGTTGATGATGATGATAACATAGTAGAAAATCGAAACCTTACAATTACCAGCATGTAACATAAATGGACATATGTTTTAGGCCAAAACCATATCATAAAACAACGTTTCAGGCATATTCTGTATGCCTGTAATCTGTAAGGGAACTTTTAGAGGCATTAAACACCCCATTGTGTTCCTATTGCCACCAATGTGAACTATTCTAAACTGGTTAGCTTCTCTAGGTAGGAGCATTTCATATTAAAATTTCTCTCAAACAGAAATATTAAAATACCCATGTATCTTCCCCTGAAGTCATTACTGCAGGAATGAGATATCAATGATCCCAATATAGTTGCTGTACTTACTGCATCCGTCCACGTCCCTAAATGGTTATATGTTGACTTGTGTAATTTCTTTTGTCCAGCTGGACATGCAGTGAGATCATAATCTTTTGGTTCAGCCTCCCTGCTTTTGTGCCTTCATAGGGACAAAGAATTTAATGGGGAACACAATCAATATATATATATAGTAAATGAGTTATGTACAATGTAATTCAGAGTGGTTTGGTGTGAAATGCTTTGTTCTAGAGAAAGTGGCTTGTTCACAGTGGTGGTGATGGGAACCACACATCTGATACATTTAATGCCTCTGAAAGCTCCCTCACTTGAACTTATTCCATGAAATGGTTAAGAACATGGTGCCTGTTGTCTGACACATTGTTTTATGATAAAAATGCATTTTATAACCCATTAATTTGAATGCATTCAGGGGTACAAACCTGTAATGTATGGACTATATGGTGTTTAGATATTTAAAATACATTAAAAATCTTTTGCAATTCATGTTGAAATATATTTCAAAAACATTCATTTAAAACGATATGGGGACATATTACACATAGATATGTACCATACAAAAGTAAATGAGTGTAAATATTATTTGTCAAGTAATAACATAAACTTGTTAGCATTTGCAAATATAGTAAATGTAGGAAAATGTAGGACAATAACCAAAATACTTGTCTAATGCACTATACTGTTTGGAAAACCTTGTAATATAAGTTCTCTTACAGATTGTTTTTAATATACATAGTTGTAAATATGCCCAAAACATACATTTTTGGATAAGGTTTTGGCTTAAAACACAAGTTGTAAGTCAATTTATGTTACATGCAGGTAATTGTAAGGTTCCAACTCAGAAGACACATGTTATACATTAAACTCATTGATGGTTTGGGATATTTGTATTCTAGTATCTTAATTTTTTTAATTGCTGGAGAATGAATAACATGAAATGTACAGTTTGATGGTTTGATATCTTGTTTATTTGGAATACGCAAAGTACGATGCACACAGAAGTTAGAGGACATGTATGTTTAGTTTTCTCTTAAGCTTAAACTACACACCTGAAAAAATACATACTTTTTTGGCCATTTTTATACATTGCAAAATATACATTTGATACATATATTTGTAATATATATGTTTTCCGTATCAGAAGGCGTGTGTAGGTTCACTGGCGGGTTTGCGTAGTAAATATAAAGTCATTTGTGTTGTAGACATGGTGACCCCTGGTTCCCATGACAACCGCTATAACGAAATAAGACTGTAAACCATTTCACATCAAAAACACTGTGAACGCCTATATCTAGATCTCAAGAACTGATACATCTCATATATATATATATATATATATATATATATATATATATATATATATATATATATCAATGAAATTTTGGAAAATTGGCGTTACAGTCCTGTATGGAATGTAGAAGAATACTTACCAGTTAAAAATTAAGGTCGGTCTGCTGTAGTTCATCTCGAACTAATTAGGCTGATCTGATCTGCTGGCAGCTCTTGACCTTACAGCGGTGTTTCTAAAGACGCCACTCGTGTTGCCATAGCGAACGGGAGCTGTAAATAAATAAATAAATAAATAAACAAATAAATAAATAAATAAAAGTCCCGGATGAGGTTGAGTCACTCGCTCTGACGTCACTCGCGCTCTGAAAATGGCCGAGTCGGAAGAGGAGGTGGATGTCTTGGTCCAGAGAGTTGTCAAAGATATCACTAACGCTTTCAAGAAGAACCCGAATATGTACGTACCGTTCGCTTCGTTTCTGTCAGTCTTTAATATCTCGTGTATGCGGACCTGCAGCTGTCGTTTGTTAGCTGGTCCTGCAAACTACTTCTGTGGGCTAGCCGGGCTGCTAACTAACGCTGCTCGCCGGACAGGTGTTAGTGGAGCTATGCTAAGCTAACGCTAGCAGATGCTGCTCAGGCTTAGTTTACGTGTAACGAGAAAGGTGACTGTAAAACTTAAGACTTGCTTGAAAAGCTCCACTGCATGCTTTCTGGAGTTCGCTTCTTGTTTGAGTTTCCCGTTTCACCTTAAAAGGTGTAGCAGTTACGTGTATCTGCTGACACATTTAAGGTAGACCTGGGAATTCAAATAAGAAGCTAACTTCAGCCACGTCTTTCTTCAGGTTTACGCTCAAAAACGGGTCCAGAATTAGAAGTCTGAACCAGCGCTGAGTGCAGCACTGGGCTGCGGTGATCTGCCTGCTGCCTTAGAATACTTAAGCTTGTGTCCTAACAGTATGGAATTTGTAATTCCGTTCGAGATGCCACCTTTTGCAAGTGCACTCTCGCTGCGCTTGTTGGCTTGTGCTTTAACGTTAGAAATGTGGAGAGACTTTTAAATGCAGCTCACATCTCAGACTGCCAGATGTGTTTACTATATATTGGTTCCCTTTTCATGAAGGTGTGCTGTTGTTATGATGCTTATGAAGGTGTGAAGTGGTTATGATCCTTGTTTATGAAGGAGTGATGCGGTTATGATCCTTGTATATGAAGGAGTGATACAGTTATGATTCCTGTTTATAAAGGAGTGATACAGTCATGATCCCTATTTATGAAGGAGTGATACAGTTATGATCCCTGTTTATGAAGGAGTGATACAGTTATGATCCCTGTTTATGAAGGAGTGATGCGGTTATGATCCTTGTTTATGAAGGTGTGATGCAGTTATGATTCCTGTTTATGAAGAAGTGATACAGTTATGATCACTGTTTATGAAAGTGTGCTGTTGTTATAATCCCTGTTTATGAAGGAGTGATACAGTTATTGTCCTTGTTTATGAAGGTGTGATGCAGTTATGATTCCTGTTTATGAAGGAGTGATACAGTTATGATCACTGTTTATGAAGGTGTGCTGTTGTTATAATCCCTGTTTATGAAGGAGTGCTGTTGTTATAATCCCTGTTTATGAAGGTGTGCTGTTGTTATAATCCCTGTTTATGAAGGTGTGCTGTTGTTATAATCCATGTTTATGAAGGTGTGCTGTTGTTATATTCCCTGTTTATGAAGGTGTGCTGTTGTTATAATCCATGTTTATGAAGGTGTGCTGTTGTTATAATCCCTGTTTATGAAGGTGTGCTGTTGTTATAATCCCTGTTTATGAATGTGTGTTGTTGTTATGATCCCTGTTTATGAAGGTGTGCTGTTGTTATGATCCCTGTTTATGAAGGTGTGATGTTGTTATGATCCCTGTTTATGAAGGTGTGCTGTTGTTATAATCCATGTTTATGAAGGTGTGCTGTTGTTATGATCCCTGTTTATGAAGGTGTGCTGTTGTTATGATCCATGTTTATGAAGGTGTGATGTTGTTATGATCCCTGTTTATAAAGGTGTGCTGTTGTTATGATCCCTGTTTATGAAGGTGTGTTGTTGTTATGATCCCTGTTTATGAAGGTGTGATGCGGTTATGATCCCTGTTTATGAAGGTGTGATTCGGTTATGATCCCTGTTTATAAAGGTGTGTTGTTATGATCCCTGTTTATGAAGGTGTGTTGTTGTTATGATCCCTGTTTATGAAGGTGTGTTGTTGTTATGATCCCTGTTTATAAAGGTGTGTTGTTATGATCCCTGTTTATGAAGGTGTGATGTTGTTATGATCCCTGTTTATGAAGGTGTGATGTTGTTATGATCCCTGTTTATGAAGGTGTGCTGTTGTTATGATCCCTGTTTATGAAGGTGTGCTGTTGTTATGATCCATGTTTATGAAGGAGTGATGTTGTTATGATCCCTGTTTATAAAGGTGTGCTGTTGTTATGATCCCTGTTTATGAAGGTGTGTTGTTGTTATGATCCCTGTTTATGAAGGTGTGTTGTTATGATCCCTGTTTATGAAGGTGTGATTCGGTTATGATCCCTGTTTATAAAGGTGTGTTGTTATGATCCCTGTTTATGAAGGTGTGGTGCGGTTATGATCCCTGTTTATAAAGGTGTGTTGTTATGATCCCTGTTTATAAAGGTGTGTTGTTATGATCCCTGTTTATGAAGGTGTGTTGTTGTTATGATCCCTGTTTATAAAGGTGTGCTGTTGTTATGATCCCTGTTTATGAAGGTGTGTTGTTATGATCCCTGTTTATAAAGGTGTGTTGTGATGATCCCTGTTTATGAAGGTGTGTTGTTGTTATGATCCCTGTTTATAAAGGTGTGAGGCGGTTATGATCCCTGTTTATAAAGGTGTGTTGTTATGATCCCTGTTTATGAAGGTGTGAGGCGGTTATGATCCCTGTTTATAAGGGTGTGAGGCGGTTATGATCCCTGTTTATGAAGGTGTGATGAGGTTATGATCCCTGTTTATAAGGGTGTGATGCGGTTATGATCCCTGTTTACGAAGGTGTGGTGCGGTTATGATCCCTGTTTATAAGGGTGTGATGCGGTTATGATCCCTGTTTACGAAGGTGTGGTGCGGTTATGATCCCTGTTTATAATGGTGTGATGCGGTTATGATCCCTGTTTACGAAGGTGTGCTGTTGTTATATTCCCTGTTTATGAAGGTGTGCTGTTGTTATGATCCATGTTTATGAAGGTGTGTTGTTATGATCCCTGTTTATAAAGGTGTGTTGTTATGATCCCTGTTTATGAAGGTCTGATGTTGTTATGATCCCTGTTTATGAAGGTGTGCTGTTGTTATAATCCATGTTTATGAAGGTGTGCTGTTGTTATGATCCCTGTTTATGAAGGTGTGCTGTTGTTATGATCCATGTTTATGAAGGTGTGATGTTGTTATGATCCCTGTTTATAAAGGTGTGCTGTTGTTATGATCCCTGTTTATGAAGGTGTGATTCGGTTATGATCCCTGTTCATAAAGGTGTGTTGTTATGATCCCTGTTTATGAAGGTGTGTTGTTGTTATGATCCCTGTTTATGAAGGTGTGTTGTTGTTATGATCCCTGTTTATAAAGGTGTGTTGTTATGATCCCTGTTTATGAAGGTGTGATGTTGTTATGATCCCTGTTTATGAAGGTGTGATGTTGTTATGATCCATGTTTATGAAGGTGTGCTGTTGTTATGATCCCTGTTTATGAAGGTGTGCTGTTGTTATGATCCATGTTTATGAAGGAGTGATGTTGTTATGATCCCTGTTTATAAAGGTGTGCTGTTGTTATGATCCCTGTTTATGAAGGTGTGTTGTTGTTATGATCCCTGTTTATGAAGGTGTGATGCGGTTATGATCCCTGTTTATGAAGGTGTGATTCGGTTATGATCCCTGTTTATAAAGGTGTGTTGTTATGATCCCTGTTTATGAAGGTGTGGTGCGGTTATGATCCCTGTTTATAAAGGTGTGTTGTTATGATCCCTGTTTATAAATGTATGTTGTTATGATCCCTGTTTATGAAGGTGTGTTGTTGTTATGATCCCTGTTTATAAAGGTGTGCTGTTGTTATGATCCCTGTTTATGAAGGTGTGTTGTTATGATCCCTGTTTATAAAGGTGTGTTGTGATGATCCCTGTTTATGAAGGTGTGTTGTTGTTATGATCCCTGTTTATAAAGGTGTGAGGCGGTTATGATCCCTGTTTATAAAGGTGTGTTGTTATGATCCCTGTTTATGAAGGTGTGATGAGTTTATGATCCCTGTTTATAAGGGTGTGATGCGGTTATGATCCCTGTTTATGAAGGTGTGATGAGGTTATGATCCCTGTTTATAAGGGTGTGATGCGGTTATGATCCCTGTTTACGAAGGTGTGGTGCGGTTATGATCCCTGTTTATAATGGTGTGATGCGGTTATGATCCCTGTTTACGAAGGTGTGATGCGGCTATGATCCCTGTTTAGGAAGGTCTGATGTGGTGGTGGTAGCTTTTAACCACAAGAGCGTTAGTAAGGTCAGTTACTGTTTTATTTTATTTAATTTTTTTTGGATCATTCGATTCTAAAATCACTCCAGCCCATATGTGGCTTCTCCAGTGCTAAGGAGATTTGAATAAGCCATGTGTGTGTGTGTGTCCCTCTGTCCCAGAGGTTCTGTCTCTTGTTTCCCATCGTGTCCCGGAGAATTTCGGTGGTAGATCAGCATCAGCTGTTATTGAGCAAAGCTTTCTAACACTTGCCTGTTCTGTAGTTTTATATTTTTTTCTGTCCATCTACTTGTTTGCTATAGAGATGAGATTGGTCTCATACCGTGCCCGGAAGCACGATACAACAGAAGCCCCATCGTCTTGGTGGAGAATAAGCTGGGGGTAGAAAGCTGGTGCGTCAAGTTCCTGTTGCCCTACGTGCACAACAAGCTGCTGCTCTACCGACAACGCAAGCAGTGGCTAGACCGGGAGGGTGAGACCACTTCTTATTCAATTATACAGTTTCATCGGTTCATTGGTAAATTGTAGTAAGGATGTGGCCAGAACGCAAGAGGAACATTGAAGGTGTGGCGTTGCAGCTGGTGTATTTGAAGTGCTCTTTTGTTTCAGAAGGGAGAGGAAGGATGCGAGATATGTGAGATGTCCTGACTGTCTTATTTGTCATGTGTAGGTGTTGGCAGTGAGTACTGATGATAACACATGATCTGAGCTTTGCTTTTAACTCTTTCTTTCTTATGCAGTGCTGGTGGACATCACTTGCACACTACTGCTGCTAAACCCAGACTTCACAACAGCTTGGAATGTCAGGTACCGTATCTACAGCACTGCTGTGTGCATTGTATGAAACCTGGCCTGTTTGAATATTAAGAATCACCTTTCAGATCCTAATTGGCAGTTTTTTGTATTAGTGTAACAATGGACATTTTCAGGTTCTGTATGCGGAGAAGATTTATTTTGATATTGTGTGTAGGTGTATTGATTGTTTGCAGATAAGTTTTGCACAGTTCTATTTCAGTATGAAGACTCGCAGAGTAGCAATGCTGAACAATATAAATATAAAACAGCATGAACGCAGATGCCTAGTTTTGGCTGCGGTTGTCTGTGTATACACTCCACTCTATTAAATTACACCTAATAATTTGCTTCCTTTTCTTTAAATAGTGCATCTATTTTTAGAATGTATTTTCATGCTGACTGACAAGTGGAGCCATTTTTTTGTAACAGAGCCATGACTGCTTTTTATAGAACACCATTTCAAATTCATAAAAAACCTGCACTGGAAACTGGGACAGTTGGCCTTTTTAACTTTGATGCACTTCATAGCTTGCAGTCTTCACTAAATTATTTTTTTCTTTGGTCTGTTCTCTCATTCTTCGTTACCAGACGGCCCTGTTTCAGGTCTTAAACATTGGATTAAACTATGACCCGCAGCATCCAATACTGGGGATGCTCAGAAGTTATAGGATTGCAGCATGTTGTCCAGTAGGGGGAGCACTTGTCAACTTACAGTGAAGCTAAGACAGGTCTGCTGTATTTATTGATTTTTATTATATCTGAGTGCCTTTGTTTGTCTTTAAATTTGTAGGAAGGAGCTGCTTCAGTGTGGTGTGCTGAATCCAGAGAAAGACCTCTACTTGGGGAAATTAGCGCTGACCAAGTATCCCAAGAGCCCAGAGACATGGATACACAGGTCAGGCTGCTTCTGATTCATCTGTAAAAAAAACAAAACAGTTTTGTACAATATGTAAAGATGATAGGCGCATAAGACAGTATGTGATGTAGTAACCTGTTTAAAGGTAATGCCTGTGATGTTATCTCAGCATGAATTTATATTTCCTAACCCAATTAAGGCGGCTACTGCAGATGTTCTCCAAAGATTGCTTTCACGCTTTATACACTTAAATGAGGTCAGCTGAGCAGGCCTTTGAAATATTAAATATGTGAATTAACTTTCGCAGTCCTGCGTGCTGGCATGGGCCAAGCGGACCTGCTATTTTAGGAAGTCCATCAGAATGCATTTTTCAGCCCATCACTTTAGATCAGGTGCTGACAGCTGTGAGTGTAGTGGATCATGTAGTCGTCAGGTCCCTGAGGGCTTTTGAGGAAATGGGGGTCTTGCTGTTCTGCTGCCTTGAGTCTCATAGAACTCTTGGAGGGGGCAGTATATTTTCTTACCTTATACTTTTTTTCTCAGGTTATTTTAGACAGCTTTAGTTCAGATATGCTACTTCATGTGTTTCAAACAAAAATGAAAGAACTCTAGTGCACTGTTATCAGTATTTTGTAGCTTGAATTACATTGAGTGTCTTATGTGAATGAATATTTCAAAACAAAGTAGTTTTATTAATAATAAAATAAGATTACACTTTATTAATCCCTGTAGGGAAATTGGATTTTTCCATCAGCTTATATGCAGACAAGTACACAGTGATTAAATATGTAAATAAATCTATTAAAGGTGTGCAAGAACAGTACAGATGGATGTGCATGTACAGTATCCATCTGTACTGTTCTTGAAAAAACTTGTACAGTTACAGTTAGGGCTGTGTATTTGCAAGAACCTAGCGGTACAGTATGTATACAGCGGTTACATTTCAGTATATTGTGATATACTGCAAGCAAAGTGATATACTGTTATCTACTATTAAAACACACCACTATATGAACAGGTTTCCTAATGCTTACAATAGCATTGCGCCCTTGTGCTGCTTGTTAATGTTGGAGTGGAACTGAAAATGGATTACAACACTGCTATCTAGTGCCAACACACACTGATTCACTGTCTGCCGGGAAACTGTGTATCGATACTGTGTTTTTGAGAATTGATACAATATCACAAAACATTATATCCTGATATTCGATATTTCAATATTTTTCTTACACCCGTAGGGAAAGTGTAGGTTGACATTATACAGTAGAACCCATAATATGTGTGTGTGATTTATATATATATATATATATATATATATATATATATATATAAAAATAAAGTAATGTTACTTGTTTCTACACTCATGTGTTTTATCAGCTTCCCACTTTGTAATTTTACATTTGCAGATCCTTTTTCTCAGTTAATAGGTCCCCATAGGACCTCTACAGTCCGGGTCTTGTTTGGGTAATTTTCATTACTACAGTGACACTGATGTGGTAGTGTGTTAGTGGATGTTGTGCTGGTATGAGTGGATCAGACCCAGCGGTGCTGCTGGAATCTTTTTTTTAACACTGTGTCCACTCACTGTCCACCCTGTCAGGCAGTACTCCCTTGCTAGTTTAGCTTATAGTAAAGGCAAAGATGAAAGCTCATCTGTTGCTGCACAGTTTGTGTGGGCCATCCTTCTGTCCTTTAGTCAGTGGTCACGGGACGGGATACCTGGACAGTATACTCCAGCAGCACTTCTGTGTCCGATCCACTCATACCAGCACCACACACACTAACACGCCCCTACCACATCAGTGTCTGCCCACTGATGGTCCTGCCCATTGAACAGGGGTAAAGAAGAATAACAAAGTATGCAGAGAAACAGATGAGCTGTAATAGTAGAACTACAAAGTGTTCCTATATGGCTATGGCATCAATTAACCAACGAACATAAAGAGAAACCGTAAATGCGCTGTGTACTGGGTGGCAGGCGGTGGGTGCTGCAGAGGCTGCAGAAGGAGTGTTCTGCTGCCCGCTCAGGACAGAAGGAGCAACAGGGTCAGGCTGAGCCGCAGGGAGATGCTGAGAGGAGCCGGCACAGCGAGTGGCTGCAGAGAGTACTACAGGAGGAGATGAGGGTCTGTGCCGACGCTGCTGGCCGCTACCCCAGCAACTACAACGCCTGGTCCCACCGTATCTGGGTTCTGCAGCACATGGCCAAAGGCAATCTGAAGGTTAGACACACTCAGAGCACATGTTCTTGGTAGAACATAACTCATAATGTGTTGACTGTAGGCGACCAGCAGGTGAAATTATAATATAAGGTTTGGCCTCAGATGTAATTACTGCACAGCACAACATAAACTATATTGGTTAGAGAGCAGCAGTTATAGTATGTTATATGTAGTGAGTGTACTTCACTAGCATTTTCAGGTTGCCATTTTTTGCCGTAAAAGAGTAAAAGGGCAATAGCGTGAGTGTCAAATCCTTTCTGACTCTACGTGACCTTTTTACTGTCTATACCTCCTCTGATTCATACCGAAGCCCCTCTGGCGCTC
Source organism: Megaleporinus macrocephalus (assembly GCA_021613375.1). NCBI lineage: Eukaryota > Metazoa > Chordata > Actinopteri > Characiformes > Anostomidae > Megaleporinus > Megaleporinus macrocephalus. The sequence continues at coordinate 13,517,905 of CM038725.1, read as the reverse complement.
AGAGAGGTGACCTGTTTTGTGCTGAAGTATTTTCTCTTTGTAGAGCGAGCTAGAACTGTGTGCTGGTAGTTAGGAGAGCTTATTAGATCTCAAGGTTCACTGCATCTCAGGCCCTTTGATGTGTCCTTATCGGCTTTTAATGGGATTCAGAATTAGGCAAGTGTTCTAGGGCACAGTCGGAGCCGCAGGGCCTGAACCGAACAGGGCGGTTTGGGCACAACATAATGGTTCTGATTTTCTAACTGGTTAACAAGGTGGGCAGTCTTTATGTCTCTTTAGGGATACAGTCTTATTTACAATTTTTGCTCCACTAACAAGTATGAATTTCATCTTGTGGGCGGTGGGTGGGATATATCAAGCGATTAAATTAAAGTTTAATGATAGACTGCCTTTATTTCCCCACAGATTTCTACTAATCTGTGTGACCTTTCACGCATATACAAAATAAACATCATTTGATATTAATAACATTCTCTAAATGTGCGTATTTGGACACAATCTAATATCCCATTAGGCTTAATGGTGTTTTTGTCAACAATAGGGCTGAAACGATTGCTCGAGAAACTCAAGTAACTTGATTACAAAAAATCATGGAAGCAAATTCTTTGCCTTGAATATTCGTTTAATCCACACAACTAGACATGAACCGATCAGCGTTTTTGAGGCCGATTCCGATCGCCAATCACCTTTCAGCGCGATCGGCCGATAGCTGATACCGATAGAGGGCAGGCCTATATGCTACGGCAGGGCTACATGTAGTTATAAGCGCAAGCAAGTCATGAAACATGGTGGAAACTGGTTTATTATCATTTTTAATGAGCTCATGTGAAACAGCATAATATTTTAAACAAAATTAGCAGAAAATAAACAAAGTAAATCAAACAAATCAAACTAATACTGTAATCATTAAATTTAAAACAAAAATAAGCTAATTAAATAAATGTAGTCAAAACTGCAATCATTAAATGTATTGTTGCTGCTGTACTGTTCGTACCAGTCAGATCTGGTCTGGTGCTTCAGTCAGTCGGTGGAAAATGAAAGGGTGTTTATTTCCACCTAGTGGTTCAGATAGGAATGGCAGGGATCTCCTCTTCCTGGATGAAACGCTAGCTGGAAATACAGAAATTAGGCTCATTTGTTTAACGCCATTGATCGGCTCTCGGGATTGGCCGGGATCCTTAGTGAGATGGTGAGTTGAGATGAAGACTAGTAAAGCGTGTATGTTAGTTATGGTTATATGTAATAGCTGTATAAGACAGTAAGTCAGTGTGATGGTGAGTTGAGATGAAGGCTAGTAAAGCGTTTATGTTAGTTATGGTTATATGTAATGACTAGTTAAGAAAGTAAGTCAGTGTGATGGTGAGTTGAGATGAAGGCTAGTAAAGCGTGTATGTTAGTTATGGTTATATGTAATGACTAGTTAAGAAAGTAAGTCAGTGTGATGATGAGTTGAGATGAAGGCTAGTAAAGCGTGTATGTTAGTTATGGTTATATGTAATGACTAGTTAAGAAAGTAAGTCAGTGTGATGGTGAGTTGAGATGAAGGCTAGTAAAGCGTGTATGTTAGTTATGGTTATATGTAATGACTAGTTAAGAAAGTAAGTCAGTGTGATGGTGAGTTGAGATGAAGGCTAGTAAAGCGTGTATGTTAGTTATGGTTATATGTAATGGTTAGTTAAGAAAGTAAGTCAGTGTGATGGTGAGTTGAGATGAAGGCTAGTAAAGCGTGTATGTTAGTTATTGTTATATGTAATGACTAGTTAAGAAAGTAAGTCAGTGTGATGGTGAGTTGAGATGAAGGCTAGTAAAGCGTGTATGTTAGTTATTGTTATATGTAATGACTAGTTAAGAAAGTAAGTCAGTGTGATGGTGAGTTGAGATGAAGGCTAGTAAAGCGTGTATGTTAGTTATTGTTATATGTAATGACTAGTTAAGAAAGTAAGTCAGTGTGATGGAGAGTTGAGATGAAGGCTAGTAAAGTGTGTATGTTAGTTATTGTTATATGTAATGGCTAGTTAAGAAAGTAAGTCAGTGTGATGGTGAGTTGAGATGATTATCGATTCCATCGATTAATCGATGGAATAATTGATAGAATACTCGATTACTAAAATAAACGATAGCTGCAGCCCTAGTCAACAACAGTTTCAATGAACACATTGGTGGACAGTGCACGGATAGATCAGTTGATGCTTTTGTATCTTAAGGGAGTGTCTCTGCTATTGCAGATTCTTCACGATGAGTTGTCCTCCACAAGGCTCTGGGTGTCCATGCACGTGTCCGATCACAGTGGCTTCCACTACCGACAGTTCCTGCTCAAGGCTCTTCTGGGTGAGCTGGGTCAGTCATGGGAGAGGCCGCAGTCAGGGGCTCTAAACCTCTCTCCTCATCCCGCGGCAGAGTCCCACCAGATCCATCACTCTAATGGAGAAGGCACGGCCGGGGCAGCAGACGAACACCATGCCAGCGCTATTCCTCAGCTCTTCCACGAGGAGATGGAGCTCTGCACCGACCTGATTGAGTCTTACCCTGGCCACGAAACACTATGGTGCCACAGGTGAGTGGGGTGGAGACCTAACTGTAGATTTAGAGCATGCTATGTAGATTTAGGTCCTTCACTACTACGTTAATGATATCTTTGGGATGCCTTTTACCTTTTAATGAGGCTGAAATCAACTTCTTGTTCATGTTTTCTCATTCCACTTTAATTGGTGTAGCAGTCAGGCGACCTTAGGCACCAGGACGGAATGACAACACCATCTAAGGTGGAGTAGAAAGGAGCTGGCTCATCAGAAGCTCATGGAGCTTCATCAACCCTCTAAGATTTCTTCACTGTTGAAGTACTTCACTGATGCTCTTTGCCCCTTGCCTGATAGCAGAAGTTCTTTCTCAAGCTTTTTTGTCCAGATCTTCTACATTTTGACTGTTTCTCTGCCATCTTTTTACCTAATTGCCCCTCCCGGTCCCCCTTGCACCCAAACATGAACAATATGCCTTGTTGCTCATTGGCTGGGATAAATGGTAATAAATATTAATATTAAATATTTATATAAATTTAGTGTTAAACATGTTTTCCTGACATTGAAAACTTGATGCCCATTTTGGAAGGAGTGTAAACGGCTCTTTGACTTTTGCACTGTACTGTAAGCGCATTTTAGTGAAATCTTTTTTGGGACTAGGAATGATGGATGGATGGAGGCAAATGAGAAAGTTGTTTCTCTAGATGTAAATGAGTGAGTGTGGATTGATCGTGTGATGGATTACTTCTATCATGGCACCTTGCCCACCCAGCTGTACAAGGCCCACCAAGAGAGATTGTTGTTGCTGTCATTTGTAAATGATGAGTTACTAATAGATGCGTCCTGTTTTCTTACTCTGCAGCAGTTGGGATGTGTAAGGCTTTATCCAGAGTGCTGTTACATGGCTCTTTATATTAATCTCCATCTGGATTGGAGATCAGGTAGAATCTGTTCTCCAGCTGCATGCTGTGCTGATGGAAGTTGCTCCATCATCCACTATCAGAGCCAGCTTAAGCCAGTCTGGCTGTGCAGTGGGTGAGGAGTGTGACTTTGTCTGGAGTAGGCTGTCCTTGGCCTTCTCCTGGACTGGCCTGATGTGTTTATAGCACAGGGTTATAGTTTGATGGATGATCTTGTGCTGCAGAGCCATAGCTCACTGAGGAGAAGAGAAGAGATTCTCTCTCTCTCTCTCTCTCTCTCTCTCTCTCTCTCTCTCTCTCTCTCTCTCTCTCTCTCTCTCTCTCTCTCTCTCTCTCCTCTCTCTCTCTCTCTCTCCTCTCTCTCTCTCTCTCTCTCTCTCTCTCTCTCTCTCTCTTTTCCTGTCTGTCTCCCTCTATTATGTCCCTCTATCTATCTATCTATCTATTCCCGTCTGTCTCTCTCTGTCACTATCTCTTTCTGTCTCTCTCTCTTTCTCTATCTCTCTCGCTCTCTCTCGCTCGCTCTCTCTCTCTCTCTCTGTCTATATATATATATGTCTGTCTATCTGTTGCTATCTCTTTTTGTCTCTATCTCTCTCTGTCGTTCTTGCTCTCTCTTTCTGTCACTCTGTGTCTCTCTTTCTTTCTATCGATCTATCGATCTCTTGATCTCTCCCTTTATCTATCCCCATCTGTCTGTCTCTCTTTTTCTCTTTCCCTCTCCATTTATCTATCCCCGTCTCTCTCCCTCTCCATTTATCTATCCCCGTCTCTCTCCCTCTCCCTTTATCTATCCCCAACTGTCTCTATCTCTATCTCTCTCTATCTCTATCTCTATCTCTATCTCTCCTTTCTCTGCCTTTCTGCTTTGGAGGACAGCAGCTGCTCAGTGAATGGTGTTTATACCTACTCAGCTTGTGTTGTCATCCTACAGAGTGCCATAGCAACAGATGGGTGCTTTTCCCACTGCAGTTACAGTAAAAGAGAGATGTTTCTTCTCTCCTGCTGTAAGGCTGTTAGAATGGTTTTAATGTCCCAGTATTAGTAATAGGGCTGTAAAAAAAATATTGAGTATCACTGCACTATGTTTAGTGATATATCATTTCTCAAAAACACATTGCAGATTTTTAATTAGCAGTTTACAGTCAAAGATTGGTCGCAGACAGTGATTCATTTTGTGTTGGGTTTAAGCCACCAAATGCTGGATAGCAGTGTTCCTTGCCATTATACTCTTCCACTCCAACGTAATGTCTGCTTACTACTAACATTAGCATATACAAACCCATGAATATGGGGGTGTAATTATTATACTATGACAGTTTACTAAAAATTGCGACGTATCGCCTTGCTTACACCTGCTTAACACCTGTTACACCTGCTTAATACAAATCATGTCACCAGTTACTTGCCAGTACACAGCCCTAATTAGTAACATTACCTTTATTTGTGTAATATCTGTCATGCATAAAACTGCTGGTCAGTGTGTTTGGTAGCATATTTAATCAAAATGTAAAACAGTGTAATTTAAACTGGGTCTAGCCTTCGTATAATAATATATGGTATATATGGTACCTATACACCAGATCAGCAAGTAGTCATCCAGAGTATGCTGTCATCACATAGACAATAATAGCAAAGTGGAGGAAGTTGAAGTGTGCTTCTAAATTTGTTCTTTAACTAACTTGTATAAATTAATACAATTAATTAATATTTGTTGTAATAACAACATATTAAAAACATCCCTTCTCAGATTAGCTTCTCTGCCATATCCTGATTGGGATCCAGGTTAGACCACTCTGCTAGATGAGCGTACTATTTCTAGTAAAAAGTAAAATATTTAATATTCGGTAATTTGCTAACCTGGAGTGAGATAAAAGTAGATATCTGAGTGGGACACACCTCTCTATGGGGTCATTGCTGTGATGGACGTGACTTAAGATGTATTGTTTGCATTCTATGGCAGACAGAGTGGGCATATATTTACTTGGCTCTTTGTAAATGACCCCAAGACCCTAATTAAATTCAGGAATTTCTTTTTTGGTTTGGTTTGTACTGCTATTTTGTATCACAGTCTATGGAGAGTGTCGTTCATTCTCCCTCAAAAAAGAGTGGGGCTGTGTTTTAAGCCAAAATTCACAGATGTCCCAGTCTGATATATAACCATGATTTGATTAAACCCAGAAACCCCTTGCGCCAAGAGGCTGCCTTAATAACTCAGTACAGTTTTACTGTAAAGTGTAATTTGGTCAGTGTTGTTCTTTAGGCTCTATGGTACAACACACCACAATGACAAGAAAACAGTATATGGATTAACTGCATAATCTAAAGCTATCAAATAATAATGAACTTAGCTTAACTGTAACAAATCATGCATTGCCTTTCAAATAGTTTCCTAGTTATTAAATAGATCAAAACATATTCACATGACACATGTAGCAAAACCTATATGTAAATGGATGCTCCAATCAAGCTTTGTGAAAAATATCATGTACAATATAAATGAACTCCCAGTCATTGCAAAAGCCAGAAGCCCTTAATTTGTTTCATTTTCCGTGTTGGAAAAAGCAGGAAACACATTTAACAGGACGCCACAAAGAGGCCTCAGAAGCTAAATGTAATGTCACTTTTTCAGTAGTTAGTTTCCTCACTTTGCCTTTATAACAGTTCCAGACGTGCTTTGAGTTCTTCATTTAAATCTGTTGGGTTTTTTCCTGCATTGTTTTGAGGTCTGGACTCGAGGGTGGTCAGTCCATTGTTCTGTAAACACCAGCAGCTACTTCTTCCTTTCCCCAGTAACAGCTGTGTGATAACTATAGACCCATATTGTTCAGAGGAACGCTGGACAGAAACACCTGTGGATTTTGTAGGTCTGATTTTTATAGATATTTTCTAGATGAAAGCTGCTTATCTGACGTGGACAGATTTGGCAGTTAACTAAGGCTTGCGTGTCAGTTAGAAGTCCCATTTTGTCTACATCGTTTAACTTTTAAATGATTTTTTGTTCTATTTTTCTTTGACGTTGTCCTCTTTCTTAAGCGGATGGATCCTATCGTATGAAATCTCAGAAATATCTCCTGAGGAATGAGTATAATAATTGTACTTGTTTATTGCAAACATTTCAGCTACCATGTTTCTTTCAACAGACGACACGTGTTCTATCTGTGGCACCACTGGCGAAAGCACAGTCAGGGTACAGGGCCTCAGTCTCCAGTGCTCACGCACACTGCCGCTCTGCTCAGTGAGGCCCCGGACCCGCACGACGAGAGCAGAAGCTCGCAGGCCATGGATGTGGACTGCACGCTGGACAGCAGCAAGCACGGAGGCTACACCCAGGACACCAAGCGGCTGAAGAGAGGCCCTGTGCCGCCCTGCCCCGGCCTCCCCTCTGAACATTTGTTTGTCTCCAAAATCCTCACTAGTTGCCGGAGCCCCGAGCAAGGCCGTTTCGCCAACGCTTACAGGAAGTGGCTGGACTCTGTTATAGGTCAGTAGCCTGAGAAAAGCTTCTCCCACAGGGAAACGAGAGCCCTGGTAGGTCAACTCAGTTTTTAGGCACCGCCCACCTACACCCTGCCCTCTGTAAGTGGCTGGCCTCCTGTTTGTCAGTGAGCAAATTCCCCTTCATGATGAAAACCCAACGATGAGCCTTGGCAGAGTGACACTCGTCTGATTAGGCTGGTCTGCAGTGTCCGCTTTAGTTCAGGTACTTGATATCTTGATATCTCAGGTCTGTTTCAATATTTTGCCAGTTCTGTGTGACTTTTTTTTTAAATATAATTTCTTTCTCAAATTTTGTTACTTTTTTTTGTTTTGTTGTTTTTCTTCGTTTCATTTATTGTTTTCCGTCTTCCACAACTTACGGCTGCGGGACTTTCTTATGATGCTGCCTTCAGTCGTAGAGTTCCTGTCGAGAGACTGCGGTGCACACTTTAGGGACGTCTCAAAGCCCGAAGTTACCCTGACCCACTTTCTCCTTTTCTGTTTAATCAAGAGCGTACAGGGCCCGGATGCCCGTCTCCCTCTCTTCTTTGAGCTTTTGTACTGACGCATACAAATATCAGAGCGTTTTTTGCTACAACCCGACTCAGCAACGTGAGCACAATCAAGGATTTTTACAACATGGTTACATCATTTAGAGCAGCATAGTAGGTCAGGCCTTTTGTGATCAATATTTATTAATACTTTTGTACGCAGCTGACGAATATCCAGTGGAAACGGGTGGCGGGGCCCTGGGATTTAAGCTTTTATTTATCAGTTGCTGATGCAGTGGCTGACACTAGAATCTCATAGAAGCACATTGATTTCACTTTAGAACAATAAAGATCATCTGGCCATGAACATCAGATGAATCTTTGCGTTTAAGCACAAAGTATGTGTTGTTTATTATTATTATTATTGTTATAATTATTATTTTATTTTATTTTTTTTATAGCGTGGGATCACGAGTTTGCGTTTTCCTTATGAAGGGGAATTTCGACGTCTGCATTTGAGCGCAAGTCTTTTCCTCCACTCATCCGTATGCGTGGATGGTATTACCTTCTTAGAATCAGTACAAGCTACCAAGTTCAAGTCTAACTAACGAATGGTGCTTATTTTCTGCACCCACACAGCAAGGCTTTAACCAGCCTGGGTTGACAGATGCTGCTTATCTTTTAACACTACTTTGAATAATATTTATGCAAAAAAAAAAAAACTAAAAAAACTAAAAAAAAAATCTGATGTAAAATTCATGGTAGCTTCACTCATTTCATGATTTATTACAGCTAATGAGCTCCTAGGTCGATCCAGCTGTAGTAGGCACCCACCGATTGTAATAACTTTAGAAACCGTGCAGTCTTCGTAACAGTAGCGGAAGTGATATATGGCATAGAGGTCTGGATGTTAAACGCATAGCCAGTCGTACTTACAAACACACTTACTCCGTCATTTAACCGCATATGCAAAGCTGTTTCCTGGCAGTCCATTTTCTTGTTTTGTATTATTCTGACACTAAAATATTTAAAACTTATTAGGTTTGGGGGCGTTTATGGAGCGTGAACACCTTGATCTGCTTCTCAGATACAGGCTGACGGTCTGCTTGTAGACTAAACATGTTGAATTTAGTTTAGGGCTAGGCTTCAGCTGCGTCTGAACAACTGGACCTCAGAGTCAATGAGCTGACGCTTAATCTTAGACCGTTCGTCTTAGAAACTATTTGCGCAATTGCACAGTGACTGTACGTTTGAAGTGTTTCACCTCTATTTCTCCGTAGTGACTTTTTTTATCTGGGGCTATTTCAGTTTGGCTTTTCATACCTGGCCTTTCCGGAGCGTCTCCCTCTCGCACCATGTTCGCTCTGAGGTGCCGTAGCAGTCTGGAGTAGTAGGTTGCTGGTTTTTAATGCTTGGCAATAAAGTCCATTCTTCTCTTACTCCACTCCACCTTCCCTCAATCGTTTTTTAAAGCTAGGCTGCCTTCTGTCCGTTATCTCTTGGCGTAAGGAAACGTGTTTTGTGTTCAAATGTGTGTTCAGGTGCTCATGTTTCAGTATATCAAAGCTCATCGTTATAGGATTTTGGGTTCTGTTCTCAGCGCCAGCAAGTAGTTGGACAGCTGCTGTAGATCAGAAGCCTCACGAAGGACAGCTTTAAACAGTGATCAGTCCGTTTTTCCGCCAAGCACCACGTGGGTAGCGACTTGTGTACAATCCCTTTACGCCAAATCAAAACTTGCCGCGTTCACATGAGAAGTCTTCTTGTTACATGTCTTACTTGAAGCAGTGGTCATGTTTCTGGTAAGCGAGCTGCCTTCTTCTATTCGTTGCTTGTTCCGAAGTCATCAGAATCTTTCTTTCGTTCTGCTTCCATGGTCCAAGCTGGCACAAAAAGGAGAAATATATATGGCTCCTAGTTTTCCTCTCCATGAATTTCCTTGCTTCGTGTGTTACTGCTATACAGGTTCTGCCACTATATAGACTACCTGCTCAGTAAGCCACCTGCAGCTGGCACACAGTCTTGTCTAGATGAAAAGCTGTTGTTTCTGAGAATTCACTATATTCTGAGTCTTATCTTTACAGGGCTTCCACCTTAACGCTCTCTATCTATTATCTTTCTCAATTCTGAAAGCTCTAACTTCTAACAGCTGGAGGTATAATAATTTATGTCGTCTTAAAGAAGAGTCTAAAATGTTTGCATTTGTGTTACACGTTAATCTTTTTATTTTTTATTTTCTTGCATCACGTCTATGGATCAAACGCCGTACCGCAACATATGAAGAACTGAGCTGAAACACGCTAGTGCATCTATGCAGATACATTCTCATAAATTTCATCAAATGTTGGGAAGAACAACATTTTTGCTATTTTCCTTCTCATGTATGTTTAGGTAAGTTTACATAAGGTACTGTAGGGGTCTCTTTTTTTTGTTTTTTTCTGTTTTTGTTTTCAAACCACAAAAACTAACAAATCTAGCATCTCATCCATGTGTCCTATATTTATTTGTAGATTTAAAAAATGTGTATCCACAGTAAATGTTTTTGTCAGTTGCCTACCACATGAAATAAAACGTCTCTTGAAATCAGAACCTTGTGGGTTTGTATTCTGGTGTGTATTTTCTAGCAGCACTGTAACGAACAGGGTTGAGTAATATCCAGTATCTCGTATACAGAAGAAGAACTCGAAGGAAGACGCGCAGATGCACCCGAGGGTAAGATTGCCTCGGTCCCCTTATTTTATTTTATTTTATTATTTTTTTTTCTTTCTCCTGATCAAATGATGGGGCCCAATCTAATTTCGGCACATTTACTGAGTGGCTTTGGATTCATTTATTCTGAAACGTCATCTGGAGTCAGTGTATTCCTGGGATTTGTTCCCCTGGAAACTTTTGGGTTCCATTTGATCATTTTTTATTGGATAGTAGTGATCTGTGAAATTATATTAAGCTGTATAAAAAAATTTGTTAAAGATATATGGGTGGAGCTGGGAGGGGTTGGAGGGCTGTGGAGAGAGCAGCGCATTTGGTTTGGAGAGGAACTGAATGACCCTCTGTAGCGTATTAGATTTTATTTTTTTTTTTCTCTCTCTCTCTCTAGAGTGAGAAAGTACTGTTAGCCATCTTGTCTGGAAATGAGTTTGTATGTGTTTTTTTGTGGTTCAGCAAAGTTACACCTACACATGATTTGTTTTGTGATGTGCATTTGTACATATGTTCTTATTAATTAGATTTTGGACGCTAATGCTTTACTGGGATTGTTTTTATTGTTGAATATATGTATATATGACAAACATGTATCTACATTTTTGTCGATTTTGAGTTTTCTGCATCATTTGAACACCCCAATAGTCATTAAAATTGTGTGAAAATTTAATGATGAATGGACCAATAGAAATACTATAAAATAGCTTGGAACGAATTCTGGTTCCATTTACTTACATTGAAAGTAGAGTTTGTTTTTGGTCTCTCCTGTAAAGTTGCAATTTTGGAGCTATTGTTTTTCATTGGACAGCAATGATTATATAGTTCACACATCACAATACTTGGACGTTTTAACTTTTACAAGGTTCTAAACAATTTGGTCAAAAAGACCAGTAAACCAGTATTACATTCAGGGGCGTAGATTTAGCATGGACGGAAGTGACATGTCCCCTCCAAATGGGTTATTAAAGTGAAGTGAACTCACTACCATTTGTAAGTTGAAGCAACCTGTTGAATTCTACTCCAAACAATAGGGGGCAACATATCACCTGTTCACTTCTTACAGTTTCAAAGCAACATTGGGAGTTCAGCATCTAACTTCATCTCTTGACTGGCTCAGTGTGTCCCCAGCAGTGGAACGCAGGGCCATGCAGCGGGGCTATTTCTTCATCCTCGTTTGTTGGATGAATTCAACTCCACACTACAATAACTCACTAATACCCCCGGAGGTATACAGTGGTATTGTGAGGTAGGATGGGCTGGGGCTATCTGGTTGGCATACTGACTTCTTTAGATATCTCTCTCTGGAACACAATATATAGATGCTGTCAAACTGTTATTTCTTCACATTCTGTTTATAATTTTTCATCCAGTTGGAGTGTTTTAAGATCAAGTTCTGTGTGTTTTTTTTTTTTTTTAATATACATACATATATATACATATATATATATACACACACACACACACACACACACACACACACACACACACACATATATATATATATATATATATATATATATATATATATATATATATATATATATATATATATATATATATATAGAAACCTCGTGTTCACATTGACCAGATTGAAAACAAAACTGATTGCTGTTCTTGTTATTTCTTCTACATAACGTTTACATATCTTTATCCTGCATGTATTACACTCATGCACAGATGTGCTTTCGTTTTTTTTTTTAATGGGCAATGTTCTTAAGGTGGCAATAATCCCCCCCCCCCCCCCCCCAGTCACGCACCTGTTAAGGAACCTCTCATAGGTGTTAAATAGTGTGTTAGCCCACTTCTGCCATTTTCAATACAGGCTTAAAAGGAATACATTAAAACTTACTTTACTCCTGCTGAACACAAAGAAAGTTAATTCAAACTGGAGTCAGTGCTACTGGAAGTTAGTTCGCAGCCTGTTTTGAGCAGCAGGGCTTCATTCAGAAACGCTGGTGCTTTTGTTTGACTCCCAGGCCTCTGATGTCACGCCTGCCGTCAGGGCGGAGTCACGGAACTACCTTTTATTTTTCTTTCCACTCATATTCAGACAAGCCCCGCCTCTTAGGACCTGACTGGCTGGTAGTATCTTGCTGCCTGCGCTCGGTTTCAGATCGAGTGCTTACCAGCCAATCCAAGCGCAGGAGTCGCGGTACTACCAGCCAATCGCGGCGCAAAGAGGCGGGAGATGTCGGAAAACAGGTGCGGAAAAAAATAGCGCACTCGCGCAGAGTGTGAAAGGCAGGGACGGAAGATGGTGGAAAACCGTTAGACTGCTGAAAAACAGGTGAGAGCCGTTAAGCCGTTTTACTACTCCGCGTTAACTTTGAGCATTAAAATAACGGTGCCCGCGCGGTGACCGGCGTGTCGAAGTGGGGAGCTCTCCGCAGCGAGGAGGAAAGCGTTCTAGTCGGGTGTCGGTGATTTATTCACTTCGAAGCGGAGAGTTTTCTTGTGGTCGCCGTCGAAACGTCCGTTACAGACGCCCGAAGCTGCGCTGACAGGAGCCAGTAAACAAAGGCGCTTTTCTCGCGGAGCATGAAGACTGTTAGCTTGCTGCTACGCCCACTTCGCGGCTTTCAGTCAGCGGGCTAATGCGGACGAGCCCCGGGCCTGACTGTGTCGAACATAACTTTCTGACACGAATTTTATTCGCGGAAAAAACAAGCCGGGGGCTGAAGCGGTAAGTTAACGGAATAGGCTCAAGGATAAAGAGGAACCTAAGTAGTGACAAACTAACGGTAACAGCCGTGTGTAACGTAACGTTACTCTCGAGCGTTCCTGCGTAACCAGTGCTGGCTAATAACAGAGCTTGAGCATCTTCTCTTCTACGTGTGCTGGTGTTGAGAAACAGAAGCTGCTGAATCTGTAATGTCACACCCAGCCTCACGTTTCGTGACCCTCTAATCTTGACTAGGCTGCTTTCTGCCGTCCAGTGTGTTGACGCCCCGAGGGTGCCGTACATCTCCAGCCGGGCTCGGTGGTGTTGCCGTTAGCTTTTTTTCCTTCTCTCTCTCTCTCTCTCTCTCTCTCTCTCTCTCTTTCTTTTGAATGGCGACCTCAGTACAAGCCCCTGCTCTGCTGTGCAGGTGGGAAAAACAGTCTGCAGCAGCACCGTCGCCATAGATGTCCTGAAAAGCCTTGTAAAGACTGCGGATGCTGGACTTTTGGGTGTGTTTACAACCATATGTCCATCCGTGCATCGGTTTGCTTCCTCCTGATAGCAGGTACTACATCGCAGAAGGTGGAATTCACCTTCACGAAGGCTGCTTTCAGCTGATATCTTGAATTATTTCTTTATATATATATATATATATATATATATATATATATATATATATATATATATATATATATATATAATGTTTGTGTGTTTGTCTGTCTGGTCCTGCAGGTCTGTAATGTTTCCTATCGTTATGTCGCAGTAAGGAATTGGCTGTGGAAGAAGTCAGTTATGGCTTCATGGTTTACTCCAACACAGACCAAGTAACACTGATTTGGTGTCTCAGTTCATGCTTAAGAACAAGCAATGACTGAAGCCTTTAAACTTAAGATGAACTGTGTCTGCATCTGCAGTGTGTGTCATTTTTTTTTTGTATTTGTATGCGCTCTATGTCCAGAAGTGTTCAGACAGCCTCACTAATAATTGAACTAATATATTCTGCACCCATTGCTGACACAGGTGTTCATTTGCTCACCCACAGCTTGTATAATCTCCACGGAAAAGGCAATGCCAGTAGAGCCTAATGTCACCATGCCGGGTGCCAAGTGTCAGCTAGAGGTTATAAACCCCCTTCCCAGCATTGGCCTGTCCAGCAGTGGAATTGCATTCTCTGGAGTGATAGAGTGCCATCGTATACCTTTAGGAACATCAGTCCCTGACTTCACTTATGCCCCAGTGGCTAAGCACAATCAGATCCGCCCAACAGTTTAGTGTAAAGCCTTTCTAAAAGAATAGGCACTTTATTGGCAAACAGGAGGAAGAGTTAAACTTCCCGTTAAAGGAGCCATAGAAAGCATGTACTTGGTCTCTGATGTCTGTGTGATTTTAGTGGAAAAAAATGCCCAGATGCAGTTTTGCATGCCTATTTACGTCTTAGGATTTGGACCATGAATGAATGTTTTCCTTATTTCAGTGAGCTCATGTATAGGTTGATGAGCTCTGCTCTGATTTGCTGCGTTACATACTGTAATAGACACAGACAGCAAAGTAAAATGAACCTCTGTGTAAAATCTAACGTATGAGTTGCTATTGTGGCTGCTTCTGTCTCTTTAGTGTTTAACGTTGGGTAATGCTGCTCAATATTGTCCAAGGTTCGAGAAACTGTCCTTAGTGAACCGTGCAGAGCAAACTAACATCTTGGAATTAAACTTGGCCAGGATCTTCTTAAACATGTGGGAGCTAAAGTTGGCTTCCTATTTGCCACCTTCCTTTTAGAAATTTTCTGTTCCAGCTTAAATGATGATGCAGTTACATCCTAGTATTAGCACAAGCTGTAGCATTTCATGTGGAACGGAACTTGTGATAAGGAACCTGGTGAATACGAAGCCATTTTCATCCTTGTTTAAAGACGAAGAACAGCTTTGTTCATTGCCAGTTCCTTGCTGACATTGCCATTACAAGCTGGATAGGTTTTTTGTTTCGCATAGACTGCCATTTTCCTTGGCAGAAATTTGGGGGGGATGTACTGAGCCAGGACTGTTACGTAAGAGTCTGGAATTTTGGAATCAGCCCATTTTATTGCCCTGTTTTGATAAGTATATGTTGGAATCAGCCACCTTTTACAAATGCTGGACTATAAGAAGGAACAAAAGTGCTATGTCAGTACTTTGTACTGTCCTTGGTCTGGCATGGCACTGTACATATAGTTTTCCTTTCTGTGGCACATTTAATACCTGCTGTTTTAGAAAAATGTGAATAGGTGTCCACATACATTTGGACATATTATGTATGTAATGTTCTTATTGTGATGTGTTGCTATGATACAATTGAATAATAATGCTTAAGTATGAATTCTCTGTTCTCCTCCCCTCTATTTATAGTATACCACCTTAGAAAAGCACCCGTAAGTCTACATATTAATCCTACAAGTTTAATGTTGATAGACTTGTTGGTAACATTCAAATCATTGCTGAAATCAGTGTTGACGAGGTAATGGTCACTATCTATGAACAGTTATACTTCCCAAATGTGTAGGGCCAAATTCACATCAATGAATTATTGTAATGAATGGGTAAATAAGGACTAAACAGGTGTAAATATTCCTCATCCCACCAGAATCCAAGCACCTGTTAAAATGTGCACCTTTGAGAAGACAACACAGCTTTATTGACTGTCAGTTCCAAAAGCACTTTTGAAAACGGAGAAGCTATTTGCTTTTGTCATGCCATAATAACGTGATCCTCCAGTCATTGGGAAAGTGAACATCAATTTCATACTGAAGATAGAGTCGATCTGCTTTTTCCTATCCAGAAGAAAAAAATCAATTTTCCTGCATGGTCATCTGTTGAATATGTATGCAGTGCTTGTTTATCACCCTTTAAGATAGGGTGGGGCATTAAATCGCAACCTCTCCCTGGAATCCTCTGATGCGGCCATTTAGACGTTTTTCTGTCTGCACCTTAAGGCTTCTCCTTAGCTAAATCGGTGATCTTCCTCTGAGCCCTTGGAGAAATCAGATCTGAAAACCATGTTCTGCTCATGTTTGTTTTTCCATCTTATTCCGCATTGATTTCTTGTCTGTGCTCTTGTGGGTTGGCGTGCCACAATTAGATGTCTAGGAGCCGGATGACATGGCCTGTCTTAAAAGCAAGGCATTTGTAGAGGTTGCATGCTTCAGGCTCAGTCCTACCAGCAAACGCTCACGGCAGGGGCAGGATCAAAAGGTGATGCTCGGCCGAATTTCCCTCGAGGAATGTTTTTTGGTGTTATTGCTGTCTTACCACTTCTGCCTATGTTTTTAAATGAGCTCTTGTTTGCAAGTGGACTTGCATGTTCAACAGAACCCCTGTTCCCTGTGGAAACACTTTCTAAGGAGAGGTGTGAGGTGGTCAGCATGGGAAATTTCCTTCCTTGCTTGGCTTTTTAACCTAAAGCCATGTGGCTTAGCTGAGATAACCAGCCCATTGCTGTGTTTGTAGCTGATCTCACATCAAGGGTGGGAATTTTTTTGAGCTTCTGTGGGTGTATGTGAATGTGTGCCCATGTTCTGAAGGTCTCTTTTGGACTGTGTCATATATGTATTTGCACAAATATGCACACAGGCTTAGAATTTTTGCATTTGGCTGGAATATGTGCTGAGAAGGTTAACCAGCACTGATCTGAAAAACCACTGATCTTTATAATTATTGCTTAATTTACTAGTTACTAAAGGTGCCATAGTGTTTAAACTGTATTTACATATGCATAGTTAAATAAGGAGAGCTCAGTATATACAGGCATACCATGGACTGACATGTCATGAACACAGATGTCTCCAATGTTAGATGAAGATCTTACATTTCTAAAAGAGGACAGTAAACCAGACTGATTCCAAAATCCCAGATTGTTACAAAATGGTAAACATTTTGGAGAAATCTACCATTCCCAAAACCAAACTGTCACTGGGGAAGCTTGATGTTCCTCTTTAAAAGAAAGTGGATGAAATTGGCTTCTTTTCCAGCTTCTGGATGGAATCTTCTGCTCCATCTTAAATGTTACATCTTGTAACAATGCCAGAATGTAACTGTCGCACCATTTAATGTGGAACAGAAAATTTTGGCAAATAGGAAGCCAACTTCAGGTTCCACATTTTTGATTCAAAGTTGCTTAGTTTGCTCTGCATATTTTACTATGGACAGTAGGGCTGTGTATTGGCAAGAACCTGGCAATACAATACGTATCGTGATACAGCGGTCAAGATTCAATATATCGTGATATACTGAGATACTGCAAGCAAAGAGAGAGATAGCAGTTTTTTCTAATCTTACTATTAAACACACCACTATATGAACAGGTTTGTCAGTGCTTACATTGCACCCTTGTCCTGCTTGTTACTGTTGGAGTGGAGCTGAAAATGGATACACACAACACACAATGAATCGCTGTCTGCCAGGAATCTGTGTATCGGTGCTGTGTTTTTGAGAATAAATACATATATATACATATTGAATATATACATATATATTAAATATTTCAATATTTTCTAGGGATGCACCGATACCACTTTTTCCTTAACAATACCAATACGGATACCAGCTTTTAAGGTATCTGCCGATACCGAGTACTGATACCGATACCAACTCGGACTTAAATGCTCGGTGCAACCACGCCTAATGTCCACGCCTGTCCACGCCTAATGGACAGTTGCTCAGCCTTGTACAATATTGAACATATTTTGCTCAGAGACTGAAGAGACTACAGAGAGGAGCAGTTCCACCTTTATTTATCACAACCACACCAACAGTAACCTGTAAGTCGCAGCCATGCTGTTTAATATTATCACTGTTCACTAGTTGAAGTAGATCATCTTATGCTGAAAATTGTACTTTTTCAAATAGCAGTTAAGTAGTAGTGTTTAATACCTATATACCAGCACCCATGCTGGATGCTGGTATATCCTAGGAGTGACTTAATAAGGTCCTGGTGGGTGGTCACCGGTATCTGGAGCCATGCTGTGTGCAGTGCATCCCACAGCTGCTGTAGGAAGCGTCCCACAGATGCCTAATTGGGTTAAAGTCTGGGAAGTTAGGGGGCCACGGTAGTTCTTAAAAGCGTCGGTAATGCATTTCTGGCCATGTGAAGTGTCACACTGTCTTGCTGGTGAATCCCATTCGCCCCAGGGAATGGGATTTTTTTAAATTATTTTTTTTATTAGGTAATGGCATGTAACCAATCAGAAGATGTGTTAAGGTTACTAGACTTTTAGGATAGCAAATAAAATGTTTACATTGTAGACATCACAACTGCCATCGTTCCCATCACCACTCCTGTAAAGAAATCTGAGTCAGTAAGTTTCTCTACAGTGCACCATGTCGCATCAGACCACTCTGAATAACTTTATATCTCAACTACTTAATAATGCAGAAATTGGTGGAATTTGCCTTTAAGCTGTCTGGTTGTGTTTGTAAAAACAAATAGAGCATGCAGACGGTGGCGACAGCTCAATTTAAGTAGACGTGATTGAGAATACAGAAAAAGACATACAAGGAAATGATGAAAGAAGATTCATGGGTAATTTAATTTTGCATGTTGCAGTTACCTTGGTCATATTAGTCTTGGGAATACAAATGTCTCTTTGTAATCATTTGTATCACTGACTGCTCAGTCTGTGTCTTGCGCCTCTCAAGCCAGCGTGCATGAAAAATGTATAAATCACGCATGATTGGTGTGAAAAATACAGGAGAGAACATGGATACGATTGTTTGGCTCCACCGAAATGCAACATATAGTGACTGCGTTTGTGATGTGTCTTGACAATCACAGTATGAGGCGTCGAACAGAGACAAAACACACAATATCTTTGCGTGAAGGAAGTACAGTAACAGCCTATTAACCAAAATATGATGACGTGCACCCCTCTGATGAATGTTGTGATATGAAAGCTGGAGGCCATATTAATTTTTAAGCACATGGTGGCAAATTGTGTCTGGTCTGGTGGCCTGGATATGAAACCAGGGAGGTGAAACAGCTGCAGTTCAATAAGATCGGAGGGCTGCGTAGCCTTGGGCTGCTTTCGCTCATTTATTATTTGTCATGTGTGGCCTTGGAAGTCAGCAGGATTTTGACTGTGGACGAGATCTGTAATTCCACTTCACCTTTGTGGTGGTTCGGTCTATCAGTGTAGTCAGGACCGAGTCAAGTCAAGATCAAGGCGCTAGCCAACACAGGCAGAGCATTAATAGATGCTGATTTGTCTGTGTTTTCTTTATGCTATACGTGAACTCTTGTGAGTCGCATTGTTAGGAGTACCAAGCTGATAGACCAGTGAGGATATGGGGACTTTGGAGGAGCATTAAGCTTGTCGAATGTGTTTACTCATTTAAAAATGAATTTCTCTATGTTTGGAGGTGCGCCATCAAGCTCTGTTTGCTTGACTTCCTTGCCCATCAGGTTCCTGCATTACGCAGGCTTGTCACTGTGCAAACACAGCATTGCTTACTCACACTTCTGATCGAATGGCTTCTACAACAGCGGTATTCATTTCCTCAAATAAACGAGGCTTATGGAAAGTACAGGCTTTTTATTTATGTAGCAGCTTTCACTGTCAGGTAGAGGAAAAAGAGCAGTAAACACTGGAGCCAATGGATCGCTTCAGCATGATTTTAAATGTCAGTATAAAAATAGGTTAGCCGATAGCCTGATGCACAAGCAAGAGAGAAGACAGGCGAAGGAGGAGAAGTGAGTGCCGCTGGAGGCTGCCTTTTGATGCTGGTTGGAGACCAGTTTTGCCATTTCTCTGCTAATGACCGTAAGGATTGGGGGCAGGGGAATGGATCTGAAACTAGCATACAAAACTTGTTTTATTGAAGTGTTATGAAAATGTTGAGCGTTATGAAAAAGGAGGTGTATACGTTTCAGAGAACATCCGTCGGTATGTATGAAGCTACTTTCTCTTTGACCTTGAGCAATAAGGGATGCTGTTTAAAGCAGAGTAATACTTTTCAGTAGGAAAGCCATAAGAACTGTGTGGTGATTGTTTTAATTGAGAGAAATCAAAACATCCTCCTGGAATAGCCAAAACATCTTTTCCACTTGTTTGACGGCCATCTGGCTGCAGCCGTTTGTGGTGGAACGTTTTGTGTGTTCAGATGAAATCATTAACTCCATGGGAGATGCTATAAAAAGACCCTTAAATTAGTTATTTTTCATTTTTGCATGCACTAAATAAAAAAAAATGAATTCTTAATAAGGCAAAGAACTCACTGCAGCAAAATTAATGTAAGCAGAGTAATTGCTGAAGTTGGAGAACTGGTTAATTATATACTGCAGTCTTTTTGGCTTTAGCATGGCGAAAATAACATTTCAAAGTCGTAATTAATTTTTTTCTGACAGTAATCCTCTGAATACTCTCGACTTTATTACTCATGAGAAAGCAGAGCTGACAGAATGTTAATACAGCGTTTGCAAGATGCACAGGACTTAATTGACCATGTTTAATAGTCATTTCTAATTGAATTTATTAATATCACAGCCGTCTATCCATTTGAGGCTGAAATGTTTGTTCATACTGGATAGTTTATGTGAAGTTCTAAACACAGAAGAGACAATTTTTTTGTGTTTAGGTTCTCTGAAACCACGTCTGCCCAGCAGCAAATGAACACATTGACAGCTCAGGGTTGTGTTAAATGTCACTGAATTGTATATGAATGGATTGTGTTTACTGAAGTAGGCTATGGGTGGTGCCTGTATGTGCATTATACTCATGGATCATGGATCATTGCTGACAATGAAGTACGTTGTAGCCATTCATACCTAATTTGTTATCAGTAGTAATTTTTCATTAAGGGAATGATTTGTTAACCTGTAGTGGTGGGGTTGCGTATTTGCAACCTACTAAGCCCCCCATCTAAAGCTCCCTTACCTGAGAAATTGTGGTGGCTGCAAGGTTTTTTGCTGTCGCCTCAGTGCCAGTCCTGATTTTGTTTTGCTTCTTGATGTTTTACTTCTTTGATGGTGAGGCGCTTCACCCTATTTTGCTTGGTTTCTTTTCTGGATTAAATAATTAAATAAGTACGTACAAGTCTTCGGTTTTGCAAACTTCTTGCAAAGCAAAATATTCATGTTTTATTGTGTTTTTAATGTTAATTCAGTAGATTCAGCTTAATATTACTAGTTCCCACCTAAACAGCTAATTTGGGCTATCAAAGCGTCCCTATTACTAATTTTAATTCTAGTAACACTCTTCTGATGGGGACATTCTCCATCTTCTTCTCCATTATAATAACTGCAGTGCCCTGTAAGGTGGAACAGGACAATTTGAACAAAGAGCTGAATGTCACTGCAAGAATGTAACTGCTGCGCCAGTAGTGGTGAAAAGTAAAAATATGAACTAGAAGCTGGCGACTAAGAAACTGACTTTCAATAAGAATAAAGATGAGGAGTAATAACCCTACTGGGATTTTGATGCACGGGTTACCAATAAATATGCATCACGCTAGGACATTTCAGAGATTCTTCTTTCTACATCTTCGAGCTAGGGCTATAGGGCCACCAGATATACAGCCAGTGTGTGGTTTGTGTGGCTACTGTAGCTGTACATGCAGCCTTACGTGGCAGAACCTGCTCTGAAGGGCTCATTCTAAGCTAATGAAAACACGATTTGTAGTTACAGGTAATTATACACTAATTAATACATAGCTTCCTATGCTATATTCCATTTCTGCCAATAGCTCCCTCTAATTCTTACACAGTGCTCCTTTAAATATGGATGACTTGCTTCCTCTGGGGTTTGAAAGAAAAGGTAATGTCTACATTGATTTTCCACCCTCTACATCTTGCATACTGCAGTTGCTTTATGAAATACATGGCAAGTCTGACATTGAGAGCCTGCTCATCAGTAGTGGTGAATGAGGAAATCACCTAGCCAGTGTCAATGACAGCATTAGCAGTGTAGCAATCATGCGAACCGCGCCAGCTGCATGACAATATGAACCTGTGGGGAAGACAGGTGTCCTCGATCAGCTAATTCTCTCGCGCTGTCTACTCACACTGGCTTATTCGAGCTGTGTGCATGGCGTTGCATGCTTTATTGTTTTATGGACAAGAGAGGACAATGCTGCTGCTGGCAAGTTCTCACAATTCAGGCAATTTACATTCTTAGTCGGACAGGCTAATTGGTGTGTCATTTGTATTCAGCACTCCTCAAAGACTCTCAGATTAACAGTGTTGCCTTGTATGAATTACTCTAGAGATAGAAGTTTTTCTTTATGTCTCTGGCTCATGTCCGCTCTCACGCTCTCTTTTATCATTACTTTTGTAAAAACAGTGCACCTATGTACATGTATATAGGTCTGTGTATGCTATGTGTGGGTCTGTGTGTGTGTGTCTGGATGTGTAGGCCCTGCTGTGATAATTCCAGAGCTCTCGAAGGTCGCTCCACATGACAGCGGCTCTGTCTGGGAGCCAGAGAGCGTGCTCAGTGGCGTTCTCTGGGAGCAGAGTCGGGCTGGCCTCTGGCACAGATTAGCCCTGCATAATGTGAGGGGGATTAATGCTGTGGGGAATGTATGGGTGGAGGGGTTGGTGTTGGGGGTCTAGAGCTGCACACCCATTGCTTCAGGACAATAGATCTCCAAAAGCAATTGGGCTCTCATGAACTCTGAACGTTCATGGTTAATGATAGTATAGGCTCACTGAGCCGCATTGCAGTTTGCTCATTTATTCAGATTACAAGCTCAATGTGTTTAATATGTGCTGCATCTACTGCATGGGAGAACGGCACTCAGGACTTGGAAAAAAGTGTGATCTCCAGCTCAGAAACATGTAGAAGCAACACCTGAGTTGGGCAAAAACCTGGGCAGTCAGAAGCTTGGGCAAATTTTTCCAAGTGGAAAGAAATACAATTCAAACAGAATGAATGATTATTGGCTTGGAAATGCCTGAAAGTGAAATCCAGCATTATATGATGATTATATACAGGGCTGTGTATTGGCAAGAACTTTGTGATACAATACGTATTGTGACGTACAGTGTCACAATACAGTGCGATATTGCAAGCAAGGTGAGATATTTGCGTCCTTGTGCTGCTTGTTAATGTTGGAGTGGATCTGAAAATAGATTACAGCACTGCCATCCAGTGGTCAGGGGTTTAAACACAACTCACAATGATTCACTGTCTGCCAGGAATCTGTGTATAGATACAGTATCACAAAACATAGTATCCCGATATTCGATATTTTTATATTTTCTTAAACCCCTAATGATTAATTGAACTGTGCTGATTTCAGTAAAAGCGATGAGACCAAAACTACTCGTGGACAGTTTCAGGTAACCAGTTTCTATAAGAAATGTAGTGCTATGTTACTGCTTACTGGTTGTCAGATTGTTCCTTTCATTGCAGCCGTACATGGTTAAGAGAGCTCTTGGAGATTTCACTAATTGCTCACAAGCACATTAAAGGCTTACATTTCTGAAGTGAAGATTTAGCATATTGCAATGTGTAGTTTTAAGTAGATGCACGTAGATGTGTGGGTCCACTAATTTGTCCATGAAAATGTGTGACATATGATGTGAGGGAGTGTGCGTGCTACATGTTTTAGCTCTTCTGAAGGTCACCCCTCCTCACCTGCAGCTCCAGTGGGAGCAATTAGATCCAGCCACCCACCAGTTTCCTTTCCCTGCATCTCTTTCTGCTGTGTCCCCCCAACTGCTTAACTGCTAATACCTGCCGAAGCAGCCTTACAGTTCTTACAGCCATTTTTCCAACACTGTTTGTCCTGAATAACATTGTGTTATAAAAACTGAGGTGTCATCTTTTACTTACACAACAGTTCTTCTTACTTTAGATGCAACTTATGTAAAATTTGTCCTCAGCACTTGCTTTTGAAAGCACAGGAGGTCTTTTTAGTCCACATGTTAAGATTTTGTGGAATTTTGCTCGTATTACTCAAGCCTTAGTCATATTTGTTTATTTTTTTATAGTCATCTGATGAATGACTACATTGGACAATGACCAGACAGGCGCTCAGTAATCAGGTTGATCTACTCTTCAGTTCAGCTGCTGTGTTCAAAAACAACAACAAGATATTGCAGTAAGCATGCAGAAATGTCTCGGTACGTTAGGAGAGCATCAGTTGGCTGTCAGATCTTGTTACTGTGGACGGAAACAGAGGGCCAGGAAATGGAAAGTGAGGCATTTTCAGAATTTCTGAGAATGTACCCCTCTCTCCCCTTAAGCGTATACCTGATCTGCTCAGGGAGAATACCCATTTATTCAATGACCTGACAAAGGCTACTGGTAAGGCAGGTGTTTTCAGAGTTTCTTTGTCTTTGTAATAGCTTAGATGTGACCAGCTTTTTACAGAGTTTTACAGTAAAAAAAGCTAAAAGCGTTGCAGAAACTCTGTAACCATTAAATGTGACCCCAACTTTATGTCTGTAAAATTTACATTGGATGACTCATTTTAGAATACAGTTACTGGACTGTTGTTAGGGGTGTAAACATACACGGACACCAGAGAGATGACGACTGTATCAGTGTTATTGCTCTAGAGCTGCACTTAATGATTAATTTCTTAATTAATTAATCTAACAATTATTTTTCAAATAAGTTGATCAATTTAACAACTAATTTTTAGATTACTCTATGTGATCACTTAATGTGAGTGTGTTAGGAATTAATTTTTTTATTATTTTGTTATGGATTTGTAACTAATGGATGATTTTGTGTGTGTGTGTGTGTCTGTGGTAATTTGTTGTCGAAAGAACGCAAGGGGCTGTGAAATTAATGACCCTGCACTGTATCTACACTGAACGATTAAGAAACGGCTTTTCAAGTGACTACAACTGAAAGAAACATGTTACATGTGTTTATAATCTTAAAGTAGACAGCTAAGATAAGAAAAAACAAATAAACAGGTGCTGTCTTGCTGCCATGTTGATGAAGTGCTACGGGATGTTTGCGCTTCAAGTACTCAGGCATAGCAGTTGACGTGTTGCACAACCTACGGTAATGTAATTTTGTAAGTCTTTGTAAGAATGTATTTGCGTTAGAAGGCAATCAAATATCTATCTGGAACAGCACCTTGTCACGTTTTTGCCTACCGTTACATCCCTAACTGTTGCTCATAAGTTGTATTAAAAAAGGAAGAAACTAAAGAGCAGCAAAGTGTCCCTTAAAACCGAAGAGTTGGTTGTGAAATTGGCAGCAAAAGGAACTGAAAGTGATTTGTTTGCTGAATGGAAAATAAAAGTGTTTCTCAAGTCTGGTGAACAGGTTATTGTAGTTCAGATTTGCGTATGTGACCAGACAACAGAGCCGACTGGCTATCAACAGCGCGCACCACCCCCACCCCTGCCTGAACTGTACTATATGCTTGCTGTCAGTGGTCCAGTATATGATGCATCCTGTGTTAGAAGGATGATGCTGTCACTCCTGCCCAGTGAAAGAAAGCATAAATCCATCCATCACTCATGCCCATGTGCACACGCTCATACACGCAAAACCTCACCCTGGGGTGGCAGTAGTCTTAGCTGGTGAATGAAAAAAAATGCTTGGAGCAGGCTTTCACATGGCACCGATGTAAATGGCGCTGTCAGCCAAGGACAGGCGCCTGGGAACCTCTGGCCCAGATACTGACGGTAGCCTGGGAGAACGGCGCTCTGTGTGCACGCACGTGTCTTTCACACTAAGCCGTGTACCAGTTAGTGACTGAACACTGCTGGATGAACTGTAATTTTAGCTCTCGCTGGAAATGGTCCTTTTTAACATTTAATGTTAGAATGAATATATGAATGATGGTTGGATTGTGAAACAATTATGTGATAACTGTAGTCATTTATGGAAGAAATTAGATCAGGCAGTCGCACACACTTCCTCAGAATGTTACAGTATCAGATTGCTTTCTGTGGTCAAAATGCTCTTAAATTATTTTACACTTATCTGTCTCAAGATATATACACAGCCAATTAGCTCATACTAAAACCGACCTCAAAGTACCGTATGAATAGTTGGTGTGTCCTCCCCTGCTGGCCTTTAGAAGTTCAGTGTAGCTCAGCACCACAGTTCAAGCTGTATAATTGCTCTGACAGTAAGATATGGCCATTGGTTTTAAGTGTAGTAACAGCAGATGTGTAATCCTGCTGCTGTTGTTTGAGCGAGCTGCCCAGCTGCAGACTGTGGAGAACTTGAAAACGCTTTAGATTCCGCTTCATGGTTGCCTGGTGTGTCATTAATTAGTAAAGATGCACTATGGGGAGAGATGTGCTTCAGGGTTTGAGCCCATGTGTGGTCTGTTCTAATGCAAGTCTGTGATTTTGGTTTGTGTTGTAGCAGAAGCTCTTAAGTGTTGCTCTTCTTGTCTTTCTTAGAAAAAATCATCTGAACTGAAATTTACTGGTGGTAGAAACTATTGGAAATGTGGTCAGTACTAGCTTTAGTGCTAAATGTTATTGATATAATTTGATAATTTGAAATATATCCTGGCATCGGATTGTATTAAGTTTAGCACTTATATAGTTATTTAAGCATGCTGTCTTTGTACCGGGAAGGTCTTAAAAACTGGTCATAGGTTGCTTTAATTGGACTTTTTCGTTCTGTTCTGCTTTTTTTATGCACACAAAATTTTTGCAAGTTAGCTAGAGAGAAACTAGGTTGGAAACTAAGTATGAAGCTTGCTGATTATTACATTTTATATGTTTCTTTAAAAACAGTCAGAATTTCCCATATGTGCACTTAAGTTGTTGTTATAGATCAGTACTTCTAAAACTGAACAATGTTTTTTTGAGGCACCAATACTGGTAAACGTTTAGATAGTAGGGATTGCACAAATGTAGTTTTTTTTATGTATTTTAAGTGTTTAAAGCGACTTTACAAATCTGTGACAAAGCCAAATAGCCTTCTTGGCTAGAACCAGAATCAGAACTAAAATTTGTATCTAACTTAGGTGCAACCTAGGAGGCCTTGTGGGGACCTCTGACCGTGGTGAAGGTCTGGAGAGCCGGAGAAATTTAGAGCGCCATAACTTGGTGAAAATAAGAATAGCCAACTAAAAACTTCATAGCATTATAGGGCCTAACCTTTAATTGTAGTCGTTAGACAACTGGAGACAACATTTAGTATCTGATCATCGAGTAGTCATCATCAAGTCAGCACTAGGCAGTAAAGTCTGTGTAACCTGTAATAGACAGTATACCGCCCTGCACTACATTAAGCTGAAATTTACTGAATGGCAAGTCTCATTTGAAAATGGTTTCAGCACTCTGCTCAATTTGGATCCCTGTATTCTCTGAACACTACTAGAAGGTACTTCTAAAACTCGACATCTAGACCTCTAGTGGCTCTCTTCAGCTCCCCCTCTTCTGTCTGTGTTTGTTTACAGCTGTGTGCATGGCTGTGTCTGGTACTACACTAACCTGGAGCTGAGTTGCTGGGGCCTGCTCTCATTCACCAAGCATCAGGGAGCAGCAAGAACCATCCACCTACTTCTTACTTAATAGGCCTGTCTACTCTGACCACTGGCACGGCTGCAGCAATCGTCCGAGAAGTAGATGAGCCTAGAAGGCAAGTCTCCATTGCCTCCAGTTGACATATGAGAAATTAGTGTGCAAGAAATGTATGCATTTGGTGGAACTGTGGAACCAAAATGTTGTAATGTAGTAATGAAAATGAATAAGTGTAGGTCCACTTATGGGGTTTTTGGATGGAAATGTTTCTAGCCAATGTACTGTAGACTTATCAATGGTCTTCATACAAATGCCTTCTAGTAACTGTTGCAAACAAGCATGCGGCCATGCCAACTGTAGCTTGATTATATAACCAAAAACTGCACCCAGATTGTCCTAACAATCCAGTCTATATGTACAAAAGCCTGATGGAGATGAAACATTCCGGCTGGACTGCTGCCTTATTCTTCACTTTCACCCATTGCACTGTACGACAATATGCTGGTTTCAGTTGACAAGTGTGACTATTGTTTGAAATTAATATCATGCTTTAAATTCAGCAAAAGCTGAGTTGATTGCTACCATTTGCGCTGGGATAAGTCCAGTTTGTCCAGCATTTTGTAAAGTCTATTAATCGTCACACAGGTGTTGCTCCTTTTGGCCTTACTACCTGTGTTTGTCTTTCTACCTCCACATTACATATAAATGGCTGTGGCATCAGAAGAAGTGAGACAGTAGCCTTTGCACTAACATCCAGAATTAAACTGCTGAGGTCACGTCCGTAGTGGCCGAGGGAAGGTTGAAGATGAAGAGCATGGTGTTAAGTGGGCGTGAATAGGTGTGAGGTGAGCTGCTAGCTCATTCTTCTGCTATGAGGTGAGCTGGGTACTGCCTCATTACTGGAGCTGGAGCAAGTAGAGGAGAGCCACTGGAGTACTGGTCCACTGCCATGTTCTCTGTGCCTCAGCTCACACAGCTCTTATACCATATGCATAAAGGCAGGCGCTTCTGTGCTTTAAAAGTGGACAGATGGAGTACAGAGGGTTGTGAGAGTGATATTCATGGTGTATGCGTGTGTGTGTATGTGAGAGAGAGAGAGGGTACGGGAGTAACTTCTCGTCTGGTAAAATAATCTCTTGCAGACAGACTTTCCCAGGGCGTGCCCTGGTGCACTGAAATCTGTTCAAGAGTATTTAGCCTGTGTGAACTGTATCAGGGCTCACTGCCTAATCACTAATGGCTCAAGTTGCTTCTGTGTTCTCTCTCCCTTTCCCTATCCCTCTCTCTCTCTCTCTCTCTCTCTCTCTTTCTCTCTCTCTCTCCTGAGGCTTCGGAGGACAGCAGCTGCTCAGAGAGCAGTGTTTATACCTCCTCAGCTTGTGTTGCCATCGTAAAGAGTGCCATAGCAACAGATGTCTCTCTTTTTTTTCTCGTCTCTGCCCCTCATCTTCAGTGTCTCTCTCCTTCTATCTTTATCTCACTCTTTCTCTCTCTCTCCTAGTTCATTTTGGTTATATTTAGTAAATCAGGCTTCATTATCTTGAACATATTGAGATGCTGTATTGCCAGAGCATCGCTTGCTTTAAGGAGTTTTGCAATTGAAAGTTTCAGTTCCAGTAACATTTCCTTTGAGTCTATGAAAGAACACAAGATTATCTCACTCAGTGATGTGTTGGTATCATAGTTGTGTCATTGGATAACAGCATGTATTACGCCGTGTTCATCACCATATATGATTGTGCCTTTTCTACCTTCAAGCCTATAGTCCAGTGTTACACGTTTAATTAACACAGTGTAGCACTGCATCACTGTTCATCTCATACTTGGTGTGGATCACAAAGTTTCTGACAGCTCTGTAAGCCTGCTCCTAATGGTGCACACTCAAAAGAAGAAGGCACAGGTTGAGGGAGGACAGAGTGCTGTGTTATCTTCACTTAATCTCTTTTACTAGATTCCTGTTGGATTTGAGACTTATCCCATCTTGTTGCCATCTTATACAGCAAAGCAGTCAGCTTAGTGCACAGATCTGGGATCTGCAGGGTTGGAGTGGGCTGAGGAGAGAAAGGCACTCTCCACTGCGTCAGCTGCAGAGTGTCGCAGAGTTCTAGCTGAATGAAGGTGTAAAAAGAATCCACACATGTAAAGGGAGTAATGGTTATCTTGTAGATTTCAGGAATGGATGTGGAACATGAATGCTGTTGCTGTCATTGGGTCTGTATTTTCGTTTTAGTTTATGCTATTAGGTCCTATAATTTAATAATGGCAGATATCTGGATGCTTTGATGTTAGGTAAAATAGTAAAAGTCTTGCATTCCAGACAAAGGACTGCGTCAGTTGAAACTTGATTCTTCAGAGACTTGGCAGTCTCAGTGTTGGTGGATGTTTGTCTTAGAAACATACACTTTCTAAGTCTGATAAGAGTGGAGCTGATTGGATATCACATGCCACCTGTATGTGCACTACTGAATTGGTCTCCTAAATGTAAGAATCATTTGAGCTAGAACTGTACCAGAAAGCTTTAAACATCACTGAACAGTGTATTATAGGGTTTACCTTTTAAAGAACTGAGGTATTGTAATTGTTATAGTAATATCCCTTACACATCGCAGGCCTAGGTAAATGAGCAGTGAAACAGTTTGTGCTGTGGTGGCTCTCGTTTATTATTAATTTTGAATTAAATAATGATTAAAATTAAAGTGCAGAATTTTTCCTTTATTTTAAGAATAGCTACTGCTTGTATCATTCAGTACTTTATATACCAGGAGCTAACATCAAGGGCAGCAAAGCAGTGGTGGTGTAAGAAAATGTTGATACTGCATCGATTTTTCAAGACACAGTATTGATTTAAAGTATATAGTTTATGAGATTTGTGGCAGACAGTGGTTCATTTAAGCCCGGACCACTAAATAGCAGTGTTGTAATCTGTCTTTAGCCATTACACTGTTCCACTCCAGTGGGTAGTGTAAGACTGCACCTCTAAGATTAGCCTTGCTTGCACTCCAAACATTCAAAACAATTGTTTTTAATTAGGGTATGGACACTGGCCCCTGTGAATTTTGACTCCCTGCTAGAATCGGACTCTTCATGTGCATGCGCGTCACGCAGACATATGCCCTTCCAGTTTGCACTGATTTCTCAGAGTAAATATTGCTGCATGTTTAATTTACCTTCAAAGCAAACAGCACGACAGGAACTACATTTTTCAGATTTTCAGAGCTGTTAGTAAAGTAGTAAACTGATGCCAAGCATAATTAATGATGGTGAATCAACTATTAAATAAAAAACTTTAATGAGCATAATGAGCTCAGTAGTGCAACAGGCATCACAGCATCGTCTCAGGCCAATTTTTAATTAAAATATTTAGCCAAATCCAATTTAGCCAATTCTGAGAGCCGATTGATGATAAAAAAAATGTTTTTCTGTATTTCATCCAGGAAGAGTAGCCCTCTGACCAGCTCCCTGCAATTCCTATCTGAACCGCTAGGTGGAAATACATACCCTTTCATTTTCCACAGACTGACTAAAGCAGCGGCGTCTGGCAGTGTTTTACTGTATGTGACGCAGACTCACCCAGGACGTTTTTAAAATGTGTATCAGTGTGTCTCATGGGGACACAAAAGACATTTAACACTAATAATCTGATACAACACTACACGCGGCTGAATACAGTGAATATCAGCAAACAGCAGAGCTAGCACAAAACAAATAACCCAGAACACCATACAGACCAGATCTGACCGGTACGAACAGAACAGCAGCAACAATTCAAGATCTACATTTAATGATTGCAGATTGTTGTTTAAAATAACAGAGAGTCTGTGTTTAATGATTGCAGTTTTGGGGATATTTGTTTGATTTACTTTATTTGCTGTTAATTTTATGCTGTTTCATATGAGCTCGTTAAAAATGGTAATAAACCAGTTTAGACCATGTTTCATAACTTGCATTCACTAATAACTACATGTAGCCCTGCCGTGGCGTATACCCCGGCCTTGATCGGTATCGGCTATCGGCCAATTGCGCTGAAAGGTGATCGGCGACCGGAATGGGCCTCAAAAACGCTGATCGGTCCATCTCTAAACTAGACTAGGTTAGCCTGGTTTGTGTAAAAGCTGTATGAGGCAGTACTGTCATTGCCTTCTCAGTCACTTCTTTAAAAGCAGGGCTTTTGAAGCATGCTTATGTTATGGCACTCCTGTTTCATAGTAGCAGTATGTAGTAGGATATACTTAGCCGCAAATACGAGTGAACATGCCACAATGTTATTTTTAAAATGTCAGCGAATCTTGACCATCCTTGCTCAGAGAGTTCTAGGCCTTACCTGTATGCTCTTTTATATCCAAGCATGTCTAGAATGCTTTTTGAACATTTCACAAGTTGCCTAGTCTCAACTCTTTTTGGAACGTATTGCAATTTCAGTGGTTATAAAGTAGTTAAAAGTTAATAAGTACAGTACATATCATGTCTTTGTACTGTTTTCACTCAAATACAGTGTTGCTTTTTGTTTGTATTAAAATTGTGCCTGCTGTCCCAACTTATTTGGAATTGGATTTGTATTTCTTTCCTTTCTGGTGTTTTAATTTTGTGTCAGGAGTGGCTTCATGTTTTAAGTGGTATATTGTTACTTTGATAGGCTGCACAAAGAAACAGCTGAGATTAACATTCTCCATCTGTGTCCTTAAATGGATTGTAGCCAGTTTTTTAATCTTGAGGAGGTTTTAAGGAAAACAGAATTGGCTGTCAGGCATTTAATTGCTCCGTCTTGTAAAAAAAAAAAACAGAAGTGCAACATATATTACCTGAGGGTTGCGTTCTGTGCAAAAGATGGAATTAAGAACGAGTGGAATTAACATGGCCTTGAAGCACTGTTTCCACAAAGTTGAAATAATTAGTGAATCACCACAGAACAATCGTTTGGGCATGTGGTGGGAAATTAACTACATCAGATTTTTTTAGACATAGAAAGCCTGATTCCTCGTTCTCTGTGATTTATTCCTAAGAGCTCTGAATAAGCTTTAAATCCAATAGTAAGGGGATTTAAAATGCCAGCTTACATAGACTTTGAGAGTTTTTGGAGAGTTCAGTGTTTATACGACCACATTAATACACAGAACATTTACTGTAGTCGAGTGATGCGGGGCTGTTATAATTCTGCAGAAGTCTGCAGCCCCAGACAACATGTCCTTGACCTGCGGTGTAATTGTCATAGCATTCCTCATTATTCAGGCGAATGTAATTAGTTCGCTATTGGAGGGTTTTTATTGGCTTATCCAGTCATGGTAAATTGCAGGTCAAATTTGATTTGCCCAAGGCAGATCCGAGTGGCTCTGCGATCCATACTATTGATAGGCAATACTGGTCATGGTGCGTTAATATATCCTTGTTAAGAGCTTCTCTAAAATTTCCCCCAGATGCCAGTGGAAATTTATAAGAGTTTTTTCTCCTTAACGGACGGAGTTAAAAATTCATTTGACTTCCTATTTGACCTACAGTAAAATATAAAACTCTCCATTAATTCATAAGATGGAGCGGTATATCTGCTGAGGTAGATTTTTGCTTAAGGAACTTCTCAGAGTGTCTGTATTTAAGTGTTTTTTGGTCTTAGACATTTATTTTTCCCAGTGTTTGTGTGTAGATCTCTTTGGAACGATTGGTTTATCTCACCAAGACAACCCTGTATACTAAAGCTGATGTGTTTATTTATTGTGTATTCTTTTAGTTAAAATTTGTCTGGTGGGAAGTTGGGAAAAAAGCGATGCATGATTCTTATGCCATGTGTCTTGTCTAATGACAGAGTGAAGTCAACTAGGCAACAGGTCATTCTTAACCTCTGTTGCCTGCATGCTTTTTTTTTTGAGTTGCCATGCTCAGCACTAGGGCATGGTCATTGCTATGTGCACATGTGCAGTAGTCACATTGCAGGATGTGTGATTTTAGGCAAATTAAACATGTTATGTTTAAACTTTTTTGCTACTCGATATGAGAGGAAGATTTGCGCTGCTCTCATATTCCATGACTAATATTTAAGTCTGGCTCATAATAATTGTACTAATTGTGTGTTTTCTTTTAATTATCTGAGCTTAGCAAATCCTAAACTACTTTAACAAAGTTGACAGTCAACTCTTAAGCCTGTTCTGAAGCAAAACAAAACTAAAGTGTGATAAACTGGAAAATGGAATATTATAAAAGTGTCTTGTGTTGTTTATCAGAGCGTCTCTATTACACTATATCAGTCATGCTTTTTGTTTGGCTTTAGGCTGCGTTCTGGTGTACTGTAAAGGAAAATTAGTCATTAATTAACACAAAGAAATGAACGAAATTGCGAATGTACTCTGTAGCATCCATATGCCTGTGTGACGCGCATAGACAAGAAGAGAAGTAAAATTCTACAGCCACATAATCAGCTCTGTCTCCTTATTCACCTCCTTCACTGTAATATTATATCTGATGAGTTTTCATTATCATTATCACACACAGGTAATAAGAGGAAACACTGGAGATTGTGCTTGGATTGTCTGGGATTTTTACAATATAGTACATTTTACAATGTAGATAAATGTACTGTCATTATGCTAGTTATAGTAATAGTGAACCTCACAGCCTGTCACTGCAATAAACAATAGAAATGCACAATTAAGATAGGCATAAGTACATCTTTGGTGTTTATCATAAATTTGGGACATTATTTGGGGCTGTTGTCTAATTAGGATAGTTCTGTAAGCTGTCTTTTGGTCTAATGATAATTAATACATTTGATTAAGAGCTGTTGATTTGTGATCACTGTCCTGGTTTGATCTTTAATTGGTGACATGGTGACGAACATGCGTTATGATTGTCACACTGTTAGACATGATGTTAGATCATTGACTTTTAAAAGTTGACATTGAGTTTTATATGAATATAAGGGTGTCATAGCGAGTCAACTAGTTTATTACTACCTATTCAAACTACCTAATTTCTCAAATATCACTTCAGAAGTGTGGTCACAGTTCTCACCTGCTTTTGTGTTTGGCGTGTTGAAATAAACTGCATAGCTATAAAGTTCAAGAAAGGATGGTTCACATGCAAACAAGTCTTTTGAGTAAAAAGTCATTTTTCAGCTTCGTTTTATTAATATTTTCATTTTCTATACAGATGCACTCCCCTACAAAATTACACCAGCCATAGAGTGATTCTTTCCAAATAGAGCTCTGTTCAGTAGTCCTGTAATATATATCACAGAACAAAAAATGATTGTAGTGTAATCTTTCTCGTGCAGCCCTCCTTAACACACATTTAAAAACAAGTGGTTTCTGTGAGAAGAAATGATTGGTTTGGAGGAAAGTGGCTCTTTATTAGTTTAGATGGCCTCTCTTAGCATTTAAGTTAAGTAAATGTCTCTACCCAGCCAAATACACTACCACAATGGTACCCTTTTTGTTCGGAAGGCCTATTTTGCATCAGCTGCTGTTAGCCTTTTAAATCCGCCAGCGTTAATCCTGTTATAGAAACGATTCAATCAAACTAACCACACTGTCAAAGTGTGTGCAGCTCTCTCTTTGTTTCTCTCTTCTTTATTGTGTTTCTGTTTACTTACATAGATGAATGTGGAAGTAAGCATCTGTCTGCCAGTACGTTGGATGAGTGTGTCTGAGTCTTGGCTTATGTGGACATGCATGCATGTATGTATGTGTGTGTTGGTGTGCATGTGTGTGCCTGTGATTACAGAGAGAGACTGCAGGTGTACAGTCCCTAATCAAAAGGGACTGGCTGACAACAGTGCTGTATTTGTGTCTTTAAGTTAGAGACTGGCGTGTCCTCTTGATAATGGCACCGACCCCTCCCCACTGATTCATTCAGTTTTCACTTGGGAGCTGTCTCACAATGCTAATTGGAGTGGGAGAAAAAATTATACACAGTACCTGGGGTGAAAAAATAGCACATATATAAGTAATTAGGGCATTTTTATAAAATATTATTTATTAAATATTATAAAGTACTTTTATGTAGGTGGAGAACAATAAGAGGGATGGCGCTGCAGCTGAACTACAGTGATGCCATTAATTACGATAAACACTACCTGCCAAAGACATAACCGAACTGACATGCACCATGTGCAATGGGAAGTCCATTGCCTAGACAGGCAGAGGCTGCTGAGTGGCATTCTCACTACAGAACTTTTAATAAACTCAGTAAGAGTGCTCTGAAAATTTTTCATCCTGCTAAGTCCCTATTCAAGCGGGATTAATTTTACCTTGGGACATGGTGTAATTTAAGTAACTAATGACGGCCTCTGTGATTTTAATCCAGTGCAAATCTGCCATGTCTGTAATTTTACAAGTCTGCTACGTGACGTTAATATTTCCTTCTACAGTTTGCTGAACTCAGAGCTCCTCAGTAGTAGTAGTTCTGCTCAAATCAACATCTCAGTAACGTAATAACAAAACCGAGTAATAGACAACAGACCAGGCTATGAGACTTGATCGAATTTTCTCTTTTCGCCATAACTGGTGCAGTAGTTACATTCTAGGGCCTGCGGCATTAACACTGCTGCACCATTTAAGGTGGAACAAGAACATTTGAAAAAGAAGCTGACAAATGGGTTGCTGACTTCAGCTTCATAGAAAACAAGAGACCTGAAGACAGCGCTCTGGGCTAAAACGGAGCTTTACTTCACCCACAGTCCTTAAGTTCATGACAAGAAAGCCACAGTATTTTTAGTGATGGCCGAATTAGAAGGAGAACAAATGTCTGAAGAACACTTTTCACAAGGCAATATGTTTTCTCTCTTGTTGGACATTTGGTAAGTTGAATGGACCCACTTTATTAGCCCGGCTAGTCGCTGTACATCATGTTGTTTAGAATTGTGGCTATTTTAGGTCATTTAGAGAAATGAAAGAAAACCTTTGTCCTGTAAGAACCGGCCAGTCAAATTACCCACTTATTACATTACTAGACCTCCAGCAGATAAATTAATGCCGCTTGAATAGGGCTTAAGTGTGGTTGTATTTTGTTTTTAACAAGAGTGCAGAAGGACACTTGAGTCACCCTGTCAGCAGAACATGCAAAAGGGAAATGGCTGGGGCAACACTTCAAATGTTATTAGTAGGAGTGTAAGAAAATATTGAAATATTGAATATTGTGATGTTTAGTGATACAGTATCGATTATTAATTAACAGCTTACATGCAAAGATTCCTGACAGACAGTGAATCAGTGTGTGTTGTGATTAAACCTCAGACCACTAGATAGCAATGCTGTAATCCATTTTCAGCTCCACTCCAACATAAACAAGCAGCACAAGGGCGCAGTGCTATTGTAAGCTTTGGCAAAACATGTGCATGTAGTGGTGTGTGTTTATAGTTGAAGTTTAAAAATCACAATATATTACTAGGCTTGAAATTTCGCAATACATTGCAATATATTGAATTGTGATGGCTGCATCACGATACGTATTGTATCGCCAGGTTCTTGCCAATACACAATGCCGTCTTGCTGAAATGTCCCACCATGGCGCATATTTACATCTACATCCGTACATAAAAAATGTTTTGATAGCTGCACTCTTCTGATGAAAAAAACAATACCCTCATTAAAACTATGAAGCCGAAGTCAGCTTTTTTTTCTCCTTAAAAAATAGTGCAGCCATTACATTCTAACGGAAAAATGTGAACAAGGATCTGGCGAATGTCCTTATAAGACAAAGTCACCAGTACTAAAAGAATAATTTGGATGTTTTGATAGCTAAATCGACTCATTGAGGAGTACTGAATCATCTTATTAAGCAGAGTACTGAATTAACATTAATAACAGTAAAAATGTAAAGCTACACTAATACTATACTATTTGTATGCTTGTTTAGACTCTTAGAGCTAGCTGAATTGTCCATGATGATATATTTTGTGTACGTTTGTGTAGACCAGTTTATTTCCATCTTCTGCATGAATGTTCAATACAGCATAACTATTATGCCGAAGCAACATTGTTAATAAATAGTTGAACTCTTGAGTCACAAGTCTACTTTGCTGTTAGGGGAACTGAACATGGAAATATGTGTTTTAATTAGTATTACCATGATGTTCTGAAATGACCTACAAATTAGACTAGATTAGAAACATTCATAAAACAATATGCACATGCAGACATATATTTGCCATGAATAACGGTATCCTTTGCGTCCTCACTTGGAAATGCTCATCTTGCTATACGCTAAGTAAATTTTTCTAATAATTTCTGTGGAAATGAATGCAGTTTGTGCATGTGTAACACCGTTTAATGATAATAACCATGACAACTTTGGTCACTATAATCATAATATTACATTTGCATTCTGTTGGAAGTGGAGAAAATATAGAGACAGTTAAACACCACTTTTTTATTTATTTACTGTAAAAGGTTGCAGTATGTATGTTACACCTTGCCACACCACATATTCTGCATTAATCTATTTAACTCTGTTTAGGTTGTGCCTGCAGGTTTCACCTCCAACCAGGACCTGACACACCTTTTTCAGTTGATCAAGGACATCTAAAGGCAATAATTAAAACAATAACGTGAGGTGGATCTAAGTTCAGTTGGATCTAAACTCTACAGGGCAGTAAATGTCCTGAAGCAAGGTGACCACTGATGTATGCTAATGGCTGCCCTGCAGCTCCCTCCATTTAGTCATCCGGCTATGACACCGCATTCACTCATAGTTACAAGGGTTTCTGCCCAGGCGATGGTATTGATGTGTGGGTTGGCTCACGCCTGTGGGCAGTTTAAAGGAAATTTGTTAGCAGGGCTGGTCTAGGTTAAAATAAATGATGTCGGTCAGCTGAATAAGTCATGATGAAGCAGAATGTAAAATGATGTACAAAGTATGATAATTTGCAGACAGCTGTCAGAAATTAATATAGCAGAAATTATTTATTGTAAATAAACGCTTTGGGTAGAGTGTGGGCAATGCATTGTATTAATTTATGCTGAACATGAATTTATGCTGCGTTTGCGTGTGTTCCTCACGACATGCTCTTATTGTGGGTACCGGCAAACATTTAGTCTATTTTATCAGCACATTGTCTTTTTTTTCTAAAAAAAAATGTTGCTGCAGCAGTTTTTGCTCTTCCAGGTAATCAGTGTTGTGGCAGATCTCCTCTCTCTGTCTTACTCACTGTACAGTGGTGCTGCAGCCGCTAATGGTTCAAGGACTGTTTGATGTCATGCCTATTTATTTAGTGGTTTTACCTTACAAAGCCTGTATGCTTCTTAATCTACGTAAGAAGCATAAATGTAGTGGTCTTCGTCTGTGTGTTTTTTGTTTTGTTTTGGGGGCTGTAACCTTGTCATTGACTTCCTACAAAGTAGGGATTGTAATTGAAGGTATTAGAGAGATAGATAGAGCCTCTCTTTACTGCTAGTGTGCATTCATTTTCAGGTAGAGCAGCTCTGCTCAGTCCTTATGATAAGTACTAAATCACTATGTGTGCTGTAACCCGTGCTCTAGGTAAGTGCATTTTGACTCATATTTTGATATGGGTTAATAAATCAATAATTAGTTAACAGTAGGGAAGAAAAACAACATAAAACCTCAGAGCCCAAGAGTATGTAGGGCTGTGGGTATACATTTGTGGTTGACATTGGTAAGAACCTGGCGATACAATACATAACGTGATACAGTGGTCACAATTTAATGTATCGTGATATATTGTGATATTGCAAGCAAAGTGATATAGTGCGACTTTTCAAATCCTACTATTAAAACACACCACTATATTAACAGGTTTGTCAATGCTTATAGTCGCATTGCGCCCTTGTGCTGCTTGTTAAAGTTGGAGTGGAGCTAAAAATGGATTACAACGCTGCCATCTAGTGATCAGAGGTTTAAACACAACACTGATTCACTGTCTGCCAGGAATCTGTGTATCGATACTGTGTTTTTGAGAATTGATACAGAATAACTAAATATTTGAAACCTTGATTTAGAATTTAAAAATATCCAAGAAAAAACTAGTAGGAGTTCAGGTTGGTCAAGTAATGGCAGCTGCCCCTTCAGATAAGTCAGTGAGCCTGCTGCTAGACACAATGTAGGACACCGGACTCTGGCTTTTCTCCTCTTTTCTGGCTTTTCAAAGTGCCAACATGTTAGTTTCTTAGAGAAATAGTGATATAGCTGATCTGAAATGTTCTTAACAGTATGTCTTTGACCACAAACTGTAAAGGCACTTGTTCACTCAAAAGCAAGTAAACTCGCCACCTTTTGCACTGTTGTTTAAACATTCTGAATTGTTAACGTCTGTTTTCTCCTGCTGAAACCTAATAAATACTTAAACAGAGAATTCAGTATTTACATACATAATTAAACCGAGTGGTTAACCGAGTGTTCGAATAACGGGGCACATGCGTAATGCACCCTCACACAAAGTGGGATTCGGATCTATGCACAGCATGCATGCAGTAAGTTGTGTGACAGCATGGAACCATGTCACGCTGTCCTTCAGCCCTTGCCCACTCTCACCCAGGAGCAGGGCAGTTGGCAGCAGGCTGCTCTGTCCTTCAGAGCTGACCGCTTGAGTGAGAGCTCCTATAGAGCCAAGCATGATGGAGAGAGAGGGACACACCCTGATAAAGCCTGCCATCCTGCCTTTCACTTACAGTGCAGGCCCGTTGGCAGAGCGAGTGAAGGAAAAATCCAAAGGGAGGGATAGTGAGACGAGGCCAGGAAGGTGCTTCAGCAGGAAGTCTGTTTTTTTTATTTTACCGGTTTGTCAGTTTTCCCCTGTTTCCCCTGTCTTTATCTGTGACCTTCATCTGTATCCATGCCAAGGTAAGCTGTTACTGTTGCACATGAAATGTGCCCTCTCCCTCTCTCTGTCTCTCTCTCTCTCTCTCTCTCTCTCTCCGTCTTGTATCTTTTCCTGTGATTGATGTGTACAGCGATTTCTATGTGGATTCTCTACTGAAACTATGCAGAATATTGTACACGTGCATAGAATGAAAAAAAGAAACATCAAAGAACAGTTCTAGTGTCAAGAGTGCTGACAGACTTTTACATATTATGCTTCAAATTCACAGATGTCCTGGACACTTCAGCTCATGGTCTGGGCTTTGAACGTGAGATGTCATGTTACTATAATAGTCTATTATTTTATTTTGGTCTATGAAGTTCTGTAATGGTCTAGAATGTTTTAGAATACTTTCTTTGTGTTCAAAGACGTCTGTTCAACACTGATCAAATTTAATATCACAGTAATTTCCACATGTGTTATAGCATCAGATTAATGTTAATGTATTAATGTTTTAATCAAGTTATAGGTGTCATAGAAAGCATTTATTCTTTAATCTGAGCTTTACATAGACGGTATGTGCCTTTGATCCCAAGATGCATTGTACACACCTATTTAATGGTGGGTAAATTAAAGTGAACCTGTGTGTAAATAAGCTAGTAGCTAATGTTACCTATACCGGCGACCTTTTGACATTTACACAAAGTAAAGTTGTTACTCACTATAAAACTTGCAGTTTAGGAAGATCTGCCTCAACCAGCAGGCAGCGATAAAATTGACTCTCTTCAACGAACAAAGCTGAAATTGTCCGAGATCTTATTATAGATGTGTGAGCTGAAGTTGGCTTCTTATTGACCAATTTTGTTCTGTTTATTTTTTGTTTTTCCCTAAATGGTGCCGTAGTTGCATTCTGGCACCCGTACATGCCGTAGCATTTAATTGCTACTAAACATTTGATTAAGAAACTGGCCAATAGGAAGCCAACTTTAGCCTCATTTAAAGATGAACATCAATCGTGCCCATTGAGAGTGTGGTTCCTTGGGAAGGATATGGAAAGTGCTGATATCCTTCATAAGGCTGTGTATTGGCAAGATCATTGCGATGCAAGCGGTCACGATTTAGTATATCGCAATATATTGCGATAATTGAAGCCAAAGTGATATATTGCAATTTTTTAAATCCTACTATTAAAACACCACTGTATGAACAGGTTTGCCAATACTTATAATAGCATTGCTCCCTTGTGCTGCTTGTTAATGTTGGAGTGGAGCTGAAAATGGATTACAAAACTAGTGGTCAGAGGTTTAAACACAACACACAATGATTCACTGTCTGCCAGGACTCTGTGTATCGGTACCGTGTTTTTGAGGACCGGTACAGTATCACAAAATATAATATCCTGATTTTCGACACCCCTACATTTTGCCACCTTTTAGGGCAAATGCAGAATTTGAGAAAACAGTGTTTGTGGTAAACAAAACGTCAGTTCCATGTACCGTACTTTAATTTTTCCATTCTAAAACATCTTTAATTAATTCATTCCTTCTGATTCCTCCTCTTTTAAAAGAGGCTTTTCACAGTATTGCATATGTTTTGTATTTTTAACTTTAAACCAATTAAAACACCTATCAGCTGGCAAACTTTTTTGCTTAATTATCATATTTTACATACCGTGTGTAAAGTGCACAAGATAAATAAAAAAAAACAATTGCATGGTAGATATTTTATAGCCATTGTGTAATGCATCTAAAGCTTATAGTCCATCAATACTACTAAAGCTGAAAATCAATACCACAGTGACATCAACAGTGTAAGGCCAATAAACTAAATTTAAATTTATATAGAGAGCTTTTCACAGTTGTACAAAAATCTGGTCTAAGCCCCAAGTGTGCAAAACAAGAGTAACAGTGGCAAGAAAGACCTCGCTAAGAACAAGTGGAAGGAATCTTACCCAGCAGTATATATACATAATATACATATACATGTTTAGCACACGTGGAAAGATGTTTGTGGTGTATATATAGATGCATTCTAAGTGGGTAGTGGTCAGGGAGAGCTGTTTTGTGTCTGTCTGTGATATGGGATGTGTGACAACCAATAATATTCAAGAATTTGTCCTCTCTGATGGGTTTTTCAACCTTATATTTTTCTTGATTAACTAACTCTCATGTGTGCTCACACACACACACCACACACCCTTTTCTCTGTGATGTTTGGCTGAAAATATGGAGGTCTCCCAGGGAACGAGGGACAGAGACAGACATTTGCCATAAGAAGGGGAGCCTGTGAAGTTTTCATGGTCCTGATTCCTCATTTTGACACAGAGTGTGAGCACACCAATCATGGCAACTGCAGGATCTTGTGTATGTGTGTGTGGGTGTATGTGTTTGTGTGTGGAGATATGTGCATGTGTGTATATACATGTGCTGGGCTTGTTGTTTTTGCTCCCATGACTAACAAGAGGAGGTGTTGCCTTGGGGATCTGTAATGTACGTACTGCATCAGGATGAGTTGCTTCATAAAGCACTTCTGTCAATTTGCATTTCCATTTCTCTGCAGCTTAGCTCTCTGCTGTTGCTTCCTTTGTGATTCACTCATTCACACAGTCACTCATGCTTATGTAGTGTAAGATATCAATATTATGACACTTCATTGACATGACCATAATGCAATGTCTGTGACAACAAGCCAGCTCATAGGGAATAATATATTTATTAAGATGACTCATGCAGTTGTTTGCTGCATATTTTGTATTAGCAAATGCGTGGCTGCTGGATGAAGCTCACTCCCTGTCATTTGTGTGCTGATCTGCATGCATGCACTCAAAGAGTTTCATTAGAAAACCATGTTCCCAATAAGATGTAAACTGTACGTGTGTATGTATGTATGTATAACTAGGCCATATTTGCAGACCTTGTCTTTCAGCAAAGCAGTATTCCCCTCAGTTGTGCTTGCCTCCGGAGACTGTGAGTGGTTGAATGCAGTTAAAATGGGGCAGACAGCATGACAGGGGGTTAAATGTGATTTCACTAATTCACGTGACGGCCTTATCTCCAGTCTGTCTGGCTCTTTGTAATGTGTAGTGCTTTAGCCAATCAGGGAGGATGTCGTGCAGAGGGCATGTCGATGAAGATTACTATCCTAACACATGGCATACATCAAGCACGTCCCTTTCTCTCTAAACCATGAGACAAATTATCTATTTCTCTAGTGTTTTTGTTTGTGCAGGTTCATATGAATCTCTATTTTGTGTTACTGAGGTTCTCTTTTGCTGTTTCCACAGAAATTTCCTGGAGCTGAGTGGAGCCTGGCTTGGGGGATATGATGCTGTGTGCGTAGAACCCCACCTGTTCCAGCCATGAGCCACCAGGAGGCCCCGCTGGGCCAGGAACCGAGTGAGGCTGTTGAAGCCGACCTGGAGCGGCGGGGCCCTGAGGGCCAGCAGCCACCCTCTCACCGCAGACGCCATGACAACTCGGGCCGCTCTCGTAACCACCACAATGGGCACGGTGGCGAAAACGCACATGGTCAGCCTGGATCCCAGCGATATCGCCGGTACGAGGGTACCGAAGGGGCTGGTCGCTCGCGTACCTCGCGAAGGACGCCTGAAGAGGGTGATATGGAGCAGCAGCATGGACAGCAGCCCATCCCACGCCCAGCAGTGACCCGTTACCGCCGGCAAGGAGACGCTGAGGCACGGCTTCGGGCTCAGCAGCAAAGGCAGAGGCAGCGGGAGAGGCAGCAGAGAGAGGCAGAGAGGGCTGAGCAGCAGAGGCTGGAGCAGCAACAGCAGCAGCAGCAGCAGCAGCTTGGAGACCCCGAGGAGGACGAGGAGGGTGGCAGCGCCCTGGCACGCTCGGCCAGCACTGAAAGTGGCTTCCACAATCACACAGACCGGGCCGAGGGTGACGCGGTCATGGCCTTGGAGGCGGAGCCTGAGGATGAGGGCACATATGGGGTCCCTTTGCGGCCTGAAGCTGAGGAGTACACAGAGAGTGCCGAATCAGAGCAGCAGCCTGCTGGACCGCCCCACGCACAACCCCAGTACCCTCCTCAGCCTCCACCACTGCCCCGTGAACCTCTGCCTAACACTGAGAGGCCCCTTAGGCATGATGCTGAGGCCCTCAACCCCAATTACTCTAACTATGTTTATACACAGCCACTGTATCGCGGGCCAGGTCGTGAGGGCCAAGCCCAGCCTGAAGACGAGCCCTATTCGGAACCCTATGCTGACTATGCTGTCCAAGAGCACGTGTACGAGGAGATCTCAGAAGCCCCTGGGACGCAAGCTGAGGGTCAGACACCACAGCAGCAGCAACGGGCTGGCTTCCGGCTATTCGAGCGCGATTCGTACCGGCAGCAGGAGGCCGTGGGCTCCAGGCTACACC
The DNA here is from genome assembly GCA_021613375.1 of Megaleporinus macrocephalus. Lineage (NCBI taxonomy): Eukaryota > Metazoa > Chordata > Actinopteri > Characiformes > Anostomidae > Megaleporinus > Megaleporinus macrocephalus. The sequence continues at coordinate 13,473,582 of CM038725.1, read as the reverse complement.
ATTATGACGAGCGCTCAGATGGCGAGTCGGACAGCCCAGAAAAGGAGGCGGAGTTTGCACCGTATCCGCGTGCTGACAGCTGTGAGCAAGACGAGGACATTGACCAGATCGTGGCTGAGGTGAAGGAGAGCCTGAGCTCGCAGAGCTTGGAACGAGCAGCCGGAGGCACCGGCAGAGAGGAGGAAGAAGAGGACGAATGGCCCGAATCTGAGCACCATGAGCAAACTGAGACGGAGGACGGCAAGCTTCAGGAGTCCCCGGGCGAGGAGGGGAAACAAGAGGACGGTAGGACCCCTGAAGGTAGCCCCTCTGAAGAGCAGGCTCCAACCAGGAGCAATCGGCAAAAAAGGGATGCCATCTCTTTGGCCATCAAGGACATCAAGGAGGCCATTGAGGAGGTGAAGACCAGGACAGTGCGCTCGCCGTACACGCCCGATGAGCCTAAAGAGCCCATCTGGGTGATGAGGCAGGACCTGAGCCCCACCGTGGAGTCAGACCTACAGCCGTCACTAGGGGGCGACGTGAGTACAGACAATAAATAGCATAATCATAATCACAGGCTGTTTTTGTTGCTTGTTCGTTGTTTACTTTTGAGCATCACTTTTACTGACGCTACCATTTGGGTCATTCATACCAATTCACATAGAGACTGTTCAGTCACATCATAGATTTCCATAAAATTAAGCCCTTTAGTTTAACTCATGCAGCCATTCAGATTTACAAAGTTGTGTTCAAGTTACTTTTTTAAAGGGTGCACTAGTACTATCTATGGTTTTATGAAAAAGGATTTGGCTTTCAAGTGATCTGATTCTATTTTGGCACATTTTAATATTTCAGATAATCCAAATAACTTTAAAATAAGTTAAAGTCAACACAAGTAAACACAAAATGCAGCTTTAAATAATCATTTCATTTATTGAAGGTAAATGTTTATTTAAAACTCATATCACCCATCTCAAAATGTAACTGCCTTCAGGATTTTCTGATAGAGAACAAAAACCATGGTTCCATTAGTCATAACAAGTCATTCAAGTCATGCAGAAGCAAAGCAGCTTGAGGCCATCACTCTACCACTACCATGTTCGACTTTTGGACCTATGGTGGAATGCGGTGTCAGCTTTAGACCAGATCTAATGAGACCCGTGTCTTCCTATATGTTCCGCCCTTGAACCATCAGCCCACAAAATATTATCCTAAAAGCGAGATGAACCTTTGTGTTCTTTTTTTTGGTCAGTTTGGTCAGTAGTTGTCTTGCACCTCTCTCATTTTTGCCCAATGTCTTTCTTCTTTTGGAATTGTGTAACTGAGTGGGTTAAGGTCAATGGGTTCTCTGGTAATCTCTGGATTAGTCTTTGATGTACTCAGTTCCAAGTTTTCTTGGATAATGGCTCTCTCTGTGGTCCCATACCCTTAGCAATAGCTTTGTAATCCTTTCCAGACTCATAGATTGTCCAACATTCAACTTAAGTCATGTTTCGATTACAACAGGTCTGACAGTAATCATACCTGGTTGTGACTAATGAAATTGAACCCAACAGTCAACTGAATTTGGTAACTGGTTAATATAGAAGTTGAGGGCCGGAGGTGTGTTTTCATACACGGCCAGCTAGGACTGGACAACATTGTTCCTTCAGTAAAAAAGGTCACCAGCATTGTGTTCTTGGGTTGGGTTCACTTGGGTTATCTTCGTCTAACATTTAAAAGCATCTGATAATCTAAAACGTTCAAGTTTGGCAAATATACAAAAAAAACAAAATTGGGTGCAAATACTTTTTCACAGAACTGTAATTTGCATTGTAAGGTTTTTCTAGTAGAGGGCTTGCACTGGTAGAGTTAGACTGGGCTACATTTACTGACAAAGTACTTTCATCACACACTCAACCAATTAGCAGGCTTACTGGCCATGAACTCATCCTTTAATAAAGACCCACATGTTATGGCATCATCAGAGCAGACTCTCAAACCAAACAGTCTGTCGAAGGACATGTATTATAAGCAGGCGTGCTGATCATTTAAGTCCACCCAGGTGTCTAAGAAAGGTGAGGGAATGGTGCAGCAATGTTGCCTAGCAACAGTAAGAGAGTCATTTTACCTGCATGTTAATAAATGTTCAAACGAGAGTAATTGATTGTAGTAATTTCTATTTTCTTGTTTATGTCAATGATTATATGTTGCATAGAAATCTGACATTAAGAAGCATATCTTCCTGTTATTTAAGCACTTATGGAATTAAGTGGACTTTCATGATGGCACTGGACTGGCCCTAGGTGAGTTGGCATGAATTGTGTCTCATCCTATTTTTGGAGCCTTCTATAGCCTGCATTTTGCTATATACAACCTCCCAACACACCTAAAACAAGCCATTAAGTACACTCAACACCTGGTACTGGCCTATTGGGAGCTATGTGGACTGTCTGGTGAGCCTTGAGGACTTGGTGGGGCAAAGCACCTTTATAGAAGACCTGGAGAACAATACCACTAGATTATATAATTAATTTACCCTAGTTTTTTTTCCTAAAGTGAGAATCAGTCAGAGACATAGCCACACTAGTTTATGCAATTCAATGTTTTAATGTTAAATGCACAATTGAGCTTAGCAGCAGCAAGCAATTATGCAGACCTTGGAAGACTGTAGTACAAAAGCAGTGAGTACTTGCATATTAAACAGTGGCTGGTGTAGTGTTGTGGGTAATACCTCTGGCCTCCATGTGGAAGGCTGAGGTTTGATGGCTGCCTGAGCAGGCATACCAATAAGAGTTCTTGGGCTTCTAGGACGTCTAACGTTACACCCACCTATCTCTGTAAAATGGTTAAACTGTAAGTCGCTCTGACAAGAGCATAATGTACTTAATTATGTCAGATATTACTGAAAAGAAAAAATCTACTGAAGATCTAACACTGATGGCATGCGCATGTATGGCTGCCAACTAAACTATTGATAATACCTTCAGGATGATTTAGTAAGTGCACCATTACAGCTTAAACCAATCAAATACATCACATCACAGTTCTTGAGGCATGGCAACAACCCAAAACATATTAGTAAAGCAAAAATGGTGAAAATGTGCTGTGCTCTTCACCAGCCAAGTTTACTACCCAAACAGAACCCCACTGAGCAGCATTTCTCTTGCTGAATTCATGGCTGCTGGCAAAAGCCAGCAAAATGAGCAGGAACTGAAAATTCATTACAAGCTTGGCAGAGCATCACCCGGTTTTTGGGATTATAGGTTGTAGACTTGAGGCATTAATAGATTCCAAGGGATTAGGATGATGTTAATTTGTTCAGTTGCTTAAAGTTGCCCGGAATGAGATTATTGTTTATAAAAAGGGATTCAGTTCCTGAGTGGATCATCTAATATAGATGTAAATGTTTTCACATTAAAAAACTTTAAGCTTATGATGTTTTATCTTATCTGTGAAGCTATTTGCAGACTTGCCCTGTATTACTTCTAGATCTAAACATATTCAGTTTTCTGAGAACTGTAAATCATTGTGTCTGTCCACTCACTTGCATTTTATTCCATCTAGATCAAAAACACTCAGTTTTCTAAAAGGAGGGGGGATGTTGCTTTTGGTTAGTATCTCCTGGCTAGACTACGCTGTCTCTGGAGGCTTGTTGTACTCGCTGGGTCTTCACTTTTCTATCACTCATCCTCAAAGTGCAGTGACCCGAGCTTTTCTTCTGAGTGCGAGTGGTGCCTGGCAAAATTGTCTGCCTGTGGAAAATTGAAGACGTACACAATGCAGTGGGTTTGCTTCTCCAGAGCCTGCAGGGCTCATCTGTATTCTGTGATTGCAGCACATGACCAGTGCATGCAAATAGAGCAGCCCTCTACCTCAGTCACGACAGGGCTCGCCTGATAAGAGAGAGAGAGAGAGAGAGAGAGAGAGAGAGAGAGAGAGAGAGAGCTCATTTGAAGTTGACACTACAGCATTTCAGTGTATCTAGTTGATTTACTTTTTTTAATTGTTTCTTATTTATCCACTCTTCTTCCCCCTTCCATATCCTTCAAATTCTCCTTTCCCGCACTAATAAGCTATGAGCTTTTGATTCATGTAAGGACTATATGTCATTCATCTGCTCTCGAGATGTCTGTCCCTGCTAAATAGTTTCAAATTAAATTCTTGGTACCCTCAACATCTTTTTCTGCCTCTCACACAATAATAAGTATCAGCTCTGCATTCAGTGCAGTCGGTCTCGTTCTATTTTACAAACAAACCAAACACACTGCTGCACTGAACTAACAACAGCTTCTGTTGTGCATTTCACTGGTACCCAGATCTCCCCTACTGCTCCTTTGGTGATGCTAATTAATTACCAGCATTTGTCTGAGCCTTATTCACCAGCACAAGTCTTCATTTAGTGCCACTAGTCTGGCAAGCAGGGGCCTTGTGGTGCTTTGATGCAATTACTGCCGCACAAAACAGGGAGCGCCTCGGTTTTTGTGTGGTCCGGAGAGAGGGCGATGCCGCATATGGAACGAAACGTTACGTTTGAAGCTCTTAACAAAACAAAACAAACAATAAAAAAACTGCACATGCGTCGTTTGTGGCTGTTTTTTGCCGTATTTAGGGTCACCAGTTACACAGGACGCCTTTCAACTAGTAGAAAGTTTCGCTTTTCTGAAAAATCTCAAGCACTTTGTGAAACCTCTCAGCGTTTTCTCTTATTCCCCTGAAACTTCCAAGCAACTCAGTAGCTCACTACGATCTTGCCTGCTCTCATGTGCTGTCATATTCCCCTGTAGGTTCATCACAGGCCTTATTTTTTCTTTCCACAGTATAATTTATTTAGCGCTGGCGAGAGACACTGAAAGAGACTCTGTGTAAATAATTCAGTGAGACTCACATAACACTGGAGGAGGAAAAAACACAGCTTTGTTCCACAGTCTCCCGTTGATGCTAAATCTGGCTGAAAATAGTACTTATTTATGCTATGTGTTGCATTTTATGGAGCAGGCATGATACAGCGGCTCTTTGCCTTTTCTGCAGTAGTGCTCAGACACCATACCAGCTGACCTAGAAGAGCTCCAAGTAAAGTGTTATATATTGAGTCATAATAATATCTAGTGGGACTAGAACTGACCTTTATGTTGCTGTGTTTGTTCCACCCAAAAAAGTAACAAGTGTCTGACAAATAGCTCACCGGCTACCCACCGTGGGTGGGCATTATGGGAATAAGATACTGTCACAATATCATGATGCATTACATCAGTCTTTTCCGAAGTCGAAGAACTGTGGGCTTCATTAAAAAGAGAGTTAACAAGGGCTTTACAGGTGTCATAGCTGTCTGTGGTTTCACACCAGTGTCGGGAGATGATGAGCTCAGACTGGATGTAGCAATGTGCAGTAAAAAAAATAATAATGAATCAAGTGAGTACTCTTTCTCTCTCTGTCTCATTATCAGGTGAGCCAGGAGAAAAGCTAAATATCATAATACATCATGACGTTATATTTGTGGCTTATCATCCACTCCTGCTACCTTGTTGACAGTAATGCACTGTGATACAGATGAGACTTATAGATTTGCCACTTGCTTAGGTATCCAGGGGAGCTAACCTAAGTCGTGTTTTGGGGTTGGGCTGTAACAGGAGCTGAGCGTTCTCTCTGGTCCTGTGCTTCAGTGTATCCTGATCCGAGTAAAGGCTACTAGAGAGCAGCTCTCACTTGGGTTAGTCAGACTCTCCGTTTGGCCCCAGACTTCGGTGCACCTTCTAAGAACTTCAGGCTTTTTTTTGCTGACCTCATTCAGATATGGAGAACTTTTGGATGTACCAGGTAGACCATCACCACGAGGTTAGGAACAAAGTTGGTTATTGTTGAATTGATGATATATGTTTTGTGTTTTTAACATTTAGACATTGTAAACACATTGAATGCCCCTGAAAGAGATCTAGATGATCCATTGTGCTGTTATTTCAAGCTGTTTATCTACTCTTATGTTAAGGTGTGAGTCATTTGTTTTCTAGCTGTTATGTGGTGTTTTCTGTGACTATGAGTCAGAGAATTTCATTTGTGAGATGTAAATCTAGCAGTAGCCGATGCTGGTCCTTTGCTGGTGCCGTCCTGATAGACAGTAATAGTGATAGTGCATTGGTTCTAGAGATGTTTTATCATGTTCAGTCTTATTTTTGCATAATGTTGTCTTGCCTGTTTGACATTCACTACTGTATCAGTTAATTGCATGTATTTAACTTTGCCTTTATCTTGGTTATTATGGCCAGTGCAGAGGCCCAGGTGGACGCTTGCCTTTTTAGGGAACTTTTTACTTTTTAATAAGGCTTTTTGGTCTGAACTACAGTTCGATAACTGTAACAGCCTTAACAATTGATTAGATTTGTAACCACACGGCAGTGTTTTTGGTAATGTAAAGTTCTTAACCAATATTTTCCCTTTTTCAAAGCAACACCTGCTTTTGTTCATGATCAATCAATCAGTCATTTATTTTTATAGCACTTTTTACAACCAGAGTTGTCTCAAAGCCGCTTTACAGAAAAGCAGTTGATTGAAAAAAAAGAATCAAAGAGAAGGATAGTAAGGAAAGAGTCCATGCATAGCAAAACGTGAGAAAGGGTATTGAGGTCCAAGCCCCTATAGAGCAAGCCAGAGGCGACGAATGACTATCATAGTTTTTTGAATGTTTTTCAGTTTATTTTATTTACCAGATCGATCTACTAGACTTGGCTGCGTGCTTACAACGTATGTGCTATTACAGTCCATTTGTCTATTTTTGTGTTTTGTGCTAATAATTGTTTTCCTTTCTTAAGTCCCCAGGCTCAGGCTCCACCTCCCCACAGGGGGCGGAGTCTTCCAGCCACCACCTGCCACTACAAGAGGGAAGTGATAGTTTTGAGTCCCCGTCTCCTGCCAGCAAAGAGGTAGGGGGCCTCCAGCAACACCTGTGGCACGTTTTTGGCAACAGCATTGTGTGTGTGTGTGTGTGTGTGTGTGTGTGTGTGAGAGAGTGAGTGTGAGGGGGGGAGAGAGAGAGACAGAGAGAGAGAGAGAGAGAGAGGTTTTACTGGTGACAACTACAAAAATATTGTAGACAAAATTACATCTGCATATACATACAGTTACATATGTTTTAGTTTCCTTTCAACTATTTTGTCATGACTACGTATACTTTATGTCTTAGTTCTTTTTAGTTCTCTCTCTGTGACACATGACACATTTACTCACTGTTGTTTATTGTACTTGAAATGGCAGTCAAGAAGAAGCCTTGCTGCATTTCCAACATATGTGGAAGGTGAGTTTTGAATGTTTTTGCGAACTTTTAACCCCTTTTTTTCACATTTTTTCACTATAAATGTGTTAACACTAGAGGTCTGCATTCCTGTGTGAGACCTGCGGCTCCCACCATATTTTGCTATATAATATAAATGTAGAAAAATTCCACAAAATGATAAATAGTTAAATAACAATCACAAAATAATTAACAGGATAATTAAAAAAGTTAAATAATCAATAAATCATTATGAAGCAACCAATCACATGACCAACACATGAATTGCATTATTGCATTACAGAAGTGGTAGAGCCTTTAGACTCCTAAGCGCTCCTAAGAAAAGAGAGTATGTAGTAGCATGTAGTAGTTATTTTCATTCTTGAGTATTTCAGGGAAAATGATTCATTTGGAAATCAGAGTACATCAAATAATGGTTGTCATTTACCCTCGTAAGGGGACAGGAGTGGGCTGAAACGTCAACGCTGTGGGTGGGAACGAAACAAATCTTGCAGATTTTGGTGGCAGTGAGACAAATTGTAGTTGGGAATAGGATAAAAAAATTAGTCCCACTCAGGTTTCTAGTTTACACCCTGTTTTTATTGTCTTGTTGGGAAGCACTTTGAGCTGCATGACAGTTATTCTGTAAATAAAGTTATTATTGTTGTTATTATTATTATGCTTTTCTCCACATTATTCCATCACTACTTTTTTAACCTTCGTGTCTCGTCTCTCAGTTCCAGGCCCTTGTGACCCAGAGGACCTCATCGATGGCATCATCTTCGCAGCCAACTATCTGGGTTCAACGCAGCTGCTCTCAGACAAGACGCCCTCGAAGAACGTTCGCATGATGCAGGCCCAGGAGGCTGTCAGTCGCATCAAGGTGAGGCAGCAGTGGCTCTGTGGTTTTGCATGTTTGTGTTGAAGCTCTCCTGAGAAACTGAACTTGAGTGAACCTTCTCTGGTCTTATCTCTGCAAAACACCAACAGTGGCCAGGATGAGCAGACTTGCTCTCAGAAACCCAGTATGACATTTTTAGGACGAAAAGAAAGGAGACGATAGAGGATTGCCGTTTTTGCGTTTGATCTGTTTTGTCATGAATGTATATAGGGATGTTGCAGGCACTCTGCAACACTAGCGGAGCGCCGGGTCATTTGAGACCAGGAATTCAAAGTGGTTGCGTCGTATCAGAATGTTGTTTTAGGCAGCAAGTGTAACACACGTCTGCAGAGCGTTGATACATTTCCACTGACTGCCTCAATCCCCAAGGACTGCAGACGTTCGCCACCTCACCCCCTTTTCATCCTCCTGCAGCATAAGGCAGCCATTCTCTCCAGTCAGCCTCATGACTCAGCATTTTTTATCTCCACCTTAAAAAATGCAGCGAGCCCAGTACCACCATTCCGTGTCTCCTCAGCATGCGTCGGCACCATCAGAGCATCTCTGTTTGGAGTAGATTTTCATCATATAGTGCGACTGTGAAATGAAATCTACTCAGCTGTGAAGTGTTGCCAGGTTAACCGATTCGAGCGTCAGATATTGCCGTTCCTTCAGGCAAGGAGAACACTGGGCAGCATCAAAATGAATAAAGCCCCTGTCAGAAGCCGCTGCAAGTTTTGGTTAACGGAAGAAACAGGTTTAACCTCACTGCAACTTGCACGTCTGCTGTACTGACAGGTGGCAAACTTGGCATCGATCCTTGAGCAGCCTTGTGTAGAGGCTTGAAGCTAGTAATGTTATTTAAATGTAATGAAAATCAGAGTGGAACAATTGAAAAAGCCACCACCTCACCATACCTAACCCGCTGTGCCATAACAAACAGCAGCAGCAGCTATTTTGCAAACGTATCCTCCCAGATTTTGACCCTGAGGCCAGCTGATGCAACCCATTTAAACACGTCCACAGAAGTGCTGACCTCTTTCTCCACCAAGCTGATGTGAAAATGTTCTAATTATAAATAGGCCCAGCAGATTTCAGTGTTATTTCACTTCCCAACAGCATCTCCAGTGTGCTGTGAAATTTGCTGTATGCAATGGACTTTGTTTGGTTTTCTTTGCATGAGGAGACAGTAGGGGGGTTCTCAGTATGCTGAAGGCACTGCTGTACCTGTCAGCCAATGTTTAGTGCCCCTTCCCTATCAAAACCCTCTCCTGTTCTGCAGCACAGCAAACAGACGTTGGCCTATTAATTATTCACATGCAGTGACATTTTGCCGTAGCTCATTGTTAAGACGATGGTCCGATGCCATGTTAAATAGAAGAGTTCTGAGATATCTAAGCAAATGCATATGGATGGAGAGATTCCCAAACGCAGGCGGTGATATGGCAGCCATTGTGACGCAAGTCACACTTTGATGCCGTATTTGATCTATTTTTATGGCACGCTGGCAAGTACAAACTAGCTCTTGATCTAATTTTCAGTGGAGTTCCTCTTCTTTGCCTTTTGCAGTCACCATTTTATTTGACAGGATGTTCTGTAATTTTGCGCCAACTGAGTGGTTGGGAAAAGGGCAAGTAGGCCATCTGGTGGAGGAAGAGGGGCATTCATTTAAAAGGAACTGCAGCTCTCGTCGCTAGGCCAAGGTGTGAATTCACAACTGACTAAATGACCCAACTCAGTTGTATTTCAATGCTAAAAGATCCATGTCAGTGACGTGGTAGTGTTCTTCCGATTTAAGGACTTCCAGTGCCGTTGGTGGTAAGTTGGTCAGATGGAGTCTCAGGCCAGGCACGCTCGCTCTGCCGTGGAGCTTTTGTCAGCTGGGCTCTGCCTCACTTTAACCATGTTTTGGTTAATAGAAATAGCTTTTAAAGAACAGTAACAGGTTTAACCCCACCTACTGACAGGTGGCAAACTTGGTGTCAAGCCTTGAGCAGCCTTGTGTAGAGGCTTGAAGCTAATAATGTTATATAAATATAATGAAAATCTGAGTGAAACAATTGAAAAGGCACCACCTCAACATAACTAACCCGTGCTTTAACTATAGTTTAGCTGTAGTACCAGGTGGCAAAGTATGCTCCCAGATTTTGACCCTGAGGCCAGCTGATAAAACCCGTTTTAGGACATCCACTGAAGAGCTGACCTCTTTCTCCACCAAGCTGATGTGAAAATGTTCTAATTAGAAATAGGCCAAGCAGATTTCGGTGTTATTTCACTTCCCTGCAGCATCATCAGTGAGTTGTTTTAGCAGTAATAAAATTTGCTTTATGCGATGGATGGATGACATGGTAGTGTTCCTCCGATTCAAGGACTTCCAGTGCCACTACCATTAACAAAGTGTTGGTGGTAAGTTGGTCAGATGGAGTCTCAGGCCCAGCACACTCGCTCTGCCGTGCAGCTTTTGTCAGCTGGGCTCTGCCTCACTCTAACCATGTTTTGGTTAACAGAAGTAGCTTTTAAAGAACAGTAACAGGTTTAACCTTACCAACACTTACACGTCTGCTGCACTGGCAGGTGGCAAACTTGGTGTCAAGCCTTGAGCAGCATTGCGTGGAGAGGCTTGAAGCTAATAATGTTATATAAATATAATGAAAATCTGAGTGAAACAATTGAAAAAGGCACCACCTCAACATAACTACCCATTGCTTTAACTGTAGTTTAGCTGTAGTACCAGGTGGCAAAGTATGCTCCCAGATTTTGACCCTGAGGCCAGCTGATGAAACCCGTTTTAGGACATCCACTGAAGAGCTGACCTCTTTCTCCACCAAGCTGATGTGAAAATGTTCTAATTAGAAATAGGCCAAGCAGGTTTCAGTGTTAATTTACTTTCCAACAGCATCTCCAGTGTGTCGTTATAGCAGTAGTGAAATTTCGATGCATGGATGATGTGGTAGTGTTCCTCCGATTTAAGGACTTCCAGTGCCGCTACCATGAGCAGAGCGTTTGTGGTTAGTTGGTCAGATGGAGTCTCAGGCCCAGCACACTCGCTCTGCCGTGCAGCTTTTGTCAGCTGGGCTCTGCCTCACTCTAACCATGTTCCTGTCTCTGTTTGTTCCATGCTAAACAGACGGCCCAGAAATTAGCCAAAAACAAGAAGAAGGTGCAGTAAATCCTTATTGGTTTGGTGTTTTGCTTATTTTTATATATATATATATCTCTTCTTCCTCTTTCTCTGTTCTTTTTGCCTGGCGATGACTGTCCGTAGTTCCTGCCTTTCTCTTGTTTGCTATTTTTCTGAATCCAGCAACAAGCCATGAATCCGTTTGTCTGTGAAAGTCTGTTTACCATTTCTTTCATTTCATATCAGACATTAATGCAGTCTTTACGCCAAAGACATGGTCAAACACTAGTTAAGGGTAGGAGAAGCCGTTCTTGCTGGATGCAGAAAATACAGGTTTCAGCATTCTTTTCTTTCCCAAATCTTGTATTTTTCAGTGGATGTGCTGTGTTTGTGAGTGTTTTTTTTAAAGCGTGCTTTTGTCATGCAGTGCATTTACTCGTTCAGCATCGTACGGATCTGTCAGACTGTTCAGTTCTGCTGTCTCTCTCACACGGAGCTACTAAATTCCCATAGAGATTGAAACTAACCGCCTCACTAACACAAGCCTGCTTGCCTTGCAAGACGGCCGTGAAATAAATGCTCGGGCTGTCAGAGTTTCCACTGAAGGAGATTTATCTCAACTCGTTCTTTAATATAAACGAGCACAGACCTTGAAAGGAGCCTTAATCTCTTTGCAAAGCTTCCCGAGGTCATGATTTATAAAACTAACTTACGCTACTCCTTCGTTGCACTCGTTGCACTTCGTGGGCCTCATTAACCTTCTTTACACGTAGCTTTCTTTCTCTCTGAATGGCTGGTATGAGACTTACCTGTGTAGATCTTAAGCAGTGAATGATGATCAGTGCTGTTTGTGTCAGCAGGCTCCTGAAGGTGAAGCTCAGCCCATGACTGAGGTGGATCTCTTCATTTCCACTCAGAGAATCAAAGTTCTGAATGCAGACTCCCAGGTATACCTTTAATCATTTCCAGTTCTATTTCACATTGTACCTGAAAAACCTAAATAAATAGCTTCCGGTAAGCAGGTTTGCATAGTCGTAAGATAAATATAAATGCTAATATTTAAAAAAAACATATTTTTGTAATTTTTGTAAGTCAACAAAGTAAAAAAGCAAACAAACATTGAGCTGGTTTTAGTTTTTGAACCTGTGAGTGGTAAGTTACCCCTATATCTACCAAAAAATAAAAATATAACATATTGTCAGAGTCATTTGAGTTCTATGGTATGGCATTTGATATATAATATATGTAGACCACAGTACTTTTTACTTGTTTGTAAACAGAGAGCTTCTGTAAACCCTGAAAATGTCACTGAAGCACATATATATTATATAGTTGCTTATCATTCAGCCATGACTGAGTCTGTGCTGATCCCCCATTTTCTGCTGCTATGTAGGAGACCATGATGGACCACCCATTGAGGACCATCTCCTACATCGCGGACATTGGGAACATCGTGGTACTGATGGCTAGGAGAAGAATGCCTCGCTCCGACTCTCAGGAGAGTATGGAGGCATCTGACCCGGCCCAGGATGAGAAGCGGCAGTACAAGATGATCTGTCACGTATTCGAGTCTGAAGATGTGAGTCCAATTTTAATGAACTGTCAACGTGACCTTTTCCAGCACCACCCAAAGGACACTCGTCAGGGATGTTGGCATTTCCACAGATGTGAACAGTAGAAGGATGTGGTATATGATTAATCAGTGACTGCTGTATTCATTTGCACCATGATCTTTTAGAGCATATATACATAAACAGTTCTGTACAAGAGTATTAGACTCCTGATGATAAAATTAGACCTATAAAGCAATTTATCTGGTCAGTAAGCATGTATTTGCTCAAACAAGTAAGTACTATTGCTTCATAATATAAAATGTAATCTAAGCTATGGGTAAGGGTATTAAGGGAAAAACTGGAACCAAATGTTCTTTTTCAGTCTAGCTTAAAAGATAGCAATTCTATTTTCTAGCAACAAATTGTTGTAACTGTTTATGTTTATTTACACTAATTATTCTAATTAATTACAACAAACACACATCTTGCCAAAGTATCACAATACTTAAGTCACAATACTGTACAATACTGTATTGCTGTACTGCGTTTGATTTAAATGTGGGTTGCACATTTCTGATTTCTTTCACTGATGCTGCCATCTAGTGGACGGGAAATGCAACTGATTCTCTTTTTCTAGTACCTTATAGACCATTATTGGAAATGTTCTTGTTTAAAAAGCTTTTTGTTAAAAAAGGACAATACTGATGAACTGGTTTCTTTTTACACTGCAAATCACGGTAGAAAGCACATAAATCGTATAGTTGTGTTCATAATAACTGTGCTTTTTATTCATGGTTTTCAGTATAAAACTTGGAAAAATGCTGCCTTTTGCACATTTTCAGTACATTTTAACAATACTGCTGTTATTCTGATGACCATCATAATTTTGGTTGCTATAGTTGTGATATTAAGTTTGCATACTGTTTCATCTCTAATGGATATACAGTGTTTTAAAATTACACTCTTCTTACATATATATTTAAACATATGACAAGATATATATGGTCTCATTATGTATATGGTCTCATTATGGTCTCATCTGCCTAAGGTTGGATGAGCCTTACTCTATAATATAATGTATTTAAACGTAAAGTCTGGGGCTGTTTTGGTGTTAATTATGGGATCATGAACTTAAAGGTGTACAGATGCATTCTGAATACAAATCTGCACTCTGAAAAAAACAGCCTAATTTACGATAATAGTCTGAAACATTTACACATTTTGAACAAATACTTTAAAAAGAAAATTGCATTTAATTACAGTTTAATTGCAGTAAATTAAACGTAATAGCTCTTGTTTAGATGTTGTTTTCTGTTTCTGTTCGGTTTTGTTGGGGTTTTTTTTTGGGATGCTGTATTTAAAGGGAACTTTTACAGAACAATTTTTGGAAGACAATGGATGGTGTTATACAATAAATGTACTCTTAACCTCTCAATGGAGAGTAGATTCAATAGTTTTATTGTCATATGCACAGCAGAACAGACAGTTACACAGTACAATGAAATTCTTACTTTGCTGTTCCTCCATTTACCAATAGATAAAGATAACAAAAAAAGAAATAGTAAAAATATATACAAAATATATAAAGTATAATAATATAAGTTGAAGTAAATACAAGTAATTGTTTTTCTTTTTATAGTTAAAAAATAAAAAAATAAAAGTTATGTGTGCTTTTATGTGCAAGTATTGTTTATAATAGCCAACAACTTAAGCTACTTCTTGAACAGACTTTTCCAAATGGCTTGTTTACATCCTTTTTTTAATGCTGTTCTCTTTATTCATGTTTCCTCAGGCCCAGCTCATAGCACAGTCCATTGGCCAAGCATTCAGCGTAGCATACCAAGAGTTCTTGCGAGCCAATGGCATCAACCCTGAAGACCTGAGCCAGAAAGAGTATAGTGACCTCCTCAACACACAGGACATGTACAACGATGACCTCATACACTTCTCCAAGTCTGAGAACTGTAAAGATGTGAGTGAACAAGCCTTTTCTGTAGAGGCCAAAGACTGCATCACTGACCCATTGTTATTATCTTTCAGTGTCTGTACTGATGATTGCTTTGTCTGTGTATTATGTGCCGCTCAGGTTTACATTGAGAAGCAGAAAGGAGAAATTCTAGGCGTGGTGATTGTAGAGTCTGGCTGGGGCTCTATCCTTCCCACAGTCATTATCGCTAACATGATGCATGCTGGACCTGCGGAAAAATCAGGAAGACTAAATATAGGAGACCAGATAATGTCTATCAACGGAACCAGCCTTGTTGGACTCCCTCTTTCCACCTGTCAAAGCATTATTAAGGTAGAAAATTCATTTTCATTTCATCTAGGGAACGCATACCATCTCCAAAATCACTAGTTAGTGTAGCCCGTGTATCTGTTTGCGGCCCATAGACGTTGTATAGAAACAAAAATGATGTATTGATGTACAGCAGTGACTCCTGCCTCTGTCAATGGACTTTCCAGGGGTTAAAGAACCAGTCCAGAATCAAGCTGAACATAGTCAGATGCCCACCAGTCACCACCGTCCTCATCAGAAGACCAGACCTGAGATACCAGCTGGGCTTTAGCGTGCAAAATGGCATTGTGGGTATCTGTAGAATGTCATATATTCAATACTTGTTGTATTTTGAATACCACATGTTAATTTATTAAACCTCTGTACCCTTATTTTTCTCTGTTGTCTGGTCAATAGATTTGCAGCCTTATGAGAGGGGGGATAGCTGAGCGAGGTGGTGTCCGCGTGGGTCACCGCATCATTGAGATCAACGGCCAGAGTGTTGTAGCCACTCCTCATGAGAAGATTGTACACATCCTTTCAAATGCAGTTGGTGAGGTAAGGGTAGACAAGGCATTACGTGCCAGTATATTTCATTAGATTGCAAATGGGAGGAGATTATTGTTGCTATGGAGTTCTTTTGGAAGTGTATGCAGTGGGCAAAATACTCCCTAGCATTGGGGGTCCCATGTTGGCTCGCTAATCCAGCTTTAGCTTATGCTCACTTGCCATAGCGGCCCTGATGTTATCTTTAATGGCAACAAAGTGTTTGGTTTAATAGTTCTGCTTCTGGAAATGCTCTTTTCTGGTTTGGTAATGCACTCTTACACACCGTAACTGAGATCCTCTGTTTTCACTTTAAGCAATAAGTAACAATCCTTCCTTTTCTTCAGTCTCAACTTTTCAGATTTACAGATGTTTTTTCATAGCCTAGTTATGATTGATAGACTATGAAGATCCAACCGGTTGAACCAGACAGACCAGTGCTTCAGCTCTTGTTAGTTAAGACCACCGATTGCGGTGAAGCAGCTAAACAATGTCAGCATAACATTATAATAAGGATATTCTCTGGCTGATTTTTGCTTTTAAGACATATAAGGAGGTAAATTAGGGGGTCCCAGACCCTCCAGGGCCCTCTGTATTTTGCACCTTGTTTGTATGTCTTATAAACCCCTTTGCACTATGCTCTTTATTTTAGCTCTTTGTTTGCACTTACAAAAACACTTTCGTTATACAACTACTACCAGCTGTTCAGAATCAGTTTTATTACGCAGTGACTACATTACAATGTGTTGGTAGAGATTATAGCATTCTTCTTCACGGTAGGTAAATGAAAGAAACTGGCCTCCTTTTCTTTAGTTGAACAGCTTATACAGTGAATTAACTCTTCTCCTGTATTGTCTTATCAGCACAACTGCTTTATTTTTTTAATTGAAATTGCTGAGCTGATTTCTGGCGTCATGTGATGGCGGTGTATAGACGGCCAGCTTGTACTTACATAAAATGAGCTCATATCTCTGTCTCTAAACAGATTCACATGAAGACTATGCCTGCTGCCATGTACCGCTTGTTGACAGCCCAGGAGCAACCAGTTTACATCTGAAGCCACAACACTTCTGTCAACCTCCTTACCTGTCTGCACCTCACCTAACCTCTAATCCTTCTTTGAACTCCTATGGACTGCTGACCGAATGATTGAACTGAGCTCTACCCACCATGACCACTATTTTCCATGAAGTTTTACTTTCTGTTTACTACCTTTCCCTTTCTCTCATACCTTCCCTCAGTGATGATGTTTGCTTCAATGTGTTGAACATCTGTTTCTGCACATGCCTGACTGTCCAGGAGGGAAATAGTGACGGAAAGCGAGAAAGACAAAGATGAAGAGCTCACTTTCTGGGCAGGTACCACACCATTTTAAGAGCCCAATTTAACCCATGTGTGAACGTTACCTACGTTTGCTGTGAGCGCGAGCAGTGTGGTTGTTGATGTTCTCCATGGAAAAATGCAAACGGCGCTAGCCTTTTCTCTCCGTTCTCCCCTGTTATTTATTTAAACCTGGCAGCCATCAAACATTCCAGCTTCATTCTGTTCCACAGCAGTTTTAAAAGGGCAGCTGTGAGAAGATGAGTGTGGAGAAGTGGACCAAAAAATGTGAAAACTTTATTCTCCAAGTGTGCATTCCTTAGAACGATGGCTTATTAGAGTAGACGGGACGGCTCTGTGGTTCTGAAGAAATGTTGAATTCCATACAGTATGTAACATACGATGTGGACTTTTAATGCCTTAATTAAAATCATGATGCCATACTTGGAAAGATCAAATCAGACATTTCAGCACATGATATATCATAGAGGAACATGAGCTGGTTGAACAGATCGCTGACTGCTTTATTTGATATTGTGGAATGGCTGTGTTGGGCTTTTGGTAGGGCGGAATGACCAAATTAGTAGAAACGAGTCAGTTGTGGGCAGAACTTATTTAGAAGATTCAGAACTATGGTCAGCACTGCTTTTTGTCTTGCATGACGTGTAGGATCCACTTGAGGAAACTGTATTTGTATTCAGTTTTCTGAAGCTAGTTTTCTTTTCTTTTTTGGTTGGACGGATGTGCAATTTGATATTTTGTGGTGAATGCCGGGATTCTGGAATTTTCACTGTATCCTGTTGTACAGAACACATTTGCTTTTTCATTGTTTTTTTTTCTATTTTTTCTTATGCACCCTTCCTATTTAAGGATGACATTGCTATTCGTTTGATCACATTTGTATTTTATTTTAGTTTGAAAAAATTTATACTTGAAAAAAGAACTTATTTGAAGAAACCTCTGTTTGTAAAGAGTTATAAGCCGTATACTGACTTTTTCTTGAGATATTATTTTCTTAACTGTTTTTTTTCCCAGAACTTTTTTTTTACCTTCTTTTAAATATGTAAAGTGTAATGCAGATGTAACAGCATTTAAGAGTTCAAGAGTTTATCATTTCATGCATTATTAATTTACTTGAATTAATCCCTATTTCCTCATGTAATTTACTGCCCCCTCCTCAGTTTTAAAGTGCATTTCCTGACTTTATTAGGTCTGTGGGCTTTTCCCACAAGCTCTTTCAGGGAATTTAATTAAAGGGACGTAGTGTAGTGTGGCTTAAAACGTATCATTCTACATTCAGAGAGCTCTCCTTAACATCTATTACAGACTCTGATTTGAGGAGATAAGCACATCAGGTTTTACAGGTTTTGAGCCATTTGGCCTATCAGTGGGCTTCTGCGTGCTGCCCCCATTACTACCTATTACTATTAGAAACAAGCTGATGAGTAGTCTAGTACAAGTATCATTACTTTGGTAAAGTATTGGCTCATGTGAAAGTAAAAGCAAACTTTCCCAAACAAGCAGAGTAGAAGAGCAAAACTACCAGGTCAGATATTTAGACTTTGAGTAATTGTACTGAAGACTCTATTCTTCTCTCTTTCCTGAGCTCTTGGTCTAACTTTAAACAGTAAGTCATAAAAGTCCAAACAGTAGAACCAATCATAAAGCAGTACAGATACTGTCACTATGTTAAAGACTGAAGTGGAACTGAGTTATAAGTACATCAAGCTTACTGGACAAAAAAACTTGCGTCATGCATCATGTCTTTTCTAATACTTGGAGACATGTCCCCTTGTCTTAGTAATGTCAGGTATAGATTACAACACTCCCTTGACACTGTCCACTCAAGCCCACACCCCTACTAACTGGATGACCCTACAGTTGTTGTCCTTTAATGTAGGAACGTTGATGTTGCATTATGTTCGAACCTGAAGCACAAAGTTAGTGGGCTAAAATGGACAGTAACTGTCTCAAGGGATTTGTGTGAGCCCTTGATGTTATTAAGGCAAGGAGATGTTTAAAGTTACACTGTGTAAGATTTGGGCACCTCTTTGTTTGGAAGTGTGAAATTGTGATTGTGCAGAAGAACGTCTGTAACATCTATTGTGCTTAGGAGCCCTGAGCACATGAATCTGTTGAAAGAGCATTCAAAGAGAACTGAAGGACTGAAAAGCCACTTTTCCACTGCATGGTATCAGCTCAGCTCGACGCTACTCACCTTTTTTTGGTTTTCTATTATGGATACTATTTATATAAAATAATAATAATAATTAAAGTTGATGTGCTGGTGTTGGTCAGAGAGTATTGCTGAGAGTAAGACACACACACAACTCTTCTTTTTCTGAAAATGTCAGTTTCCTGTAGCGTTGCTTTTGCTACCGTTCCTCCCTAAACATATACCAGGTTAGCGTTTCCTTATGCATCTCTTTTGCGTAACCAGAATCGTCTTAACTCTGATATAGTGTTTTGTCTTTTGTCTCTGTGCCATCAGCCTCTTCTGGATTAAACTTGTCTGCTTCACGTTTCATGCAGCATCGTTATATATTATGGCCGCTATGCTAAAGGGGTGCTGTATCTCTGTATACTGTATATACTATACGTAATCAAAGTAACTTAAAGCTTAAAACATAAAGCGAGTTTAATCTACTAAACCATACCATGCAGTGAAAAAGCATCTTCAGCATCTAATCATCTATTGTCATCAGTATAACGTTGAGTTAGCATTTGAGACCCAAATATTGAGACTGTCTATCATTTTGTGTCTCTGCAGGACGTTAATACTTAAAGACGTATTGACACAGTCTGAAAAACTGCTGCTTAATCCGACCCAACACTTCTGACTTTTATATATTATTTTATTTGAGGCTTTATAGGATGTGCACACCATCCAAACTTTTACCCCAGACTCAGTCATGCTGCTTCTTTATCAAATATAGTTTATCTTACATAGTGCAGCTTAAAGAGTATTCAAGAAGAAACGATGCATGCAGCTTTTTTTTGTGCGGGCAGCTTATTTTCCTCACAAATATACTTGACTAACAGTGTTCGAACGTACTCCCAAGTAGTACAAACCCATCAAAACTTTAGTACCGTGTCTCCACCCTGAGAGCTGTATTTATTTATTTGTTTGTGTTTTTTCTCTGTGATCTTATTGCAGTGTCTTGCACAAGCTACTCGCTATGTTTAACGGTACCGTCTCATTTCTTGTAGCGCACACAAACCTACACTCTCCTTCGTCTCGAGGAGATACCTTTCAATCTCCGGGTGGTCTTCACCAGATGACTGTACAAACACAATAGTGCAGTGTTAAGTCTAAATTCACAGCAGCTCAGAACCGTCCGTAAAGGGTACTGCAGCGCGTTGGATCCAGCAGTGGCTTTTCTATACAGGCGTGTCCCGTTCCTAAACATTCTGGCCTTACTCTTGCTGTGTTTTCTTTTCACCGTGTGGGCTGGTTTCTTGTGGAACAGTACGGAGGAGGACTTCACAGTTTCTTTTGTTGTTGAGCATGGTCTGTCATGTCATTGGTATGCATTACCATTTCTGCTTGTAGTGGGCGTGATGTGTGATGACATTACTCCACCATAAACAAAACCAGCTGGAGAACTGTAAACCAATATATAAATATATTTATATAGACATATACAGTACAGTATACACATTCAGTGATTATATACAGTATGTACATTTAAGAGAGATAAGCCGTGCAAGAGTCTTTGATACGTGTAGATCTCCATCCTAGAGTATTTCTTGTGTGAAATGCTTCAGGGATATGTAGAAACGATAAAAATCTCCACGCTAAAAAAAAAAATACAAATCTTTTCTCTTAATATGATATGGTCCATTGCTGCATTTTGCTGAACTGTAACACTGCAAAAGGCACCATGTGTATAATCTCAATTGAATTAAACCGAATTAAACTGAATGTGAAAAGTTAGAGTACTATGTAAAGGGGAGGGGGAAAAACAACAACGATGGAATGTCCTGTTCACATCAGAGTGAAATTGTAATTACTATCCAGCCGAGCGCTGCTGTTTGAGTCTCTAAGCAATGTAAACAACCTCACACCTCAAAAGTACAACGTTCAGTTTCCCAGGACATCTGCACTGTAGACTGTGTGCATTAAAGCAGGACATTTCCACGACGGCTTTAGTAAGCTTTAATGACGCAGGCGGCTTTAGGGATGGGCTTATGATGGATTTATGCGGGGTAGTATTTGAGGTGTCGTTACTGTAGCTCCATAGGTGGTGGGTTATGAAATGCAGCGTGGAAGGAAATCCCCTTGTACATATTAAACACATGGACCTTGAACACGTGCTTGTGACAGATATAGAAGTGTGGGCTGAGAGAGTAGAACACAGGGTCTGGCAGAATTGTGCTGTTAAAGTAGGAGAGGAACACGAGACTAGTCGGTTGCTGTGGGTTTGACTGTAGTGTTTATTATGCACTCGCTCTGAATGTAATTAAACTTATATCTCTGTTTGTCTATATGTCTACAGTAAAGAATAGGGAGAAGAAAAAAACACTTTCTGTAAAGCAATGGCAATGTTTATTTATTTGCTAGCTTTTCCGTGATGAATTATTGAGCCACATTCCTTTGCCATAGCAGGAATGTTTGTAACAGTATTTACAACAATAAATGACTTACTGAGAAAGTACAAACACCCGCTGCCTCTTTCTTTTGTTGAACTGAACTGAATTACTGTCACATCACTGGGTAAACATTTCAGAATGAGTGGGTACATTAAAAGGGTATGTGTGCCTGATGTATATATTGTCGCTGTCCAAAGAAAACCAGGTATCTTTAAAATGACAGCTTTATGAGAGAGACAAAAAACATCCTTTAATTTTTGTATGAAAGTCAATGGAACCAGATTTTTTTACAAGCTATTTTGGTCCATTTCTAATGTAAATGCCAGCTGTCATGTAGTCAAGTCAAGTCAAGTCAAGTCAAGTGGGTTTTATTGTCATTTCAACTACATACAGAGTACACAGTGAAACGAAACACTGTTCCTCCAGGACCATGGTGCAACATAGACAGTGCATACAAGACACAAGTGCAACACAAATAAACAAGTGCGGACAGACAACACAACACAACACAGTACAGACAGAGAATAACAAATAATTGCTGGTAGTGTGCAAATTGTGCAATGTGTAATAAATAGAGTCCAGTGAGGTAGTAAAGTTATTAGTGCAATGCTTTGTGCAAAAATGCTTCCCCTTTTTTATCTGGGGTAAATG
The DNA here is from genome assembly GCA_021613375.1 of Megaleporinus macrocephalus. Taxonomy (NCBI): domain Eukaryota; kingdom Metazoa; phylum Chordata; class Actinopteri; order Characiformes; family Anostomidae; genus Megaleporinus; species Megaleporinus macrocephalus. The sequence goes on along the minus strand of CM038725.1, from coordinate 13,451,418 downwards.
GTTGGAGAGAGAGAGAGAGAGAGAGAGAGAGAGAGAGTGTACATGTACCAGAAAGATATCAGTTCAGATGTTGAGTTGTGTTGAGAAGTCTGATGGCTTGGGGGAAGAAGCTGTTGCAGAGTCTGGTCGTGTTGGACCGGATGCTGCGGTACCTTCTTCCTGATGGCAGGAGGGAGAACAGTCTGTGTGAAGGGTGGGTGGGGTCATCCACAATGCTGGTTGCTTTGCGGATGCAGCGGGTGGAGTAAATGTCCAAGACGGAGGGGAGAGAGACTCCGATGATCCTCTCAGCTGTCCTCACAATGCGTTGGAGGGACTTGCGGTCAGAGGCTGTGCAGGTCCCAAACCAGGCAGTGATGCAGCTGCTTAGGATGCTCTCTATGGTTCCCCTATAGAAGAGGGTGAGGATGGGTGGAGGGAGACGGGCCTTTCTCAGCTTCCGGAGGAAGTAGAGACGCTGCTGGGCTTTCTTGGCTGTAGAGCTGGTGTTCAGGGACCAGGTGAGGTTCTCCGCTAGGTGGACACCAAGGAACTTGGTGCTCTCAACGATCTCCACAAAGGAGCCGTTGATGTTAAGCGGAGAGTGGTCCGGTCTTGATTTCCTGAAGTCAACAACCATTTCAGTGAAGGTCTTCTCTACATTCCAGTGAAGGTTGTTGACTGTACACCAGTCTGTCAGCTGCTGTACCTCCTCCCTGTATGCTGACTCGTCGCCTTTGCTGATGAGACCCAGCACAGTTGTATCATCGGCGAACTTTATGATGCTGTTAGATGCTGTTTCGCAACACAGTCATGAGTCAGCAGGGTGAACAACAGAGGACTCAGTACACTGCCCTGGGGTGCCCCAGTGTTCATGGTGATGGTGCTGGAGCTGCTGTTCCCGAACCGGACTAACTGGGGCCTAATATATATACATATAATATATGTAATATATGTAATATATGTAATATATATTAATTTATATATATATATATGTATATATATATATATATATATATATATATATATATATATATATATTGTAAATAAGCACTAATATCTTATTTAGAAAGAAGTAGATCATATCTTGTGCGTCAGTTTGAATAACAAAGTATAGTTACAGATTTCTCCTGGACGCTCCAGACATTGTATGAATGTGTTCAGTTCCTTCAGCAGCAATCTTGATTTAGCTTAATGAAGTACTGAGCAGTCAAAGCAGGTATTAGATGAGAACTGTAAATAATACTGGGTTGGAAAGAGTTAAATAAACACACTGACATATGTAAAAGCACTACTTACTGTATTAATACAATTTAAATATAAAAATACAAAAAGTGTTTTGCTGTAAATAAAAGTAATAATGTCCCCAAGTACCTAAAGTACTTTTGCACAGTACTGTATACAAACACACACACTATATAGCAAAAATATGTGTACACCTTTTGTAATTACGGAGTTCAGGTATTTCAGTCATACTGATAGCTGGTGTATAAAAGCAAGCACTACACTGTAAAACCATGCAATCTCCATAAACAAGCACTGGTAGAACAATGAGTCATCATTAAAAGCTCTCAGTAACCAGAATTTTGGCTCTGACGTAGGATACCTCAGTTGTCAGTCAGTTTGTGAAATTTCTACCCTGCTAGATCTGCCCCAGTCAACCGTAAGTTCTATATTTGTGTAAAAAGGATGTCTATGAACAGCAGATCAGCCACTAAGTGGTAAACCACACAAACTGAAGGAACAACCTATCTGTTCCAGACTGTCTCTGGTAGCATCATCAGTAGAAGAACTGTGCACTGGAATTTCCCTGAAATGGGTTGCCATGACTGAGTAGCTGCATACAAGCACAGCGGCAAGCATCAGCTGGAGTAGTGTTAAAGCACATCTTGACACTGGAGCAGTGGAAACGTTCTCCGGAGTGATGAATCATGCTGACTGGAACATAAATATCTTATGTCTTTATTGAGCGCACTGAGTAACATCCACAGCGCAGGCTAGAAGAAGTGAGTGAACTTAATAACCTGTAAATCCCACTTTAGCAGCAACACCTCCACCTGTAAACGTGTTTCTGTTTATCAATATCTCTGGGGTCTCTTGTTTGCCCAGCCCTCATCACACCATACTACAACATGTCAGTAGGGTTTAGGGTATCACTCTGAATTGGCCATTCTAAAATGCAAATCTTCTTTTTTTTTCAATCGTTGGGTGCGTCCGAATCGCGTACTTCCATACTGAACAGTACGCAAAAGCAGTGCGCGAGTGTGACTAGGGTGTCCTAATACGTAGTGCTCGGCAAGCAGTACGCAAAAAGTCCCCGAATGACGTACTGCACCGGCCGACATTTTTAAGTATGCAGCCCCAGCACACTGCACTATCCCAGGATTCCATCTGAGCCGCGGAGGAATTCAAAGTGGAGGAAAAGCGTGGTGAAACGCGGTACGCCGGCTGTGTGTGCGTAGCTACGGCTAGTAAACTTCCGCTACAGGAGTTAGCGCTGCTTCTGAGGTAAACAATGATTACATCCTCCTGTTTCGTCTTCTCTGAGCTACAGCTCGACACCGCGTGAGTAGATACTTAGACAAACACGCAGAACGGTGTCAATAACAGTCTCTAAATCCGCCAGTAAACGGGGCTTTTAAATGAATAGCGGGACCTTTACCGTGACGGTCTGACGTCTTGCGTCACAGGACGTTGGTAAGATGGTGGACGTAGTGCGTCCGAGGTTGTGTATACTAAACACTCGCACACTGAAAGAGTGTACTACTTTAACAGACAGACAGAGTGCACTAGCTCCAACTGAGTACATACTGATCAAGTACGCGATTTCGGACGCACCCTTTCTTTAATTGATTTACTTGTGCATTGTGGGTCATTCCATCACATAGGGTCTGTCTCAAAACCTAGTGAGCTGTCTAGATAGAAAGCATTTTACGTTATAGTATGTGCACTCCTATGGGCAAAATCAGTAGTGAGCGCGGCTAGTATGTCTGAATACTCAGTAGGTATCGAGTAGTAGGCGAACGGTACCCGGATAACCTACTGAATCAGCAGCCATTTTTATGTAGGCGAACACAGCACACTGCGCTATCCCATGATTCACCTGGAGCCGCGGATGAATTCAAAACGGAGGAAAGAACGGTGAAAAGCGGAACTGTGTGTATGTAGCTACGGCTAGTAAACTGCCACTACAGAAGTTAGCGCTACTGCTGAGGTAAACAATGATTACATTCCTCCCGTTTCATCTTCTCCGAGCTACAGCTTGACACTGTCTGAGTACATATTCAGACAAAAACGCATATCAGTGTCACAAAAATCATCTAAATCTGTCAGTAAACGGAGGTTTTAAATAAATAGCAGAACTTTTACGCTGGTGGTCTGACGTCTGCGTCACAGGACGCTGGCAATATGGTGGACGTAGTACGTCCGAGCTTGTGTGGCTACTAAACCTCTCCTACTGAAATCACCTACTAGTCTGCCGCTCGAGCAGTACGTACTGACTCTAATCTAGTACCTACTGACTAGTAGGCGACTTCAGACACACCTTTCCTCAGCCGCTAGGCCAATCCCATGATGCAATGCAGGGAAATCTATGAGCAGTAAAGTCATTAGGCATGTTCGACTTCACGGTGCATGCCGGTTAGTTTTTATGTCCGACTTGAGTCGGCGCCACCGTCGCTTCACCATGACATACGACGTTAACATCTCGCGAGTGAGCGGCTCTGCAGGCTTCACACACAGTCGCTGCAGTTGCTCTTCACAAACTGCGCGAGCCGAGAAACGGCTTGATGACGACAGAGCTTAATCCTCATTGGTCAGAAGCTCAGTTTACCTCATTGTACTGTAAAATGTTTATCTCCTCTAAAACTCTTAAAAGCCTCTACATTTATGCTAATACTATCATGTCTTCTAGCACGACAGTTCATTTTCATGCAGTATTTAAACATATATATTTTTTCATAATTAATATTTCAGATCATGAAGAGGCTCAAGTGCCGTAGATTTTTACTCGTATTATTTGTGAGTGTCTTTAAAAGCACTACATCACTATTGCGTTTGGATCTATTTTTCTTTTTACTCTTTCTAATAATTTTCTTCTTTTTTTTCTTACTATTTTTCTATTGCGTCTACTTCATCAGTTATAAACATCGCAAACACTATGCGCAGCCGTATCTCGAACAAGCCTATTTTAAAATGTAAGTTATTTAGATTCTCTGGTGTTTTAAGGTGTTTCTAGTCATGCAACAACACATAACAGTATTTTATTTGCAACTTTTAACGAGTTGTTGACCATTTTTATACTGAGCCATTAGCATTTATGCTAGCGGATTTTTAAGCCTCAGGCTATTGTTTTGAATAGCTGGCTGGTAGCTTAGCAACTGGTACAAAGCCGTTGGCGTGAACAAGCCGTGACGCATCGCTATCTAATCGCGTCTTATGAGGAGATTGTTTTATTATCATATGCACAGCAGAGCAGACAAAAAAAAGAAATAATAAAAATATATACAAAATAAACAAAGTATAATAATAAGTTGAAGTAAATAAAAGTATTTTATATATATTTAAAAAATACAAAATAAAAGTTTTGTGCTTTTATGTGCAAGTATGAAGAGCAGCGCCCATAAAATGCAAGTTGCAAGTAACAAATATAAACAATAATGTTTGTGTGAGTAGTGAATGTAAACAGTATTGTATGTAAACAGCAGTACAGTGAGGTGCAGTTAAAATCAGACCAGTTAAAACCAGTTCAGATAGGAGAGGTTAGAGAGGTAGTCCATGAGGTGTTCACAAGCCTGATGGCCTGTGAGTAGAAACTGTTTGTCAGTCTTGTGGTCCTGGACTTCACACTCCTGTAACGTCTGCCTGAAGGTAAAAGTGTGAAGAGTGTGTGCTGGGGGTGTGTACTCTCCCTGATCATGTTGTGGGCCCTCCTGGTGACCCTGGTGTGGTAGATGTTCTGCAGTGAGGGAAAGGCTGCTCCTGAGATGGACTGTGCAGTTTTGATCACACGCTGGAGAGCCTTTCTGTCCTGAGCAGTAGAGTTTCCATACCAGACGGTGATGGAGCTGGTAAGAACACTCTCAATCATACTCCTGTAGAAGGTGCTGAGAATTTTGGCTAAGTTTGAGATGTCAGACAGAGCGAGAAGGGTCGAGCTGCAGCTAGGGGTGTTCCTTGTTGGGGCGTTCCTGAACAAGCAGAAACTCCAAACCAATACGGCTTGAACAGAATCGCTTCCAACAGGCCGATATCGACCACAGGAGTGTTTTGTAGCGATCCGAGAGAATATGTTCGGAGATTTTAACAATGAAAGATGTATTTCTGATTAGAGGAGTAACAGTTACTGTAGTGTTTTACATTAACACGCGTTTAAACAACGCTTAGGCACGGCAACACGTGAGTCTCTCCACTAGTTGCTTCCCTGTATGTTACGTGTGGGCGTGTTGTGCGTTTGTGAGCACTAGTGCCACCTACTGTTCCAGAAACTATATAACACGTACATTCACGTACATACAGTTACTTTGTTTTAGGATTCAATAATTCTACAATGAAAGGTAACGTGAAATCACTAAATCGCGGATAAACCTGCTCTGGAAGGACTGGAAAATGTCAGTCACGACGCTTATGAATAACTTTGGAAATAAAACGTATCAAAACATAAATCAGCACTACAGTTTGTTTTTGTAAACGATGAGTGAGTGGTTTGTTGAACGCCTGAAAGTGACGAAATGCACTGTCCAGACAGATTTTAGAAAATGCCAAATTAATAAATAAGGCTTAGTAACAAATTGTTTAGTACGATGCTGTTTAATTATTTGCAAACTTGACTGTATATGGCAAACTTTTATGTTTGGACAGAAAAGTGAGAAATCACAGGAAAACAGAACCAGTGAAAACAAGGAACGGATCATGTGGAAGCCAATGAGGAAGAGGGGTGGGTCTGTGTTGAAGCGAATGAAAAGACGAGGGCGTTCTTGTTGTAGCCAATGAAAACAAGCGGGCGTTCCTGGAAACAGTAACGCCCTAAGATCAATCAATGCCCCGGCCAGTGTTACCAACTTAGCGACTTATTTAGAGTTCATTTGTAGTTAAAACATATTTACTCACTTTCTGTCTCTCCCACAAACGTTATTCCTTCAAATACACGCAAATAGACCATCATGCAAATTAGGCGATTATGTCATTTAGTGACTTTTAGGACAGCCAATAGCGACTTTCCTCTCTTATGAGTGGGCGACAGTGACCCCGCTGCAGACCGACGATATTGTGTGGGGACAGGACGCTGCTACTTAAATAGCTGCCTGCCTAGTCAGTGCCTACTTAGACACTCACTAGGTTTTGAGACACACCCATAATATCTCTTCAGCTTGAAATGATGTACTGCTGCCCTTATGCTCCCCTATTAAAATGTTTTAATAAACCCTTAAATTCTTTGTTCGTGGACTCACAAGTTAGATATCCAGACTTGTAACCAGAAGGTCGCCGGTTCAGTCCTCTGGAGCAACAGGTTACGACTGAAGTGCACTTCAGCAAGGCACCTAACCCCAAACTGCTCCCCAGGCGCTGTGGATAGGGCTGCCCACTGCTCCGGGCACGTGTGCTCACTGCCCCATTGTGTGTGTGTGTGTGTGTGGGTGTTTTTACTGCACGGATGGGTTAAATGCGGAGGTCAAATTGGCAAATAGTATGATTGTAATCCAGACAGCAACGATGCCCCAACCAATATTTCTATGGATTCAAGGATTCAAGGATTCAAGGAGACTTTATTGTCATTCGCATCACATGTGGTACATGGGGTGGAACGAAATTGTGGTACCCAAGGACCCAGTTTTACCCAGACAGCAGTACTTAAATAAATAAAATAAACATAAATATATAAAATATATGACTGAAATGAGTAAACCAGTGGAAGAGAGATTGGGATTGGGCTTAATATGCTGCCATGTGCTATTTTGGTTTGGCATTAGAACTTTTTTTGCCAACACAAATTTTGTAAAGCTGTTGTTTAGTTAAATAGTATTATAAAAGTTCAGTGATGACTTCAGAAATGGTCATTAGAAAAATGAGTCACTTCAGATTTACTGTGTGGGACATTTGAGTTCCACAGAAATCAAGTATGTGACAAGGTCAACCGAGCACAATCATACTTACACGCAAGTGGACATGATAAAGCTGAAGTGAAGGTATGAAATAAATCCTCTGCCCATTTTCCATTAATGGCAACCTGCATTAGTGCTTCAGAGGTTCAGAGGTCCAGCAGTGAAAGCATCACTGACAGCAGAACGTACTGGTACTGTTTCCACTGTTGGGTTCAGCGGAAATCCCCTTTAATCTCCTTAAATATCAGTCAGATCATCCTCAAAGAGCTTGAACCACAGTTTCCTGTTTTATTTTGGCTTAAAAAACAGGAACAAAGCATGATTTCAGACCGTTCCACTGCACATGCACTCAGACAGAAGCTCCAGACTCTAGTTTTTTAAAAACGGATATTTATTTGATACACGATTGTCATGGCTTAAAGTTCCACGTCTTGATAACGAGACAAGCAGACAGACTACCTGCATCAGAGACCTTCACTGATATTCTAATTTATTCTAGAACACAGAACATAACCCTTTCATTAGGCTGCCTTGTTTATAAGACACACTGTAATGGCACATTCAGCTTCGATAACTGGGTCAGTAAAACACGCAAACTGTACTCAAAACCAGAAAAATCCTAATAAAATAAACACAAATCTGGGTGTCACATTAAATTATATAAAAAAAAAATTATTAAAGCTTGCCGTGGTTCAAGGACTTGCATCTGCCCTATTTGCTTTTGTCCATAATAGAAAGTAATTTTGTACTTAGACATTTTGTATTCAGAATTTAGTTAAACTGAACGCAATCCATACATATTAGTATATCTATTTTCCAGTGTTTATATTAAACAGTGCATTATTTTCTAAAAAAAAAGAAAAAAGAAAAAAAGAAAGATAATTCATATCCAGCAGTCATGGTTCCGGTACATTCCACTGCTCAACCCACTCTGCCAATAGAGGGACCCAACAAACACCCACTACTGAACTCTGGAAACATAACATTGCAAAAAAAATATAATAATAATAATAATAATAATAATAATAATAATAAACACAGACTGCATGTCAGGCTTTGTGTCACTGAGAACAGGGAACGTTCCTCCCTGATGTATAGAGTACGTACAGTAAGTCTATTGAGCTCTCAGAGAATGGTTTCTCTGGACACTCCTATCAGGCTGTGTGGGCGCTCCTGCCCCAGTCGACGGGATCCAGCCCGAGAGCCCATCCTGGAGGCTGAGCGGGAGCGGGATGCGCTCCCCGCTTGCAGCTCGGCCCAGGTGAAGGTGCTGAGGTCCCCACAGCTGCGCAGGTGCAGTAGTCCTGGCCGCTTCCGCAGTGGCAGTGTGTTGGAAGTGCAGTTCAGTTGTGGCTGCCTGGCCTGGACTGTTGGTGCTTGACCGCTCTGTGACCCGGTGATAACCTGAAAGATAGGGCCACGGTCAGGAGTGTGTGAACACATTATTTAAGCAATACGTTTTGTTGTACCCTGTCAGAGTTTAAGCTTTTGCAAAGTAAAGTCATTAATTTAAACCTTTTCAGAAGTTTTAAAGCTGCAGCATGTAGGACTATTACTATTAATTGTAAGCATTAGCGTTACACACTACAATACGGTGTGCATGTGCTGCTGGAAGTCACTCTGTAAAGCCTGAAACTATTTAAAATTCATAACTGGCTCTATGATGCGAAATCACAATTATACCAATGTAGATATGATGGCAATACTAGATAATTCACTCACACCCTCAGAAACACATCCTTCACCAAGTTCTTCATAATTACTCTTTCATGATGCTCACACTTATCCCTCTGTTTGGGGAAGGGGTCTGAAATACAACTTGCGTTGCAAAATGTTCTTGTGTGCGTTTCATGCAATTTCGCCTTTCCACCAGAGAGGTCTCCAGATCTCCAAATCTTACATAGTGCAGCTTTAACACTGGTTACTGTTTTTCACAGCACTTTATATACTTACTGAAACATAATTATTTATAAATAAATGAAAACTTCTGTGTTTGTCACTGTCCACAAGGGGGCATAATTTGGTGTACATCTTTGAATGGAGAAAAGGAGGGCATATTATTCTACAAAGTTTGAAGGTATTTGCCAAGTTACTTTGCTGAAAATTTCTCTATTCGCCAAGGACGAGCGTCTCCATATGGCCACCTAGCTTATGCCTATGATTCTGTGGTTCTGTTCCCTGAAGGCCAGCGAAGCGATCCAGGGCTCCAGTGGAAATTGGCTCCATCACAGATTTTAATAGTCAGATTCTTGTTGCACAGCTTTCCCTTCTCGTATGTTTTTTTTTTTGGGAATATCACAAAACGCTTAACATGGATATCGTCAGTACTTACAAACACCCCCCAACTAAGTGTTTGACATCAAAGACAGCACAATTAGCGCTGTTTACATCTACTGCCTTTAAGGATTTGAATGGACTTATTGTTAATCATGCTTTTGTGTGAAGTGCTTAATATAAAATCACTATATTCGTAGTTGTTGGTAGTATTATTTAAATATGAATATCAGGAAAAATACCTATTGTGACATCATCCACTTATCGTGATATTATACTTGTGCCATATTGCCCACCTCCAGCATAAACCCACACCAGCGGGATTTTATGAATGTATGTTTGCTGTCATGAATGTGTGAAAAAAAACAAAAACAGGGTGCAGGGTACATTCAACGCCGCTGCTATTGCTCTACAACAACAATTAGCTTCAGCTACATTGTGAAAACATTACCATAAGCCAAAAACAAACGCAGGCCTCACCTGGTCAATGAAGCTAGCACAGCGCACAGCCTCCTCCATGTGCTCCTCATCTGAGCGCAGCACCGTCTTGATGCTGTTGATTAGCTCCTGGACCTCTGGGGTCAGGCTGCCTGATGACTGCTGTAGGAAGCGGGCCACCAGCAGCTTGGTGTCCCTGTAGCTTTGGTAGTCCACCATGGAGGCAGGGCGTGGCCTACGAGGGCCCTTCCCCCGTCGCAGGGTCACAGTGCCCTGCACGGTTGGCCCTGTCCCGGGACTTATTTCAGTCTGTGTGGCTGCTTCACAGCTCAGTACTGCAGGGGGAGAGGAGAAACATGAAACAGACAGAAAAAATATAGCATACCAGGAGACATAGTTTGAATGATTAGTTTTCTATGGGCAGGCTGGTCAGTGCCAGTTTACAGGGCATCTAAAATATACGGCCAATTAGTTTGTGACAGAAGTTCTTAGTATAAATGACGGAGATGGGAGTCGCTACTCGATTTACACACAGCCTTTACCCCAGAAAATTTGTGTATCCTAACCATGTACCATGCTGTCTTAAGTGAATGCACTGTACCATTAGCATCTCCATTAGCTTGGTAATTCACAGCAAACAGTCATAAAACTATTCAGTTTCTGTGTTGTGTTGGCTTAGTTGCAGTCACAAAAAACACAAGGAAATAATCCTGTGAGTGCCTCATTACTAGTGCTGGGGCGACGCGTCGGCGTAACCAATTATGAAATTACATCGATTAACACAATGTGTGTCGATGCGTTACAAAGGTGGTGGCGCCTACTGAAGGCATGGACTTATCCGGAGCGCACACTGTAGCTACAAACAATCACTCAAAATTGTGGGAGAGTTTCACACAGAAACACAACAGTGTGGTGCTCTGTCAGCTCTGCACAGTGGAGATGATCACAACAGCACAACTGCTATACACGAGTACTTGAAGCTCAAACATCCCGTAGAGCTTCATCAACACAGCAGCAGGACAGCACCTGTTTACTTGTTTATCTTATTTTAGCAGATTATTTTAAGATTATTAACACGTGTAACATGTTTCTTTTCTTTTAGTGGTGTCACTTGAAAAGTCTCATTGCTAGCTGTTTCTTAATCATACAGTGTAGAACCTAAGACTGTTCTCGATACCGCGGGAGCTTTAAAACACAGCTGCTTCTCAAATGGCTCTCTGCCAAAATATATAGTTCACAGACTGTCCGGTTTCTGGTGTGTAAGGCGTGTAGGCTGTCATTTATGCCTCTAAAAGTCTTTTAATTCCTAACACACTCAAATTAGAGTCGTCTAACATCAGTCGTTAGATTAATCAATAATAATAATAATAATAATAATAATAGTTAGATTAATCGATTAAGAAATAAATCGTTAGGTGCAGCCCTCATTTTCAGTGATGTGTCGATTCATATGGGATTAATATAGCCTGAGGTTATTCTTACTGCTGGTTTTATGGAAGGTAAAAGAGTCTTTACTACAGCGGGAGTGCACAGTTGTTAAGATGACTGACATGGTTCTTTCAGACTGAACTAAAATCAGTGATAAATAACTGCAAAACTGACTTTACCCCACAACCCCATATAAAACTAGTTCTGTCAGAATAGAAGTTTGTATCATGCTAGCGCTCTATAACAGGTCTCAGATCATTTGTAGGACGCTATTAAAATTATATATCTACAATTATGATAATTTCACAAATGATGATGCCCTGATACAGACAGCTCTATAGCACAGAGAAAAAAGTTATGGTAAATTTAATATTCAGAATGACTTATATTTGAAAAGTGGAGATCAACTCTCATCAAGAAATGACTAAAAATAGACAATTACAGCATAAATGTGTTGTTCACCCAAAATTCAAAGACTGAATTAAACCATTTAAACATGTCTAGCTTGGTATTTACTACAAAATAATACAATAACAGTATAACAATAAGTTATTCTTAACTTTTTAGCAGAAGAGTGCATCAAACAAACAAGCTGCCACTGGGTTGAAAATCAGTCATTAGTTTAATTAGCATAATTAATTAATTAAGCAAATTTAATTATATTTTGACCAACTATTCTGGAACTGTTTGAATTCTAATACTGTGTTCACATGTTTATGGTAGATTGGTATGCAGACAGCAGCGGAGAGCGGGACGCTCCATCAAAAGCTCCATTTTCCCAACATTCGCCCTTGACTAAAATTAATTTAAATTTGAATTTTTTATGCCATGGACGCCAAATAGTCTTATTGCTGCATTTCAGACGAACCAGTATTACAGAACAAAAATTAAATAGTACTGAGTGTCCTCTCCTTTTCTCCACCTTAAATCACACACACAAACAATATATACTGTTAAAGCTCTCCTCCTAGAACCGTTTATAACAGTAGTGCTGGTGGATTCATGCCACCGCAGTCTAAATGTATAACTCACTAATCTTCCCACAACAAGGTGAACGCAACAGGTGTGACAGATATTCTACCTGTGAGTCTCTCGTGAATCTGTTTTTAATAAAGCATGCTATTAGGAGCTGTTCTGGAAATAATGAGAATGCTCACAACATCCTTTTAGAAGTTCATCCTGATGTAACTGATTGTGACATTATATATATATATATATATATATATATATATATATATATCTCACACTCCTAATTTCAACAGTGAGTGCTCACTTAGCATGAGTCCTGTTTCTGTTCATACAACTGATGAATAGCAGTATTAGCCTTTTAACTGAATCACTATTATTTTTTCTTGTTTTCTTGTAACCTGTGTGTTTAGTGGGGCCTGTTGATGAAAGCGTGTGCTGGCAGTGAGTTTAACAGCCCTGCAAACTCATCCACTCCTCAGATGTCTGCCCGAGTGCCAAACAGCAGAGGCCTCAGTCAGTGATACTGAAAGCGAGGACTATATTTAAAAAGCGTCTGATGCAGCTGTTGACAGACAGAGAGGGGGGTGAGAGATTTACTATGAGAAGTGTCAGACCCAGACCTCTGACCCACACACACATACACACACCCTAAAGATAACCCCACCAATGCGCCTTAGCTGATAAACAAGCTGCCACTGGGTTATTGTTCGCAACCTGTTCATTACAGTGAGGAGGTCAGGACAACAACAGCCACACTGAAACAAAGAGATGCACTGAATTCCTTTATCATTTCCACTGAAATTCATACAGCAGACGCATTTTCTATAAATAAAACGGTTACTGTTTGTATTTATATAAGCAAATACTGGACGATTAAATTTTCATTTTATATATATATATATATATATATATATATATATATATATATATATATATATATATATATATACACACACACACACTACCGCTCAAAAGTTTTGGATCACTTTAGAATTTCATTTCATGCAACTTATGCAATTCTTCACGCAATTCACAAACAATACTGTCCATTTCACAATTAATGTAAGTGTATCGGATGATTTTTAAAGAATAAAAATGTTTGTATTAAAGTCTATTTTTGTATAGAGGATTATTTTGCATATAGTCCTATTATCAGCAATTCTCAGTCCTCTGTCTAAATCTGGTATGGCTCCAATCCAAGTTAAGGATGTTATTGGACTAATTGGTTGTTAGGACACTCTTGCTCAATTGTGATGCACAGCTGAAAAACATTCTACTAATAAGTGAGTATAAAAAGGAGAACAACATTCTAGGTTAGTTTAGTATCTGACGCATCAGCAGTTGATGGCTTGCTGACTGAAGGAACTCCATTGAAAAAAAGAAAATTTCACTGTGATCCCAAACTTTTGAGCAGTAGTATATATATATATATATATATATATATAGAGTCCTATATATATATATAGTCCTATATATATATATATATATATATATATATATATATATATATATATATATAGAGAGAGAGAGAGAGAGAGAGAGAGAGAGAGAGAGAGAGAGAGAGAGAGAGAGAGAGAGTTGTTGTCAAAAGAAATCCATGTATCTTAATTTTGGTCAATTTTCATTGCTCTATAGAATTTAAACATGACAGTTGTTCTTTATATCCTGTGAAAGTTTCATGATGAATGAACCAATAAAAACGTTACAAAATCACTTGGATTAAAACCCTTTTTACATTAACTTGCATTGAAAGAAGGTTCCTCTTCGGTGAAGTTACTATTTTGGACAGTTACGACTGTGTACTGTCACGATTCAGTATATCGTGATATACTGCGATATTGCCAGCTAAGTGATATATTGCGATTTTTCAAATCCTACTATTAAAACACACCACTGTATGAACAGGTTTGTCAATGCTTACAATAGCATTGCACCCTTGTGCTGTTTGTTAATGTTGGAGTGGAGCTGAAAATGGATTACAACACTGCCATCTAGTGGTCAGAGGTTTAAACACAACACACAATGATTCACTGTCTGCCAGGAATCTGAGTATTGACACTTTTTGAGAATCGTTACAGTATCACGAAACATAATATCAATACAGTTGCTATTTGTGTTTATATTGACAATGGTCAACAAGCAATGTAAGCATGCCTAGTGATTTTGATTTCATACCCACCCTCTGACCACCAAGATACAATTTAATTTTGTCTTTCTATTGTCAATTTTATTGTGAATGTAGTTTTTCAGTGCAATTACGTTTGCCAGGATCAAAAAAGTTAAATCCAATACCTACAGCACAGAAAACAGCCAACTGCTTTTCCAAAACATTTAATTTATAACAGACAAATGTTCAGTTTATAATTTATGTACATATACATACATACCTTTGGCAGCAAGGTCCAGGAGAACAGGGTCGCTGTTGGACCTGCGGAGGCACTGCCTGTGAGTCCTCCTGCCAGATGAAGCTGTGCTGGGAGTCTGACGGGGCTGTGATGGTGGTGTGGGACTCAATATTGATGTCTGGAGACTCCTGTCTGAGTGATACACAAGCAGTGCTTCTATATATTTTATTGTCAAAATTAATTTTAAGAGCATGACTGTAATTTACAGCACATTCTTTTTTTTATACATCCTGCGGTCATGCAAAAGTGAAAACAGCTGAAAAAGTAAGATGAGTCACTTCAGCTAAGAAATCAATGCTGACCATAGCTAGTCTAACAGGATGGGTTACCTGTGGGTTGCCAGTCAACCAAACTGCCCAATGTCATGGTGATAATACAAATAGAGTGTCAATGTGATTTCACTGAAAGTCAATGGGGTCATTCATTTACAGGCCTGTAGAGCTGTACATATAAAAACGCAGCATGAAGATGGAAACGAGATATGGGGACACCAAAATACATTTCTTTTAATACATGAGTGACATAATTGCGGATGGACCGTCTGACGTGACTGTGAGGTTATAGCCTAGCTTATTTTGAGTAAATATAAAGACAGTACCGTTATAATAAGCAGGCTCGCCCGCAGGAACTATGAACATGAACGATGTGGCATTAATTTAGACCCCAACTATGGAGCGTTTCTCTGATTGTTGTTCAGGCCTGCTTCAGTCGGTAACTACGGCAAAGGGTTTTAACTGGCTATGAGGAATTTTACATTAACATAAACAAATTCAAAGCACTAAGACACTAACACTACCTGCCTATGCTTCCATTTAGTGTATATTTCACTGTGCTTAACATAAAGAGGAAACATGCAGAAGAAAAATGGTGTGTTTTACCAACACTGGTGTCCACCTCAGAACAGTGGGACAGCCCCTCGGTCAGCTCTGTCACTTGAAGCTCGGAGTCCTGTGCCTGATATAAACATACAGGGTCAGTTAGCAGCTTAATATGACAGAGCTCCTGCCAACAAGCTACAGCACTTTCTTCTTGTTAGCGGGTCATAAGACCACTGAGAGTGACGAGAGGCCAACTGATCGTGAATCAGTGATACCATAAAAGCTCACAAAGGTCTTCTTTAACTCTTCCTTCTTATTCGTCTTCATATGTGACTGATAGATATATACTACAGAAAAAAAAGTTAATCACTTGATACTTTTTCTATACATTACTAACTTTTACAATGAGCCGTACTGTGTGACAAATGAGACCACCAGGTATGTAAAAAAAAAAAATTAATAACTCTAAGTGTTATGTAACATGCAAAGATTGGTAGCCGACAGTGGTTCATTCTGTGTTGTGTTTAACCCCCCCAACCACTAGATAGCAGAGTTGTCATTTTCAACCATTAACCTCTTCCACTCCAACATAAACAAGTAGTGTAATGGCGTAGCTCTACTCTCAGCGTTATCAAACCTATGCATACGGTGGTGTGTTTTCCTAAAATTACCTTACAGTTTCTTAAATACAGTAAAGCTGTACAGGACTAGCATATTAGCATAATTATATAGATGTATCTGCAATTATATTGGACATACACACTGATATAGCAAAAGTCTTGGGACAGCAGTATGTAAATTGATTGAAATAGCGCTTTTTTCAGGGGACGCCTGTGTTGAGGTGTTCTCGTGTGAGTGAGGCTGAACACTCGCCTGCATGCTCATGGCAAGGCAATGTGATGGTGGGTGCCACGCTGATGGGACATTCCACTTCCGAAGTTGTGCAGCCATTTAACATTCCACAAACTAGAGTCTTATGTGTGTACAGAGACGCGTCATAGAAGGCAGAACCAACTACAGTGGACAGAGCAGCGGCCACCCAAGGGCGCGTCTTGTCACTGCTGTTTCATTACTTGATGACCATTTGCACCCCTTCCTGCATTGCCTTCCTGTACCCCCACAAGTATGGGATATTCCAGAAGGATAATGCACCATGCCAACAGGCCCAAGTGGTCCAGTTCTGACTAACGGTGTACGCCTTGCATGTTCGCCCGACATGAGCTCAATCAAACATGTATGGGATGTGATGAAGAACTACCACAGAGCTGTGGGTGGCTATTCAGACAACATGGCTCAACATCAGCACTTCACTGGGCTAGAAGGGGTCCTACACGACACAATTCCTGTCCCATGACTTTTGGCATGTCAGTGTATTAAGAATATAATTCTGAAACTTCTGAACAGTCTACAGAGTGCCAACACCATCATTCCTATGAAAACTGGGTCAGGGATAGTCATGATTACCAGTATGGGCTGGTTCTCTCCTCCAGCAACGGCTTCGTAGGGGGGTGGTGGGTCAAGGGGACAGAAAACTTCCACTCCTTTGATCCTCGCCCCGTATATATGAGGAAGTGGGATCACACTGTCACCAAACATCCTGTAAAAGTAGACAGACGCCATACTACTACTGCTACAAGCTGTGGCAGGTGGTAATACTTAACTTAGACCCTACTATACATAATCATGCCATAAACCTATCATGGCAAATGTTGTATACTGTCATGACAGATCATGTGCAGTAATACAAACAGTGTTATGATGTCGTTATCATTACCATTAATTATGATATAGCTTGTGAAACACCATTATTTGTCACACCAATTTTCATTAACGCTAATAAACACTGTTGTATTACAGCAAAGAAAACTCATGACAGCATATAACATGTCATGGCATGTTTATGGTATATTTATATTAATTCATTCTTTCAGCATAGAGTAGCAATACTCAGGACACATGGGTTCATTAACATTACTAATGCAAATTTATCATAACATCTGGAACAAAAACATGACATATCATGATTATTTATAAATAAATATTAATTTTACCAATTCCAGCCAATTTCTAACACAACCACCAGAAACTACTGCCAGCCTACAGTCAGTTTGCACAATAAAACTCGTCTATATCATCCACTGTAACGCTCTGCTAAGCTCCTTCATCCACAGTATGGAATGCTCCTGCAGGGTTTTTCTTGGTTGTTCTGCCAGCGAGTGAAGCCTCCCACACAGCTGCTAAATCCAGCTGCATCTGTTGTGCAGCAGGGGTGTTAGTGTGTGTGTGTGTGTGTTTGTGAAATGAAAGAGAGCTCTAATCCTGACCTGAGTAAGGGAGAAGGGGTATAGCTGGTAAGAGGAGATACCACCAACAGCAACGGGGGGTTTGCAAGCTAATGCAGCATGAATGTGCACTCTAACGTTTATGTAACAATAGATCACGGTATACTGCTGCTGGAGCAACAGTACCAGTCAGAAGTTTAGGCAAGCATACTCATAAACCGCTTTACTGTAGTAACAGTAAAAACTATGCAAAGAGCTTATAGGTTAATTGCTTGACCCTGTCTCGGCACCCTTGAACAGCCACCTGGTGTACTTTTTCTAAAAGAAAAAAAAAGTAGTGATAAAGTTAAACATATTTAAAAGAGACACTCTGGCTAGAATGGAGAATGTAACCACTGCTGGCCATTTGCAACCATGTCTGCTCGCCTCCTACATAGTGCTGCAGTGAGAATTTCCAGTTTACAGACCAAAGAAAGCCCCTCATATTATGTATCTTTCAGATCGGAGGAGCTTTTGAAAAACTACAACTGCTTTAGGGTGGGTTTTTGGGGGCAAGTTTTGATTTTTTTCTTGCATTTTGTGCCACTTTTAAGTATTTTGCGAGTACCAAGGTTTATCAAACTCTAGCCTGTTTGCATTTATCAGTCTATTGATCAGTGGCTAGTAGTGAGGATTGGTCGACACCACAGGATTCTTAGAAACATGTGTTGGTTCAGTCAGGCACATCTACAGCATGTCCTTGTTCAACATTGCCCACATTTATTACCATTACAAAGTTTCAGTACTATTTTATAAATACTGCACTCACAAATTATACAATGGAGAGACCCCAGCGATTGACATTCATGTTTGTGTGATGTTTATGTGTAGATATGACTGTGTGGTTGGTGAAGCACAGAGAACTGGTGTGTGGTGTGATTGATTGCTTATATGTTAAGCCTATTTCATATTAACAACCCATACAGGAGATTACATATACAGTTCTGTGCAAAGGAAATTAGGCATTATATTTAAAAAGCTATTTTTCCAAACAGGAAGCTTTTACTTGCTCAGCAAAACATATTCAAATAGTATTAATACAGTAAGTAGTGCTTTAACATATGTCAGTGTGTTTATTTAACCCTTTCCAAGCTTCTCCTTGTGGAAACAACCCAGTATTATATACAGTTCTCATCTAATACCTGCTTTGACTGCTCAGTACTTCATTAAGCTAAATCAAGATTGAGGGAACTGACTACATTCATACAGTGTCTGGGACGTCCAGAAGAAATCTACACCATAATTCTACACTCAAGATGTTCTACTTCTTTCAGAATAAGATATTCCTACCACTGTGTATTGCATTTATGTTTATTTACATCTGTTCTAATGATATCTGGTGTTCTTACTGGTGAATATACACTTATTGCTAAGATAAAGGCCTTTAAACAATAAGCGTAGGTGCCTAAGACTTTGGCACAGTAGTGTACATACATATATATATATATATATATATATATATATATATATATATATATATATATATAACACTGTACATATCAAGAAATGACCGAGATAAAGCTTAAGGTTAAGCTTGATTATATTACTACTACACTCCCAGTTTTATACTGCTTCAATCGATTATAAGAATCTACAGGAAAACCAGGCAGCACAGCCAGGCAGCATGTGAGACTCAACAGTGGCGTTACCTGCGTGCCAGCCGTGGAGTGTAGGAGTAGAAGGTGGAGAAGTATGAAGGAGGGGGAGCGGGGGCTACAAACTCCTCTGGATCAGGTGTGCGCTGCTGCTGCTCCTCTCCTTCTTCTGGAACGTTCCGTGGCTCCTCCTGCCAGACAAGAACAGTGCCATCAGCAGTTTAGCATAAGGTCAACGTTACCGGATGCCTGTAAATGACTTTCAGTTTGATAATGAATCCATGGACAGTGTCCAGGGTAATCGTGTAAATAAGATTATATGTTTATAAAGCATGTGACTATGTGACTATAAATTCGTTATAGAGGAAGAAAAATAAATACTCCACTGATTTTTCAAAAATTCTACATAATTTAATGATTGAGATGTGAAAGTCCTTCAGACTGGTTTGGTATGAAATGATCCAGAATGAGTCAGAATTGTTTATAGTGGTGGTGATGGGAAGCAGCTTCTGACAGCCCCTGACAGCTTCCTCACTGAGAGTCATTACACGAGAACATCTGCTTTCGGATATCTGACACATTGGTGTATGACATGTTGTGTGATAAAGTACTCATGTACTCATGGTGGGTGCATGCAGGGGGATGTAAGGCAAGACAGTATCCAAAGAAAACTTTTTTTATTTTAAATTTATGAATATTTTTACCATCATTAACACTGCATACAAAAATTCAGAAGGCATGTGTAGGTTCACTGGTGGTTTAGATAGTAAACGAAATTCTATTATTAAACTCTATTATTAAATTCTATTAGTGTTGTAGACGTGGTGACCCCTGGTTAGCACCATCACCACTGTCAAAAAGTGCTATGTTTCTCTACAATAAACATTTCACATCAAAACACTGAACTAATCCAGGTATTTCTAGGACTGAAATTTGGACTATATTCAGTATGTTGGGAATATAGCTAATAGACTACCAGGCTCCAATAACATTCAACGACAAGCATTGAGTTTTAATTTTTACTGAACAACAAATGTGCATAAAATATTCACCACTATGAACATGGGTCTAACACATCAGTGAAAAATCCCAATAGCATCACCTTAGAAGATCAAACCATACCACACAACACAAAAATCTATCAACAAAACAAAAGCTACTAAAAATGGTTTCTGCATTAAACACTGAGGTGGAATGACATGTCTGGCTGGTGCAGGCTCATGATTTGGGAACCGTATCAGTCTCTCAGTGTAAACAAGCTTCAAAGTCAAACAGGGCTGTCCAAGCCTGGTGTGGCTGAGGTTTTCATTTCAATAAAGCAAAAGCACATTTGATCACCTGCTGATTACTAAGACCAACTGATTAAACAAATGTGTGAGCCACAGAGCAGCCACACCGGCCCTCTATACATTGTGTAAAGACTGAAATAAGGTGTCATTTATTAATTTATTGAAAAATATAAGTAAAGTATGTCTCAGAAGGAAAGTACACTTAAGTACAGTTTTTATGTTCTCTTACTTACTTCAGGATTGTTAATTAGCAGGGTTTTGTTAGTGGCAAATCATGACTTTTAGAGCTGAGCAATAAATGTGAAAAACAAGGAAAACAGGTCTACCATAATGTTAAATTCTAGCACCCCTATGGGACTTTAGTGGTATGTTAGTACAAAGCTAATAACGATACACATCTTTTGCCATTCTAGATGAAATATGGATATTTGAAGCTTGTAAAACATTCTGTGTTTTAGAAACATTTACACACATACACACATATACACTTCTGCTTAAAAGTTTGGGATCACAGTGAAATGTTCTTGTTTTCAATGGAGTATCTTCCTTCCTTAACACAACAATGGACTGACGGGTCTCTAAAGAAAGTTGTGTCTTTCTGGCCATTGTGTGTCGGTCAGCAAGCCATCAACTGCTGATGCTTCAGATACTAAACTAACCTAGAATGTTGTTCTCCCTTTTATACTCACTTATTAGTAGAATGTTTTTCAGCTGTGCATCACAATTGAGCAAGAGTGTCCTAACAACCAATTAGTCCAATAACATCCTTAACTTGGACTGGTGGCCATACCAGGAGATTTAGACAGAGAACTGAGAATTGCTGATAATAGGACTATATGCAAAATAAGCCTCTATACAAAAACAGGCTTTAATACAAAAAAATTTATTCTTTAAAAATCATCTGATACACTTAAATTAATTATGAAATAGACAGTATTGTTTGTAAATTGCATTAAAATTGCATGAATTGCATAAAAATAACATGAAATTAAATTCTAAAGTGATCCTAAACTTTTGAGTGGTAGTGTACATATATATGGCAGTTTTATCTTTTTCTAACAACTGGTTAGACTACTGCTCCTGCTCACAATCAGTGATTTAGGATTTTAAAATGGCCCTAAAGTGAAGTTTCCTCTTACAAAACTGGTCCCACCCACTAAATATTCCCCTGTCAGTTCCTAATTATGTCAGTGGCTAATTTGACATGTTAGACCTTCAGGTCTGAAACCTTAACCAAAGAGAGAGAGCTTGCTTGGCTGCATCAACCCAGATTCATGTTACTATTCGTATTGTGAAGTCCCTGCGTTTCAGAGTGAAATGAAGTACTAAGAGAATTTACTTAGGATTCTTACCATGCAGGGTCGCCGGGCTGAGAAAATCTGCAGGTACCTGAGCGCAGCTGCAATCAGGCATACTGCTGTAGTCAGCGCGTTCAACGCGCACAGCGCAAACAGAACTTTCTGCAAGCGAGAAACACACACATATATATATATATATATATAAACACAATATTTGACATACTTAGTGTAAAGGCACTCAAACTCTTTACATACAGTATTTCACAACCATTCCTACACATACTGTGTTTAGCCAGGGGTGGGGGGGGTTACAGTAATGTACCATTCCTAATGAGGAACAGCGAGGTAATGTAGCGTTACTAACTACACCAAACCTTGAGCAGCACTCGCATTGTCCCGCACGAGTGGCCAGCATAAATCTTTATTAGCTTCTCCTCCTGGCACAGGCTGCTGGGGCTATCAGCACAGCAGTTACAGATATCGCCATGCTCGCTCTGCAACATACAGCACAATGAAAAACACTCCATTAGCCTGTATCTGGTAACATCTGTTCTCCCTCCAACTTTTTAATAAAATGAATATCCTGATAGCAAATCATTTTTTTAATGTATCTACTTATGCAGTACCGTACATGTTACCCTAATAATATGCTTCTGAACTGAATTCTTTACAGTTCTGTTGTTAAAAAGCACTGTCCCTTCTACCAGAAGATGTTGTATCAGAAAACCAAAAGGAAAAAAGATTTTATAGGAAATGAGTGAGTACATCCTCTACAGGTAATAACTAAACACAAAACACTTTTAAGTGCATAATTTTATTCATTTGCTGATTTAAAAAATGAAATACATTAACTTTAATGTTTGTTTGTTAATTATAAAACAGGGAATTTGACCAGGAGTGGCCAAATCTGTGCATTCACATGTAACGCAACTGTGGGCAGTCCTGGCCTAAAGGTTAGGGATCTGGTCTTGTGACCGAAGGTCGCTGGTTTAAGCCCTGGGACCAGCAGGACACGACTGAAGTGCCCTTGAGCAAGGCACCTAACTGCTCCCCGGGCGCCATGGATAGGGCTGCCCACCACTCTGGGCAGGTGTGCTCACTGCCCCCTAGTGTGTATGTATATGTGGGTGTTTCACTGCACGGATGGGTTTAATGTGGAGGTCAAATTTCACTGTGTGCAAACACAAGCGACAGAATAATTAAAAAAAAAATTTTTTTTATACTACTCAGGGATGCATAAACACAATTTGTTCTTCACAATTTGCTGAAAACCGAGCAGTTGTTACTCTAAATTAATGCAATAGAGAGTTCAATGATTACAATCTATCAGAGGTGATTCATCTAGCCATGTTAATTACCTCTGATTGAGCAGTGCAGCAGAGGAGAAGAATGTGTTTTGCTGCAGGTCAGAGAAGTGCTATTTCATAGTTTTGTTCTCATGCTCCCTCGACTCTCTCAATAACAGTCTGAAAAACGCTAACAGCTAGAGGTTTATGTCTTGTTGAAGTCCTTTAATGGCTTGATTAGCTGTGGCTCAGTTCTAATACCAGACTGTGCAACAGCTGACATTAATACAGGTGCAGTTTTATGAGGACACATGCGCGTAAATGAGCTCAGTATTGTGCCGATTCCTGGTATCTGTGTTTTTAGGGAGTTAACAGAAGCCCATAGTTCAGACAAGCGTTGAAGATTTTTAACGCAGATGTTTAAAGCTGGTTGTTTAATGAATCGATTTGTCTTGATTTAGATGATGGTGCTCAGTGATATGTCCTAGCAGGACAATAAGAAGACACTGAACAGCGGACAGCAACCCAGTTAAGATTTAACCTTCAGGCACAGAAAATAACCGGAGCGAAACATCCATAAAAAGAGCAACACCTGATTCAGGAACAGATGGCAATGCCAGGAGTCTCCAGAGACAGAGAATGAGAATAAAAAGAGAGAGAGTGAGAGAGAATTAAAGAGGTTACTGTGGTCTGGACCGGTAAAAACTTTGGGAGCTTCACACTGTATTTCAGGCTTGTATGTCTGACTGAACTAAACTCCACCGATGTACACATCTTAAAGAAATTCCTTTGATTAGATAGATAGATAGATAGATAGATAGATAGATAGATAGATAGATCATATCATCAGTACCTGAAAGAAATCAGATTTTGAGAGAAATCTTCTTTCACACCACTCTTTAATTTCTACATGCACTTCATTTTCACACTAGCTAGATCCGTTAGGAAACCTGCAATTCTGGAAAAACTGGGCATGTCAGTGGAAATCTGTGTGAGAATATCTGTGCAGCGTGATCTGTGAAACTGGCTCGTTCATGATGCTTCACGCATGTGCACTCGACTATATGCTCACTGGCGCCCGTGTAAACCTATACTGATTAATGTAGGAGCAACTGCAGGCAGCACTCAGCGGTGCAGTTTTTCCTAAAACACCATTACTTTGAGTTATTAATGCTGTTCATGCTCAAGTTCAGTTTGTCTAGGGGTGGGCGCTGTTTGTGATTCACTGTGTTTGGGCTTAACACAGTATTAATGGCATGGTCCTCAGAATGTCAAACCGGATGTTCCCTGTTATACGGCTACACCCACCCACAATAGTGTTAACTGCAGCAAATAAACAGCAAGTGTGCCACAAACGTCACTAACTTGTTTTCACTTTGGGGCCAAAACGTCTGAATACGACTGTATAACAGCAATTTTCTAAACCTCCTAGAACAAAATATTATAAAAAAAGATTGCACCAAATGTTACATTAGCCTGTGCTGTATGTTTATATTGTATTTCTGTTCTATGCTTCAACAGAGCACTGCTATCAGATCAGTACAGAGTACAAATACTGGTATCTGAGTAAAAGTCGTTGCATCAGAGTGTATCCTTGACACAGTTACCCCTTCCTAAAATAACGTTAATGCCAGTACAAAATATACACAGTCATGCTGGACCGGGCTGCTTGCTCTACTGCTTTTGAACTTCAGAGCTGATTATTTTAGAGCTAAAAAAATTAGGCTTATTCCACCAGACTATATGTTTGTTTACATTATTATAGATCAGAGTTTCTCAACCACTGCACTGCAGACCACAAATGGGCCACAAAACACCCTCTGGTGCTGGTAAATAGTCTATGGATGGCACTTGCTGTCATAAATACTAGCAATAAATAAATGACTTAATAACTAGAGACTAGCATAATTGCTTTCAAACAGTATATTAACATAAGACCTGCTACTACAGCGATGTCCATCTGCACAGCTATTTTTTGCCTCCCCTGACATTTCGCTCGTCCACTCGCGAGCAACTGGTAGCAAAAACAGGTCACAGACGTGTTCCACTTACTTTCCCATCAGTCCAACAGATTAGCTTGTATACAATAAAATTAGGTGTTTGTAATATTTAGTTTTTAACGTTGCAAATCACTGTATTCTGACTACACCATCCCTAATGTCAACAATACATTTACACAAAAAATACACACAGTTATAATCATACATAATCAAAGAAACATAGTAAAAAAAGATATTGACCTTTATGCAACACTTAAGTATATAATGGTGTTAAATAGAACTATAGAAACCTCTGTATGGTGGGGTATCACACATTTTAATAAAGGAAACTGTTGCATCAAGCATTGTCTTGCAACCCTTGCATTAAATAAAAGATTGTTAATATGTGTGTTATGACACTACTAATAAAATATATTAGTTTGTTTTCTTTCTAATGTTCTTTTTTTAACGTGTTGTAATGTGTTTCATAAGATTCACGTCATAATTCTGAAGTTTTCTGTGTCAGCAATTGAGAAATACATTTCTGAAACTATTTTCCTCCCCCTATGGCTCTTTATGCTTTCCAGTGATAAGCTGGTGGGCCTTTTGATGGAAAAGAGGTTAAGAACTCCTGTGACGGAGTATCTATCCTATAGCTCTGCTCCTGATTACGGGTTGGGGCAGTTTTATGGGGCATGTATTAGGGCTGTGCAACAGATCCAAGGGGCCGTGCTCTCACCAGCTGACAGTTGATGGTGCTGGACACCAGCTGAGCTCCCTGACAGCACAGGATGAAACCTGCCAGGTTCAGCAGAATACACACCACAGACAGCATCACGAACAGATTCACCTGTGTAATACAGACAGGGAGATTAACAATCAGCACTGCTGATGTGAAGTACTGTTGGATAATGAGAATATACGGATATGAACACCTAAGAGGTAAGGAAAAACAGAAAATTAGATTTGATAACATCTTTTAGACATCTTTCCACTGAGCATAAAAAACATAACACAGGGCAGTACTGTATAGTGTTGCTGTGCCAAAAATAAAATTTCCCCAATTTTCATTTTATCATTTCATCATTTAAACCCAGCAGCCATACACTGTATGAAACTTTAGTGAATGTATTAACAGAAATGCTCCAAACTCATGTTTTTGATTCCCAATGTTGGTTCAGCTTTTATGTGGCTACACACAGCCTAGAAGCCGAGATTGGAGGACATCAGTAATGAAGTAATGAAGTGGAGAAAGGAATTTATAACCATCAGAATTATACTGCTGTACTACATGAATGCATCACAGGAAGGTTTAAGGTTCAGGTTGTTTTTCCCACCAGTAATTACAAACCATTATGAACATATGGAAATGAGAAGATCCAGGAAAATTAGCGAAAATTGCTAATGACTGCCTGAGTTAAGGCTGCAGTTTCAACAATTTTACTGTCAAACAGAAAATTACCCCTGATGACTCCTGGTTGACCTGCTCAAGGACGAAATAATCACCCCGCAACCCTCCCACCCCCTGCCTGGGGCACAAAGACCTAACACATACAAATGGACCAGACTTTGATCCCACAGTTAAGGACACAATGGACAGCTTGAGGCTAGATTAATGAGGTCTAAACTGATGGCCTGCTGCGCGTAGATCCTGTGCGTGAGGTCAGTAGAGGGTCCTCTCTCACAAACAACTCACCATGGGTGTACATGATAAGGACCTCTAAAGGGTTCCATTTAAAATCCATGATAAGCAGATAAAGTGTTTTCCTCTGACTGGATTAAATGATATGCTATCTTTTGTTAGCACTGATTTAAGCCACCTGCATATTTACTCATTTAGTTAACTGATCTTTAGTGATTGTATGTGAATGTGGGGTGCACTGACAAGGAGCACAAGCATTTGTTTTGATAATAATAAAGGTGCCAAGAAGAGTTTTTCGGAGTGATGCCACAGAAGTACCACTCAGGGTTCCCTAAAGAACTTTTCAACAGGTTCTTTTTGTAAATGAGCTCGCTGTGGGGGTAAGGACTATTTTTATAGTTTGAAAACCTCCAAGTCAAGAACCATTAAGGAGCCTATAGGAGTGCACATCAAAGCGAGAGTCAGAATCTGAAGCCCTGACACACGTACCAGAAGAAGCATGGGCCGTTTCCATGTTGTGAGGCCGATAATCCCCGAGAGGATGACCTGTGGAGAGCAAAATCAGCTAATTCAGCACAGACGGCATGAAACACACAGATTAAATAAGCAAAGTAGCCACAGCTGACGCATAAGGCTTCTACATAGGGCCACTAACACTTTCAAATCCTGGTGTTTTGTTCCTCATTTGTGCTGGTGTTAGTGAGGGTTGCTGTACATATGCAGTCTGATGTTGTTCATGGTTGGGCCCATTTTCAAATCATCCTTTTTTCTGTGGAAGATCTGACTTCTCACTTCCTATTTATAATTTACATTTGTGCTTCTAATATGTGGCTGTGCCCGTTCTGTGGAAAATCTCCTTCTCACTTAAACATAAACCTTTATTTGTTTTCTAATTTAATTTTTCTACATCATTTGAACATATTAGCTGTGTTATGATTGCTTTCAAGCGATCCTTTATATTCAGTAAACATTTTATCATGAATGACCCAGGAAAAAACTAAATTATGGAATACAATCTCTTTACATTAACTCCTGTTGACAGCAATAACATATTAGTTCTGCCACTGAGATTGGTAAAAGAAATGTAGTTGATTTGCATCTTAGGTCTAGCAATTAATAGCCGTCTCTGTCACTCAAATCAAAAGTGACAGAGGATTTCTATTACATTAACCTTGTAGCTCCAGGGCAACTACAGAAGTAAACATCAGACACCAAACATCTTGGCCCATCGGCTATTTGCTCTAAGTGAAAAGTTTCATTTATATCACAAGCTTGACAGTCAGGCTGGGCTCATGAGTACCACCTCATTACTATCACTTCTGAGTAAATGGTTAGTTTACATATTAAACACCTTTAGCGTCCTGAGACGACAGAGGTGAGTACGGTGGTGATTACAACAGGAACCGACTGACCAATGCCCCCTTACCACCCCGGAGTTTGTCAGTTTAGTTTGTGCAGCACTGCTGAAGAAACAGTGAGTCAGCACACCAAAATGCTTCAAAGCATGATGATATCAGAATCAAATGGTAATCTAATTCAACCATAATTTACAACTAGTGGTGGGCTATATGATGATATACATTGTTATTGTGATCAATTATTTTCTGAGCACATTGTGGATCTCATCTGTAGTTGAAAAACATGTTTTGAAACAACCGGTGCACAAATGGACTGGTTTGGATTGGATCATATTTTATCAAAATTATGATAATCAATCGACTGCTCTAGGCATATTCTGGATATCATCAGTACCAGTAGTAAACTGACCAAGTGCATGTTTCATATTACATCAAATTTAGACAGCACTTTTGTCTGAATATCAAAATGTCATTATACATGTTGATGAAAATAAAGGAGCAAGGTGTAATACCTATTTCAAAGCATTTAAACAAAGCGGAATTAAGCCAACAGCTTAAAATGTGACAGCCACCATAGGTGCTAGGGTAGACAGAGCTTGGGCTGGGCTTCAGTAGACCTCTAGAGGTTACACACTGCTCCTTTAAGTAATAAAGGACATAATATTTTTTTTTTGCCATGTCGACTATCATTACTTACAAATGCTAATCCGAGTAGTTTTGCAACCAATTTATACATTTTATAAATTTGTATACATCACAATCAGCAGACATTAAATAGTTGATCAGCATTTACTACTATTTACTGTATCACAACTTTATAAGCCAAACGGTTTCTGTCTTCTCAGTGTTTGCATATGTGAGAAACATGGCACAAGCATTAAGTCATTGAAGGTAATCTAGATTTGGTACTGAGCATCACACCCTCTTCACCTTAATCAGGTACAAACTGAAAATGCTATCAAGTGTTGGCAGCGAAATACAACATACATGGGTTAAAAAATTGGTTTGATCTAGTCACGAAATTAATCAACCCAAACGCAAAGCATTATACACAGTTAAGGACACAAACACATATTTAGATTCCTAGATAGACCCTGTAGTCATTTTGTCACGAAAACAATGCCATATGAACTGAGACTGCTACCTGTTGATACAGCTTCTTCAAAGTATTTGATAATAAACCTGATAAAAGTAAAGCTGAAAATGAAAGCTGTCTGTAAATGAAACAAACAGACAATACTCACTGAAGAACCTGCCCAGAACGGACACGAGTTCCTGATAGGAGGCGAGTTGCTGAGGGAAAGAGCCCCGAAGGACAGCGCCACCATGGAGCAGCCGAGAACCAGCTGCAGCAGCCCGAGCGAGAGCAGCGGCCGAGCGGGCAGCAGCGCGGGAGAGAGCCGCGCCTGGGAGCCGGACATCCGCCACCGAGCGGCGGCCGAGCAGCAGCGGCTGCGGCCTCGGGAAGATGGCGATGGCTCTGCGAAGTGAGGGGCCAGAGAAGCCCCGGCTAACCGACAGCAGGACCCGGGCAGGACTACCGGCAAAGACATTGGAGACGGGCGACCAGCAGAAGAACAAGGCAGGGTGAACGGAGACGGCTGGGTTCCCTCATTTTACTCGGATTAAGTTAAACCGACAGTAGCTGCTGAGCCGCTCTCCCGCTCCGTCCATGTTCCTGTAGCGAGCTGAGCGTGAGGGTCCAAAATAACTCCTGGCACTCAGATTGCGTTTCACATTTTTTGGCAAAGGGACAAGAGAAGAGGAGGAGGAGGAAGGAGGAGGAGGAGGAGGAGTGTGTGGGAATAGACCACCCAGCCATGCTGTGTGTGTGTGTGTGTGTGTGTGTGTGTGTGTGTGTGTTATGCCACATTCTGAGCACCAAAACCTCTTTGTACCCTGGACACTGGCGTTGTGCGAGACCTTTCGTACTCTTGGATCCTCACAATGTAAATCAAAACATTTTCAGGTCGGGGTAAAAGGGGAACTCCACCATTTTTTTCAAAATTTCATAATAAAATGGTTCTGACTTAACAGTCATTTAGTGGTTTGGTGTGAAATGCTTTGTAGAACTAGGTGTCTGATAAGTTATAACATGAAATGCTTATGAATACTCTGTCTGATGTGGGAGACATTGTTTTATGATAGGTTTGAGGTTAAGTTTATAAATATTTTTGTTGCAGAGGTTCAGGGTTGGGGTATGGTCAGTGTTAGGTAAAGGGAAAGTTAAGGAATGGTTAAGGTTAGGTTAGAGTTAAGGTTATGATAAAGGTAAGGTTAAATTTGGATTAGGATTAGGTTTAGGATAAGGTTAGAGTTAAGGGTAAGGTAAGGTTTAGAATAAAGTTAGGGTAGGTTAAGGTTATTGTATTTTTAGGGTTAGAGTAAGGTTAATTGAGGGTTAGGGTATGGGTAGGATTAGAGTTAAGGTTAGGGTAAAGGTAAGGTTAGTGTAATGTTAAGACTAAGGTTAGCATTATGGTAAGGTTAAGGGTAGGGTTAAATTTAGGGTAATGTTAAGGTTAAGATAAGATAAAGGAAAGGTTACAGTAAGGTTAAGGTTAATGTTCCCTTGCAACATCTAGTAAATACAGTAAATTATAATAATAATAATTATTATTATTATTATTATTATTACGATTATTGTTGTTGTTGTAGTTGTAATTCTTATAATTATTATTTATTAGCAACTCAATTTTAGATACAATTTATATAAAATTACATACAGGCAAGAATCTTCTACAGCTCCTATTCTGAGCTCATATAAAACTAACAACACCCACTCCTAACTAAACGACAGTGATGTTTCTTATTCTGACTCCCAGTTTCACCTGGTGCCGCAGTTACAGTCTGTCGCCTGCAGGCGGCGCTTTAACACTGCGAATTGCGTATGTGACTGAGAAAACAGCTTAAATGAAAACACCTGAAAAACACACACGTTGAGAGTCCGAGAGTAAAATTAGATAAAGTAGAATTTTTACATAGATATGTCCTGAACCCAAAGATGCCACAGGGCTTAAAAAATAAGACAAAAAAAGTAAGCAAACCCTAAAAGAAGTAGGAAATAAAAATACTTAGGTCCTTTTACTATGACCATCTGAGCTTACGGTGAGAAAATATTGTGTGTTTTATTTTTTGGGGCTTTTTCTCCTGATTCTTAAACCGTCTCACAACTCTGGCATTCAGGTTTAAGATACAGTATAACAGATTATCAAAAGTAATACAAAAAATAATATAGTCATATTTTAAATCATTTTATAGTAGTGGTAGCAATAATATTAGTTAATATTATTAGTAGTAATAGTTTATTTTTATTATTGTTGTTGTTGTTAAAAAAAGTGCGTACCACGTTTTTGTACGGTTCCTTGTTGCCATGGTAATGGCTACCCTGCCTGAGGCTAAGCTAAGTTAGCTGCGGTGGCTAACAGACAAGTATGGTTGCAAAGTTAACACGCAGGAGTTCGGCCAGCCAGCAAACCAAATGACGAGCTATCAGTGTTATTATTTATTTATGTGTTTATTTTTTTCAGCTAAAAACAGGACGGTTTAAGAATGTCGTTAGACCATCAGAGCGGTGTTAGTAAGTGTGAGAAGCCGCTCAGCTCGCCGAATGAGTGCAGTGAAAACTCGACGGCGTCCGGGACGGAAGAACCGACTCAGCTGCCTTTTTCTCCGAGTGAGTTCAGCTCTGTTATAAACAGGGTTAAAAGAACCGCTCAGTGGTTTGTGTATAGCTTTAATCTTATGTTATCCGGTAGCTTAATTTACTTGTTATTTTATATTTAGCCGAGCAGCCAAAGGTGGGTTGTCGTAAAACTCAAGACTCGCTATCAGTTTGCTGGAAAAGCTCGCCTGCTTGCTTTCTGTAGTTAGCTTCTTATTTTAATTCCCAGTTCCACCTTAAACGGTGCAGCAGTTATAGGTTTGGTAATAGTTTTCTGGAAAAGCTAAACTGCTTGCTTTCTGAAGTTAGCTTCTTATTCGAAATCCCCGTTCTACCTTAAATGGTGCAGCAGTTGACAGTTTGCTGGAAAGGCTTACCTGCTTTCTTCCTGAAGTTAGCTTCTTATTCAAATTCCCGGTCCACCTTAAATGGTGCAGCAGTTATCAGTTAGCTGGAAAAACTCAGCTGCCTGCTTTCTGCAGTTATCGTATCATTCGAATTCCACTTTCCACCTTAAGTGGTGCAGCAGTTACGTTCAGTAATTACATTTTAATGTACATTTTAATTACATTTTAATGTTACTGCTGCACCATTTAGGGTGGAACTGGGAATTCGAATCAGAAGCTAACCTGGCCAACGTCTTTTTTGAGTTTTAAAAATAATAACGACTCCAGCCAGGAGTAGCTAACCAGCTAGCTAAATCGGAAGCAATGTAACTGAGTCATCACAGTTAGACTTCACTAATCTGAGGCTCTTTTAGGATGTTCGGAAGAAGATCTCCCCGCTGAACACAGCATCAGTCTGGACATGCTAAGGTAAGGACAGTTAACTATAACGTATTTAACACTGACTAGGTCTATGGTCAGTTCACTGTCACTGAACCAGCACCAGTGCTCCAGCTTGTTTAGCTACTAGATTACATCCCAGAATGTGGAGGACCAATACATCATACACAGGACCTGGACAAAGATATCTTGCATGTAAAAAGTGAGACATGACATTCAAACAGTTTCACTTTTTCAATTATAGAGTTGGTTGAAGAAGGAAAATACTGTTTCTAAGCTTCATAATTCCCCAATCCAAGTGTAGAAATTTTTAATCTGTTGGTTTTGAGATGCCATGAAAGCCAACACATTCCCATGTCACTTATGTCAGAACAAATTGTTGTGTTGTTTTTCTGCTTTGAGCATTATCTGAAAAAGCCTGTAGCTTCTTACATTGGGTTTAAATTGATGAATGGACCAAAATAAATGTCTCTTAGTTACTGCTCACATTGACTTGTTTTTTCTTTTTCCTGTAAAGACATCATTTAACCCATCCACTCACATTGCTGTACATATAACAAAATCATTTATTTAACATACAAGAAAAATGTAGAATACGAGGTAATATCCAACTTCCTAATTCCTCATGCAATTGACAGCCAGGAGCTGGAGAGACAAACCATGAAAACCCAAAAGCTCCAAGAAGAAGTTGAGCAGGCCACTAGGCTGACTTTGGAGAGGATGGGCCCTGGATTTAGCAACACAGAGATGCTAGTAAACTGCAATTCTACAACAAGTAAGACTATTAACGTCTTTAATGATGTATGTTAAAGTCTGGATTAATATAGCTATGTGTTTAATATAATTGGGCTTATGTCTTGTAGGTGGAACATCAGAAGCATCCCCTGAGCATGGTTTTTCCAGACAACAGTCTGTCCTTCGACCTGTTATAAACAGTGTGGATGTGAGCACAGCAAGATGTTTGAACTTCCCAGGAAGAGATGTTCTAGAGCATGCTATAGAGGAATATTCTAAGCAGGTCTCAGATCTTCAGAGGCAGCTCAGAGAGGTCAGTGGCCAGGGCAAGTTCTCTGTCATGTCATGGCATAAACCACTACCACAGATTGGCCATAGAGTGAAAGAATGCTTAATACAGGCTTTTTTTAAAACATTGCATGTATAATATATTACCTTTTTTTTAGACGTATGAGCAGCATGATCAGCAGAAATGTAATTTCCGTCAGTCCATCATCCAGTTACAGACCAAACTGTACGAAAACCAAATGGAGAAGGAAGCTTTGGCAGACGTGAGGTAAAAGAATGTGTAATCTAACAATTCCAAAAGCACAGTATATGTATATATTTGTATATATATATATATATATATATATATATATATATATATGTGTGTGTGTGTATGTGTGTGTGTGTGTGTGTGTATTTTCTTACAGAATGAAGGAGTCTAAACAGCTGTCCGAGCTAATGGAGCAGCTACAGGTGGCTCTTCAAGAGCTGGACTCACTAAAGCAGACAGGAGCGCAGAAGCTGATGGAAGCTGAAGATACAGCAAAGGCTTTCAGAAGGAGAGCAGAGACCATGGAGGAAATGCTGCAGGACATGTTTGTCAGACTTTCGCACTATGAAAAGCGCAGTGGAAAGGGCAACTACCTTCTCTGTGATGGCACCTTTAGCCCTAGCAAGCTTTCCCTGGGACTTGCATTGGAGAAAGCACTTGAAGACCTGGAGAATGAGAACTTTGGCCTACAGGAGAGAATACAACTGGCAAGTCACTTAATAAATTTACTCGTGTTTCTGTCTTATAACCACATGTTTATGTGGTTATTTAGCTAAGAAAGCTTACTTTAAAATTGGCTTCTTTAGTTTTGATGTCGAGCTATAAAGCTCATGTCGTTTAAAGTATGGGTGATTTAAACCACTCACTCAAATCACTGTAATTGATTAAATGCACTAAAATAGACCTGCTTATGTGATTTGTGATGCTGTATGACGTTCTGTTTTTGCTAAAAACAAACAGATGTATTAACAAAATTCAGAGTTAAGGATGTCTGTGAATACACAGGGGTTAATCATTCTTACCTTATACTACTACATGTTGAAGGCAAGGTCTGAACTTGCAATTTGTCAATAGCTTTTGTATTTTTCCATTTGGCAGATGGAGAGGCAGTTGGAAGACTTTGAGAAAGAGAATCAGAGAAGAACAGAGTCTATTCTAACGGAGCAGGGAAAAAAGTATTCCAATAACCTCTTTTTTAATTACACATCTGTGTTACAGAGGTCAGAAATATTGCTGTTGTTGTTGTATTTGTTATTATTATTGTAATGGTATGTATGTTATTACAAGAGATGGCTGATATGAAAAGGTGGACAAAGAATACTGACAGAATTTGTGTCACCTGCTATTTTCTGTTTAAGAATGGAGCAGGTCATTTCCAGTCATGACCAGGAGATGGCGATGTTGACTGAGAAACTGAGTAGTTCTGAGGACCATGCAGCCAGACTGCAATTATTGCTGTAAGGACCGCTCTAGTCTGCCACATTTTCAAATATAAGCAGAAAGCACAAACTTACCTGTGTCTTTAAATGGACATCTTTGTATTTTTATGTTTTCAAAAGAGAACAGGCGGAAAGCCAGACTCCCTTGCACCAGTCCCAGATTAGCAATCTGGAGTCCTCTCTATCTATGTTGCGCTCAGAACTACTGGAGAAACAGCAGACCTATGAGGCAAAGGTAATTGAAGGACATCAAAACCAAACACTGAATACCTCTTACAAACTTGGGCATCATTTCAGAAGCTGAGTTAGAGCTTTACACTGTAAAAGTCCTAAAGACACATGCTGATATTCTTGATAGCTACATACATTCTGCGAAAGAAATCTGGAGTGTTACTGAGAAAGTAAGAGCGTTTATGACCTTGATCAGGTACGAGCACTGGAGGAGGAGCTTACTCAGGCTCACTTGCAGGAAAAGCAGGCACAGACAGAGAGAGACCTCTCCGTCCAGCAAGCCGAGGAAATAGAAGCCCAGCTTTGCCGGCTCATGGTAACTTACATTTCACTTCTTCAGTGATTCCAAATCAAAGACTACCCTT
The DNA here is from genome assembly GCA_021613375.1 of Megaleporinus macrocephalus. NCBI lineage: Eukaryota > Metazoa > Chordata > Actinopteri > Characiformes > Anostomidae > Megaleporinus > Megaleporinus macrocephalus. The sequence goes on along the minus strand of CM038725.1, from coordinate 13,415,701 downwards.
CAGTTATTTAATTTCCAGTCAAAGCAGCCAGTAAGTACATGCTATTTTGTTTCCAGGAGTACGAAAAAAGCAGAACGCTTAGATTTAACAGAAAAGTACTCTTTCTTTACCGGGTATATAAGGGAAAATCACAATACTGGGGAGGACACTGGAGTTTGAAGCCTTTGCCCTGTATGACCCCATGAGAATGAATAGTTGTTTTGACACTGCTTGCCTCTTTGGCCTATCAGGAAGAACTGCGTCAGACTGCAGAGGAGCTGTCTGTACAACGCAGGCAGAAACAGCAGCTGTGGGAGAAGGACTCAGGCCTCAGCCTCACCATCCAAAGCCTGAGGGACGAGCTGGAGCAGCGCAACCTGAGCGTTCAGCAACTCGAGAGCCTTGTCCAGTCCCTCAAAGAGCAGTGCCAAAGACAAGAGGACACACAGGTTAGAGGGAAAAGCTTGAATGCATGTTCTGACTATTTTGCCCCAGTGGGGACGGTCCAAAGCCTCCTGATTTAGAACAATGTGATTGCACCGTTGGACTTTCAGTGTATATTTATTTTATTTGTACTTAATAATCTCTGACAAATAGAGTTGTTTTTTCATTTCATTAATTCAAAATTTATTACACTTTGCTGTGGCCGTTGTCAGCAAGCAGCTTTACAGAAAATCTGGGTCCCAGATGAGCATGACAAAGATGACAGTGGCAAAGATAAACTCCCTGAGAGAGAGAGAAACCTCAGAAATGGAACCCAACCTGCTCTGGTCATTATAACAAAACAAAAATAATATGAGTTTTAAAAAAAGTTGATATTGTTATTTTTCTTTAATGTTGTCTTTGCCAGTGGTGTGCTAAATTCTCCCTCTGTAGCCCAATCGACAGCCCTTTGTATGCACGTTACACAAGCATATGGATGGGCAATGTCTGTAGGGAGCGGGGCATAAAGTGAAATTTGTAATTCTGACCAGAGGTGAAATACACTCTATAACCACAGGGGGACCCCCAAAGCAAAAATATCTTTTTTTGCTGCTTTAAAGTTTAGGTGTTTGGATTATGTCATATGTCTTATTAAGGTCACATGCCTAAAAAGAAGGTCCAGCTCAATGTTTACATCTCAAATGTAAAATCAAAATTATAACAATAAAAAGCATGATGACAGTGGATAAGTTTTAACTTGCATTCTCAGAACACACATTTTGACCTGTTTTGTCCTACATTGAATACATTTAAAAAATACATTAAAAAAATTGCAACCATTAAATTCAAAATGTGCACGTGGAATGCAACTGCACACTTCCACCAGAGCAATCTTCAAATGCCTAAATCTTTAACTAGTTAAGTTTTAATAGAAATCATTTTGATCTAATCTAAAAATCTAATTTACCTTTATTCCCCTCTTATTCCAAACATTGTCAATCGTGACAGCAAGGTGGTTGCTTCTTAAAAATGCAGTAGTGCAATAAGGCGAATATAGCCAACAAGTAATGGAAGCTAGTACCCCTCCAGTTATCAATCTGTCAACTGCAAGTCAAATCAAAAAGTGTTGGGTTTTTAAAGGAATGCTCTGGTGTTATTAGTTTGATATATATGTGACGCATCTGTAACAGCCAATTACTTAACATGTTGGAAACCTGCCTACCTGGCTTCTATCATTAGCCTGTTTGGAGTTAACAGGTCTTCTTTTTCTTCATTAAGTACAATGAAACATTTAGAAATGATTTTCTGTAGTAATTGATTTTAAGGCAGTCGGTAGAGATTAGATTGAATATGGAAAATTAAGTAATCTTAAAGACTTGATATGATTCCTGATATTGTGTAAATTGGTCTGATTTAGATCAAAATTATATTTTGAGTCATGTAACGTATTAAACTATGTTGGCTACAGTGTTAATTCGTTATCATAACAATGTGTGGAATCATTATATATGATGATCCCAGGAGCAGGTCAAACGCCTTCAGGCAGCACTGGATGAGCGGGAGAGGGAGTACGAGCTCCAACAGCAAGAGGTGCAGCAAGCCCAATTGCAACTGGAGGGGGCACAGGGCAGGGCGCAGGCGCTGTGGGCTGAGACGGAGGTGCTGCGGATGAAGCTGCAGGATGGAGAGAGGAGCACTGAGATGATGAGGAAGTCTCTGGAGACCCTAAATAAGGAAAGGTGCAGCCTGGCCAATCAGTTGGAGCAGCTCATGATCGACAACCAGCAGCTAAAGGTGCAGTAGCGGTTTGGATACACCTGATTGAATGTAGAGATAGCGATTCACAAGGCACATCTCCATCTTGTACTAACTGGCCATGTTATCAGATACATCTACATTTGTACGTGTTAGTTATACAGTTTTGCTTTGCTGCACAGTGTGTCAGTGTATACTGTGCATCAGGGGAAAGGATTAGCATACACTGACAAGAGTTGCACTCCTCTGACAGGATTATTTTTTTCATGGGGAGGTGAAATTGCTGCAGAGATGTGACGGGCAACTGGATTTGTAGAATGGTTTTGGTGTGAGTGCAATGCCTAAGTAACACATTCGGCTACTCACGAGTAGAAAATGTGACCGTACATTTAATTCAGTTGTAAGTTAATAACACATTGTTTTGTAATGTCACAAAACAAACATTAACATATACCCGCATATTCAGCTTACGGCAGTTTAGCCTTGCCCATTCATGTAAAACTTATGTAGAAATGACTTGCACAAGATTTAAATAGGTTTACTTACTTGTCACACATGCTGGAGGATTTATTCATGCTTTCTTTCGGAAACATGTGTTAAACATGTTTAACACACTATTATTCTAATTTTATTTTGAACACCTGACTGGCTTTTGATACTGAACAAGCTTGCTTGTTAATTATAAATGCAGTGTATAGTTTTATGCAAAAGTTTGGGTGCCCCGGTTAAATTACATGTTCTATTGATGTTCTCCTGAACAGTAGGACTGAGATTAAGGTGATTTTTCTGACTAGTATTGTAAATTGATCTTCTGTCAGTATGTTCTGCCAAGAACACCAGAATATCCACTTTTTCTGGGTAAAGCTTGACCCCTGGATGTGTATGTGAGACTGCAAGTCATGGTTGTGATATCACAACACATTGGGGTTTGGTTAATTTGCAAGCAGTTCTGGGTTAAATTTTAAATTTTGCCCATTCAAGCTAATCTTATAAGGCACTGCTTTTTGAACGAGGCACAATATTAGGACAGCCAGGGCAGATCCCAATTACATGTAAAACTTATGTAGAAATGACTTGCAGCTATTTTTGGAGGAACCAAACACACACACACCTGCAATTGTAAAAGCTGAATATACGCAACACAAGATTGGATATATTCTCACATGGCAGTTTACACAAGATTAATAAAAATGGGGTTAATATTTGTTTTGTTTCATGGTAGGTAAACGCCACTACAATCTTTACTATTTTACAGTCTGTAAAAATTGCTGTCATGGCAAACTAGGGAGGCCTAAACCTTTGCATACGATTGTTCCATACTTTGGGTGCTTTAAATACATGTGTTGTACCCTTTTGCAGGGGTAAGCTAGGATTTTATATATATTTATAAAACATTAAATAATTACAGCATTACAGTTGTATTTGACTGAAATAAACACTGGCATTCTAGTGTACTAACCATGTGCTATCCTCATGAGCAGTCTGCTCTGCAAGAGGCAGAAGTGAGGCTGAGTGCTGTGGAAAAAGAGAAGATTCAGCAGCAGGCACTGCTGTCAGAGAGCACCCGCAGCCTCCATCAGTTAAAGCTGGAAAAACAGCAGGTGACTGCGGAACTAGAGGAGCAGCGTGTGATGCTAGACAAGCTTAAAGGTAAAGGATGTGACATATCCAAACATGTGGTAATCAAGGCTTGATGAGATTTACATTTATCTTGTAAATTTGCCTTGTATGAAATGCTATTAATTACATAATTGAAAGCAATAAGCGATGCATTAAGTTCAGATGTGTGCATCATTTTAACATGAATGAAATAGTACATCAAAACGAATTATGTTTATACAAAATAATTTATTTATAAGGACATTTTAGTCATGCATCACTTTTAGTGCCCTTATTTTCTTTGGTGTTTTGTACTGCCATATTTAACTGCCTTAGTAATCACTCATGGCACGGTGTTCATTCTTCTGTAGAAAAGCAGGAGGCTTTGCGAGAGCAGCATAGCAGGACAGCTGAAGAGCTGCAAGAGCAGAACAGTAGGCTTAAATCCCAGCTTAATAACACCCGGGCAAGCCTGGAGCAGGCCAAGAGCACGCTCAGAACACTGGAGGGAGCCGATGGCCATGGTATATATACACGTACACATTCAGTGCATTCATTTAAATAGGTTTACTTACTTGGCACACATGCTGGAGGATTTATTCATGTTTTCTTTTAGAAACATGTGTTAAACATGTTTAACACACTAATATTTTAATGTTATTTTTAACACCTGACTTGTTTTTTTGCTACTGAAGCTTGCTTGTAATTCTAAATGTAGTGTATAGTTTTGTGCAAAAGTCTGGTCAAATTACATGTTCTATTGATTTTCTTAGTGAAAACATCCTGAACAGTAGGACTAAGAGATTAAAGGTGATTTTTCTGACTAGTATTGTAAATTGATCTTCTGTCAGTATGTTCTGCCAAGAACATCAGAATATCCACTTTTTCTGGGTGAAGCTTGACCCCTGGATGTGTATGTGAGACTGCAAGTCATGGTTGTGATATCACAACACATTGGGGTTTGGTTTATTTGCAAGCAGTTCTCAAGCTGTGTGTTACTGGGTTAAATTTTGATTCAAATAATTCAAATAACAGCTTGTTTATTTTAGTATTTAAAAAAAAAAATATTTCAGCCCTACTATACACAACACACACTTGTTTTTAATATATTTATTGTACAGTTTCTATTTATTTGCTGGTAAACTTAGCAATAAATGGTATGCATTAAAATGTGTCCAAACAAATGCATGTTTAAGTTTTTCCCATTTTTAACTGAATTTCATTTAAAAAAACTACAAAAAATGTAAAACAAAAGAAGACGGGGGTGTTAAAACTATTGCATACAGTAATATACAAACGTTTTTTAATTATTATTTGTTTGCCCTGCTAACAACAAACACTTTAACATACCAGTTAGCATTGTTTGCTTGATCAATGCCTTTAATTTTCAAATTTGATCAGCTGAGCTTTCATACTTGCACTTAGTAACCTCAGAAGACCCCATTGTCATTGTAGACCTTTTAAAGCCATGAGGAAGTGTAAATGCATACACATGCAAATACAGGTCTCTACATCCTTTAAGAACACAGCCCATGTTTAAAGACGGTAGAGGTTTTTTTTTTTTTTTTTTCATAAAAACTGTTTTCGGTCAAAACGTAAAGCACAATGTTCCTGCAGGGATATGGGATCTGGGTCAGTTTAGAATAATAGGTGGAAGACCACACACTTTGACCCTCTGGATTCATTTAATCTCTTTAAGGAGTGTCTTCATGTGTGGCCTTCCCTGTATTATCCCTGGGCTGTGGATAATGGCAGGAAGGCTACACACTGAGATGCTAGTTTTGGAGCATCTTAGCGTGCTAACTTCCTCCTATTATTCTACGGTGTACTTTTCCATCGTCCGACTACGTAACATGACTCCCTCATTTGTTCATTTGCTGGTTTTGCACCGCGTCATCGTGGTACGATACTGTTAAAAAACAGCAATACATTGTGTGTGGATAAATGCATTAGAGAGCATTGTCTTTGGTTTGGCTACACTAACCACTGTAGTAAGATTCCTCTAAAGCTATTTGTTATGTTGTTTTGAAGCTATTCTATGTTATGTAGGGGCATTCAGGGAGAACTAGAACAATGTGATCTCATGTGACACAAGTTTCAGTGCATCAAGACGCTACACAAAGCATCCTTTGACATGCTGACAATAACTTAACAATGTAGCCTGGGTTTCTCTCTACAGGTCATGTGAATCAGGCAAGAGAAGATAACTGATTCTGAATACTTTTCACAGTTTGAATGCCAGCCACAAGTTTGCTTAAGTGCTACAAGTTAAAATGAAGAAGAAATATTAAAAATTCTGCACTATTTCTAGGTCACTACTCAAAGTAAAGTAAATTCTTTTTAATTATAGAGGCCTTGGTACCAACATATGGAGTCCATACTGTCATTACAGCAATAGGGGGACATTTCAAGTTGTAACATATTCAGAAATCAATGTAAACATTAAAAATGTTTACTTTTTACTTATTGTTATGCTGATAGTATCAATTGTAGTGAAAATGTATTGTATTAAAGTGGAAAGGAATGAAAAACAGGAGCATATTTATCAGTGGTCTTAGATTTTCTGACCACCACCATATTTGTGTTGATATATTTGATTGTGAGTGTTTGGTGCTTTCAGGGCTCAAGGTAGCCCTGGGCATGCAGGCGCAGATCACAGCGAAGCGAGAGCAGATAGATTTTCTCCAGAGCCGTGTACAGATGTTGGAGGAGACCACAGAGAAGCTTGCTCAGGTAAAGCTCCTTATCAACAACTTCATCTATCAAGAACACTCAAACACTTTAACTTTTCCTTTTAGAAAAGGCCTGTGCATGTTGGTGCATTGATGTTTTGAGTAACATGCTTTTAAATAATGTAAAATGTCTGGTTTTACAGTCAAGCGGTGTTTTTCAAATAACACAGTTGTGCATGTGAGAATATGGCATAGATCAGCTCTTAATGTGACTCAATCTGATTTAAAAGTTATATGTTTCAAGATAATGATTTTAACACAACTATTGATTGAAATATTTATTGAAGCCTGGCTGCAATCAACTATTACAGTGAATCTGACCCAGAACCATACCTTGTTAGTTAATGTTCTCAGTCACAAAAAGTGTAATTCAAAAGTTCAAAATGTTATTCAAAGGACAAATTCTTCTTTCAATGAATGTATAGTGATTACCTCTAAATGCCTTTTGACGTTTGGTTAATCTATAATATATTAGCTCAATCTATAATATCTTGTTTTCCTTCCCACTCCACCAACCTGACCAATCATCAAGCAAAGACACTTGAACTCTTTAGAGCTTCATTTTAAGAAGAAGAATGCGTTCTGACTTCAGTTTCATGTTCAATTTAACATTGGGTTCAAAGCTGTGGAAAGAAAGATTTGGGAAGTGTAAATGCATACACATGAAAATAGAGGAATTTGGGCCAGTTTAGAATAATAAGTAGACGACTTGCCTGTTTCATTAGGAAATGAGTCATGTTAAGAAAAAAAGGTCTTCTAAGTTCAGATTCACATTCACTTTGGACCAGACCCAGGTCACGTTCAGGCCATATAATTTAAAAGTTAATTTTGTTTCCTCTTTTTATATAATATTTGTTGTGTAAACGTGTGTGTGTGTGTGTGTGTGTGTGTGTGTGTGTGTAAATATATATATATATAGTTATAAAACCAGTTTGATAACCACTGCTTTAACAGATTTTTGCCTGCATTTACTCTTGGTCCCTTAATTTTGCTCTTATTTTATTAATATGTTATTGAGTTTCATTTGCTGGAAACTGATGACACATTTTTACTACAAGGTGCTGGCCTATAGTCAGGTTCAGATTAAGAGCTTGATGCTCTGGATCTCAGGCAGAATGTTCTCGGGGTGTATTAGGGTTTGAAATGTCATCAGCCATTTCAGGCCTGATAAATTGTCTAACAACAACATGTGATCATGCTGTGTGCATTTATTTGTGTGTGTATGGACTTTCAGGAGAAGCATTACCAGGCCATGGAGAGCAAGCGTCGTGTGCAGGAGCTGCGTTTTGAGATGGAGAGCAGGAGAAGGCTGGAGACTGAGCTGGACACTATGCGTGCAAATGAGAAAATCCTGAAGAGCAAAGCTGAGAGACTGGACACAGCCCTGCACAAGGTTTTCTTACCTTCCATTTAGTTATCTGCAGTTTAGATTAAAAGAGAATTACAATATGTGTAATATAGCTTTATATACCATGTAGTTTGACTGTTGTGCTTGATTTCTTCCAGATGTCAGACAGCTTTGCTGAGTGCCAAGAGTACATTCAGAAACAAGAACAAGAGATCATGAGACTGAAGCTCCAGCATGCTTTAGAGTTGAAGGTATGCTTTCAACTGATAATTCCCTCCATCTGTACTAACAGTTATTGCTATCATAATTCCCTTAAGTCAACATACTTTTTTTGCTAGTACATTTTTGCTTTGCATATCTTTTGTAGGAACTGCGAGGCCAAAACTTACGAGGCACAGGCAACAGTCATAGCTCTCCCATCACCAGCTCTACTGTGCCAGAACAGCTGCTTACTCTCCAGACCGACCCCACAAACCAAACAGGGGTACAAAACACAAACAAAGAAAGACTATTCTAAATATTAGCATTTTATCTAATGGAATGGCTTAAAACTTTTTTTCCTCTGTCTAGTTAAACCCTGGAAGCCAGAGGCCTAGCCCCACACTGGAGCTGCGAAGCCTGGTGAAGGAGCTACAGAATGTCATCAATGACGGGCAGAGCCCTCATGCAAGGACAAGGCCTAAGGAAACCCACAAAACAAGAACGTAAGACTAACCTCAGATCTGTCATCATGGAGCCCTTTTTATAAAGCATTCACAAGTAAACAGTGAGAAAATATGTATGTTCATGTTGCCAGGAAAGAGGATACATTCATTGTGATATTAACTTGTCTACACTGGCCACAGTTCAGTATTGTTTGTTGCTTAGCTACCAGAGATTAATGCCATTTAAAGGTTACACTGACATCTGTGTTGTTTGTCTGTATTATGAAGTAGATAATTTGGGTTCCTGTTTGATGAAAAGCATTTGATTCCATTGCAAAATACTTAATATAAGCACTGCAGTATTAGTACAGCAGTTTATTAACAGTGGCGTGAAATATATTCAATGTGATGTTGATTCCATGTTTTCATAAAAGGTATGTAACTTTTGTAGGGGCAAAAATTGCATTTGCATGTTTACAAGCCCATTTATAGCCCTGTGTTTTGGCCCTAGGTTGAATGAGCTTTTTTGATGAGCTCTGCTCTGATTTGCTGGTTTACAGTGAGACACTGCGATGATCACACAGAAGCAAGATGTCAAAATAAACACAGGCTTGCTTCCTCTTAACAACAACACAAAGTAAATTAAACTTTCAGTTTAAGATGATCTACTTCAGCTCGCAAGCAGTGATAAAATCACACAGCATGGCTGCTACTTACAGGTTTCCGTTGCGGTTGTGGTAGGGAAACTGCTTCTGTCCTCGGTCCCTTCAGTGTTAAACGCCAAGCGGAGATGCTCGGTATTATCAGAGGTTTAAGAAACTGTTCGGAGTGAACATGTTTAGGATCTTTATTAAGATGTGGGAGCTGACAGTCCAGTGCCTCATCTTCACAGCCTCCACCTAGTCTGACATTTTCATTCCTGTTGCCTTGCTTGGATTTGCTTGCTTGCTTGCTTGCATGCTAAATATATTTTATTTGTTATCTATAATTATCTATCTATAATTAATTATGTTGGGCCACCAGGTGGCTTTACTTTACTTTCACTACATGAATAGCTATATTAATAATAATTAATAGTTATATATTTACAGTAATAAATACAACAAAGGTCGTCATCATCATAGCAAGACTTGTTTTAATCTAGTGAGGAAACACAGTTTGAAACAGCCTGTTGTAAGGATGTTTTTGTTCCTGATGTAAGGAATCTGAGAGTCCTAACATTCCATCTCTTTCCTCCTGATGTCATCCTGATTTTATCTTGAAACAAGATGTTGTATGTCCTACAATGTCATCTGTGAATAAACACTGAAAACCAATGAATGAATAGTAGGTTCTAACAGAACATGTGATATAAGCCATTACAGTCATGAGATTAGTGTAAGCGTGTTAAGCTTACTTTTCTGTGAGTTACAAAATAATGCTTGTTTTATTGTACTTGAGACTTCTGGTGTTAGCCTTTCATACAGGCATAAACTCTTCTAGTTGCACTCAACAGCAGAGTTCCCACAACAGTAAAACTAAAATAAATGTTGTATTAATGTCGTTTTTGTTAATAATGTTGTTTAATAATGTTGTATTAATGTAGTTTTGTGTAATACTACTGTCTTGCTGTGGTTTGCATTATTTAAAAGCTGAATATTTTTTTTTTATCAATAAATCTGTCTTTATCAAACCGTCAGACCTAAACCACCCTAACACAGCTACTCACATCATACTTACCAATACTCTTTACCCTGGGTGTTGCACAGCCTCTTGTGGTTTATTGCTTTGCTATATTAAACAGTATATGCCATTGTAATCTTGTGTCTACAGTACTTTTAATAGCTCTTACATATCTGCTTGAAAGGCCTTTTGATGCAGATATGAAGTTACACAAGAAGGCTAAGCATAGTGACAGTTGCAAGTGAGAGGATATTGAGCTTAAGATTGCCAAAGGCTCATTGCTCATTCCCTCGTGTTTGCATGCCTGTTTCTACAGTTCTTGCGTTGAGCTTTCTGTATGAAACCATACATTGTAACACCTAAACAGATAATAGTGGTTCCTGCTTGTGGTTTGAACTCCTTTTGCACTATATTAATGTGAATGCTTTGAATTGCAGCTAATGCATGTGTGGCTTGTCTTGCATGTTTTGCTGTAATGCAGTGAGCAGGGTCTTCTCCGAAACACTGACCCTGATAAACGAGACGTGGACAGTGCATTTTCAGCTTACAGTGAGTGCTTACGCTTCTGTAAATAACCACTGAAACTAATGAATGCACAGTTGTTCTTAGCGCAACATGTGATATAAGCCATTGCAGTCACAAGATTAGTGTAGGGCTATACGGCTAACTTTGTGAGATTCAGATGTAATTTAATGTAATATTCATGTCCAGTTCTGGTGTTGGTTTATGATTTCTCAGATGAAGAACGGGGAGTAAGAGCAGCTTGGCCTTGCTATAGGTCTTCATCTTGTTTGCCAGCACTGGGACGGAGATCTCCAGTCCACTCCCTCTTAACCTCTGACCTCCCCACTGACCTCTATGATGGTCTGAAGGAGGAACGCCCCACCAGTACTGCCAAAATATGTAAGCTAAACTTTCCACCAGATGGGGAAAGCAAGTTTCTGCAGTGACACAGTTCTTTAGGCAGCCCTTCGCTGACATGAGGGATCCATCAGGTCGCTTTCGTATTTACAATATTAATGTTGCAGTTATGCAGTAATGCAGTTATATTCATCCCTGAGCACGAAAAATGATTGGCTCACAGTGCACTTTTCAGATAAACTGGACCTCTTAACTGCCATTTTTACCATCATCAAGTTGTGCCGTTAACAGTAGAACCCATATTTCCTCAAAACTGTGCTTCTTGTAACACTTTGCAGTCATAATCATATACTGTACCAGTTTTAGTAAATGACACTTAAGCAAAAGATATATGGTGTCATGTTTTCATAATATTGTTGGTGGTGACTAATCATTGCACTCTTATCCAGCCGAAGGAATAGACTGCCTTGTAATATTTTATATAAAGCATGTTATGTGTTCACTATATACAACAATTCTGAATGTTTTCTTTTACAAACAGCTGCCAGTATCCAAGATGAGCTAAGAAGACAGATATATGAGGAACAACATAGCAAGCTTGACAATCTCCAGAACCCAGAGAAGGGTCTTCAAATAAAAAATCAAGGTAGGAATATGGCTGAGAATACAAACAGTTTGCACATTTACTCGTAGTTAAAAGATATAAAATGCTTTATATTTGTTCCCATGTTGCTTTCTGGCAATTTTGCAGAAACGGCCTCCATGATAAAGAGCCAGGAAAAGAAGATGACGAGAGTCAAAGACAGAAAAGAACCTCTGAGCAGATAAGCCTCTGAAACCAAACATGGCTAAGTTGCAAATAAAGGCCTTTTTACATGGACAAATATGGACTTTTTAAATTTGACCAACACAGACAAAGTAAACTGTGTCATCTGGAGACAGAACTGAGGATTTCAAAAATGTTAAAAGACAGTTTTTAGATATAACCTCATGTTTCATTTGTTACCATATAGTGCAAATGAGCATTTGTCACTGGAAACTCATCAATCCTTCAGTAGCTGTGGTCGTTTTTTAAAGAATTCCTAATTTAGAATATAGCTCGGCTCCTCCTCACAGGAATAAGGGCTGAGATGTATTTAAAGCTTCACTGTCCCCTTGCGGGTCGAGGCTGAGGCTGTTGTGTCTGTCCCTGTGGTCCTGTTCTCCTGCTCCTCCTCCAAGAAGACTGAGCTGAGAAACTGCAAGAAATTATGTGAGTAAAATAAGTTGGTGTTCAAGTATGAGAAGGAATAAAAATTTTTCATGTTCCAAGAACCAACAGGAGTCTTACCCTGGGCATTCTCAGTCCCTTACTGATGATAAATTGCCTAAAGGCTTGGGTTCCATGAATCTGCTTCAGTTCTTCATCCTGCTTGGCAGGAAAATATGAACAGATGTCACAATTAGAAAATGTTAGCTGACCTGTTTTCACATTATCATCTTATCTCTCTGTATGACTAATAGCTATATGTAAGCACTGATCAGTCCCACCTTCTCTGAAGGCTGCTGCTCATGCTCTAGGTCCTTGGTCAATTCAGGGTCTCTCAGTGGCTCGTTAACAGGCCGCTTCTTCCATGTTTTTGGATCCAAGTACCATGCGCCATATGTGGTCTTTACATTGGGAGTACAGACCTGGTGTTTTGAGAAAAATACTGGCCAGTTCATAATAATGAACTAAACAGACTGTTACAGCAAGAAATGAGAACACCAAGAAAGGATGTACAGTCATGAAACACAAAATCCCAATGACCTTATGGTTAATTTAAAACAAATGCTGTGTTGCATTATTCCTTTGTATGTTAGTGCCTTGTTCTACCGCTGCAAATATTAAATCATAAACATACCTTTTCAGTGATATTGGTCAGTTTGGCTAAAGTGGAGTAATTGGCCAACATTAGATATTGGGTTTTTACTGTAGTGGTTTTTAAACTGTGGGTCACGACTTGCTGGTGAATTTTAATGTGGGTAACAATGGAAACTGCATCAAGAATGTTTTCCTCCATTGCAGTGGGACATATTGAGCAATTAATTAAATAATGCAATTTACAACCAGTTCGTGGCACAATATCAATATCCATCCACCATTGTTGTAAGCGATGTTCATCAGAATACAGAGCTACCAAGCCTTCTTAGCTAGCTTAGCTTTAAAAACAATTACACTTTTTTTCTCACTTATGATAAATATGTAAGAGCAGACTGTCCTACTAAAACTACTTTACAGACCCACAAGAAGAAATCTACAGCTTGCAACATCACATCACACAATATGTAGCATTGCAGGATATATTTGTTACAGGATTGAGTAGGATTTGTTCGTTTTTCACCTCAAATATCCGATCCATTCTGCTGATTTGGGACTGTTATCCATTGATATGAATCTCTAATCTAGGCTTTAGAAACTGGTTTAGAAACTGATAATAATGTAAAACACTTTATCTTTGTTTTATTATTTTCTACCATTTACATACTATTTACATCTCACTCAGCATATAACAATGTAGGGCTATGTACAAAAGTATGTGGACACCCCTTCTAATTCAGGTGTTTCAGGCAGCCATTGCTTGCATATAACATAGGACACAGCCATACTTCCTCAATAGACAAACATTGGCAGCAGAATGGGTCATACGGAACCTACCAGGTGAGCATGATGCCACTGGACTCTGGGGCAGTGGCATCTTGTTCTCTGGAGTGATTAATCAAGCTTCACTGCACATAACGAGGTCCATAAAGACATGGTTTGAGGAGTTTGGTGTAGAGGAACTCCAGTGGTCTACACAGATCCCTGAGCTCAACCCCACTGGACACCTTTGGGATGACTTGGAACTGTAAGCCAGGCCATCTTGTAAAAAGCCTTTCCACAAAGGTGGAACCACTCCGTATAAATGCCCATGGATTAGTGATCGTTAGGTGCCCACATACTTTTTGCTATATAGTGTATGTTTCATTATGTTATTGTGGTGTGGTGTTGCATTTGTTGGGACAGTAGGCCTAATATTGCATAAAAGTCAACCAAAGATCAGTTATTTTGATCTGTCCTAAAGCAAACAGTACCATTTCCTGTGGGTTCTTGCCTGAAAAAGTTGGGCTACTCTTGCATTAAATCATATCTTGTTGCCAGGCTCATGTTGCTGTTAAAAAGCTGAGTGCAATTTAACTGCCTTTTTTTATGTTGTACAGCTGAAGCAATCTTTGAGTAATTGTGATCTCCGAGCTCAAGTTCTTACCTTGTTTAACTCTGAGTCCTTCAACCGTGCACTGTGTAAATAATCTTTGCACAGGCCTTCTACAGTGGTGCGGAGCTCCTCTGGTATTTGGTTGGGTCCCAGCACTTCAATAGGGAACATTAAGGCAGGCTTCTTCTCACAGCCACTAAAGAAGAGGCTCAGGATATTGGACTCTGTCAAATTGTTGGTCTCCCCGCCCTGAAAGATATAAGCCATATGGTCTCGGATAAAAAGATTACCTTCTACAAGGAAAACTGTATGAAGGAATCAATGGCATTCATTCATCCATACTGGACAGGCCAGTGGTGGTGGTGGCAGTGTGTTTAAATTATACTCTTTGTCATCTTAATTACAACCCTAGAGGTTTTTAAAATGATGGTCTGTGGAGTCTTGAATATGACTTTACAGGGTGGTGTAAAAACTGACCAGCGAGGTGACCCAGTCACAGAAGAGCTTGGTCACTTTCTGGATGTCTTCATCTTGAGGGGGTGAGTGCAAACATTTGTCACTGACGTTCTGGTCCTCCTTGGCACGGCCCTCTTTAGCTTCCTGCCATTTATAAGGATTCCTAGAACAGAAGTTTTTTTCTCCCTCCGTCAGAAGTCTTTAGGAACAATAACACACTTTTGGTAAATAACATATTCTAGTCAAACAAGTTAAAATAACAAGACCCAGTATGCTTATTCTCCATCAGCTGTGTTCTAAGCTGTCAGTCATAATAGGTGGAAATGAATGAAAAACATGCCCCTTTTCTCTTTCGGGGCGGCCCATCCTCTGCAGGGCAGCTGGATTATTCAGTAACTTTCCATTAAGTGCTATACCTCTAGGCTCTCCACGCCCAGTTATCTCATCTCACTGACTTCTAATATACAACAACCTTGTACATTTCCACAAGCTTAGAAACAGCAAGCTCAGCTGTCGGTCTGTTCTTTAATGGAAATCACTAAATTCATTATACACATACATTAAAGAACTGTAGATTTACTGGAAAAAAGGGGACCTTTACAGAGATTTAAGCTGATAAAAAATGATTTGTGTTATAAATATATTTTATTTTTTTTACCGATAAAATATTCTGTATTGTGTTGCAGTGATATCTACTCATGTCAGCATGCTAACCAGCTAGCCTCAGCCAAACCTGTCTTGTAATACCATTATGTACCTCAAGAGGTGACAGTGAGTAAATGCAACAATAACTAAAGTTCTTGGCAAACAAGCACTGTAATAATATAATATAATATAATAATAATAAGTTCTTGCTGCTATCCACTGACGGAGATGCTCTTGCCGAGTAAAAGGATGAAGTTTGATGCTAAACTGTTTCTTCTAGACTGAACTGAGAAGTGAGGAGGAGGGACTGGGTATTTTCTGGCGATATGTTGACCCCTATTAAACAGGTTGTCCTGAAGGAAAAATAAGAGCCAATAAACAAAAAAACTCAATAGGAATTCTGTGTGAAACCCCTCTAAAGCCTCTTGTAACTTCAGTTTGTTCTTCTCGCAAAGAATATTTACACTTAAATGTTTAATCAGACAGTACAGTTACATTAGTACTTGCCTGAATTAAGTGGTGACAGTGATAATTTAAGATAATTTAAGTCAGGCCTCTTAGATGCATTCAAATACAAATGCACCTACCTGCCTTTTGCTATTTACAATTAAACAGGAAAGTTTTGGTGCCTCTGTCAATGCACTTGTTTTGTCATCCTGTACAGCTGTGGTCACCAACCCTGGTCCTGGAGATCTACCATCCAACAAAGTCTCTGGTTCAAACCACAGTCTGCTTCAGCTAAAGAACTTCTTCAGTGTTCAGAAGACCTTGATTGGCTGGAGCAGATGCTTCAGTGTTAGGCTAAGATGAAGTTTGGAAATAAACTCTGCAGTAAAATAGAAGGTTGGTAACTACTGCTCTACAGGGAATACCCTTCTGCAAATTTTTTATTAAAATATAAAACAGAATTTGGGCTGTGCAAGAGTTATGGCCCATTTTATATTTTAGGAGAGATCAGGAGAAGTTCTGCAAATTTTGCTCACATATAAACTGAAATTAAATTTGGATAAAGGGTTTGGAACAACAATCAGCTGCTTCTGATTATGCAACCATACTGCATATGCTAATAAGCTACATATCTTCATGCATTTTTCATTATTGCAAAACTTCTCAAGACAATATGAAATGATGTCCACCCATATTAACAGACAGTTTAGAATTTTAGCTTACTTTGTGCCAACAGATGGTTTGGTTGTCTTTACTGTTGAAGGCTCTTGGGTTGGGCCTTCACGTGTCCCTTCACCACACTCTTCGTCTTTCTCAAAACAGATAAGAACTGGCTCCTTCTTGACACGCATCTCCGGGTCCAGAACAGACAGTACGTCATTAAGCAGCTGTGTAAAGGAAAGGGGAAGAGAAGGTACTTAGCGTTTCCCAGTTGACCCTTCACTCTGAGTTCAACAGTGAAGGCCAGAACTGTTTAATAAATTAATTTTAACTCTGTCCTTTGAACTACACTGTGAATGGTTCGAGGAATTTCAGGTTGTAGAAGCTGTTCCTCAGTCTCATTGTTCTAGCTCTTCTGGGAAATCTGGAAACAATTTAATTGTGGAAGATGTTTGTTTTGGTGTCCATGCCAACACAGATAGGGGCGGGTGTCAGAAACGTGTCACTTTTATACTATTATTGGCTTGGCACCTTCTATCCAAACTATTTAGCGCTCAGAGATGTAAACATTATTACATTGTGTGACTTTATGATGTATAGACGAATAGAAATGTTCCAAAATAGCCTGCCAATAAATCTGGTTCCACTGACTTGCATGAAAAATAAAAAAGTAGGTTGTTCCCCTCTCCTGTTAAGTTGCCATTATAAAGATAACTGTTTTCCTTTGGACAGCAACAATATATATTAATGCTGCGAGTACTGAATAATTAAGGAGAATTAATTGTTTCTTTAAAGCAGTTGTACTTCACTGCACTTCGCTAAACTAGAGCCCCTGTAGCGCCGATTCCCTAATGCCCTGATTCCCCTTGAACCCATCAGACAGTGATGCTTGGGTTAATTCCACTGGAGGACAGTGGAGGCTTTGGTTTGTTTATGTTAATCGTTTGCATAGTTTGCATACGTAAACATGGCCAAGAGATCATTTTAGGGCTGGCACAATTACTTGATTACAATAATCGAATAAAATGTATGCTCTCTGGAAATAGGGTGTTGGCGTGATAAAGGGGGTCTCGGCAGATCATGTTTAATTTAGATGACATTACGAGAGAAATATGCAAACAGAAAGTAAAACTATGTTGCGCGTGATGTTTATTTTTATGAAGAGGTGTGATTGTTCAACTGAGCTGAAAGAATAGCTGCTAACATTAGCTGCTAAGCTTTCATTCAACACAGCGACGCCTCTCGACATTACAGTTACAGTTGTTTAGTTGAAGTGGGCTAACCACCCTCAAATCCCCATGTTTCCCTTCTTGTGAATAACAACTTTTTGTACTCGATACAAGCATGTCAGTCGGTTTCTCAGTTATATCAATTTAGCGGACTGTACACTATACAAACCACCGGCAATTCAAGAGCTCATAGGTTCCTATGTAGAAAATCACTGTCTGCCTTCAATCTGCACTTTATGCCGCAGCGGCATCACATCACACAGAAAAAACCTGTTCAGGCTAAACTAAGCAGCTTGACCGACACAACAGACTCTTTAAATACTTCAGATACACCACGCTAATATGCTGTTCTGTGAACATTTTGTGCAATTACAGTTACCCTACAAAAAATAATATCTTGCCAAGTAAAATTCTTATTTTGAGATAGATGTAAGATAATGTATTGAACTTAACTCCAGGCACTTAATTCAAACCACTTAAAACAAGTTTGAAAATGGCAAATAATCTCAAAATGAGAATTTTAAGATATTAACTACATATAAGAATTTACCTGCCAATATATAATACTGTAAGTATGGTTTTTCACTCTTCTGTCGAGATGTCTTTTGATAATGCATGTTTTACTTTGAACAGAATATGAATATATATATATATATATATATATATATATATATATTCTGTTCAAAGTTTGCGGTGTAGCTCAATTAAACAACTACTGGAACTGTGACTGCACAAAAAGCGAAAAACAATGTGATTGGTTAAAGGACTGAGTGATATCAGCATTAAAAAGCTGTTTATCAGTATTAAAAAGCAATTTATCGTGCAGCCCTCGTAACATTTGTCAATACCTTATTGTGAAATAGATGTAGAGAAACTAGCTATCTGGCTGTGCTAGCCTGTGGGTAACATGGCGCTTACCCCAGGTTGCAGGCCGCTGGTTAAATGGGGGTACAGGGCTAGTGGATGAGCGCTGAGCCTCTGCTCCACCGCATCCACGTACTGGCGGCGGGCCTGGCGCAGACAGTTCCGTTTAGAGAAGCAGGCCTGCTCTTTGGTGAAGCGTTTGTTCTGTAGTGTGGCTGGACGGGCCCGATTCACCAGACCCAACATGGGAGGACCCGTCCCACGCTGAGGCTGAGTGAAAGGCTCGGTCTGGAGTGTTGGGTAACCGTCTCTGAAGTCATCCTGACCCGGGTGCAGAAACCGCCAACCTCGCCCATCAAGAGCCCCGCTCAGCTGCTGCTTCAACCCTGGATCCTTCAGGCACTTGATGCGTAATCTTTCCTTGTACCTGCATCAGAGAAAGCTACAAAATGAATCTACAGCATGCAGGATAAATTCAGTTCCTGACAGGTAGAGGAAAAAATACTCCTTTTGTTCTGGTAACTTGAAATTTTTACAATGACTTAATATCCAATTATACCATTTTCAAACATTCTTCAATAAGCAGGTAAGTTGGTAACAGGTGAGTGAACAGGTGGGTATAAAAGGAGCATCCACCAGGAAAATCAGATTATTTTTATATGGAGGGTGAAAGCTACCGAGTTCTCTGGACCCCAGCTCATCTCAGAGCTGGACTATTCTCAGTCCAGCAGTGACACAGAGGTGTTTTAACTATGCCAGCACTGCTGTTTCTGATCCATTTACACCAGCACTAACTCACTACCACTATCTCAGTCTCACTGCATTGCTGAGAATGGTCCACCACCCTTCTCTGTGGGGGTCCTGACCAATAAAGAACAGGCTAACAGAGTATGCAGAGAAACATATGGCTCACACTGACTACAGGTGATCCTATACGGTAACTGGAGCTGATAAAATAGACAATGGGTGTAGAAAGAAACAAGGAGGTGGTATAAAAACAGGGTAGGAGAAACAGGATCCTGGCAGGAAATAAGACATGGACATCAGATAAGCTGGGCATTTACCCAATTCAGGGTAAAACTACAGTCCTACATTTCAGATTGGAAATACTGACTTTTATATGACTTATTCTTTCTTTCTTTCTTTCTTTCTTTCTTTCTTTCTTTCTTTCTTTCTGTCTTTCTTTCTTTCTTTCTTTCTTTCTTTCTTTCTTTCTTTCTTTCCTCACTCCCACAATGGGAATGTAGCATCTGTTAAACACAGCGTTTGTTCATATTCAGCACTTACAGCAACTTCTGACACCAGCTCCACTTTATTGGAACGCACACAAACTAAATGAATACATAGTTATTTCGAGCTTCATTTTATTTTTTTCGAAATGTAAACCACTGTTGGAGGACTTATTTATTATTTACGTTGTAAATGTTGGCTCTAATCATGTACAGTACCAGTCAGGCTGTTGTGCTGTGTTAGTGAACGTTACTCACCAGGGATGCACCGCAGAGTTCTGTCCGCTTCTCTCCGCCATCTCGCAGCGTTTAGTTGTTTTTTATTTATTGACTAATCCTACATGACCTGAGCTCTATAGACAAATCAGCAGTACATTATTAAAATAAGAGGTTAAAACTAGACAGCGCTTCGAGATTAGCCCTAGTTTGGCTAACAGAGCTGTGCCGAGGAAGCGCTTGGGGTTGCCATGGAGTCAGACCACGCCCACGCCTTCAATACGCCACCACCACTAGGGGGTGCACTGCCATCAAATACATTCACACTGTATATTCATTAAAGTAATACAGGACTACAGAAGCGTACTTACTTTTAGAGCTCTGGAGCTTCATGTTTGAGGTGAATGTAACTCGCTTTAGTGCTATATAATTGTAATTATATTGAAACTGCACTAAAAACATGATCACAATCTTTCTAGAAAATAGAGCTGAAAATGAAATCTCATTTATTCTCACATGTGCTTTTGTGCTCACCTGTGCTGGCTGCTGTGCTATATCCTATATACTCACAGTCATGATCATTATATGATGCATCTGTACTCTAAGCTTCTTTAAGGCCGGTCAAAGGCTCTGTTTTGTGATCTGTTAAGTCTTAATCACCATCATTCTGGTCATTATAGTGTTTAAAGGGTGATTGTTTGTGAAGAAGGTGTGGGTTAATATTGAAGACACTTTGAGATGATTCTAAACCATATGAGGCTTTGGATTTGCCCAAAAGTGGCATCATCTTTTGAAATAAACCAATAACATTGTGCTTAGTCGCAAAGAATTAATCTCTTTTATGTGTGAGATCCAGTTCAGCTTACCATCAAAACAGCTATTTGACTTTTATCCTGTTGTTCTGTGTGTTTGGTCATGATTAACCCTATTTTGCTTTTCTATGCAAAGCTGGGTTAATGCAGGTTTGTTTAAAAGTTTTAGTTTTAATGTTGCCGGCCCTTCATCTACTACTTTCATCCAGTCTGTTCATTAATTTTCCTTATTAAGTTGTTTGTGTAAGTAGAAAACACTACGTCTACATCTTATACCGCTGAAAAGTGAGTTTTCTGTTTCTCTTTTATGATCGAGTTACAAGGAGCTGACCCACCCTGCACCGGGCCGTAGACTTCGGTACAAACAGGACATGTTTACACCAGGGCCATTGCACTTTTCTTGTGCAAAGGAGTGCAAAAGCAGTCCTGCTGGGCTTCTTCCCCCCAATTAAAATGGAACTCCATAGCAAACTTTTTAGTCTTTGCCCCTTGAGTTCCAGCATTCCCACCAGCAGTAACGCCCCTGTGAGAGCTTAACACCAGCACTCAGATCAACAGGAAGAGATCTGTAAAATCAGATTACAACTAATGTTAAAGTCAGAAAAAGACTTTTAGTAGATCAAGAATTTTGTAGCTACTTGGTCTGAGTCCTTCGTGTTGTTAAGACAAACCTCAGTTTCATCAAGTTATCGTCTGATTTGGCTGAAGCTCATCTGATTAACAAGCTCATTAACAGGGCTTTCCTGCTTTGAATTGCATTGTGTTAGCGCGGGGAACAGAGTCGACCACAAATCAGAGCTACTGCAGGAACAAAACTGAGAAACACTAGATTAGGTGATTACAGGAAGTTCTGATTGGGATTTAACCTTTTATCCCTCCTGTTATGTTCAGCTGTAAGGAACAGCGATGATGTACCTTTGACCATGTGAAAAAAAAATATATAAATTTTTTATAAATATTATATTTACCCAATCAGTATCAGTTTAATACATATTTAGTGTAATTAAGTTTTTCATAAAAAAAACCCGAACTTTTTTCTGTACATTTTTATAGCAAAATATTTTCCTGTTGAACTGAACCATTCATTTA
The DNA here is from genome assembly GCA_021613375.1 of Megaleporinus macrocephalus. Lineage (NCBI taxonomy): Eukaryota > Metazoa > Chordata > Actinopteri > Characiformes > Anostomidae > Megaleporinus > Megaleporinus macrocephalus. Next base: position 13,393,836 of record CM038725.1, on the reverse strand, counting down.
AAGTCGCACTGAATAAACAACAAGTATTAATTTAAACTATATTTTAACAATGTTTAAAACAGAAAACTCAAACAGGAAAGAAGAACAGTGTGTGTGTGTGTATGGGGGGGTGAATCAGTTTTGTCTGTCCTTTTAATCATCCCTCTTTCCTTCCGTTCACTTTAGTCCTGACACAAACTCTATTGTTTCCTAAACCCAACAGACACCAGACTCACTCAGAGCAGATCCCTAAACCCTCATCCCCAGCTACACTGACCCGCACGCCTCTCTGTGTCTAATCTACAGTCATACTGAACCTCACACCTCTATGTGTCTAATCTACAGTCATACTGAACCTCACACCTCTATGTGTCTAATCTACAGTCATACTGACCCTTACTCATCTGTTTGTCTAATCTACTGTCATACTGACCCTTACTCATCTGTGTGTCTAATCTACTATCATACTGACCCTCATTCCTCTGTGTCTAATCTACAGTCACACTAACCCTCATTCCTCTGTGTCTAATCTACAATCATACTGAACCTCACTTCTCTATGTGTCTAATCTACAGCCACACTGACCCTCACTCCTCTATGTGTCTAGTTTACAGTCACACTGACCCTCACTCTTCTGTGTCTAATCTACAGTCATACTGAACCTCACACCTCTGTGTCTAATCCACAGCCACACTGACCCTCATTCCTCTGTGTCTAATCCACAGCCACACTGACCCTCACTCCTCTTTGTCTAATCTACAGCCACACTGACCCTCACTCCTCTGTGTCTAATCTACAGTCACACTGACCCTCACTCCTCTTTGTCTAATCTACAGCCACACTGACCCTCACTCCTCTGTGTCTAATCCACAGCCATACACCTTAGCAACCGCCACTCATGCGGTTTAAACCAGACAAACTTTTTAGCCTGAATATATCAAAGTAAATATTATCAGCAAAAGAGGTGTGTGTGTCTAACAAATACATTTTGGTCCATAAAGGAGAAAATTAAAAAAAATAAATAATAGAATTGAAACATTAAACATAAATATTTTTTACATTATATTCGTAGCATGTTTTGATAAATCTTTGCATTTAACTTCTAACTTTTGGTGGCTTAGTTGTAACTCTAATTTGTCACAATCTGTCTATGACCTCCAGCCAGTAATACACCAATTTTAAACTATTAATAATCTCCTACCAAGTATAAAGTGGTACCAACATTGGGAATGCGGTGTACTTTGTCCTATATGGCTTTTGCTGTCAGTTTATGGCAAACTCGAGAAATCTTCACTGTTTGTTGTCAAAACCTGAAGATGATTTTGATATAGGAATATGACAAGAAAGTCTTGTTCTACTTAAACCTTTCAACACAATTATCTTTAAGGGTGGAAATGTCTTGGAGTGGCGTCAAGGATTATATTAGTCTTCTGTATTTGTCGGACATTGGGTAATGTAATGCAACGTGATGTATATGTCCATGAATGGGGAGCATGTAGGTCTAACTAATTGATTGTTTAAACCCCTTCCCTCCCTGTTTTTTCTCTTTAAAATTTAGTTGCTGTGTCTCAGGGTTATTAATAGCTATGTGTTTTAGGGTAAGCTTTTAACAGGCAGAATGTAATTGATGGCATGCATATGTAAGCTAGAAGCGTGGTAATATTCTCTTTATGTCTTTTTTTTTGTGGGTTTTTTTTTCTTTAAATATATATTATTTGTGCTTTCTGATTTGCATCTTACAGTTGTTACGGTCTGGTCACTGTTTGTATAGTTTGATCTTGTTGAAAATTAATAACATTTATTTTTTTTTAAAAACAAAAAACATTTCAACACCTAAATGTCTAAAAATGACTCATCTGGACCCAACAATTGAAAATCACAAGCCTGAAAAAATGTGTACAGTACACACAAATGAAAGTTATGTAATTGTGAGAAATTGAAGTTCAGGCCCACGGAAGGAAGGAAAGTTAAGGAAAGTGCTGTTTGCTTTTCATCAGTGTTGAGTTAAGTTTAACCAAAAGCCAGACGTGTACGGAATGAACGCAAACATAAACATTCCAGTAATTTAGCTGATCTATCACGTTTCCGCTCACGCAAGTGGTCCTGTGTGCTGTGTACATGTGATGAAGGTTTGGCTTCATAAGCCGGCTGGGAAGTGAGTGTACATTTGGGGGAAAGAGACAGAAGAAGCTCTGTTTGCAGCCAAGCCCTCAGTTAATGCTCTGTAAGTAGGACAATACCGTCCTCTCACTCCTCACTGCGACTTTGCAACCTCAGCTTTAAAAGTATCCGCCCTGTGGAGCACACCCTGTCAGTAGGGGCTGAATGATGATAAGTCATTATCAGATGTGAAATGATTTTATAGCATGTGATTACTTGGACTATCAACAGTAGCAGGTAATAAACATGAATGATATTATGATATTAGTAGTAGATAATAAAAGACAAATCATTCAGCTGTGTGATAAAGTGAATATAATTGGATGATAACACCTAACAGTAGTTTGTTTGTTGGTTACATTGTTAATTTTTAAATAAAAAGCATTAGAGGAATTTCAGTTACTAAACTAAGCCCATAGCTAAAAAGTGAATAAGACAAACAGCCCTCGTAGTTTATACATACAGCGTTAGCCAGAAATCCACTTTCCAGATGAATGGTATTATGAATTTACTCAAAATATGAAGAATATTGTAAATTCAGAAATGAGTGTTTATTTAAGTCTATTCTAAATGCATGTTCTACTTTTCTTATAGAACTGCAACTAAAACTTTCCATTGGTGGTGATTGGAACCGAACATCTAAGAAGTTCAAGGCCTCAGCAAGTGTGAAATTGTTATAAATATGTTGCCTGATGTCTAAGATGTCTGGGGGGTGGGTTTAAAAGGGGACCTATTATGCTATCCTATTTTTCCTTTAGTGTGGTATGTAGCTTGTTGTGCATATAAACATATAAAGCTCAGAGTACACGCTGGAGGGAGAACCCAAGACAGTACATCCCTCTAGAACAGAGCACTTGCTGTAAATGACATTGTTTAGATCTCCACAACAGGAGGATTCAGAAGTTGTTGTGCTGTACTTTCTTTTTGAAAACAATATTAATAAGTGCTAAAAGAACTCTCTGGGTTGAAGAGCCGGGGAATTAGTTTTTTTTTTTTCTTCTAAAAAAGCTAAAATCTACACATGCTCTCTCAAAATGTTTTTTGGGTGCCATGCCAACAATAACAACCACTTCTGCTTCTTGAAAGAACCTTCAAGTGAATTGTTCTTTGAAAGAATATTCTCTGAAACTCTAGAAAAGAAACAATAAACCTGTTAACTCAAAACACATTACAGTATAAGAAAGGCTTCTCGTTGGCTTCTATTATAAGCATGTGTTCTGAAAATAGATCCAGGCTTGGTTGTACTTAGTTCTAGGGGAAAAAACCTTTACATTTTTAAAATAATCTTTATACCTGCAGATTTACAGAAATGATTTTGTTAGACAAAAGCAATTAAAAAAAATAATTTAAAGAACCTTTCGTAGCATTACTTTATAGAACACCTGGCACCTTAATCCACTGACACATTGATCATATATACATACAGGGGTTGGACAATGAAACTGAAACACCTGGTTTTAGACCACAATAATTTATTAGTATGGTCTAGGGCCTCCTTTGCAGCCCGGCCGTGTATATTGACCCTGTGGAGCTCCTGACGGACAGTTCTGGTGGAAACAGGAAAGTTGAGGTGCACATTTAACTCTGCCGTGATTTGGGCAGCCGTGGTTTTATGTTTCTTGGATACAATCCGGGTTAGAACCCAACATCCCTTTCAGACAGCTTCCTCTTGCGTCCACAGTTAATCCTGTTGGATGTGGTTCGTCCTTCTTGGTGGTCTGCTGACATTAACCTGGATACCGTGGCTCTTGATACATCACAAAGACTTGCTGTCTTGGTCACAGATGCGCCAGCAAGACGTGCACCAACAATTTGTCCTCTTTTGAACTCTGGTATGTCCCATAATGTTGTGTTATTGTAATATTTTGAGCTAAACTATGCTCTTACCTGCTAACTGAACTTCACACTCTGCTCTTACTGGTGCAATTAATGAAGATTGGCCACCAGACTGGTCCAATTTAGCCATGAAACCTCCCACACTAAAATGACAGGTGTTTCAGTTTCATTGTCCAACCCCTGTAGTTGTAACATCAGCAAAAGGGAAAAATCGCATGTTTTATATGATAAATATAATATAAAATATAAAATCTGATAAAGTAGACAGTTTCAATATTTTTAATGTTTATGGTTATGGTTAACAGGATAGATTCTTTTAAGGTGTCATTTTATGACTTCAGCCAATAATACACCAATTTTAAACTATTCTTAAACTCCTACCAGGTATAGAGTGGTAGCAATGCACCATACACCCCCAGAGAAACTAAACTATAGCGTTTTGAAATGTATTGTTTTTGTAACTTTACCCCCCACCCCATGTGGTTTAGCCCCCTTTCCTAAAAATGTGCATTAGGAGTAATAAGGTATATATCACATTGCTTGTCTTCAGTAGTTTGCTTGATGTGTTTATGTTGTAAGTGGATGAATATAATCTCTAAGTCATACTAGCTCTGCGCTTAATACTGATAATGAAAAGACACATGTACTGTTTGCCAAACTGCCATTTTCAGGCTGTTGCTACTTTAAAATTTAATGATATACACACACTTTACACATTACAAAGAATTCTCATAGAAGACAATTCCCCCCCGACGCCCCTGGTACAGGCTTATACCCCCATCCATAAACTATAGATCTAGTGCTGCCCCTGAGCAGCGATGGACCCATGTCGTATATGGACCCATGAACAGTTAGCTGTGCCCTCAGGTTCAGTGTAAGTTAACAACAGGCAAACAAACTCATTAAACCCTGCATATCTCTTTTCTCCTATGCATTCTCCAGACACGCCCTGATCACAGGACCCTCTCACATGTCTGTAGCTGAGCCTGTAGCTCATGGGCAGCCGGCCCGTAATGCTCTCATTGGAGTCATTCATGTTACTCTAAATAAACATGCTGCGTCATGGATGTGTCTTCGTGGACAGACATGTGGACAGACACATTCTCTCTTGCTGTAGCAAACCAAGCAGTTTTTGTTCCTGATCAGCATTTCACGGTCACTTGATGTGCGATGCAATAACGTTGAATGATTAAAAATGTTGGAAAAGGGCGAGGTCAGTATTTTAGCGGTCAGAGAACTCGAATCAAAAGGTCATGGATGTGATCCTAACTGATAACACTCTGAGCGTAAACACTCTTGAGCAAGACTCTTCACTTCAACATGACTGAGTTATTTATCCGATAAATGATCTCATGCTCATGAATACAGGGTGATGTTAATGCTGACTTGGTTATGTATTATTTTAATTATATTGTGGGATATATGTTGTCTGTGCTGGTACTGTTACTGAGGTGCTAAAGCTTTAAAGCTTTAACTGTAAAAATGATTTTAATGTGTCTATGACTTTAGCCATTAATACACCAATTTTAAACTATTCATAAACTCTTATTAAGTACAACATTGTTTACATATTTAAAATGCACCACACACTCTCCAGTCTATATTTAATAAAGCAGACACTGAATAAGCTAAACTATAGTGTTTTGATTCTATTGTTTTTTTTAATATATTCCATAATATCCAGTATGTAATTCAGTGTAATATATGTATATACACCCCCCACCTTCAAGCCCATGTGATTTAGCCCTTTACCTTAATCAATGTACATTTGGAGTAATAAGGTATATATCACATTGCTGGACTTTGGTACTTTTGCTTGACGTGTTTATGCATGTATATGGTCTCTACGTCGTACTAGCTCTGCGTTTAATACAGATAACGAAAAGACATATGTACTGTGTGTCAGTTTCCCCAAACAGTTTTTTCTGGGGACATTACAAAATATTCCCATGGAGGACAATGCTCACATAAACCTCTAACTAAAGTAACCATGTATGGGCCATTTGCAGAAGTATATAAAACTAAATAATAAAACTGAAACTAGTAAGTTTCCCTTATGGTAATGGGGTTTCTGGCTGGTTAATATTTACAGCGCTGTGCAAGGCTTCCTTTGGTGTAATTTAATGTTTGAAACACAAAATAAAACAACTCAATCAAAACCAGGTCGGCCAGGTTAAGACATTCTTTTAGTACCAGTAATGTGGAAACATGGGTTCATTAACTTAACTAATGCAAACTTCTGATACTGTTTATATATATATATATATATATATATATATATATATATATATATATATATATATATATATATATATATATATATATATATAGTCATCTAATACAGAAAGTCTCATATTAAAGAACTTGAATGCCATGATTCATTTTATTTTCATGATTGTGTATGTTTTGACATGTTGCTTCTGTGTGATCATAACAGAGATTAATAAGAATTATATTTATTATTATAGTAATAGATACAGTCATGTGGAAAGATTTGATTACACTCCTTCAATTAAAATGTTTTTTCTTTTCCTTCATAAAAATTGAAACATGAAATATGTTTTTTTTTAGGTTAAATGCCAAATTTGTTCACAATGTTTTTGCAGACTGGACAAAATGAAACATAAAATCTAAAATGTGCCAGACCTTTTGCGCAGAGCACATACATTTTATGTTAAATTCACCAAACAAACACTAACTGTATATAAAGTTGTGCAGAAGTGTGTTCTCTGTTGAGCATGTGTTCGCTCACACATAAAACAGGCCCTTTGACCAGCTGCTCCCAAACTTCTCTATGCAGCTATAACATTTTGTTTTATTTATTTATTTATTTTTTGCAAAGAAACTTGAATTTTGTCTTAAATATTACTTGGACTGTCATATAGACACTGAGGAATGATGATGATGATGATGTGTATTATGTTCTTCAGAGTTTTTGACTTTTATTATTGATATTGTTATATCGTCACTGTCCAAAGATAGCAACTTTACAGGAGAGAACAAAAACGGTCTTTACTTTAAATGTAAGTCAATGGAACCAGATTTTTTTCCTAGTCATTTTGGAGCATCTCTATGGGTTCATTTATCAAGAGATTTACACACAATGTAAACAGCAGCTGCTGCGTTCAGATAATGTTGAAAACTGAAAATCATAAATGGATATCCCTCTGCTGCTGTTACACTGTGAATTCCCCCACTGTGTGACTAATACAGCATCTTATCTTATCTTATCTTATCTTTGAACCTTTAGAACCACCTATGTGGTGTTTTTTAGATTTTGATGTTTCCTGTCCTTTCGCTGAACTGTTCCGTGTGTGATACTCATTTGAGGTCAACTGTTTGGCACATCTATGAGAGTAAATACAAATGAACTTTGTTTGCTCTGCACACTCCTGCGACAAACCTATCAGGACAATTAAAAGTCGTGGTGGTGTGACTGACTGTTCCAGTGAGCCACGTGGGAGCATATGTGTCGAGGGTGTAGCCCGGTTACAGCTGAAGCCAATATATGCACTGTAGTCAACACAGGTAACACAATAGCATGGAAATTGAAGGAGTACATTAAAATTGCTTGTGAAATTGTTTGAGCAGGCAACACACCCTTAAAACCCTGGATGTCAGTAGACTGACTATTGAAAATAATATTCTGTGTGAACAATTAATCATGGATTACTTTAAAATAAGCTTAATTAGTGGTTTCAATCATGGCCAGTTGCATATGTTGGCCTGAAGAAACGATGCCTTTCTCCAAGACATGGAAAGCACTTAGGTTTGCCATCCATCCCATTATTTTCTTATGAAGTTTCATCTCCTACTTTTGTCTGTCAAACTATTTGTATACAAAATGTGTGTTTGATGAATTCAGTTGACACTCGACGTCAGAACAATTGCTTGGGGAAGGCGCACTGCTGGGGACATGTTTAGATACTAGGTAGCTAGAATTACCTATATTATATCTACCACAGACTAATGCATCAGGCTAATGCATACCTTATGCAAGTCTTATGCAAGTAAATATATTTCTGTAACAAACAGCATTTAAAAATATTTTAAAATATCTTTAAAATATTCACTGTTTAGCTCTGAAATAAAAGGGGTGACAGATGCAGTTCATGTATTTTCAGGTAACTGTTATACTGTTATAAACTACAGTAAAGGCCGACAGGGAGAGGTGTACTACAAAAGATTCAGTGGTTGTAAGAGCCCATATATTGTATCATATTGAATATTTTGGAAAATAAGATAAGTGGCTACAGAAAAGGTACATGTGGCTAGAGCCCAGTAGCCAGACTCTAAACACACCCTGGGCTAGCTTCAGTTCTGGAGACACAGAGTTGGCAATGAACAACATATGCTATTTCATATGACTGGAATGATGCACTGTATGTCTGTAAATGGCATGGTAGCTAAACTTAGGTGTAATGAATGTCTATTAGATCAAACTCTGGGTTACCTGATGTTTTGAAATGATGTCTGTGGTGATGTCATAGATAGCAGTGTTCTTTAAAACTAGGTGAGAAAGTGGTTGAAGTGGTTGGTAGATAGCAGCAGCCCCCTCTGTTGGCCAAAACAAGCACAACCTCTGCCACAAGATGTCTACTTCCAAAACCTGGGACTTTTCTACAAAAGCGGGGATAACTGAGGACAGCTTCTGTTTCTTGACGCAAGAAAATGGGGATGGCTGGTCTGCTTGCCGGACTGCTACGTGAGCTAACAGGCCCCCACATAGGCTCTGTGTGGTAGGGCCGTCCTAGAGTGTGGCCAATTATTCTCTCTTGGACTGCCAGCCATGAATGGCGAGAAATAGTATTCAGAATTGTTAATAGGAATATTGATGGAGAGCTACATACTCAGAAAAACGTGACAAGTGCGGAACTGAAAACGCTTGCACAGCTAGACGAAATCTCCATGCATGGGAATATTTCCCGTGTGAGAGTTTTCCCTATTAAAGCAGCCATCAGGGAAATGAAAGGCATATACAGCATTGTTAAACGTTTATAGGGTCGTTCCCTCAGGGCTTGCTGCTACAGCTGAGACAGGTAGAAAGTTCCCGCTGGGTTGGAGAGTGGATGGAATTCCGCTCTGAACCAATCGCTCTCTGGTAGATTTATCAGGCCATGTGATGTACCAGAAATGGGGGAAACTGGGAGCTGCATACAAAAGACAAATCAGTTATGTAAGTTTTCAGACAAAGGCAGCCATACACAAAGGCTAGCTTTTCTCTTTGATCTGATGGGGTTAAGCGGTCCACTGAGAGAAAGGACGATAATTAGTTTAACAGCAAAGATTAGGTTTAGCAAACCATCGCTTTGAACTGAATTTGTTAATAGTTATACATGCCTGGAGATCCACCTCAGAGATCCAACATGCATGCCTTCTGAAAATTTTCACTACCTTGTTCAGGTGTGTTACATTAGGGTTAGAGCTAGACTCTGCGGAGTGGTAGATTTCCAGGCCCAGGATTAAGCACGCTTGCCCCAGAAGGATCCTTTTGGTTCCCTTTAAGTAGATGCAACATGGAAAGGACAATATTTGTAATGTGTCGAGTGTGCCTACTTTTAGCTTTCACTGTCCATAAGCTTGGCCAATATGAAATATTAATAATGTACAATTTTCTGCTTATTCTTTTAGTACACAGTGAAAATCAATGCCATGGAAGAACCACTTTCGGTTTCTTAAAGATACTTTCATTAGCTGTATATATTTAAATAATACTTAAAGAACTACCCTTGATGTTTAAGGGAGTTTTTATAAAAATGAATACGAACTCAATTCTAGCCAAGAATAATAATTGAGGAACTTTTATTCTTGTGTATTCTGATGAGGAACCCTATCAGACACAATGATCTCAGAACGTTTTCCATAGAACTGTACACCTAAGCCAAGGATCAATGAGTGTAGGTGGATCTATTAGGTATAAGCATTGTGCAGATACTTGACTTGGTAACAGGTGTAATCATACATTTTGAACATGAATGTTTTTAGCTATGGTTAGTAAAGTTTTAGTTTCATGGTGTGGCCTGTTGCACAAGATACTGAAAAGCCTCCAACCATCTCATCTTCTGGCCTTGTCTGAAAGCATTTACACAGTTGGCATAGTTCCTGCCCACTCACGATAAGGCAAGCCAAATGATCTCTTTATCTGTGCTATGAGTTATATAAAAGCAGAATTGTAAAATAGACCTGTACTGTACTGGGCAAAAGTCAGAGCCCACGGGACACCAGAAAATGTTTTTGATGGGATTGGATGTAAGTCAAAGTATTTACATAAAGCAAAGGGAAACATAACTGTTTCCAAAACTGGAGTTAAAAAATATCTAAATATAAACAGAATGGTAGGTTCCTTAAACCATGCAAGACCTGGTAGACCACAAGAAGTGGCACCATTAAATATACAGTACTTAAAGAGAGGTGAAGCTTCACTTACTCCTCAGACCCAAAGAATCCAGTTTCTGTCCATCTTTCCACTGAAAGAAAACAACCCAATGTTTGGCTCTGAAAGGATGTGTAGCTCTTAAGAATTTGTTACTGAGTAACGGAAGAACATCAATTTTAAAGTTTGTTGTTGGTGTTTTTAAAACAATGGACTGACCATTTCAGAGTCTGGACCTCATCATCACTTAATGTGTTTAGGACTATTTGGATTGTAAGAAGCAGAAAATGTAACCAGCTTCTAACACTTGGAACTTCCAACCCTTGCAGATTTCTCTGAAAAACATATGGAAGCTGTAATGAAGACAAAATAAGAAACTAAATATCAAAGTAAATATCAAAACAAATAAATAAATTTAGTAGGAAACAGTACAAAGAGAGATGTATGAGATAACAACTGACAAGGGCCCTGTGTCCCAGAACCATTAGGGTTAAAATCGTCTTACCTGGTGGAGAGAGTATTCACTGCGCTGCTCGCTCTACCATTAAGACTCATCTTTGTGCTTGGGGTGCTTTCGGGAAACGGAGCTCAGGATGATAGCCGCCAGAAATAAGCTTCACGTGTTTTGATGGCCTTGAACATGTTTGTAAGGTTAGTCGTGATGTTAGTTCGCTCGTCTTCATTTAAACATTTATGGGAACGGCCGGCTAACAGGATAACCCAAATCTCTCTCAGGAGAGTTCCAGCTGTCACTGAGAACACTTGGACAATGGAGGGAAATATTGAAGCTGGAAGCAAACTCTAAAAACTTTGTGTTTTGTTTACTGTCAAACCCCAGAGGCCCCTGTGCACGCTCGGCTTCTGTGCTTCGGGATTTATGGCCAGCGTTTCCATACCTTCAAAATGGAGGAACTCCTATAATAACTTTAAATAAACTCTCGGAAATAGGCTTCCCCGTTCCTAAACGTCTCTATGCTATAACATCAGGAAAAGCTACTTACTGTCATGATCTAAAGTGGGCAACTTTCGCAGACCGACGTATTTTCACATATGCGTGCTCTCATTCATTTAGGAGAAGTGACTGTGCTCCTCTAGCCAAACACAATTTCCTTAAACTCCCTCACCTGCCTGGCTGCCAACAATGTTTTGTAGAACTCATTGAGTTCTGGGAAGTCCACCACACCTTGGGTGAAGACTAGGGCAAAAAGGCCAAGGACAAATAGAGGATTTCTTATCCAGCGTTCTGTACAGCGAATTACTGGCAACTAGAAAGGATGTGCAACTATAGAATGATAAATGGCTGGAATTCTGCTTTGGAATGCAGAGGCTTAACACTGTGGGTTAAGCTCCAACTTAATCACTAAAGTCACTTTAGCACCACCGCTCCTCTTTTCCCAGTGATTCTCACCTTTTTTGTTGGTTGCAATGATTTTTTAGTTTTGCCATCGTCCAAATGTACTTCCAGTCTCGTTCTAATGATTTGTGTTCTCTCTACACAAAGGTAGCCATGCCATAAAAGAACCACTTCTGGTTTCCTAAAGAAACCATTTCTGCAATGGATTTGAGATGTGTGAGCATGAAGAACCTTCTAAAGCTTAAAGAACCTTCACACGATGTCTCACTACAACTGTGTGTTTGGTCCGAGAACCATCTAGAAACCTTTATTTTAAAGAGTACGGACTGTTCTTCTTCTCTCCTGGGAGAGTTTGGAAGAGAATCTCACCCAGCATAAATTCCGCACAGTCTGCCTCCCGTTGCAATTAATGGCCCAAGCTTCCATGAATCTCATCTCGTGAAAAGGTCTGGCTCTCGACTCGAGGCGCAACTCCCACGGTTACACTTGGATATCAGTCTTTCCTCTGGCTGGGAGTGTCCAGATCCTGTTAGCTGTTGTAACCAGTGTGCTGTGCCAGTCTGTGTCTAGCTGCGTTCCTGCTCCCTGCACCAGAATTCCAGCCTGCCTAAAGGTTGATGTAGCTGCTGTGCTGTTGAATCAAGGCGTGAGAATGGGCCTACAATGTGGAGGTGGATGTGCTTCACCAAGAACAGCACAGCATGCACAATATTGTCTATCTCCAGAGTCAAACAGAATGACTCACGTAGAAGTAACTAAACATGGTTCCTTGGAGTGATGCCATACAGGAACTTCTTTTAGTTCCCTATAGAACCTCTCAGTGTCTTTAAAGAATCTCCACTGAATGTAAAGTTTCTAGAACTATGCATCCAAGCCAAGAAGCATTTAGGAGACCTAATTTTTACGAATGCAGCTTTCCTTCAGAACTACAGTGGAACTTCTTAGAAGCATAGATCCTTAAAAAAGATTCTATAAAGGGTTCCTTAAGTGGTTCCATAAAAGAACCATATTTGAAAACAGATTGGTGAGTGTGCAGAACCATTTAAGGGCTAAACAAACCTTAATATAATGTGAAGCGTACTTTGTTGGCATTGGGAAGATTTTTTAAACTTTAAAGTAACATTATTTCACAATATTACCTCTAAATTAAAGCATTACAATAATTTTGAGGGTACTTTGGCTTATAACAGGGAGAATGCCGTCTTTGTCATTGCCATTTCTGGGTCAGAACGACTGCTATAGCACCGTTCATAACTTGAAGAAGCAGGAACGAGATGTGTTACAGCACCGTAATACACCAAGGTAGCTATAAGAAGAAGTTAGCTTAGTACACTAGCTAAAAAAGTTAGTGTTCAGTGGTATTTGAGTTAATTAAATTTTCAATAGCACTATGTCAAATTTAAATAACTCATTTTTAACCTGTTTAGGTTAATCCCCCACTATTACAGTGTATGGGCATCATGGCAGAGGCAGTGACGGGACAAATAAAGACATTATCTGAGAAAGTAAGGAAAAGAAGAGGAGAGAAAGTGCAAACCAGACAAAAGTAAATCACATACTGGCTTTTACTCATTGGCGAGAGCTAAACAAGACAAAAGGAAGCAGGAAGTCTCACAGCAAACGGGAAAACAATGAAGATCCGACAGCAGAGTGCATATCTCTGCCAATGTTATTGATAACAGATTGTGATGTAGGCTGTAATTGTATCTGCGCCATGAGTTTTATAGTTTTCCTGTATGCCAAAATGATCTGACCTTGGTTCTGTTTTAGACTAACATGCACAGAAATACATTTATTTTACACCAAAACGTTTGCTCAGTCTTTGTGAATCTCACAGCAAATAAGCCATGAAAGTTTGCAACGTCCTGTAATAAAATCCTGTAATACCTTCTAAGTCAACATGGTTCTTTCTGGTTCGCTGTTGTCTTTGTTGCCAGTGTTGTGCCAAAGTCCTCCCCTTCGTGTGCACATGCGTCACACAGGCTTATGGATGCTACAGATGCTAAAATACATTATCCTTGATTTTTTTTCGATGTTATTGTAAAGTGTCCTTGGATACGTGAACGACTCTATATACATGTAACTACTTATTATTATGATTATTATGGTTGTTGTTATTATATGCCTGCTTGTCACACATGGATTTAGACTCAGTATCCTTCGACTTGTTAACAAATGTATGTGTCCATGAGGGGGGCTCAGAGTATGATCTGTATTTACAACAGTGTTGTGTAAATGTAATTACACTCTGCAACTGTAGGGGGAGCCCAAGTGCATTCTTGCATAATACTACTTTATAAAATGATGCAGAAGCCTTTTTGGCAAAATTAACAGTATATAAACTCACATTTAGCCACTATTCTTATCTTTTTTCAGGATCAGTGGATCTAAAATAAAATGCTACAATTCAAAGGTGAGAGATGTGAGCAATGGTAAAGACATCCAGGCGCTGGATCAACAGAACAGAATAAAACTAACCTCCGAAAAAAAAATGTAGTATGTTAAGTGGCTGAGGAGGTATAGATTTATTTTTACCAATATGATTTAGCATAAGTAAGTATTAGCATTGAAAAATACTTTGAAAAATATACATTTTGATTGAGCACATGTAACTGTGTACATATTATCAGGCACTATTCACCCTTGTTTGCATCCAGAGACTAAAGTGAGATAATGCAAATAAGCTAGAAAGTATACTATGCAGTATATTTAGAAAGGCACTGAATAAACGAGCTTATCAGAAGTGTTTAAATACATTTCCATACTGTGTTTCGCTCTGATGGTAGTCAGACCTGTCTAACACACAGCCTTCCAAGGACATTTTCTTGGAGTTAAGCTATTTGCATATTTCCACTCTTGCTTTGCTTATTATTTACAAAGCAAAAGGTCACATTTGTGAATCTGCTTTGTTGATGGAGGCCCTTGACTATAGACTTCACTGTGCCGGTGCAGTGCTTTGGTGATTTTGGAAGAAAGACGCAGTGAGGAGGGAAAAAAAAGAATGTGTCCATTTGCTTTCTCTTGTACTGAAAAGTGTCCTTGTTCTGGTATGAATAGTTATTCACACTCGGCGTTGTGGGACAAGGGCCTGCTTTCATATGCACTGAGTGTCAACTTTTAAATACATCAGATTTGGCAAAGATTTGGAAGAGAGCTGGGTTCAGTATAATCCTTACAAAAAACAAGCAGCAGGTAGTGGCGTGCAAAAGATCATGAGCAGCTTCTTCCAGCCTGGAAAGAGGATGCATTAAATACGTAGTTGCGTGCGCATGAGTGAAAACAAAAAGGTTGGGTGGCAAACAGAGGAAAAGGCTGGCCGGCTCGACGGGGACGCGCAACAAAGGAGGAAACACACAACAGATTCATGCAAACTCACGTTGTTTGTTGGAGAACAAATGTTGGAGAGCACAAATGTTTCTAGGAAGAAGTGTTCTGCAAACAAAGCCATGGTCAATGTGGCTTATTCTATTCAGAATCAGAATCAGAATCAGAAATACTTTATTGATCCCAGGGGGAAATTGCAGTTTTTACAGTAGCAGAAGAAGAATATACACTCTAATAATAATTTACAACATAAAAGAAATTTGTAGAATGTACACATATATAAGTCTTATAATACAATCTTTGTAAAAATAAATAAATACTATTAAATAAAACTATAGTTAAATAGCAAAAACACTTACACACGAACGGGAGCTACTGCAAAGGCTGCACGCACTTTCGTGCATGCGTCCCTGAGTCCAGACAGACGATAACGATGAGGAAAAACTGCCTGCTACGCTTTTGAAATGGGTTTTGATTTGGATGTACATTAAAAACGTTTATTTGAATAAAACCTTTCATTTTTGTTTACTGTGAAACCTAAAAGCACGTTGGGCTTTAAAGGAGCAATGTGTGAGATGATGCAACCTGTTGAATCCCTACTCAGCAGGGACAACATATCACCCTATCATAAGAAACAATAAAAAGCCACCGTTTCTCCTCCTCAATGTTAATATTAAACGCTGTTTACTCTCCAGCCTAGAAGAAACGTTGTGAGTTCAGCATCAAACTTCATTCCATTTATTCACCAACAGAGTCTCCAGTGCTGGCAAGCAGCATCAATGTTAACTCTTGTTTTGCTTCTATTTATATCATGTGTGTAGCACAAACACTTTTTCTACTAAGCCTAATCTTGGGCTAAATTGCAGCGCCAGTGGTGAATCACCAGTGAAAATTACTCACCGTCTAGGATTAGGTTTAATCTGGGACTGGGAAACTGGCCTTGAGGTTGTAGCTGTAGATGTTCTGTAAAGGTTTTTACTGTAAACCCAAGCCTAGAACCTTTTAGGAACCTTGTTGAGAGTTAATAGTTTGCAGTAGCAGTAAAGTCTGGCATGTTGCCAGATGTAAAATAGGCTTGGTCATTGCTCGGACTTCTGTGTGATCAAGCCAAGATAAGACTTGTCTTCAACGTCCTTTCAGTTATGGATATGAGGAAATTGATGGTGCAATATTTCCCCTTATTCTATTGTTCAATCAAGGCCTTTTAAAGTATATGCACAGTAAAAAAAGTATATGTCAGTGTACAGACAGTACGGCTACAGGTGTTTATTTTAGCAAAGAACCTTTCAATGAACAATTCCTTAAGTATAAAAGTTTCAAAGTGAATGTGAATCGGAGTGAAACGCCAGATCTGATAGGGTCTATAAGCTAGCTGCTTTCATTCAATTTTAAAAGGGACAGGTGAAGCACAATATTATTGGTTAATGTTTTAACCAATAATAACTAAAATCATTACCTTGCTAGAAAATTACAAGAAAAAAAGAACTTTGTTTTTAAATAACATAATATGCTGAATCATGCTTAATACAAGCACTGACGCTATCATTTATAATGAATCAATTGGCTCTTCCTTTGTTGGCTACCTGTACTTCAATGATTTAACTGGGAGCAGAATGTTTAATATGATCAAGAAGAAGTTAGAATACACTATTGGGGCTGATTGATGCTACAGTAGTCCAATACCACCTCTTGAGGTACAAAGTGGTATTACGATACAAGACAGACCACAGCTAGCTGGTTAGCATGCTAATTTTGGTAGACATCTCTGCAACACAATACATAGACATCTTTGACATACCATCAAAAGTGTTAATGCTTCACATCCTGCTGATAATTTTTGTTCATTTTAAAATGTTTTAAAGTCAGTGCTTGTATTAAGCGAGATTCAACATATGTCATTTAAAAAACACAAAAGCTTTTCTAGCAAAGTAAAGACTTTTGCTTTGAACCAACAGGCAGGGGAAAACATAACATTAGCCAATAATATTATGCTTCACCTCTTCCTCCCATGTCCCCCACCTAACATTGAGTGAAAGCAGCTAGCTCAGAGACCCTATCGGATCTGGCGTTTCACTGAGAAGGTTTATAAATCAGAGTCTCTTAAAACTTCCAAAGGTTTTTTATGCTTTTTAAAGAATCGTCCAATGAAAGGTTCTTTGCTGAAATAAAAACCTGTAGCTGTACTGCACCCCTGTTGTATATACTTTAAAAGGCCTTGATCGAATAGACTAAAAGACAATATTACAAAATCTAATTTACCAGCCTGGTATATTAGCATGTACATTGCCAAATGACAAGCATTCATATTCAGAGCTTAAAGGTCTCATAAAGGAGAAGATAAGTCTTATCTTGGCTTGATCACACAGAAGTGTTAATTATACAGTAAGAGCAATGACCAAGCCTCTTTTACATTAAGCAATATGTCAGACTTTACCGTTATTGTAAACTTTTAACTACTAAAAATGTTCCTAGATGGTTCTAGGCTTGGGTTTACATGAAAGCAGAACATCTACACTGTGTGGAGGTTCTTTAGACTTTGAGGGCCAGTTTCCCCGTCCCAGATTAAGCCTAATCCTAGACTGTGAGGAATTTCCACTGGTGATTCACCAATTTAGCCCAAGATTAGGCTTAGTAGATGTCTGGAAAAACCAGCCTTACACATCTCATTTACCAGCACTAAACAGTTCAACTCGCTCTTAACAGAACCATCTAATGCATTAATGATTTATTACTAAGGTCCTTCAGAGAACCAATGGGAACCAATCCTATGATACTTCAAGGTTCTTTTATAAGATCTCTGGGGGGAAAAAACACTTGTTTTTAGATTGCAACTATGTTCTGCACATAAAGATATCAATTACCGTTTATACGCTTTTAGCATCTGTCTTATACAGTTGTATTTAAAAGTTTGGATGCCCCCATGCTGTTTTTAGCATACTGGGGATAAATATCCTACACCACTGTATGTGCCATGTGAATTTTTGCATGTCACATTTAATGTATTCTTTAGCTAATAAACAGTTAATAAAATTAGCCCCAACATTTGCAGACAAATGGCACTTGCACACATTGACGGCTACTCTAGATTCTGCTTGAAACTTGTTGAAACATTCGTGTTAATAGTGTAGTTAAAAGCACAATGCAGAACCATGCAGACATTCAGAATCTGCTTCCATATAAAACTATGCTAACGTTTTGCTGATAAGAGAGTAGAACTCCACTTATGACTGTGGTCTGTTTTCACTTCTTTTGTTTGCACAGATGCTTCATGGCCTTAATGTCCCTCACCCCCTAGAGATCACAAGAATCAAGGACCCCATCAAGAATCACCACAACTATAGTGTGGTATGGCAACACTATGTGGAACTACAGATTGCATTTAGGATGTCTAGCATACAAACAGCATGCAATCAATTGTGAACAAGTATGCTCCTTCTAGAGGATAAGCATGTATTTTCACTTTGACTAGGGGTGGCCACCCATTTACAGCCTAATGGCATTTGGAGTCTGCATTCGAAACTAAGGATTTGCATGGGTAATCCCCAATAAGTGTAACACACAGTTTATGGTATCTGCTTTAGGACAGAGTTTAGTTACTTACTCATATAGCCTCGTTAACTTTACCCTCCAACTGCACCACACCTCCATGGGAATAAACAGTATTTTGTATTAGCAACAGCTGCTAGTGGGTTGTGTTGATTCAGCTTTATCAACTGTCCAAACATATGAGGTAAATTTTCCCCTCTGGGACATAAACCCACAGGCTTGCAAAAGAAAAAAAGAAGACGTATGAAAGGAGGAAATCGGTGTCAGTTTTAGTTAAAACTTTCTAGCAATCTGTCCGATTTTCTAAAAGAACGTTCTCACACAAAGAATCTTCTCATCCGGTGCGTTCATTGCTTTGGAATCTTATGGGGTAAGGAGTAAGTCTCACTGGACATGCATGATCTGGATGATCAGAAACTCCCCTAGCCAAGCACTGAATCTGTTGTCTGTAAACTGTGATGATACTAAAGTTAGACGGTCAACTGTAAGGTGTAAAACCAAACATTGACCTCCTCCGATGGCTTCTAGGTTGTTCTTAAGGGAAACTCCACCAATAAATAATTAAATGGTTGATATGTAAACAAAGCCATCCAGAGTGATCTGAAAAGCTTCATTCTTGATATATTTAGCAAGTCAGATTTGTTCACTGGGCTGGTGATAGGAACCAGATGTCTGCAGAGTTGAATTTGTTTAATGCCACCCTCACAGATGGTTATTGCATGAATTGGTTATAAATGCACACTCTGGTATCAAATGCATTGGATAGTTTTATAGCAAAATTTTGACTTAAAATGTATTTGAATCAATTTATTTAAATCTGTTTATGGTGGAGGGGTGCAGGAATACTGTTGTAAGTCAAAATAGAGATTTATGGCTATTTTTCATCATCAACGTTGCGTATGAAATCTCAGAAGACAAATTTAGATTTACTGGTGGTTTTGGATAGTAAATCAAATGCCTGTATTGTAGGAATGGTGGCCCCTGGTTCCTATTACTATTGGAAAGAGTCTCTAAGTTTCTCTACAATTAACAATTTCGCATCACTGACACTGTTTACATCTCAAGAACTGAATTATTCAGAAATATTGGAAAATCTGCCCCTCTACTGAAATGTCAAGCATCATAGCATACCACACTCACTTGCTGCAGTTGTGTTTAGAACGCATTGAAAACGTATTGCTTGAATGCTTGTATGGACTGTATTGCTTGACCCCAACAATGCAGGGCAATGAAAGGCATTTAAAAAAAACGTCTGTTTATTTTTCTAAACATGGAAAGATAAATGCAATTGATCTTTTTTTTCCGAGCTGCACAATAAACCTAAGTGCCTGGATGTTTAAAATGAAACAAAAGCTTCAAACCCGGTCGCTTTTTGTGGGAGTTCAAAAGACGCATTACAATGCAAAGGAAAAACAGCGTTTGCATTCTTCTTGCCTCCGCTTCTGCAGGCTGACACAGGGTCAACACGCGATCCGCGACGTGCAGCTCCGCCGCTAGGCCCCTTTAAATACGCCCCGCCCCGAAATCAGTCGATCAAATTCAGCATCGCGCTCATGGGCGTCTGACCAATCAGCTTCGCTCGGGGGCAGGGTTAGAACGGTGGTCCGGGACTACGTTAACCAATGAAATAGCGAGTTCTTTGAACAAAAGGTTGACGAAACTCATCACTCTCCTTATTATTCATGTTCACTGAAGGGCTGGTTAAGGAGTCCTGAAAGGAGATAAGACATAACGGTCCGCGTCTTTGTCACTCAAAAAACATGAACGCCCCGCTGTGTCAGGCATCTTCTTCACTTGTGGATATTATTTTATGGCTTTCGACAAGGTTATAAAACCCTAATGTGGAAATAAACTGCTCTGAAAGTTATTGCTAACAGCTGTCCCGAACACCAAAACAAACTGAGGTACTCGGATAGCTCGCATATGCATATGTGAATAAATATTAGTTTTGGGCAGAAAAAAAGTTGGCTAACTTGAAATACTGCATTCATATACATAGTCTGCTGCTTTATTCTGGACCCAGTATTGAGCGTAAACCTGAAAGAAGATAGTTAGAAGTTAGCTTCTTGTTCGAATTCCTCGTTCCACCTTAAATAGTACACTGTAACTGCTGCACCGTTTAAGGTGGAACGGGATATTCGGAACTTCAGAAAGCAGGCAGTTGAGCTTTATGGGGTTTTTTTTCAGTAAACTCATAGCGAGTCCCAGTTTTATGGTGACCCGCTTTATTTGCACTTCTGCTGAGGCTCTTAATTAGTTGGGCTTCGTTTGTCTGACGGTGCCGTTTTTCAAACAGCACATTTAACGTGTGACATCAGCTCGGAGTGAAGGCGGCATCGCTGCACTTTAGCCCCCACCCACCGCCCCAACCACCAAAAAAAACCTGAGGGCTCTCGCATGACTGGCTTCATTTGAATGGAGTATGAAGGGGGGAGCAAGACGAGGTCCTCCTCCGTTTCTCTGCATTGCTAGCTGAGAAGTCTGTCGCCGCCGCATCACCGAGACACATTCACTCGAACGTTCGTGGCTGAAGCTTACTTCCCGTCCTATGCTTCATTTCGAGTCGGGAACAAGTCGATTTAAGATAGCTGGCTGACTTTTTTCGTTAAAGAAAGACCTAAAAGTCAAAGAGGACCTCGTTCTGTGTCAGTATTATTCGTTAGCCCGTTACTTTCCAACACATTTTTAAAGCGCCGGCAACATGACGAGAAGATCGTGTACCATTTACGCCACCGGGATTGTGTGCGCCCATCTGCTGATCGTGGGGATCGCCCTCCTGGTGGCTCAGGTCTTCCAAACAATGATTCAAGAGAGGATAAAGAAGGTGAGTGGGGCTGGTGTTTGTTCTGACTCGCTATTGTGGCTTGTGAAGTTGGCTAGCTAGGAGATTTCAGCACGTACACCGGCCGGTGGGTGTGTAACGCTAGCTAGCTTAGCGACTTTCAAAGTTATGAATGGTGACGAAATTCTAACGGTTTTTCTGGTAACGGTTCCTTTCTAGATCAGTCGGTAAACAGGTAAGGTAAGTTAGCTAGAAATGAGTCAGTCCACCTTAAAAATCCTATCACAGCACCGGAGAAGTTCCTAATCAGCGCTGGTCTTCGGGTTACCGTAAAACTCATACTTGCTTTCAGTTAAAAAAAGCTCAACCGCTGGCTTTCTGAGGTCAGCTGTTTATTGGAATTATTACCTTTTCCACCTTAAACGGTGCAGCAGTTACAAACTAGCGCTTCAGGTTTACGTACAATAACGGTTCCACTGGTCTACACCTCAGACTCGGACACAGAGAAGTGGACCGGTGTTGTAAGCTTGTTGGCTTCGTATTCGGCTCGTTCCACCTTAAATGGTGCAGCAGTTACATTCAGTTACATACACTCCCCCCTCAGAAACCTTAAACGTAACTACTGCACCATTTAAGGTGTAACTGGAAATTTCGAATAGGAATCCAACTTCAGCCTCGTTGGACAGGCTCCCTGACAGTCATAGGAAAATTCGTGTTTTTGTCCTGAGTGCTATTTATTTTCGCTTGCTTGTTACGGTACGTCCAAACGATGCGAGCCAAATCTTCCATGTGTTCCAGTCAGTGCTTGTGTGAATAACCTCACCGCTCGCTAACGGGTTGGTGATCCACAGCCTGCCGTACTGCGCAGGGTCCGTTTTCCCCCCAGCTTTCCACACCACCAGGTGCTTTTCACCGTCCAGTGTGAGGGGGTTTATCCTCGGAACAGCTGATTTGTCTGGCTTTTGTAACGAGACGTTAAATGGTAGGGGGAGGTGTAGTGTAGTAGTAAAGGAGAGGTGGGGGAAGGGTCTTAAACTGGCGTGGGGAATTCTCCTTGAGAAATACTTGGAATTCTGCACCCCCACCCCACCCCACTCCAGCAAATTTAACCTAGATGGAGATATATATATATATATATATATATATATATATATATATATATATATTTAAGGGATTACTATATATATATGGAGTTATATATATATATATATATATATATATATATATATATATATATATATATATATATATATATATATATATATATATATATATAGTAATCCCTTAAATCCAATCACTGCTGCCGGCACAAAACCTCACATTTTTTTTGTATAGTTCTTGCCCTTTACTTTGTTTGGAAATGTAATGATAAATAGGAAAAATAAAATGGCCCAAAAACATCTGGTTACCTTGACTTTAAATTGGGTATTTTTTTATTATTTTTTTTTTTTTCTTCTCCTTGTGTGAAGTTGTCATTTTCGAGGTACAAGGTTTTGTTCCGACAGTAACGATACTGTGGACCACACAGCATACTCCGCAGAGCCCGGCACCTCTTGATCTTATATGTGTACTGACACAAGTCAGTAGGGTTAGTCAAGCAGAGTGACTCTTTTCTAGCCCACAGGACATGCATGCTTGTCGAACAAGGCGTGGAAGGGCTGGAATGCTTTTAGTTTATATATCTGACTTTGCCCTCGGCCGTAAGACCAAACTCTGTTTCCTTTTGCTTTAGGACGCCCTTCACCTGACTTCCTTAAACACCTAACTTCAGCTGGCATAACAGTTCAGCGAGTCTTTGAAAGGTGTCTACGCCTTTTGTGTTAATAAGTCACAAATCACAAACTTTTCAGTGCCGTGTTTTTTTTTTATTTCAAAGATATTTGGAAAACAAAAACATTGGGAAACATTTTCTAAGCTGCGTCATCTCTTTGTAGCAGCGTCACTTCCAAAAGTGCACATCAGAGCAAAACTGGATTTAAACCAGTTTTTATGTCTACATGTCTAGCTTTGTACATTTGGCTCTTCCCATGGAGAGGACAAACATAAAAAAATGATGGGGGATCAAGGTTATTGAAAGTTCTCTTGCTTAATGATTATCACGTCTTTGAAGGACGTTTACAGACCTTTCTTTTCAAGGCTGGTTAATAAGGCCAGTCTGGGGTTATCAGTACCTTGTTGTTGTTTTTTTTTTTAAGAGTTTCTTGGCAGCTTTATCTCTTGAAAGTGCCGCAGTCGTATCCAGTATAAAATCTAGAGATGCATTAAGATATGGGTTTTAGGATATATAGCCTCATGGAACATGAAGCGTCTTGTCGTAGAACTTTAGAATTGTAGATAAGTTTGTTTAAGGTGATGTGTAGTCATGACGCAGTGAAAGGGGGGAAAATAAATCCTAGGGTGTGGTCTGATGGATTCCGGCATATGACATTTTGAATTAATTGTTAGGCCTAATCCCGAAACGTACACATTTCCAGCAGTTTAAACAATATGTTAACTGACGTCCATAAGGATCAACATAGCGCTTCAGTAAGCTTGATTCAAAGCAGTGCTGTTGTAAAGGACCTGCGTGAGCGAACTGGAGCCAGGTTTTACTGCACATGGATGAACAAACTGAATGGCTGAAGATTTTCTCAAGTACATCATACTTTACCCACAGCACAGGGAATGCAAGCAGTAAACCCTTTTTTAAAAAGGTTTCTGATCAGGGCATGCAAGTGAGACATTTCTCAGTCAAGCATTACACGTCCCCTTTGTGTAATGCACCTTTTATAATTCTGTTCTCTGTGCTTAACATGATACTATAATAACAGGGTAAGAAGATCGTTGAATTGTGCGTCCAGGAGTCTCTGCTTACCTTAAAAAAGGAGTTTTCCTTCAAATTCCTTACAATTGCAAACAAACCAACTCTTCTAGATGGCCAGTAAAAATCTTATTTTTCTATGGAAATACAGAGAAACAGGAAAAATCACAACTGTCCCATGTTTGTGGCAGTCAAGGTTTGTTGTGTTATTATAGATCAAGGTTTCTTAAGCCTGATAGCATTATCTACTTTTCAAGGCAATGTGTGATAATACTGTTATTGTTTCGAAGAAGTCACCAAGTTGTTCTTTAACCTTCTGACACATGGAAAGCACTAGTTTGCCCACTAATTTCTTTGTGAATCCACAGTTTTGTTTTTTTGTAGTGTTAGATGATTCAGGTTTCTAAAGAATCCCCCTTTTTCCCCAGTGAGCATAACTGCCCCACCATAAGGGAACATAAGGAGAACTGTAAGTGCTTAGCTTAGGTTTGGTTCATTTCCTGTCATGGATTTTAGATGACAACACAAAGAAAGGTTGCTTTATTCCAGTGCTAAGACGTAAGACGAGGTTTTTGTCTGTCACATTCTGCTGACTAAACATTGTCTTTTTTCTCTGTGGCTGAACTGTAGTCACCCTCTGGCCCTCTGTTTTGTTTTTTCTTTTTTATCTTGTCACTGTTTTGCATTTGTGTGCTGGACTTTCGACAGTACCCCTGAATGTTTGAGGCCGTTCACATGTCACCCAAAAAGGTTTCAACCAGCATTCTATGAGGGCAGTCTTTTACTTTTAGGAACTTAACTCTTCATATAACCTGCTTAAGTCCTGTTTAAAAGAAGTTGAGTCAGCATTGGGAAGAAAAAGTGATCCGGTTGACTGCTTAGAGATCACTTATGTGTTTTGAGTTCTACGTTGTACAAAGGTCACTTACATCTGTGTTCACATGTTGCTTAAGTAGGGTTCTGTTCTCAATCATTGCCCATGTAGTCAGTTACTTCATTGGCTTTTTTCATTTTCTTTACAGGAGATCACACTAGCTCAGAACAGTCGAGTATTAGAAGGCTGGATAAACCCACCACCACCAGTATACATGCAGTATTTCTTCTTCAATGTTACTAACCCTGAAGAATTCTTGGCTGGCAGAGCAAAACCCCACGTGACCCAAATGGGCCCCTACACTTACAGGTAAGAAAGATCCTTTCAAATATGAAGCTTGTAGTCCTTGTGGTTTTGGTGCTTCTTTTTGCATTTCAGGAAATCGTGTCAGTTGCTAAATGCATCCACCCGGCAGGAAAAGAGTACTTCGACCACTAAATGAAATGAGACATCAGATTATTTGTTTATGAATGTTATGGTCTGTTGGCATGTGCATATACTAGGGTGTCACTGCACTCCGGAAATGACTCAAAAACAGGAGGAAGTTAGAGGCAGAGCGAAGATAACAAAGAAACGTCAAACCCTGAAACGTCAGACGTCATGAGACTTGCTGTCCTTTCTACTCACTGTCCTTACATCATTATTTGTTGTGTTATAGACCAGTGGTAAAGCACAAGACTAAATGTTCAGAAGATCTTCAGCAGAGTTCCTTAAATTAAATCATTAACAGTGTTTGTAATCTTTTTTGTGTTCACAGGGAATACAGGCCACGGGAGAATGTGACGTACTTAGAAAATGGCACGAAGATCTTTGCTACCAATCCAAAGAGTTTTGTTTTTCTTCCTGAAATGTCTGTGGGAAACCCTGAGGAGGATATGTTGACTACCCCCAACATCCCATTCATTGTGAGTTTGTCTTTTCTAATAGGACTGAATGTAATTTTTAGTCACTTTGTCAAAGTCTAAACTTCCAGAGAGGTTAAATGGAGCTAAAGTGGTGGCCTGATTTCATAATAATACTAAAGTACTGGAGCTCACTGGACATGAAGAAATGACTGGCTTTCTTTTGTCTCTGCAGGCTGTGATGAACGAGATGCACTCCTATTCTTTTTTTATCCGTCCTCTGATCTCCATGTATATAAAGTCACTGGGTGTTGAGATGTTCATGACGCGCACCGTGCATGAGTTCTTGTGGGGCTTCAAAGACCCACTTATGACTAAACTCCATACTTTGAAGCCAGACGTAGATGAGTACTTTGGCCTTATGTATAAGGTAAGAATTGTCATACTGTTGATGTTTTGTAGAGTTAAAGCCACGCTGAGTTTTAGAAGACAGTGAAGATGTTATTTAAGTATTTATTTGTTTGAGACAATAATGTTAGTTCTCATTGCTGTAATTGGCATACGCCACTGTAATTGGGAATACACATCATTTTACCCCTAACGTTGTTCGTAAATAGATCCTAAATTTGTGCAACTCGTGCAGCCAGACCAATTTTCAGACTCAGCACTATGTAAGCTACAGCCAACACCAGCTGGCCGTCAGTCGTGACGTACAGATATATACCAGTGCTAGGTTAGACATGGTGACCTGATTTATACTAATAGGGTTTAGATCCGCTGGACTCTTCAGGGATTAGAAGGGGAATGGAATTAGAGATGACTATGAATGAAAGCTGTGGTTTATGCAACAATTTCTTCAATGTGCTGACCAGAAAGAAGCCCAGCACAATGGAGATCTGTTTACATTAATAATGCATTTAGGCATTTACTGTGGTTGTTGGGGATATGACCAGGCCATAAGACATCTGCCATGTTTCCAATGTTTGGATATGGTCTGTAAATGAAATCCGTCAATAACATAATTCCTTCTATTTTCTTTTTATTATTTTGTTTTTTTCTTCTAGAAAAACGGAACCCATGAAGGTGAATTTGTCTTCCATACTGGAGAAAAGAACTACATGGACTATGGCAAAATTGACACATGGAACGGCATAAGGTACCCAGTGCTTTTGCATAACCGCTTGGCCTAGTACACTTTTAGAGAATTTTTTACTCACTGAAATAACATTGCCTCAGGTTTTGCTTGCTGAATTGCATTGGATACATGCCAAGCAAATTACAAAGTGTAAAGTCCAGAAAAAGTCTCTAGGCAGCATAATGAAAACGCTACCTTCTACCAAAAAAAAACAACAAAAAAAAACACTGCATACCTGAAACGGCTTCTGATTTATTTATTTTTTATAGTATTTTGCAGATTGAAAATACTTACAAATTATTGTAGACATAAACAGTTGTCAATTAAAATAATCATGCATATATATGTTTCTTTTTCTCCTGCAGAAAGATGACTTGGTGGTCATCAGAGCAGAGCAACATGATCAATGGTACAGATGGCAGCGTGTTCCACACCTTCCTGTCCAGGAAAGAGCTCCTCTACATCTTTGCTGCAGATCTGTGCCGGTACGCCATACAAAGCACACTTCATTATGCGCTACAAGTTACACCAGCCTTTAAATCAAATGCCACGAAATAAGTTCACTCCAATGCATCATTGAGGATAAATGAGAGTTCATTATACATGTATGCACTCGCTTTCCTTTCCGTAGGTCTATCCATCTGGCGTATGTGAACGATACAGAAGTGAAGGGAATTCCTGCCTTCCGTTTTGCACCTCCTTCTGATGTCCTGGCTGCTCCAGATGAGAACCCCAGCAATGCTGGCTTTTGTGTTCCTGCTGGGGACTGTCTGGGCAAAGGAGTGCTCAAAGTCAGCGTTTGCCGTGAAGGTGAGAGTGAAACTCAAGTCAAAGCCAGCGTTAGTGATAGTTTGGTGACAATCAGATTTACACACTGTATAGACCACATAAGCAAGTCTATTTAATGAAATTAAACCTGAAAGTCAGTGGCGGGTCCAAACAATAACCCAAGTAGGTTGAATTTGTCGCAAGAGGAGTTGCACATGCACATCCTTACTGGCTGCGGTAAAATAACTGTTATAGTTTCTATCACTGTATAAAACGATTTCTCTCCTCTGATGCACTTGTGGTGTATTTTCAGAGTGAGCATTTTATAGTGCTGTTATCAGCGTTTATTGCTTATTGGTTATAATTTATCACAGTTTAATCACAGTAACAATAAAGTGCAACCAATGTTGCTTATAAACATAGTTAGTGACACAAACTGAGTAAAATATCAAAATTTAGATTTCAGAAAACACTTTGTTAAAGAAAAAGAGTGACAAAACCACGGAAAGACACTTTTCAGCAGTTCTATACAGTTTTAAGCACCTGTGTGGTGATTTAGGTATACTGTTTGCACGAGGTTAATTAGTAGTTATAAGCTTCCATTGCTTATGTTATTCATGGAGCTCCAGTCCGCAATTAACGCTGAAGACTTGGTACACCAAACATGTTTTAACTGATCTACTTTTGGGATTTAATTTTTACATGTTTGTGTTCTATAGTGTGCAGCAATGTTTTGAATAGTGAGCATTGTATATAAACGTCATTGTACTTTCTAGTTTAGACGGAATGTTTTATTTGTCTCATGTGGTTTGTAGGCGGATTAGCAATTTTCTCACAGTATTTGATCCAACATGATGCTGGATACCATTGCATTGTACCCAGAAGAAAAAAACCCTACCTACAGACTGAAACAAGATCATATCTTAATGGAATGTAAAAAAAATGGCCCTTAACTGTTTCACTTTTGGTTGGGTGACTCATCTTCACCTTCCTATGCAGTGTGGCATATAGTCACATACACTTTCTCACAGACCCCTTTGTTGTGTTTCTCATTTTAAGAAATGTCAACGAAAACTGCCAAACTTTTTTAAAATTCAACGGCTAATCCATTCCACTGTACAGCACATACTGTTTAGGATTAAGGTTATTGGATTCAAATTGATTTGGAGAACCATGACATTATATATGGGTACTTTATTAAAATATTTTAAGGTTATTTAAATCTTCACATACAAGTTACAAAACTGATTCTTTAAAGAATTGTCTGTTGAAGCTTTTTGCAGAGTCAAAAGTTCTCCTATCCTCTAAATGTGACTCAGAACAAAGTTTGTCTTCAGCACACAACTTAACAAATCTGCTCTTTCAACCTGATCGACATGTACGCCACTTCAGCTCAAGTTCATCTCTGATCTGCCTGGCTTTGTTTGTTCGTTCCTGTGCTGGAAATCAGAGTTCAGCACACAAACGCTTAATAAGTAACTTCAATTCAGGACTATCCGCTTCAGACTGGCCTACAATAGCTGCTTGATTGGAACATAGCCACGCTGAATCTCTTTATTACTTCCTCCATAAATCGCAGCGCTGATAGCAGCGATTGAGGATGGTGAGCTTCATGTCGGTCACATGCAGGCTGTTTTACTGACACAGAGTTTTTCTTTTTGTACGAGAAGCCAGGCCTCTGTAGGGAAGTACAGATCGAACTGTGGATTTGCATAACTCACCAAAACTGGTTCCCAGCTGGATTCGACAGCTGAGGTATATTTAGGACATGGTCAAACTATCGCGCATAGCAAACACATAGTGGAATTGGTGTAATCTGGGACAGTTGGGCAGGTCACTGTCCTCCTGAACCTTCTGAACCTCCTGATACCTAGATTTTGGAGAGAGAGTTCTCTTCTCTTAGCTGTTTGGTGTTGACTGCAGAGGTGGAATCCAAAAATGATATATGTCGTTGTTTTAAAGTTACTTTTCAGTGTTACTTGACTTTAAATGGTCCTCATAATTTTAGAGTAAAGGTAAACACATGAACGTCCTCTCTACTACTTACTTTTTTAAAAAGTACAGCCTTCCATGCTTGAAAACATTATCATCTCAGGCCTCTCACACAGTTATTCCTGCATGTTTTAACACTTTCCCGCTTCTCTTTTTTTCATAGGAGCACCTATCGTTGTGTCGTTCCCACATTTTTACCAAGCCGATCAAACGTATATTGATGCCATCGACGGAATGAACCCAAACAAAGAAGAACATGAAACATACCTCGATCTTAACCCGGTAAGCTTGTTGAGGATTTGCAAATGTTTATTACAGTTATCGATTGTTTGTATCACCAGAGAGTCAGCTGTTTAGACACATCTCATAACGAAGATGACTCACAGTTTGTGGTGATTGTGGTTTATCAAGGATTGCTAATAAGTCTGATGATTGATTGGGTCAACCACAAAGTTGGAGGAACTCAAATTACGAATGAACTATATTCACTGCTTTGCATAGACTCTCACAGTGTCCCTGATTAGGTAAACAATGTTCATGTTATTAGCTAAGGTGGTTTTCCTAATTTTTTTTGTCACATACATTTTGTTACAGACTACTGGAGTTCCAATCCGTGCCTGTAAGAGAGCCCAGCTCAATGTTATAATGAAGAGAGTCCCTGGCTTCCCGTAAGTACCAACTCTCTACTCATTCAACACTTTTTGTCTGTAGTTTTTATATCACAACAAAACTCTTTATTGGCAATTCCTCTCTAAATGTTTCACCCTTGTCTGCTTTCTCATTTTCAGCCAAACCAAATTTTTGAATGAAACCATCTTCCCCATCATGTATGTCAACGAGGTACGAGAACTTTTGTTTTCTTTGCATATTTCTTTGTGCATCTCTGGCACGATACATTTGCAAAGTCAGGCTGCCTCTAGACTACTTTGTTTTAGTAAATGTCTGCATTTCCCTACTTTCCCAGACGGCAACCATTGATGATGACTCTGCCAGCCAAATGAAAACTCTACTCTTGATTATAACAATAGTGTCAAATTTCCCTGTAATCATTGTGGGAATGGGCGTCATCTTACTGCTGGTCCTTATCATCCTGGTGTGCAGAAACCGTCAGAAAAAGGTAAGATTGCTTTTACTAGCTTAGCTTCACAGTTAGTTTAACAAACCTATTCAAGTTTGAATAGTTAGCAGTACAGTTACCAAGCCAGCCATTGCCTATTTGAATGATGCATTACATTTCTTTTTCTTGTTGTATGTTTTTTTTGAAAAAATCTTTTTAAAAAAGATATGGTACTGAAGGTTGTGCCATCAGGCTAATTTCAGATTAAACATGCATCTACCTTGACACCTGTAGAAATATTTGCTAATATCTAATCTATCTAAAATTACTCAAACATTTTTGCCTACTGACCTTACCATTACACCAGGTATTTGGGGAAGCATGTCAAAATAGAAGTCCTTAGTTGTATAATTTGAGACATGTCATGTATTTATTTAATTAATTTTTGGGAGAATAATGGACTTTAAGACAAAAAATGCACATCATGTCAATGACCCACAGCATAGAACCAATGTTTTTGGATTTAGCTCAGCAGTGCTAGCAAAGGATAATGGAGGGAAGGTTTAGCTGTAAAGGATGAAGACAGAGAAGTTAGTAAGGATAAGGACCATGTTCTCAGTATGACAAGAGGACATGAGTAAGATAATTTGTTGATGTTCTCCTGAAATGTCTTACTTGACTGGCTCTATTTGTTTGTTGGTTTCCAAGAAACATACCCTGTTAGGGAGGCGCTAATGAGCTCATGCATAAAACCAAACGAAATGACTCAAAACAGAAAGTCTTCACTTCAGGAAGTCTCCATTACATCACTTGTTGTCAAGGCATTTCTCAACAGCCATTACAGCAGTTGCCCTGTAATGCTAAAATATTACTTATGGCCACTGTAGTGTACTGTTTGTGTATTTTGGAGGAATATAGGAATTTTAAGTTTAGTTCTTATCCACCTGCATGAAGATTTGATGCATGAGGCTAACCATTAATGCATGTGCTATTTTAATTAACCTGCTTATGTTTTACTCCTTATTTATTTTTAACAAAGTTTGACTGCACTAGTTCAAGTTGAAAAGCCCTGAATTCATGTAAAGGATGAGCTATAGCTCCAGAAAGCGTTTTAGATTTCTCTTCATGCAGTGGTATTAGGTGTGCTACATTATTGAAGTATTGGATTGCAGTGTAAAATTTTCAGAATGTACTTTGCATATTACTGCCATGTTTTCATTTTGAGTAACATATTTTCCCCCCTTTTTGTGTTCCTGTTCAGAATGAAGTAAAACGTATTGATTTTACCGAAGCTTTTCATTCTTTTGCTGTAAGTCAATATTCCCCTTCCTTTTTTTCTTTCAGTTGCTCACAGTTTTGCTTCTGGTCATTTTTCCATAATTTAATGCTAATTATATGTGATGGAACTTGCACTTTAGCTTTTGTGCACTATGATTTCTATGAAAATCTGAAAATTTTTTTGTATATTATTATTTGTTTCTTTGTGTTTTTAACACAAACATGCATTTGTTTATGCAAATCATGTGCATTGCTTTTCTTGCATGGTTAGTTTGTAGTTTTGTTTCAGTTTTCCAGAGTTTAGATGAGTGTAGATCATAAAACCGAAGAGTTCTTACAAAAAAGTTTTTCCTCTTTCGACTCATCAGTTCAGTACATGCCCTAAACTTGGTTCCTGTGTGTCCTCACAGGCCACGAAAGACGACACGGCCTACACTCCAGTCAGCAACAAGTCAGACGACTCGCCCGAAACCCACAGTAGCCAGCCTCTAAAGAACGGCTCCTACATCGCCATGTCACCCGTGGAAGCGCAGAAGTGTTGATGAAGATCACTGCGTGGAATCCCCCTGGAGGGATCCACCTCTGTCAGTGACGTTCCTTAACCCCCGCCAACCCCCCACCCCCCTACACTTGCTCTTTCCACTGTGCAACACGTTCTGGGGCCAATTCCTAGAAACGCCACCGTCGGCAGAGACGTCGCTGGTTTCTGTGGTGGCTTTGGCAGACTTCCTCTCTCCTGCTGACTTTCCTCGCTCTCTGAGCATGGCCTTCTCGAACTGCCATATTTTTTTTTTGACACACAAAGAAAAAATTGTATTACTCGAAACACTCAGTGCTGTTTGTAGCTCCTGAAGCTTTTTGTCGACTAGACACAAAGTGGACTGAAAATAACTCGCTCACTTTTCGGGATGACGATGCCCACCTGCATGCTCACCGACGTGTAGTTCCTTTTTAACCCTGTTCACACGGGGCTGAGAACAAAGGGAGGGTGTTTAGGTGAACCCATCAAGGCTGCATTCCATTGGCTAGCAGGAGCCACCTTGAACACCAGTGTTTTGGCAACGCCAATGCTCTTAAAGTATACGATGAAGTTTATTGCCACACTACTGTGCTGAAGTTTGCATGGCCAGACTTCAGCTGACAAAGATGTTTATTTGCCATGTCCTTTGACACTGAGTAGAACCATTCAATTTGTAGCTGTGTGCCTCTTCCGAGACTATTTAAGAAGCTAAACGGAGGCCTCGCATGTCAAGGAGTTTACTGGCTTCGGTCCAGTCACGGTCATATGTGTTGCGTGTCTGTTTTGTATGTTTGTACGTAAGTCCAGGTGCGTGCGTTCGTGCGTGCGTGTTTGCCGCACTGCTGTGAAATGCTTCGCAGGGGCCCGTGTGCTCTCTTAAGCTCGACGCAGTGGTAAGGCGTGTGGACACTAGCGATTTCAAAGACAGGTCTTCTGCAGTTTCAAACTCTGGCTGAAAGCCATTAAGTTCCTGGTAGGTGCCAGAATTGTTAAGTAACACTCGCTCCTTCAACCTTTAAGTGGTTCAGAGGGTCTCCTCCTCGTGCTATGAAAAAAAAATCTTTTGATCCTTTGAAAAGGGGGAGAAAGGCTTACAAAGTGCACAAGCGAGACTTGAACCCGTTCTCTGCCTTACACACACACAAGTTTGCTGCACGGCCATGGCGACTTTGAGAAAGGGCTCTGTTAGCATCGTAGTAGAAGTGTCCGACCGCCTTCGAACGAGTTTGCTAGTCAAAACATCTGCAAATCGTTGACCCCAAGCCCTTTTGTAAACAGCAGCCTAAGGCATCCACTCTGCAACCAAGAGAAAGCACAACAAGGTCAAACTGTTTTTTTGTTTTTTGATTTTTGGGCTTCGTTTCGGGCACTTGTTTGCAGCGTTTTATCTGCAGTGTCTTTGATGAAGGTTGAGGAGAGCAGAATTCAGGTAGTTATGGTTAGAGCTGCACATTTCCGTGCATTAACTCTTTGAGCCAATGGGCAAATTACAACCCTTAAAACCTGGCACTTGAAACTGTTTTTCCCTTTAAGTGTTCTTTCTTTTTTTTTTTTTCTTTTTTCTTTTTTTGTTGTTTTGGTCCATGATGTTCAAAGCCTTCAGCTGATGCACCTCAAAAGTGAATTAAGGCCATACAAAGTCAACTTGAAGAAAAAACTAAGTAAGAAAAGAAAGAAATCTGCACTTTTCAAAAAAAGAAACATGTTTGTGCACATTCTGTTTGTTATATGTAACTCAACGCATTGGTCCTCCAGTTTAATTTCAGAAGTATGTTCAAGTAGATTTTCGTGGGTGTGTTTTTGAGGTTTCTGCTCTGTTTTTCTTTGTTTCTTGATTTTCTTTGGACAGAGTCTACTGATTTTTCTCTGTATTTCACACATTTTTTTTGCTGCTAACAGATGCCATGTAACGTGATCATTTCATAACCGTTTGCACAGTTTGGCCACTGGCACCGGTGGCTCTTTGTAGAAGGACAGCATTCATACATAAGCTTTTCAGGACAACTGACATACAAATACACTTTCAGAGGTTCCATCAAGCTTCAGTTGTCGCAAGACTTGCTTAGGAGAAATGACTAAAAGAGCCTTATTGCAACTGACCCTCTCGTTGGAATGAGCCTTTGTAAGTGCTCTTGCAACTCTTAATATGTAGCTGTACGAATGCTGCCCTTCGTGAATGAAGTGTTACCTTGGCATCATAGCATGCCAAACAGTTGTGCCATTTCTAGAGAATTCACAACTTTCATAAACACATATTTAACAATGTTACATTCTACTCCTCTTGCTGTTACTTGTTGCTGTGATGGCCTTTATTGATATCATCCAGTATTGTGGCAAGCTGTACTAATGTTGGATTTTCTTTATGTTCCCTTCTTTCTTTTTTTTGATGCACATTTCAAACTGGAAAAGCATTGTGCATACAGTGTCTGTTAAAAACTGTAGCTAGTAAACAAACACAGGCGTAAAGAAAGCATTCGTTTAACTGAACTGCGAGATTACTGGCCTTTTGGTACTTGGTAGTCTATAACGGTTGGTAGCGTGTCTCTTTTTATAGTCAGCACATGCAGTAGTACACCGGTTTACAACAATGGCCTTTGCTCGTCGTTAAACGTAGAGGAAGGCTGCGGTGAACTCCACCAGTCCACCTTATCTCAAAGTGGAACGTACCACTTGTACTGACTTGAATTTCTAAGATCAACAACCTGAGCCATTTCCGCGCAGTGACTCCCAGTAGTGACTTTTGAGCCCCGGAGTCCTTCTCGTCGGTTCACTCTCCTGTATGCTCTACCAAAGATAACCTTATAGATCGATTCGCCCAGTTTGTTTACTTTTACAGATACAGCTGTAGTGCCATCGATTTCCTCGTTTTACGATAGCAGAGTGGAGCAGGACCATCACCAACAAGGGCAAAAGGCAACAAAGTGGTTAAAAAAAAATCTTAAGTATTTTCAAGAGAAGCGTTTATAACAACTTAAAAATTTTCAATATAAAGCATTGCCACAACGTGCTAACACTCAGTATTATGTATTGACGCAGCAATACATTGTGTAAAAAGGAAATTTTATAGAAAAATTGAGATTTTGTATCGGGACAAATATTTATGTATCAACATGTTCAATGCTATGTACATTATCTGGACTTTGTAAGTTTTTAGTTATTTTTAGTTCTGTTCACTTCTGTATTTTCTAAATAATTTTGTAATATCTCAGCTGGGATCGTCAAAATTCGTTTTCTTTCTTTTTTTAAAAAATTAGTTTCTCTATATTTTCCTTCTATCCCCACCCCCACCCCCCACAGATTTATACAATGGTATTAAGTATGTGTTGGTCCCACATTTGTGATTTGAAACGGTGTGTCTGTATATGGTCTGTAAGTTCAGTGGCAGTGACTGAGAAAGACTTGTGATGTATCTGTGGGGTGTAAGCCTACTGTGTGTAATGACCTCCCGTGCTACAAGTTTCTCAAGAAGCCGCCGCACTGTTTTGTCCGATGTGGCCTGTTGTAGGAAGGCTGAGTATCTGAGTTTTTGTTTTTTTTAGGGAGATTGCTTTGGTGCCATGTTGGGTACAAGGGACATTTCTACTGCAATCAAACCTCCTTTTTCTTTTTTTTTTCTTTTTTTAATTATTTCCTTAGATGAATGACGCCCTCCTTCAGGGACGAGCTTCTAGTGCCATATCACCCTTGTTTACTGAATTTGCTTTAGTAATACGTGGAAGCAGTGTAGCAGTCGTTCCGACCCATTTCAGTTCACATTCCCCGCGTCCCCTGGGCGCTCTTTAATGAGCATTTTCATCTTTTCACGTTCACCTCAGAGACACATTGAGTTTTTTGCTGCTGAAAATGACAATCCTCATGTCGTCATGTTAGGTGCAAAATCATTTCAAAGTAATATCCAGTTTTAGTTTTGATAATTTACACTGCACAAATGTTTCTACAGTGCTTTTTGTAAACATTTTTAGTGTTATTTGCAAAAAATTACAAAAAACAATAAACAAGTTGCAATCACTGCAAAAATAACTGTCTTGGTGTATTTGTTCTGTTGATATTCTTAATTATTTCATCTCCTCTATCACTCTTCCCATTAATAAAATCTGAACACCTCAGTTTAGGTGGCATTAGTATTTTATAGATGCTGTAAAGTAATAAAATATACTGACACCAATAAAAGCTTAGCACACGTCGATGAACAGCCATGGTCATGTTTCGATAAAGACCTTGAGCTTTAACAAGGCAGAGAGTCATGGCCTTGCTTTCAGGGCTCCAAACGTGTTGGAACAAGTAATCTTCTCCATCGTTCAGAGCTTGTCCAGACTTTTTCCCCCACCTACGTACCACTTTAGGATGTCGACATACAGGTCTGATGAACCGACTTCACGGACCCACCCTCTAAAACAGGATGTCAGTGAAGTACTCAGTGGCAAACTTTGTTTTCTCAGTATTCTGGTAATGAAATATAGAATAAAATACCTTTATAACTTTTCCCACCTTTTTCTTTTGTAAGTGATCCCCTCTTTTATCTTCTGAGGAACCGAAAAGCCGCCCTAATCTGGTGCACACAAGCCTTCGAACCATTAATGTAGTCCACTGAATGTTTCAAATGACGCTGTGATTATAACCACACAACCTCTACGCTGATGTAGCTTCAAAGTAAGAGCTAATTCTCTTAGGGAAGGATGTGGATGGCATATCCTGGCTTAATGTAAATAGGATGTATGAAAATATTTGATAAGGATAAAGGCAAGGCTGTGGTCTGGCTAAAGAGGTTTTTATATTTTCCCCCAATTGTTCAACTCTTACGGCAAGTCTACTGATCAGGCAAAGTGTGGAGCTCAAGATTAGAGATTAAACAGTCCACTGTTATGTGGCCTTCAGCGAAGGTACAGTACAAAGCATCAGCCCAGAGCTACAGCACCACCTAGTGGACCCGAAATCACCATCGCGTGAGCCTGCTATTGAGAATGGGGTGGTGTACCAGTCAGAATCAACACTGTGGGATGAAAGTTTAGACTGCTCCACAAAATAAGAAGCAAAAAGTAAACGATCTGACTCTTGTGCCTCTGCCAGTTTGTTTGTTTTGCTGATTACTGCTGAATCACCTCAAAAGAAAGACTCTCCTAGCACTCTCCACACTGTAAACATTTCTCAGAGGTAGACATCCTGATTGACTCAGCAGTGTGCCCACGCCTCCAGCACAATCTAGCGCTGTCTAGCAAAATAAGGGAGCACCTCCAGAGTATCATCTCTGACAACTGGAGTCTAATTTCTTTGATTAATAACACAAAACTTTGTGTACTGACATCGCAAGCCTATTTATTCGCAGACCTTGTGCCTACTACTGCGATAAAAAACATTTCTTTCCTGGTTTGGCCAATTAAAATAGTCAGTTATAGCAAGAGTTCCTAAAAGGAAACCCTTCTGGAGATCACTTAAAGTGAATCGCCCCTATAGCAATAAGAGTACATTCTAAGCATGTTTAATCAAGAAATATTACTTTTATTTACATAAACTGTATACAGGAATATCTCCCCATCATATATACATTTATTAAACAGTGATATTTCAGTGTCTTCAATGTTGTGAAGAGTAACTTCTTTAAAGAATCATCCTCAACTTCAACAACAACACTGTTTCAGTTTGTGCACAAAAGAATGTCAAGCAATACAATACTGTGCAAAAGAGTCTGAGACCACCCTTTCCAGTCGAAACAACCAATACAAGTACAAGCGATTCATTTTTCGGTGTTAGGACACAAAACCCCATACAGTTAACAGAAAGTGACAAGACACAAGTAAAATTTAATAGCTATTTTAGTGTGTCTGCTCCTTGCCTTTATTACAACTTCAGTTTTATTCTGAGAGGATATTTTCCCAAATTTACAAAGTTCAGTCTTAGAAGTTGGTTGCATTTTCTGCTCTCAAAACCAAAGTAATCCCAATTACATGGTGTTCTGAGAACGGTGGCAGCTTCTGTATTTGATTTGCAATTATTTTATTTTTTCCCTTAGTTTCAGAGACTTCATACGAGGAGGCCGGT
Organism: Megaleporinus macrocephalus; assembly: GCA_021613375.1. Classification (NCBI taxonomy): domain Eukaryota; kingdom Metazoa; phylum Chordata; class Actinopteri; order Characiformes; family Anostomidae; genus Megaleporinus; species Megaleporinus macrocephalus. The sequence continues at coordinate 13,355,180 of CM038725.1, read as the reverse complement.
CACTGGTTGAAATAGGAAAACTTGTTACTCTGAACATGGCATCTATTTAGGAGGGAAGTCCCACCATTCGAGAAAAAGGGCTAGTTATCCCCCAAAGAAAGGTTGACCCCTCATCGTGGAGATTTGAACAAATGCAGAACAAGCCAAACATTTATATATTATTGTTGAGTCAGAGGCTACAAACCATTCATGAGTTTTTTTGTCTGATTTTCAAATATATTTTTGAAACAGTCAATTGACCTTCAGAGTATTTTGGTGTCTCCCAATTCAAACAGATAGGACCCTGTGGCTGAAAAAACGGTACTGCAATGATGGCCACTGAGTGAATAGACTTTCCAAAAAGTCTGTTATAGGTAATATGTAATTTAATAATACTTGTAGTGTCAAGTCAAACAAGCCCAACATGAGAGGATGAAGAAGTAGCATTGCTCTGACAGCATTTCGTAATCATGTTATAATCAATGGCCACGGCCGCACACTCTCTGCCACAAGCCAGCAAACAATGGAAGTGATATAAAAAAAAAAAAAAAAAAACAAGAGTTAACATTGATGATGATTTCCACCACTGGAGCCAATCTTGGAGCCAAAGTTTGATGTTGAACTAGCCACCTTTCTTCTAGACTTGTAAGAACTGAAGAGGAAGGAGGAGGGACTGTGCATTTTTTGGTGATATGTTTGGAATTGGACAGGTTGCTACCTTATGTACTGGTTACCTGAGCTGATGGTAACGGTGTCTACCTTATTTTGACACTTTAATTTCCTCTCTTCCTAATGCAGGTGTGTTATCTTACATCGAATTGCCCCACAAATATCTCCAGACGAATCAATAACTTGTACTTACTGGCTATTTTGACTGGAAATTTGATAAATGAAGGCGAGTCTCCTACTTTCTTGTGGATTCTGATGAGCAACCTTTCCTTAAAGGGATGATCATCACCTTAAAGACACTGTTTCAATTTGTGGACAAGAGAACGTGTTGCCAGGTAGTCCATGTGGAGGTATGATGTTGGTAGTCTCTGTTCTAGTATCTGGACTTGCTTGCTAAGACCCTGAGTGAAACGCAGTTTTGTCATTCATCTCTCCAAAGGTAGAATCGCCTCCCGCAGTGATCCCACAGTATTCCCACTGAAGAAGATCTCAAGGTCACGTTGGATGGTCTTTTTACCAAGTCGCCCCTAAGTATCATATTTTTCAGTTTAAGCAATATAATCTCGTTTGCTATATACCCGTGTCATTTGAAGGCTGCAACAGTCCTTGTAGAAAGCATGTCCTCAACTCTGGGCCATGCACTCACTGACACTATGATTCCTGAGCAATGACCATCTGACAAGTGAACCAACTGTACAATTGACCTATTGTGGTGGAACAAGAAGTCCACCTTCTGTTGCTGTGGACTGTCGGGACTCTTCATCCGGAGGTCCATCCTGGTCCTCTGACCTGCGCATGAACAAGCTTTTGCCCCTCTCTAACATGTTTTTGTCCACCAGTCGAAAGGACTCCATGAACTCGTCGATGTCTATGCTGCCATCTTTGTTTGTGTCAGTGCTGACCACCAAGTCGTTGATGGCTTCCTCAGAAATTTCCATTTTCAAATAGACACTCAGGAGTTTCCATGTCTGAGAGAAGTCCTCAAAAGAGATGACACCTGAGGGACAAAACATTGACAAAAAAACACCACAATAACAAGAAGATCAGTTAAGAGAAACACTTTCAGACACTGTTTGTATGATCAAACTGCTGATCAGTGATCAGTTGGTGTGCTGGGTCCAGATCAGCACTATCATATATATACACTTTGGAGCCAGCACTATAAAGATACTTTCTGTTCATGGATCAAAGTGTGTTGACGTACCTGAGTTGTCAGTGTCCACTATTCTGAAGATGGTCTCCAGAGTAGAGCGGTGCCTGTAAAGCGTCTCCAACAGCGTCTGCTCAATGTGCTGCACAACGACAAATGACCAGGAGGACTGTATTTACTAAACACAGCACAAATCATAACGATGCAAGTCTTTCCACAGTTGTGCATGTGTATGATTCTTTGGAAAGAAAGCGTTGATTCATTCCTAGATGCTCCCAGAGGTACTTGGTCTTGCAGCTCTAGCAGTGCAATTAAGCGTACTGCCTATATTGATGTATTGTTTTGACTTTTTCTCCAAAGATCCCTTGATGCCTTCTTTTTACTTCTCTTTGAAAAATAACAGTGAAAGCAAACATTCGCCTCTGAAAGTAAACTCACTGCATGAGCAGCAGTTATATTCTGACCTATTAGTTGTCAAGGCTGTTGACCAAAGACGGCCAAAGTTTTTATCTTGGGAGGTCCAGCACACGTTTGGCCGTACCTACAGTCCTGTACAAAAGTCAGAAAGTCTGATTTTCTAGTCAATGACCATCATATACAAGTTAATTATTTTTCAGCACTGAGTACTAAGTGTGTCCTTCTTTGTTTTTTAACACCCGTGATTGTTTTGGAGACTTGTTTTCAGTTTTTCTAAGAAATCTGCAAGGACTTATTTCTCACACCTCCAAAGTTTAGTCTTGGGGTGGAGGAGTAATGCACAGTAAAGAAAAACACAAGCCAGAAGAATAAACCTCCGCACAACCAACGGCACTCTTAAACCTCTACATTCTTCATTTTTATGTTTAATTTTCTTTCTTTTAAATATTTGTATGCTTCTTAATTATTTTATACTTTTATATTTCTTATTCCTTTATGTATGTAAAGCACTTTGAGTTGGCATTGTGTATGAAAGGTGCTATACAAATAACATTGCCTTTCCTTGCCTTGGAATTTGGTCACTCTCCAGGTCAGCACACCAGAACTGGATATTGATGTTTGATGTGTCTATTTACTTTTTACACACCCATTCGAACCCATAGTGTTAAGTTGTTCACTCACAGTGGAGAATGGACAGAAACACATACATGTTGTTTCAGATCTAAAGAAAGCGAGGAGCCTGATTTTCTCATCTCTGTCAAACATGAAAGCTTTAAGTACAGTTTGTCTGTTGGTGAAAGATTTTTGGTGGACTATCAGGTCTTGCGTGGTTGTAAAGGTGCCATTTCCCTTTTAAATTTTAAATTACATGAAATAAATAAGGGGCTCTCTGATTTTTGTACAGTACTCTAGTTTATAACAGTATTAGACATGAATTAAAACAGCATTAATCAAGTTTCCACTTGTTTGTTAAGCTAACCTGCTTGGTTCTGATTAGATTGTTTTGTTCTGGCAGTTTCGGTGGTCTACCAGATCATGAATGGTTGTTAGGGTTCCTATGTTCTCTGTATATGTGAATTATTTTTTGAACATATTTAATTTTCCTTTGACTTTCCCCTCTCTTATGCAAGTAGACAATCTTACATCCAATCTTCTCAGAAAGAAATTAATTGAATGTATTGCTCTTCATAGATATGTAAAATGTGTGTCATTTCTATGTAAAAGGCAAGTGGAGTAGTACATAAGATCATGACAGTTTTGCGTTTGTAATGAAGTTTTATTATTAAGTGTGGAGTTTAATTTAGATTTCAGTGTGGATTTCTAGATGTGTTTTTTGAGATTTTTAAATTGTATTCATTTTAAATTCAAAGTGCAGTGACCAGAATCATAGCCTTGTTTATTGGTTGGTAACAGGAAATAAGACTATTTCTCAATCATTTTACTAAATAATTCTTCTCATTCAGTTTATTTTTTTTTTTTTTTATTAAATATGCCTTTCTTCTATAATAATCCTTCCTATAAGCCACTGAATGCATTTTCATGCACTTAATGATTTGATTTTAATTGGATTTCCGCAGGTATCGAATTATTTAAGTGGTCATATCAACAGCAAATGCTGATTTCTTTAAATTAAAGCAGCATGACGTGTAAGTTTTAAACATTAAGTAAAATAAATTTTGCACAGAAAAAAATCTTAAATGTCATTCTAAATAGAAAACGACTGCCTTGGGAATAATACCAAACCTACTTCTCGTGATGCCACTAAAGACACATATTAAAACCACCTTTGCAGCCAAAGAGTTTCAATTTGTGCATTTAATAATAGTTTGGATGAGATAAGCAAAACCTGCTCTTCACACCAAGGAAGACACTTTGATGAACATGTTGCTGAGTCTTCGACAGGCAGTCTAATTATAAGTCAATGGCTGTTTTATTTATTTCTTGACAGAAACCTGGCAGGTATTTTATTACTTCAACAACAAAACAATAAATAAGTGTACTATATGCTGCAAATGGAGTCATCAGTCATCAGCTAAGTTTGGTACATTTTTTAGAGCTGCAAGACAAATGTGGACACTTTACATGGCCAAAAACAGTCATAGCTGCCATCGTTCCTGTTTTTTTCTGTACTATCATCTGTTTTTTTAGGTAACAGATTGTCACACATAGTCACAAACCACATGAGCAATGCAACTTGAGATTTCTTAACAGCTAGACGTGGTATGAGGGACGTGTGTGATGATATAAACATGCAGTGCACAGTGCTAATAGACAGCTACCATATAAGCAATCATTATATCTTAGCCACACCGGTCATCTAGCTCCAGTGTGCAGCTGTCTGGCTGTATGTTTGGGGTGTAAATTAATTTTTTCTTCTCACAGAGGACTCAGGTGTCTCCTCAAGTCAGGAAAAATGTTAGTGCTGTGCAAAGATGATCCAGAAATTAATAACACACCTGCACACCAAGGATCAGCTTACCTCACAGCTTGGCTCCTTCATGGCGAGGTTACGGAACCAGTTGTTGTAGTCCAGCATGTCATCAGTGGTGGTGGTGATAAGCTGAGAGCGCAGCATTCTCCAGGGCAAGTCCAGATGCAGCACCTGACCCACCGCACTGCCCCAGTCGTTCAGAGAGATGAGGCCTGAGAGCCGATACAGAGACTGTCACCAACACCTCAGCTTCCCCCCCAATGACATTTTGACCTACAGCAGGGTTTTATATCAACGTAATAGCCAATTAGAGTCCACTGGTTTTGTGGATTTGACTCTGTAATAGTAATTCCACCCTTCATAGGATTTGGCTCTGTTTTAGATCCTCTTAGGCTGCCAAAGCAAAAGCACAGATGGAGATTAAAGCAACTAATGAAACGGTAAGTAAAATGTTCTGAATTCCACCCAATTATTGTCCCGTGCTTTTTCTTATATAATGGGAATGCAGGGAGAAAGAAGCAGATCCATTTTATACAGGCATGTGCAGGAGAGGGGACCCGATTACAGAGAGGCTTGTTTAAACATAAAATGTGAGGTCCTAAAACAAATATCCAAGATTGGAGATATGATGTATTCTGTACAAGTGCTCTGTACTAGACCATATCTATTCGTTGGTGTTTGAACAACAAGGAATAGATAAGGCTTGGAAAAGAACAATGGGCTTTTTATATACAACCCCTCCGTTTTAGGGCACAAAGTAATTGGACAAATTTACATTATAGTCAGTAGTCAATTGTCATGTTTAGTTTTCTGTTGCAAATCGATGACCTTCTATAGAATGCAACACCACAAGACCTCACCACAAGTATCTTCTCTGCTGATGCTCTGCCAGCTCTCAAAGGTCAAAAAATCTACTGTTCCAATAGGTTGAGGTCAGGTTGTCTCAAATGAGAATATATATATATATATATATATATATATATATATATATATATATATATATATATATATATATATATATATTGTTGCTGCTAAGAGCTGTGAGATTCTTGGGCCATCCTTACATTTTTATCACTGCTTTTTTAAGGTCTATCCACAGAGGTGGTTGGTTCTTCTGCACCATGGCAAAGCCTTCTTACGCCTCCTGAGCTAGCCCATTGTGGATTTTGAGGTGTGTTTAGGATCATTATCCTTTTGTAGAGGTCATTATTTTTGTTCTTCATTGTTTTTACAGATGACTTGATATTTGCTTCCAGAATTTTCTGATATTTAACTGAAACTATTCCTTCCTCTACCAGTGAATGTTCCCCGTGCCTCTGGCTGCAATACAATCCCAAAGCATGATGGATCCACCCCCACACTTGGAGAAATGTTGTTCTTGTAATGAAATTCTGCTCATTCGCCTTTGCTCATTGAGGCCAGAAAGTTTTAACTTCTATTTTAACTTCATCAGTCCACGGGACTTTCCAAAATGCACCAGACTTGTTTAGATGATCCTATGCAAAGTTCTGGTGCTTAATGCTGTGGAAAGTACGCAGTAAAGGTTTGCTTTTGATGACTTTTCCATGAAGGCCATATTTGTGTAGGTGTTGCTGTACAGTAGAACAGAGTACCACCAATCCAGAGTTTGCTGAATCTTCTAAAAGGTCTTTTGAAGTTGAATGTGTTTTAATTTGTCTGTCTAGCAATCCTTTCAGCTAAGCAGTTGCTGCTGATTGTTGAGACAAAGTTTGAGAAGACAAAGTATTTATAAAGCGTTGTCATTCAGATCTCCTGATGTTCTCTAATGATGATTATAAACAAGCAATAGCCCAAACTAATCCAGCTCTGTGAACTTGGTAAAAGTTGCAAAGAGTGCTCAAATCTTTCAGGGTGCCCAAAAATTTGGTGCTCTTTTGCTTTTTGTTCCAATCTAATATTCTTCAAAACAAAAATAGTACAGTAATATTGCTCAAACATTTGCACACTCTTTATATATAATTAATTACTGTAAGCTCTGCGTTGTTTTCTTGCTTCTTCATAGTGTAACAGTGTTCTTTTGCTGTTTATATTTTGGCTGTGTTTGTGATTTTCTATTTTTTTGGCTTTTTCAAAGCTCACTTTACTGGCATTCACACGTCTCCTTAGTCCTTAGGCTCAGAGATGACGAAACTATCGTCTACAACCAACTCTAAACCTTTCATTAGCTCTCTTGTAAATGAACTACTATCATAACACTAACCAAAAACACCAATAGCCAGTCATCTATTAGTTATGGTCCACACCTTCAAACTCTAACATTATCAATGCCTCATTTTAGACCCAACGTGTAACAGTACAGAGCCAAAACAAAGAAAATCATCTCACTATCCAATTACTTATTCTCTGTGCTGCATATCTCAGCAACAAGTTAAGATATACATCAGCAGTTTTTATGAGTGAGATCAAGTGCTACTCATGCAGATAAGCACGTGCACTGGGTGTGTGGAAGACTGTGGAAGATATACTTTTTCTTAAATTACAACATCCATTCCCATTCCATATAGAAGACTCAGACAGCCGGATAAAGGATCACACAGAGCTTGCAATTCAGGGCCTATAGTCTATAGGCTGTGGACCACAAGGCTCTTAAATTGGATGTACACAACACAAAAACATCACATTTGGAGCACAAGACCTTCTAATTATGCCTTTCATAGAAGAATTGTGCTGCACCTGTGTTCTCCTTATCGTATTCCTGGAAGACACTGAGGAGGTCCGACTTGTGTGCAAACAGCTGTTCTCTCAGGACTTTCAGAGCCGAGTGCTCCGTCCGTCTGACGCTAAACAGAAAAAGCAACCAAAAAGAAACAATCAGCAAAAATCGAAATGGTGTCATGATCAACATATGTAAGGCGATTATATGCAAAATCAATGTTAGATAAATTTTACCCCAAAGGTCAAACAGCTACGTCATCTTTGGTGTCCAAAATGTGCTTCTTTAATTTTGCATTGAAGCGATGAGGCTAATGTAGCTAAGAAGAAATGGATGCCACTGGTTTACACTCAAATAACTTCTTCAAAAGGTGCTCATGTGGTTTATAACTAGGAGTGGCTCAATACCACTTTTTCAGGTCTGATACCGAAACTTAGTGCTCCAGGACTTGGGACTGGTCTTGGCCTCAAGTCTGGTCTTAAACGAGACCATAAACGAGTCTTGGTTTTGACCTCGGTCGAGACCAACCGAGTATGAAGCTTCTGTCTGAGGTAACTGGGAGAAGATGTATTATTTATTATATAGCTTCTTATTCACTAGCTGCTTATTTGAATTTCCCCCCCATTCTCAGGCCTGTAACTGCTGCACCATTTAACCCTTTTATGCATGGTGTCCACGCTTGTGGACAGTTAATAATAGTTCAATTTAAAGCATATGAAATGCATTTCACCCTCCAAACAACTAGATGACAGAATCAAAAATCTCACTGCTCCAATGTAACAAAATCCATTCTCCTGAATTCTGTTGTATTCTTGAGTGCTGAGGCTTAGAATCTAGGATGACTGACAATACTAAGAATGCAGAAAATGTCTCTGGTATATCTGTTCAAAAAATTTGTTTGTCAAACAGTCTCTAATGAACACGATTTGATATATTAAACTGGTTTTCCCTTATTTTATATGTTTTTATGGCTCAGAAACCAACTGTCCACATTTGTCCACGTCATGCAACAAAAAGGCTATAAATATAAAAATACACCATTTATATGTTATAGTTTTTATATATGTTGTGAAGATATATAAAAGTAATACATTTATATTCATGTATAGGTGTGTGACATCTGTGTCCAATATCAAGTTTCCCTCTGTCCAGACTGCTTTGAGGGCAGAAGAGCAAGAAATAAGAGTACTGTGTTGCTACCGCCGGCCGCCTACATCTATCACAGGATTTGCAGCAAAATTCCAGCCTGAACAGATTTATTAAAGTTTCTATTAATTGTGCTTTCATCATGCTTTTAACAGAACCAAAATGATTATATTTTATTTTATGAAAAGAGGAGAAATCCTCACAAATGTTATTTAAAAAGTTACAAAAAGAAGCTTAACGTTCAGCATTGTTTGTATAAAATGTTAGTTTTACAATATAATACATTTAAAAGTTCATGAAAGATTTGAGGAAAGATATGAGCATACTTGGAAACACTTTAGATGTTTTTAAAAATCTAATGTTCTCCTGTTTTTTTACTCTAATGCATGGTGTCCACATGTGTGGATAGTTCAATAACTTTTTAATAAAACTGATTTTTTTTGTAAAATAAAATTCCGTTTTATTTTTTTATGCAGATCTGAGCAAGAAAAAGCATTTTTTTAATCTGAATATAATTTTTAATAATTTATGCATGAAAGGGTTAAGCTGGAATGGGAAAACTCTGTCTTGGCTCAAACTTGACTGCTAAAAGTCTTGCTTTTGACTCAGACTCCATGTGTCCCAGTTTTGGTCTTGGTCAATTTTTTAATTTGGATCTAGATGTCTTGACTACAATGCTGACAATGTCACAATTTTGAGTATCTGCTGATGCTGATATCAATCTGACATGGTTTTCTGGCTTCTCTCACACAGCTAAGCTGTTAATAATACATTAGTCTGGATGTACTTTGCATAAACATCAACATCAGCAGCACACTCAAACTGTGAACCAAATATTCCACCTAAGGAAAAAAACACATAGCCGTCAACATGACTCAGTTATGCAAATGACATGTTTTGTTGATTCTGTAAGTGTAAATACGTTCACACATCCTCTACAGAGAACACACTTCTGTGTATTTTAATGGACAAGTACTGTTTATTTGCTGAATTAACAATATTGGGGATACAGCGGCTGTGTAGATGTTATGGCACATAATATATTTTAGGTTCCAGTACTGTTAATAATGGTCATTTTGCATATGACTGTGTAAGCTTCCACTTCTTGTTACCTACACTAGCTGTAACATTAAAGAAGCAAACTTTGGCACACTTGGTTAAAGGAACATGGATGTACATTTGATATAGCTTTAAAATAAATGAGAGAATAGATCAGGACTACTGCTGCTCGAGGACATTTATAAAAGGTGCCCACGGCAGAACACATGACAGTTCATCAAAGCTAGAAGGAACAATTGTCCTCAGCATCATCTTTCAATTCATTATCTTATAGATTTTGAATACATTATACAGTATGTCACACAGCCTGAAATGAAGAGTGGGAAGAAATGCTGGTTGATTACCACCCCCTGCAGTACAGAAGTGGTAAAGCTCACCATGATTTTGTGTGCCTGTGTTAAGAGATGAAGAGCCTGGTTTTTAATGTTTGAACTTTTGCTCTTCTGCTGCTTTACACAAAACACACCTCCACATAGAAGTATATAAACAAAGGCACAAGTAAATATAGACAGGTTTCTGGACACCAAACAATCCTGACTATAACTTAAGTAAATAAATACACTCCGTATTTTAGGTGTTAAAACCCTGAAATGCTTCACATCCTCTATATTATTTTTTTTACTCTTTTACTTAATTTTTCTTTACTCTTCCTGAGATAATGACTGACTCCTATTATGCTAAATACTGTTGGAGGACTGACCATCAGGGCCTCTTCTTTGTTGTGAGATATTTCTCAGTGAAACTTTGATTTATGATTATAAAAAAACAAAAATTTTCTCCCATAAGTGCCATACTATGATCAATCGTGATGAATGGTCAATCAATGTATGATCAGGTAAATTAACAAATAGTTCAAAACATCAATTTAATTTCACATTTAGTAATGTGTTTATTAAGTGTTTATTTGTATAAATAAAAACGTTTAAAATGTATATGTCAATGAATATGTTATCTAATTTTATATTTGGATACTTAGTAGATTCTGCAATAAATTACATTTCCATTGCAGGATGATATTTTCTATACTTATGACATTTTTTTAGACAAAAAAGAACAAAATGTAGGAAAAAAATAGCAAAATTGTAAAGATGTTTTTTTTATTCTTTAAAACTGATACACCACAATAACTGTTTTCAATCTATTCTCATGTATATGTTTATCAAATTTACATTTGGACATTTGTCTCTTTACTCTTTCTGAGATAAAGACTCCTGTCCTGCCAAATACTGTTGGAGGACTGACCACCAGGGCCTCCTCATCACCTGGCACCAACTAGTTCTCCTCTTCATCTGTGCCATCTGCTACACCCTTGACTGCATTACTGAATCATCCAGATGTATCTCCTGTGCAGTTTTTACCACCAGCGTCTACCATCCAGACTCAGATTCTCTTAGTTCTATTTTGAATTTAGCTTAGTAAGTTATAATGGCCTTCCCCTTGTGAGTCTTTCTTCCTATCAAGGTTTCCTCCTCCAGTTTGAGGGAGTTTATCATTGCCACCATCACCTCTGGCTTGCTCACAGGGGGTACATGTTACAACCTCATGTTTTCATGTTTTCAAACTTCTGTAAAGCTGTTTTGTTTTGTGACAACATCAATGTAAAAAGCGCTATATTAGTAAACTTGACTTGACTTGGAAATTCGGGGTTACTGATGTGGAGGTCATACCTGCTTTGTCCAATAGAGTGCAGTGAGTAAGCGAGTCAACATTTATATTTAAATGCTGTTGTTTCTGATGTGGCAGTTGTGCTTTGGCACTGGCATCTTTGTGGAGTGGTACGAAGAGTTTTTACAGCAAGATATTTGCACTCCTCTACTCCTCATTGCTCACTAGCAGCTCAACACAGTGAAAACATTTTTACACACAGAGACCCAACAGTGTCCTCTGATAACAGTCTTATCGGGAAAAAAAATATTGGATCTCATTAAAAAATGATCCAAACTGATATCTGTTCTGCCACTGAAATGGCCACTAGGGGGCCTGAAGAAAGCTGGCAAACCCTATATCATGAGAGATGAGACATCATATTGGGACTGGTATTCATTTTATCTTACCGTGCTCTGATAATGTGACACAGTTAAAAAAAGCAGCTACCTTTGTCTGACGCTCATTTCACGGGTCATGCTGTTGGCCTGGTACTGGATGAAGTAAGGCACTAGGTCTGGACCAAGCCTGACGAACGCTCCCCTGTTACTGCCCACCTCATAGTAGTTGGAGGCAGAAAAAATGGTGAGGACCTGCAGATACAAATACATCCACTTAATCCTCTGCACTGTCATAATGTATGCTGCTAATGAACAAGCTCAGAATAGACAGATCGAGCTGGAGATAACAGTCTACTTTCATAACAAAATGATTAAAAGATGAACAACATCAAAGGTGCCAAGGAATTCTAAGGAGTTCCCATCTTGGGAGTTTACACATGCAAGCCCACTGTAATGTGCTTGGAATACAGAGTCAGTCAGATTATGCATGGCTAAATCTGAGCATTTTAAAAGCCTTTAAATTCTTAAACGTGAAATCATAACTCATGTTTCTTCTGTGTTGTGACATATTTCTCAGTGAAAAATATGAGAAAAAAAACAAAAATTTTCTCCCTTAAGTGCCATAATATGATCAATCGTGATCAATGATCAATCAAACGTATGATCAGGGAAATGAACAAATAGTTCAAAACATCAATTGTAATTTCACATTTAAATCATTAAAATATAGTGTTTATTAAGTGTTTATTTACTTAAGTTTAAGATGTATATGTAAATGAATGTTATCTAATTATATATTTAAATACTAAGTAGCTTTTGCAATTAATTACATTTCCATGTACAGTATAATACTTTCTATACTTCTGAAAGAAAAAAATAGCAAAACTGTAAAGAAATTCTGTAAAACTGATACACAATAATAGTTGTTTTTCATTCTATTCTCATATACACTACCGCTCAAAAGTTTAGGATCACATTAGAATTTAATTACATGCAATTTTCATGCAATTTATGGAATTTTCATTCAATTCATAAACAATATTGTCCATTTTACAATTAATGTAAGTGTATCAGATGATTTTTAAAGAATATAAATGTTTGTATTAAAGCCTATTTTTGTATAGAGGCTTATTTTGCATATAGTCCTATTATCAGCAATTCTCAGTCCTCTGCCTACGACCACCAATCCAAGGATGTTACTGGGCTAATTGGTTGTTAGGACAAATTTACATTTGGACATTTGTTGAGTAAAAATAAATTTGCCAAGTGCGGACTACTAAGGCAGGGCAAGCAGGGAGAACCCTGAGAAACTTGGGGCTTGAGTTTTGGGTGGCTTCTGCTGCTGGGTTTTGAAGCCAGGCCCCAAGAGCTCAAGCTTAGATAGTTTCTCATGCCAGCCTGAGGTCGTTGGTTTGGGAACGAATGTAACTATGATATGCCTGGGAGGACTAAGATCCGAGAAGTTGGATTGCGTGGTCCGAGAGTCTCTGACAAGAAGCCGTGTTTGACAGGTCTGAGAGACTGAGACTGAGAGCGATGTAAATTCTAAACATCTGAAAAAGTCAAATAAGGCTAGGAGGACAATGGCTGGTATGGTGGTGGTGATGGCATCAGCTGCTGAGATTTGCGAATTTCATCACGAGAGGGTTAGGGCACAGGAGTGGTTTATATAGAGTGTGAAATGATGGAGAGGAGGAGTTTGGGTATGGTCCTTCTCCCAAACTTAAGTTATTTCATAACTTAATTTAACAAATCCTCTAAACATGCCTTTTTTCTACAGATTCTGTTTTAACATCTTAAAATATCAAAATATTAACTGTATGTTAAATTACATATACACAGTGCTTAATTTGTAAAACATCAGGTAATGGAACACTAAAGGTGGGGGGATCCAGCAAGTGGCAGTGAGGGAAAAGGTCCTGGAACGCAGACACAACAGTACTTCTAGTGTCCATCTAACATAGTAGCATTCTATACAATAAAATAATCCTAGTTTTAATGAATGCAGTAAGGAGCTGCAACCATAAAATCTCAGAGATGCCACTGGACAAATACGTCAAAGACATCAAAGACGTCAAAGAGGTGGTGGATCCACAAAAATAACTTCTGGAACACAGGTACCTGAAATATGAGAGGTGCCGGATCTTGTTACAGCAAGATCCAGCACAAATTAAGCACTGCATATACAGTATATGCAGGTATTAAATGAGCCATAACTTTGTATTAAAAATCAACAGAAGTGTGTCCTCTGTAGAGGACATGTGTCGCGCCCGGCCCTGTTTTTCTGTCAGTCTTTGTTTACATTGCCTTGTCTGTCCCGTGTAAATGTTTTTACATGCTTCTGGTTATTTTGTTGCCGTGTGCTCATTGTTTCCGCCCTCCTGTCTCCGCCCCTCACCTGCTCTGTGTTGTCTCCCTCTTGTTAGCCCCAGATGTTTGTTATTAGTTCCTGTATATATCCCTGGTTGTCTTCTTAGTCTTTACTTGGTGTTTTGTCTTACTTGATGTCAGTAAAAACCCTTGTTGCCTGAACATGTTTGTTGGTTTCATGTTCTTCTCGTCATTGTTTTCTTTTGTAGCTTTACCAGTAAGTCAGTGTTTCTTGTTTTCTTTTGTTATCTTGGTATATTTTTGTGTTTTCGTTTCTTAATAAGCTGCCATCCGGCTTGCACTTGCATGCTGCCTCCTCGACTCCACGTGTGACAATATGTTAACTTATTGTTACTCAGAACATCAATAAAACCCCTGTGACCCGCCAGTATCACCACCACACATACATTAAAACTGTTTCTTATGCAGATGATAGCTACATCTTCCAGAACAGATAATGAAGCCAGTTAGTTTATTAATGGATCTCTCTTTCTAATCACAGGAGCTCAGGTTTACCTTGCGGTTGTGGCAGAACTCATATCCGTCTTGTTTGCATTCGTGGGAGCGGATGATGAGCTGCATGTTGTGTTTGTTTAAAAACTCCTCTGTTACATTGGGACCCCAGTAACAGCCTCCACCGCGGACTTCATTGGGGATGCAGCCAGATGGCATCATGGGGTCACTCCACAGCAAGTCCAATATCTGGTAATAATATATAGTATCTGAGAAGATCATGTACACACAAATGCTAAACAAGATTCTGAGTGATGTACCAAAACCTAATCTAGACCGTAACTGCTGAGGTTATACTTGACCTTCAGGAAAATGTTTGAAAAGTACAGTCACCTGCAGTGGAGATTCTAGGAAATATTACCAGGAGTGGCAAAAGGATGGCAAAAGGGTTGCAGTGGCAACTGGTGGGTGTTGTACTGCTGATCACCAATACTATACATGATGAGACAGTGTAAGGAAAAGTACTGGAAAGTGGGCCTGCCAATTTTGTTGATCGTCTGTTCAGTCTCCCCTCCACTGCAAAGCCAGACAGATGACCTTGCAACAAGAATGAGTACCGCTGACCCAACCCACAATGACGTGGCACTAGTTTTGGGATGGCACATGGGGTGACCAATCAGATTTCAGGCCACATGCCTTTATAATTGCACATGGTGACCTTTTGACCAGAGACCCCAAACACAAACTAGAATCTTTACTGAGAAGATGTCATTAGAAAAACATAGTGCAAGCTGTTGTGTAAACATTTCAAGACAGATGCTTGAAGTTACATGTTATATTTCTATACATAGTATATGTCATGGGTGGCACAGCAGCACAGTGGCACAGTGGCATGGTGGCACAGTAGGAGGTGTTGTTGCCTCATAGCAAGAAGGGTCTGGGTTCAGTCCCCTTCGATGTTGCAAGTTCTCCCATGTGTCTGCGTGGGTTTCATCCCACTGTCCAAACACGTGGTCAGATGAGTTGGAGATCCTTAATTGGCCCAAGGTGTAAATGTGTATGTCAGCCCTGTGATAAACTGTTTCCTGCTTCTGCCCAGTGAGTGCTGGGATAGGCTCCAGGAGGATAAGTGACGAATGAATGAATGGTTAGATGAATGAATGGTTATTTAAAATCACTGAATCATAATCAGAAAGGGCTCTTCTACTGTTATGATGTCACGCTTATAATTATAAAAGAACCCTGTTTGGTTTCAAACACAGTTATATATAGAACCATATACATCACATGACCAGAACTAATGGTTATGGATCCATTGTCTTTTTTAAACTGGCTAGGTTTTCCAGGGCCTGTGAGAACCCTGTTTAGTTATATATATTTTTGACTAGGTGTTCCTCCAAGATGTAGAAAACATCTCACTTTATGCAACGACTTTGTCTCAGGAATTACAACCTAATCTCTTCCTTACTTTATCTCTTCCTTATCATAAACACCACTCATGATCTACATGCTCTTCATTTCCTTCAACACTCAGTGGTAATCTGAAGGCAGAGAGACAAACGGAGCAGTTCTAGAAAGCAGCTCACCTGTTTCCACTCATTGTTGATGTTCTCAAAAACCTCTATAGAATCTAAATCTGATTGAGATGACATGGACGTGTTCAGGTGTCTGCAGGACATGCTGTATCCAGGGTAGGTCAGAACAGCCTGCCTGCGCCGGACCTCCAGCTCCTCCTCCATGGTCCGGGCCACAGTGGCCGAGAAGTCCTGCAGGGAGCGGCGCTGGAAGCTTTCGCGGGCCGGGAAAGGCCTGAAATAGGTCAAAGAGGCTCGTCTCCTGTTTAATATGCTGTATTTAGAGCCTGTTGAGTCTTCGTCCATCTCGGAGTCCATTGAAGCTCGGATAGAGTAGCTAATCCTCTTCTTTGGAGGCCTCAGAGCAGATACATACTGGAGGAGAAGAGCAAACCTACCAGTTAATTAAACAGAACATAACATTATTACAACCGTTTGTAAAGCAATATGCGTTAAAAATAAAATCTAATATAAAAATGTAAACATAAAAAATAAGTTAGTTCCAATTAATGGTATGTAAGTTAATACTGTATATTTTTAGTTATAATTCAATTGTACATAAATTTTTCAACCTCTCTTTATCCCCTAAAATGAAATTTTTGCTTTTCTTTCTGTGCATTTAAGACTGATTTTGTGAAATGCGGACCACTATGGCAGGGCAAGGAGGGAGAGCTCTGAGAAACTTGGGACTGGAGTTCTGGGTGGCTTCTGCTGCTGGGTTTTGAAGCACAAACTCCTTCTTTCTGTCATCACACGCTCTATATAAACCACTCCTCTGCCCTCACCTTCTCATGACGAAATTCGCACCCCACCACCTCACCAGCTCCTCCGTCTCTTCCAAATTGTACTCACTCTTCGCTTGGCAAAAGGGGGGGCTTTAGAGCGTGTGATATAGAGTGTGTGATGATGGAAAGGAGGAGTTTGGGCGTGGTCCTTCTCCCAAACTTAAGTTATTTCATAACTTCATATATTTACATGGGGTGTGTCTGAAATGGTCCACTCATTAACTCGTTCCCTGTTTACTACGTAGACTGCTTTATGTAGAACACTATATAGGGGAGCAGTGAGGGTCGACTTTCCAAAGAAATCGCTATGCATTGTAGGGCGTCAACCTGTAGCATCAAAGTAGTGTACATGGGTTGTCCACTAGTTTTACAATGCATTGTGGGTAAGAATATAGTGAACTATATATGGAATCTAACTGTCCACTGAGAATTCGGATAACACTACAGACAGACCGACACCCTGAATAAAACACTAAATGGTAACTAGGGTGTGATTTCAGACACACCCAAGATCTCTGTTCTGATTGGTGGCCCGGTATAGTGCCACATTTAAAAAGCAATATGAGCTGAAACATTTCTTGTAATTGAAGTCTCAATGGATGGAGCTACACTGCTGTAGGCAGCTCCACTGACCACATAGGACCATATGACAGACTGTAGTCCATCTGTTTCTCGGTATACTTTGTTACACAGTTATTTAATGGTCAGGACCCCCACAGGACCACCACAGAGCTGGTATTATTTGGGTGGTGGACCATTCTCAGCAGTGCTGTATGTATATATGTGTCTCAGTTTACTTGTTTGTTGACGGACAGATTTCTTCACTTTCTTCAACACTGATTTCAGTTTACAAGCTTGTCTGAGATTATGTTTATTGCTTGAAGAGTCTGTGTCATCTTAACCCTTAAAAAAAATAAAACCATCAAAAATAAATTGCTTTGTTTATATATTGTACTTACCCGGTGTCTGTCCACTCTGGCCACCAGAGCCAGGTCAGTCGTGTCTGAGATCCCCCCATGGACTATCAGCACCTTCTGATCAATCACTGTTGCCAGGGGCAACCAGCTGAAGATCTTCTGCAGCAGCTTCAGGATGCGCTTACCGTGCATCTGGAGAAGAGCCAGAAACAGACCTAAGAACCTGATTACAGTCAAAACAAAGAACACGCCGGCAACTGTGCATGCTTTAAGCTGCTTCGGCTGAGGTCACGAGTCCGACTGTGTAAAGTAGGTTGCGTTAAAAAATAAGTATGCGTTAAAATACCTGTGATTATTCACGTTTTACTGCTTCTCTTTCAGGATCTGCTCCTACAACATTACGTGTCTGAGGCTCGAGTAAATCTGTCCTTAATCTCTGCGGTGGTCACTCTGATTTATACCATCAGATTGCCAGATTCAGTATTTGACCTACAGAGGTTTGTGTCTAGACATTCGTGAAAAAAATAGGTTGAAAACTTGCCTAAAGCAGAAAATGTGAGTCTTATTTTTAACTACATTGGAAAAATAATGCCTTGAATTTACACGTGTAGGTCACTTTCACACTGATAAAATACTGTTGTATACAAAAATGTTTTGTTGATTTTTGAGAAAAAAACATTAAATGTGGCCTGTGAAAAGGTTATGGCACATTTTATATTTTAAGTTTAATAATTTGAAGTTTAAAATCAGCCAGTAAATAGAAACTGTTTTACTGTTTTTTGTAGAGAATGTGTTAACTGTTGACCAGATGGTGATTTCAAACTTATATATATATATATGTGTGATATATATATATATATATATATATATATATATATATATATATATATATATATATATATATATATATATATATATATATATATATATTACATCATTACAGTTGTTTCCATCAGTAAATGATGTAGCTGCTGCTCAAATGTTTACAGTTTGAGTGATGGATATAAAACCAATTTTGTTGTTGGTATGATGCTACTACTTCACAATGTTTCAACTCAGCAGCAGCCTTTCCCAACTCACTAGATTAGAATATGTGGTCACTTCAGCCAACAACTGTGCCACCATGTTTATTTAAAGACTAAATAACAGCCAATACTGAAGCAGCTAAAGCTGGGGTGACTTTTCGAGGCTGCAGTGCTATAATGACAGTGAAATCCTCTTAGCGGTGGACTGACCTGCATTCACTGTGAAAAAAATAAACACTGGACAAGTGACCTGAGCTCGCCTGGTTAAAGTGCTTTATACACAGTTTAGATTTTCTTAGACATACAGTATATTTACAGCCACTGCTCGCATTTTACATGAGCTGTTCTGAGAAAGCACAACGGCATTTCCTTCATTGTTACATAAAGAGGATGAGGTGCTAACGTGGCACAATAAACAAACTACTGTGGAGGAAATTAGATCCAAGGCCTACCTTGTACTTGCCCAGCACTTCTTTGGTGAAACCGTACCTTTGAAAAGGAAAATTGACAATGCTATTTAAACCACAGTGCTTATACATGCTAGACATGTAGAGTAAATGTTCAAAAGTTTGTGGACACCTGCTCATCCAACAATTCTTCTGCAATTTAAAGTATTGAAAATAAGTTTTCATTTTTTTGCTGCAGTAACAGCCTCTACTTTTCTGATAAGGCTTTATGCTAGATGTTGGAGGGTTGGTGTGAGGACTTGGCTGCATTCAGCCACAAGAGAATTAGTGAAATCAGGTACTAATACAGTTCCACTTGTCCACAGTCCATTGCTGATGCGTAACATCAGACTTCGTGAGCTTAGGCTTATGTGTTGCTGCTCCAAAGTGTTTCACTCTAACAACAATGCTTCTCTAAGGGGATTAAACAAGATGTATCAGCAATGGATCAACCTTAAAGCAGCTGAATTCAAAGAGGTGTCTGGATACTTTTGGACAGGCAATATACCTTTAATGCCTATATGTTGGAAAGCTGTATGTTTTATTGAAATACCTCAAGTTTATTATGTGATCTTCATGATTTCCTCGATTGAGGTGAACTTCTCCAGGGTACACCAACAAGAAGGCAAACAAAATGAGCAGAATCTCAATGGAGTCCTTGCCTCGGTCCACAAAGTCTCCGTTGAAAACGTACGGCTTCTCCAGCGACGGCATCCCATTCTAAATATTAACAACACAATAATCAGGATTCTAAATCACATTCACATGAACTCTTTGTATGTTTCAAATGCCAGTTCTTGCACAGTTATGTCATCTTTATCCATCCCCTGCTTCTGGGATTCTAATTTTAACAACACAGTATAAAATGACCATACTTCTTCTGCACACTTAGAGAATTACACTGGGCCAAAATAAATTGAGGAGTCATCTCAAAAAGTTGCTTAATATCAATTTTTAGGTTCTGCTTAATAGACCTAAGGTCCACGAATAGTGAATCTACACAAAACTAAATCTACATATAAATAATTGTGGCCAATGGATGTTTGATTTGGTCCACCAGAAAGTTGCTAACCCCATCCTCTCACTTAATGACTATATTTACTATACTTACTTACTATATTTATCTAATTAATTCTTATTATCTTTTTTTTATTCTGCTTTTAAAGTATTTAGCAACAAAATACATTGTTATATTACAAAGTGCATTTTAAATACTCAATCTGGGGCGTTTTGTATGTTGTTTTGTCTTCGGGGCTCTCAGGTCATCACAGAACATACACTTTGACACCTTAAGCCAAACAACTTGGCCAGCCCTAGTCTAGATCAACAAGCGTTGTTTAGTCTTTAAACCACGGAACACAATACTTACCTTGTAAAATATAAGTAGCAAGTCCTCTAGTTGTCCGTGCAAGTCACCTAAAATTAGAATATATTTCTTTAGATTGGTGCCAAAACAAAACGGTACCTGAACATGCTATATCAACATTATCTGTCTGAAGCATCAAGATTTTTTTTTCTCACCACATATTGTGATTTCTTTGCTATGGCAGGTTGAGATTCGGTTGATATTTGGCAGAACTCTGAGCAACCTCCATGTTTCACCAAGAAGTTGAAGAACATAACGGGAATGGAGCTGCTACTCGACAACAAAAACACAAACACAAACAAAACACATACACTACATATTTAGAGAAACATGAGTCCAAAGGTACATTTCACAGTGATTTCTTATGTTCAGTGAATTTACAGTCGCATTTTAAAGTTTGATATATACTGAATGTTTTGAGTGTCTACGTGGAAATAAGTTAAGATGAATAAACAAATAAATGAATGATGAAGCAAGGTTTCAATGAAAGAATGGACAAATAAACAAGGTTATTATAGGTACAAGAAATGAACGAGTGACAGGCAGCTACAGAAAGGTGGTCTAGCTTGCCAGTTTTGTTGGCTATGATTGGTGTAATTTGCTAAATTACTCTGAAACTGCATTGTGTGGGCGGGGCATAAGGCATCAGGCTTGTGATTGGTCAGGGGAATGCTTAGGTTAGGACCACCTAGTTCACATGGAGAGATATATGATGAAGAAATATGACGACATAAAAGAGAGATATGATAAAATATATCAGTATATACTGGTCATGTATTTTATTTATGTTTTGCTTTTAATAACATGTAGAAAAGTAATTAAATCAACAAAACTATTTGACCCAGTGTGTAAGGGCTGGCGCGAGGTCAAGG
The DNA here is from genome assembly GCA_021613375.1 of Megaleporinus macrocephalus. Classification (NCBI taxonomy): domain Eukaryota; kingdom Metazoa; phylum Chordata; class Actinopteri; order Characiformes; family Anostomidae; genus Megaleporinus; species Megaleporinus macrocephalus. Next base: position 13,333,862 of record CM038725.1, on the reverse strand, counting down.
CCCCCTCCGGCCACCAGGGGGAGTCAGGGACACTAATCAGGCCTTATTCCACACAGCTGTGCTAGGGCTATATAGCTCCAGTGATCCAGTCACTCAGTGCTGGGTCTTTGCCAAAGTGTTGAGCTAAGCTTCAGGCCGGTAACGTTGGGTATTTGAGGTCTGAAAGCCTTTGTGCTACACCTCTTTTCTAACCTTCGAGGGTGCAAGTGTGGTGACACTGCTCCTCCCTTTCGAGTTTCTCTCTTATTTCTTTCTCTCCAGTCACCAAGCACTCCAATTACCAAGTTTTATTTTAGGACGTTTATTAGTTCAATTTTAGCCCAGTTTATTGGGGCTGCCACTCTTCCAATGGCGTCCTTTGTTCCGACCACTCGGCGCTCGCTCAGTCGTGTAGTGTGAACTGCTGAAAGACGTTCGCCGACCTGTCGCCGAGTGCTCGCCGACTAATCGCAGACGCCAGACAAATATCTAGCATGTTTAATATCTAGGCCAGTCGGCGACTGTGAGTCAACAGCAGCGTCTAGTGGTGATGTGCGGATCGATACTGAAATATCGATACCTCCGATTCAGAATCGGACTTTATCTGCCAAGTATGCTCACACATGCAAGGAATTTGTGTTTGGTTACAGAAGCTCACAGTGCACGATAACTGACATTACAGAAGTAGCACACCCAACCTACACACACTTCTCTGAACTGACTGAAACGCCGACCTGAGGGAAGATACTGGAACAGGTGATGTCCAGGGTGTGATGGATCACGGACCAGAACTTTATGCTCTAAAATCGATTCTCAAATCAAAATATCGATACTTTTGATACTTAAATCATTAGAGGTAATGTATATCATTAGCAGGAACACAGTGGAAAGTAACTAAACTATTGTCTAAATGATACGCGGTTGGTGGGAACTACTTTTTCTTCCACCTGGGTAAGTGCGTGATGCGTAAGCACAGCGGCACGCTGCCCAGTCAGTCACTCAGTATGGAGATGCAATGGCAGAGCGTTAACGGAGTCATGTGTTGAGCTATTTCAGCTATTTCAGCTCCACAAACAGCCAAAACGAGATTTGTGATGTTTGTGGGAAAAACAGTAAGGAGCTGTAGCAACACCACAAATGAGTATAATAAAACAGCACGAAAAAGAGAACTCCGAGCTACAAAAGAAATAAAGGTAAGAGGAGGAAAACCCCTCAGAGAGAGTCTTAGAGTGTCTAGGTAGCTCATATAATGTTTAAAGTAACATTATCTTGTGTCTCTGGTGTGGCTGAATATAATAATTCTTGTGTTAACTGTGAAAGAGACGCTATTCACTCTTTCTAAGTTTGTAAACAAACGTGACGTCGTGGAGCTGCGAGCTGCGAGCGCTGCTTAGCAACAAGAGGTTAGCGTTTTCCCATTGAAGAAGCAGCCTAGCGCTAGCAACAGCTATAGTTAAACGATTAGTTCTCCTTAGGCACTTTATAAATGTCCCGCTCATATGTTTACAGATGCTCGAAATATTATTCATCTGGCAACGAGTTGTTACATATTTCTATCTGGATCACATCCTTTTATTTATGAAATAGGATACGGCGATGACTGCAGGCTACTAAGAGATTTAACTCTGTTATTAAGCTTGTATATTCTTGTTTTACGGAAATAACAACAATAGAAACAAACTATACAATAATTAATAAATAAATAAATAAATAAATAAATAAATAAAAAATAATGGGCCGTGTGGAGTGTGCATGTTCTCCCCGTGCTTGAGTGGGTTTCCTCCGAGCACTCTGGTTTCCTCCCACAGTCCAAACACATGCAAGTTAGGTTGATCATTCACTCTAAACTGCCCATAGGTGTGAGTGTGTGTTGACCATGTGATGGACTGCCAACCTGTCCATGGTGTACCCCACCTTCGCCTGATGACGCCCTGTAATCCGACTAGCGGGATAAAACAGTGGATGGATGAATAATAATAATAATAAAGTAATAATATTAATTATTAATTATAATACGATTTCTATTATTCTTTTTTCCATTATACTATATGGCTGCTATTAATAATAATATAAATACAGTTGTTATTATAACAAAAAGCTCATATCTGCTACATGTAGGTGAGGTATAAATAGACTTTATTTTATTTCACGTAGGTATCTGATACCCCATCGGTATCAGTATCAGTATTGGTATCAGTGATACTTGCCCTGTAATTACTTGGTATCAAATCGATACCAAATTTTGCAGCATCGCACACCACTAGCGTCTAGCTACAACCAATGGGAACAGCGTCACTGTTCACTCAATCTCTCTGCGGCTGGGCGACACGTACGTTTTCATAGAAAAACATTTACCTCCAACTCTCTGCGGAACAGACAGTCCCTGCTGGCCCCGTGCCTTCATCCATCCATCCATGCGTTCAGTTTTTGTGTTTTCTCATGACAAAAATGTGTTTTTGGACCGAAGCCAGATGAATCTGCGATTCTCCAGAGTCAAAGTCGTGTAATTCGTGACCCCGTGTTGCCGATTAGTCATGTAGTTTGAAAGCTAACAACTGAAAGACCCGCGATTACAGCTTAACCAGTCACGTAGTGTGAAAGGCACAAAAACCTGACGACTCAAACAGTCGTGTAGTGTGAACCAGGCATTAGTTATATTAGTATTTAGTATATTTGTGTGCATGCTTCAGTGTATCAGTGTGCTTATGATCTTTCATTTCTGAAGTAACGTTATTGGATCTGAACGGCGAAGTTTGGCATGGTTAAAACACCTACTTGTTTGTTTCTGAAGGCCTCTACGAGATCAGCAGCTTGATCTGCGTTCATTGGAAAGCTTAGCCGTGGGCCTGAGTAGATTTCTGGAACCTCAATGTTCCTGTAGTCGAAGTATCTCTCCCACTCGATGTCCCGGCACACTTCATTTTCTCTGAAGATGTGGGAGATCAGGTTTCCTAGAGAGTGAAACATATTTGATTAACTGACAAACACAGTGGTTTTTAGAACTGCGAGTATGTGTAATCATAGAAGGTCCTTACTTTCAGTACTGGAGGGAGTGAAATTATCCACGAGGTAACCGAGGAAATTATACAGCTATGTAAAGAGAGAAAAAAGGATGATATTATTATGTCCTATTTGTTGCTGATTGTTGGCGTGCTATATTCAACTACATTCTAAGGTCAATACAGTAATTCAAACTAGCCTTGTGTATCTGATGTAATACAAACACATGTTTAATTTTTTTTACCTTGATCTGATCCTGTTGCCCGGTGTACTCTATAGACTGAAAGATGTTCCAGGTGTATCTGCGCCTCATCTCCATGCGGGCCACATACTGCCGGTACCAGCGCTGGATCAGAACTGCAGCTCGGATAGCTTCAGTGGCAATGTGACAGAGTGCATTTAGTGAATTAAATAGATATAAATATGAAGAACAGAAGAGTCACTGGTAGAGACGGTGGTACAGAGTGTTCTGAGACTATCAGATAAATAAAAGTGCTGTACCTAACCTTTCAGAGAACCTGCTGGTTTTAAGATAGCTATTGGAGGAATCAGTTGGACATCCATCACTTTGCCAGCCACCTTCACATGGCCTCTGTTCTGATTGATGCCCTGTATATAGTTCAAGCTGAAACACTCCTTATAACTTTAGCACGTGTAATAATACAGCACTTAACACAATACTTTCACAATGACTATCACTCTATATCTTAACACATCAGATAATGAAGGTTTGGAATTCACTAAAGTGATCCAAATGGGAAAGGCTCTTTTCTTGAGTTGTCTTAAAGCACTGCTTGAGCTTTAAAGAACCCATTTCATGGGAAAAGTTTTTTTTTTTTTTTGATACAAGGATTTGATGTAGTATGTAAACACAGAACCAAACACATTCCATTCACTCCTTAATTCAAACTGTCTACATTTTAAAGATGCATTGGATTCATTGTTTTTGTGATGTCATTTATGTATATAAATCTATTTAACATACAGCGCTTTTGCTCTACATACACGTGCTAAAGTTTTAAGGAGTGTTTCAGCTTGAACTTTATACAGGGCATCAATCTGAACAGAGGCCATGTGAAGGTGGCTGGCAAAGTGATAGATGTCCAACTGATTCCTCCAATCTTAAAACCAGCAGGTTCTTTAAAGGGCTAGGTCTACATTAGACCACACTAGACTCCCCTCATTGCAAGTTTACTGTCTTAGTTGCAGGTTGGAGATTTAGAGAACCTCAGTTTACATGTAATACAAGTAAGAAATCTTTCACTCCCTGTGCAGTAAATCTGTTATCTTTTGCTCATGTAAGTTTTAGTTTATTGTTTTCCTTTCGTGTGTTTTTGTATTCAGTGTGTTCCTGACTGCAACTCAAGTTTCTCACAAGGACAATAAAACGATTAAGCCTCATCAAGCCAATAGCTACTTATTAACTGGCTGCAAGTTTGCAACTTCAGTGACACAGGTTAATGGTCTTGTCTCGTCTCTGGTTAAAGAGGTCTTAATGTTTGCGTGCAAGTGCAAGGCCTCCATTAAAACACAGCCATGTAAAGAGATTTTTTACATGATACACAAACATGCACTACAGAATACACACATATACACTACAGAATATACAAACACACAGTACATAACACACATGTACACTACATAATACACATATACACTACATAATACACACATATACACTACATAATACACATGTACTCTACATAATACACACATAAACACTACAGAATATACAAACATACAGTACATAACACAAATATACACATATATACACTACATAATACACACATATACACTACGTAATACACACATACACCACATAACACACAAATATACACTACATAATACACACATATACACTACATAATACAAACATACACCACATAACACACAAATATACACTACATAATACAGACATATACACTACATTATATACAAACATACAGTACATAACACACAAATGTACACTACATAATACACATGTACACTACATAATATACAAACATACAGTACATAACACAAATGTACACTACATAATACACATGTACACTACATAATACACACATATACACTACATAATATACAAACATACAGTACATAACACACACATGTACACTACATGATACACATGTACACTACATAATACACACATATACACTACATAATATACAAACATACAGTACATAACACACACATGTACACTACATGATACATAAACATGCACTACAGAATACACACATATACACTACATTATATTCAAACATACAGTACATAACACACAAATGTACACTACATAATACACATGTGCACTACACAATACACACATACACTACATTATATACAAACATACAGTAAATAACACACATGTACACTACATGATACACAAACATGCACTACAGAATACACCCATATACACTACAGAATATACAAACATACAGCACATAACACACAAATATACACACATATACACTACATAATACACACATACAGCACATAACACACAAATATACACACATATACACTACATAATACACACATACACCACATAACACACAAATATACACTGCATAACACACAAATATGCATCACATAACACACCCATTATATACAAATATACACTACATAATGTACATAATACACAAATATACACTGCTTAATACACAGATGCTCTAAAATTTACTTTTTAATTGCTTAATATTGTAGTAATAAGCAGACAGTAAATTAGTAGTTACTTGCTATATATATTAGTTACCATATATTGCCTTGATAAGACTTAATATAGGTGTAATAAAAAGCATCTCAAATATTGTGGAAAAAAGAGCTTTAACTAACTTTAAATGACTGACCTTAGTTTTTGTTTACCAATGTAGTAACAAGCAGCTAGTTAATTAAGAGCTATTGACTTTATACGATTTAATACTAAATTGATATCAATAAGAGCCTTTTATTGTCTTTCTCTGACATTTCAAGCCACTCTGCATTTTTGACAAACTCAGCACATTCAGAGGAGAACACACTGCAGTGATGGCGAGGAAGCTAAGGGTGATAAACACCGGCTTGGTAAAAGTATAGCAGGGAGTTTTCCACCATTTTTCTCTTAGTAGGAATCTAGCCACACTTCAATCTCCAGCCGGAAAGTATAACCTCAGCTGAAACTGAAGACTGACAAGTTTTCTTTTTTTCACAACTTGACCACAAAGTCACATCCAATCTCACCTTGACTGACTGAGCACTTTTTTCAGGTGTGACTAACTTGTGTGTTGTTGACAGACTAAAACCTCTAAATGACTCTCTAATCAGATTCTGGCTCGCAGTGAGTGGCCCAAAAAAACATCCTGGTCAATCAGAGGAGGTTGGCCAAGTCCACAACAGGCCATGTCCTAGTTTCTCTGGTGCTAGCGGTCAAGTTTGCCTGGCTGTGATATGTGAGGCTTACTCTAAGAATACTACTACACAGAAAAACAAGAAGAAGAAAATGCTTACTTATGGCCGCTACAGGAGCACGCATGAGGGAGGAAGGAAAGAGTATTTATTCAATGTCAATTAGTAGCTTAAACAAATAAAACGACCCTGAATAGTTTGTGTGTAGACCAGGACATCTGGTTGTACTCTTTATCATGTTATCAACATCATATTCATTATACACAGAAGCATCTACATTCAGACTTTACTAAGTTCAAATGATTGTATCACGTCTAGAAACAAGCATCTACATGCGCTACTACCTGAGATCCTAACCGAGATAATATTTCCATCTGTGAGGAGAAAAACACACAAATCTGTTGTCATATTTAATATTCAACTTGCTGCATGATAGACTAACAGTCATATGCAACCGTTTGAACATTCCTGACCAGATAAGCTAAAATAAGATAACACATCCTCTGCAGGGAACAAACTTAAACATCTTTCTACTATTTTTAATGTACAATTTCTATTTATTTGTTCAGTCAAACCAAGTTAAAGCCCAAAAATGCAGAAAAACAACTCATAAAAAACTTGCTATTTTGCTAATATATAAAATAATATATAAAATTCAGTAAATTAACTGTAATCATGCAGTGTCCTCTGTAGAGGGTGTGTTCACTTATTCTTAAATCAACAAAATGTAACTTGAGGTTGTACAAACCTTTGCATATGTCTGTGTTGACTGCATTGTAAACATATTGCCGCTGTCCAAAGAAAACCATGTATTTCCACTTTTGTTGTTTTTCTTTAGTTTTCTACATCATTTGAACATGACAAATGCTATAAACATGGTGTGAAAGATTTATGTTGAATGGACCAATAGAAAGGCTCCAAAATAGCTTGGAAAACATTCTGGTTCCATTGACTTTCATTGGAAGTAAAGTATGTTTTTGGCCTCCTCTGTAAAGTAGCCATTTTGGAGATGCTTGTTTTTCATTGGACAGTAATGATATGCTCTAACATGCTGCTCCTGTTTAATTGATCATTATGAAGAAACGGATGCTACCTTTGTCATATCGTTTATGGAATTCACTTCCTTTTGTGACCCCACAGCCCATAGTGTCTCCTACAAAGTATGAAAGTCAATTACTAAAAAATGACCAAACAATGAAAATCATTAGAGAACAAGTCATAACATATAATGCTTAAGCAATAATAACTTCAACAATTAATACCAAAATTAAGTGTTATTTGATTTAAAATGCTTAATTCATTGTATTTACTGCTTAACATTGTAGTAATAAGCAGCCATATAAGTAGCAGTTCAGAACCTGAAACGCTGGTTACTTGATGATGATGCTTATTAGGGTAAAATAATGACCACCTAAAATGTTGTACACAATACACAAATAAAACTTCCATAAAATGGTTATTACTCTAACATGTACATATACTGTGGTAATAAGTAGCGTATAACAGTTTACTTATTATGGTTGCACATTGCAATGCATATTTCTTTCTGCCAGATCTTCATCACATAACTTGCCCTGCAGTATTAAAAGTGATGTCATAAAAGTGCATGCCAATCTACTGAACCTCTGCTCCACCAACAGACACAGTTTTGCATACACCAACTCAGGGCAGACCCGCGACCACTACTGCAGTGTTGGTTTGATCAGCACTCGTCTGTTTTGTTGTTTTTTACCATCCCCTCTTTTTCCCCCATAGAGTTCTATACATTTTCGAGCGCACCCAAGCATCATAGTTTCATTAAACCTACACCTCTATTTGTTGTTTATTCATTCCTTGTTCCTTGCACTGCTTGGGCTGGGCAAACGTTCTGCATTTCCATCACCTATATAGTTTATTACAGTGATAACATAAATGTATTATTATTATTATTATTATTATTATTATTATTATTATTATTATTATTATTATTATTATTATGTTGTTGTTGTTGTTGTTGTTGTTGTTGTTGCTGTTGTTATGTACGTATCAGTACAAAAGGTGACATTAATGAAAATCAGAGTGTGAATTAACAGCGCTAATTAAGACCTGACACACATACACTGTTATGTTATAATGCTTTAAGGCTGTATGTGTGGCGGACAAAGCAAATGCCACGCTCTTCCGTGTCGTAATCAGATCCAGGCGACAGTTTAATCTGAGGTCAGTCGTGTCCGCCGCAGCGCTGGCCGGCCTGATTGGCCTCAATCCTTCTTACAGCACACGCAGCGCACCCGTATTGCGGCCAACAACTACTGGGCTGCTCGTGACTGCGAAACCCCAGCCAATCTCAGCACATGCGCATATTACTCTTAGCCAATCCTGACACAGGGGGCGTGGTTTAGCAAAGTGACACACTTCTTTCAGTATTGCGAGGTTTGAACGAGTCACTTGGCAAATAAAACTAATTTAGAGTGAGCAAATGAAAGAATTTTAACACAGTTATTTTTAGTGCAAAGTGTTTTTGTGGAATTGGGTCTTATTAAAGCTGTTTGAGCAGTTTCATTAGTACTGCACACGGAATGAGACAGCACTTTAAGAAGCGCCAATGTCCTATAAAGAAGGTTAGGCTGAAATCTGTTGTTTATGATACATAATATATGATTTTATAGAGTAAAAAAGTATTGAGACCATTTGTGTGTTGACATAGACAGACACTGAGTACTGATTCCCAATGATGACTTGTTTTCAAGCAAAATGCTTAATATATTTTATATCATATCACTTATTAGTTAGCATGAAGCTTATTGATTTAAAACATGTATTAGCCATTTTCTAATGAAACCATCACTAAGTAGTATGATAGTAAATAACTACTATTAGCTACTCAGTAGTTTTCATAAAGATTCTAAATTTTATGCTTAATTTATGCTTCTTTTTAATATTTAATATTACACATTACATAATTAGTAAGTTTAAGCATCAAATAAGTAAATCATATGATTATTATAGATTACTCTTAATAAAATTGAAGCATGAATGTCATTCTTCACTGAAGAATTTTAATTAAGAAGTAATACACTTATCCACAGTTTTTTTCTGTTACACCTCCTACAGTATTCCAGTTTGTCCAAATCTATCATTTATATGTAGTATTTCATTATTAACTTATCTTATTAAAAAGTATAAACTATAATTGTCAGAATTCTGTAGAAACTTGTGTGATTATACTACTATATTTCTTTTTTTACTAAAGTAACTATAGTATGTGTTACTATAGTTCTTTTTTAATTAAGGGTTAATTCTAACTACAGTGATCCATGAAAGGAAAGCTGGGTGTATTTTATAATACTTTACTATAAGTATTAAGTATTTAATACATTACTACAAGTATCCAGAAGGATAACTCACCTGGTGGATGTCTTTTCTCACCGAGGAAATCCTCCGAAAAGCTATGATTTTACTTCCTCCACATTCCATGCAAAGGAACGCCTCTGTTTGTTTCTCCCCATTGATCCCTGAGGTGGCTAATACAAAAAATTCATCTTGTTTGGAGTTGAAGCATGAAAACATGAGGGCTGCATATTTGTCGGCACCTCCACAATCCTCTGTCAGTGACCCACCGTCCTTTACAGAAAGCCACTGTATCTATTAACAACAAAAAACACCCTGTTGTTCTGAATGCACTAGAGTCCTGTACTGTGGCTTCTGCCTCCTCCTGCAGCCGTAGCAGCCTGCTTAATTAAGAAAACAAGCCCTGAGGGGATTAGGGTAATAGCTTGATGTGACTAGACCGAGCTTTATATAGAAAATGGCATTTTGTTAAAGGGCAGCCTTTGGCACTACTAGAGACTTATGTCGTTAGCTAAGTGTAACGTGATCAGATTCTGTGATTAGGATTATGAAGAACATGGCATGGTAAATACTGGATTATTTGTTATTACAAATACATGAAACATCCCTTTAGCTTATTCATACTGACACATTGTTCAGTAGGTGTAATTCTTCAGTTACAGGCCACAGAGTTGCATATGTGGATGAAGGATTTGTATGGCTTTTAAGATCATAGAACTGATAAATAAGATATAGCTTGTGTAGAATAGACATGTGTATACTATGTATCTTGTACAGAATATCCATGTGTAGAGTATCTAATTTTAAACACAATAGGCAATGTGTAGAATGTATCTTGCATAGGTTAGACATGTGCACAATATATGCTGTGAAGAATAGACTTGTGTTGAGTATATCGTGTATAAGGTAGACTTGTGTAGAGTGTATATCTTGTATAGGGTAGACTTGTGTAGAGCATATATCGTGTATAGGGTAGATTGTATAGAGCATATATCGTGTATAGGGTAGATTGTATAGAGCATATATCGTGTATAGGGTAGACTTGTGTAGAGCATATATCGTGTATAGGGTAGACTTGTGTAGAGCATATATCGTGTATAGGGTAGACTTGTGTAGAGTGTATATCTTGTATAGGGTAGACTTGTGTTGAGTATATCGTGTATAAGGTAGACTTGTGTAGAGTGTATATCTTGTATAGGGTAGACTTGTGTAGAGCATATATCGTGTATAGGGTAGATTGTATAGAGCATATATCGTGTATAGGGTAGATTGTATAGAGCATATATCGTGTATAGGGTAGACTTGTGTAGAGCATATATCGTGTATAGGGTAGACTTGTGTAGAGTGTATATCTTGTATAGGGTAGACTTGTGTTGAGTATATCGTGTATAAGGTAGACTTGTGTAGAGTGTATATCTTGTATAGGGTAGACTTGTGTAGAGCATATATCGTGTATAGGGTAGATTGTATAGAGCATATATCGTGTATAGGGTAGACTTGTGTAGAGCATATATCGTGTATAGGGTAGACTTGTGTAGAGTATATATCGTGTATAGGGTAGACTTGTGTAGAGCATATATCGTGTATAGGGTACACGTGTATATAGTTTGTACAAAATAAGCATGTGAAGAACATATTTTGCATAGATTAGACATGTTTACAATAAACATTTCTTAATATAGACATGTGTAGAATATATAGCTTGTGTAGGCTACACATGCAGAATATATGTGTTTTATAGGACAGACGTGTAGAGTACATTAGAGTACTTTATATTGTATAAAGTAGACATGTAGAATATACATGCAGCATATAGAGCTTGGAGAAAAAGGACTAAATGTGTAGATTATATAGTTTGTACAGATTGGATATAGATTGTATATTGTAGAAATGTGTAGGCTAAATATAGAAGTCTTGTATAGAAGAGACATGTGTAGAGTATGTAGCATGTATAGAGTATACATCTGGTATAGAATAGACATGTATAGAATATGTAGCATGTATAGAGTACACATCTGGTATAGAATAGACATGTATAGAGTATGTAGCATATATAGAGTATACATGTGGTATAGAATAGACATGTATAGAATATGTAGCATGTATAGAGTATACATCTGGTATAGAATAGACATGTATAGAATATGTAGCATGTATAAAGTATACATCTGGTATAGAATAGACATGTATAGAGTATGTAGCATATATAGAGTATACATCTGGTATAGAATAGACATGTATAAAATATGTAGCATGTATAGAGTATACATCTGGTATAGAATAGATATGTATAGAATATGTAGCATGTATAGAGTATACATCTGGTATAGAATAGACATGTATAAAATATGTAGCATGTATAGAGTATACATCTGGTATAGAATAGATATGTATAGAATATGTAGCATGTATAGAGTATACATCTGGTATAGAATAGACATGTATAGAATATGTAGCATGTATATACAACTGGTATAGAATAAATATGTATAGAGTATGTAGCATATATAGAGTATACACCTGGTATAGAATAGACATGTATAGAATATGTAGCATGTATATACAACTGGTATAGAATAAATATGTATAGAGTATGTAGCATGTATAGAGTATACACCTGGTATAGAATAGACATGTATAGAGTATGTAGCATGTATATACAACTGGTATAGAATAAATATGTATAGAGTATGTAGCATGTATAGAGTATACACCTGGTATAGAATAGACATGTATAGAATATGTAGCATGTATAGAGTATACAACGGGTATAGAATAGGCATGTATAGAATATGTAGCATGTATAGAGTATACATCTGGTATAGAATAGACATGTATAGAGTATGTAGCATGTATAGAGTATACATCTGGTATAGAATAGACATGTATAGAATATGTAGCATGTATAGAGTATACATCTGGTATAGAATAGATATGTATAGAGTATGTAGCATGTATAGAGTATACATCTGGTATAGAATAGATATGTATAGAGTATGTAGCATGTATAGAGTATACATCTGGTATAGAATAGACATGTATAGAGTATGTAGCATGTATAGAGTATACATCTGGTATAGAATAGACATGTATAGAATATGTAGCATGTATAGAGTATACATCTGGTATAGAATAGACATGTATAGAATATGTAGCATGTATAGAGTATACATCTGGTATAGAATAGATATGTATAGAGTATGTAGCATGTATAGAGTATACATCTGGTATAGAATAGATATGTATAGAGTATGTAGCATGTATAGAGTATACATCTGGTATAGAATAGGCATGTATAGAATATGTAGCATGTATAGAGTATACATCTGGTATAGAATAGACATGTATAGAATATGTAGCATGTATAGAGTATACATCTGGTATAGAATAGATATGTATAGAGTATGTAGCATGTATAGAGTATACATCTGGTATAGAATAGACATGTATAGAATATGTATGTGTGGTGTAGACATGAGTGGAATATACAGATTGTAAACTTTAAGGCAATGTAAAAAGATTTTATTCCAAGTATTTTAGGACCATTTCTTTTGGTACATTCATCATAAAATGTTCATACAAGTGACAGCTGCTGTTTTCAGACATAAAAAAATTAAATGAAAAGAAGTTGATGAGTGGCCACAACAACATTTTGACAGTGACAGGGTTAACAGCATTAACAATGTTGTGAATATGACTGTTTGCTATGAATGATAAAAGGTTTACATAACTATGACAAAATACATGGGAATATGACATGGGTGATACCGTGGCCAACCTAAGGTAGTAAGAACTGTCATTATATCATACACATACAAAGCTTCTGTTTTCAAAATGTAAGGCACTGTCTTTATGCTCATGTGTCCAAATCCAATCCACAGTTAGATTTCAACAAGTTAAAATCAGAAGGCTCTCACAGCAGCAATATACAATTGATAGTAACTATAAAATCCACAGCTTCACACTGTCACAGTGCCAGTGAGTGAAGTGCTCAGCTCATTCACATTACATTGTAACACTGACTGGGTTTTTAACTAAAACTAGTTCTTTTCCACCACAGTACAAATAAAATCTTTTCTTTGCAATCTTTGCAATTAAACCTGCTCAGTGTTCCAGGTGAGACTGTCGGCTACACTCTTAAAATGACTCATCACATGTCTGTGAAAAGAGAGAAAATAAGGTCAAACTTGAGTTTAATATTACTGGTGAAATCAAAACCTTGTTAAATGTAATTTAGATGTTTGCAGCATCTCTATAGCTACACCAAACACAAGCGTGTGGGGGCACATTAGTCATGGTATTTCATGGAAAACTATAATCACACTAACTTCCTTAAAATTTTTCCCTTTTCAGCTACTGGATTATAGTAAAAGATTATAGGATGGATTGACTTGATAAACTCTACAGAACAGCTATTAGCCTCTTATCCTATTATATGACTGTCAAAGGTGTGGATGAATGCTTGTTGTGACTTAAATTAATATTACAGCATCATTCAAACTAATCTCTATCTGTCTGTAGTTTGTTTTATTACAACAGAAAATATCCACGTTATGCTTTACTTTATGTATACAGCCTTTGGTGTCGATCAGGCTAAAGTGTGGGGGACTGGAAAGTGTTCCTATTCTCATTGCGACAAAGAGGGTGAGGGTGTTGTATGAAATGACCAGAAACTTTGCAGACTTTGCTTTAAAGCTCAAATAACAGCATATAACACAACCATTTCTTTACTTTTACAGAATCTTTGCACATGAAACTAACATGTATATTTGTATGCAAAAGCTTGAATACCCCGTTTACTCAGGAAATCAACTAAATATCAATAAGCCTGGGGTGCCCAAACTTTTGCACACATTATAACATATATAAATTATATGATTTTGATTTTACAGCCTCTACCTTGCACTTTATGTTATGTTAAATGTCTTGTTAAATGCACTGTAAGGATTGCTGATCAGTTTCGGCTGTACTCTGTGCAATGATAATAAAGGAATCTTGTCTACAAGACTAGATCTGTGGAAATGGTTATGGTGACTACTGACTGCTTGTTAGCATCATCGGTGTAGCATCTCCATTTTAAAACTAAAAAAGCAAAATTCAGACACAAAACATGTCTTGATGATTGACAGCATTGACAGATTTATTATGAGTAAGAATTATGAGTAATGGGTAAGCCGTGTTGTAACTACCAGTGAAAATCAGTCAGAATAGCTTTAGTGATAATTTGCACCTACACTAAACATGTTTGAATTCTACATCACTTTGAGACCCTTTTAATATTTAGCTCTGCTGATACACTTAAAGACAACCACAAAGTGCATTTAAAACTCTGTCATAGAGATCTGACCTGATGTCAAATGCAATACATTGTAGTGCTAGTTTTACTTAGACTTGTCTTCAGGCTGTTAAGTAGATAAACAAATGGTGGGATGTTGCCCCACTAGGTGACCTCCTGACACCTCAACAGCGCATTCCTAGAGTTAAAGCCTTATCTTACACTTGGAGACAATGACGCAGCATGCCACTATATAAGCATATAAACTATATAAGATGTATGGGGCACAGAAACAGTGATATATGCTCTCACCTCTCTGACCACACTTCTGTACTCCTCTGGGGCAGCTGCACTCATTACTGTTGTATAGACTGTAATGCTGGACACCAGAAACACAGAAGTTAGCAAACAATCTAATGATTAATGGCCTAAGTCACCAAAATAATTATTCAGGCAGTGCATTCGAGGAGTAATAATACATCACAGGGAAATGTAGCTGTAATATATATTAGTGTATCAGCTGAACAGTTGCATTATTAGTGCTGGGTGCTTTTGTGAGATTCAGCATGCTGACATTTCCCAAATGCAACTCACCAGACAAAACATATTTACAGAAAGGAAACTCTATTATAACTGACATAAGCCTAAGAACCCAGTTCTAGATTGTGAAGTTGCAATAAAACAAGAAAGCAAATACATAGTAAATTCTGTTTAACCTGTTATACTATAACGATGAGCGAGACAAAGAGGCGGGAAACAAGAAAATAAACTGACTTAAATTAATACATTTAACCAACATGCAATAAAGGAACCATTAAACAGAGCCTGCAAAACAAAGCAAACACACAACAAACAACCGAGCTATAGACTAGAAACAAAAAGCACAGTAACAGACACATGAGGGAGGGTAAACAAAACGGGAGAAGCAGACAAGTGCAGGGCATTACTGGATTAAATTTATTTTTTTTTAATGAACTTTGTTTTGTTGCAAATATCTGCTCATTCCAAATATAACAACTACACCACTGTTTTACATCATCTTTCCTTGTAAGAGCACTTAAAACATTTAGGGATTGATGACACTAGTTGATTACAGTTGGTTTTGAATAGTTATCCCTGTCATGGCCTAATACAGCCTCATATATTACACGGTCTGGTTTCTAAAACTTACATTAGTAGTAATCTGAAGGATAATTTTTTTTTGTTCTTTGGCACAATTTTTTGTTCTCGTCAGGCCACATAACATGTTTCCAATGTGCATCAGTTCATTTTAGATGAGCTCTAGAGAAGTCCAGAGAAGTCGGCAATATTTTCGAATATCGCTGTTATAGGGCTTCCATTGTATTTGAATTTGTGGATGCAGTGATTACTAGTGTTTACTGACAGGGGTTTGTGAATGTATTCCTGAGCCCATGTGGTGATATCTATCACAGAAATGTGCTGCAATCTGTGAGATTAATGGGCATTCAGTTGCGATTTCTGACTGCATAATACACACACAGTTTTCCAGGTTGCCTGAATCTTTTGCTGATATTCTGCACTGCAAAAAGTAAAACCCCCTAAAAGTCTTGCAAATGCACACTGAGAAACATTTGACGTGCCTCAAGCCATCCTTGCTTATAAAGGACTTTGCTCCTTTAATAACCAGGGATGACTTCATCAGTCTTCTTAAAATTTAGCAATGCCACTATCCCTAAATTGAGCCAGTCCTAAGATTGCTGGAGGCATTAATTTTAGAATAAGTAAATATTTTTAAAAAACAGTTGATAACACATTACATATCTGTAACATTACGTTTCTGTACTGCTGTTTGAATATGGGTCAAAGGATTTGGTCCCATGACTCATCTGTTCTTGTGTAGCTGCCAAGTCTTCTACAGTTCCTCTTTACTGCAGTTATGAGTGCCGTTTCTTAAGTAAATGGAAAATGTCCACATTGGGGAAGTAGAAAGCATCTGCTACAAAAGCTGAAAACACAGAGGAAGTGAAAGCCCACCTAAAAGCACTTTAAAAGACCATGTGAGTGACAGTCTAACATAAGACCACAAAAAACTTACTTCTTACCTGTTACAGACTGGCTCTACTGATAAAACCTAAAAGGAAAAAGAAAAAGGGCTGTAGTTAAATCACACAACTCTCACCCTGCTGATGTCAGTCAAAAGGTAGAAGAGACTATAAAGCCCATTCAAACGGGCCACGTAATGTTGAACTGAAAGCAAAAACCTGCCTGAGTCCTAAGAGCTAATGATGACAAAGCTATTCATGTGATGATGACTGATTATTAGTGACTTACATTTATTTACAAACTTTCATTTTCAAATTTACGAATCAGGCAACTATACATCTAATTGTTTCCAGTTAGAAACATAACCATTTTGGTTCAACAGTGTTTTTTTTATTTTTTTAAGCCATCAAAATGTTATTATTGAAAGATTGTGCATTGCTTATTATTGTTGCATATTTTGTGTTATTATTGTATTTGACCTATTTTAAAAACTAATTTCTCAAAAAATTGCTCACAAAATTATGATGTACTAATACAATCAGCAGTGACTAATACAATCAACGGCGTTTAATATGATCCACAGCCCTGCTTGTGATATGCATGTCAAGAAAAAAACCCAGAAAATGCCCAGGCTGGTTGGTCAGGCTGGGGACCTTGTGTCCTCTGATAACATTTACAAAGAGCAACAGTCCAGTTGCCATGTTTGGTCCTCCAGCAGAATTTGCACAATAGCATCTTTGTTTGCGACACAATGATACAATGCCTCCTTAGATCGATTCAAACTGACGCAACTGCTCTTCAAGTCAGAAATGTAATATAGCTATTGTTTATTCATTTGCCCAGTATTGAATCAGGCTTATACAGAACCCTATGATGAAATCAAACATTAAGACTTAAAGAGACTGCTGTGTTTACCTGATAAAGAGAACGTGTGTTGATGTTATCTTGACCCGTAGCGTTCAACGCTTTCATAGCCATGTTTCTAGAAAAGCACAATAAAGTAAACATATGCAGAAACAGATACAATAGCATGACAAGAAATACAATGAATATAGTCCCTGTCTAATGGAAAACAAGTATCTCTAAAATAGGAACTTTACTGAAAGGAACTTTGAAAGTAAACAGTCTTTACTTTCAATGCAAGTCAATGGAACCAGATTTTTTCCAGGTGATTTGGAAGCATTTTAATTGGTCCATTTATCATGGCAATTGTAGACAATGTCAATGACAGCTATTGTGTTCAAATGAAGATACATGTTTTTCATATATATCTTATTAATTAATGCTCAAATAAGTAAAGAACACACCTTCTAGGATCAGTTTTGGGTGGGGGCAGCCAGTGGTCGTAGTTCGTCTCAACAAGGTACCATCTAGAACAAAAAAGCATAAATAAAGGTGAAAATTATGATACCAGTACATCCTGACATATACAGGCAGCTGCTGTCTGATATAAGGTATTCTGATGAGGTATTCACAGGTTTTTTCAGTAAAGTATTGTGTATATATAGAGCACAAAATGAAAAAAAGCCTTGATCTGACAATAATTTCTGCCATGCCAGTTTTATTTTCTTTTTTTAACAGGTTTTTTTTTCTTGGGTGGGGGTCTCTGGTGAGCAGGGGGAATGGGGGCTGTTCTATACCTGAAGTTGTTATTTATTTATTTATTTATTTATTTATTTATTTATTTATTTATTTGTCATTGTTATTATTATTATACTTTTCTCTCATTGATATGATCACTCCTCCCCCATGTTAAAATAAAAACAGTTGTTCAAAAAAATTAAGGTTGTAAGGTATAAAAGAGCGCATCTTGCAGCATCATCATGGCCCTCCATGTGTCTTAGTCTTTGCCGACGCTACACTATCACTTTTTTTATTTGCTGCTGAAGGTGGATTGTTGCTGAGAGCGGGAGGTGGCGGTCACATTCCAAGAGGTTCAGCCATCGCTGCATTTACACCTCTACTCATTGGCCACCTGTCCTTAAATGATCCAAGTACAGGTGGCAACTTCAACATGATTGGCAAAAGGATTGAATACGTCATCAGGGCAGTGATACTTCTTCATTCTCGGCGAAGTGGTATGGGTCAGGGCTTGCTAGTTAGTTAGCAAGCTAACTTGAGTAGATATCTCTGCAACACACTATATAGACGTCTTTGACATATCGTCATAACTGTTGTTTCTTCACATTCTGTTAATAAATTTGTTTAATTTTAAAATGTTTTAAACAAACAAATCACTGTGAAATCACTGTAATTCACATCCACCAGTAGAAATTAATTATTAATTATTATATGATGTCCAATACATTAATTAGTAATAAAAAGTCCAATAAACTGTTTTTCCACCAAGACAGGGAGCTTGTTGGCAGTAAGCTATGGTCTCCAAACAACATACCAGTATGTTTGTTGCAGTAACTACTGGTTTTATAATAAATGTAAAATACGTTGGTGCTTACTGTCCCATTTTCCAATCCAGAGGCCATATGTCTGCAGGGCCGCTCCGGTCTCTGGTGATGACGACGCCCTCATTTGGGTCAACTCCACCAACGATGTAGTACACATCGGTGATGATGGGCACTTTAGACAGTCTCATCACTGCATTGTGGAAATCTGTGGCCTCCTCAAGAGTCTCCATGCACAAACACAAAGACAGTGGCTATTAATCACAATAGCGTACATTGCAGAGATACATGACCATATCTATATATTAATAACAACAGTCTTCAGTTTAATTCACTTTAAGAGTGTTGGAGTTCCTTCAAGCACTATTTCTGTTGGAATTAAGGTTAGACTGTTATAGACGGCTTGGATGATATTAAGGGCCCACAGCTTTATTGTATATATGTTATATAAATAACAAAACCACATTCAGGAAATTGATGCTTTTTAAGGCAATAATGTAACAGAAACCCAGAAATGTCTTTTAACAGAACAGAGATGTCTTTTAAATATCATAAGACGAGTCATGTTTAACCCTTTGGTGCACAAACTAAGCAAACCCCTTGTACACAACATGGGTAAAACATGACCCCTATTCATTTCCCAAGTTATTTTATGTGTTGCTGAGTGTCTCTTTGGTAAATCTATTGAAACCAGTTGATTTCATTATTTAATATTTTGAGTGTTCATTAAAAAAATCTTGTTTTTGATAATTATTTTAATTCTTATTTACTCCATGGGCAAAACTATGTTCCAGATTGCAAATGTTAATAGTTACTATCAAATTCTATAGTGAATACATAAGTCAATTCTGTCCCACACTGTGTATTAGAAGTGATACAAAAGTGATTTTTATTTAAAAAGTTACAAATCTAAAACTGAAATCAGGATTTGTAATAATCAAAAACAAGTAAATTGGGGACTTCATGAAAGCTTGAATGATGAAATGAATATATATAGAAAATAAAATTTTAGTCGAGTGACTTTTGACCCACTTCTGGTATCATCATTATCATTATTATCATTATTTACCTCTCTGACCAGCCAGCTAACAGGAGAGCTCTTCAGCAGAAATGCTGAGATGACATTTTCCCACCAGTGGCCTTTATCTGGAGCAGGAAAATCGAGCAGTTAGTCGGACGAATGCAAAAACAGGAAGTGAGGTCAAGTCAGAACACATACATACCTCGTTGGTCCCCTGACACAGTAAACTTGTTTGCACTTTGCCCGGTCCATAACCCAACATAACCAGCAAAAGAGGTGCCCCTATAGGCCACCTGGAAAAGATAAACCAAGAACATGTGAGTAATACAACAGAATGATAAATGTGATCTGAAAGGTCACACACTTATAACACACGCTTATAATGCAAATAGTCTTTAAAGTAAAGTAACATGTCTGATGTAGAAGTTACATGCATTAAGATCGCCTCCTACCTGTCCGTTTTTGATGAACAGGATCTCAATAGTAAGATTTCGGAGGATATCATGGGGGTAGTCCAGGTTTCGGCCATGGTAAATATTTCCCTTAGGGTTCTGAGCCACAATACTGGTACAGAACCTACAACACACAAAGGAAACCAGGCTAATATACACTAACACACTAATATATAAACTGGCTCATAGAATTAAAACTTGTAGACCAGCCGTTTAAATCTTTCCAGCTGTATAAGTATGTACAGAGCACAAACCAACGACCACCCTTTATTTTTTCAATCCAAATGGTAATTATGTACATGCTCTTTATTTTTGGTGTCAGAAAAAAATGTATTTAAAAAAAAGCATGTATTTAGCAGAAAATTCACAATCAAGTCTTCTTGTTTCATTATTTTATGTGTTCACCATTCGCCTTTAATACAGCTCGAATACTTTTCTGAAGACTTGCTTTCAGTTATCGGAAACAAGAGAAAAGCTTGACTTTCTTCTGTCTCTTAAAGATGAAAGGTGACAGTTGGTTTGGTCGATTATACTTTAATTTTTTTTTATTGTATTTAAAGGCCAATTTGACTGGAACTGAAATAAATGGGTGGACTATGACATCATATATTGTCCAAAGAAAAACATGTATCTGATATGATTTTTATTTTTCTGCATCATTTGAATGCAACATCTGCCGTTTACATTGTGTGAAAAAATTCATAATTAACGTACCAATACAATAAATTCTGGTTCAACTGACTTAGCTTAAACATAAAAACTGTTTTTGTCCTCTTCTGTGAAGTTGCTATTTTAGAGATACTTGTTTATCTTTGGACAGTGAGGATATGTTGTATAACGTACTATAATGAACTAAATGCAGGGTAAGTGCGCAACACGTACGCTGAAATTTCGTAGGCAAAGTTGAGAAGGACAACGTCAGCGATGTCAGACTGATAGTATGAAGCCATGCCCCTGATCTCGCCCGCGTATGGCTGCGGTACATACTTCTCCAGGGCTTTCACTATAGGGGCGACAGCATGATGCACCCATGTTGGAACAGTGGATCTGTAAGAAGACAAAAATATCATACAACAAAATTAAATAAACGTATTCAAGCATACTGGTGTAACGATATGCTCAGCCTACAATTTGATCTGATTCATGATACCAGATCCACGATTTGGTATTTCTGTGAAATTCTGTAGTTAATGTGCATGTAGTATAACCAGAATCATGTCATTGCCAAACTTTCTAATGACACTAGAGCTGGGAGGCAAGAGGGGTGCTGGAGAGAGGTGCTGACTGGTGCTGGTTATTTCCAAAAATTGGTGTTTAAACAGTGCAGTTGCAGTAGCTGGCACAATTAATAGAATGTACATTCTCCACAATGCATTGGCACACCTCCGCTATGCACACTGCCACTGTTTTGTATTGCAACGTCATGGTTTTACAACACCTGTTCAGGGACTGTATTTAGTCTAGTTCAATAAAGAAGCTTATAAAAATATTCCCCCTAATAATCTTTTCTCCTTATTGCATATAAGGAAGGTAGTAAGTTCCATTTACTGAGTCCCATTTACTTTTAACTGATTTGTAGCTTTCAGCAGAGCTCTGCTTCTACTTTCACTTCTATATTTGAGAGGTTATTTAGTTCCTAATTTCTTTCTTTTTTTTAGTCTGATTTTGTACTTTTCTGTTGATTCAGCTCTACTTACTTACTTAGTGCTTTGTTTTTTGCTCACACCGCTCACTAACCAGTTATATTTATTTATTTTACATCAAAAGGATCCAGAAACGAAAGCCTTTATGCCTTCTGTTCAAGTGCTGAACTACACGCTGGGTGAACTAATTAGTAAAACTTTAAGTTGGCTTTGTTAGAGTTTATTCAGTAAATAATAAGGTTCTAAGCTGCGCTGCTCAGCTCTGGCTGGGTTTAAACTTTCTTTCAGCACCTCTCCATGCGCTACTGCTTACAGAAAGAGAAGCAACCAAACCCCCCCCCCCCCCAATTTACAGAGGTGCAACAGAATCCCCCCCACCACCCCACCCCCCAAAGCGAGCAGACCAGTCAGTCAGTCAGTGTACTCACTCGATCACCTCTGCAGCTGCTTTTCGTAGGAAATCTTTGTCAAATATCTTGAGAAGTGGTTCCCATCTCTGCTCTGCAGGCACGTCCAGGCTGATGTTGACCACAGGCGGGGAGAAATCGCCCGCGCACGCTGCCACTCCGATCACCGCCCAGAAAATCAGTGCTTTCATGGTGCAAAGTCTGCAGTTACTCAGCCCCGAGCTGAGCTGAGAGCTTTAACGCTGCGTGGTGGCTTCTCTGACCGCTCCGGAGCTAAAACCACCATCGCTCTGTTAACTTCCGTATTGAGGAGCGCAGACACAGTCGGGCTGGAGTCGCTGCAGCCAATGAGCACCACTTTAACCCCGCTTTAAAACCACCACTAGAGGGGTTCATGAATAATTTACAGAGATCAGCTGAGCAGACATGTGCGCTTTCCTGATAAACAGGAATTCCCCGAGCAGCAGCTCGCGTTTTAGGAACTTTAGGTAACTCGTCCCGCAGTTTTATCAGATATCAACTCCGTGACACTTCACATTGTCTGGTCTGATTGTGTGATTCGGGCTTGTATACGGTTTTTTGATCGGATGCCCAGATTTCGGATTTTTTCCCCATAAAGGATGAATAAGATGGAAAGGTGCACCCCACTGTTTCGGGGCAGGGCAGACCCCCGACCAGGACTGTAGTGTTGTTTCGATCAGCACTCGTCTGATTGTCTTTTTTCCATCCCCCTTTTTCCCCATAGAGTCCCATTCATTTGGCCCTAACCAAAACCCTGTTGTGTGCTTTGACCTACAGTCTCCAAACTGCATGTACTCTCTCAGGGCAGATCCCCAAACTCTGATCCACAGACATTATTATTATTATTATTATTAGTAGTAGTAGTAGTAGTAGTATCTTTATTATTATTATTATTATTATTATTATTATTATTATTAAAACACTTATGTATTAATAAAGACCGTATACGATGTTACTAAAAAAAAATAGCGTATTTCTGTATACCCAAGCTTTGGGAACCTCATGTGACATCATATTCTTATTGAATCCTATAGTGTAATTGGCTACTGAAAACCTTTATTTTGAATACCGTACTATAATAACACGTTCTGATTGGCTACTGGAAACTCGGGTTCTGATTGGCTACTAGTACCCAGCGTTCTGTAAACCCTCTTTATTATTGCCTAGTAGTGACCTGTGTTTAATGTGATTACTCAGTTCCATTATGAGGTGATTGTTGATGCTAGTAAGATGTATTGATAACTGGTTTGATTAATAATGTAATTATTGATTTAATTATGATGCCAAGAGATTATATCCCTTATGTGCTTCTGGGATTTTTTAGGAGCTTCTCAATTTTTGTCTTAAGATCCACATTGCAACATTAATAAAGTGCAAAATACAGGAGGTCCTGGGAGGTCCAGCACCCTGTAATTAACATAATTAATTAAAATTCTGGATGGTCCATACAAATCTACTTATTATGAAATTATGTTGTTCATTGGGGAAAAATAAACTGTTAAATATAAAATAAAACAAAGTCACTTGGAAAGCTTCTGCCTGTCTCACTGTTCTGTCTTAGGGTGGCGCTGTAGCAAACTGATTTACCCAGTTTTTCCATACAAGGCAGGCTGGCTATGCCTGAAAAACCTCTGGAAGACAAACAAGAAAACAGACAAAATAAAGCAAAAAAGTTTTACATTATGCTGTAGCATACTTCTAAATCTGTCCAATTTTGCAAAATATGGATGAATTTAGTAAACCCTTACTCATTTCTCAAAAAAAGAGAAAATAAAACCTAAAACATATCAAATTCCAGTAGAAGAATGATTTAATCAGGAGCCGGACTTAGAGGTTAGAACTCTGTCGGGTAGCAGTGCTACTTCTTCATCCTCTAATGTTGGACTGATTTGACTCAACACTACAGTGAATCACTATCATGTCTTGCGGTATAAAGTGAGACTGGACAAACTGGGGCTAACAGGTTAGCATGCTAACTTCTGTAGATATCTCTGCAAGATGCTAGATAGATGTCTCTGACAAGCTGCCAAAACTGTAATTTCTTCACATTTTGTAAGCAGTTTTAGATTACGTTAGGATGTTTTAAAGCAAAAATAATTTTTTTTTTTAAAAAGACCCATTTTACATATTGCTCCTTTAACTATATAGAAAAAGTGAAAACACACTGTTAAAGCTAGCTTAGGTTTGAATCTTTCATTAGCTAAGCTTGCTTTACAACACACTGCTCCAGAAACCAGACCAGCCCTTCAAAATAAAAGTCCATGAAGAGTAAAGCATCATACATCATGCTAAAAGTCCTTAATAGCTGGAAATAAATGAAATTAAAATTCTTCTTTCTTTAAAAACCGATTGAACACAGTATGCACTTTATATGAAAGATGTAATGGGTTTTTTCCTCACATTTGCGTGGGCTATTCTGTAAAATCTGTTCTCTGCACTTCTTTAGTGGTGGGCATTACTTCCCCTAATGGCGAAATCGAGCAACAACAAGGACGTTACACAAGCAAACACCAGCAGCTGTTTTTCTGTAAAAAAAAAAAGGAAAACGCACCAACGGCGCCACTCAGCGTGATACTGGGGGAAATGCATGTCTATGCTTATATACACTGCATTGATATAATTTATATAATTTATATGATTAATATAAACCCTGTGAAAGCGGCTTTGTGCCTCCCTGACGTCTGAGTCACCGCGCATGCGCCAACAGCTGTTTTCATAACTTGAGCGGAGTCAACCTGAAGGTACAGTTTTCAGTGCGCGGCTCACAGCGAGCGTTTGCTTTGTTTCAGTGTGAGAATAAACATACAGCTTCTGCAGGACCTTCTTCTTCTTCACTCAGAAACACGAAGGACGCGGACGGTTTCTGCACATCTGCAGGTGAAGACGTTCACGCAGGATTCCACCCGTGTAGCCCCCGTAAGTTGATGTAATCATAATACATCTGATATATGTGCGCTCGTTCAGTGTACTATAGGTGGGATGCATGCACAGCCAGGGCGAATATTGTATATATATACAGAGTTATAACTTAATATGCTATTATATTTGAACTGTACGCTGAAACAGTGTTATATCAAATAAAACCTGCGTTATATAACAGACACTCAGGGTCGTTTATAGGCTATTTTAGTTTATTTGTGTTACCCCAATGTTACATGACACAGTTCCGGATATATATCATATGGATGACACTAGAGGGCGCTTTATCTGCTTCTGTGTAGAACTGCTGTCATAAGATCGTTTGTGAGATCAACTGTTTTTTAATTTTAATGTTAACAAATCAGAAGGGTATTTTAATAAACTCGGTCTTTTGGACACACTAATGTTACTAAAAAAGAAAACTAAAGAAAATTCAAATTTGATTATGAATAAAAGTATGAAAATGGCATATAATGAAAGGAAAATCAATACTGGTGGATAAACATTCATAGTAAAATTGATCACCAGTTAGAACAAGTTCTGTGGCATTTTCCTTATTCCTTATAATCTTGACATTGGACACGAAAGAGTTAACAAGTAGATTGCTAGGTGGTACAGCATTATCACCCAACACAACACATGACACAACACAAGCTAAGATCCTGTGTTCTTGTACTACAAGTTTTACTAAACACCAGTTTTGGTTACTACTGGAGTTCAGGGTTCTTACAGGTTTCACCTCCAACCCAAATATGTCACACCTCAACTAGGGACTTCTGATAGGGCTGGGCAGTACTGATAAAATATATAACTGTATCAGGTATTTAAATTTGCATTAATAAAGTTAATGCCTCCTGAGAGCTCCTCCCCTCTGACAAAAGAACGTTGCACAGGCCTGACATATTTTCTGACTGATTTAAAAATTATACACAGTATTGTGAAGGTTATCCAGACCGAAAGCTTGTTTCCAGACAGAAAATTTAAGATTAATTCATTTATTTTTTAATGCATTCTTTGAAGCGCTTACCAAAAGCCATTCTCTGCAATTAAGGTGTTTTTGTAATTGATTGTTCTACTAAAACTAAAAGTGAGCAACAACACTGGCATGCCAGTGAAGATGATGTATGATGGAGTTAGAGATACTAGGGTGCCTGCTAGTCTGGGTCATGAAGCAACTCCTAACTGGTCATCTTAACTGTTAACAGAGGAACTTGACTCGAGATGAAGATTGCCGTCCTAGGTGCCACAGGGCAAACGGGGCAGCAGCTGGTAGGCCAAGCTCTACAGCAGGGCCACATTGTCACAGCCATCGTGAGGAATCCTGGAAAACTGACTATAACCCATGAAAACCTCAAGGTAATGACAAGCTTGGTTCTGTAGCTGAAGTATGAAATGTGTTTGTAGACTCTGGGCTCTTGTTTATACCCCATGTAAACACACTTAGTAGCTAAGCGACACTAAGAAACATGTTCATGCATTTCTTACAAGCAGAGTTGTTGCAGGACTTCCTACAAAAACTGTTAATCCTCTCTGTACAAACAGCAGCAGCCTGGATCCTAACAAAGACAAAAATGAGAGCTCATATCACTTAGTATTAAAAGAGCTGCCCTGGCTGCCCATATCTTTTAGGATGGATGTTCAGGTTCTGCTACTAGTTTTATGGCTTTATGTGACCTTAAGACACTGCTTACCTCACAGTATGCCTATCTGGCATGTGATCTTAGATATGCAGATACAGGCCTTCTGCAAAGTGTGGCCTTATTCAGTTTTTATGCTTCTGTGGAATTCAATACTTGTATTACACAGTCAAGCTCAGTGCAAACTTTTTAGAAACATTTGAGAATATATTTCTTTGATTTA
This sequence comes from Megaleporinus macrocephalus, assembly GCA_021613375.1. Lineage (NCBI taxonomy): Eukaryota > Metazoa > Chordata > Actinopteri > Characiformes > Anostomidae > Megaleporinus > Megaleporinus macrocephalus. The sequence continues at coordinate 13,306,168 of CM038725.1, read as the reverse complement.
ACATTTAATTAAAACTGTATTTCTTTGATATAGTTTTTTAATTTGGTCTGTCTTGTCCTATATGAGTTAAGATAATACTCAAAATTTCTTCTGTTATTGTTGATACCCTTCTGTAAGGTAATTTGAGCTGCTACCTGCATCAGAAGTACATTATAAATAAAAAATATAATAATATTATTATTATTATTATTATTATTATTATTATTATTATTAAATTCAACCCCATTTCCAAAAAGGTTGTGTAAAATGTAATGAAAACAGAATACAATGATGTACAGTTTTAAATCATGTGTTTTAATGCAGTGCTGGCTGAGGGACCAAAGATCACGGCCACTAATATTAGTTTTGGGCCTTGTCCATTGCATACAGCTGTCTGGATTCTTTGAATTTATGTACCACAGATGATGATTCCTTGCTCTTTTATGTTAAGAAATGTTATCATTGAACTGTTGCACTATTTGCCTATATATTAAATCCAGTTGGTTTTTCACAGCTCGACCAGTCTTTAGTTGTTGAAACGTGTTGCTGGCATCCCACTGCCATATATGTTTCCAAAATGTTTACAGTTTCAACATTTGATATGTTGTATTTATACTTCTCAGCTTTTTTGAAATGGGCTTTTAAATCAATACCATCTCACATACAATGCAATAGAAGATGTAATGTTATGTTATTACAAGCGCTGATAGATGAATTCTCATGGTTGTGGGATATTAGGATAGCACAATGAACAAGTTTGAAGAACCTATACAAATACTGGTATGTTATTATTTAAAGCCATTAATGTTAATTTAAAGCCATTAAATCATTTACAGCCGAATCAGTTTTACTAAAAAACATATTGTAAATGTACAAGTGTATGCAAAAGTTGAAGCATCCCTAGTCAAACGACATGTTATGTCAAGTGTAAAACATTAACAAATTCACCACAGAGAACACTCCACCTGTTCAAATGTTATGCCACTTTTTATATTTGATGTTTTTTTTCCTACTGTGCACTCAAATTTCAATGTTACATGTAAGTTTATTTGCTGAAGAGGTTTTTTTTATTTTCTTATTTTTACTCCACTTTTAACATGTGTTGTCAGCCCTCATACATTACACATGTCTTTTAAAAACAGGCTTTGCAGGGTCGCTGGTTGTTTGGAAACTCTAAAAGAAATGCATGAAATCAAATAAAGCTCTGTCTTAATCTGTGAGATTTTACACCATCAGATGATGGACCTTCTTTCTACTACGCAATGAATTTGCCCTTTGATGGTCATGCACACAAAGCAGCTCTATGTAATTAACATCAAACAGCTCTCTCAGAAGTCCAGCCGATTCATAGAATACAGAAAGCAGTTCATTTTATTTGACCTACCAATGATGAGCCCAGTCAGCAAACTATCTTCTATCACTATCTATAATATTCTATCTCTCAATAGGTGGTTGAGGGGAATATCTTCTCGCAAGACAGCCTGAAACCACATTTTAAAGACCAGGATGCTGTTATGTCCTGTCTTGGGTTTCCGCCGTCTGTTCTGTCTGGAGTTACTGGCTACACTGAGTCTATAACAGCAACGCTCAGCGCTATGCGAGAGGCCCAGGTGAACCGATACATCACCATGACGTCATGGTACACTGATCGTAAGTATGCTAGACTCAAATGAAAGCATGTCCATAAAAAAACTGTAATTGATATCTATGTATGTACATTCACTGAGCACTTTATTAGGAACTGCATTGTTTTATCAGCTTCACTTACCATATAGGAACACACTGTAGTTCTACAATTAGACTGTAGTTAATCTGTTTCTCTGGATACTTTTTGTTATCCCACATTTACCCTGTTCTTTAATGGTCAGGACCCCCACAGAGCAAGTACTATTTGGGTGGTGGGTCATTCTCAGCACTGCAGTGACACTAGCGTCGTGGTGATGTGTTGTGCTGGTGTGAGTGGATCAGCTACAGCAGTAAGTTACCTCTGACCACTGATGAAGGATTAAGTGGATGACCAACATAAACTGTGCAGTAACAGATGAGCTATCTTCTCTGACTAGCATGGTAGGACTGTCTAATAGAGAGAGGACAGTGAGTGGACACAGTGTTTAAAATCTCCAGCAGCACTGCTATGTCTGATCCACTCTCTCCGGTGCAACACACAATAACAAACCACCACCACATCAGTGTCACTGCAGTGCTGAGAATGACGATACCTGCTCTGAAACAGGGTGAAAGGGGAAGGTATACAGAGAAATAGATAAACTACAGTCTGTAACTGTAGAATTCCAAGATGCTGCTAGTTGTTATGATACAGCTGAGTGTGGAAATAAGGAGGTGTTCCTAGTAAAGTGATTGGTGTTGTGTTGTTATTGTTGTATTTAATGAGTATGTGTGTGATTTTTATTTACAGCTAATTCGGGCACTAAAGCTTCCTTCTTTGTCCGCTACATGCTGCTGCCAATGATTCGAAGTGTACTGAGCAACATGTATGACATGGAGCAGCTTTTGCAGAAAACTGAGGACATCAACTGGACTGTAGTCAGACCGCCTGGACTTCAGAATATACCTGCAACAGGTGAATTGAAGAAGATGAGCTCCCAGATTCCTAATATAAATAATTTCATATATAAATTCTACCATCTCAGCATCTCAGCAAACTAAAGCTTTTTGTTTGATAATAGGTGGGGATGATGAAGATATTGGTTAATACATTTATTATCATAAGATTAAATTATTGTAGAATTATTATAGATTATTATTGATGAAAAAATAAAAAAATAAAGATTAAATTTTTTTGAGCTACTGAAACTGTTTGAAAGGAAAACATTTTGACAGATGGCAGTTGCTCTTTCAGGGAAATGAGGAAGACTTTCACTTTATTCCTGTTTGTAGCCGAGTTGAATTTAAAAGGGTCCTATTACGCTGATTTTTAGTGTCATTTAATTTTGGGGTCTACAACAATACATGCTTCAATTGACCAAAAACACAATATTTTTCTCATACTGTATCTGTAAATCTGTATTTACCTTCCGCCTGAAACTCTCTGTTAGATCTCCTGTATCTTTAAATCCCACCTCCCAATGAGCCCAGTGTCCTCTGATTGGACAGCTTGCCCACTGTGTTTTAATGGGTCAGACTGGTCATACCAAGCTTACACTGAGCTTTGATTGAACATGTAAGTGGGGCTCAAGGTTGATCATCATAAAAGCCTGCATGGAAGCGCGTTTCATCAGCTGTTCTTTTGAAAGGCGCTGTATACAAAACATCATCTCTCATGTTACTGCTGTTCTCTTCACAGAAAAAGAGTTCCTGACTGATGAAGGATACTATGTCCCTGATGAGAGTGGCGTGCCTGTGGGACAGACCGTGTCCAGAGCAGACGTCGCTCGCTTCATGCTGTCTCAACTCACTGAAAACTCCTGGATAAAGAAGGCGGTGGCCATCATCACCAAACCATAACCCTAATGCACTGAATATCCAGGTTCAGTTAATCAACTGCAACAGATTCTCATTTATTGCCTTCACCACATGTTGCCTCTGCACTCTGTTCAACGTTAATGTTTATGCATCATCATTAACTATAAGGGACGGTTTCTATTGATAATCACATACCAAAAATATCGTATAGTTCTTTATGAACATATTGCTTGTGAATCAAGTTTTTTATATTGCATTGCACTTAATGAGAGTAAAGTAACTGGTAGTTGAAGGGAGTCCTGGTTACTAGACTTTTTATACCAAAGCAGCAGATTGTCTTTCATAATAGATTTAAATACACAGTCACAGCATTTTGTCTATCAGGCTTCACAATGTGATTGTATTCTACTCTTCAAAATAAATGTATATATATATTAAGCGTTTTTCTGTTTTATGGTCATCGATATGGAAACTGTAACCACAACCAAAGTAACAAGATCCTTCACGTATCCTTCAAGTATGAATATTACTCAGTCAGGGAAGGTTGATCCACAGTCCATTCACTATGTTTGGCGCTCCTCTCTCCCTATTCCCATCCACTGGAAGATTTGCATTCTTGGAAAGAAGAAGGAGCTGTCCAGAGCTGTTGCCAGGTCACACTGTAAATGTAATGACTGCACCATTTAGGGTGGAACAAGATATTCAAACAAGAAGTTGATGAAGGAGAAGCTGAATTCAACCTCATCTATTTTCTGCTACCTGGTTTTGTTATTACGTTCCTGAGATGTCAATGTGATCAGGATTGTTATTACTGAGGAGCTCTGAGTTTGGTGAAGTGTTAATTAATTTTATATTTTTTACTAAGCAGACTACAGATATGGCAGATTTGTGCTGGATTAAAATCAGGTTGTTGGTAATTACTAAAATTACCACACATAATACTAATCCTACTTGAATAGGGTTTAAGTCTCAGATCTCAGATTACAGTCATTCAAAACTTTCTTCTGACAGCTTTGTTGGACAGTTCTGAACCCAGCTCCTATAATTTGAGCTCCTCTTCTTTTTCTTTGCTTGATGCAGGACAGTAATTTGAGCCTTCAGTAACATCTTTTCCCCGACAATGAGATACGTCTGAAGAATTTGCTTATGTAAATCCAAATGGAGACTTTTTATTGGCCAGGCAATGTATATTTGAATCCTTTATGGTTTTGGACTGGAAGCAACTTGGATCTTTGTAGGTGAATAAACAAGTCAAAGTGGTGTTATTGCTTTATGTTTATTGGTGCAGTTGCACATGTCAAAGAGAGCAGCAGCTATTCTATCCATTTTATCCTGAAGGGGTGTGAATTGTTTTTACAGCAGACATCTTTTAACCCTTTAACCCACATTGCTCACTAGCATCTCAACATAGACAACAGTATTTTATAAAGGTTTACAAGGAAAATTTTTTTATTTGATTATTTTAGTTAAAACATTCCAAGTTGATATCCATAACGGAATGGCCATGTGCAGAAAGAGGCTTCCCACACCGAAGGTGGAGTTTAGAGGTTTCTTCTTTTCTCAACCAATCAAAAGATGCTGTAAAACATTGTGCTAGCATTCACAGCAGCATTCATAATTTATTGAAACCTTTTTTTCTGTGGTATCACTACAAAGAACACTTTTTGGCACCTACATTCATTTATTTCTTTATTTTATGCTCATACAGTAAAAGAAGTTCTCTTATTCTACCCACATTCAGGAAGTACAAGCATGGCTCTAAATACCTTAAATTACTAGTGTGTAAGGTTTAGGAGGGGATGTATAATAATATTATATCGTCACTGTTCAATGAAAAACATGTGTCTCCATTTTTGACGATTTTCATTTTTCTTCATCATTTGAACACAACACCTGCCGTTTCCAAAATTCTGGTTCCATTGACTTACATTGAAAGTTAAGACAGTTTTAGTCTCTCCTGTAATGTTACTATTTTGGAAATACTTATATATATGTATTTATTTGTGTACAATTACTTTTAACTATAAATGTTTTTATTAACTTAGAATATAGAGCTGCAATACTGCTTGCCCTTAACAGACAAACCACGAACTGGCTGTTTCTAATGCCTTTTGTGTTTTTTAAGTTAAAGCAGCTTGGAAGATGTAAATTGTGGCAGCACCGTGTATAAAACTTCAGCTAGGATATTTTGATAGCTCCTTATCAAAATTACTGCCGGCATTAAAACTTTGATGCTGAAGTCAGTTTCTTTTTTGACGACTTGATAAAATTGTCCTGTTCTATCTTAAATGGTACAGTTAATATAACACATCAGATACCAGAATATAATCCCAGCACTTAGTCCTGATCAGAAAATGTATTAAAAGATTAGTAGCTTCAGTAGGTAGCAACCTCACCCCTACAGGTTTACACACTGATCCTTTAAGCATAGTCATTATCTTCCATAGAAAGGTGATTGAGTCTACAACAGCAAAAGGATCAGAAGATTTGTTATAATAATATAATATAAAGAGAGATTTTGTCTCTATCTTGTATATGGCATGTAGATTAAGGCAGACAAGAATTCTGAAAAAGCAGCCCTGAACAGAAAAGTGAAATTTAAAACACACACTCATAATAGAAGCCAGTGTTCAGGTGTTTCTTCCCCGATACAACTGCAGATGCAGTGGACGTTTAGATAATAACAAAAGCTTTTTCTATAACCAGAAAAGTGGAGCAGACTCTTTTGTACATTTGCATTCCACACCTTCTATTTGCCAAATCAGATGGCAAACCTGGATCTCCCTCACTTGAGTATAAGTAATACTTCTACAAGGATGGCAGCAACATATAAAAAGAAATTGGTTGTGCATTTTCAACCTTGTGCGGATCCCAGCCTTGTTAAACAGAAATAACTGTTTTGTCCTTTTTCCTTCACCTCCTGCGCTCAGAGTGTAGATGCTGGAAACGGTGAAGGAGTGGGGCTGGTAGTGACGTTGGCCCATGAGGGAATCTCATTCAGCTGGAACAAGGCGGTGCCCCAAGTGTGGACAGCAAAGTTGATGCAGAGGATGCCGAGCATGTTCAGCACAAAGCCAGGCTTTACCTGTAAAGAAGTTACAGCCATGAGTCTAAATGATATATTGTTCATACTGGTATACTGGAATTGATGTCACCTGCCATTGTTTAGTATTAAGTGGTATTGATAGATAGCAAAAACTTGAATATCCTCAATGTACAACATTCTCTGCATGACTCTGATTTTGTGATATATTTGAAAATGATCAAGAAGACAATGTTCCCACTATAAGAGGAAAGACTGAGGGTTCACCATATCTAAGATCTTGAGGTTGGCGTAAGAGAATGCAATGGCATTGGGGGGCGTGGCCACTGGGAGCATGAAGGCAAAGGAGGCGGAGATGGTGGGCGGGAGCATGATGTACAGTGGGTGAAGATTAATAGTGCTGGCCTGTTAAAAAAAAAAAAGAGAAAAAAACAAACGATATTAAAGGAGCTGTATTATATATTTTTTTCTTCTATGTAGCTTCATTCTTTGAAAGCCACTTACAATGTTAGTTTATTATTTATTTTTTGCAGGTTGCTCTTAATATCTTTTTAAGCAAATAACATCTTGTCTGATTAGCTTCCCATATTGAAATTATCTCAAAAAGAAGTCAAAGCCTAAACATATAGAACACAAGGTGTTTGAAGCCTCTTCTTTCTGATGTCGTTGGTTGTGGTTTGTTGCACCTACCAAGAGCAGCATGACAGTATTGATACTGAAATATCGATACCACCGATACCAGATCGTTATGCTCCAAAATCGATTCTCGAATCAAAATATCGCTACTTACTTTAGTCATTTGAGGTAGTGTATATCAGTGGTTTTCAACCTGTGGGCCGCAGACGTACTGCAAGGGGGCCGTAGGCCAAAAATCTTTTTTTTTTTCTTGCTAAGTATTTTTTCTCCAATAAATAGATATTTTGCATATTAAGTTTGTTTATTTGCAAAACAAAACGTGTTTAGTTTGAGTTCGTTGATTGGTTTGGCGTAGTACAGTCACATGACACGCAGCGCTAGCTAGTGGATTAACTAGTTAGTCAGTTATCTACTTCAGTCTGAGTGAAGCTGTGGTCTTGTGTACACATCATGAATAAATGGTTAAAAACAGGGTCTTTGACAACAAAAGACCCTGAAGCTGAACCATCTACAAGTGAAGTAGCCACTGTATCTCTTTCTGAGAGAACCGAGAAAAGCAAGCATATATCGAAAAGAAGAAAATACAGTGAATACCTAGCACTAGGCTTCACGTTCACAGGAACAGAAAACGAGCCGTTGTGAGCTCGGAGGTCTTGGCAAATGAAGTGTTGAAGCCAACCAAGTTACGTCGACATTTGGAGACTAAACACAGCGAATATGCATCTAAACCTGTGAATTTTTTTGAGAACAAACTTAAAGAATACCAAAGCAGCAAAAAGACCCTTAAATTTGGCTTGCTCTGGAACCGATAATGCTAAAGCTGTTGAGCCATCATCAGCCATCTCATTAGGTGAGTGACTAAAAGTGCTGTAAATGGTTAGTTTCTTTTGTTGTGTGATTATGCAGTCAGTGTCACAGGTCAGGTGGATGGTTGCACTGTATGTGTTTTTTAAACGGCAATAAAAAAATATTCTGGGGGGCCGTGAAAAGTTTTGGGGTGGGTTAAGTGGGCCTTGGGTTGCAAAAGGTTGGGAACCCCTGGTGTATAAGATTAACAGGAACACAGTGGAAAGTAACTAAACTATTGTCTAAATGATACGCGGTTGGTGAGAACTACTTTTTCTTCCACCTGTGTAAGTGCGTGATGCGTAAGCGCAGTAACACGCTGCTCAGTCAGTCTGTCTGTAGACACAAGGGCAGAGCGTAAACAGAGTCAAGTGAGTAGCTATTTCAGCTCCACAAACAGCCAAGACGCGATCTATGATGTTTGTGGAAAAACGATAAGGAGTTGTAGCAACACAACAAACCTCGTGAAACACCTCAAGTTAATCCACAACACAGAATACAGGGGACTTAAGAAGAGAGCACAGTGTCGGGCTGCTGCTAGGGCAAGTCAGACTTGTCTGGTGAAGTGATGTGTGAACTCCGAGCTACAAAAGAAATAAAGGTAAGAGAAGGGAAACCCCTCAGAGAGAGCCTCAGAGTATCCAGGTAGCTCATATAGTGTATAAAGTGACTTTACTTTATGTCTCTGTTGTGGCTAAATATAAGAACCCAAGAGACGATATCGACCCCTTCAGAGTTTGTAAACAGACATGACGTCGCGGAGCTGCGAGCGCTGCTTAGCAACAGAAGGTTAGCATTTTCCCATCGGCTCAGCAGCCTAGCGCTAGCAACAACTAAAGTTTAACGATTTATTCTTATTTGGCACTTTATAAATGTCCGGTTCATATCTTTTACAGATACTTCAATTATTATTCATCTGGTAACGAGTTGAAATGTTCCAGATTTCTATCTGGATCACATCCTTTATTTATGAAATAGGAGATTTCATAAATATTTTTCTATGTGGCTATTATTATTATTAATATCAATACAGTTGTAATTCTTATAACAAATAGTTAATACCTGCTACATGTAGGTAGGGTATAAATAGACCTTATTTTATTTCATCTAGGTGATTCCTCATCAGTATCAGTATCGGTATCAGTGATACTTGCCCTGTATTTAAATGTTGCAGTATCGCGCAACACTGCTTGACAGACCATACTGTTATGGGTGGTTATTGTTTGTAAATGTGTTGGAACTATAATTAGTTCAAAGCATGCTGTTTTCGCAGTCTAGTTTGTTAAATGTAGCTGTACCATTCACCAAGAAATGTATAGTTACACTTTAAAAATAACAATCTTTACATAGTACGCCATAGACTATCCGGTTTCCTACCATAAAAGCTTTGTAATGCCATATACACAGATGAGCCAAGACATTATGACCACCTGCCTAGTATGCTGTTGGTACTCTGCATGCTACCAGAACTGCTCAGACCTGCACGGACTCTGCTTGAAAGATCTGGGGAAATTTGGAGGCCGTGACAACACTTGACCTGATCAAGGCTATTACAATGAAGAGATGTCCCTGATACACCCTGATGTTTAGGTAGGTGTCAAGTTGATGTGCACATGAAAGCCTAGGGTTTCCCAGCACACTACCCAGAGCATTACATGCCCTCCACTAGCCTGTGTGTTCACAGTGCATCCTGATGCAATCACTCTTACCACATAATGTAAAGGAAAACACAGACCAGGTGACCTTTTTTCATTGCTACAAGGTCCAGTCCCAATGCTTGCATGCCATTGCTTTACATTCTTGACACCCTCGACTGCAGCATCCATATATATACCAGCATTGCAACATGATGGGACTGTTTCTCTTGCTTCCATGCGCCCACTCCCACTTGCCTCTCTCAGAGACTCAGACACTGCCTCTATCTGTTTAATTTCTAAATCTTTTTATCATTTAGACTAAGAGATTCTCCTAGTTCTATTTTGATTGTAGCTTAATAGTTTATAATAGGTCTCCCCTTGTGAGTCTTGGATCCTCCCAAGGTTTCTTTCTCCCATCTTGAGGGAGCTTTTCCCTGCCAACATTGCCTCTGGCTTGCTCACAGGGGGATGCATGTTATGACTTCATGTTTTCATGTTTTTAAACTTCTGTAAAGGTGCTTTGTGATAACATCATTGTAAAAAGCGCTAAACAAATAAACTTGCCTTGACTTGATTCCACTTGAGCAGGTTATGGTTTGAAGCAATAGAGACGGCCTTCGCTACCCATGTGTAATAAAGAGCCTTGGGTGCCCAATACCCTGTCACAGGTTGGACCATTGTTGGTAGGTACTTAACACTGCTGACACCAAACAAACCTTGATGCTTCAGAGATAGCCCAACCCAGTCGTCCATAATATCAATGTTGATTTATGCCTACCCATTTCTCTTACATCCAAAACATCGACTACAAGAACCAACTGTTCGCTTACCATCTCACATATCCCAGACCTTGACACCACTGTTACAAGATCATTTCTGTTATTATTTTATGTAAAAAAAAAAAAAGATATTAATCTTACCATAGAAGCAAAAACAGGCAGCAAAACAGTACTGACGACTGCATTATTGCAGATTTCAGTGAGCATAGCCATCACAAAGCAGAGTAAGAAAGAGAGGGCGACTGGTGGGACATTCTTCAGGGGCTGCAGAGTTTGCCCAAACCACAAAGAGAGTTTGGATACCTGAACACAAACGGACAGCCAGACACAAAAATAACATTATAGTAAATGTAAATTCATCTTTTAACATTTCAGCTTTGGGTAACTATATAAGCATGATGTTGGTTATCTTGGTTTTCGATTACTTTATCAGTTTTCCCAGGTTTGTAATTCTGTTTATTACAGCTTCTCTGTGAATTATTGATGAATGTGCTGCTATATAGCATATACAGAAGGATTCTACAGTAAGATGACAAAAAACAGATAAAAGTATATCCAGTGGTCAGAGCTGTGGACATAATGTTTTTTGGACTGTCAGTAATGGACCTCAGAGCCTTTGGCCAGCGCAAAGGCCCCTCCTAGCAGAAGCATGATATTCCAGGGCAACTTCTTCTGCACAAGCTGCCAGTGCATCAGAGTTGGGGGAGCCTTCCATTTCCTCCTACCTGCCAATAAAAATAAAGAGTTCTTATTATAGCTGACTGAGGGATGGGTAACATCACATTAAATTAATTTACCACACTCTTTTAAATTGTTTCATTTCTCCCTATTACAATAACTTAAATAGTAAAGGCCTGATATAATGTTGCAAGATGACTACAAATAAAACGTTGAGGGACCTGTGCAATAGGTAGGGCGGCGTAATTTCTGTCATCCAGATGCGCCATATGACGCTTGATTTTCGGTTTCAGAAGGGCTCAACTCCTAAAATGTTCTATGTGAATAATCATTTTAAATATGGTTACATTTAAACAGATCTTGGCATGGCATCCAAATATAGTGGTATGCAAAAGTCTGAACAATTTAATGACATGTTTTATTAATTTTCTAAGTGAAAATAAGTCCTGTACAGAGAATATGCTTAAATCTTTTCTATACATTTCATTTCTATTTAACATATGGCACAAAATAAATCATAAATAAATAAATGTATCATATATTTAACACAGATCACATTTTATGTTGTATATTTTGCAATTTATTACATAAATAGTATTTTAGTGACTATTTTGCTCCTGTAAGATGGATTAGCATAAATAGGCCAAGATCATCTTTAAACACTGCAGATGTTGTGCTACTCTTACCACTTTACAGGTACGAGTGTTTAATTGTGTAATGACTGTAGTAAAATGCAGGCAAGTGTCAGTTGCTATAGAGCTCAAGATAAAAGATTCTCCTGAATATTTCATAACAAGCTATTTATGAATAGCAACTTCATTTAATGGGCAGTTCTGATCTTTGGTTATGTATTTCTAATGAAATGAACAACTAAAACAAAGCAACTAAAAAGAAAGCAATGTTTTATAAGAAGGTCACAGAGAAGCAGGACGTACCACTTATGTCTGCAGAACCAGATTGACCACATGAGCACTCAATTTTGGAGGGGATAATAAAGAACAACAAACAGATAAAAATGGAGACTGTGGCGTCTGTCACAAACCTGAAAGAAACCAAATGAAACAAAAGCTGATATGCTCAACAGATGGCTTACGAAGTATTGACTGAACACATAGTTCCGTAGGACATTTTTGATAATAAGTAACTTTTTGCACAAAAGTTACTTATTATCGTGTTTATGGAGCTCTTATCTAGCCAGTGCATCTCATGATCTGGGTGTGCTTTCCAAAACCACTGCAAATGGTAGACATACACTACGTTTAAAAATGTGCATAACTTGCCATAGTACAAACTTAAAATTATTCAGTGTAAGCTATTCTTATCTAATCCTCTATAGTGCTGTTCTCCAGTCTGCACATATTGAAAAAGTGCTGTAAAGTTAAAGAATTTTAACATTGATGTATTAGAATAATATTATACATGTATCTGAACTGAAATGTAAGTACAACTTTGGTTTGATATAAGAGAAAACATCATTACACATAAAACTTAAAAAATTAAACATAAACTTGTTTGCTGCAGAACTGATGAAATATGTGTACTCACTGTCTCTCCTTGTTGAAGAGCAGGGAGGCCCAGCCTTTGGAGAATCCTGGCTCACGCGTGAACCATAGCACTACAAGCAGCAAAAAGAGCACCAACACGCACCACTCAGCGAACTTCATTCTTCCCAGTTTCCTGTACTCACTCTTGATCGCCCCATACGCCTGCCTCTCACTGCTGCTCGTTTTTCTGCAGCCAAACGTTTTCTTCATACTGGACAGAAAAAATTATAACATCACGTGAATGTGAGTACAAAACTGATCTTAATTGTATTAATGATTAATAGATCATCACTATCATGCAACCAATTTGGTTGTTTCTTACTTTTGTGCATAATAAAAAAATTCCAGTTACCTTCTGAATTGTGTAATAACGATAATCAAGAATAGACCAATAAATATGGTTCAACATGACTTCAAATATGTACACTACCAGTCAAACGTTTTAGATCACTACCAGTCAAACGTTTTAGATACACTACCAGTCAAACGTTTTAGATCACTACCAGTCAAACGTTTTAGATCACTACCAGTCAAACGTTTTAGATCACTACCAGTCAAACGTTTTAGATACACTACCAGTCAAACGTTTTACATCACTACCAGTCAAACGTTTTAGATCACTACCAGTCAAATGTTTTAGATACACTACCAGTCAAACGTTTTAGATACACTATCAGTCAAACGTTTTAGATACACTATCAGTCAAACGTTTTAGATACACTACCAGTCAAACGTTTTAGATACACTGCCAGTCAAACGTTTTAGTACACTACCAGTCAAACGTTTTAGTACACTACCAGCCAAACGTTTTAGTACACTACCAGCCAAACGTTTTAGATCACTACCAGTCAAACGTTTTAGTACACTACCAGTCAAACGTTTTAGTACACTACCAGTCAAACGTTTTAGTACACTACCAGTCAAACGTTTTAGATACACTACCAGCCAAATGTTTTACTACACTACCAGTCAAACGTTTTAGATACACTACCAGTCAAACGTTTTAGTACACTACCAGTCAAACGTTTTAGATACACTACCAGCCAAACGTTTTAGTACACTACCAGTCAAACGTTTTTGATACACTACCAGTCAAACGTTTTAGATACACTACCAGCTAAACGTTTTAGTACACTACCAGTCAAACGTTTTAGTACACTACCAGTCAAACGTTTTAGTACACTACCAGTCAAACGTTTTAGATACACTACCAGCCAAACGTTTTAGATACACTACCAGCCAAACGTTTTAGATACACAACCAGTCAAACGTTTTTGATACACTACCAGCCAAACGTTTTAGATACACAACCAGTCAAACGTTTTAGATCACTACCAGCCAAACGTTTTAGTACACTACCAGCCAAACGTTTTAGTACACTACCAGCCAAACGTTTTAGATACACTACCAGCCAAACGTTTTAGATACACAACCAGTCAAACGTTTTTGATACACTACCAGCCAAACGTTTTAGATACACAACCAGTCAAACGTTTTAGATCACTACCAGCCAAACGTTTTAGTACACTACCAGCCAAAAGTTTTAGATACACTACCAGCCAAACGTTTTAGTACACTACCAGTCAAACGTTTTAGTACACTACCAGCCAAACGTTTTAGTACACTACCTGCCAAACGTTTTAGTACACTACCAGCCAAACGTTTTAGATACACCACCAGCCAAACGGTTTAGTACTTTTACTTTACTTTTGACCTGTGGTCTAAGTATATATATTTTTTTTTTTTTACTTTGGAGACACAAAGCTCTTTCTGACAGCAGTGATATGTTTTTATACTGCTGTTGTATCAAAACTCTAACTTTTTAAAAAAATCTTATTCCCCAACAAGTAATTTTATATAAACGTGCTTATGTGCTTTCTAACAGTGTATGACATAATGTTAGCTATAAAAATGGACAATACTACATAGCTTTGCTAAAACAATAGTATTGTTTCTAGTCATCTTAAAGCTACAACTTGGTCTGTACTATCTCTTTTATTATTTATTATGCAGTTTGCATGATGCTTTAATTACCTATTAGCTACAGTTGTGTCCAGTATGAAACTAAAAAAGCAAACGTCAGACACTGTGCAGGTTTTTCCTGATTGGAAATGTGATTTTTTGACCATACTCTTCCATTTTAACCTTTAAGCCTTTTTATACCATAAAACAAGTGGCATGGTAGCCTAGAAGCACTACTGCCACAAACTGACAACCAAAATCTTTAGTTAAAGACTTCCAGTAAAATTATTTATTTTAAATTACATGTGTATTCTCAAATGAGGAATGTGCCAACAAAGTGGCAGGTAGACAAATACACTAAATCTGATGGCACAGTAGATGAATTAAGCCTTTTGACTTACTTGAATCCCAAGTACCAGAACTGCAGGCACAGCCAAGAGAGAACCAGCATTAGCACCATGTTGGGGAGGGAGAATATAAACCAGCTGGTATAGTTGATCACCTCTCCGTTATCAGGAAACAGTCTACATTGAAACACACCCGGGAGCTACAGTATGCATACCATCAGTCTCTCAGATTTATAATCAATAAATAAAGGCAAAAGGAAGGCAATGCACTGAATGTACGTGATGTGTACATGATTGTCATGTAAATAAAATATATCACACAAAAAAAAGATGTACTATTTTTAATATTTTGTATATGCAAATATTTTTTGACATATTATTGGCCAAAGTACATAAACTGTGTTGATGTAATAAGTAAAAATCATGTACACATTTAAATCAAGTTAATTCAGCACATTGCTTTTTCCGGTGTATCACAGCTGGGGTGTCTGATAAAGTGTTATTACTTGTCGATCTGGCCTTTGAGGACGAGGTTTGGAAAGGAACCGGTTAGGGTGCCTGTGCCCCCGATGCTGGCAGCGTAACACACTGATAAGCTCATTCCTTTGCGAAGTTTCTCATACTTCTTTTTAAGCTTCAGCCTTCTCTGCTCAGTGCTGAAGAGTCGTTCAGGGTTCTGCTCCTCCACTACAGAGAAAAGAGCTGCTACTAGTTACCTGATTCTCCATTACACAATAATAAAACAGCATTAGCTATCACTGTCTCCAGACTTTTGTCACTTTCAGACTCTAACTGTACATGTAAATGGCCATTCGAAAAGAAAAAAAATCACAGGATGAAATACTCTTTATAAATCTGATGTGAATGACTTTGTGGGTTTACAGTGCTGTGCAAAAGTGTATTCACTTATATTTAAAAAGCTATTTGTCCAGATAGGAAGCTTTTATTTGCTCAGTGAAACACAGTATTTTTTTTTAATATTAAAACAGTATTAATATAGTAAGTAGTGCATTTACATGTCAGTGTGTTTATTTAACCCTTTCCAAGCTTCTCCTTGTGGAAACAACCCAGTATTATTTACAGTTCTCATCTAATACCTGCTTTGACTGCTCAGTACTTCATTAAGCTAAATCAAGATTGCTGCTGAAGGAACTGAATAAAATCATGCAATATCTGATATTAGATTTCAATAATATTTATAAAATGTGTTTATTCGTCCTTATTTGTGCTTATTTCTATCTGTTCTAATGATACCTGGTATTCCTACTGGTGATATATAATATTGTTTTACTGCTTTTAAATCTTTTTATTATTTTGAAAAACGACTTGATCGTATGCATAAAGTTGTCTGTATCATCCCTTTATCTAAAACTTTACAGGAGTAAAAAAAATCTGAAGACTTAATTTATGTTATGTACTTTTTTAATGAATTAATGTTCCTTTATAATGATAGAGAAGAATACCTGAATAGCTGCTGGACTCAATTTGGAAAAATAAAAATTGAAAAGCTACAGATACTTGGTTTGATATGACTGTATATGGGATTAATTTTAAACCACATCTGTCCACATACCTGCATCCTCAGTGCTGCTCTTGTTCTGTGTGATGTGTAAAGCCTGACTGTCTCTGATTTTCTGCAGTTGATGCTCCTCACTTTCTTTGAGGTGCTCCAACACAGAGTGGACAATGGGCAGCATCATCGCCGTAGCGGCCATGTTAGTGATCCACATGGAAACGAAGGCTGTAATGCTCATGAATCCCATCATCAGCCTGAGAGACAGAGCATAGGAGAGTAACACCTTAAAGGGGAAGTCCACCAATTGTTCAAAACTTAAACATATTTAATGTAAGCACTCCTGCTCAGCGCCACCAGAGGTCCCTGTCCCCTCAGTATTAGTAGCCTAGAACACACTGCAAATGGCCCTTGTTACTGCCGCCTGGTTATCATTACCCTCTCCCTTTATATACCCCTCATAACCACACCACAGTTCATGGTATTGAATGTACCTTTGTACATGCAAACCAAGCCTCTCGTTTATCTCTGCCAAAATAAGCTAAGTTAAGCTAAGCTAGGCTAACAGCACACCAAGCCAAGCCAAACCCAGGCAAGGCAAGTCCAGTCAAGTTCTGCAAAGCCAAGCCAAACCAAGCCTACACCAAGTTTTCCCCAGTCACGCCATTTAAAGCCAAGTCTACCTGGCAACATCACGCTCAGCGTCAGCCAGTCAGGCCATGCCGAGCCCAGCCAAACCAGGCCGGGCTGTTCTGTGTCTTATCATGCACATGCTCACTAGCTCTGTTTCTGCTCCTACAGGATGCTATCTTCTGAAATTAAACTCCACTGAGGGAATCTACTCTAACCACTGCTCTTACAGAAAACCAACACCTGGAATCTCCAGTCTGAGTTCAGGTACCAATCCATTGCTGTTTACCTTGTACTCTGCTCAGCCTGCCCGCCTGGATATCTCCGCCAGGTACCTCTGGTTTCCTGGCTATCACGCCTCCACCCAGCCCAGTACACTGCTCATTGCACTTTACTGTTGTCCCATAGAACAGCCTGCTTATGGATCCCACCTCTGCCTCTGAGTCTAGTGAATCGTTACAATTAAAATAAATTCAAAGTGAATTTTGGTGGTGAATAGGAACCAAATGTTTATCTCTACTGGCTTCCTCAAGGAAAGTTATTGTAAGAAATGGTTATAAATATGCTGCATGATTCAGAGATATTGTTTTGTGTGAATTTTTGAGATTTGACTTCTGACTAAAACATATTTTTTGCACAAGCTTTGTACCATAAGGCAAAATAGTCCCTGTAGTGTGCAAATATATGCACTTTATATTTTGTATTGTACCACAACCTTGGGTCTGAGAAAGGTGCTATAAATATATGTTTTATTATTATTATTATTATTATTATTATTATTATTATTATTATTATTCCCTCAGCTGCATTTGGTCATGTAGAAGAGGCTCTTACAGCGCTGGCCTCACCCCCACCAACAGAAGTATGCTCAGGGCGAGGCGTTTATGGAGGCCCCAGTACTCCACAGCTATAGCCACTATCAGCCCTCCAGCACCCAGAATGTTAGCATCTCCAAGGTACTGCAGACACACCTGCAGAAGAAACGCTGGATTAGTGACTCAGCTGGAGTCCAGTGTGTGTAAAATCTAGATTGCTGGGTAAAGAATTCCTACCTGTTCAGACTTCATGATGCCCATCATGGGGAACAGGATAACAGGGAGCAGTGAAGTCACTGCCAGTGGAATACACTCTGTACACCAGTACACAGCCATCAGGATAAGCACGAAGCCACATTTAGCCTCCTGTGATTTAAAGTGTTTAGACAAGTGAGCACAAACTGACATTACACACAGCAATAACTGTAAAAAAGTACTACTTGAGTTAAACAATACAAATATCTAGCCAACAGCGTCCTAGAAGATGACTATCACAAACTGTGCACCAAAAATATGAGCTATTGACTCTACAAGGTGAAGCTACAATGTAGTGTTTAAAAACTCCAGCAGCACTGGTGTGTCTGATCTGCAACACAAAACCCACTACTATTTTATACAATACATTTATATAACAAAGGTTCTTTAGTCCACTAGATAGAGCTGATGTAAGGGGTCTGTCAGTTTCCGCAACAGCCACCAGATGGTGCCACAACCCCTGCAAGGTGGAAATCTGACGAGGCCTCATTGACAACACCTGGGGGGCGGCCTGTAAAGGGCCGGCTATCCCACAGGTGACAGTTGCACTCTCACCCTGTGTTGACCTTTAAACAGTAGCTCTATAGAGCGGAGCAAATGAAAAGAAAAAGGAAGGAAGAAAACAAAAGAAGAATCAAACATCGCAATAAAGAGAGAAGATTTAAAAACGCTGAGTATTTACATTTTGAATCTTTTTTTTGTTTGGCATTCATTTTTTCATTTTTGTTTCACTGCCCTTCTAACACACAATGCATGTGTTTACTATGGCATTTGATAGAAACTATTGAAATTTTTAAACATTTGCCTATGACCAGTTTGCCAGACCTGGATTGAGTTTAAACTAGAGAGGGCATTTAATAGTGAAACACCACTGGCACGGCAGTTTAGTCCATGATGAGGTCCAATCCATATCCTGAGAAAGTTGCCCCAAAAGGTACTTTCACCTACTATAGCTAGTCAAGTGCGACAACAAAATATGCACATTTTATGTAATTCCCAATTTTGTTTTTAGGTTTGTACCTACTATTAGAACCTACTGCCTCTCTCTGACGGTGACAAAGAAAGTAGTTCTGTTGGGAAACAAATGGGTGAAAAGAGCTGTTGTTGTAATATAATAGTAACAATAATGTACATGCCATAGTTCACCCAAGCCAGCACTGATAAGAGCATGAAACAAAGTGAATGGCCACTAAAACTTGCTCCTGAAAAAACCTGATAAGGCTTCCTGGCTTACCAATCTGCCAAAAGATACTAGACACCAAGTTGCAAGTTACTTGAGGTCAGCAAGAGGAAATATCATTTTTTTGAGGCTGCTGACATTGTGACTGGTTTGCAGAGCTGTGAAAACTGTGGTTATGGTGCCATTGTTGAAGGTCTGTGCACATTGTTGCAAGCAATGATGCAATGAATGCAATGAATGACTAAACATTAAAAACTCTGATGCATTAGAGAGGTTTGACAGACACTTTCCACTGTGGCAAATACATTGACTGAGGTCTTATTCCTACTCATACTATCCATCCATTATCTGTCGCTTTATCCTGCTAGTTCGGGTCATGAGGGGGCTGGAACCAATCCCAACATCATCGGGTGCACCCTAGACAGTTCGCCAGTCAATCACATGGCTAACATTCACTCATGCACACATTCACACCTACGGACAATTTAGAGTGACCGATCAACCTGACTGCATGTCTTTGGACTGTGGGAGGAACCCGGAGTACCCGGAGGAAACCCACTTAAGCACGGGGAGAACATACACACTCCACACAGAACGGCCCAGACCGGGGATCGAACCTACTCAAACCAGCTTTCACTGACTAATAAATGAAACAATACTGCAGTCACTTGTGTAAATTTCCATAAAGGAATAAACTTTATCTACCCATATGTGGAGATTCCTTAGGTAAAAAAAGAGCTAGTTAGTAAATAAATAAATGCACACACTTTATGTTCTCTGTTATCTGAATACATACTGCCCTTATTGACACTAGACTGCTTCTCCTATGGTAACCAGAAATAGGTTTTAATTTGTAAAATGTGTTACATGAATGTTAGTTATAATTTTCAAATGTCCAAGCTAAATGTCATAAATTAGCAGAAATTTGCATAATACTAACAGTTCGACTCAATTCAGTGTCGAGAAAACTGCTACGTACTGCACCACAGCTACGTCTTATATTCTTGCAGTGGAAGCAGTAAAAGATGTGAATATAGTTTCCATACTGCAGCATCCGAAACATTCAATGTTAGTGATTGTCAAAATACGTCCCAAAGTGTAAACATAGTTGGAAGAAAAAGTCAGTGAACCCTTCAGAATCACCTGGATTTCTCCATTAATTAACAATAAGATGTGGTCTGATCGTTGTGTAAGTCATAATCATAGACAAACACAATCGAACTAAACTAATACACACACAGTTGTACGTGTAATGTCTTTAGTTGAGCACAGTGAAAAACATCCACATTGCAGCCTAGAAAAAGTAAAATGAACCAATGACATTAAATAGCCTATAAATAAATTAGCAGATCACCTCAACGTAACATTTTCTGTAGCTGCAATTTAGATTTGTACAACATTGAGGAGAATTTTTTTAACCAGTCTATAGCTGATTTACTTATATTTACTTATATATTCTCTTCATCTTGAGGACTACTGTCCTTATATTCTCCTGTAAAATGTTTTTATACATCTCTTAATTCATTGTTCTCTTAATAATCGCAGGGCATTCAGACCCAAGGTGGCAAAGCAGCCCCAAACCATGATGCTCCCTCCACCATGCTTCACAGTTGTGATAAAGTTTTGATGTTGGTGTGCAGTGTCCTTTTTCCTACAAACATAGCGTTGGTTATTTGTCTGTGTCCTTTCATAAACACCATTCATGTGCAGTGTTTTTCTATAAGTGGATACATGAGCAAGGATTTGTATAGCTTGTAGAGTCTTCTGTAGATCTGTTTGCTGTTAGCCTTAGAAGAAGAGGGGGTTGTCTTAACATGGAGAGTAATAGTGTTGAATTCGAAGTCAAGTCAAGTCAATTTTATTTATATAGCGCTTTTTACAACGATGTTGTCTCAAAGCAGCTTTACAGAGTTTTGAAAACAGTTATAACATATATCCCCCAGTGAGCAAGCCAGAGGCAACAGTGGCAAGGAAAAACTTCCTCAACTGGAGGAAGAAACCTTGGGAGGAACCAGACTCACAAGGGGAGACCTATCCTCCTCTGGTCAAACAGTATTTACAGTTTGAACTAAATACCAAAGAAAGGAGCCTCTGTTTGAAATCTGGATAGCAAAGCTTTAGAAGCTGCACAGATAGAGGCAGTGTATGACTGAGGCAGTGTATGACTGAGGCAGTGTATGACTGAGGCAGTCTCTGGCTGAGGCAGTCTCTGAAGACAGGTAATCTAACATTGGATTCTTAATAATCAGTGCACAAATGCAGGTAATCCCAAAAGGTTACCAATTATGGCACATGATGTAATGCAATACATGGTAATCATCTTCATCAAGGACAGTATCTGTCAGCCAATGTTTTGTAGATTGCTTTACCAACACTGATAACTGATATGTTTTATGATTAAATGATTACTCAGTGATTATCTGTGTGCACAGTTTGTATTTAGATACTTTACATTATGTGTTCTATGGATGTCACTGATGTAGTTATGAACATGACTTTGCAGAAAACAAAATTAAACATTAACTTTTGTTGTTCATGAAGCTGCAGATAAGGAAAACCAACAGATGTGGTATTCTGATTACAAGGTTTCATGGAAATCAGTAAAACATGCATGGCGTTATAGGTCTTTTGGTGGGGTTGCTTAAGACGGGTCAAATGGTGGTCATTAGATAAAGCTCAGAGAATTAGGCCAGTGTCCTTGATTGCTGTGATTCTACAGCTCATCTATCAAACATCAGATACTGAAATGTTATGTTGAGGTTTTTCAAATCTCTATCTTTATAAGTTTTTTTGGGGAACCACAGCAGTTCTTCTATGGCACCTTTTATTAGCAGAAATGTATCCCAACAATGTCTTAAAATAAATAGTTTTTATGCCCTTGTTGGTTTTTAACATGTGAAGGTAAATTGTCAGTATGTTGTCTTTTTTGTTTAGTTTGTACATTTCTATTTTCTTTTGTAAGTAACACAAAATTGTATTAATTGTGTTTTAATAATTATTGATTCATTCTATTTTAATTATTTTCTCATTTTCTGTGTTTCTTATTTGGAAAGCACTTTGTGACAATTTTTTTTTTTGTCTGGAAAAATTCTACCCGTTTCTTTTCTTTGTACTTACTTACTGGAGTTGTAGGGATGTGCTCATGATATCATTGTGACAGTTTTTGTTTAAAATTTGCATCTGCTCAATCTGCATATTAGCACAGCATTTTAAAGCGCCAATTACCCCAGAGGTGTAGCCAAGGGGTGGGCAGTGGTGGCCAAGGCCACTTTTAGAACAAAGCGCGACCACCCTTTAGGCCCAGTCAGTGAGAGTGGGAAAGATAGCTATCATGAATAAAGAATCAGATATGCTTTATGATGAATATCTGATTTTAGGGTAGTTACCAATCAGTTATGATTCTGATGAAACTGCATTTTATTAATACACAATGTTATCAGTGCCAATTTACTCACCAAGCAGGTACCGATTGCCTTCAGCACTGCTGCCCTGTGAGCTAAATTATTACGTTGACTGCTCGATGATAAGATAACTATCGAAAGTTTGGCCGCTATAATCGCTTATCATGCTGTCTGGGTAGCTTTTTTAAAATTTGACTTTAGTGAGGGGAACCTAAAGGAATAATACTTTGGCCTATCTATGTGTAGAGTTTTTTTTTAAAGTCACTGTTGGTCATTATTTTGGTAATTTAATTTACCTGATTCAAATATAATAATAAGCAGAATTTTCATCTTGTGGTGTACAGAATGCTGTTATTGCTACTTTATAGATTTTTCTATCTGTTTTGAGGTCATAGATGGAAACCGTCAATTTCACAAAGGCAGCATCATTATGTGTTGTAGCTCTCTAGCGATTTAGACTCATCCCATGGAGTCTAGGTGGATTTTGCACACAGTAAACAGGGAAATACTTCATGTTCTCATGAATGACTAAAATATATTCATATATTAAAATAGTTTCTTTTAGTTCTCTTTAGGCAAAATTTGTTTTTGTATTTGTTGTACTTTCGTGGACAGATATAATTATGTTGATAGAGATGAAGTTGTTTACATCATTTTAATACAGAAACACTATTTTATTTGGGTTTCGTCTTAGCAGTGCACCACCCATCTCTGGACCTAACTGGGACCCTATTGTAAAAGTTCTAGTTACGCCCCTGAGTAAGACAGTTTAATACATAGATTAATTGAATTGAACTGATTGAATTGAGGTGGTTTCCTACAAGTCAGTGTGTTTATTTAACATTTCCAAGCTTCTCCTTGTGAAAACAACCCAGTATTATTTACAGTTCTCATCTAATACCTGCTTTGACTGCTCAGTACTTCATTAAGCTAAATCAAGATTGCTGCTGAAGGAACTGTATACATTCATACAATGTCTGGGGCATCCAGAAGAAATCTGGAACTAAACTTTGTTCTTCAAAATGGAGCTCAAGATATGATCTACTTCTTTCAGAATAAGATATTTATTCTACTTTGTATTGTATTTATAATTATGTACATCTGTTCTAATGATATCTGGTGTTCTTGCTGGTGAAAATACACTTATTATTAAAATAAAGGCTTTTAAACAATCAGCTTAGTTACTTTTGCACAGTATATATTTGCACACATGCATACACACATTCTTACCGAAGTGTTGACTATGAGCGGTAGAGGCAGGAGCAGCAGGGGTGTCAGGATGGCCACCAGAAAGCTTCTGTAATTCCATATTTGTATTCCAAAGTTCCCCATTTTCACACTCGCCATAGTGAGAAGCACATGAGAATGACTGACTAAAATGGATTCTTTTTTATTAAACCACTTGTTTTATGATGCAGTTGAAAACATGAGGTTGCAGAAGATAAAGCAGGGTATGTAACACAAGCGGGCAGAATTAAACATTAACTTCTGTTGTTCTTGAAGCGGCAGATAAGAAACAGATACATTTCCTAAGGTGTGTTTTTCTGATAATAAGGCTACACCAAGACCCAACACGACATCGAAAGCCTTCAGATGGAGGAGTCTGAGAAGATCATTAGGATGTTTGTGTGATCATTAGGTGGTTGTGTTTCTGTGGCTAAACTGTTACAAAGAATAGATAGTAAATGGTTTTATAAACTCTAGGCGTAGATGGGTTTCCTTAAACTTTAAAGTTAAATTGTAAAAATATTTTTTTTTAAAAGCCCCAGCAAACCTAAATCTAGGTTTTCTTTCTAATAAACTTAACTTTACCTCTGGATCACGATACGTATATGCAAAATATGTCTAATCTTGGCTAGTGCTTGCATAAGCATGTCTTCTGCCCACACAAAACAACTTTAGAGTCACAGTGAGCTAAAGCTAACCAGCATAACCAAAAGCTAGTAAACTAGATTTGCTGTTTGTAGCTGCCCATAACTCATTTATTCATTTATTTGTTTGGTTCACCATTCTTCCTTCCATACGTCCTACTGTGCTCACATCATCACACATTGCTCCATCCAGTAGCACCACTGAAAATATGGGTAATGATTTTAGTTCTGTATGAGGGGCTAAGCAGGGGGGGACTTTTAAAAAACAATCCTTTGAATGGGAACCAAAATTGGTTCTTTTATGGCATCGTTAAAAAAAAATTGTTTAGAAAACCATAAGCATCCAAGAAGTAACATGTTACAGAACAGGCCTTGCATAATCACTACAAACTAGATCAGTTGTGAACAGAATGCTGTTGCTGCTTTGAAGCTTTGTCTGACAGTTTTGGTAAGTTTTGTGGTCATGGATGGAAACAGCTGTTAAGATTCACATGTATTTGCTTACGGAGCTTTTTGAGCTCTGATGAGTAAATCTTCAGTCATTTTTGTAAAAGCTCGCAAAGATACAGCTCATAATAAACTAGGCCTAGCCTAAGAATCATTGTGGAGAGATTTATTTGAGTTTTACAGCTCTTAACCTGTGCAAGTTTGACTGATGGTCACTAGAGGGCAGCAGCACATTATTTCCTGTCTTGTATTTATTGAAAAGCAGCAAGTTTACAGAAGTGAGTAATTTTATGAAAAGAACAATTTGAGTCCACAACAGAAAAAAAAAATAAACATACAATCAACACAGAAATAAGATTCTTACAGAGAAGGCTATGTCTGTTTTTGTTAAGATCAGGGTGTAGCAGAAATTACATTTAACTAAACTAAATCTAGTGGGGGTGGGCGGGGTGGGATCATACATAATGTTCTATTTAAGTCATATAATCATGCAAAATCTAGTGGTAATTAGATCATTATAATTATTGGTTTCCTCTTCTTGTTGTTGTTCTTCTTCTTATTTTTATTTATCTATCCATTATCTACCGCTTTATCTTGCTAGACGGGGTCACTGGGGGCTGGAGTCAATCCCAGCATCATCGGGTGAAGGCAGGGTCCAGTCCATCACATTACCAACACACTCACACACACCAACAGGCAATTTAGAGTGACTGATTAACCTGACATGCATGTGTTTGTAGTTGTGGTAGAAAACCCAGAGGAGTGCCCACAGGCAAACTCACTCAAGCATTAGGAGAACGGCCCAGACCGGGTATCGAACCCAGATCATTGTGCTGTGAGGCAACAGTGCTAACCACTAGACCACCGTGCAAACCACAAGACCACCGAGCCGCCTCTACTTATTTTTTTCAAAATGAAATATTAAAAAAAATATATTAAAAAGTATATTAAAAAAGTTTTAGTGTAACTGGAACTGAAATGAAAATCAAAGTTGATGTTAAACACAACACTAAGAACAATATTTCATATAAATTATATAAAAACTATTTTTAAATTTATAACAAGTGAATATATTGTAGGCTGTACTTTAAGATGTAATCTATTTGTACATTTGATTTTGAGTGTAGATAACATTTTCAAAGTAAAAAAAAACTCTATATAATACATTTTTCTGCATACTTAAATTGTTAGGATGTAAACAAAGCCATTCAGAGTGGTCCCAATAATGATCTAATAACTTTCACGCTATTTCTTGCAAGAATGTAGAAAAATGTTTGATGGTTTTATATGTAATGTTGATACAAGTGAAATATAATACATCTGGAAAGAGACTATTTTTCCTTATGTAGTCCTGCATGCACCTCTCCAACATAAATACATGAATGAAATACACAGTTTAGGCCAAAATCTTGTCATAAGACATGGTGTTTTACTATTACATGTGCAAATGACTACAAACATCTGCTTCCCATCATCACAACTATCACGCTACACAATTATCTAGAACTAAACACTCTCCAACAATACACATAAAAACTCAGAAGACAAATGATTTTTCTGCATGCTATCAGGAAACAGTTTGAAAGTTATATCAGGACCACTCTAAATGACTCTGTGTACATCTTAACCATCTAATTCTACACACATTACAAATGGTGGAATTCATCTTTCATCTCAGTTTAGTTCTTCTGTAACTCAGTATTTTTATTTATAAATATTTAATTTATATTTTAACCTTCTTACATAATATACTAAATTGCTTTTTATCACTGCCCATACAGACAATCTGTCCTAATCACACAATTATGGTTTTACAATCAATCATAAACGTCTGGTCAAATCTGCCTCTCTCTACTGCCATACGTAGCCATCAGCTACACAATCAGGAATTGGCATTATGTAGACTCCAATATTTTGTCTTTCAAATGGACAAGGACAAGGACAGTTACACAACCCAGCCGAATGCCTTTACAGTCTGCAGTTCCTCTGCAGATTATGATCATAGGGCATTTGTCCGTAACTGGAAGATATCATGTGCTAATCAGCAAAGCCATAACCGGAGTATTGCGAAAGAGCATATATGAGGCCAACTCGTCTTTGGAAACTGCGTATTGCCTCAGAGATCCTAAAAATCCGCTCATTGGCCAGAATGTAACAAAAAATGTAGCATTAGTTGACTGTACTTAATTCCCACATAGCACAATTTGTCTGACCCATTTTTGGACACCAGTTTTGGGTTTGCTCTGGTCCAGTATATGGTTGGGTCTTCAACTCAGATATTGCCCAAACTCTGTAAAGTGAGTGGAACTTAAGGATGTGGTCTCAAAAGGTGTCAAAAGTATTCACATTCATTACTCAGAGAGAAGTATAGATACTACAGTTTAAAAAAACTAAGTTGAAGTATCAACTCAAACTTTTTACTCCAGTAAAAGTGTAAAAGTACTGCTTTCAAAATTACTTATAGTATAAAAGTAAAAGTAATGTTGGATTTAAAAGCCATAATGACTATAATGTTATATTAAAATGTTAATGTTGATAAATTTGGGATAGGCTAGGCTTCCTGTTTCAGCTGCATATACGCCCATTGAAAATGAATGTAGTTTAGTACAGTATAAATATATTAAAGAAGCATATCTGTGTACTACTGAACATTAACATGTGTTTCATGGAGCAGAAGATATGATGACTAGTTGACTATAAGTATTATAATTGTGCAAAAAGTCAAACTTCAAAGGCATGTTATCAGTAATCTTTACTGGAATGTAAATGTACATGAATGAAAACAAGCTGTAATGAAATAGGAGTAACGAGAGTAGTTTTAAAATGTAAGGAGTAGAAAGTACAGATAATGGAGTGTAAATGTAAGGAGTAGAAGTAAAAAGTCAGCTGAAAAATAATTTCTCCAATAAAGTAACCTAAAATTCTACTTAAGTAAGGTAATGAAGTATTTGTACTTTATTACTTGACACCTCTGGTTCTGGATGCAGCTAATATTTTCACAGTGGGCTCAAATTGTTTGATACAACAATGAAGAATGAACATTTATTCAGTTCAGGAAACAAAAACCCTCTTTACCATATAACTTTAAAAGATTCCCATTTTAAAGGGTCTACTTAAGGGTCTACCTTTGGTTTTATTGCATCAAACTTGGTGCAAGCCATGTTCTACCTGCTGCAGCCATAGTGCACATTTCATCATGACTGAGTATAAAACTAATAAATAAATGTTTCACACTCTTACATGCATCTCCTCAGCACTGAGGTACTCCTCTGTCACCTTTAAGCCATTCCTTATCTTAGCCCCCCCGGGTGCAGAGGTGAAAGCTAATGTGGATTTCTCTCCCGCAGGTGTTCTGCTTTGGGAAAGGACGGTCTTTAACACAATTATCGTAACTTGAGACTTGAGAGAGTTTTTCATAATGTGAATGTGACGTGCGAGACAAGTTGTGTAAGAATAAAGAGTGAAGGGACACTCTTTTATTGAGGGACAACGTACCTGAAACTGGTTCAGCAGGTAAACATAAACAACTCAAGTGGAGGAGTGTAATTTGATCGAGTTTCTTCATGTAACTCAATCGTGCGAGTGCAGTCTGGTCTATTGTAGCATACAGGCTAAACAAACCATTGTGTAGTAGATGTTCTAGGAAGTCCTTTATTTTGATCTGTTTACATTTTTTTTCATTAGCATTCATTTCTGGTCATTCAGGGTCAAATAAAAGAAAACATTTGAAAAAGAGGATAAAAACCTATTCAGTGTACATGTCCATCTTAAGTGCTTTTATGTAATTCATTATAACATTTCCATAAATATCTAAATCCTTCACAAAGATAGAATATATTTCTTTGCACATTCTGTGAAGAACATGTGAACATGTGACTGCAATCCATATCTGAGAAATCATAACATTGCTTTAACAAGTTTAAACATCAACACATAGCACAAAAAAAGACGGTCACCCATTACTGTACAGCTTCCAACCCAGAAAAATCTGTGATAGCCCAGAAAATTCTGTACTTCTTAATCAAACAACGAATCTGAGCTCAAATCAGCTTTATGTGCAATACTTCATGACTGTAAGCATAATTAACATCATTTATTTTCATAAAAGAAATATTCTAGTGTTTACTCTGTTGTTATTTGTTGGCATGAACCTATAGTTTCATTTACACCATGTTGATTAAATAAACAGTCCATAGTGAAAGACATAAGACAATATTGCTTCGCTTTGGCCCAGTTATTAAATTAGCAAAGGTTTACAGTAGAGTCAACACAGATGTGTCACATTGCGGGTGCTAGCTTTGGCTATAATTGAGCCTGTTATATACAAAAAGTGCAGTCATCGTCAGAAAGTGCTATGTACACACACTGACAGCAGGAATACAGAGACAGTTCTGTTAGCTGTGTGCGAGGAGTGAGCAAGATCTGAAACATGTTCGGGGGGGGGTATTATTTCTGTCCAGTTTACCACACCCTGAGATTAACATCCAACATCAGAAAAGAGTTATTCTGCATAAAACTTGTCGATTTCGTCTTTGTACATTTTTGCGACAACAGGCCTCTTGAGCTTCATAGTGGGACCTAATAAAAAGAAAAAAAAGAAAAAAGAATCAATGATTATATGAGGTCTAAGAAGGCTGAAATGTGACCTTATAAAATAAACATTTAGAGTTCAGTTAACAGTATACATAATCAATAGCATGCACTAACACTTAAAAATAGCTATTACAATTATATTATATTATATGATAATTCAGTAATAATGAAGTTTTATAGTCAAGACAACAAAAGTTAAACCCATACTTTACAGTTTGCAATGTTCTGGGAACAACATTACAAATGGCCTGGTAAAATAATATGGAAGTATTATTAAATAAACTATAATTTTCTGTGTTTTGAAAAATACTGTAAATAGCTAGTTTAATTAGTGAGATTTGGTTATGGATTTTCAAATATGAGGCACTGTGGGTGTGACTTCCATGTAAGATTATTATCAATGCTGTATAGAATTCTCCATAATCATAGAATAACTTGTAGCTGCAGTTATCATCGAAAACATTCTACAAAATGTCTTTGTAGAAACATCTTTATACATGTTTCTTCAAAGAAACTGGATTCATATGAATTGACCTCAAATAGGTGTAAAACCAAGATTGTTGCAGACAGAGATTTCCTAACTAATACATTTCAGGCCAGCTAACTCAATCTTGGTCAAATTATACTGATCTCTCAATCAAAGCCCAGATTTCTTATCTCTGTGGTATATACAGGACCACTATCTATTCAGTTATTGTACTTTTATCAAGTTCATTTCACAGACTGTACGACTTATTGGTACAATCTGTCTGGTTAAAATGAGATAAATAGCATTGGGTCTACATTTTGCTAATGAGGGAATGTATATAGACATTTTAAAACTCTTACAGTCTACTTGTATTTCGACTTAAAAGAAAATCTCTTTCTGTTCCAGTCTGACTCTTAAATTACAGCTCAATAAAAGCCCTTTTTATCTTATCTTAGAATGTACAACGTTTACACAAAGAGAACTTCTGGACAACACCTCCTATTTGTTATTAGAATTCTATTTGACAGACACAAACAGCAATCTAATTTAAGGCTTATTAACAATATAATTTTGTTACTCACAAGCGCAGTCATATACATAAAGCTTAAAAACCCCTTACCAAGCTCGCCTCCGGATATAGAGAAGTCCCGCAACAGGATAGTCCACTTCTGAACCCTCTGAGCGTTGGATGTGGCCTTGGCGTTGACCCTGTCTAAACCCTGCTGGATGGCTTTATAAATGGCTGGCTCTTTGTTGTTGACAATTTCAGAAACTTTGGTGGCGGTGACTCCATGTTGTTGACAGAACATCACAGCCAGTGGGCTCAGCTCATCTGTGGGGTCTCCGTTGTCATCGACGACACACTGAGGAATGCAAGAGGTTTACTTCATCATGTTTAAAAAGCTCAAGCAGAATAACTCCAAAACCTTTAGCTGCAATTTCATTTGGCCTGCATACAGAGTTTGTGTGTATCCTTAATAAGAGCACCGATTTAAAGTTCTACAAGTTATTTATATTCAGAAGATATTTTGGAAAATTGGAAAACTGTATTGAACGTTGACCGCCTTACTTTCAAAGTAAGAAGCATGGACAGGAACTTTCTTCTGTCTCCCACTAACATGATGTTGCTGATGATGGGCACTTCCTCTTTCAGTGCATCCTCGATGGGCACCGGTGGGACGTTTTCTCCTCCAGCAGTGATGATAAGCTCTATAAAATACATATCTCAAATATGTATTCCCAACATTGAAACTTGTTGCTTGAGTATGATTTCACATGTTCTACCATAAATACCATATTGGAAGCACTCTAAGAATTTAATTAAAGTATTATCCCAATATTCTCAGCTTCTGGTGTCAGCTTCAGGCACAGACCTACTCCAACAATGGCAGCCTTAATAATGTACTGAAAGAATATTTACCAACAGAATAACACTCTTATAACCACATCCTCATTACTAAGCTTTTATTTTCTTTTTGTCTCAAGCTGAGGGTTCCATTATGTCCCTGTGCCTCACAGATGAGTGCAGTATGTAGACTGTCTTTGATGTAAATCATACCCTAGTAAACTAAATGTTAGTTTGAGACACTGTGAGCACATACTGTGGTCACATAAAAGCATATTTAGTGCTAAGGAAATCACCAAAGGCCTCATGATATGTAATTATCATGATATTTGAGTTATAATACGATATTACTGTGATTTTACAATATATTGTGATACTATGATCACGAGGTGATATATTGCAATTATTACCATTTTTTTACTACAATGTTTTCATCTAACGAGGTAAAGTTATCCATGTATTTATCTCACTTCAATTATTTTTAAGCAGACAGACTGACTAACACTATCACAAAACATAATATAATAAAGCAATAAAAAATCCATACATATAATAAAATATAGATTCTAAACGTCCATGTATCCATGTACAATATTGCCACATAAACTACTGCAATGCTATGTTACATCACACCTAGTGTCTGTGCTTGTATGTACATTTGGCCTCAGTACTATTACCTGCCTCTCCTCGTCCTTTTAGTCAATTCTCATTAAACCACTTGGTGAATTTCTTAATGCTCCAGACTAAAACCCACCTTTTATCCTGCCGGTGATATACAGGAAGTCATTTGTATCGTGCTTTCCCAGGTCTCCTGAGTGCAGCCAGCCGTCGGAGTCCACTGCTTCCTCAGTCTTGTCAGGCATGTTCAGGTAGCCCATGAAGACGTGCCGGCCCCAGAAGCACACTTCCCCATTTCCGTCCTCATCTGGCTTGTCCAGCTTGGTTTTGCAGCCTGGTATCACTTTACCACAGCTGTGGGAGGATACTGGGATTATGAATACACATACTGGACGGATTTGTTTGCTGTGGATGAATCTGTGAACCTACCATTTGGCCTTAAGCTCATGCTAGAGGTGTTCATGAGCTGCATAAGCATGAGAACTGAGAAAACATTTATAATGGCTCATTCCAACAGGTGTCATCTATGATAAAGGCCGGTGACATAGTAAAATTAAACCCACATAAATTGCACAACCAGCCTGAATTGGTAAGTTATGTCATATTATTAGCACTACGCCACTGTGACATACACTAAGCATTCAAATCTGGCATTTCACCCCAGACAGTGTCATTGCACAAGTTAATATTTGGAAAACAATCAATGTCATCTTGATATCCAATCCATCAAATGCATAATTTATGACAAACGTCTCCAATTAGAATAAGTGTTCATCAGTCATAAGGGACTTGTGTAGCCCTATGAACATTGTCTTACAGTCCAATAATATCTTGTTTATTGTAACTATAGCTTTTGTCAGTAATGACACTCACAGCTGCATAAAAACTGATAGGCAGCACCTGAGCTAACCTAGAACAAAGTACAGTTCAAAACCGAACCCTGAAAAGTGTACAGTAACTACTGAAAGAGAAACAAGTCTGACCTCATGATTTGGAAGTTGTTGGGGCAGGACATGCTGTGTGGTCCAGTGCTCTCACTCATGCCATACAGCTCATACAATTGAATGTTCAGGCTCATAAAGTACTCCAGCGTGTCCTTGGTTATGGGAGCAGCACCTGTGAAACAGGCTTTACAGCGGTCTAACCCAAGGGCAGTCCGCACTCTCTTAAAGACCAGATTATTAGCCATCATGAAGCCCCAGGGCACAGAGGCGTCACTGCAAATCAAAGCACAAGAGCAAGACATTAGTAATAATAATAATAACAATCTTTTATAAATGCTCTATAGGTAGAGTAAAACTAAATCTAACAACTAAATAGACTTTATCTTAATGAGATTTTAAAGTGCCCTTAATCTCCCAAGTCTGCATACCAGAATTCAACTGCAAAGGTGGTCTATTTTGAGCAATAATTTATAAAGTCACAACATTTGCTCTTTTAATAAACCACACTACAGGGCAGCCTATTTGCATATACAGTAATTTAAAACATTTTGTAGATTGTCTACATGAAAATTGGTTAGAAAATCCTCTGTTAGTTAGAAAAGTTAGAAAATCCTCTACAGCGAAGGCACTTCTACACATTTCAATGCACAATTTTATTGTCAGAATTTGTGATATTGGGACTAAATAAAACATCAAATTGGCCCTGAGATACCATACAACAGTTTTGCCTAATAAATTAAAGAAATAAATAGAAAGTATTCATTAAATTAGGCAGAAACATGCCATATTTGTGGTGTAATGTGACTGGGTTGATGCTTGACTGTATCAACCTTGAAGGCTGGATAACAAAAACAGCCTGTTCAAAGCTAACATCCACAAATTAACAACCAAAACATCTGAAAACTACTGATTTACTCTAAAGCTGTGATCACCAGCCGTATTTCTTCTGCAGAGTCTAATACAGAACCACAATTTGCCATATCAACCCATATCTGCTCCAGCTAACAGACTTCTTCAGAAGTCTTGATAGGCAGATGCATTACTTGTAAATAAAAGGTGTAGGACACAGAATGTTGGATGCAGGCTAGAACTAAACCGAAACTACAGAAAAGTAGAATTCCAGGAGGATTGGTGACCACTGCTCTAAAACATACCCATTCATGGCATTGTAGCTGGCATGAAGTCCTACACCTTTGGCCCAATCAGCAATTCTTTTCTTCATGTTGGACGATTTCGCACCAATCGATTTCATTGCTTCCTGCATCTTCTCCCACACGCGTGGAACTCCCAGAAATGTTGTGGGACGAACTTCTCTCAGAGTGTTGGCCAAAGAACCCTACAGGAGCACAGCCATGTAGCAGTTCTAATTATAACAGCTAAACAACAATAATAAACTTACAGTATGATTCTAAATCACATAGACTATGTCTGAAGCTGGAGCTACTTATTATTTTTTAAGAATATAATGACAATCAAAGTTTTTAATTAAGCAAGCAATCATAGTGAGGCTTCAAGCAAATCCAGTAAATTACAAAAGTGGCTTCCTAAATGGTTCTTGACTTGGGAAACTATAGTAAACTATAATAAACTATGTCTTTACATTACATGGACTGTCTATACATGAAGAGGCAGAGTACATGAGCAAAGCTGGTAGATTTACAATGGAAAGGAAACAAGAAGACTGACTAAAATGCAAAAAACAAACAATAAAAAAGGCTGCTAGACATGTAGCATACAAAGAACAAAGCATCAGTCTTAACAACGGAAAACACCAAGCAACCACAAAGCACACAACCAGGGAACTAAGCATGCAGGAACAAACTAAGCACACAGCAACTAACAAGAAACACCTGGGGCTAACTAGAGGGCGGGTCTACAGACTGTACACAGGTGACGGGGAGGAAACTCAAACCAAAACAAACAGAAGCACATGAAAGTGACAGAAAGGGAAAACAAAGACAGAAGCAGACAGAATCAAGGAAAGACAGAAGCAGGTAAATACAGGATGTACCTTTAACAGGTCCTGTATAATCTGAGAACGTGCAGGCAAATCAGATTTGTTTTGGATCGCATGTCTCAGAGCACTTCTGTCACTTGGATTGGGTTTGACATTATAGGTGTTAACTTGATTGTCTTTTGAGTCTAGACTGAAATGCGTCCACAGAACTCTGATTAAAATCATATTTCAAACCACCTCTAAAAGTGATTATGCTTTATTATGCTACTCATGTTACTCCACTGCTACACATCTATGCTATACTTAACTTTTTATCTTGTAGGCAGGAGCATTGACTAGGTTTATTATGTAGCTGTATTTAATAGTGTATTTGTATTTTTTTCTATTATCTCTCTAGGTATCAGCACTGGCCCTCTTGTCAGGCAGTGTTTGAGCTAAAAAAAGAGGTTTGGACTTGAACCTGTTTGTACTAGCTTGAGATACACTTTTTTGTCTAAACACAGAGCACTTCTGTAAATCTGGATAACAGTGTGAATATCAAAACTCAATCTGGAAACCATCTGGATATGGCCAAAAAAAAGCCATAAATGAAGAAATCGCTAACCTTTAGTGCATCTGGCTCTGCAAAAGAGGTAGCGCCAGCAAACCTCATGGAGATCCACAGGTCATTGACTTGGGCCGCCACATGACTCAGGGGCAGATAGCTCACCAAAGACTCTTCTCCCTCTTTCACACCAACCATATGACCTGCGACCTTCGCGACCCATGTGATCTGATCAGAGAAGGGCGAAAAGATGACATCTGTATTGATTAATCCTGAGCTACTATTTTTAACCTGGCCTTGAAACATCTCAGTTTTAGTTTAATCAAGCTTCTCGTGAGCCAAATGGAAAGTCCAACTTACTAAACACACAGATTTCTTCACAGGTGTCTTATCAGCCTACTCTAACATCAACCCATCTAGCAATGTTTAGTGGTGACTGATAGTTTCCAATGAACAGCCTTTTTGTTTATTATAGCGTCATAGTATAACTCACATTGTCATGACTGAGCATGACTCCTTTTGGGTTTCCTGTTGTCCCTGAGGTGTAGATAAGGGTGCAGCATTCGTTAGCCTTTTGGCTTTTAGTCACATCATCCAGCTGGGCGTCTGAAACTTCCGCACCGAGCTTCATAAACTCAGCCCACTGAAAGAACAAATTACATTTAAAAAACAAGTCAGAATAAGAGGGACATTCCAATATGCTCTTTATTGTTTGAGATTGCTAAGAAAACAACAGACTGTACCAAGATACTGAGATATCATGTTGGCCAAAAACGGCATGTACTGAAATTCCCGAATGGCATTTCCTTGTGTCAAGGCATAACAACTCAAATAAACTAAGCTGTTTGCATGCCTGGCATGTTTAAAACCCGGAAGAACATTTATTATTGTTGCTCTTGTTCAAAGGTTTTTTGCCTTAATGAACATTCATAACAATCAAAACAGGTTTTGGTGGAACCACCCTACCGTATAGAGGTTAGGCATCTTCTTCTCCAGTTCGCCCTTGTATTGAACGATTGCCTTCAAGTGTGGTAACTGGTCTTTAACCTTAATTGGAAAAAAGAGAAAACATTACCTTAAAGCACACTCTGACTGAAATGAACAACCTAACCATAACGACATCTGTTATGAACATGATTTTTACATTATCTAACTATGTCATCTGGGCAAATGTGTTTGTGGTGAGGGGTCATAGTGGAGGTGTTGTAGTGTTGTTTATTTGGACATAAAGAAGCATCAAACATTATCCCTGTGCTCTATCTATGATCTAGCTATGTTAACCCAGTTATGTACCCTGAGCTCTGACCTGTTACTGTCTATTTTTGTGAATGTTCAAATGATAACTGCACCACCATCAGGTAACATGATGTTGTTGAGAAATGTGGTCCAGTAACATGTCTTTCAAACTGTGATTTTTGGATCTGTTATCTACCTGGAAGACAGCGATAAGTTGTTTGATGCTTTCGACTCTAGTGTCTAGAGTGGAATTGTCAGAATTCTTAGTTTTCTGAAGCTTTGAAACTATTAACTTTTTTATATAAGCAGTCAGGACTGATTAACATTGCAGGGATTGCATAGACATCATATCAACACATCCAGAACCTTTAACTTGCAAATGGTCCCTGCCTCTTTGTTGGCTCTTGAATCACTGCACAGCAACTGTTGCTATTCTTTAAGCCTCCAGTTCATTATCATTCTGCCAGTGAGGTTTAAATGAAATCTCTCGTGGTTAGAATGTAACACAGTGGACAGGTGGGAATACCATTGTCCACCCATACAGAGCAAAGGACTAACGTTACGTCAGTAGCCGTATTAGGACATGAACAGATCTCTAGTATTCTGTGTTTGACTTCAGTTTGCTGTGCTCTCTGATCTCAGCTGCCTGTTTTTAACTTGTCTAACTATGTCGTCTGGGCAACTTTGTTTGTGGTGAGTTGACATGTGCCTTGTAGTAAAGGTGCTGCAGTATTGTTTATTTAAATATTCATTTTGTTCAAATTAGTGGATGTATCATGTTTGGTATCAGCTATTAAAACATACAGTTTTAGAGCTAAAAGCCATGCGTAGGCCTAAAACTGGCTTCTAGTTTATTTACATTTTACATTCTAACTTAAAGGGTGCAGCAGCTACAGAAGCTAGAATGTAACTGCAGAACCATATAAGGTGGAATTAAAAAATCAAAAGAGAAGCAATCTTTAGCTTTATTTGTAAATGGTCTGTCGTCCCCAGGTCAAATTTCCATCCATGACCAACTATGACTTTTTTTAATGGTTTCTGGATTTAAGTTTGCGCAGGAATGAACACTGTATGCATAGAAAAGCATCACGTGTTGGCACGTGTTCTATCTATGCTCTAGCTATGTTAACCCAGTTATCTACCCTGAGCCTTGATCAGTAACTGTTAACAGTCTACAAAGACTCCACTATAGCCACTATAGCCTATATACGTCTCCATACCTGGAATGTTCAGACTGATAACTGCATCCTCATCAAGTAACACATGATGTTTTTGAGAAATGTGGTCGGGTAACAGGTCTTTCAAACTGTGGTGTGTGGATCCGTTATCTACCTGGATGCTTTTGACGCAAAAGAATTATTCTCATAATTCTTAGGTATCTGAACTTTTCAAAAACTACTTTGGACTATTTTTCTTGCAATGGTTAGTTTTCAATTTTGTTATAGACTAGCAGTCAGGAGTAGTTATCACTGCTGGGATTGCATAGACAACATTTTAGCACCTTTATTCAAGCATTAGTTTTAATAAATTTAGTGGATGTATCACGTTTGGTATCAGCTCTTAAAGCAGTTTAAGAGCCAAAGACATATATGATGCTGAAACTGGCTTCCAGTTTTATTCTAATTTTACATTCCACCTTAAAAGGTGCAGCAGTTACAAAAGCCAGAATGTAACTGCAGCATCATTTAAGGTGGAATGAACAATTCCAAAGAGAACCTTTTAAAGCAATCTTCAGCTTCATTTAAAAATGGTCTGCCTCCTCAGCACAAATTTCCAATCATGACTGATTATAGGTTTTCATCAGTTTCTGGGTTCAATCATAGAAATAAATCAAGCATTAGCACTGTGCTCAGGCTGTTATCTAGTTTTGATCTTCTGTCTAGTTATGTTAGCCCAGTTATGTACCCTGAACCCTGACCTGTAACTGTTAACAGCCTACAAAGAACCCAAGCTCCACTATAGTCATTGCAGCCTATAGTGCAGAATCAGTTAAGGTGGAATAGAAAATTCCCTCTATCTATGATCTAGCTATGTTAGCCCAGTTATGTACCCTGAACCCTGATCTGCCACTGTGAATAGTCTACAAAGAAGCCAGGCTCCACTATAGGCTTTGTAGATGGAAGGGAAAATTCCAAAGAGAAGCAATCTTCAACTACATTTAGGAATACTCTTCCCAGTGCTAACTTTCTACCATGACCGACTATGGCTTTTAACAGTCCTGGCTTAAGCTTGTGTAGGAATGAATGCCAGTGCCCGAGATGCTGACTGGGTACCTTCATTAAAACAAAGCTTTTAAGTTTTATGTTAAATCCACTCATATGGCCCATAACCACCTCCAGCCCCAGGGCCTACAAGCAGGTTAATGTCTCACTACCTTTACAAACATCAAATTTTATTCAGGTAAGCACATGTTCTGCTGTTAAAAAGCATAGAAAAGCATCAAGCGTTAGCACTGTGCTCTGGCTATTTCATCTATGATCTAGTTATGTGAGCCCAGTTACATAAACCGAGCTCTGACCTGTCACTGTTAAGAACCCAGGCTCCACTATAGCCTATAGCGCGGCACCATTTAAAGTGGAACGGAAAATATACATAAGAACCTCTGTAAGCCTTCATTAAAACAAAGGTTTTACGTTTTTGGACACCATATGTACACAGACTCATAGGGCCATGACCAACTGTAGGGCCAACAATAGGTTAAAGTCTCGCTGCCTACCCATGCATCTAATTTTATCTGAGTAAGTAAATATTATAACTTTGAAAAGCATAGAACAGTAAAGAAAAGCATCAAATGTTAGCACTGTGTTAGCACTGATCTAGCTATGTTGGCCCAGCTACGTGCCCTGAGCTCTGACCTGTAACTGTTAACAGTCTACTCTAATAGCCTAGTTTTGTGTTTACACTTGTAATGTTCAGATTAATAACTGCACCACCTTCAAATAACACGTGACATTTCTGAGACATGTGGTACAGTAACAAGTCTTTCAAACTGGGATTTGTGGAACCGTTATCTACCTGGAGGATTTTGATAAGTTGTTTGTGGTTTTCGACGACCAAAACATTGGCTTCACTGTTGTTAGCTACATACTGGCAGGCTTCTGGAGAGTTGGTGGTGTAGATTCCAGTAGCGAGTCCTCTGTGGAACAAACAGCAGTCAGAACTTACAGTATTTTACCACTGTTCAGAGCAGTTTTCTTATTATCAAGATTAACAAGACTGTCTGCATGCATAAAGAACTGAACACAGAACAGTAAACATGTAAACAGAACTGCAAAAGTAGTACCCGGCCAAGATACAGGCAACGTTTGCGATGAACCACTCAGGAGAGTTGAATCCTAGAATACCCACTCCATGGAAACGCTCCAACCCCAACTACAGATACAAGCACAGGCCAAACATGTAGTGAGTGGGCACGCATACTCACATGTTACATATTAATCACATACAGAGAAGAGGATATGTAGATTCTACTTTAGGTCATATGTAGATGAGGACTATTATATATCATAAAATGGCCTAATATGTGATACTGTACATCTAAAACACTGCACACTCATTGCAGACTAAACTCTACACTGGAATCTAATATAGTTATTATACTGTAACTGTAATATATTTTCAGCATAATAAGCTGCTTTTGTCGCTAATATCTTTGTCTATCATAGCTGCCATAAGAAAGCAGGCACAGAGAAATCAACTGAGCTTCCTATGACAACTTTGATTTTAGTGGACTTTTAGTGGAGAATTATCATTCAAAGCATTTGTTAGATTTCAGCCTCTTACACTACTTACTACTATACTACGTAAAGCCAAAGGCCATGTGGAGCCAGAAGAACCAGTTTTCTGAAAAGAATTAAGCTGGGTTTTAAAACATCTAAGCACAAAAATGATTCTTAAATTGTAGAGCAAACATCACAGTACACTAGAAGTAGTGTTTTGTGTTTTTATTACAACCCCAGGCTACTTTTCATTGACCTCACCATTACCTTCTCTTTCCAAGGACAAGAACACTTTATATTCTGTATACACATGTATGTATGTATTTATATGTGTGTGTGTGTGTGTGTGTGTGTGTGTGTGTGTGTGTGTGTGTGTGTGTGTGTGTGTGTGTGTGTAAATATGTATATACAGAACAAACATACTCAAATTCCGAACAGAATTCTTTTCAAATATAAGTGATGGGTGATGAGGTATATTAATTGTTTAACAAAGACCCCGGCCAACCTGGACTACAACAAGTAGTTAGTATGATCTCTGGCTGGTCTGCAAACATGTAGTGAGGGGGCACGCATACTCGCATGTTACATATTTACATATTACAACTTTAGGTCATATGTAGATGCAGACTATTATATATCATAAAATGGCCTAATATGTAATACTGTACATCTAAAACACTGCACACTCATTGCAGACTAAACTCTACACTGGAATCTAATATAGTTTTATATATATATATATATATATATATATATATATATATATATATATATATATATATATATATATATATATATATATAGTTATTTTAACTTTGTTGCTAATATCTTTGTCTATCATAGCTGCCATAAGAAAGCAGGCTCAGAGAAATCAACTAAATCAACTAAATCAACTATGACAACTTTGATAGAATTAACCAAAGGAAAAGGACTTTTAGTGGAGAATCATCATTCAAAGCATGTATTTATTAGATTTCAGCCTCTTACACTACTTACTACCATGCTACGTAAAGCCAAAGGCCATGTGGAGCCAGAAGAACCAGTTTTCCCAAAAGAATTAAGCTGGGTTTTGAAACATCTAAGCACAAAAATGTACAGCAAACATCATAGTTATACTAAAAGTAGTTTTTTGTGTTTTTATT
Organism: Megaleporinus macrocephalus; assembly: GCA_021613375.1. Taxonomy (NCBI): domain Eukaryota; kingdom Metazoa; phylum Chordata; class Actinopteri; order Characiformes; family Anostomidae; genus Megaleporinus; species Megaleporinus macrocephalus. The sequence continues at coordinate 13,264,615 of CM038725.1, read as the reverse complement.
ACAACCCCAGGCTACTTTTTATTGGCCTCACCATTACCATCTCTTACCGAGGACCAGAACACTTTACATTCTGTATATACATATACATGTATGTATATATATATATATATATATATATATATATATATATATATATATATATATATATATATATATATATATATATATATATGTGTGTGTGTGTGTGTATAAATATGTATATACACACATATCTTAAATTTTTTTTTTAAATATAAGTGATGGGTGATGAGGTCTATTAATCGTTTAACAAAGACCCCGGCCAACCTGGACTACAACAACTAGTTAGGACGATCTCTGGCTGGTCTGCGTTTTTGCTCCAGCCCATGTGTTTCAAATTGGAATACAGAAAAGATGTGGACTGTCTGTGGTTTTTTACTAATCAGTTTGAAAGCCACGGTTTTTAAGAACTATTTCTTTAAATGAGCTGTGTGCTATATAAAGAGCTCTTCTCAAGACTTTCCTACCTTTAAGCTAAACGACATTCCTGAAATGACACATGTCCAGATGTCAACCAAATATGCGTATCAGCATAAACAAAGTACCATTACCTTGAGAAAGCTCTTGGCTGCAGCTCGGCACTGCTGGTGGTATTCCCTGTAGGTCAGCGCGAACCAAGTTCCGTCCTTCTTCCATCGGAGGGCCGTGTGGTCTCCAAATCTATTGACTGTTTCCAGGAACATCTGATCAACGGTTATTGGAGGCTCAGAGCCTGAGCCTGATGTGGCAAGCCTCAGCTTCACTGCCTTGTCCCGAACAGTGCTCCAGTGTTGCTCAGCCGGAGCCACTCGTACTTCACCTGTAATTGGAATAGCTTCTTCCTCTGGTGGAACAGGACAACATTGAGGACAAAAAGCCGACATGATTAGTAAGGTTTTTCGAAAAATGCAACAAAATTGGGTCAAAGGTCAGGCTTAGGCAGACAGACTGTTCTTCTTCCCTCTATCTCTCCAGCCACCCACTGTGACTCACTGTTCCGTGCACTGAAGCGTTTTTAAAGAACGAGATGCTTCACTAAAGATCTAGCTCAGGTTACTGACAGGCTATGGAATGTCAAACCACACCAATCAGGTTTCTGTCTGTAGAAAAAAAATGTAATGGTAATGACGACCTGGAAGACAAGGTATGAAAAACACTCCCCTTCTGGAAAGTGATTTTAAGATTAACAACAGTGAAACAAACAACATTTGTTAGTTTATGGAAGCCTACATACTGATGGGTCTAAATAGTTCAAATTCCAGACATGTACAAACAGCCTACCCACTAGCGTGACCATGATTACCTGACCTACATCTTGTTCTGACCTTCAGATGCATCAGATTGAACCCACATCTTTCAGCAGAAATGATCTGATCTTACCTGTAATGTTGCTTTTTCCTCCCAAAGTCTTCACAGCATCCTCAAAGCTCCCAGCAGATGCCAACTCCAGTTCAATGCTGGACTCCGACAGTGCTAAAGCTTTTACCTCTTCCGAAAGCTCAGCATCTATAGTTGGACTGTCAATCCCAGAGTCATCTGCCGAGGAGACCTTCTGTACCTTGCTGCCCATGTGGTTCATGTTATTGTCGCCCGTTAAAGAAGTCGGATAGCTGCCGTTAAGCTGTGCTTTGGAGCTCTGCAGTGCCTGAACATCTTTTATAGAGGCAGATACCTTTGGGAAACTAGCAGGAGAGCAACAAAAGAGCCAATGCTTACTTGGAGACGAACACGTGACATCTAATCCATGTTATTTCTTTAGTTGTTAAGCAGGCATGAGAAGACAAAAGCCACAAGTCTCCATTAAGGCCTACGTACCTCTCAGCATTATTTTCCATGGCGTGAATTCCCTTGGAATGCCCACAATAACTAACAGATATTGTGTGACGTCCTTAAAAAAAAAACCTGTTAAAACCGGATAAGAGAAGAGTGATTTAATTAAAACGAAGATAAGAAAACAAAAAATGTATAAAATAGTTAACACAAAGTTTTTAACACGCAGAGCTCCCTGTAATGAGTTCTATTCCTATTAAGTCCCTGCTACTAGTTCTCTGAACCCCATTGGCACCCTTTATATGAGACCATGTTCTTGCAACACTCTGAAAAGTCTGTGTTAAGTGTGCCAATGACGAGTCAGGATCAGAAGAGTGATGAAAGCAGCTGTTAGCTGGCACAGTATGTTTCAATGTCAACAGGCAGCCTTTCACCCATATCTGCCTAATGTATTAGCATTCAGTGTGAAGGACAGAGAACTATAATGGTGTGACGGTGGTCAGTGGTCAGCAACCATGGATTTAGCTTCCTGCTGACTCTTGTTCCAAACACAATCTGCCACATCTGTTCCAGTTCATCAATTTCTTTAACAAATTCTACATAATTAAAGGACTGTGACGTAAGCCATTGTTCACAGTGGTGCTGATGGGAACCAGGCATCTGCAGCATTTGATGCCTCTAAAAGCTCCCTCACAGAAAGTTTTGTTTACATAAAATGGTTATGAATTATGCTGCCAGATGTCTGTCTAACACATTGTTTTGTGATAGATTTTAATCTTAAAATGTATTTTAAGACATTTATGGTGGAGGGGTATATGCAGGGCGCTGTCACACAAAATAGTCCCCAACGAAAACTGTTTTTCAGATTTATGACGATGTCAAAGTCATCAACATTACTCAGAAGAACCCAGAAGGCATGTGTAGGCTTACTGGTATGAGGGCTGGAAAGTACATACAATGGCTATATTTGGCATGGTGACCCCTGGTCCCTACCACCACTACTGTAAAGAAATGAAAATCTGTACGCTTCCCTACAAACAAACCATGTCACATCAAACCACTCTGAATAAACCTGTTTACATTTCAAGACTGAATTATTCACAGATGAAGAATTGGTGTAGTTCCCCTTTAACTTCTTCAGAAGTCTACAACTTGCTGCATCAGATGCTTCGGAACAGATAAGGGGAGGGGGCAGCATGATAGCTGCAGGTTGGAACTAAAATCTGTAGCAAAGCAGATCACCAGGAGGAGGGCTGGTGACAAGTGGTTTAAAAGTTGTTTATACATTACGGCAGTATATAACGTTGTTCACAGTTTGTGTTACACCCCATTCCCTAAGCACTGGTGCCATCTAGGGTAGAATACATCTAATGCAATTCAACAGGACCAGAATTTATTATACAGCAAAAGGAATTTAACTATTTAATTTTTTTATATATATATAAGTGGTTTAGTCCCCAATTTCCAACATAGTGGGACTCTAACCCATGTCAGCATCACCAGTGAAAAAGGGCAAAAGGGTAGAGTTCATAATTACAACACTGGTGTGGCAACATGTAGGTCTGCACTTAAATGAACTTTCACACACAATTATGCAAAAACTGGTAAACCAGCCTTTGACTCGGACCACGTCACACGTGAGCAGAGTAACCTTCAGAACTGCAGTAATAAGACAAATCGTTACGTTTCTTGGATGCCCTGTCATCTTTTGCTAGGATGCAAGAAGGTGAATGATGTTATAAGACAGATATCCATTCCTCCCTGCAGTGGACTGCATTGCCACACCTACGGTCACATTCACAAAGCATCTCCTTTTTCAAATAGTGGTCTGTAAGGATTGTAGTAAGACTGATCCTGGATCTGCTGGGCTACTCTAAGAAGCTCTAGAATATATGGAGCAAGAACAAGCTTTGATTTCTAGGTGCAATGACATCTGATGTGGCCTGAATCACATCATGGTACCTCATCGGTCATCAGTGGCAAATTTACTGCTAGCCAATGACCACCAAAAGAAATCTAGCTACTTTCTTATAGAATTTTCTTAGATGTTTTTCTCTTAGACTCTTTAGCCTTCAGTGATCAGGACATAAATACTGACATATATACCTGATAGTAGAATTACCAGCTCAGAACAAGGAGCACTCAAACAATTAAATCATGCATTTACTAGAATATATTTAACTTTTTATTATAAATGCACTAATTATTATTTTCAACTAAGTCTAGTATATGATTTTAAACATAAAAATGACTTACTGGTGGTACAGGCAGACAGACACGACCCCTCCTCCTATATCTTGAAACGCAGTGGCTCTTTGATTTGTTCGTTGACTCTGATTGAGGCTAAAGAGATAAAGTGTGCTCTGATTCACGTACGGCTTTCAGGAGAAACACTGTGACAAAAAGATCAGAGTTCATTTTAAATCCACAACCAATTCACAGGACTAATGCGAGGTGTCACGTGACACAGGTGATAACAAGTGTGTAGTTGTTGTTTTTTTCACACCCGTTTTCCGGCATGGCCCGCCTCCTGCATTACTATTGGCTAAAAGTGGACCACGACCAGCAATCCTACGCGGTGATTGGCTAGAGTTTCATACAGACGAGCAGTCATTCAGATATCCACAGCCCATTTGAACCTTTGGTGATTCTTTGGTAAAACCACAAAGCTCACAAACTTCCTGCATCCAGTATTAACACGTACTTATTTACATGTTATTTCAATGTTTCGCTTCCTGTTTATTTACGCTTCAGGCTTTTTGAACAATACTTATAACTAATATTTAGATCCTGAATCTATTTCAGTTAATTAAATGCAAATAACTTCACATCATTGAACCAAGCTGTACTCAGTTATGCTGCATGAGGTAACAGATACATGAACATTGATCTTGTTTATCTGCAATAACACAAGTGTTGTGTAAAACATGAATACATGAAAGAGGAAACATCCTTATTCTGTAGATAGTAAAGAGTGGAGATTGTATATCCATAAATGATATAATGAAATGTAGCACAGTCCTGAGCTGATAGGAAGACTGGAGATAATTCTTTTTGTAGAATAAGATTATATAAAACTCATAAAAACATTAATACACTGTATACTGCATGTTAATTGCAACCACTCCCAGGTTGGTGTCCAGGGTATTTGGAAGTATTGCCATAGTGCTGTAGGAAGTTCTGTCATAAGCTTAGTTGTCAAGTACAAATTCTTTGTTACCTTAATTAAGTAGAAATTTGGGTTAGTTATACTTTACTGGAGTAATTATTTATTATTATTTTTTAGCTGAATTTTTACTTCTACTCCTTACATTTTAAACATATCCTCATTACCCCTATTTCATTTCAGCTTGTTTTCATTCATGTACATTTACATTCCAGTATAGATTATTGATAACAGGCCTTTGAAGTTGGACTTTTTGCACCATTACAATATTTATAGACGACTAGTCATCATATCTTCCGCTCCATGAAACACATGTTAATGCTCAGTAGTAACAGATATGCTTCTTTAATATATTTACATTGTACTAAACTACATTCATTTTCAAAGGGCGTATATGCGGCTGAAACAGGAAGCCTAGCACATCCCAAATTTATCAACATTAACATTTTAATATAACATTAAAGTCATTATGGCTTTTAGAAGAATGTTTTTCTGGGGAGGTGGGCTAGTGCACTATAGACCCCTGTGGTATTTTTTTTCCTTACATAACTTTTACTTTTATACCTAATAGTTTTGAAAGCAGTACTTTACATGTTTACTAGAGTAAAAAGCTTGAGTTGATACTTGAACTTCTACAGAAGTATTTTTTAACCCTAGTCTATACTTCTACCTGAGTAATGAATGTAAATAATTTTGACACCTTTGGTCATAAGTAAGCTTTATATCTCTGATCTCACTTCCTTTCACAGATAAAATAGACAAGAAAATACATTTTAATGTTACTGTATGCTTACGGGTCATTTCTGTTGGTCTGACATGTTGGACAATAACGATGCCTGAAATACTTGATCAGGACAGGTCAGTAGTCGACGCTCCAGTTCAACAAAGATGAACCAGGCGGTTTAGCAAGCGCTGATAAAAGTCCAGTTACTATAAACAGAACCTGATGACAGTCATCTTATCAAGGTCGCCTGATCACACCACGTGTTTAATCTGTAATTTGGTTAAGCAGGTCATGTATTGAATGTCAAACAAGCTAGATGGTCTGTCTAACCGGTCTGAACTCCAGCTCATTTGGATTACTGGATTTACTGCGGTTTATGTGGGTATGGGAGCACATCTACTGGTAAAATTCACTGTACACTGAGAAAAACAACTGATGGGAGTAAACGTTCCACCCATACCAAAAACTCTATAAACACATTAATCAGCTATTTATGTAATAGTGTTAATAATGCTGGCGAACAGCAACCCAGTGGTGAAACTGGTCTGTAGATTTTCATGTGTGGCAGAAAACCTGTGGAGTAAAAATGACCACAGCAGGGGATGGAGAGGGAAAAGCCATAGACATTAGAAAAAAAACAGGCTTTAATACATATTTAATACTGAATGTCTGCCACATTTACAGCTTCTACAATCCACAGAACCAAGCAACCCGAAAAGGCACATTTATATAGAAGAAATGTTATTATAATTTTACTGTATGCTAATATAAGAAGATTTAAATTTTTGTAATCGTGGACCAGAACTGTCGGTCCATTTTATGATGAAAGTTTCACAATTAAAAGAAAAAGACAGAAAAAAACAATGTTGTTATGATGTGTATGTGAAGCCCACAATCTACACCCTGCACTTCAAAAGTGTCTAAAATAGATATTTGCCATAAAAAAATCACTTCTGGGTCCAAATGACGTGTTCAGATATCAAATAATCTTCACATCAAATAGATGTTCTACACAAAGGTTTTGTTACTAGAGCCATATGTCCAATCCAATCAACGTTAAGGAAGAGTGTGGTTCAAAGAGCTTTGCTGTGCCACTGTTACAGGACGAAGTGCACGGCAAAAGTGATACCAGATAGAATTAAGCTGATAATGATTTTATTAGTCTATTAATTTTACCATTATTAAGGGCCAGTTTAGATAGGAATTAGGGCTAGTGTTGCACTAAATTACACTGTTAATGGTAAATCAACTTAATCTGGGTCTAAGAAACTGGCCAATAATTTTGTGATACAATAAAGTAATATGAAATCATTGAATCAGTGGCCAAACCTATCACTGGCAATATAACTGAAACATTGTGAAAACGAATGAAATTAATAACTAATGAATGAAAAGGAACAGTACTTGGAAACTGTACTGTATCTATAATGAAAAAATAATTTATTGTCTTTATTGTTATTGATTTTTATTGGCCAGAACTGCTCCTCATATTTTTACTTACATTTTGTCATTCCTAATTCGTTTCACTATGAATTAATTTCCTCTAATTTATTGAATTCTCTTCACTGATAAACAGCACTGCCAAATGTTCCATCTATCCTGGAGGCCACTGCATCTGTCTTCCTCCAAGGACATGGATGTGTAGGTGGTACACAGACTGAGCCCCGTGTTTTCCATCATTGATCACTGTGATGAACAGACATACATTCTGTTAGCTGACATTTATTATGGATGCATTTATAAATGTAGGCCAAAATAATAAATGAATGATCAGTTCTGTTGTTTAAACATACCAATCCTGTACCCTTCACCCAATCCATCTTTCTTTGCCAGGTTTTTAGCAACCACCAATAAGTGACCAAGGAGCTGCAGAGAAACATATTAACATACTGAGATCATCCTCAAAGATAAGACAATAGTGAGGACATACAACAGGGAATAGAAAGCAGAGACAAACCATTGCATCGTCATCATGCGCTTCACTGATCCTTGGGATGGGAGTCCTTGGAATAACCAGAAAATGCACAGGAGCCTGGGGACTGATGTCCCTGAAAGCTAGACACTGAAAGAAATGTTACTGCAATCAGTATCAGTGGAATGCACTTTATTGCAGCTTGCACCACTGAGGGAACAAGTTCAAGAGACTGTAATACTCCAGATGCACCCTACTCTTTATGTCCATGGGAATTTGTCCACATGTATCTCTTTACTTTCATTTTTCTAATCATTTGAACACGACAGCTGCTTTCTCATGAAAGTTTAATGAAGAAAAAACAATAGAAAGATTAGCATTATAAACATATGCTGATTTTATATATATATACATATAATATTCTGTGACTTGTGGTTGCATTTTATCCATCTGTGCCGTTAAATACCTTAATATACACACACACACACACACACACTAGTGAACAGACACACTAGGGACAGTGAGCACACATGCCCGAGGCCGTGGGCAGCTCTATCCACGGCGCCCAGGGAGCAGTTGGGGGTTGGGTGCTTTGGTCAAGGGCACTTGCTGATCCTAGGGATCGAACCAGCGACCTTCTAGTCACAAGCTAGGATCTCTAACCTCCAGGCCACAACTGGCCAAGTTGCACTGTCATCTTCTTAAATAAGAAAGAAGCACATCATTTATCATTTCTAAAGCCCTGTTGTTACCTCTCTCTTTACAGTTACAACAAACTACAAACACATTAGACAGCATGATTTGCTGGTTGTGAATGAGCTATTCTCATCTACAGAATGCTATCAATGATATTATTTGGGGGATGGATTATTCTCAGCACTGCAGTGACACTGACGTGGTGATGTGTTAGTGTGTGTTGTGCTAGTATGAGTAGACCAGAAACAGCAGGGCAGCTATTGGTGGTACACAATATGTGTCCACTCACCGACTCTATTATCTTTTTGAGTCACCTTGTAGATATAAAGTCAGAGATAATACGCTCATCTGCTGCTGCATAGTTTATGTTGGCCACCCTCTAGTCCCTGATCATTGGTCACAGGATACCGCCCACAGAACATTGTTGGCTGGATAACTTTGGTTGGCGGACTGTTCTCAGTCTAGCAGTGACACTGAGGTGTTTAAAAACTTCAGCAGCACTGCTGTTTCTGATCCACTGATAGCAACACAACACCACTGTGTTACTGCCACTGCAGTGCTGATCCACCACCCAAATAACACCTGCTCTGTGGTGGTCCTGTGGAGTTCCTGACCATTGAAGAACAGGGCAACAATGTATGCAGAGAAACAGATAACTACTACTACTACACAACTACAGTCTGTAATGGTAGACCTATAAAGATTACCTGTATGTTAAGTGGAGCTGATAATGGACAATATGTGTAGATACAAGAAGGTGAACCTAAGACCTTTGCACGGACTTGAAAGATCTTCTGATAAATACTGTGGGTTGTGTAATGCTTATTATATATTATGTGTCTATACCAAACCAAACAAAATACCTTGTCATCTTCAAATATGATATCTGCAGGAATACTTTTATCAATAATTTTGGAGAATATCGTTGGTGCAGGGCTGCCATACTTCTTGCTGGCTTCCTCTGCCAAGCGTACTTCGTCATTTTGTGTGGACATGCAGTGCTTCTAAGAAAACAAACAAACAAACAAACAAACAAACTCCATTTATCAAACTAGTAAGACTCGAAACTTTGACCTCATGCTTATTCTGCTTATGTAGCTAACAGCCGTGTCAGGCTAATGCAAGAATTTGCTTGTTAACTATCTAACCTGAACACACATAACCCGCTCATAAAACTGGAGGAGTATAAAGACCTGCAGAAGGACAGCACGGCGGGATAAGCTGCAGACACAGGGCAGAAAACGCCTGGTGTGTAAAACACTCCTCGCTGCCATCGCAGCGCTTCACTGCCGTCTCAGTCCAGACGAGCGCCTGTTCTTTTCGCGCATGCGCAGTTCTGGCGGTAGCACTCACTGCAGACGGAGGAGAAACAGCGCCACATGTGGATCAACAGTTTACTCCGAGTGGGCCACAACTCAGAATCAACGTCAATAACATGATACATATTTTTAAAAGTCTTATTGTAAGTATATAATTCTTATTCATGTGTGGGCATCATTTTAAAGCATTTGCATTTATATAAAAAAATCTTGATTGTTTAATGAAATTAAACCAGACACCGTTATTCTCCGGACCTCTATATCAGTTATCAGACTGTGTCATATTACATATTTATTTCACTGATTTATGTGTACGTTATATATAACTATACTGTTAACTATATATAATAATGACTATACTGGTGTTATTATACTATGACTATTATATTATACATCATACATTATATTATACATTATACAGTCTATACATATAAGTAGTACTGCTGCTTTTTATTGCACATTGCAATAAAAATAACTGCATAACTGCTTAACTGCTTATTTGCTCTACCAAAGTCTTTCACATACACATATATTTTATTTATTTTATATTCTATCTTGTAACTCTTCTGTTTTGTCTTACCTTGTGCATTTGTGGAATAGCTACTTGAATCAATAAAGTATCTATCTATCTATCTATCTATCTATCTATCTATCTATCTATCTATCTATCTATCTATCTATCTATCTATCTATCGAGTTGATATCTCGAAAACTGTGGAACGAAATTTAATTACATTAAAATATCAATGAATTCCTTTCCATTCATTCACTCATTATTTGTGTTTACAGTGGTGAAAAGTGAAGTCACTGGGGCACAAAATATGAACAGGTGTAATATCATCCTAGTCAGCAGGGGGCAGTATCTCCGAACATCACCACTGATATCAACACACGTGCGGAGAGGAGGAGACGTGGGGAAACATGGCTGCCTGCAGTAGGGTGTCCTTGCAGCGGTTTCTGTCTGTGCAGTCTCCGCGCTGGATCTCCAGCAGACATGTTCAGGCGGAACGTCCCGCGCCGGCGCCGTTATATCCCCCGGTTTTACCGTCCCGGACCGCTAAGAGCAAGTCTGCGAAGCGGCGCGTGTTGCTGGACTTCTTCGAGCAGCTGCGCGTAGCGGAGCCTCAGGACAAGATCAGCGCGCTCACCCGCTTCCAGCGCATGAAGTATGTGGTTTATCCGCAGACGTTCGCTCTGGGCGCAGATCGGTGGTATCAGCATTTCACCAAAACTGCCTACGTACCTCGACTTCCCGACAAATACAGCACGACAGCCGAGCCTGATCAGGAGCTGCAGCCGCTGCTGTCTGAGCTGCGCTCACTGGTGCGCAGCGCTGTCCTGCAAGAGAACTGGCACATGAAGAAGGGCAGGACATTTGTTCACGAAGAGCAGAAACAGTTTGTCTCGCCTCTTTTGACCAATGTAGTGTCTGGTCTGGTGAACTCTTTGGCCAGGACAAATCCTGTTCTCCGCCTGTCGAGTCTAGGTAAGTCTCCAGGTTGCTCTTGGTTCAATTCCAGTTTTGGATAACCACTGTCCAGCACAGTTTGAAGACTTCCCTGCTCAAGCATACTGTGTACCTGCTCTTCCTAAATCTAGTAATAACGAGTAGTTTGTCTCCCTTTACAGCAGTAACAGCCATCATGCTTCTGGGAAGGCTACAGTAGGTGTTGGGACATTGCTGTAAGGATTTGATTGCATTGATCCACAAGAGCATTATTAAGGTTAGGTACCGATGTTGGATGATTAGTTCTGGATCACAAACTCAACTCCAGTTCAGCCCAAAGGAGCTGTAATACACCTCAGAATCTCAAAAATGTAGTTCCATTGCCCCACAGCCTAATGGTGGGGACGTTATGCCCCTCTGTCTAAGGCATTGGCATATAGCATAGTGACATTAGGCTTATTTGCTGCTGATCCAGAGCTTCCCATTCCATTGGCAGTGCTTTTCTTCCTTAGGAGATTATATAAGCAGTTTGTGCACTTCCTGTGTCCTGCAATAAATGCGACATAGCTAAATTCAGTAATTGTTAGTGTCTGGATACTTTTGGCCACAATATATCTGCTCTTTGCCACATTTAGTATTTGCATTTGAGCAGGGAAATAGACAAACTCTCCTGGCCTGGAACTGAACACTCATGTTACACCAATTTTTATACTGCAGAACGTTGAGATGCTCTGACTTGTCTATGCTGACTTTAAACAGTAAACCTCACCTGCTTTGCATTGCAGATTTCGACCCTCAGGTTAACTTTTACTGGATGAACGGAGAAAGGACGATTCCAAGAGGACACAGACGCGGTAGAGTTGAGCCACTAAGGTTTCAAATCGATGACAAACCTCACAGTCAAATAAGGATACCACACCAGCTTCCTGAGGTATGCTATTCCAGAGGAGTTCCTCCAGATCTGTCATTGTTTTATGTTTTATCCTTCATAAAAGTCCATATACTTAATTAGCCAGCCTCAGCAGAAACGCAATGGCAGCAGATAATCTAAACACTGCAGGATGTAAAAAAAAACCATTGTGATGTCCATTGTAAGAGTTGTTGCATCTTTCTGAGTGCTTGTTTAGTGAGATTCTGTTTGTTTTTTGTAGTTTGTGCCGCTTGAGGCAGAAATATCTGCTGAAGTTCCAGCAATCCAGCTCAGTCCTGAACTGCTGCCCTTGTTTCGAAGACAGTATGACAACAACATCTCTATAGGTTTGTAAGAAATGAAGATCACTTACATTAACACCTATCTATTATCTTCCGCTTTATCCCGCTAGTCTGGGGCCAATCCCAGCGTCATTGGGCGAAGGTGGGGTACACCATGGACAGTTCACCAGTCCATCACATGGCCAACAATCACTCATGCACTCACTCACGGGCAATGTAGAGTTACCGACATGTGTTTGGACTTGTGGGAGGAATAGATGGCTGTAGATCAAGACTGTCAAACGGGGTTCCTTCCAGAACCATAGCACAACACAGATTAGTGCTTTCCCTGTAATACAACTCCTTAAGGCTTTGCTAATTGGCTGCTGAGTTGAATCAGCTGTGTTCAATGAGAACTTTAATGTCTGCATTGAACCTGGTTTGAGACACCTGCATGAGACGAAAGGTCAATTCTTTTAAATATTTACTGATGTTCGTGATTCCTATCAGTGGAATCTTCTTTTTTAAACATTTTTCTATTGCTGTGATCTGTAAGTGTGTTTTTAACCTGCCCCTCTTATCCCATAGGTGCGAAACTGGAAGACCCTTGCCGTTACGGTCACACACAGTTCCATGTGGTCCCTAATAAGTTCCACAGGGACAGACTGAGTAAGAAAAACCTTTCAGAACACATAGAGGTGTTTTTGAGAGCCAACGCTATTGCAAGCCTCTATGCATGGACGGGAGCACAAGCCATGTATCAGGGTGAGTTTCTATGGATCTTACTTTTTTTACTTGTTTGGTATTTTATGTCAAACAGTACAAATGTAGCATACAACGAATGAAAGCTAATGCTGCCAATAACGCGTCCACTGTGTAAAACCCCACATGGTACAGAATAGGGATGCACTCAACCATGACCAAATTAGTTGGCAAGTAATTTATTAGTTGATTAGGTTATCGTCATGCATATTTCTTGCACTAACTAGGAATGTTTTCAAATTACATGGCAGCCTCAACAAAATTCTCAAGTGTGGCACCATTTCACGTTTAACTCTGTACTGTTCGGAGCACATACTCAGTGTTGGAGTATCTGAAGAGGAAACACATTGACTGACTGGATGTAGAAGATTAGTCTTTGTTAAATAAGTTATGTTAATATTAAAGTTATTGAGCGGTAACATTTTCTGTTTCTAATGAAATGTTTTCTCATTGGATTCCAAAAAGAAAAGCAGATAATTATTATTATTTGCAGCAAACCTGTTTGAGTTTCAAATAGCATTAGCAATTTTCAACATTGCATGAGTGTCTCAAGGTCAAGGCCACAGGAATAAGAAATTCATCTTTATTGTCTTCATTGTTAGTTAGCAAATGTATAAAACCATCAAGCTAAATTTAAAAGCTACATAAGAGTAATTTGGAAATTGAGCATTCCATGAAATTCCGGATAATTGCTTATTTATTTCAATAATCAGTAAATTATGCAACTATCAAAATACTAGTACTGAAGAAATATGTAGTCAGTATTCTTTACACTGATTCTCAAACGTATCAAAGTAGTTATTCTGTGTTTGCTCCAAAGAAGCTTTTGTTTTTATAAAAGCTTCTTGTGATTAAGCTGTGGAGCAGTGGTGCCACATTCTCTGCAGTGTGAAACTGAACTCACCTTAAAGGCATTGAATCCTCAGTGTTGCCTGGAACCATGTTGCAGTATCTAGTGCAAAACCATGACGGGGGATAAACTCCCATTTGATACCATTTTAGAGGAAATGTTGTAGGAATTGTTTGGAGGCTTCATATGCCACTGGCTCGGCTGACTGTAGGGTGCAGCCAGCTAAAACAACATTTATAGAAAAAAAGTTTCCTAAATGTTCCTGGCTTCAGTATGTGGTTCTAGGAAACACCTTTAACAAGTTTAGTCCCTGTTTAGAACCCTGTGCTGGGGCTTGAAATATAAAAAAATGTATTTCAATAGAAATCAAATATAATTACATGTTAGTTAAAATGACAATGAAAATAGCTTGATTTGACCAGAGCCTTTACACTATGTAGTGGTTTTTGAAAGAACCACTGGAAATAGTTGTTTTGTAGAATTTCTCCAAAGAATCTTTTTTTTGGCTCCTGGCGTAACTAACAATATCTTCCCTCTTTGCTTTTTATCCAGGGTTCTGGAGTGAGCAGGACCTGAGCAGGCCTTTTGTTTCCCAGGCCATCATCACAGATGGTCAGTACTTCTCCTTCTTCTGCTATCAGCTTAATACGCTGGCCCTGAACTCGGTCTCCACGCCCAACAACCTCCGCAAGAACCTATGTTGGGGTACTGAGAGCCTGCGCCTTTACGAGAGGATCACAGATGGAGACGTGGTCGGCTGGGATGATAACGTGCTTAGGCTGCTTGTGCAGTTTCTGCTAAACAAGCCTCCAAATTAAACCGAAGGACACTGATGTATGGAAAGATGATAATGTTTTCTGTAAAGGGTCAATAAATGTATTGTATGCTACTACCTGTTATACTTGTTTGATTTCGTGCACATGGTTGCATTTAATGAATAGACCGGTGGTTCTCTGGATATCAGGACCTAACACACAGTCACTAACCAGTTTTGAGAACCATATTGAAACTCTCTCAGCCACAGTAAATAACAGAAATGCCAAAATAATGCAATGTCCAAAAATACATTGAAGGGGGGGCGGGGTCTGTTCATTATGAAGCAGCAGCTAGAAAATGTATTAAATGGTTGTTTGGTGAAATCTCCACACCGTTGGTGTGCCTCTTAAGCAACTAAGTACTTCCTGGAAACTGGCCTAGTGATGCACACAGTATTTCCGTTTTTGAAACTTCCTGTACCTTTTTAGTTTACTCAAACCTTACAGAGACTTTCTAAACACATTTAGAACCTACAAGAAGTTCTCCACAAGATGTATTATGCCTTACACTTTGCTCTGTAACACTTACAGAAAATCACATAAGAGTAATTTGGAAATTGAGCATTCCATGAAATTCTGGATAATTGCTTATTTATTTCAATAATCAGTAAATTATTCAACTATCAAAATACTAGTACTGAAGGAATATGTAGTCAGTATTCTTCACACTGATTCTCAAACGTATCAAAGTAGTTATTCTGGTTTACTTGCATTGCATTTATTAAGCCTGTGGTTTTCCACAACTGCAGAGAACCATTACCATTTTCCATAACTCGAAAATACACTACCATTCAAACGTTTTAGATCACTACAATTTAAACGTTTTAGATACACTACCATTCAAACGTTTCAGATACACTACCATTCAAACGTTTCAGATACACTACCATTCAAACGTTTTAGATACACTACCATTCAAACGTTTCAGATACACTACCATTCAAACGTTTCAGATACACTACCATTCAAACGTTTTAGATACACTACCATTCAAACGTTTTAGATACACTACAATTGAAACGTTTTAGATACACTACCAGCCAAACGTTTTAGATACACTACCATTCAAACGTTTTAGATCACTACAATTGAAACGTTTTAGATACACTACCATTCAAACGTTTTAGTACACTACCATTCAAACGTTTTAGTACACTACCAGCCAAACGTTTTAGTACACTACCAAACATTTTAGTACACTACCAGCCAAACGTTTTAGACACACAACCAGTCAAACGTTTTAGTACACTACCAACCAAACGTTTTAGTACACTACCAGCCAAACGTTTTAGTACACTACCAGCCAAACGTTTTAGATACACTACCAGCCAAACGTTTTAGATACACTACCAGTCAAACGTTTTAGATACACTACCAGTCAAACGTTTTAGATCGCTACCAGTCAAACGTTTTAGTACACTACCAGCCAAACGTTTTAGTACACTACCAGCCAAACGTTTTAGTACACTACCAAACATTTTAGTACACTACCAGCCAAACGTTTTAGTACACTACCAGCCAAACGTTTTAGTACACTACCAGTCAAACGTTTTAGTACACTACCAGTCAAACGTTTTAGTACACTACCAGCCAAATGTTTTAGTACACTACCAAACGTTTTAGTACACTACCAGCCAAACGTTTTAGTACACTACCAGCCAAACGTTTTAGTACACTACCAGTCAAACGTTTTAGTACACTACCAGCCAAATGTTTTAGTACACTACCAGCCAAACGTTTTAGATACACTACCAGTCAAACGTTTTAGTACACTACCAGCCAAACGTTTTAGATACACTACCAGTCAAATGTTTTAGATACACTACCAGCCAAACGTTTTAGACACACAACCAGTCAAACGTTTTAGTACACTACCAACCAAACGTTTTAGTACACTACCAGCCAAACGTTTTAGTACACTACCAGCCAAACGTTTTAGATACACTACCAGCCAAACGTTTTAGATACACTACCAGTCAAACGTTTTAGATACACTACCAGTCAAACGTTTTAGTACACTACCAGTCCAACGTTTTAGATCGCTACCAGTCAAACGTTTTAGTACACTACCAGCCAAACGTTTTAGTACACTACCAGCCAAACGTTTTAGTACACTACCAAACATTTTAGTACACTACCAGCCAAACGTTTTAGTACACTACCAGCCAAACGTTTTAGTACACTACCAGTCAAACGTTTTAGTACACTACCAGTCAAACGTTTTAGTACACTACCAAACGTTTTAGTACACTACCAGCCAAACGTTTTAGTACACTACCAGCCAAACGTTTTAGTACACTACCAGTCAAACGTTTTAGTACACTACCAGTCAAACGTTTTAGTACACTACCAGCCAAATGTTTTAGTACACTACCAAACGTTTTAGTACACTACCAGCCAAACGTTTTAGTACACTACCAGTCAAACGTTTTAGTACACTACCAGCCAAATGTTTTAGTACACTACCAGCCAAACGTTTTAGATACACTACCAGTCAAACGTTTTAGTACACTACCAGCCAAACGTTTTAGATACACTACCAGTCAAACGTTTTAGATACACTACCAGCCAAACGTTTTAGATACACTACCAGTCAAACGTTTTAGTACACTACCAGCCAAACGTTTTAGATACACTACCAGTCAAACGTTTTAGTACACTACCAGTCAAACGTTTTAGATCACTACCAGTCAAACGTTTTAGATACACTACCAGTCAAACGTTTTAGTACACTACCAGCCAAACGTTTTAGATACACTACCAGTCAAACGTTTTAGATACACTACCAGTCAAACGTTTTAGTACACTACCAGCCAAACGTTTTAGTACACTACCAGTCAAACGTTTTAGTACACTACCAGCCAAATGTTTTAGTACACTACCAGTCAAACGTTTTAGTACACTACCAGCCAAATGTTTTAGTACACTACCAAACGTTTTAGTACACTACCAGCCAAACGTTTTAGTACACTACCAGTCAAACGTTTTAGTACACTACCAGCCAAACGTTTTAGATACACTACCAGCCAAACGTTTTAGTACACTACCAGCCAAACGTTTTAGTACACTACCAGCCAAACGTTTTAGTACACTACCAGTCAAACGTTTTAGATACACTACCAGCCAAACGTTTTAGATACACTACCAGTCAAACGTTTTTGATACACTACCAGCCAAACGTTTTAGATACACTACCAGTCAAACGTTTTAGTACACTACCAGCCAAATGTTTTAGTACACTACCAAACGTTTTAGTACACTACCAGCCAAACGTTTTAGTACACTACCAGTCAAACGTTTTAGTACACTACCAGCCAAACGTTTTAGATACACTACCAGCCAAACGTTTTAGATACACTACCAGTCAAACGTTTTAGAAAAGTTTTGAAACATTCGGCTGGTAGTGTATATAATCAGGAAGTAGCAAATATTGCTAGTACAAGCTTGTTGTAGGCACATATGCTTGACAGTGCAAGATGTCCTGGGAAAACAGTATTTGGTCTTGTACATACTGCCAGCCCAAACCCAAATTCTGGAATATCCAGATTGTATAATGTATTGATTTTTAATGGCTAGCAAAAAAAATATTTGAGGTAGTTTGAAATACAATTCCCATCAGATCAGTGTCTCTGGATGCTCAAACAAATCCAACTTGATAATCTGAATAATTTAGGACAGTTGTTTCTTACATCACTGCACATTTGTTTTCCCTGCTTTTACAGCACCCCATTAGCTTAGTGATTAGTTAAGGAGTTAAATCAAGTGTTCTAGATGAGGGAAAGCACAAAGAGTGTGCCGAGTGTCCAAGCACTTGGATTAGGAAGCCCTGCTTTAGGACAAAGATGCTTGAAAGGCAACAGATATTATTATTATTATTTTATTAAAATTATTATTTTATTCTTCTTCTTATTATTATTATTATTTGTCTATGCTTTAAGTGTGGGAGCCCAGTAGAACAGGCCAGTACAGTTGAACAATCTAACCAAACACTGCAAACAGCACATTTATATATGTTATATTGTGGGAAACAATATTTATACAATAACCAGTTTATGCATATTATTGCTGTATAATATAATGTTGCTTTTGCAGAAGCATGCAGAGTTAGGTTGCTTGATAGAACTCACTTAGAAAGCATCACTCTACTAACTCTCTACTAACACTCTCTAACTTTAGCACCTAAGAGGATGATGGTTCTTTCCTCCACTGTTAGTATATAACTTATTTTAAATGATACACAGCATGTTCACTAAACAAGTCCATGCTATCTCACTGTTCAACTTTTCTCTGTCTTGTGGTGGTTCCTCCGTCCACTCCATTGGTCTCGTCTTGCGTCCTTGAACAAACACGAGAACATGAAATAATGCTAAATGTTACAGTTGTATTAAGACATCATATGATGCAAACCAGGACAAAACCTTCGTCATACTTACAATTTACTCGTCTGTTGGGACTGCGATGTATTCTCTGTAAATAAGACCAAACAATAAGTAAACCAGCACTTCTCTAAAACTAATACACAGCAATGTTTCGGTTTTAACCCTGTGCTCATAGTGAAGTGTAGTAGTGTTAAAACTAAGCGGGCATATAGTTGGTGTGTGTGTATATATATATATATATATATATATATATATATATATATATATATATATATATATATATATATATACACACAGATATGCACACCGATAATCTATATAGCCAAAACTATGTGGACACCCTTCCTAGTTTTTTTGACACATGGATAAAACGCTAGCAGTATAATAATAATAATAATAATAATAATAATATGTTGCACTCACATAACGCCTTATAGACGCCCGACAATCCAAGCACAACAGTCTTAGACAGGTATGAACTTTGAAGCCAATCATACAGCATACATGTTTTATTGGAATACAAGTTAAAAAATGCCCCTCATTACCTGCGGAGGAGTCTCGCTTTCGGCTTTGGTTCTGTCTCTCATACAGAAGAATGAGGGTGACAAGGACGACCACTTCAGCTGCTATGGCAAGGAAAGGCTTCAGGGGCTCAGTGAAGGACAAAACTTTCAGCTCTATGCGGCCTTCACTCGAGCCAATGCTGAACACCGAGCTGCAGATATATTTGCCAGAGTCTTCCTTAGTCAGATTCAGCACAGTCAGCTTGGTCTCGTTGGTCGTCATGTAGATGCTGTACTTGGTGGAGTCAGTGGTGTCGTTTAAGCGTTCCTGGAAAATTAACAGATATTATAATTTGTTTTGTTCAATTTTAAAGTAAATATATTTAAATATAGTTCTTCAAGGAGTCTTTATCAAGTTAAGTATTTATTTGTGGAACCATATTTGATTTTCAAATGCACAAATGGTTTTTGAATGCATGAGTAACTGGCTATGATGTATAGTACTGAACAGGGTTCTGCTTTTGTATTAGAAACTTTCTTGCTACTATACAGAACTCATTATATCAAGAATTTGGGGTGGTTAGGTAAAATGAGTCAGTGCTTAAGGCCCTAAATGATTAAAAAATACTGTAAAATATAGCCTTAATAAAGCATTTGTACACCAATTACCAGTACAAACTGCGATAAAAAATAATACATTACTGTTCAGAACATAATAACAGACTCCTTCTTAGACTTAGACTGTTCTTGGTTTTGGATATATATTTAAAGGACCTTACATTTGGTCAACGTTCTTTAGACTTTAGTATGTTATTTAAACCCTATGAAACTATGAAAACAGTCCCATTAAACTCATCATGGGCCAATTTATTTGTTTGTTGTTTAAAGGGATTAACAATCAAAGCATTATTTCAAAAGCATAACCCACAGGCTGAGGATGGCAAGAGTTTTCTTCAGCTATTCAGCAACACAGGTACTTTTTAAGTGAAAACCTTAAAACCACTTCAGATTGGAAATATCACCACTGCTGCATTTTCTGTAAACATTGCTACTTATGCTTACAGTTAACTGCTGATTGGTAATCATGTAGCACTGTGTTCTAATCTCAGAAACCTTACTGTACTTTACCTTCACAGTGTCATTGACTTTGTACCATTCCCAGGTGTTTGAATCATTCATCAATTGGCACGATAGTACAACTGAATCCCCAATATAGCTCACGATGGGCTTATCTCGCTCTTTAATTACAGGAACTGGAATAAAACAAATGCACAAAGAATGTCGGTGCATTACAGCAGGGCCATGCATCGTTCAGGGAGTTCACAGAGATGAAAAGTAGGAAAAATGTGTTAGAAATTGTGTTTTCCCAGCGTACCTTTTAAAACAAAAGTAGCTTGGTTTTCACTTCCTAGAACATTGAAGATACATGAATAATTCCCTAGGCCTTTGACATCGAAGCTGAAATGATAAACACGTAAAGCTGTTATATATCAGTATTAGTATTTCTTCGATAACATAATTCACAAAGAGCATTTTTTTGTACCCAAACCTTTACAGTGAGTCCCCATAATTAACCTCTTAATCCTCCTGAATAACAATAAACTCATTACTTTGTACTGTCATTGTTTAGCTGCTTCACCCACAGTTGGCCAGCTTGTGTATTGGCAGTCTTAAGTAACTAGAGAGATGCAGCACAGGTCTGCCTCAGGGTAGCAAATTATTTTACCCAGTTGGTCCTTCATTACCGCGTAGCTATAGCAAAGCTATATAAAACAAATGATTAAAACCAAAACTTGCCCAATTTTCCAAGAGATTGGTGAAGATGGTGAATTGTTACTCATTTCTCCAACCAAAGACACAAAAAACATTACCAAACTAGAACTAGAGCACTTCCAGAAGAATTCTTAAACCATTTGTTTTGGTGATTTATACGCTACACACTGTGCCTTCATTATGAATTTATTCATTTGTGTGCATGAATTAAATGGTAGGAACAACTAAGCTGCCAAATACTGAAATAGTTCACAACAACATGCGACTACTTTCTTCAAATATATACACAATAAAAAAGGATTCTTCGAAAGTTTTTAAGTTAAGGCAGTGGCTATAAATGGAAAGTAAACAGTTAAAAAAAGTGTTTATTAGATTTGTCTGTTAAACAGTTGTCTATGGTTGTACATAGCACCAAATAGAACTCCACTATTGTTATTGTTGAACTTATTTTACGATTATATAAAACTGTTTTTGCTACTGCACATACTTACTTCTTTGTGAGCGTATACTTGTCATTGATGCTGGGAACAACTTGCTGGGAGTCAATTTTAGCACCATCTTTTTTCCAGTAGCCGGTTATGTTGGTGGGTTTATTTGGTATGATGGTCATTGTGCACGAGAAGTTCTTTTCTTGGGGTTTCAAGATTTCAAGCTCTTTAACAATGCCTTTAGTTTGACCTGTGTTTTGAGAAATTACAGCATCATCAACAAAACATGACAAAAGTGGCATTTTAGTTAACATGTTGAGTAAATAACTCTTTACTGCATAAACTATGAGACATAGAAACAACATGTAAAAAAAAAGGAAATATCAAAAAAAGAAGAAAATGACAAAAGATTGTTGGACACTTTGAATTTTGTTGCCAACACAACCAACAATGAAAGCAGCGAGAGAGTAAACCAACACCCTGCTATAGGACATGACCATATTTATCTTTAGTACATAAAAAATGTGTAAAAAAAATTATATTCATTAAAAATGTTAACTTAAAAAGATGTCCGAAAAGACAAACAAGAGTCCAATAGCAGTGTTTTCACTTTCTACTATTGTACACCAGACTAGAGTTCCATTGTCACACTCTGTTACCATATAAGACAACAACTGTATTATATTATCATTAATAAATTATATTCTAATCACACTTTTTCATTTGAAACAAAAGCTATAACATCTAAATAGTTTCTGTAATAAAAATTATAACTTTTAATACTGTTTAAAGTTTTTATCCCCAAATAAGTCCAACATTTTTAGAGAACATCAGAAATCTCGCCATGTTATATGTAAGTACAGATGTGATCAAATAAAACTGTGGTCCCTTCTAAGTAACCCTTCAGCTGTGGCTTCGGTTTCTCAAAGAAAAACGTAACCATGCGGTTTCTTATAGTGGGAAATGGGAGAAAAGATGAAGGATAACAATTTTAAGTTTAAGCATCACCTTATTAAGATAACCTTACAGATTTAGCTCAGTTCCAGAGAAGAAACTCATTAGAATAACAGAATATGATCATTCTTGTTTACCGATGGATATTAGAGCACTGTGTGAAGTAGCAGCATCCTCCGTCTGATGGGACTGGGCGGACTCTTAAAAAAATACAAAATAAACCATCAGGAAATAGGAGAACAATCATGGCTACAGTTCACATGAATTCAGGTATTTCCCATGTTGACCACATGCTGTTGTGACAGCATGCAGAAGCTCACGTACCGAGGTGAAATTTATACATCACAGCGTTCGGGCTGTATTAAAGAAAGTCATTTATGAAGACCACACAACATATAAGCCAGCCAACAAACTCTATATTTACTCTGTCATGAATTAGAGAGAGTAAATATTCAAAGCAGTTTTTTTAAGTAACACTAGAAGCACTGTGGAGCTCCTCAACGGGACACAAGGTCATAACATCATCATGTACAGAGGTCAAACAAGGTAAAGAACTAAAGCCAATAAATCTCAGAGTACTGTTGTATGATTACTAGTATACTAAATTTAGAATTTATATATAACATCAAATGTGACCAAAACAAGCTTCAGTGGTCACATAATAGCATACATATAAATAGTACAAAACAGTACACATACCTACGTTCAGCCCTTGACAGAAGAATAAAATAAAGATGAAATGCATAGTGTATACAGTAGAACTTAGAAAGGTCTCTCTGTAGCTCCTCTGCGCTAGTCCAGAATAAGGCATCTCTTTCAGTGCTTCCTCGTCAGATGCAGGCCCCCTCACCCTCCTCTCACCTCTCCTCCCCTTCCTTCTCCTTTCTCTCGCCCCTCCCCTTCGCGCTTCCTGCAGCCATGGTGACTCTGCAGCAGTGGGACCTGCTTGTTGTGTCCATGTTTTAAATGAATCATGAGGATGGAGCAGCTGCAGCAGCCCAGCCTGTATCAAATGATGCCACGGCTAGCACAGTCACGTAGGCGTGCTTTTACCAGGCCAGAATGTAGTAGGCGAGGAGAGTAATGACATGGGATAACAATAATACATGATTACATGATGACAAAGTTCAAATATATATTCTAGGATGTCTGTATTAAAGTGAGAAAAAGTGACCTTCGAAGCACACCAGCTCTAAGCAGCTCTTTAAAGAGCCCATATTCTCCATGTGTATTTGGCTGTCCGGTATTGTGCCTTATTTAAAAAGCAGGCTGTGCTGAAACACGCCTTATAAGTTCAGCGCAAATGGGTGAAGGCTATAGGCTTAATAGATGGTTTTTTTATGACATCACAAAACCAGTGAACTCAAAATGGGTTGTTTTACACCTAAAAATATATGTATAAAAAAAAATACTGTTTACATACTTCATAATCTGAACAATAGGGGGCAACATTTCACCAGAAAATACACATTTCCTTCTCCTTCACTTCTTATCAGTCTAGAAGAAAAATTATGTGTTTAGCATCAAACTTCACCCCCTTCACTCGCCAGGAGTGTCAACAGCAGTGCAATGCAACACCAATGTTTTGTATTGTTTGCATTCTATTTATATCGGTTCTAAGCCATTGGAACCACCTCCTAATCCTCTCATGTTGGATCGATTCGACTTGACGCTACAGTGTCCCACTATCCTATCAGTACAGAGTGGTAATATGACACAGGACAGGCTCGGGCTAGCTAGTATATAGTAGATATCTCAGCAACACAATGTTTTAAACAAAAATCTATTACAAATAACACCATTAAATGAAAAGTGAAGACATTTTTGTTTTGTATGGTATGGGCCCTTTAACGTGAGACGGAAACAGTGGGAGGACGTGACACTGTATATACAGGATGTTGAGGGTTTTCAGAGTGACATTTTTTTCACTTTTTTTCTCACCCTTTTGTGTTAGTTCATGACAGATAAACTGCACAGAAGACATACTTGGACTGCAGAAAGTAATGCACTGAATGTATTGCTTTTTAAGCACATAAATAATTTCTATGTGAATGAAATCCATTGCACCAGCACCATTACTGCCAACAGTAAAAGTTGATGATATATAATTTGACATAATTATTCAGGGGAGATCTGGCCAATTTCAAAACACCTGCATAATTAGATCATTAAGCTGTAAATTAGGTTTACAAATTTAGGACTGTTTACAAAAATGGTGTTAGGAATCAGGCTGGAATATATATATATATATATATATATATATATATATATATATATATATATATATATATATATATATATATATACCATTCAAATATGTTGTATAAACCAAGTAAAACTCTTTATGTATTATTAAAAAGTCAAAATTATTTTTCTAGTTGGCAGCATCAAATGGTTGTTTAACATCACTCAAGAGAAACACATTTTAGATTATCATATTTTCTGTAAGACTGACTCCATTGCAAACATATGATATCATCATATAGTGACAATGGCAGGAATTTTGCCATGTTTTTGTCATGTTTCTAATAATTAACAAAACATTCCCATTTAAGGCACACAAGTCTCAGTCAGTCAGGCGACATATTTTATTTTTTAGAAGCTATTTATTGTGGAGGTGCACACGTAGGGTGCTGTGAGGCAACAGTACCCAATAAAAAATATTATTTTTTTTAGACAATACCATTTTGCCATTATCAACTCATAAGACATGTGTATGGACATTGGTCATTATTTAAACATAAAATGGAGAGTGCAGAAACAACCTGCAAGTAATATAAAAGATGTTCAATATGAGCACAGATATACTAATAATACAGTTGTACAGTTAAAACAATTGAGAAGCAAATATACATATAAATGTAAATACAATTTAAAAATATGTATATTACAACCACTTAACTTGTGTAGAAAAACATGGAAGAGGCCCTTATTCAGAATAGAGATGAATACAGACGGCCATACAAATAGAAATAGGACATGCAGTGCATTTGGATGTCAAATAACCAAATATGCATTTTTACAAAGCTGTTATTTTTGCCATTGTTTAGAAATTTGATTGCACCGCCACCTCATGGTTATAATGGACATTTCCACATGGCACAACTGCGTAAAGACAGTCTGGTATGAATAAGGCAATTAAGCAATGATCTACATTATGGAGAGAAGATGTTGGTTTGGTTTTCTGGGAGTTGAGAGGGAAAATTAACTAAAGTTAAATAAAGCCAAACAGAGAAACACAATGGTTTATCACTCTACTCCCATCTAACTTTATTTTCAGTAAAACAGAGCACTGCACAGTCTCAGAAAACTTTACATAATGATAATGATAATGTTAGTTCATGGAGCTCCAGTGTTGGTGTAATGAAAAAAAGAAAGATTTTACTAAAAACTTCTCTTGGACTGTAACTGAATTTCATTACACACTATATGTTTGAAACAAGCAAAAGAATCTGCCATTTACTGCAGTGGAGGATTATTTTATTGTTTGCCTAAAATTCTAATTATGTCATGAAACCTTTGTTAACAGTAGCTATATTACCAAACAGCTTAGCTTTCATTAGCTGCCGGCTAGCTGGACAGTTGTTGGGACACATTTACAGCATAACAGCAATTTCTGTAATGTTATAAAAGTAAAGTAAAATTTACGCTTATATAAAAAGTATATTTGATAGATTTTGCTTTAGCTCTC
Organism: Megaleporinus macrocephalus; assembly: GCA_021613375.1. Lineage (NCBI taxonomy): Eukaryota > Metazoa > Chordata > Actinopteri > Characiformes > Anostomidae > Megaleporinus > Megaleporinus macrocephalus. Next base: position 13,238,238 of record CM038725.1, on the reverse strand, counting down.
TTGAAGCTAATGTTAGGCTTGTGGGTGCTAGTTAGCTAGCCTAGCATTAACAGCTCACAACAAAACTAAGAACAGTGGAGTGGGACGTGAGTAGTGGATGTGATCTGCCAGTCCTACTTTTAGATCCAATACAACTTTGAAGCATTTTGTCAGATAACATCCACATTTCACTGCTCAATTCAGTTTGTGTCTCAGCATCGTGGTTATGTTGTGACATCTTGATTTCCCTTAGCTGTTCATACTAAGCTGATATATGAGAGGTCCCTTATAATAGGTTATTTCCTGTAGCATTGTCTTTTTAAAGACATTCGAACAAATGTTGCTGGTAAATGTGTTGCAGAAAGTTGCTTTATGTTTGCTTTATAACAATTTAGAATAATGGCCATATTTAGACCTTCAGTAGAAGGTCAGGAATGATGAAGAGCTAAAATCTAGTGTTAGAGCCACGCAGTTGTTACTGGATGTAATACAGAGCCTAATGGCATTATGTATTGCAATAAAAAGGGTCCTTCTATATACTTTATATAATGTGTAGTTCAAAATTAAATAGCATTAAAATGTGTGTATAGTTTACACTCATATATAAGGTAATACCACAGTCCACCAGCAGGGGCACCAAACACATTGAATGTGATTTAATACAAAGGGTTTTTTTTGCTGTTTATTCGATTTTGGATTTCCAGAAAGGATGGAGAATCATTTTTGAATTTTACTTTGACTAATTTTAAAAAACTCCATTAAATGGATAATAATAATAATAATAATAATGTAATAAGACTAATGAGATCTCTATATAGGTAACTCAAAATGTGGTACTGCCAAAGTACACCAGCAGGGGCGTCATATACAGACAGAACACTATATTTTGTAATCTGTGCACTTTGATGTAGTTGAATGAAGGTTTCAGTCAGTTTAAAAACACTTTTTCACCACACTGTAAGTTACTGTCACCTTCATCCAGAGAACAGAACAGTAAGTCCAGCTTACAAAGTTTGGCAAACCTGCTCCCTCTTTTTTTGGCCACAGTCATTGTCAGTGTGTCCTTGGTGATGCAACTAGTCTGCAGGCTTGCTGTGCTGGATTTACCCTGCAAGAGGACCAATCATGAGGCCAGGATGAAGTTTCATTCACAAAAAAGGGAAGAGTACAGTGGCCTGTTGTAGGATGGCTCTTCAGTGCAGATTCACTGTGCGTTCTCTACTGAAGAAGCAAGATCTACCTGCACAATGGCCCACGATGGAATGTCAAGAGAGGAATATGAGGAGTACCAGAAACAGCTGGTGGAGGAGAAGTAAGTCTAACATCTCTAGATCCTCCTCAGACACAGATTCTACAGTTTTTTAAGACACTAAATTCTGTCCTTTATTAGTTTCCTTTACACTTTAACAAACATATTACTGAATAACTGACTTCAGAGAAATAATTAGATATTCATTTTGGAACAGTATAGATGTATATATCAGGGGTTTCTCTATCAATGTTTAAATTATTAAAATATTGCATGGACATTATTGTTCAAAAGTTTGGAATTATAATAGTAATAAATGTTATTAAATAATAGACTTTAATGATCTACTTATTATGAATTCTAGTACGATTTGCTGTTTGTTCAGCACCCAACAAATATGAGGCATTCAGGACATTTTACTTTTCTCAATATGGAGTCATCTGTAGCACTGTTTATCATTTAAAGCTTCTGCATTTTTATAGATAATTACAATATATTAGGACCATATGCATTATTAACATCATATTTACACATAGGTTAGGGTTAGGATTTTATATTATTGATAATGTCTTTTACATTTTGGTTGATCTTAAGCCTGCTGGCTATAACTGGATAAAATAAACAATTTCTGTACACTGGCAGAACAAAAGAGGACTGTAGAAGTAAATTTTCTTTGTTTTTCAGAATCTTTAATCATTTATATTCTGATTTCTGGTTTTCCACACAATTAGAGCTCAACACCTCTTCTTCAAATTGTGTGAGAATTCATAAAGATTAGACCAACAGAACTGCTAAAATAGCTTTAAATAAAATCTCTTTATATAAATGTATTTATTATTAATTATTACTTTAAAGATAAAGTAGATTTGAGTTTTTTTCCCTCTTCTGTAAAGTTACTGCTTTCACTATATGTCAGTATGTCACTATAATCATCATTAGTCTGTTTACCCATAATCTGTGCATCATTTGCAAACATTGCAAGCATGTTACTGATCAGAGAAACAATGGCCTGCTTAATTATGATTTTTAATTAAATGTATGATTAAAGATCTGTGTGCAAACAAAACACAAAAAAACTTTTTTTTTGTGAATGCAAACTTTTTTAATTAGAATAATATTAAATAATTAATATTAACATTATAATATTATAATTTAATTAACATTAATTGTTACTTTTATTAATGTTGTTACTGTCACTGTACTTTATGTCCTAGTATTATTGCACTGTTCATATCTGCTGTTACTGTTACTGTGTATAAACCCACTGTACATGTTATTTTTTACTTTGCATACTTATGTTTGCATTCTCTCCCCTCACTTTATATATTTCATTTATACTTCTGTATGTTGACATCTAAATTTTTACTACTCTATTTAATAGTATCCCCTAGTAGTATATATTATAACCACAGTATCGCCTGTCACTGTTTTTTCCTGCACTTATATGTAAATACTGTAATTTTGCACTTCTGGATAGATGGCAACTGTATTTTACTGACTCTGATTTAATAATTCTAACAACTCTTCTGCTCCTTCATTCCTCTCTTGCATAAAGAATGGAAAGAGATGCTGAGTTTGCAACGAAGAAAGCAGAAAGGGCTTGTCTGAGGTCATGTCTAAGAGAAAAGTACCGTCTGCCAAAGGTGAGATTTCTTACTTCTTACTAAGGTCAGTCCTCACAGTAAGCATGTTTAATTCTCTGTGCATTCGCAATGCAGCACCAGAATAGCAACAGTTTACAGAATGAGTGGTTATAGCTCATGCAAGTAGCACTAGCACACGACCAACCCCAGCAGTGCTGCATCATGCCAAGAGATTAGAGCACAGAAAAGAATTAACAGCTTTGGGAGGCCATAAATGACCGACAGAGTTCATTCCATCTGTCAGTGCTGAGGTTAAGCACCATGCAGTGCAGCTCTGTACACATTGGGAAGTCCATGTGGACTGTTTTTAAGCAGTAAAATGTAGGTTAGCACTGAAAGCTAAGAGCTGGATGAAAGGGCAGCTCAAGGACAGGTGATGAAAAAACTCAAATTTGAAAAAACAAATTGCCAGTGGCTCCAAATGAAGCCCATCAACGCTGGCACACTGTTCGACGTTCTCTTCTTTAGTTTTACACTGGAGCTACAAGGCTAACGTAGCTAAATAACAGAAGTTTATACTGCATTAGTGAGCATTATGCAAAATACATGCCCAAATCATTAAATAATTTCTATTGGACTATTTTGAGTGGTGATTGCTAAGCTTCTAAGCTTATAGCTGTTTTTTGTCAACTGGTTTAATTATCTATGAAATATTTTGCAATGTTCATCTTTTCATTCTTTTTTTTTTCTTTTAATATTTAAAAAAGGTAGTCAAAATAAGCTATAGCTTTAGAATACACCTTTTTGATCAGTATTTTTCACACACACACACACACACACACACACACACACACACACATTTGTCTTACTATATTAGTGAGGTTATCTATAGGTTTCTATTGATCTTTGTTTTACTAAAACTAAATAATACTACACCTACACCTAAACCTAACCCTAACCTTAACCTCAGTACCCAAAAGACTAATTTTTTGCTCTATTAGATTTTTTTAAAAACTTGATTTTTGGAGAAAATTACATGTGCTGAAGTGAGGACCAGCAAAATTCCCCTTACTTTACCAAAAAAATCTGACTGTACTAAACTAGTGAGGACATGTGGTCCTCACAACTATACCTCTACAAGAACACACACACACACACACACACACACACCACACACACACACACACACACATATATATAGTGTCCGTGGGCATATACATTTTCAAAAACCAAAATACTAAACTAAACTAAACAAAGCCAAACTAAAAAACGTATGTGGTTTGTGACACAGTAAGACATACTGTCACCAATACAAATGGACAGAAACCCAGCTAGAAAAACCAGCATAGACCAGCATATCATCACTGTCCAAAGAAAACCAAGTATTTCCATTTTTTTTGCGATTTGTAGTTTTCTACATAATTTCTGAAAAATGCTCCAAAACCAAATTTAAACAAAATATCTTTCCATTAACTTACCTTGAAAGTAAAGAGTGGTTTCGGCCTCTCCTGTAAAGTTACTAATTTGAAAATACTTGGTTTTCTTTGGATAGTGACTAAATCCTGGTATACCAGTCAGCTAACATGACCAGCTAAACCAGCACTAGACCAGCATAAACCAGCATGGAATTCATTAGAAATGCATATAGAATTTATTTCATTTAAATTTTAGCAGTGTGACAACCAGCATCAGTGTACATCTAAAGTTCATACAAGAGTTCATACACTAACCCTGACAGGATTGCCTGACAACATTGGGGGTTACTATTTGATTTTGTCCATGCTGTTCCTTCACTTTTAAGACCAGAATATTTAAAACAGAAAAAAAATCTTAATAAGACTTCTGCTTGAATTTCCGCAGAGTGAGCAGGACGAGATCATGATCCAGCAGGCAGGAGATGACATCGACGTGCCTGAGGAACTGGTAAAGATGGTGGATGAAAACACTCCACAGGAAGAAGAAAATCCATCTTTATTGGGTCAAATGCAGAACATTCAAAATATGGACATGGACCAGATCAAAGAGAAAGCTCAGGCCACACTGGTGGAGATCAAATCCAAGGCTGAGGAAAAGTGCTCTGTGATGTAGAGAACCAAGTTACTGGTACTTTTACTGTAAATGGCCTACAATACTGCAGTTTGAAAACAAAAATACATCACTATAATCATCAGTAGTCTGTTTATCAGTACCAGTAATCAGGTGCAAACGTTACAAGCATGTTACTGAACAGAGACACGATGGCCTGCATCATGATTTTGACCTAAATAGAGGATTATGTCCAGCTTTAATATTCATACTTTTTGTTTTTGATTTCAAAATAAAATTATTTTTTAGTGAAAAATCTGAATCACTATATTTTACTGAAACGTTCAAAATCATTACTTCTTGAAGAAAATGCATCACATATTTATTTTGAATGTTTGTTTTGCAAGTTTAAACCGTGACCTCAGCATACGGTGATCGAGAAAAGACGTGTATGACCGTAGGAGGGCTGAACTGGACAGCTTGTGCTTTAAGTTAAAGAACAGGACCTGGCTTGATGAACATAAATATGACTGAGAAGAGAAAAAGCGAGGAGATGAGGAGGTGGTGCTGTGCAAAATCACTGTCATGGGAAACGGAAGGTACAGGCGGGTGGAACGTCAGGCATGATCCTCCTTCTAAACTCCAGCTATTGTTCTGTATTACGTATACGGAGTTAATACAACATAGGTGAGGAGTGTAAAGTACACCATATAACTACTATATAATAATCCCCGTTTCCTTTACAACTAAAAAAATGTGATCTAATCTAAAGATTGTAACTTTTTTCCAGATATTGAGATAATGTTCCCAGTGCCCGATTACTTCTTCAAGGCTGACTGTATAGATGCAAACTGTTCATGAATTTATTCTGCACATCTTCGATGTCATCAGTGGTTTCAATAGGCACACTGGGCAAGGGCATGTAAGGTGAATAGGGAGGGTCCTCATAGTGATATGCATAATTGCCATGCAGGGCGTTCCCATAGCCCCCAGCAGCCCCATGCAGGGGCTCATAAACGTTGAGGTAGGGGTTGTTGTGCTGTGGGTGGAGGCAGGGGAACTGGTGCAGCAGTAGCTGCTCAGCTCCTGGGCTGGGGATGGGGCTGGTGCAGGGGCTGTGGGGCATGTGGCACGTCTGCTGGCAGCTGTTCCTCCTGGTAGGCCGGTGGAGATCCAGCTTGGCTATAAGGGGCTTACCGATGTCCACCTCTTTTGTCCATTGGACCTGCTCATCCAGAGATGCAAATTCGGCCTGCAGGCACACGGTGAAAACCAGCCTCTCCTGGAAGGGGGGAGGGCGGGGTTAGAAGTAAAACTGCTTAAAAATGCAAAATATGCAGATTCAACTGCAGTGATTTTTAACTGACTGTGATGCTTTTCAGTAATAATCAATATTCAAGTTTGCATGTATATTTGGGCCAATATTAAAAAATCTCAGTCTCCACCACAAAAACGACAAAAATAAAAAGCTGTATTACTATGGTAAGGAGAACCAAGAATTGTTTTTGTTATTTAATACACTTTAATACAATTTAGACATATAATGGATGTACATTAGTATTTTGGTACTGTGTTGCAAGTACATTGTTGGCTTTTTAGCATTTTGCAGCATTAAGGTTCCATTTTGGCTCAAAACATCTTTAATTTCTTAGGTTTTCGTAACCATGTCCATGTTGTTCCTAGATTCAGTGTATAGGCTAGGATTAAAATCTCTTATAATTAGTGTTGTAGAACTCGAATCTGGTCTTTTTCTTAAGACCAGTTACTAAATGAGCCGTCCTGGTCTCAACCCATTTGGACTCTGGCTTGTCTCGGTCTTGTGGTAAGGTGAACCAGTCGAGTGTGATCCCTCCATCTGAGGTCATTTGAAAATGTTTTTATTGTTGAATATAAACATAAACATATAACTGTCTGTAATAAATGCCCAGTACTTCACTTCTATTCTAGTCTACCTCATCCTTTGTCAGGGGAAACATGCTAAAACCATGAGTACTGCTGCAGAAATCAGAACAGGTAGCAGCAGATACTAAGTGCTGGCTGTCAGGCTGAGGAGAGGAAAGCTCACCGGGTTTAGGTATATCTTCTCACTGTATTTAGTAACCAACTGATGGCATAAATTGATGGGTTTCAAAGCTTAATTTGAAAAAAGCAACTCTGAGAAGTAGTTTGTTTAGTTCTCACATACTGTATTTTTACATAAAAATGCAGTACCACCACAGCCCACTGGGAGCCATAACACACAGGTTCAAAACCACTGTTGTATAGGTTTAAATAAATCTGTTTGTTGAGGATCTAGTTGATCATTTCCAAGATGGCTTGACTGAATAAATTTTAAATGTCCTCTGAAAGCAGATAATTTTTTTATTTAATATTAAAAATTGATGTACTTCATGTTCTTTTGACTTTAGGTTATGATTCTGCATGAGTTTGAAAAAAGCAACACATATAATAACAATTAATAATGATTCAAGCTCTATATTATATGACTCAATCTGGTCCTGGCCACTTCTGCTCTTGGTCTTGATTCAGACTCAGATCTTAGGGTCTTGATTATAACATAACCTCTAATATCTCACGGTACCATTAAGGTTTAAGGTTGGCTTAAGGTTTAACTTAAATGTGTAATGCCCCAGTACTAAGAAGCAGCCCCAAATGCTGCCACCTTCATACTTAGATATGGTGTTCTAGGGCTTATACATGCAACCTTCCTTTCTGCCCAAAATGCATTATTTTTCTTTCATATGACCGACATACACTCTTCCTAAAGAGTTCTAATTTGTAGAAATGTAGATTTAAGATGAACATTTCTAGACTTCACTTTAGCAAAAAGGTTCTAAGTGGGGTGTAGATGACTGTGATGCAGTTCACTGCTTACAGTTGTTTGTGAAACTTTTGTTTCTGCTGCTTTCAAGTCATCCTGCCACTCTTTTTATATAACTGCTAGTGCTGCTCTTATCCTTCAGCTCATTAGTCTTACAGCGCCTCTGTGTGGTGCTGATTAGCTGTGGCTCTGTAACTTTCCTCTTGCATCATTGAACCAATTATGCTGGTATGTCTCTGCTCTAGGCCTATAGCTTTAATAATGTAATATATATTAATATACATTTAATATGAGTGTTATTTAATGAGAGTTCCTAATATTTTTATATAGTGACTGAATACCTTTTTCCTGCCATTTAAATATTTTTATTTTTTTAACTTTTATAAGCCCCTAGCTAGTAAAAAAACATACATACATAAGTACCACTGGCAACTAAAATAGCAGGTATCTTCATAATTCATATGAGTCCTACCTTGAGCTTCTGTAGGGAGCTCAGTCTGGTATAGAGGCAGTGCTGGGGTAGACTGCCTGAGAGCAGGTAACTCCCTGTCTCCTCTGGGGTTTCCTTATTCATCAGCTTAGGATCCAGATCCTGCAGGAACAGGCCAAAAGCAAAATAAACCCGCCAGCATGAACTGATCACGATGTCCATCATCCATTGTTCCCCAAAGCACCATAAAGCAATAAAAAAACTGCTGAGCAATTAAATGCTAAAATATAGAATGACTCCTTAATAAATATTTAACCTGCGCAAGGAATTGTTGGAATGAACATCTTGAGAGATCATCTACATGCTATTTCTCAGTATAACTGAAACAGAAGGACTCACTGAGAGGTTGATGAGGTGAGCTTGGCAGGAGGACATCTCCTCTGGCTTTTTTACAATGCTGGTGTAAATGACCAGCACATTGGAGAACTCTGCGGCAAAGCCCATCTTTATCCGCACACCACAGTCAAAGTCCAGCGTCATGCTCTCTGGGAGTTCTGGAGTACAGTCGATAACCAAGGGGTTTTTATTCATCTGACCTCGTTATAGCATTTCTATGCTAGAAAACCTATTTACAGTGAGATACAGTGGCAATGACATAGTCTATCACTAAACAACCTCTCACTGTAGAAGATCTTCATTACCATGTGCTTTAGCCCAGAGCAGGCTGTGTGCCTGGAATACTTCTGTGCAGTCCCCAGGCAGGATGGGGTCAGTCAGGGAGCGTCTCTCTGACAGGCTGCTGCGGATCTCGAGAGCCTGCTTTCCTTTAGTGGGGTCAAACTGGCCCATATCTGCAGCCCAGCACAACACAGAAACACATGAGTGTTTTAAGTAGTATTACCAAATAACAACATTTACAGTCATTTGCAAAAGTGCGACCATGTCCAGTGTCATCTTGTGGTCACTGTTTTTAAGTAAAAATAACATATTTTACTAGAAACACTTAGTTTAACTAAGTTTAACATGTAATTAAGACTTTTGTAATGGTCACATTTCCCAATATGTCCTAAATTCAGAAAATAAACAGTGATAAATGAGTTAAAATGATTAGAAGTTTGTCGAAGACTTATTTTTACTTAGAAAATTAACAAAACATGTAATTTGGGGGTGCACAGACTTTTGCATAAGACTATATACTCATTTTCCCTGCCTAAAAACCCTTTGGGTCAGGGGTTTAATTCTGGAACGCTATTACATGCTCATGCATTTCTAAATAAAGGGTAATTGAATGTAGTAAACAAGTAGCATCTAACTGCTGTCACATTAAAACCACGCATCTCCATTTTATAAATTCTGGCCTTTACTTCGTGAGAACATTACAGACCAATTAAAATGGTCTAAAATGACTGGGAATAAATTCCTACTCAATTAACTTCCATCTATCGGTTTCTATAAAGTTACTAATTTGGAGACATATGGTTTTCTTAGGACAGCAACAATGCTGCACACCTTCTGCCACTCTGTCCAGGAGCACAGTAATCTTTTCATCCTCCAGGAGGCGCCCTTTCAGAAACTTGATGAACACGCCATTGGTGAATCCACTTGAGCTCAACTCAAAAGCTTCAGCATCTTGACACCTTTAAAGGAAAGTATGAATAGAAGTCATTTGCAGGAGTTTATTAAGCTTCTTTAACCTGCTGTGCTTCTTTCAGCTACAAGAACATCACAAATTCAATGTGCGAAACCGAAGACTTCATCGGGGGCACTCACGTGGCATATCCAAACACGATGTTGGCTGTGACTTTGAGCGTGACGTTTGGCATGTCCTTATCATGGAAGTTTCTGAAATGACATTTACAACATTCGAGCAAATTGAAAGAATGCAAAGAAGCAGTATATTAATATTCAACTAATATTAATTCATATTATACAAAAAAATATTTCCATTGGCTTAAAACTTGTTATGGGAAGGTGTTAATATGCATTGCAGACGCAAAAGATATACAATAAAAATAAAGATGTTATATTAATCCCTCATCAAATAGCTAGTCTTAACTTTCAGTATATTACATTGATTTCAAGGTTTTAATCTCTGTCACGCCCTGCGCCTCCGCTGGTGAGCCCGCTCAGCCTGGAAACTACGCTTCCCAGAGTCCATGCGTCCGTCAACAGCCAATAGATCTCAGTCACTGGAGTATTAACTTCACCTGGTTCTCATCAGCCCATGTATATATTCTGCCCTGCTTCCACACTTCAGTGCGAGGTTTTGCATTTATTCTTTATTCTTGTTACCTGGTATCGACCTTGTTCTCTGACTCTTATTGATCTTTCTTGTCTGGCTGTAGTTTGCTCTCTATTGGTTTTGACCCTGCCTGTACCTGGACTATCCCTTTGGTTTGCCCCTACTAAAGACCTCTTTCCAGTAATAACTCCATGTGTGTCGGTTCTGTTAACTGGGCTTGACAATCTCTGTGTGATACCTCTTGTGCCTGTGTTTCACTGGGGTAGGAAAAATTGCCATATACAGCCTGGAATGGCTTGACTTGGCTTGAATGACTAGATGATGTCATCATGTGTAGACCATTTTATAGATGTTGTGCCATCAGTATGGAAATTCCCACAACGGCCAAACCGTGCAAACCGTACTCCTAACAACCTAGCCAAACACACCAGGGTGCACTACTACACTACAGTATATCACAATACTAACAACAAAAACAAACATTTATGAGCATTTCACAGTCATGTGTCCAAACCCATCATAAAAACTTAGTAGGTAGGTCTGGGATGCCAGACGTCACTGCTAAGCCTTCTGAAGGTGTCGTGGACTTAATTCCACAAGACACTGAAAGGGAAGTGCCCACTTGACAACCCCAATGAATTTTTAAGGAAGGCATCCACTCCTGTGATATAGTAAAATATGGTCAAGCCATACAAAAGCGATGTAATAGATCTTGTTTTTCCATTTTGTAAAAGTAATGTCATGTGTGCACTGCGTTTCACACTCTTCTCCGCAGGCTTCCCGCAAGATGTTGGAGTGTGTCTGTGGGAAATTTTGCCCATTCATCCAGAACATCATTTGTAAGGTCAGGCACTGATGTTGGAAGACAGGCTTGGTTCACAATCTCTACTCTTGTTCATTCAAAAGGTGAGGGCCAGGCAAGTTCTTCCACATCAAACTCACCCAACCAGACTTTATGGACCTTGCACTGGGTCACAACGACCCTGACCTTCGTGACTTTGAGTCGCTGTGGCCCCTAAACGCTTCCACGTTTCAATAATAACACTCACAGTTATTTGTGGTATATCTAGGCAGGATAGATTTCCCAAGCAGATTTGGTTTTAGGGGCATCCTATGGCAGCACCACACTGGAATTCAGTGAGCTCTTTAGAACGACCCATTCTTTGACAAATGTTTGTAAAGACTGCATAGCTAGGTGATTTTATACATGTGTTGTAATGGGACTGAATGAAACACCAGAAGCCAATGATTAAGACGAGTGTCCCATTACTTTTGTCCTTATAGTGCATGCTGTGGTAATGAGAAGTGTGCCACATTAAATAGAAAAAAAATACTAAAAACTATGGCATCAATATATGTCCCAAAATAAATATAAAGTTTTAGCCATTTGCATTTTTTTCACATTAGGTCCCAGTTTTTGACATGCTCATGACTATAACCCTATACTGCACGGTGAAATAAATAAATAATTACATAAAATAAATGTTCCAGAACTATAAAATCTACTTTAGCCTACCTTTTCCTGCACATATCCAACAGAAAGATGTTGAGACCAGTTTCCTTTTCCTGCATCAGTTTCAGAATGCTCTGCACACATAAGCAGTTGGCAGAGCGGTACGGGTTCGGAGCGTCAACTGGCACCATGAAGCTGTTTCCAAAGTTTTCATAACCATGTCCAGCATAGTACAACAAGCCTAAAGACAGGAACACACATTTGCACAGTCAGTTTACCTGAGAAAACAACAAATGAGGAACTGTAACTGGAAGTGAGAATCTGTGAGATTCTCTGAAACTACAGGCTTATTACCCAGTTATCACCCAGTTACCCAGTTATCACTCCTATGGCTTATTATTTATATTACTATGACTTATGTAGTAGCTACTATGAAACTGAAATGTAAATTTAATAGTTATGGGAAAAAATGGCAAACTGCAAGAATTTCTGAGAACTCTAATATCCAACAATCTATATATATATATATATATATATATATTATATTTGGATGTGCAAAAAATAAAACAGTAGTGATGATACCCACGATATTCATACTTTATTATGATAATACTAAAACGTTATTATATTGTCCACTACCGTAAACGCCTTTGTGCAGCAGTGAGAGGAACTCCTCCACTGCATTGCGCATCTCTGACTCGGTCAGGTCCAGCAGTGAGACCACTTTGAAGTTCAGCTGGCGAAGCAGGTTGGTGAGGTCATACACGTCCACCATGGGTGCTTTGAGCTGAGGATGGTTCTGATATGACAAGTTCCCAATGAGGAGGGCCACTTTGTCTGTGGCTGTGGGGAAATAATGGCATTAAACATTCACTGAAATATAAAATCATTCGTTTTCAATTCTGTATATCGACAACTTCTGAAATGAAATATACATATAATACTCAATACTCACCATAAGGCTTATCAAGGCTGTTACCTGAAACACAACCCACAATTAAATTCAACACAATATTAAATACTGAGAACAAAATTTTACCAAGTAAAAGAGAAAACACTCACTTGGTCCAAAAGCAAAAAAGTCATCTGGCAAAGATAAAATGAATGAATAAATGCATGAATGAACGAAATATTTAAAAATATACATATATTCAACACACATATATATTAGATTGGATTGTTAAGAGTGGTTAATAAATTAGATTACATCAGATGTCTATGTGTGTATAAACATAGAGATCTTAGTATATAGTATATATATATACTAATATATCTTAGTATATATATACTTATATCCCACTGAGACCCAGAAAAAGTTAAGTTTGAGAATTTCATTTCAACATAAAATAAGTCTACTAGATGAAAAAAATCCACTTGTGGTCACATTTTAATTTTTTTATGGAATGTCCTTTATAGTGGACAACAGGACCTTGTTATTGACATATCTCTTGTTTTCTGTTCTACATCAGACCAAAAATCCTTCTACAACATCAGCACCAACTCAATCCTAGAAAATAATGTAAATGAAAACTGACTAAACAAACATTGTTTACCTTTTTTATACCATTTTCACTTTTGGCAGTATAAGAAATATTTCAAACGCACTGTATATTAACAAATAATGACCTATTCCAAAGGGTTACCATTAATTTGATTAAAATAAAAAACTAGCTAAACCTGTGTTAATCACTTTAAACATTGAGCCAAAGTTTCACACTTTCCAAACATGGTACCCAACTTCTCTTTTTCATTTCATTTTAATGTTCTATTTTGTATAATGTATAATTATGTGACATTTTCTAATAAATTAGGAATAAATGTAATTATTAAACAATTAAAAATAAATTAGTAATTAATTTACATGTTTACAGAGCTTACATGTTACAAAATTATCTCTGCCTCAGTCAAATTCCTGTCACCTGTTAACACCATTAATTTCATATAAAATCAGATTTGGTCCCAATGTCCACTACAAAGGACATCAAAAAAAGTATGCTGTTAGGAAGTTAAACATTTGTGTATATCAATAAAAGGTGATTTGAGAACTAGCTACAGCAGTTTAATACCTAAAACATATCAATTATAGGTTTTAGAAACATAATAAATTCATATTTTAGTTTACCTCTCTTGCTCTCATAAAATGGGGTTACTAAGAGGCAGCAACTTCTGTTGTGAATGACACACCCCAGCATGTCCTCTACATGGCACAACAGGTTTTAGCAAGGTATCTTTTTTAGTTTTTGAAATATCTTTTGGAGACTCATGTCCCCTCCAGAGGACAAACATGAATTACCAGGTCTTACGAGGATATATATACTTTCTAATGTTGAAAAACTTAAAATTTACCTTTAAGGCCAACAACAATTAATAATTAATAAAAACTATTCAAATTTGCATGGTCTACAATCTAAGAAAGACTGAAACAGCAACTATTATCCAAACTATGTGAAGAAAATGAAAGAACTGTATTTCACCAGGATTTGACAAATGCACACCATGCCTCTCAATACATGCACATATGACTGTATCTCACCACCACATCCTGCTTTTTCAGCAGAGCTTCAGGTCTATGGTGTGAAGATGTTTACAGTTGTTACTTCCCTTGAGTGGGTCAGAAAATTAGTATGAAGAAATGATGATGAGAGCGGGTGAACACCAGAATGAAAGTAGGGAAAGCATGCAAGATTCAAGCATGCTGTAAGCATATGTTGCTTGTAATCTGGATACAGACTTAGATTCTCAGAAAGGAAGTAAAGCCCACAGTTCCCAGATATTCATAAGGAGGGGACAATATTTCTTACTGAATACCTTCAGAACATTCTGTTGCCCCTGAAAACTGGAAGGATGTCCTTGGCCCTTTTGTTTCAGATTAAGAGCAGTTAATTTCAAACTGATGTCTATGTGCAGTAGTATGGTATATATACTGAAGTTATCACATGACAGCTTACATTAGGTTCCCTAGTCAAAGTGTAAGTATGGTATAGTCGATGTACTGAACTTTCTAGATTTATATGTGTGCATCATTTTAAAAAAATGACAAAATTGAACAAAAAGTGTTTTGTTCAATTGGAAACTGCATGTTTAAGTCAATCCATCACTGTACTGTCTTCTGTGAAAAGGGAGTTGACATACCTACGAGGACATCTACTTCATTACTCCATGTCCGCTCATTATTGCAGGAGATTTCACAGCGGTATCTCCCCTGGTGCTCCAGCGACAAGTATGAGATCTAATTCAACCAAGAAAACCAATCAGTCAGAGAGTAATTAAGGACATTGTCTCCAATATGATGTGACGTTAAATACAGTGTTGTCATTCTCTTGCATGCAACATGTGATTTAACAGACCACTAAGCAGAGGAGGGTAAATCTGATACTGTTATCATGATAAATGACACCATGATATGCTTTTCTGAACATACTGTGTATATTGGCAGTGCATGCTCCATTAAACATAAGATAAACATATCACATCAACACAATTACTGCCTAAAGTAAACTGAAAGAACACTGTGTTGATGTAATGCATTTTAGTAATTTTTGAGGAAATTATTTATTTGACTAATTCCATGCCCTTTTTGTACACGCCATAGGAGTTATTATATCACTACAGGTTAAACATAAGGGGGCAGTCGTGGCCTGAAGGTTAGGGATCCGGCCTTGTGACCGGAAGGTCACCGGTTCGATCCCCGGGACCGGCAAGTCATGACTGTAGTGCCCTTGAGCAAGGCACCTAACCCCAACTGCTCCCCGGGCGCCGTGGATAAGGGCTGCCCACCGCTCCGGGCACGTGTGCTCACCGCCCCCTAGTGTGTATGTTCACTAGTGTGTGTATATGTGGGTGTTTCACTGCACGGATGGGTTAAATGCGGAGGTCAAATTCCGCTGTGTGTAAACACATGTGGCTAATCGTAGTTCTACGTTCTAATCGTAGTCCTACGTTCTACACGAATTTTATAAGTCTAATGATGTCCAGAAGGCTGGACAGACTGCATCGTGTACGGAAACCCAGAACACATGCAACAATAAAATAAAAAACAGGATTTTTTAAAATAGTACACTCATGTCACCATTGCATGGCCTGCTCAGTAACGTAGCTCCCAGAGCAGAACTAACCTGTTTGCTGAGCAAATTAGCTTATCACAGCAAGTGATAATGTGATAATGACTAATAAACCACAGGGTCTAAAAAAGCTAGGACTTTAAGGGGCTTAGAACTTTGATTTCCTGTCAAGATACCACTGTTTGTAATGCTGGAAATCTAAGAGAGCATAATTATGTAGTCAGATCTGATGCTGCTTAATATAGAAACAATTCTACACATAGATTATATATTAAAACCATGACACATTCTATCTGTTCCAACTTACTTTAGGAAAAGACTGTGTATCATGAACTGTGGAAAATGAATCCCACCCCTACAAAAAAAATTCTTACAAAGTCCGATACAACCCAATATAAAGGAATGAGTAAACCTCTTCTCTCTTACAGTGAACTTCCTCTTAGTGGCATTCCTGAGCGGAACCCCATTTCTGTACCACTGGTATTGCGGCAGAGGTCTTCCCACCGCCCCACATTCCAGATATAGAGTGTCTCCCCCCAGCAGAGACTGAGGTTTAGGCTGAATCATAACCCTCAGGCGTCCCTCGGAAGGTAGCGACATCAACCCTGGGTGGTAGTAATGTCACAAAATGGTATTAAATTGGCACAACATTGTAGATTTGCTATAAAATACACCAGTTCAGAATAATTTAGTATGCTGTTAACCAGCAATGCACTAATCCAATATCCAGTATCCAATCCACGATACTAATATTATTAAATGGATCAGACTGTATGTGATCGACCCACAATTGAGAAATGTTTCTACAGCCTGGAAGAATAAAATAGCTTACCATAAGATGGCATAACATCAAGCACATCCACCTGAGCCCAATGGCTAAATTCAAAGCATTCTCCACAGTTCACCCTACAGATATAGAACCCAGCATCTTGAAGCTGGACAGGACTCAGAACAAGGTCTGGAGAGGAACTTCCAGGAACCTGAAGAGGTTCAACAACAAAATCGTTAATTTGCCATCTGACTGATGTGAATAATTAAAAGGTAATATTAGTAGAACAGTAGTTTAGCAGTCATGTACCTCTTCTTTTGCCTTGAACCACTGGTACTGGACAGCAGAGGTTCCAGCAGCATAGCAGCTGAGGCGAATGCTTTGTCCAGCAATCACAGCCACAGACTGAGGCTGGACGAGGATTTGAATCCCTGTTGATAATCATTACATCACAGAGGAATGAATAAAAGCTGAGCAGATTTAGCGTCTTACAGCAAAGTAAATACCACAACACCACTATAACATTCTTAGTGATGCTTACACTAAAATAAGATCGGGTCGTTCTCACAGTAAAGGACTGTATAGAAGATAAACCATTTAAATGTTCAGAAATGAGCAATATAGGAGAATAGGTTCCTCGCTGTTTGGGCCGTGCTTTCCTCCAAAGTGTTTGACGGAACTCTGTGCAGCTTGTGGTGTTAATTCTTATATTACTGGGGGTGGCGGCAACATGATTTGGCTACTTCCGCTGCTGCTCTCTGCACGTATACACTGGAGCCCTGACTCTTGGCCTCTGGAGGTGCCATAGTACATGGTGCCAGGCTGCTCCTGCAGAAGGTCCTTGCAGCCAGCTGCCATCCAGGTATTCTCGTGAGCCATTATGCAGGCGTCCTTGCTCCAGCCTCTATCACTGTTGCCTTGCTTCCTCTATAGTCTTTCCATTCTCTGAATTTGTGGTAGCACCATTCCATTCCACTCCAGAATGCTGGGAGCACTATACCACTTCTGACATCAGTGTGGCATTGGCGTAGAAGAAAGTGTCAGAAGCACAGAACTTTAAGCAAATGCTCTTTATGAACATAGCAGCGCTGTGAACCACCACTCAGTGCTGGCTGACCTGGAAGCAGGCAGGTCACTTCCAACCACACACCACTAAACCCATCTTCCTCACGTCCCAGCACCATAAACACAGACATACATCTTCACACTATCAGCAACAACTTATTCACAACATTTAAAGTCTCTCCTATATATTCTTATATACTGTAATAGATATTATATCTCAACCATTCGTTTATTTCAGTATTTCAGAGCAAGCAGACTAACGTATTACAGGACTGGACAGTCTTTTGCATGCGCCCGAGGTCCATAAGATGGGCCACTGACTAAAATGGTACAGTAAACAACTACAGTGTATGACTGTATCTACTACAGGTTTATATTAGATGTCATATCACACTACTGTGTCAGCCTGATTCAATCAGAGGCAGACGTACCTGATTTAAGGCACTGGATAGCTTCAGTGTGTCCCATCATCTTCAGAAACTCCACCAGGTTAGCCAGCGTACAGCCTCGATCACCCATGAGCCTCAGTAGACTGCGAGAGGGGCTGCCCTCCACCTCCAGCACCTTCAGAGAGCACATCTCCATATCATCTGGACTGTGAGAGAGAAAGAGAAGGTTGGGGGGTATATATGACTCTGATTTCACAGCAGCTATCAATCTAACCACACTTGTGGTTGAAACTATTGGTCAGTCCGAGATCTCACCTCATTTTGAAGCGCCGGTCGCTGTTGACAGTCTCCCCAAGCTTCCTCCATCCTTTACTGTTGGCCTTATCCAGACATTCACACAGCCTTTTCAGCACAGGCTCCTTCAGAAAGTGTATGTTCAGGGAGCTGTCATGGGAGTCCTGAGACATTGCTTCCACTTTGAAGGCAATACTGTAGGTCACTCTGGCACAAAGGAGGTAACTGGGCTTAGCTGACCACCTGCAAAGCAGCAACAGGTGGGCACTGTAATAGCAGGTCTTCACGTCTTTGCTAGTCCGGTCTGAACACACTAGCAGGAGAAGGAGAAGACGTTTGATTCAACTTCGAGACGCCGGAGAAGGAAAAAGAGGAAACCAGCATTCAGCACAAGTCCATTCATCACTGGAACACAGGCGGAGACGAGTCAATGCACTGACCTCACAGCTGATCCAAGAAGACGAAAAGCTTAAAAACCGTCAAAACATGGTATGAGTTTTCTCGCCCGGGCAGATGTGGGGAAATCCACTTCACCTCACAACATGTCTACGTTTCTCGCCGAGCTCCACTTCCTGCTGTGACTGTACCTACGGTGTGTGTGTGTGTGTGTGTGCGTGCGTGTGCGCGCGCTGCAACTTTTCTCAGAACTGCGAACACACCATACTGAAAGTTGCACCGAGTGCCTAAACCCTCTCATCACTCTGAGTACTTCACATTTAAAAGACGAGGTGCATTTGTTTTAGTCTCCTGCTACATTAGCTTCAGGATTAAATTAAACTGCGCGTGCTTTCGTTTCAGGATTAACTCTCCAGGAAACTCGTTTGTCATTTGTTCTTTCTTACTGTGACTGGAAAGTCACACCGTCCCGCCCCAAATCAGCTCCCAGCCGAATGCAGGTCGCCGTAACTGGATCTTTCAGTAGAGCGCCACTGTCTGGAGATATTTTGTTTCACACCCGTATTGCGACAAACCCCGCCTATGATAGGCTGCCACAGCGACTTCCAGACTGATTAGCGCCTTTAAAGGAGCAGTTAATGATTCTGAAGAACCCGTTTTGATATTTGACCCCAACAGCCAAACAAATACACCCCTCACTTCATTGTAAAGGTGTGCGCAGGGCTAAAAAAAAACTATTTATCCGGAAAAAAAATACAAAAAAAAAAAAAAAAAAAAAAAAAAAAAAAAAAAATATATATATATATATATATATATATATATATATATATATATATATATATATATATATATATATATATATATATATATATGTGTGTGTGTGTGTGTTGTCCTGCTAATGCGTGCACTGGATTGTGCACTCCCGCGAAATACGGCCCTATGTCACAAGACATTTTGGTGAGACCTGAGTCACCCAGGAATGCAGACCTCCACCTCTGTGCTCCTCCTGAAGCTCTGACCCACCCCCCAATTTTACGGACCCGCATTCCCAAATTGAACAACACTGTGCTAGTAAGTTTGTCTCTTAGATCCATGCGCCAGCACTGGAGTTTTTTCAATGTAACATAGCAATGTGCACTATTTTCCATTTCCCCATATGCTGTAACACTGTGAATTTGTCAACTGTGGGATTAATAAGGGATTATCTTATTTTATGTGCCCATAAAACCCCTCGTATGTTATACAAACACCCCTACGTTAGATCGAACAACAACACAACAAGAAATGTAACTAACAGTTGCAACCAGTTATTATCACAAACATTAGCAAACAGGACCAAACAATACTGACCTATTGGTTCTGTGGAACATCTCAAAAAACGTACACACCCGTCCAACAGAAACAAAACAACCTGAAGTAGAATTCAGCTTCCTTTCGACAGCTTGTTTGAATTTTCCTGTTCCACCTTATATAATGCAGTAGTTCGATGCTGGGACCTCAGACTACCTGTCCAGCTTCTTGTTTGAACTAAGGTGCCTGAATTTAAGTGCTGCAGCATTTAAGGTGGAACCAGAAAGGAAACAAGAAGCTGGTAAAAGAGACACTGACTTCAGCCTCTCTGATGTTAATTCTTCTTCCTTACCTTATCCAAGATCTTTCTGAAGACTTGTTTAACAGAGCTTCTTCTTGTTGGCTGTTTCTTGGCCATCTCTCCTACTTGACAAGCCAAGAAGTTCACCACGTACACACTTTGCTCAGCACAAGAAATTGTGGGTTTTTTTTCACATTTTCAGAGCCAGGGCTGTGTGCCCATACCAGATTTCATTCTAGTGCTCACACAGAATCAGCAGCTTGCAGATCATAAGGAGATAAACACTGAATTTAATAATAAATATACTGGATTAAAACCACATACTGCAACTTTAATGGCTTTTAAATGCATCAAAAAAGTTATGCACTGAATTTATTGATTTAAATGTGTACATAATTTCCACATAAACTATTTGTAAAGAATGTATCACACAGAACTCTTCAGACGCTTGGTTCCTATCACCACCACTGTGAACGATTCTCTGGAGCTAAGCATTTAACACCAAACCACTAAACCATCAAATGTCTCTGTTTAAAATGTCAGTTTCTCTTTAAGATTTCTTACTCTTGGAGTGTCAGGTGTTTGTTACACATGTTTTAATATATATATATATATATATATATATATATATATATATATATATATATATATATATATATATATATATATATATATATATATATTTTTTTTTTTTTTTTTTTTTTTTTTTTTTTTCATTGTTAATTTAAACAAAATACATTTTAATAGCATTATTTTTTTTACCAATACCGCCAATCTGAGCAGAGTGGGCGGGACTTGACCGAATACGGGTGGGCTATAATAACACCTTGGTCTGGCTTGTGGTGGATTTTCTTGCTCCACTTCCTTCTTGTGTGGAGCAGTGAGGCTGCGCTCCTCGACTCTCTGGCAGGTCGGTGCTGTGATCTGAGCGAGCATGCAGAGCAGACAGAGCGCTCACTCGTCCTGAGGAGCTACAGGTGCACATTCAGCCTGCTGGGATTTCCTGCACAGGCTGAGCTGTGATTAAAAGGTAACGCATGTTGTAATGTATGTATGATACTGTGATGAAGTGTTGAAATGATCGCTACTGGTTGTTCTGAGATGTATTCTTCTCTTACCAGACACGTTCTGGGTTTAGATCTTTCTCTTCTTCATGTGTTATGTGAGTGCTGTGGTCTTGTTAGGCTTAGACTGTTGTTTATTAGCTTGTTTTTGAATAACAGTAGATCATGCTTCAGCTCTTGCTGATTTTAGCTCATTATTTATGACAGCTTATATTGTATAGTTATTGTAAATTAGTCATATGTAGTATATGAACATATTTATAGCATGTTTGTATTGTATAGCATATTGTATATTTATAATATATTAGTAATATATAGTATATTAGCATAATTATACCCAACGTTGAATCGCTGGTAATGTTATGGTTGTATCAACATTGGATTTGGTGTTGATTTTGAAAAATGAATCAACGTTGATATGGCAACATTATTTCAACGTTGGTCTTTCAACCTTGAATAAACCACAACTCACATTTAGAATGCTCAAAATTGTATGGGAGAGGAAAAAAACTGTACACTATGATGAAAAATCATCAACTTTATTTTTGTTATTCTCTCTATACATGTATAAATGTGATGAAGTGCTTCAAAAGGCAGAACGTTGAAGACATTACGTTGATTCAACGTTAGAATTTCAACGTTTGCGCAAGCTTTTTACCATTAAATGTTGTTTCAACATTATTTCAACATTGAAACAAGAGCGGACATTATATTAACCATATCTCAAAGCTGAGGTTGGTTGTGTGCCAGCTGGGTAGTAGTGTAGCTGATACAGTATGTCAGCATACGTGTATTGGTGCACTGAGATATCAGACTCATATCAGTAGCTCAGTGAGCTCAGCTGTTGCTGTCCAAAAATGTCATGCTGATTGGACTGACGAATAGAAACGCTCCAGAATTGCTTGAACTAAGATATAAATTTTGGACAACGATGATCAATATATTCAAAGTTGCACATTGTAGCTGAGGTACTTGTGTATGCAAAGTCAGATTACAGGTTTTGTGCATTTGGGATTGTGGGTTTCTTTAAAAATGCCTTTTTCCTGCTTCTTTAGTACAACATTTCAGATTGGATAAAAAAACATTGTGCAAAGGCCACGTTGTGTGTCAAATTAAACCAAGAACCATTAATTTTGTGTTAAAACCTGCAGAGAAGGATTTTGAGGATGTGTTCAGTTATTTTACTCAACTTGTCACCTCACGGGCTCCCAAACCTTTGCATACTACTGTGCGTGTGTGTTAAGACAGGGTCATTTGGGCATCTGTTGCGTGACCTGCCCCCACAGTAACCAAGATGATATGAGCCACTGGGGGAACTGAAGTCCCTTGTGGACGATAAGAGAGCTGAAATAAGCATAGCACGTTTGATGGCACTACACACACAAACAATTACTTTGGACTCTTTATTTCTATTATTAGCATCTTTAATGACTTTCTGGAGGCTGGGTTGCTGTTTTCTCTCAGACTGGAAGCGCGGCGCGAGGAACGGCTCTGGCTCCCTGACTTTCTTTATCAGCCAAGCGGTTGTAAATAATTTGTGCTAACCAATGATAAATAATTCACGCCCTATGAATGATGAATGCTCATTCACACATTCGATTAATTGAGAGAGGTGAGCAAGGAAGAGTATGTGGGGCTGTGTGAGTGTGAGAAATAGAGAGAGAGAGAGAGAGAGAGAGAGAGATGGGTTAGCATATTTTTGTTGTGTAAATTATCCTCAACATCAGTGGTTAGTTTGCATGAGCAAAGACATTACGTAAAGTATAAACGCAGCAACAATGCTGGAAGCAGTTTGCTGTTGTTGAAGGAACTGTCCACCAAAAAAAAAAACCCAAAAAATTAATTTAAATGTTTCCTTAAATACAAACAAAGCGAACATCTGAAGTCTGCTTGATTAGTGTTACACTGGAGCAATGAACTAATATAATGAGACTCAATGTCACCCCAAATCATTGCTTATTAGCTGCATTAGCCTCCATTGCAGACCCAACCACGTTTTTCAGCAAACCATTTCTTTAAACCATGTCTGTCATGTGATCACTGAAGTTTATGATCTTTTGAGCTTAAAATAGAAAGCAACTGTGACTAAACTTTTCTGAGCAAAGCTCTAAATTAAAGCTGGACTTTAGTCTTACTTCCTCCTTTGGATAAACACCTATTATTGACAATGTGAAAGAGGAGCTTTTTACAGGGTCACACAGAGTTCGACATCTGTTTTGTTGTCTTAGCTGATTAACTACTCATTGTGCTCTACCTGTATCTTTTTATTTTTTTCAGTTTTCTCTTGTCAGTGTTCTCCACTGTGCAGGCCGAGTTAGCCATCCGCAGCTGAAGAGACCAAGAAATATGTGCTTAGTCTCCATCGGCTGTTCTAACCTATGAGTCATAATAGGAGAAAATAAGTGAAAAACCTTCCTCTTTCTGAACAGTTACAGTATTTCTTAAACATGAGCCCATCCTCTGCAGGGCAGCTGGATTATTCAGTAACTTTCCATTAAGTGCTATACCTCTAGGCTCTCCACGCCCAGTTATCTCGTCTCAGTGACTTCTAATATACAACAACCTTGTACATTTCCACAAGCTCAGAACCAGCAAGCTCAGCTGTCGGTCTGTTCTTGAATGGAAATCACTGAATTCATTATACACATACACATACACATACATTAAGGACTGTAGATGTTTGTTATCATATAAATCACACTTTAAATTTTAACTAATTATATATTTTGGCCTATATGTCTTCAGTTGTATGGAAAATTCTGCCAAACTAGCATCAGTTCGAATTGGACTTTGGACTAAAATAATTTTTCTTTGAGTGACTCTATAGTTCTGTTTATTTTATTAAAATCCATTTTTATACTAACAAAACAATCATAATACAATTTCAGCTACATTTTTTCTCACATGAAATCATAATATTTTTTTCATTAAAACACAAAAAAGTTGATTGCAGGAAATATGTGTTTTGGTATAGACAGGTCAAAGCAATGGAATCAACCTGATCCACATGTAGCCATGAGAACCACTTTTTGTTGTAAAATGCAGGGGTGTGGCTAAAATAATCAAATAAAATAACATGTAGACTAAAACTGTAATTCAGTAGTGATATAAAAAGCATTGCTTGAATAAAGTTTCATTAAATCTTAATATTTCTTCAAAATACTTTAAAATAAAAAATGTATATTAGGGTATTTAATCCTGGTCCTAAAGGTCTACCACCCTGCGAGGTTTAGCTCCAACCCTGACTACCTTGATTTCTGACTATATAAGCCAGGTATTTTAGACATGAATCTTAAGAAGATCAAGGTAGATCTCAAGAACCAGGATTGACAACCCCTGCTGTACTTAGACTGTATCTTTGGACATACAAAGCATCTGTGTGTATATATATATATATATATATATATATATATATATATATATATATATATAGAAAGAGAGAGTGGATCATGGAGGAAATCAAGCTCCTCTCTTGCTTCAGGTGAGAAAAACAACTTATAGCTGCCAAGAGGCTCTCAATGACAAAGAGGAAATTTGCAAGTCAAACAAAGAAGCAGCTGGTGTTCTTACATTCAACAAACTGGGAAAACTGAACTTTGGAGGTGTGAAAAATGGATAATTGTATGTCCGTTATGACTGGAAATGAAACCAATTAAACGTTGTGTCTGACTTTTTCACAATGCTGTATGCTAAATGACATGATTACAACAATGCTATATGCTTTTCTAACACTAGTAGATGCCCATAATGCATCCGATCCCAATAAAGATCTCATCCAGATTGGAAACAGTTGCAAATTGTAGCCACATTGTTTTGCCATATTGTTTTCTTGAACATGCACAAGCATATTTGTTCATTGCTGTACATCAAGTGCATGTTTGTGGCTTATTTCCAGACACATTAGAGTGCAGTGGTGTTTACACATGCTAAGTGCTTGTTTTCCACTACTAGACTGATGTTTGGTGTCAAAACAGTCCTACAGCTGGTGATGCACTCCATGCAGTCGCCCCCTTAACTCAGCGAGTGGATGCATCCCATCTGGGGCTGAGACAACATGTGGAGGGACGCGACTCTGGGCCTGGCTTTGATGATTCTACTACCCTGGATTCCTCCCTGCAGAAGTGAGTGCCAGTTCTGTAGCTTGCATGACAGACGTTTGTTGCATAAATAAGGTCCAAAGCTGGTATTCATAAAAGCAGGCCTAATTTAGGGGACTGATCTCGGATCAGATTTATCCATACTTATGATTACTTCAAGTGATTTTAGATCAGTGCAAGATGCTAAATCAGGAAGCATCAACAAAAAATGTTATATGTACATGTACTATCATGAACAGTGAGTTACTTAGTGAGTTATTAAGTTATTTTAGTTAACAGACCCATATCATGGAAAAAAACTCGGTCGCCCTCCCTTGATGTAAGAGGTAAACATTGTGAAAGTTTTAAAACCCACTGTTCACTCCATACAGACACAAAACCACCCATTTGCGTTTACTGTTTTTGTGATGTCACAAACATCTACACATCTCCCTACTTAGCCTACAACAGTTTAGTTACATCACTTCAGACTTAGGTACAGGACAGCCAATCAAAACAGAGATTATTTACATATATCTTATAGTCACAGGAACAAAAACAGTCTGTTTCATTTTAAGAAATTGGAAAATGATCAAATAAACATACAGTTTTTGATAGAAAGTATGGTGTAGTAAGGAGGAAACTTAAAAGAAACTAATGAAATACAAGAAAAAAGGTAGACTATATATATATATATATATATATATAGAATATACAAAAAATTCACTGAAAATAAACATCTGGGAGGTGGCACGGTGGTATAGTGGTTAGCACTGTTGTCTCACAGCAAGATGATCCGGGTTGGATTCCCGGTCCGGGCCATTCTGTGTGGAGTGTGTATGTTCTCCCCGTGCTTGAGTGGGTTTCCTTCGGGAACTCCAGTTTCCTCCCACCGTCCAAACACATGCATATTTGGTTGATAGGTCACTCTAAATTGCCCATAGGGGTGAGCGTGCTTGAGTGAATGTTGGCTATGCGGGGTATACCAATGACTGGCAAACTGTCCATGGTGTACCCTGCCTTCACCCGATGAAGCTGGGATTGGCTCCAGCCCCCTGTGACCCGGCAGATAATGGATGGATAAACATTTGGGGTAGTTTTTGCCTCATAAGAGATAAGGTTTAGTCCTAAGACATATAATAAAACAATGTCTGAGGCACCAGGCAACATACTTATAACTATTTAACTCCTCAGATGTCTGGTTCCCATCACCACCAATGTGAACTATTCTAACTGTGTACGTTTCTCTAGACTACAGTGTTTCACTCTGAACCACTACTCATAAAACTGTTTCATGATGCTAAACGTTTTTTTTAAACTCTGGAAACTGTTGCTTGTACTCGAGGTCTGGCACTGGCTTAATGGTTTTGGCTAATGATAATAATAATTACATTTTAAGCAGATTTATGTTGTCAAAGTTAAAATAATATACAGACATATATGTTACTACAAGCAGCAAACAGTATGTGGTAGGTTTAGGGTTCTACTCAGCTCAGTCAAGTCAAAGCTGTAAGCAGTTTTTTAGACACAAACATCAAAACTAATTTTACTATGTATGCCCAGTCTGGCAGCATAGATCAGCACAGCATCGCCAGCATAGCAACACTTATTGGGGCAGTGAGGGGCTAAGTACCTCTCCTGCCACTAGCCTACAAGCCCACCAATTCGTTGCCAATCGGTAGTGACAGCCCACATAAAATACCCTATAGTTATTTTAATGCCTCATAGTATTTATTGCTTTATATTGGGCTTCATAGGTCAGTCTGCGCCAGGCAGGCCCGAACTCACAGGCTGTCGCTCTCCTGAGAAGGAAACCTTCACCTGCTGGTGGGAGCCGGGGTCCACTGGAGGTTTGCCCACTACCCACCGGCTATTCTACAGAAAAGAGAGGTGAGTGACTTTAGCTTTAACTTTCACCCAGATGTCCAGAGCCCAGTCTTCTCTTTAATGATTTACCACTGGCCCCCACCCCAACTCAGGTGGTCTAATTAGTTTGCATACTGTCTATGGTTCCACATGTTGAATCCACACATTTCACCTCAACCATAAATAATGGCTGTTGTTTCTGATGGGCATCGCCGTATTTAAAGTTCAAACACAGATTGTGAATGTTCTTGCCGCTTCCTGCAGTAAACCATGTACACCATGTGGAGATGTTGTGAAAAACATAATAAACACAATTAGAACCTGTAATAAGTGTATGACGTCTTGTTAAAGGTGTCTAGATGTTTTACGATTTTAATTGTATGATATAGTTTGATTTTCAGCAAACCTGTATATGTGCACATGTCCTCAAAAGGAAAACTGTTAAATCCGGTTATTCTTATTTTTATGCTTTTGCAGATCTGAGAAGGTGTTTGAATGTCCAGACTACCACAGCGCAGGGAACAACTCATGTTTCTTCAGCAAAGCCCACACATCTATATGGGTCATTTACAATATTACAGTTATAGCCTTCAATGCCTACGGGAACACCTTTTCAGAATCGGTGGAGGTGGATGTCATGGATATTGGTAAGTTCATGCATTAGCTTTTTCTCATTTTGAAAGAAGAAGATAAACTTGAAGAACTAAGTTTTGTTCCAGATTTCTCCTGGACACCTTCTCAGACATTATATAAGTATATATGTATATAGATCATCAATGTCCAATGAAATGTCATGATGAATGCACCAATAGAAAGATCTGGTTTCATTGACTTACATTGAAAGTTAAGACTGTTTTTGTCTTCACCTGTAATGTTCCTATTTCGGAGGTAATTGTTTTTCATTGGACAGCAACAATATATCGTCGCTGCCCAATGAAAATCCGGTGTCTCAATTTTTGTCAATAAGTTTTTTACATCATTTGAACACACCAATGGCTGTTTACATTGTGTGAAAATTTCATGACTAATGGACCAATGTAAATGCTCCAAAATAGCTTGGGAAAAACTCTGGTTTCATTGACTTACATTAAATGTAAAATGTTTTTGAAAGGTTTTTGGTCTCTCCTGTAAAGTTGCAATTTTGGAGGAGATTTGTTTTTTATTGGACAGCGACGATATATATATATATATATATATATATATATATAACGTGTACTCAATCTATCGTGTATTTCTATACAATATGGGTTCTTGAGTGGTTCATCACTCATCACTTAGATACAGCAAAAACCCTTGATATGTGGAGAATGTATAAACTTTAAAAAGATTTTTTACACATCTCATTTACAAAAATGGTTCTGTCCCCCTAGTACTCATTCAGCCAGCAGAAGACAAACTGACAAATGTAATACTTTCAATGAATATATAAATATATACAGATTTTCACTGTAACTTTGATTAACAGTGAGAGATATAATAAAAATAAGATTATATCTTATAAGAAACAACGTGAATAGGGTCTTTAATGTTGTTCTACTATGCTGGTAGCAGCGCATAATTAAGTGTAGCATTCTAGGGTAATAAAACATGATCCCTGTATTAAATGTCATACACCAGCTGCTGTATCTGTTTGACTGATGCCTATCATCCTATTCCAGCAATTATCAGTTACTGAAACAACTAAATGTTTATTGTTTAAGTTTCTGTGTCATTTCTGTAAAATGTGCAGACGTTTGCATGACTTATTTTTACTTAGAAAATCAACAAAACATGTCATCTGACTAGGGGTGCCCACACCTTTGCATATGTGTGTGTAGTACTATGTTTCTTATTATATGATTTTCACTTCTGTTTGAGTCATTATGTAATAGAAGTATCAATTATGGGATTTTATTTTATCCACTAATGCTAAATAGGAATCACTATTAGCTGTTGATGTTGTTAAGATCATTGTTAATATGACCTCTTTTTAACTTTTTTTAACTTTCACTTCTAAAGTACTGCCCTGGAGAAGTAGCCCGACAGTGTTACGTTATACTGTACAGCCTTTTATTGGTATAATAACAACAAAGTTGAATTGAATCTCATTTTTTACCCCCAGTCCAGCCTCACTCTCCAGAGAATGTGACTTTGTCTGTGGTGGGAACGGAGGACAACCCGTATTTTCTGGTGCAGTGGGAGGCCCCGCATGACACGGACACTCGTTCAGGCTGGGTAACACTCAGATACGAAGTTCGAGTGAAACTAGAGAACAGCAGGCAGGAGCAGGCCAGTGAGTGGGAGGTACGCGCCACCCTGTCTGTACTGCACTCTAATAATATTGCAGCATTTTGTGGATTTATTTGTTTTTTAACACTAAATACATATTTAGTAGAGAAACCAGAACTGAAGATTTGTGGTTAAGGTCCATGTTTTGTTGCGGTCATAGGTGTATAGTGCTGGTAAACAAAAGGAGCTGAGTATCTACAGCCCACAACCGGGAGGAAAGTATAATGTACAAGTGCGCTGTAGACTAGACGAAGGCATGTGGAGTGAATGGAGCGCTGCAACTTCTACTGAAGTTCCAAATAGTAAGAGTTTCTTCATCTCACCTTTGACACCTACACATTGTAGTAAATCCATTGAAAGGTTTTGTTTTACATAACATCTGTCAGACTTACGACTGCTAAGCGCACCTTCATCAGCTTAGATAAAGGCTTACTATCTGAAGGTTGCCAGCATAGATTTTCTCAGGAAGTAAATGCAAACAGTGCCTTTAGACCTAAAACTGTGAAAACTGATCTCTCAATATCTCACAGAATTGGTAATGTGAACATAATTGAAGCCCTTAATAAACAATATCTACCAAATTATTTCTACCAAGTTGGTCCACACCTTATCTAACTTGGACTTCAGTCTAAAATATTTTTGCTTAATATTTATGCTTATTGGTTATACCTGACAGCTGTATACATATACAATCATAATATTTTCATTAAAACATAAAAACTTTATATTGTTACAGAAAATATGTGACAATAACGTGACACAATGATTCGCAGACCTTGGGACATATTTTCTTCTATACAATGCAATCTACCACCATTTGGCCATAAGGGTCAGGAATGCTGTTTCTGCAGTAAAAGGCAGGAATATGACTAAAATAGCTGTTTCAGAAGCGACATGGACATGAGTTTTTTGTTATTTAAAAAAATATTATATAATAAAGAATTAGACAAACCTAAATAAAAAAAAAATGAAATCAATAGAGCTTACGGTTTGAAACTATGATTTGTATGTAAAGCCTTTAAAATGACCTGCTTTTCTGCATTATTTGGTCATAAAAAGTGATCTGATTTACATCTAAGTCCCAAGTATAGTCAAACTCAATGCGCTTAACCTAATACATAATACCAAACAATTATAATATTTATATAACATTTTATGTCTTTATTGGACACGTCCATTAAACATTTAGAGTGCTCATGGAAAAAGTATGTTAACCCTTGGATTTAATAACTGGTCGAACCTCCTTTGAAGCGTTTTTAGCTGCTGATCAGACCTGGACAACGTTTAGGATGTTTGGACCATTCTTCTTAGGATGTTCTTATTCTTAGGATGACAGAGGTCAGTCCACAGCATCTCCACTGGATTCAGGTCTGGACTCTGACTGGGCCACTGAAAAAAGGAGATTTTCTTTTTTTGAAGCCATTCTGCAGCAGATTTACTTTAATGTTTAGGGTCATTGTCCTTCTGCATCAACCAACTTCTACTGAGCTTCAGCCACCCTGAGATTATTCTGTAGGATACCTTGATAAATTTGAGAATTCATTTCCTCCTCGATGATGGCAAGCGGTCCAGGCTCCGAAGCAGCAAAGCAGCCCCAAATCACCATAGTTACTCGTTGGGATGAAGATTTCATGTTGGTATTCAGTGCCCTTTTTACACCATACGCAGTGTTTGTAGTGTTTACGCTCTTTAGTCCACAAAACATTTCCCCCGTAGCGTTGTGGAGTGTCAAGGTAATCTTTGGCAAACTTCAGGCATGCAGTGATGTTTTTTCTTTTGGAAAGCAGCAGCTTCCCCCGTGGTGTCCTGCCATGAACACCATGCCTGTTCAATGATTTGCGTATGGTAGACTTATGGTAAACAGAGATGTTAACCAGTTCCAATGATTCCCTCAAGCCTTTAGCTGTTACTCTAGGGTTGTTTTCTTACCTCTTTGAGCTTTCTGTGACATGCCTTTGGAGTGGCACCCTCCTAGGGAGAGTAGCCACAATACTAAATCGTCTCCATTTGCAGACAGTTTATCCGACTGTGGATTGGTTAATACATAAAGTCTTGAAAATTACTCTGTAACCCTTTCCAGTTTGGTGCAAATCAACAATTCTTGATCGTAGGTCTTCCGAGATCTCTTTTTTGCAGGGCATTGCTCAAAAAATTTAAGTGTCTTTTATAAGTCTACACCTCCCTCCACTCCTAACTCTCTAGCTTTTGTTGAAGTCATTAGGATAAGGGTTTACTTACTTTTTTCACCAGCACTGTGAATGTTTAATGGATGTGTCCAATACAAACGGGAAATATTATAATTGTCTTTGTGGTATTAGATTAAGCACATTAAGTTTATCTATATTTGGGACTTATATATAGATCAGATCATGTTTTATGACCAATTAATGCAGAAAACCAGGTCATTTAATGAGTTCACATACTTTTTCTTGCCAATGTATATTTAGTGTTACGAACTGCAGCCAGTTCATCACAAATAATTAAGGGGATTGATGACTTCTCTTTATTTACACATTCAGCTATTTAAAAAAAACAGCTTGCAAACCACAAAGGCAGCACTACTGAAGTGAGCCAGCTGTTAATGGTTAAAGTCCTTCCAGACTCACTGGAACCCCGACAGCATTAGCCCCAAGGTAGCTATTCAAAACAAAGCTGCGGAGAAGAGAGGCAAAGAAAACAAAGGCACAGCTCTCCACATTGGAAGGTCTTTTAAAGAGGCCCACACACCTGTACACCAATGTGTCTCACT
This sequence comes from Megaleporinus macrocephalus, assembly GCA_021613375.1. Lineage (NCBI taxonomy): Eukaryota > Metazoa > Chordata > Actinopteri > Characiformes > Anostomidae > Megaleporinus > Megaleporinus macrocephalus. The sequence goes on along the minus strand of CM038725.1, from coordinate 13,205,868 downwards.
CTCACCCCCTCCCTCAAAACAGGCTTTGCCGTTACCCTACCAGAAAAAAAAAAATCTTTATATACCAACTACTAAAATCCATCCATCCATCATGGGGGTGCTGGAGCAAATCCCATCATCAACTACTAAAATATGCAATAAATAAATAAATAAATAAATAAATAAATAAAAACAAGCAAGAGGACCTATGCACTCAATAATACAATGTTTAAAAGGGATCGAGAGGAGCTGGATTCAGCATCTGGTTTGATTTCACCGTCAACTAACAGGTGTGGTATTAAATTAAAGGATTTTTTGTTTTGAAGGTGACAATAATCATAACATTCATATATATATATATAAGATTAAATGCAACCCAAGTGAATACAAAAAAACAGTGATTATCATTGTGTTAATATATTTTTGTTCCTACTTCTCCTTGTGAGCGCCATTTAAATTCTGCTTTGTTTAATCAGTTAATAATACATTCAAGCGTCATGTGATGCTTCAGGACGTTCAGGTCAAAACTTTGGTTTTATCAGCAATATTTTTACATGAAATGTTCCTCATGTTTACTTGCATCTTTCTAATGATACAGTATTATGTAGATGACTTTTATATTTCCACATTGATTTTCTTGCAGATCACCTACAAGAAAGGTCGGTTGAGATCTTCATAGCCGCCGTCGGCGCCTTCATTCTCCTCGTCACTGTTGGAATACTAGCAATCAAAAGACAACAGTAAGCTGGATGCACTTCCTTTTTGACTTGCCAGTATTTACACCGGAAAGCTTGAGCTTGTTCATGTATGTACACTCACTGAAAAAAAAATAAATATTGCACCCAGATGTCGGATGCTTCCACCGCTGCCTTATAAAAAGACTCTCAGAGGCTACTTTTGTGTAGCTGAGAGATAGTTGACTGTCTCTATGAATCACTCAAAGACGTTATGTCCAGCTGACAAACTGTGAGAGGGGTCGTGTCCTTGGACTTAGAGAAGCAGGATGGTTATTTGGTTATTGCCAACCATTTAGGCCGCTCTGGCCAAGCTGTTAGGAGGTGTTGGGAGCGGTGGGTACGCACAAATGGTGAACAGGCTCTAGACCACCAGTAGAGAGATATGTCTGATCCGTCGCCATGCACAAGCAGCTACTAGTGTTTCCCGGATTGTTATGACTGTTATTGTTATTAGCCACAAATCTTCTTTAGCCAAAAAGTTTTGTTTTGGGATCTGATGATGGTCAGGTTCAAGTATATAGGCCTTGTGGTGAGCAACACTGACCCAGCTGCTGGTGTGATGATTGCCACTACAGTCGGTTCCCCTAGTAGCACACTTACAGCTCTGCGATATGTGCAGGACATCCTGTGGCCACATGTGTTGCCTCTCATGGCAGGACCTCTAGCTGGCAGCTTTTAGCAGGATAATGCTTCATTGACAGCAAGGGGTTCCCAGGAATGTCTCCGCCAGACTGCAACACTTCTTTGGGACCAGCTTGGATGTCAGCTTCAGCAACCTACAGGTGTGCAGGATCTACAGGCCCAGCTGCAATATCAGTAGGCAAATGTGCCACAGGATGCCGTATGGAACCTCCATGTCCAACCATATACCATCTTGTATACTGGCTAGTATACTGTCCCAACTGTACATCCATCCATCCACCCATTATCTGCCACTATTCCGGGGATCTGGGTCGTGATGGTTGCAGTCCAAGCGGGGAAGCACAGACCTTCCTCTCCCCAACCTCCAGGGGGATACCGAGGCGTTCCCAGGCCAGCCGAGATATATAATCCCTCCAGCGTGTTCTAGGTCTCCGCCGGGGTCTCCTCCTGTCCGGAACACTGCCACAGGGAGGCGTGCAGGAGGCACCTCAACTGGTTTCTCTCAATGTGGATGACTAGCAGCTCTACTCAGAGCCTCCCCCGTATGATCGAGGTCCTCTTTGATTGTTAGACTCGACACCTCATGAAGAAAACATTGTTACATTCACGCATATAAAATTTCATTAGACTCTCACCACTCCTTCATGGTGGGTTATTTATTTTGTCAATGAGTGAGTCACAAGTCTTAAAGGGTCAAACATTGTTAGTGCCAATGAAAATCTAGCGTCTGAATATAGGAATAAAGTAAAAGCACATATGCTCATCTTCATTGGTGCAGGCTTTTTGCCTTGTTACTCTTTATTGTTACAGCAACTGCAGACACAGACTGGACATGAACTAGACGGAGTATTTAATGTTTAAAGGAATAATTCTACTTACTTGAAATGTGCTCAACCAACCAAATATGTTTACTCTTTCCATAGTTTTGACCTCGGGTTACAAGGTCAGGTAGCTAACAAACCCAAATCATTCAATTAGCGTTTGTTAAGACCATCATTTATGAAGCAATACAATCTAAAAGGAGAAACACATCAGTAAAAAGTCAAGATAAAGCCATTCTTATGTTTTTACTAAACAAGATATTCAATGAAAAATAGATATTTTTCTACCTACTAAGAGCCTTCTGGCAGTAATACACAACTACCAAAACAATGGACCCAGACCTGTCCTGGTTGATCGACCACACTTGGAATAAGTGGGAAATCATGTAAATTCTTTGGGCAAACAGTTCATTTAAGTTAATGTTTTGTCTTTTCTCTCCTCCAGTGTTAAGCATTGCTTACTGCCCCCTGTTCCAGGGCCAAAGATCAAAGGCTTTGACGCCCAACTCCTAAAGGTACTGCCAAACATTCACAATACACCCTGAATATAACTGGAAAGTCGTCTGCTGCTCAACATCTAAACACATTCAATGATATCGAGGTCTGGCAGTGTTGCTGCACAGTCGTTAACACCAAATTCTATATAATATAATGCTAATATGATGCTAATATAATATAAGGCCTCAGGATAACAAAATAATTGAATTGCCACCACATAGCAACGCTTTATAGTTCTGCTGTCCTCTAGTTCTCTATCAGCAGGCAGTTCAGACCACAGGACCTGGATATTTTGATTTGCGGACTATTCTGAATCGTGTTATCATATAAAATTTATCAATTTTCAACAAGGACTTTAAACATAAACCTTAACTTAATATCCTGATTTGAGTTTTGGGTGTTTGTTGTCACTGACATGATCCTGAGCCGTTAAGGGACCTTTAATTAATTTCTGATTTTCTTTTTCTTTAGTGTAACGTTTTGTGCATGTTCAGCATCAAGTTATAAAGCCAAAAGTACACCAGAGGGAGAAACTGTCTCCTACAAAAACCACTTTACTCAGCTGACTGAAACGCCTTGTTGGAATCAATCCTTATTGCCTGCCTACCAGCGAGCTTGGCACCCTCTTACACAGCCCACAGAGAGCTAGACAGTAAAAATTTAGAACTCTGAGATGTCCTGCTAGACAGTCCAGCTTACAAAGGTGGATCAAACATACCACCTTGTTCAGTGGGGCTTAAAGACAAAGAGTTTCAGAAAGAAAAATGTGGCGTTTATTGCATGTAAATATGTTCTAGAGCTTAAAATATAATTTCTGAACACTGAAAATAAGTGTAATAGGTTTTATGCCATAGATGCTATAAGTGCCAGATTTGCGACTATGCTGGTCTGCCAATTCATACTTTTTTTTTTTTAGTATGTACGTAATGTAACATTCTGTACTGATATGTTAGGTCTCTCTTTTACTATTTGATAGTATGTGTAATGTTGACACAAGATCGAAAGATCTGATGACTTGGCTGCCAGTCTTCTGTATTAAAGTCACTTATTTTTGACATGTGCACAGTATCATAACCTGTTAACTTACAGCCTTAGTTTAACTGGACTAATGATGTGGAATAAACGCCTTAAACACATTTTAAGTGCTTTAAGATGGTTAAAGTAATGATTTCTATATAGAACCATGTGCTACAAATACATGCTTAAATGGTACTTTGACTGGGGAAATTGGTGCTCAGATTAATGGAGAGTGTGTTGTATATGGTTTTATATAGAATAGTTTTCGAATCGTTCTCCAGTATGTATTTCATATTGTTGCTGTCCAATGAAAAAACCTCCATTTTTGACAATTTCGAGTTTTCTACATCATTTGAACACACATGGTTGTTTACATTGTGTGAAAATTTCATGATAAATTGACCAATAATAGCGCTCCACAATAGCTTGGAAAAAATTCTGGTTCCATTGACTTGCATTGAAAGTGAAGTATGTTTTTCGTCTCTCCTGTAAAGTTGCAATTTTGGAGATGTTTGTTTTTTCTTGGCCCACGACGATATATTAAATATGTTTAATTATATTTCATTACATGGCATTTTATATCATGTTTTTTATGATTTATTCACAGACAGAGAAGTCTGAAGATCTATTCAGGGCCTTGACTGCGCAAGCCTTCCCTCCAACTACAGAACTCCCTGATCAGGTAGATCATCTAGTGGTGGTCGGCAGTGAGGAGAGCAGTAAGGAGTTTGAAAGCTTTTCTCGGGAACATCGAAAGAAAGCTCAGCTTTCTTCTAATCCTGAAGATGGAGTACACTTTGACCACATATTCACAGAAAAGGAGCTACACATCATTCAGATCGGTAGATGGAAAAGACCAACTATGGTACATGACTGCCAGGATTATTGTTATCCTGAATCTTCACAAACACTGAGAGAGACTTGCTCTTTCCATCTAAATACCCAACACCCAGACCATCTCAGCACACATCAAGTGCCTCAGCAGCAAGTGGACCAAGATGGTTCTAAAGACAAATCTCATAAAAACAAGGTCAAAAACTCTAAATCAAACTGTACGTCCAGCTCTGAGGAGAACAAAGCCAGCGTTCTGAATGGACTTACAGAATACGTTGAAAACAAGCAGTTACAAGACTGTAAACTTGCGCCCACAGCAGAAGGAGAACAGGACTACAGCAAAGTCAGTGGGGTTTACAGTGACAGTGTACTTGTGCTTCAGAAAACCAGACCCCCAATTTCCAAACTCCAAGAGAGATGCTCAGATGATCTACACAAGAAGATCAAGGACGAAAAAGCTTCCTCCACTAAAGATGCAGCGGAGACTCAGGACTATGTGGGCGCTATGTAGGAGCAGCCGCTGCAGCGCTGTATTCTCATATTTAGATTTTATAAAGACATGAAATGAAAGCAATACTTATTCTTGTTATTGTTGAAACTGTATCAGACGTACACGCTTTGGGTTCCTTAATAATAAGTTACAAATGTGCAGTGATTGGCTGAACCAATATTCATGTATGCAAGTGCTCTCTTTACGAATATCTGCACTTAATACTTCTACTTTAACTCCACTACACTTACAAAATATCATACTTTGTATTTTGCTACAGCTACTATGTCATTTAAAAAATAAACATATAACATCCAAACAAATGATGTACATTTAAACCAAAACCGCTTTCCAAAACACTGTCCAAGCACAGCCTAACTGCTAACTAGGCACTTTGCTGTAGCATTGTAAGTGATGGACGGTGGGACTGAAATACTGAAATTAATAAGTATTAATCTCAATATTTTAAATGAAATACTGAAAATGAAACTAATCAATGACACTAGCTTTTTTTGGTCATCAAAATATGATTGCTGTCCAAAGAAAAACATGTGCCTCCAAAATTGCAACTTTACAGGAGAGAATAAAAACCTTCTTTACTCTTAAAGTAAGTCAATAGAACCAGAATTTTTTCCAAGCTATTTTGGAGCATTTTTAGTGGTTCATTCATCATGAAATTTTCACTCAATGTAAACGGCAGCTGCCGTGTTCAAATTATGTATAAAAAAAAAAATTGACAAATTGAGTTTTTCTTTGGACACTATGTAAAATATAGTAGGTTAAGTACTGTTGTACATTTATTTATGCTCAAGCAAAAATATAAACAATGGCATTCCATTCTTACTCAAGTCAGAATTCGTGTATTTTCAGCTTACTGTTTCAGAAAGCAGTTATTCAGAAATTGGGATCAGTCCAGGTCCAAAACAAACCGGACGGGTTGGGTTTATATGCATTGTAACACACAGTAAGAAGACACTGATTTGACTGCAGAAGACAACAAAGCTGAAACACTTTACAGAAATAATGGCTTGTATCAAAGCTGTGTAGCAAGTTAGGATATTTATATGATTAGTATTTATGTTCTGCACCTTCTTTTGTACTTTTATTTTTCTTCACCACTCCAGTTTTTAGTGCACTACTGTATCCAAAACAATTGTGACTAGTTATTGTGGAGAGTTTGTTATAAATTATTTGACTTGTTTGTCTTCACTTCAAAGCAGCTACCTTCTTAATAAATTTGATTTCTTTCTATATCTTTAGGTTTACCATATACATTAAAATGTTGTAACCAGAAAGTGACAGAAGTTAATATTTCTATTTAGTAATGAGGCATTGATTGATTTCTGAAAAGACCATGACATGTGATTAACCCATTAAGAGTTAACACAGTTAATAGCTGTATGGCTAAAACATCTTAATCTTCCGATCTCATCAAAATAATTTAAACTGGTCAGACACCTTGTCAGTAAACGAAAGATCACCAAAAGATGAGTCTGCAGAGAATAGTCACTGTCTTGTATCTTCAAAGTAATGAGTTAGCAGGAGAAGAAAAATGTTCCTAACTCAAGGTCAAAACCCCCTGATTCATGGAGTATGCAGTAGCTGGTCAACCACCTTTACCAACACTGCTACACATGAAGAGTAAGTGTGGGTGCCTTCATACACATCATCACTGTCCATAGAAAAACACGTCCATTTGTTTCTGTCGATGTTCATTTTTCTCTCATTTGAACTCAGCAGCTGCTGTTTATATACGCTGTGAAAATTTCATGATGAATGGACCAACGAAGATGTTCTGACTCATAGCTTGGAGAAAATTCTGGTTCCATTGGCTAACTCTGAAAGTTAAGACAGTAGTCTGAAGATCTATTCAGGGCCCTCACTGCGCAAGCCTTCCCTCCAACTGCAGAACTCCCTGATCAGGTAGATTATCTAGTGGTGGTCGACAGTGAGGAGAACAGTAAGGAGTTTGAAAGCCTTTTCCCAGGAACATCAAAACAAAGGTCAGCTTTCTTCTAATCCTGAAGATGGAGTACACCTTGACCACATATTCACAGAAAAGGAGCTCCACATCATTCAGATCGATAGATGGGAAAGACCAACTATGGTACATGACTGCCAGGATTATTGTTATCCTGAATCTTCACAAACACTGAGAGAGACTTGCTCTTCCCATCTAAATACCCAACACCCAGCACACATCAAGTGCCTCAGCAGCAAGTGGACCAAGATGGTCATCAAAACAAATCTCATAAAAACATGGTCAAAAACTATAAATCAAACTGTACGTCCAGCTCTGAGGAGAACAAAGCCAGCATTGTTCTTAATAGACTTACAGAATACGTTAAAAACAAGGAGATCCAAGACTGTTAACTTGCGCCCACAGCAGAAGAAGGAGAAGAAGAAGACTACAGCAAAGTCAGTGGGGTTTATAGTGCCTAGTTCCATTGGCTTACACTTTTTGGGGATACTTGTTTTCTTTGGACAGCGACAATGTCCAACATAAACATCATACAATTTTTAATATGCAACTATTTTACACTTCACATGTTCCAGTAGTCTCCCTGCTAATCAAAACCAAGAGGCAGAAAATGTATCTATTAAATTCATTATTTTAATTCATTACTAGTTTCCTGTTCCTGCTAACAGAAGAGTTTAGTATTCATGTTCCTGCAGCTTAAGCTCTTTCTGATATGGATGGAGAACCATGGATAACCACCTTCAAGCTCAGAGGAGAGCTGATGTGAAATAAAGCAAAATTACTTACAAATTAATTCACAAGTAAGAATTAATTCTAGTGATAACATTATAATTGTGCTAAAATAACCACGTCATGAGATTCTACCTCAACCATGTTACAACAGATACTTATAGATTATTTCAGCAAATTAAAATAAATTTAGAAAAGACCAGATTGATTTAAGAGTAAGTGCTTTATTAGCGTCCTTACATCTTCCCTGTGGCAGTGTAATGTGTTGCTACTAAGTAGAGTCTGATGTAATCATTTCATATGTTAAAGTCACATATTACAGGATAGCATGTGCAAATCTGTAAACATTCACATCCATAAAAAACATGAACAATCATCTCATTATCTGAAGTCATTCATAATGTAATAATGTACTTTGTACAAAAGCTACTAGTGAATTACACGTCTAGTGGATCATCAACTTCCGTCATGGTCGTCTGGCAGTGCGTCCGAATCTGTCCTGATGGCAATTGAGGAAAACTGCTCCTCGAAAGCCAAGAACTTGTGGTTGTAGTCTTTTTCCAGCATTTTCTTCCAAATTTTAACTAAAAACAAAATGAAGATAAAAATAAATATTTTAATATGGATATAGCCTGACTATGCATTAACAAACTTATTAAAAACCAAGACTTATCATTGAACAAATGACGCTTTGTTGTATGCGCCCTTTGCGTATATAGAAATATACCAGATTTCATAACTAAGGGCATGAGGTAGTCTCCTGCATAGACAGTGGCTCTATGGCGTCAGCTGAATCATGCACATTGTGGAATATCAAAACAAGTGTCAAGACACACGACAGACAGCTGAAAGGTGACACTGAATTCTAAAAAAATGAGTTGTTATTGACAAGCAGGAACGAAAAGGTAACTGCTTATTCAGAATTTTAGTATGACGACATTTTCTATTACCACTTTTAGAAAAAGTGAAACAGCATCAAGAACCTTAAACATACAGCACTTGGCCAGAGCCATCCATTTACGTTCTAGTCAAAATGGCCATTAAGTAGACCTAGTATCTGTGTGTCTATTTATCAGAAGTATGAGTGATGGGGATACGAGTGCACAAGCAGACAACAAGCACTTCTAATACGAATAACTTGAGAATTCAGATATGAAGAAAAGCAGCTGTGTGGTTACATGACCATGCAATTATTTAAGATATTTTATATCACTTAAATTGTTCAACACTGTTCCTATTATAAATATACAATAGCAAATACACATTTAAATTTGTATACACACACACACACACGTTAGTTGGGTGAGAGAGTTAGTATCAATATCGAAAAAGGAACAAGTGGCATTGATGCGTCACTATCATTAGGTAAACTGTATTTCTTTTTCTGTGAATATATTTAATGATTGTTTTTATTTTGTTTCTTGTTGAGTGTGCTTTTAAATCTTTAAAAAAAAAACAAAACACAGGAACAGAACCCAGTGGCTGGGTGTACATGGCTCCCAACATGGCTCCTATGTGTTCCTGGTTCCCTGCCTCATGGTTGCTATATGCTTCAAATGGAGCCTTTCTAAACATCTGCCTTAATGCAGTGTTCTTAATAAGGCCATCACTTTATGGACGTGCCACGGCTTTTTCATATCGTCGCTGTCCAATGAAAAACAAGCATCACCAAAATTGCAACTTTACAGGAGAGACTAAAAACATACTTTACTTTCAATGTAAGTTAATGGAACCAGAATTTTCTCCAAGCTATTTTGGAGCACTTCTATTGGTCCATTTGTCATGAAATATTTACACAATGTAAAGTACCATTGGTGTGTTCAAATGATGTAGAAAACTCAAAATCGACAAAAATGGAGATGCATGTATTTCATTGGACAGCGACAATATTTAGCTGCCTACACTGCAAAACATTATGACACACTATTATAACAACAACAACAACAGTTCAGCTTTTGAAAGCGCTCCATTCTGACAAAACGTGAGGCCCATCGTGACCATCGTCAGTTACTCTGTTCGTATTTTTTAGCAAATATTGAGCTTGTTGAAGGTTGGTTTGCGCTCTGTCCGCCTCAATGTGACTGCAAATCTGGCAGCGAGAGCAGCAGATACTTTAGAATGATGATGATGATGATGATGATGATATTTGGATATGCGATGTGTGGGAGTCTGGGAGGGTTTCAGATCACTACAGCTAGGTTCTTCAGCTCTCCTCTCGTTTAAACATTCAAAGATGGCGCCACGGCCGTCTGCTTTGTATACTTATTGTGTTAAATATGATTTAGTATTATTTAATGCATTTTTTAAATAAATAAAAACCAGAAAAATGGATGGATAAATATAAAAAAAGATGAACACTGAACATGTTTATATTACGTACCTACATACCCCCTGCCGAAAAAGGGGATGGGCTATATCACAGAATATCCCAACTTTTTAATAAGGGAATAGTTTCAATATCGCCCAATATATTTTGTACTCATTTTTCAAATGGACTTTTCTCTTTCTTGCAAACAGAGCATCATACATCTAATCCTCTCAGAAGTATCAAAGAATAAACTCCTTAATGGACGTTTTGACTTAAAATAAATGTTTTCTTCTTCAGATTACTAGACAAAGGATCTGATCTTACTGTATTCAGGCTCCTCTGCTTCAGGCAGATCTGATGGTGGCTCAGTGTTCAGTGCTGTCTCGTTCTCTTCGTCCTGCTGTTCCTGCGAGCTCACCTCCAAATTAGCAATCATCACCTCATAGGCTTTCCTGGCCTGTGATGTGAGCTCAATCATTTTGTGGTAATGGTCCTGTGGAGGAGTTATGACAAAATCATTACAAAACTTATATAATAAAAAAAACCAAAACCATGGGCATATTTAATAGCTGATCAAATGAACCAGGTCTATTGAGGATAAGCTGACTGCCAAGTGTCTCTACACTGCACAACCAGGAGTTGGTAACACTGGACGTTGTGAAAAGCAAGCAAGTTTTATGAGTCTGTTTAAAAAAAGATAGTGTTATTTGAAGACACTTGCTCTATTTTTAACTTCAGTAAGTAATCTTGCTTTGTCTGATGCAGTTTGATGCTACATTTAGTTCAGAAATGTTTTTGAGGCGATAGGGCTGGGCGATATGGGAAAAAAAAATTACGATATTTAGTTTTTATATTAGTCGATATATAGATAGATCATGATATAAATCAAATCACAATTTTCTTTTTACTTTAAGTGAGAAGTGAAGATATCAAAGTTTTGTTTAACTGTATTTATTTTCTAACAAAACACAAATAAAGAAAGACAAATGCACTATAGAACAGTACACAACTGTATTTTAAATAAATCACATACATCATATGATCAGTATTCAGTGTAGATGCCTAAGACTGTTCTCCATATCGCGGAAGATTTAAAACACACGTAGCTGCTTCTTAAACGACTCTCTGCCAAAATATACAGTCCACAAACTGTCTGGTTTCTTGTGTGTGAGACGTGTAGGCTGTGTGTCATTTGTGCCTCTAAAAGTTGAGTCAGAGCGTAGACTTCTAGTCTTTAACCATTTATAGATCACATGCCTTTAAGACACCGTTTAATACATCAAGTCTAGAATGGCCATGCGTTTTCCTCGTGCTTCTGGGAGACCCCAGAGCTTTGCACTGTGTCCGTTTAGGTGTGTTCTTTGGGAACGGTGTCGTTCACACTAACGTTTTCTGTCATCATTTTCTCTTGTTTTGTTCTCACTGTTTGAATGTGAACGCCTGCAGTAACCACATTACTAGCACTGGGGTTAAACTGCCACTACGCAGTTTATATATATGTATATTCTGTGCTGTGTGCTTCAACCAAACTTGTAATGGCTGGAACTCTAGTTCAGCCACGTGATTGGTTTGTGGTGGCGCTATTCTCATTCTCATTGGCTATTCGTGTTGTCTCTCAAAACATGGACGGAACTGAATTTTATCGACTACGTCTTCTAGTTCTATCGAGGAAATGTTATTTTGCAATAATTATCGTTATCGTTTTATCGCCCAGCCCTAGTGGGTGAGACAAACATTGCAAAAGCTCACACTTTGTGCTGTGCAGATGTCTTGCTCCCAAGCAAACTGTTTAAAACCTTTCATCATCACAGCAGTATGTTTTTCCTAGAGATGGACCGATCAGCGTTTTTGAGGCCGATTCCGATGGCCGATCACTTTTCAACGCGATCGGCCGATAGGCGATACCGATCGAGGGCGGGGCTATATGCCATGGCAGGACTACATTAGCGCAAGCAAGTCATGAAACATGGTCTAAACTGGTTTTTACCATTTTTAACGAGCTCATATGAAACAGACGCAACACAACCCAAAGGAAAACTGTTCTCGTGAGGCGCGCCGCTTTAGTCAGTCTGTGAAAAATGAAGGGGTATGTGTTTCCACCTAGTGGTTCAGATAGGAATTGCAAGGACCTGGCTGGAGAGGGTTTCAACGAAATGCTAGCTGGAAATATAAAAAATTAGGCTCATTTGTTTAACGGCATCGATCGGCTTTTGGGAACGGCTCTAAATTGGAGAAATATTGGCCGATCACATATTTTGATTAAAAACCGTCCGATACCGATACATAGCCGATCGATCTTTCCATCTCTAGTTTTTACATATATAACAAATAACAAATATATATAACTACTATAAAACAAAAGAACAGAACCAAGCTCTGTTTCGGACGTCTTCTTGCTACACTCCAGCTGTTCCATGAATCTGTTCAATTTCAGCACAGCTGATTTAATTTAAAGATGTGTTGATTAAAACTAGGTGCTTGTGTACATCTGTTTGACCAATGACTATTACCGGCTATTTTCCCCTCCAAATACGAACGAGTGATTCAGCCGACACAAAAAGTTAGAAACTCCTGATTCACTAGTATGCAGTAGTTGGTCAATGGCCTTCGCCAACATTACTACACATGAAGGATTGGTGTGGGTGCCTTGATGCATATCCAAACATCATACAATCTTTCTGATACTCAAATTCTAATTCAGTACTAGTACTCTTGCTAACAGAAAGGGATGTAATGGCTGTCACTTATTCAGCACTAACGAGTTTAATATTCAAATAAGCCTGGAGCTTAAGCTGATATACCGAAGGGTCGTGTAAAAAAATAAAAACAAGAATTAAACAGGCAGTTACATGGATAACCACCTCCAAGTTCAGAGGAGATCTGATGGTAAATAAAGCAAAATTACAAATGAGGTCACAAGTAAGAATTAATACTAGTCATAATGTTATTATGATAAATATTCATATCATGAGACTCTTCACCAACCATGTTGCTACAGAAACCTTACAAAGATTGATAGATTATTTGAATCAATTAAATTAAATAAAATAAAATTAAGTATAGAAAAGATCAGATGGATTTAGGAGTAAAAGGTTCATTAACGTCCCTACATCCTTCCTGTGGCAGTGGAATGTGTAGCATGTTACAGGACACTAAAGTTTATGCACCTCTCATATGTCAGCATAATAAAGTATGCTTATTTTACATCCTAGTGAGATACCATAGCAACTGCCTAGTAACATCTTAGCAACCACACTGGAAATCATAGCAACCACCTAACAACACCCTGGCATCCATTAAAAATACTAAATCAACCTGTTGGCAACAACACTCCACCAATAACCTAGTATACCATAGCAGCACTTTTCAATACCAACAACCACCCGGGATACTAAAGCAACCATTTAACCACCCCAGCAAACTCTTAAGACAAATCGGGAACTGACTACCAACATTGACTACCAATCACTCAAAATAGCATGAAGCAAACTCAATACAAAATTAGAATTTGTTTTATTTATTTATATATATTTTTTGAGTATTAAAGTCCTAAGCACATAAACCTTTAGAGCCCAGATAAAAAGTGAAAAATGAAAACTGACCCAGATTCACAGACCTTTAGTCTAAAGCCTAGTTTAGCAAACGTTCACATCAATGCAGCCACATAACTGTGTACGCCAACACTGATAACTTTGTCTACTGAAGAAGACAATAAACTGACCGTGTTTCCAGACAGCTAAAACACCGTCTAAAGAACCCAAATGCAGACTCAATCTTAACAGGATGTGAGGTCACGTACCTGTGCTCCGTCATAGTTGAAGATGCCCACCAGGCTGACAGGAACAGCTTTGTTCACACAACGCCCCAACGACTTCCTTGACAGTGCAAATACAAAGGGAACATCTTGCTCCCGACACGTATCAATGATGGTGTGAAGAGCCTCATCTAGACCACCTGCACAGGAAAAACAAAGCCATAAGAACAACAGATTGCTAGACGGTAAAGACTGTACCACACTCACAATCTTTAAATGTCATAGTCAAAATTAAATTTAAAGTAATATAGGTATGCAAAAATCAGCCCTGCTACATAAGCGATACAGATAGTGGTGGATTTTTTATATATATATATATAAATACATATATATATATATATATATAAATACATATATATATATATATATATATATATATATATGAATTAATGTTTTATTGCAAAACCCATTGCATGTTTATTATGTGTGGTATTATATGAATTTTGGGTGGTTTTAAACAGTGAAAAGATTTTGTGACCTAAACTGTAGCATTCTCACAACACCATGCTCTGCAGGTGTATGATCCTCTTGACAGACTGTAACTGGTCAGATAATGAGCTTTCTAGCCATTCATGTTTGAATTTGCCATTTGTATCTGCAGCCGGTTTACAGATTACATTATTCAGCAGTGCAAACAGTAATGACGAAAAAAAAAAAATCTAATTTGCATCTCTTTTATAAATACATTCAGCTAGTAGACATTTTCATAAATAAAATATATGAGTGTAATCATTAGCTTTTATTTATTTCTTTATTATGCTTATTAATTACTTAATTATGAAGGCAATTCAGGTTACAGCAGTCAGTGCTCTGTCAACCTTTTTCAAACCTGTTATTAGCCTACTGTATTTGTAGAAAACTCTGTTGGTTGCATAAACTCAAATGTAAATATAACCTACTTCAGGACCTCAATATGCATCTCACCACTGTCTAATTCTACATTCAGATATTTAAAGGAAAACTCTGACAATATATATTTGTCAGTAATCAAGATAAGAACACTACTGGTTATCCATACATTTATATATACATAGATTAACAGCCATTATTGTCATATTATGGTAAAGCCTGTCAAAGAACACATCATTTCACATCTCTCCTGAGACTATTATAATTTATCTTCAGGCTCATTTGAATGTTGCGAGGAGCAGTGATGCCTTTTTACACATCGTTGCATTTCACTGCATCAGAAGTTCCTCCTCCCTTTAATGTGCAAAAACATGCCCCCACTCAGCATCTAACTATAGTGACTTAAGTTTTTACGACCAGAACACATTCTAGCCATCAAGCTAAGAGGCAAATAAGGATTTTATGCTAAGCGTTTCCAGTGAATGTTCAAATAGTTATTCAGAATTCACATAATAACCTGCACGTGTGAAGTTGCTGAACCACTTTTCTGCATATGGTTTACTAAAACTGTTTCAAAGCAGCCCTGTGCCCTGCGGGAGGTCACTTTGTGCTGCATGTCTCTTTAGAGGCACATCTCACATATTTTACCTTACAAAAACAAACAAACAAAAAAACAAAAACACACACACGCACAACAACAAACACCACCACCAAACAAACAAACAAATCCTTAACAGGCTGTGTTTGGAAGAGCCTGTAGCTTAAATTTATTTTATTTTTTCCTCTGGATGGACTTAAGAGGTCAGTTTACTTGACGATTTACATGTTTTTTCTTTAGAACAGGCTTTTGTTATTGTGAATGGAACACTAATACATGCTAAGGTCTGTTCAGACTGAGTGTCTGGCACTGTGCCTCATTCAAAATGAAGTCGGGTCCCTCAAAGGCAGGTCACCAGTAAATGTGTTTACATTCATGACACACAAAAAGCATTAACTGATCGCTTAGTTTCTTTATATGTACTGTATAGACTGTGGGGTCGATTTTGAAATGTATGTAATGTTACATCAAATGTTTATATTTCAAAAGCAGGAATAAATCCCAGTTTCTTCTTTTATGGGCTCCTGAAAAAATGTGAAAAATTATGTTCGGATGTTTTCCCCCATACCTTTCGACTGCACACGTTCACAGTTGGGTGAGATGATGACGCATTTGACTTTCCTGAGTTTTAAGTGTTTCAGAACTTCCCTGAGGCCCATGACAAGCCGCCTTTTCATCCTGGCCTTCATGGGGTCCTTCTGGTACAGCCGATCCTGGAACCTCACCAGTTCCTTCAGTAGAGTCGTCACGCATTCGTCGACGTCTTTACTCAGCATCTGGCTGCAGTACCTTTCAAAACCAAGGCAGATGACAAAACTCTGAGTATACGCTGATAAGTACAGGTATTAATGCATGCGGGTTTTATGGGCTCCCTTCACATAAACAGTTGAGGGCCGAAGATGAGTATGTTTAATCTTACACCTGGTCATTTCATGTGATTAGAATCTGGGTAGAAGCCTAAAGGTATTGTAATCAGATGCAGGACCTCACTGTCTAAAGAGAAACAGTTTTTTTCAAAAATACTTTCAATGTAAGTCAATGGAACAAGAATTTTTACCAAGCTGACTTGTAGGATTTCTATTGGTCCATTCCTCTATATAAATGGCAGCGACTGCGTTGAAATGATTTAGAAAAACAAGTCGACAAGATATGGAGCTGCATTCTTTTCTTTGGATAGCAGCAGCTAGTTGCACAACACTGCTCACTTCCTTACTACACAATCAGTACTATCAAGGAAAAGGTTTTTGAAAATTACAAGATAAGAAAATTATAAATTATAAGTATTAACCGTCATGAACCACATGTGTTAAAATGCAATGTACTGCAGAGAGATGGTAAAGAATAACACAGTAAAGTATAGGTTAACCAACCTGCCATGTTATTTAAGATAACTAGCTCAACCAAGGTCAATAAAGTAAGCAACTGAATTAAGTCTGGAAAACAAAATATGAATGGAATCTCCTGCTACAAACAAAGGTTCCAAACCCAAAAGATTTTGTCCTAAATATATATATATATATATATATATTTTTTTTTTTTTTTTTTTTTTTCCCCCCAACAATTTTCATTGTATTCTCTGAATTACAAAAAGATGAAATATGAACATTGAACATGTGAATGCAAGGCTGGTATTAAACTTTAGTTATATAATAATACCACTACCAGGTACTCCAAATGAGCTATACTGCTGTCAAAGCAATTTAACTACTACACTTGACAAAGCTTACTTGTTTGCGTCAGGTATTTTGGTAAGATTAGCCTTATGTTGTACACAGCAGGGTTGGTTCAAAAAGTAAAAGACTTCAACTTATACAAATTCCAGAAGCTGTGAAAGTTTAAGACTGGCTCCTGAAGCACTTTGAGCATTTTAATTTTAATATGTCTAATAACCATAAATAATAAATTACAATAATTCTCATATAGATAACCTCTATACTACCTATTATCCTGATACTCAAGACACATAAAACAACCTGGTTGTAAACAGGCTCTAAGCATCTGTGATGAATCTGAAAAATGATGGAATTTTCTTACTCTCTGAATTTTCTGCTGTGGATTTTGGGTCGACTGAGGTTGGGATCTGGATTCCAGCTTCCAGAAAGTGCATTTTCTTCTGCGGTGATATCCGTGTCGATGACCTGCAGTCCTGTTTGATCGGTCTCCTCTTCAACGACAAGCTCCGCGTGCTCACCTTCCGTCAAATCCAAATCACATTCTAGTTTTGTACATATAGAGTCACTGGCCTCCTCTTCTGGCTGCTCGCTGCAATGCGTCTCTATTTGACACTCATCACTGCTCATTCGAGCTGGGTCTCTTTCTTCTAGTAACCGTTTCTGTTTCCTTTCTTCTCTCTCCTTCAGAATAACCTGTGCAATATTCATAACATTGAACATGCGTTATACAAGACGAATTTGACAATCGTTTAAAACGACACCAAACAACAACAACAAGAAGACAGGGAAACTCAAACTCACTCTTTTGAGGGGTGTTGGCTTTTTGGCTTTAGGAACCTCTCGTTGTTTTCCCTTTTTTACCAGAGGACTGGTAGAATCCAAGGGATTGTGAGCTATCCTTTCTTGCTGTCGTGGATGCTTCTTGTGAACTGTGGGTTCCTTGTGGACAACTGGTAAGGCCCCTCCAACTGATAATAATATCGCAGTGATGAAGTGAAATAATTCAAAAGAAGCTGTAAAACTGTACTGCAGGTATTAGGTCACATCATTCTTTTTCATTAAATGTGGCAAAAGGCAGTGGCCTCTATTAAATAAGTCTTTTACACAGCATTACCTGAAAGGGTTATAGGTTTAATATCTTGTTTGGACTTCTGGGACTGTTGCTTCTGCTCCAGGACTGCCAGCATGTTCCCCAGGTCAAGCTGCACAGGAGCTTTGCTTTTCTTCTGACTCACCAGCTTAAAACAGGAAACCATTCACAATTACCCATAAAGTCATCTTAATAGTTTTACATTTGACACCAAGAAGAACCATGAGCTATCTAAACTCTAGTTCCATCAGAACTTACTGTAGAACCTGCATCTCATCCATTTAATGCAGCTGAGGTGAAAACAGATGCTCAGCATTTGTTTATGTTAAAGTCTATAGTCTGCGCACTGTTCCATGTAAATTTCAAGCGACATGTTATCCATAACTGAATTTTGTTCTGGGTTCAAAGTACACCCATAATCATTTAAAACCAAAAATGATCTTGTGTGGAAAACTTCAACATTATGTATTACTGTAATTTCCAAGAATGACTAAAATGGCATAGGAGTGTCCTATGGAGTCTTTACTATTTGCAAAATAATGCATATCTTTGCATTGTTAATGATCATTAATAGAGATGGAAGGATCGATCGGCTATGTATCGGTATCGGCTGATTTTTAATCAAAATATGTGATCGGCCGATATTTCTCCAATTTAGCCAATCCCGAGAGCCGATCGATGGCGTTAAACAAATGAGCCTAATTTCTCTTATTTCCAGCTATCGTTTCATCCAGGAAGTGGAGAACCCCCTCTGGGCAGCTTCCTGCAATTCCTATCTGAACCACTAGGTGTAAATACACACCCTTTCATTTTCCACAGACTGACTAAAGCAGCGGCGCAGAGAGAAAAGCATGCGCTGATAGAAAGCATGTCATACGTCTGGCAGTGTTTACCGTATGTGACGCAGACTCATCCAGGACGTTTTTAAAATGTGTAAAATCAGCGTGTCTTGTTGGGGAACCAAGACAAAGACATTTAACACTACTAATCTGATATGACACTGCACGCGGCTGAATCTAGTGCAGACCAGATCTAACCGGTACGAACAGTACAGCGGCAACAGTTCAAGATCTACATTTAATGATTGCAGATTGTCGTTTAAAATAACCAGAGCCGGCGTTTAATGACGGCAGTTATTACTGTACTTATTTAATTAGCTTTTTTAGTTTTAAATTATGGGTCTAAATGTAATGATTGCAGTATTGGGGATATTTGTTTGATTTACTTTGTTTATTTACTGTTAATTTTCTTAAAAAATATTATGCTGTTTTACATGGACTCGTTATAAAATGGTAATAAACCAGTTTCAATCATGTTTTATGATTTGCTTGCCCTAATAACTACATGTAGCCCTGCCGTGGCGTATACCCCACCTTTGATCGGTACTGAAAGATGATCGGAATCGGCCTCAAAAACGCTGATCGGTCCATCTCTAATCATTAACATCCCCATGTCTCCACATTTCTAAACCCACCCACAGGCTGTCTCAATGCTCAAACATATAAGACTAAGGAGAGCAGACCCTGTAACTTAATTAAAAAGATTCTGTCTGTCACTCCAGCACTAGTCACTCGTTTACTTGCACACTCCCACACTTTCTCAGATTCTCTTTGTTCCTCATCTAAAGCACTGGATTTAGAGGTTAAAGTGTCGCTACAGTCCAGTAATGTCTGTTAAAGCCAGTATCAACAAAGCATTGAGAATTACATTCTGAATTTGAACACTGATTGAAATATCAGGAGATCTTGATAATGTTCACAATCACACTGATACATACTTTTTGTGCAGCTCGGTAACAATACAGTGAATACACGTAACCATTCAACAAGTTTTGTAACGTTTTTCTTTCTGTGGATCTACTACAGAATGATGCTTCTGTTTAGCGAACTTCACCAGCAGCTTGTCAGATGTGCCAGTGCTCAAGAAAGCGTGATGGTATGCCAAAGAGAAAAAGCAGAAGCACCTAAACTCACCTCTGCGCAGAGCAACAAGCTGTCTAACCATTCACACAAAAATACAGGCTCACACACTCATCTGATTCTTCATTAACTAAACCTGCACCTGGGAGCTATAGTTGTGTGTGGGGCTGCAGCCCCTGTTGGTTTGTGGCATAAAACCAAAAGGAAAAGGATCCAAAGGGAAGACTAGAACCTGCTGTTACAGGGTTTATAATGTCCAGTGTCTGGAGTGTACCATAATCAGATATTTAAACTGGACCTGAGCTTGTGTGTTACAACATGTGGTCCAAAGTTATGATAAGGATTTGAGTCAGTTTTCTGGACATGAGGCTAGTTTTGAAGTAGGCAGCGTTCTGAATAGAGAGTCTCAGCTGAAAAAGAAAAAAAAAATCCAGGACTAAACCTCATCAGTGGCTTGGAACGTGTACAGCACCACACTTTGATAAGTAAATACTCATATATTCAATTCATAACCAACCTGTGCTTTCTTAGAATCAGTTGCTTTACTCATATTTGTACTCTCTGGCTGCAGAGATGACCCCTCTTTCTCAGGCATATCCTGTGTAATGGAGAGAAAAGTGAGGATGGAGAAAACATACTGTTACCACACACACACACACACACACACACACACACTCTCACGTTATATATCGTTGCTGTCTAATGAAAAACAAGTACCTCCAAAACTGCAACTTTACAGGAGAGACCAAAAACATTCTTTACTTTCAATGCAAGTCAATGGAACCAGAATTTTTCCCAAGCTGTTTTCGAGCATTTCTATTGGTCCATTACCCATGAAATGTTCACACAATGTACACAGCCCAGGGCGTGTTCAAATGATGTAAAAGAGACGATATACAGTGTATATTATACTACACATTTAATGAGATTATATATATATATATATATATATATATATATATATATATATATATATATATATATATATATATATATATATATATATATATATAATATCCCCTTTACCTTAAGTGCTGGGTTTAATGTATACTTTGGCCCTTTGTGTGGATTAACCAGAGTAAAAGACAAGTCTGGAAACTCCTCTTCATCCTAAACATGGAAACACTATTAGCAGGTTGTATAATGTGTTAAAGGGGAAAAACAAGCATGAGTCCAAAATTGACCAATAAACACCAAATAAAACATCAGCTGAGTCTAAAAACCTGTTTCAATCAACACTAAAAATAAACGAGAGCACCTCAAACTTGGGAGGTTCCTGCTGTATTAGCACATCATCTGTCTGCTGCTCCAAGCCGTCAGATGCTGTTTTGGGTTTCTTCTTTTTCTTTCTTTTCTTTTTTTCAGCACTTTGTTCAGCTTGCTGTTGAGATTGTTCCACCTTGACATTGAGATTAAATGGTTTTGACATTCCGCTTACAAGTAAACTGGACAATTGAATCTTGAAGACACTGAGATACTGTACCTGGGAGGATTCATCATGTGTGGCAGAACTCTTCTGGGTGACTTTTGGAGGTTGAGAGGCAATGTTAGCCCAGGATGTTGCTGGTGATCCATTAGGGTTGGGTAACACAAGTGTGCTATCTCGAACTATAAATAAACACATTACAATTTAATACATTACTCATAAAACGTGTGGACATTTGAACAATGCATCCATAAAGAACTGAATTCTACCTGGTGCTGAAGTGAACATCATATCAGGTTTACCTGTTGAGGAGACTTGCTGAGTTGGCTTTTGTTTTGGTCCTTTGTTTTCTGGTGTGTCCTTAAGAAACAACAACATGAGATTTTCTTTGCATTAACAACGACATCAACAACTGATCATTTCTGTTTAGCACTATGTAATCTTTCCTATAAACACCAACCCTGTGCTGGCAGGTCTTTTGGTCTCCTATTGAACCCTGATGGGCTGCTGAGGTGCCAGGACCCCAGCATGTCCGAAGCTCCTGGGTGAAGGCAGGTTTGGGGTTGCTGGATGTCATGTCACCCAGTTCTGGAAAATCAGACAGCTTCACTTCAAACGTGCTGCCACTTGTAGCTCCTGAGTTGGGTCTCTCATCTGAAGATGTAGATGGTCTACTTCCTCTATAGCCTTCAAACCCAAAAGACAAACGTCAGCTGAGCAACAGTGACACCATGTGGTGTTTGCCTGAATACAGATTAAGCCTATGTGTACATCAGGGGGGCCCCCAAAGTGTTGTCCTATGGATACTGTGAGAAGTGGGCTGTGGTGTTAGGGGCAAAAAGACAAAACCGTATACACTGGTGGTTTCAATATCCTTGCAAGACACCTTTTGCTTACTGCTGTCACCTTGGGCTACCCTGATGTAAATAAATGAGGAGATCTAAAATAACACACATGGATAAATCTTATTTTACTTATATATATATATATATATATATATATATATATACATACATACATACATACATACACACACACTACCTCTCAAAAGTTTTGGATCATGTTAGAATTTCATTTCATGCTATTTTCATGCAATTCATGCAATTCACAAACAATATTGTCCATTTCATAATTAATTTAAGTGTATCAGATGATTTTTAAAGAATACAAATGTTTGTATTAAAGTCTATTTTTGTATAGAGTCTTATTTTGCATATAGTCCTATAATCAGCAATTCTCAGTCCTCTGTCTAAATCTCCTGGTACGGCCACCAATCCAAGTTAAGGATGTTATTGGGCTAATTGGTTGTTAGGACACTCTTGCTCAATTGTGATGCACAGCTGAAAAACATTCTACTAATAAGTGAGTATAAAAGGGAGAACAACATTCTAGGTTAGTTTAATATCTGAAGCATCAGCAGTTGATGGCTTGCTGACCGGCTTAAAATGACCAGAAAGAAACAACTTTCTTTAGAGACCCGTCAGTCCATTGTTGTGTTAAGGAAAGGAAGATACTCCATTGACAACAAGAACATTTCACTGTGATCCCAAACTTTTGAGCAGTAATGTGTATATATATATATATATATATATATATACTTAAATAAATAAATAAATTACTCTTAGCAACCATGCAAGACCTGGTAAACTACCAAGCTTTGACCATCAGATAAACTTTTTTTTCAAGCTTTCATCTTAGAGAGAGAAGTGAAAATCTCCACTTTTGCTTTAGATTTTTAAAAGAGCTGCAGGTGTTTCTGTCTATTCTTCCTCTGTGAGAAGAAGAATGACATCTTATTATACGCAGCTGTTGAGACTGTTTAATTTTCTGTTAAATATAATAATTCTTTTTTTTCTTGACACTGAAAAATTGACAACTTAAATTGTGGCTTTAACTAGATATTAAATAAATAAATAGTAAATATTCTCTGACTTTTGCACCTCTGACTGTATAAATAATAAAATTACTTAAATAATATTTTAATAGTAAAAACAAAAACAAACATATATAGTTTAAAGTAATCTTTTGATGAGTGTTTACATCAACTGTGTACTTCTCTCTACACGCTGCCTTGCTCACATGACCTCATGTCTGTCACTGCCTCTCAGTAAGATCAGGGCTGAGGAATTCCACACAAGTTCACTTGTAGAAACGCCTAACACTGCTTTTTTCCTAAAAGGAAGATGAACACTTCACTGTTCTGAGCTGTTTAGAGCAAACATGGGCAGTGCAGCAAAATGTTTCATCAAGATACCTTAAGAACTTATTTATTTATTTTTTTACAGTGCACAATGTCACAATATTTATTTTTCCTAGCAAACACCAACAAAGTTAACCCATATTTTTGCAAACACAATGAAAAACTATGAATTTACTTATTTGCATCCAACACAAATTAATCTTTTTTAATCAAACATGCAGTTGAATTACTGATGTTATCCATAATATGCTCAGAAAATATATGTTGTGATGTGTGACATATCACTATCTGAATAAATACTGTCATATTGTCCAGCTCTAGTCTGTGGTGCGTCATCTTAGTCTTTGTGTAGATCACTAGATCACTAAATCTGCTCCCAAACATTTTTATGCCTTCTTGCAGAATAGATTACCTCTTTTTGTGTCTGCTGATCTCCTGTTTATTCTTCTGTTGTGGGAAAAGGGTTCAGGTTTGTGCTGTGCTGTCTGCAAACCACAAAGACAAGAACTAATCCTGATCTGAACAGAAGTGTTACATATCAGGTTCACATAATTACACACTTAAAACATAATGCTAAGCAAATAAAGAAGCCATTCAAAATAAAAACTAGGAAAACAAGGCAAAATTTACTACTTGCCACAATAACTGATAAAGAATACAAGTGAAATAATACCTTTTCAGTATTGTCAGGTGTATGCAGCTTTCGGGTTGCATCCGTTTGGGAGCTTTTGCTCCCTCTTGATCGGTGGACACTACTCGGACTGTGTCCCTTAGGTCCTCCGTCATGCCAATTGTCTGTTAATGCTGACTTTTGTCTTCTTTTAAACCAGTTTTCAGAGGTGGACTGGTTCATGTGATCTCTCGATAGTGGTCTGAAACAAAAAATGTCACACAGAAAAACAGCCATATTATTTCATGCAGTCCAGTGATTGTCACGGCTATAAGTACAGGTTCCCTATTTACTATCATGGATTTCACAAGGGGAACAGTACACTTACCTTCTCAAGCCTTCCTCCATTTTTGAGGATATTCTCTGTGATGGATCAATCAGCAAAACCAGATTCCTGAATATGTACTGTCCAGGAGCTGGTACTGAGCCAACCGCCTGATAATCAGACTTAAAAAAGAAAGAGAGAAAGAGAGAGAGAGAGAGGTGACAAACGTTATCAAATTAACTTGCAGCGTTTCCATCACTAGAAAATATCTATGGTACAGATCAAGCTGCTCACTCATGATCCACTACTAGCAAGTGAAGGAGTGTCCAGCTCCCTGTATTGTCTAGCTTGCTGACATCTTGACTGTATATCAACTGGTAGGCAGGTAGTTTCTCAGCAGTGCAGCTCAGTTGTCTTGGCCGTGCTACCAAACTTTATTTCGCCATCTGGAAAGCTTGTTTACAATCCCATATACGCCACAAGACCCCTCAACCACTTCGTAGAAGCGTAAATGCTACAGTTATCATAGCTCTCACTTTAATGTCACAGTAATTTATGCTGGATATCACATTTCTCATCAACACTGGCTAACTAGCTAGCGAGCTAAATAAGTCACAGGCCACTGAGAGCAGAAAGCAGAACGCTCCGGTTAGCCAGCAGCTAGCTAAACACACCAGAAAACACTGCGTCACAGAAAATTAATAACGACAGACTTACGCTTGTCGTTTAACAAATTCCTTTCCGACGAGCATCTTTTCAGATTTATTGTGAACATATTTCTGAATTTCAACTGACAACGCCAGATCTGTACTGTCAACGAAAGCTCTGTTAGACAGGTCAAACTTCAACCGCCGAACAACTCCGTCACGTAGGACTCTTATTTTGAAGAAGCGGACAATCGGGGGCGGGCCTTGTTGAAAGATTTACACACCTATTTGCATACTGCTTTGTGATTGGCTGATTGCGGACCTTGTTCTAATCTGATCACAGCCATCTGTTCAGACCCAATAATTGATTTTATTAATGAAATATTTCCATTTTATACTACTTTTTTTTACTAATCCCCAGATCATAAAAACTGCCTTTAAAATATTTTTTTATGTCAGTTTTGAGTGACAAATTAGTCAAAACTGTAACAAAATATTTTCATTCTATACTTTTTATTAAGCTTCATAACATAAAAAAACATACTGCTTTTATTTTTGTACGGTTATATTTGGGTGGTAAGTGATTTAAAATTGTAACTAAATGGTCCAATTGCAGACCTTGGTCTGATCTGGTCACAGCCTCTGTTCAAATCCAATAATTGATTTTATTGATGAAATATTTCCATTTTATACTATTTTTTAAACTAATCCTCAGATCATAAAAAACTGCCTTTTAAATATTTTTTATATTTTTTTATGTCGGTTCTGAGTGACAAATTAGTCAAAACTGTAACAAAATGGCCATCTGTCGAGGCCCAGTAATTGGTTTTGTGGATGAAATAATTTTTTTACTAAGCTTCACAGCTTTTAAAACATACTGCTTTTATTTGTTTAATTAGTTTTAGTGGCAAATGGGTCAAAATGGTAACTATGGGATAAACATTTTCCTTTCAAGATTTAATAATATTAGTGAGTCTATAAGAATGATTAGTTATTTATATCTCCTGCCATATCCTTAATATCCAGAGGAAAATCTCTAATTTGATCAATTTTTGTTTTGCTGCATCATTTGAACACAACAGTTTACATTGTGTGAAAAGCTCATGATGAATGGACCAATAAAAGTCTCTAATGGATAATCGTCTGGTTCCATTGACCTACATTAAAAGATTTTGGCGTCTCTTGTAAAGTTACCATTTTGGAGATACTTGTTATTCTTTGGATAGTGACAATATACAACTCATATTGTATTGGATTGTGTAGAATTGGTGCAATTTTGTTCTTTTTGAAGAGAACTGTAGGTCTTCAGCTCATGCTCATGTAGGAATCATGCCACATAGGAACAATAACGGGACATGACTGGCTTCAGCAGAGGTATAAAAGTCTAAAGTCTGTTTATTTCACTCTTTAATATGAAGATCTCAAATAGGGATGGAAGGTTAAGGAATCACTGTTGTAAATGAGATGAATAAGCACGAAGAACATTAATAGAGTAAACTAGAGTGCCATAATCAACACTTTCAAAAAGAGCTCTGGTTAGTTTGTCAGCAAAAAATGCTAAAAAAACAAACATGTAATAATAATGTTGCTGATATTAGGCCTTACTTTCCAGAAAAAATGAGAAAGCGAAGAGAAGACACTAAAGGTAGCAGTTCAACCTGCTTTTTTCCTACTTCGTGCAGTCGTGTGCAAAAGCTGCGTACAGTTAAAACTGAACACGAAGTGCAGAACAGCTTCAGGACTAAATAAAAAATGAACAGAAATGATTCTACATGTCCAACAAAGTTCCTCAGAACAATGACATGATGATTAAACCCTAATGGCTGCCTCCTCTCTTCTGGTGTGGTATGACTTCATCTTCACATTATCTCTTGGAGGATATCCTGCACATGAAAGCACAACACAAGATAAATAGTGAGATTCAAGCTGAAGAAAGAATCAGTAATTATACTGTAATTATAAGTGAAGGTTGTTTAAGTGCGAACACTGGGATGGGTCATATGAATCCACATTTCAGAATCAGAATCAAAATCAGAATCTGAATCGTTTATTTTGCCAAGTCAAGTGGGTTTTATTGTCATTTCAACTACATACAGAGTACACAGTGAAACAAAACAACGTTCCTCCAGGACCATGGTGCAACACAGACAGTGCATACAAGACACAAGTGCAACACAAACAAACAAGTGCGGACAGGCACACACGTATGACATGCAACAAGAACAATACTACACTAAAAGAAATACACAACACGATACAATAAATAGAATAAGAACAAGAATAATAAGATTAATGTCTGTGCTTATACGTGTACGGATATTCTACACATAAGTGAGTCTGAGTAGACAAATACTATAAGAGTTATTATAAGAGCTATTTGTAGCATTTAGGAATTTTTGATTCTGATGTTTTTGATATAATGTTGTTAATGCTGTCACATCCAATCTTGCCCCACCCTTTATTTTTCTTTGTCCTTGTCTGTTTTTGCCTTTGTTCACCTTCCCTCATGTGTCTCCTCCCCTCCCTCACTTTGCGCTGGCTTGTTGTCTCGGTTCAACAGCCTCAGTACTTTATGTCCCCTAGTCTTTTGTTTGTGTCTGTGTAAATATGTGCTATATTTTATGTCATGGACTTCAGCAAAAGCACCTCCTTATTTTCACACTTATTGTCCATTTATTCAGCTCCACTGACCAAACAGGAGCACTCACAGACTGGAGTCCATCTGTTTCTCTGCCTACTTTCTGGACCACCACAGAGCAGGTATCACCTGGTATGAGTGGATCAAACACAGCATTGCTATGTACACTTACTGTCCATTTTAAGCGTCAGAGGTGACAGGATGCTTTTTGATTGGTGGACTATTCTCAGGGACACGGAGGTGTTTAAAAACTTAAGCAGCATTGCCGTGTCTGATCTGCTTGTGCCAGCACAACACACACTAACACATCACCACCACCACCACCACGCCAGTGTCACTGCAATGCTGAGAATGATCCAGCACCAAAATATCTGCTCTGTGGGGGTCCTGACCATTAAAGAAGAGGGTGAAAGGGGGCTAACAAAGTATATGTAGAAACGGATGGACTAAATTCTATTTGCAGAAACAAAAGCATGCTCCTATACGATACGTGGATCTAATGAAAAAGACAATGAGTGTAATAATAAGAAGGTGGTTTTACTGAAGTCCATGGCAAAAAATGAACAGCATACTTGGACAAAAAATAGACAAGGGGACATAGTACTAAGTACTAAGGCTAACAAACTAAAACAACAAGCAAACACAAAGTGAACAGGGTTAATGTATCAGGGTTAAGTTAAAAATAACTATAGAAAGAAGGAGGTGGTTTTAATGTTGTGGCTGATCAGTGTATAAGACAGGGAGAACCAGGGAACCTAAATCTATCTAATTAATTGAATCTTGTTCCACTGGGGGATGTTTAACATCAGGCACAGTATCAGTTTAGTATCCGCCAAACATTTTTAATGTTTCTCTCTGTGTTTTCTGAGACTTTAACTCTTTGACCGAAAGAAGAAAATCAAGCTCCACTCTTGCTCTGATCTGGAGAAATTCAGAGAAAGACAGCAACCCAGCACCCACCCCAGATCGGATGAAGCATGGTCTGACTTCTGCAACGTATTGTGAAGTTTTATGGGTGGCCTAAACTCAAGCACAGTTTTCATTCTAGATGTTAGAACAAAGAGCCAGGAGAAGTGGTCAAATTACCCCAAAACCCCTAAACCAGCTACATATATAGCTTTTCCATCTTACTTCAGCTGTCTGAGGATACGAGACAGATTGAGAGTTATGGGTCCATCTCATGTGTCCAGTTCCTTTGCCTACAGTCTGTCCAGAAACAGCTAAATACAAGAAAGAACTTGTTATATTTTGTTATCTGTGATTGAAATTTAAATAGAAAAGAATATTACTTACCATCACCAGTTAAATATGTGTTGGCTGGCTTGATCATTTGTGCTTCACTGCTGTTTATGCCTGCTGAGGCATAAAGTTGAAGACCTGGATTGTTGCTCATCAAGACTGGATTAAGTGGTGCCATATACCCTCTCTTAGGACCTGGGATTGGTAAAATTAACATGTCTGTAATTGTGTAGTTGGATACCATATCATTCTCGAAACTGTCACTCAGATAGGGAGGAGAAATCACCTGGTCTCAAAGCAGGCATGGCAGTCAATAGCCCCGCTGTGGGCCCCTGAAAATCGCCTGAGCCTGTGGCTGCAGTCACCTTCATAACTTCGTTTTTCTTAGAGGAAAAAAACATGATATTCAAAAGAAAAGTGTTAATAACAATGCAGTTTAATTTATTTATGTTTCACTAACTAAAGAAAATATACAACAGAAATTAAGAACCTTCTCCTTTTTCTCATTTGGATCAACCCATCTTTGAAGGTCATCATTCCAAACAAGCTGTTGGAGATCAAATATGTTAGTTGTAGTAAATGTAAGAACTTCACTTTAAGAACTTTTATTTTACGTACCGTTTTGCCTGTATCCGCAGGCAAGTTTTCTTCCTTCTTTTTGCCAAAGAGCCAGCTAAACCACCCACCTCCAGTTTCCTGTAAAAGTAAAATAATAAAGATGTATGAAGGTAAGAAAGCAACCCCAATTAATAAGGAATGTGGCAAGAAAATGCAGGAACAAGAAAAGGAAACAGAACAAGCCCTTGAGCAAGAAGCATTTCTCTTACACAGCATTAAATGCTAAAGATGCCCCCTTGTGGTTCATTTCAAGCCTGCTAAACATGCATGAGTGAGTTACATGCCAGTTTTGTGAGTTGCTTCACAACTATAACCAAACATGAATCATGACAAAGACATTTTTGTATGTATTTTGTACAATGCGTGTCTTCTTGATGACTGACCTTTTTAGGCTGAGGGTCTGGAGGTGGACTCTGAGGAACAAACAGTCTTGGTATCAAGGGTTTGGGTGCCATGTGTGTCTGCTTTGAGTGAACCATTTTTTCTCCCATGGCATAGGGATTTGCATTGGCAAGTGGAGGAGGTTTCTGTCTAAGCATTGGGTCTGGTGGAAGGCATGGAGTCTGGGGAGGCGCTACTTGCTGACCCTGCACTGCTGAACAATTCTCGCTGCTTGGAGGCAAAATAGGGGATGCAGGTAAAGGCACAGTAAGAGGAGGCACTGTTTGTGATTCCAGGATGTAGTTTGGTTGAGCTCTTTCATTAGACTCGGCTGCATCTGTTAGCTGGGGATCAAGAGGTGGACAAAGCATGGATGTTGACCTGGAAGGCACTGGCTGTACCTCATACCTTAAGTTGTTCTTATTGACCCAGTGCTGACTAGCAGAAGCCATAGGTGGAGGAGCTATGGCCGGTTGAGTATGCTTTTCATAGTGTTGACCCATCTGGTTGTAATATGTGGGAACTGGCAGGGGCACAGTTAATTGAGGCGCAGACTCTGATTGTGCTGCAAATGACATGGAAGACGGTAATGTTGTAGAAGGCAATATTCGGGGCTCTATGTATGGGGCAGTTAATTGAGATGCAGACTCAAATTCTGGTTTAGAAGGTAATGTATGATGACTGATGTATGGGGAAACTAACTGAGGGACAGGTTCTGATTCTGTTGTCAATAACATGGAGGATGGTAATGTTGTAGTATTCAGTGTATGAGGCTCCACATGTTGAGCAATTGATTGAGGCAACTTTGATTCTTTTGCCACCCACATGGAAGAAGGTAACATTGTAGATGGCAACTTATGGGGATCTGTGTATGAAGAGATTAACTGGGGGACAGATTCTGATTCTGTTGGCAATGATTTGGAAGAAGATAATGATGTAGAAGGTACAGTATGAGAATCTGTGTGTGGAGCTATCAACTCATGTACAGACCCTGACTCTGTTGCCAGTGACTTGGGTGAAGAGAATGTTGCAGGAGGTGAAGTGTGGGACTCTATATAAGGAGAAATTATCTGAGGTAAAGATTCTGTCACCACTGATGTGGAATAAGATACTGTTCCAGAAGACAATGAATGAGGCTCCATTGGACACTGATCAATGTTGAGAGATTGTGATTGAAGGTCTTCTGTAATTTGGAACTGCCCTGAGCTTGCCTGCAGAGATAGAGGTACAGGCAGTGGTAGAGCCAGAGCAGGTGTTAACTCTTCGGATTTGTTGGACTCGTCTTCAGACAAATGGTGTGCATCAGCTGTGTGAACTAATCTCTCAGGTAACAGTGCAGCAGTGGACGGCAAAATGTAAATCTGTGGCTCCGTCACTGTTAGTGGATTAAATGATTGAACTGGTTCCTCAACTGGTGAAAGGTTTGGATTTGCTTGGTGGGAAGGCTTTTGGGAAACTGGAAATGTAGGCAATGGAACAGCCTGCAAAAAT
Source organism: Megaleporinus macrocephalus (assembly GCA_021613375.1). NCBI lineage: Eukaryota > Metazoa > Chordata > Actinopteri > Characiformes > Anostomidae > Megaleporinus > Megaleporinus macrocephalus. The sequence continues at coordinate 13,174,314 of CM038725.1, read as the reverse complement.
GGAACAGCAAATCCATGGAGAGCTTATTTATCTACAATAGGTTCATGAAATGAGATTAAACATCTTGGAAAACAAACATCTTACTTGGAAATGAAGAATTCCTTCTCACCTTGTTGCCAAGTTCAGACCACCCTGGCTCATGAATTTGTCTTGGCTGTGGAAGGACTTTCTTTTCAAGAATGTCTTGTGGTGCTGTGATCATAGAAGGTTACAGAAAATATGGAAAACGTTTTTACAAAAATAGTTGGAGGAAAATAAGGTGTAAACATACCTGGAGGCACTAGGCAAACGTCTGGAGGGCCTTCCTCATGGCTTGGCATCTTTGTGAGAAGGGAGACTTTGTATGAAGCTATGGCAGCTTTTTTTGGTTGAGTACTTTGGGGGTCCTTCTCCAACAATGGAAGATGGTTTGTGTCCTGCTTTTTGGAGCTAAGTGCGTTCAACCCCTCCTACAAGTGTTGATAGTTTTAATCTTTATTCTTCTATATTCTGGAAATAACATAACTTTCCAAAGTTCCATATTATTTAAAAAAGTGTCCAAAAGTTTGTAGACAGCTTAACCAGTATTTTTTTCTGAGCCAATTGTAATAGATTTGTCTGATCTTTACTGCAATAACGGCATCTACTCTTTTGGGAAGACACTGTACTAAATGTTGGAACATTGTTGTGACCACTTGATTGCGTTCAGCAACAACAGCATTACTGAGGGCATATACTGATGTTACACAATTAGTTCTGGATCACAAATGGAACTTCAACTTAATCCTGGAGCTTAATCCCCTCCACTGCTTTGCAGCCAATGCTGAGGAGCTTAATACCCCCTAGCCAGTGTTGGCATTGGGCAAGGTGACTTTGGGCTCAAGTGTCTAGCGTCTGCTCTTAAAGTAGCTAATTTCACTATTAGTAAGGGTGTCTACAAACTTTTGGACACATAGTTGTGTAATAAGACAAGCTTACAATAATTTGGCAGTGAAGCCTCCGTAGGTTGATCAGCCAATTTGGTTCAGATGATAATTCAAGATCTGGGATGTCTTTCAACTGTTGGTCGAAGTGTCTCATTTTTGCTGACAGCTGCAATATGATTTGCAACAGCACAATCAGCATAACTTATAAATAAACCTGTCAATCTGACCTGTGACAGTATTCATAAAATAAAAAAAATCAATGAAGTTTGTTACTTTTGGAAGTGTGTTGTTGTGTCTTTACCTCAATGAGCTGGCTTATTAAGTTCAGAGACCCTCCTGATGCTGAGGCTAGCAGTGCTTTGGAGATCACTTCACAGTACTGAAAGGCTTGTGTGCAAAGCCCACCTTCAGCTAACCGGCACGCATAAATAAACTTGAAGATCTGAAGAGCACAAAATGGTTAATGTTTGAAATGTCACAATTTACACATGGAGACATTTAAGCCAGGAACGGTTTTGTGATGAGAAAGGAGAAAAATACCTGGAAGTTAGGAAGATAGACTGAATTACAGCCAAGAGACAGAGCATATTCAAACAGTTCTGTACGCTGGATTGCTTCATTGGAGGCGTACTCCAGAGGGGGTAAACTGGAAAGTCAGGAATTAACAATTAACAATTTCCTACAAATGTACACACTACTGAAGGACATTTATAACTACTGACTGTTAGTAATAGGCGGTACGGTGGTGTAGTGGTTAGCACTGTCGCCTCACAGCAAGACGGTCCGGTCTCGATTCCCAGTCTGGGCCGTTCTGTGTGGAGTGTGAATGTTCTCCCCATGCTTGAGTGGGTTTACTCCGGCTACTCCGGTTTCTTCCCACAGTCTAAACACATGCATTTTAGGTTGATTGGTCACTCTAAATTGCCCGTAGGTGTGAGTCTGTGCTTGAGTGTTGGCCATGAGATAGACTGGCAAACTGTACATGGTGTACCCTGCCTTCACCCGATGGCGCTGGGATTGGCTCCATCCCCCCCGTGACCCCGAATAGCGGGATTAAGCGGCAGATAATGAATGGATGGATGGACTGTTAGTAGTCAAAACTCCAGTACCAATTATTATCAGAGTTTTTTCAGTGCCAGATAATAAAAATAGACGTAAGCAGATATAAACATAAAACACGTAGAGCCTGTCAGTAACCTTTGAGAAAAAGCTAGACTATAAAGGAATCAAATTATTCATAATATAATATAATATAATATAATATAATATAATATAGATGTATCTATCTTGCTTTGTTTATTACTGTAGCTAAGATACCCCAGCTAAGACATTTCAAATGTTCATAACTACTATTATCATTCACTCTTAGTTTAATCAAGTAATTATGAAATTACTACATATAGGAGTCATTAAATACCAGCTTACCTACTGGCCCCAAACAGAAAGATGTCTGACTTGTCACTCTCTGTTTCCACATCTAGTTGAACCACCATGTAACAGAAACTAGCTGCATCAGTACATCCTTTGGAAGCTGGAATTAAAATAAAATACAGCTGTTTGCAAACATCCCCCATCAAAGTATATGGTTTGTTGATTATTCTCTGTAGTGGATGTGTTACCTTATGTTCATCTAGAAAGTCAACAAAGCATGAGACAATGTGGATATGACTGTACTCTCTAAGTCAATGTAATATCTTAATTCAACACTAAACATTGTTTTGTTGTTAATGAGTGTGCAGTGGATACACTGTGAAATACAATAGTCAAGTCAACTTATCTAGAAGGCTTTTTTTAATTATATCAACCTCACCTAAAATCAAGTAAAGCTTTTCTTACACTATTATAAAATACTGCATATCAGCATATTTAAAAAAAATGAGTATTTTCTAAACAGTAACGTCTTTTCTATTAGTTTAAGTTAATGTAAAGAGAACATATCTACAGCAAATTTGGAGCATTTCTTTTTGTCCATACACATCGTACTGAACTGTTGAGCAATGGCTTGTATTTGCTTGCATTATCTACGTGTTAGCCTTGGAGTCTTTAACTTCTACTGTGTATGTGCTTAGTCTTACCTAATGCATCTCCCATTCTTGTTATGGTTTTCTTGTGTAGATGTTTGAAACGTGTGTGGTTTGATAGAACCATGGCCAGGTGGACGCGCCAGTCCCCCCACTCCTTAATCCCGCAATGCTAAAGAAAACAGTCATTAAAACCCTCCAGGCAAAGAACTTTTAGATATAACAATAATTACATTTAGTAATTTACATTAAATTCCTGTAATTATATATAATACATTGTGTTCCGCTACATCACAACCACATAAGGGATTTAGACCTGTGGAACTCTGAAGAAACAAACAAATCAAAAACAACAACAAATAAAGGCACGCATACTCACAGATGCCGATAATGGTATCCTTCCAGATATAAGGTGGTAAAAAGTCCTCAATGGATCGTTTTCTGGTAAACTATCAATGAACCTAATTAAAGAGTTAAGACACATGATGCTGAAACTGGACATTTGAAAGGAAAACTGAAGGATGTTGTAATTTGCTCTAACTTACTTGCTCATTACTTGAGTATAAGCCCTGCTGTCCATTTTACTGGCAAGCATGAAAGCATGTCCCCACAAGCCTTTGTTTATTGCTGTCTCCAGAGCATCCTATTGGCCAGAGTAGTTAATTTCTATTGTTTCCATTATTTAAATATTAGCTGTATTGTAAAAAGACTAAACTTACCTTTTTCTTGCCGAAGATCAGCAACTCTCTAAAGCACTGTAGATCCTGTTCAGTATCGTTTGCAATTGTCCAAAAAGTGTCTTCGGTGGCTGATTCTGAATTACATGCCGGGTTTTCCAGTGTTCTGCTGAGTGCTTCATTTGTAAAATCAATGAGATCGGAAGCAGCTTTCTTAGATTCAGAGACTAAGCTCTGCTTTCTCAGCAAAAGATTAGTTATATCAGTTCCCACCAGTTTCTGTAACATATTTCACACTGATATATCATTTATATTACATACGCATATGTTAACATCTTTATTAAAAAATGAATAACATTAAAAAACTTACTCCATTCTGTTTGCACACTAACTCTATGAGCTCCCATATTAGGCAAGATGCTTCTTTATCTGGCAGCGTGTCATTCAGTACGCATTCTTGGTACTTCTTTCTTATAAATTCCAGCACCTCTGACTTATGGGTCTTATCTCTGTGAAACAAATGAAACCAAAAAGAAAGAAAAAAAAAAATATAAGTCATTTCAGAATGTTGATTATATGGCCTTATGTATGCATAGATTTGTACTGGTTAGATTTTGTATACTGGACAGGCCCCAAGTGGTTGAATGTCTTATATTTTATAGTGGATACAAGTTCATGCATCATGGACTATCCTGTGATGTACCACAAAGCTTAATTCTGGGCCCTTTATCTTTTTCTTTGTTTGTATGTTTAAGTAATATTAGATATGCTTTCATCAGCATGAAGATTGAATCTGTAGGCTTTTCGTTTGACAGCATAGATTGCATTATGGAGTATATACTATTAATCTTTTAAATCTTTTATTATTCTCTTATGGCTCATTATTCAATTACTCAGAAATTAATTATGTAGTCATGAGGATGAGTAATGGATGTCTGCCAATGAGATATTGGAGTTTAAGAGGTTCAGGACAGATAAGACAGTGACAGCAAAACCATAAAAAATGTAGGTGTAACTTTTAACAGTGAACTCAGTTTCAAGAACCACGTGAGCAACATCTGTAAAATAGCACATTATCAACTGTACTGTATCTTCAAGGTTTATCTGACGCCGTATCTGACAGTGAGCAGCATATACAAATATTTTATCTCAGTTATATTGGATTACAGCAGCACTCTCTTATCTTGCCTACTCAAGAGTTCTAGTACTAAACTACAGCGATATGCTACAAATGAGAGATCACATTATATCAGTTTTGAAATCCTTCCATTTCCCACCCATATGTGTTGTAATAGATTTAAACATTTCATAGTTTTAAATGTGTTAAATGTTTTCATGATAGACCAGTGAGATCATCAAACAGTCATCTACTGCTTTATCCTACCAACTCAGCTGAAGAATGAGGAGACAGTTTGCAGTTTTTAAGCTATGGAGCATTACTGGCACATTTAAAAAGTAATGTGCAACATATTTAATATATCTCAATATAAATAGGAGCTGAGTCTTCCTTGAGTTTCATTTTATTGTCTTTTTCAATTATTGTTTATTTAAAGAAACAGCTTGACAAAAAAAGAGATATATAATATATTATGATATAAGATATGTTTGAAGTCCACATTTGATCTAGATCTAGACTAATGTTGCTATTAACTACTAAAACCCAGAAGTTACCCCAATAGCCCCAATATTCTCAAAAGTCCATGAAAAACTTTAGCCATAAAAATACATTCCTCAATCTACTCAAATTTTAATACAGGCTTCTTTACAGTCAGTTAGTATGTAGGGCACAGTAGGTCATATGTGTCCTAATCCACATCAACAAGCCTTTGTGACCTTATTAAAGACCTGCAGATTGAAAAACTTTGTATGTATTTATGTATTATCTTTTTAGTTTGGGTGACTACTGAGCTTTAGCAACAATTAAGCTCACAGCTCCAGAAGAATGAAGAAATTTGATCTGATCAAGAACATCTAGAGAAAAGCGAAGTTTTTAATAACACCAGTCCTTTAACAGCTATTTCTCACTTTGAACTTCATTTGTAGCTTACTAAATCTGTATTATCTTTTTATTCATGCTAGATTTAATCATGAACAAAAAATAGGCCTTACTTCACGAGAGGTCCTGGGAAGGACTGGAGTTCTGGATGGTCCCAGCAGCCTTGCAGCATCATCTATTGAGTAGTCAAGTTTTCACTTAGAGCTAAAGCCACATGGCAGGATACAATGCAAAGCCAGTAAAAAACAAATCTTATTTGGGAATAAATACAGCACGTCAATACTGCGCAAGAAAGCATTTGCAAGCAACGTTAAAATGACCTCAGTGTTGTGGATCTGCACCAGTGCTGGCTTGCCCTCGGATGGCAGATTTGGAAGCACCTGAATGAGCTGTCCACCAGGCCCAAACCGTGCCCTACAGTGGGGGACGGAGAACTGCTCAGGGCTGAAAGGACCTGTGGTAAGAACATATGAAGGAAAGAGCATTACTTTGTTTTTGAAACTTGCAGTGGCCCAAAAGAGAATTTGGACATTTATCCTTAGTTCAAATGTATTAAGAAGCCAAACCAAGAGCCATTTATTATTAAACTATTATCCTTTTGGTATGTATCTTTACAGAGGCAGGTTTGCATGCAAAATGCTTTCATACACTTCTGAATTTATAATCCCATCAATGAACATAATAACTTTAATAACTTGTTTGCCTTACAGTTGCCTTCTCCAGGTTTTCTCAACACAAAGTACCTACCATCAAATTGATGTGGTGCTCAGTGTATTTTTCTCTGAAACAAATGAATTCTTTTTGGGGCCACAGTACTTTCATAATACTTTAATGTATAAAAAATGAAACAGAAAACTATGAGATCTTACTCTTCATAGAGTGAGATTTATTGAAGGCATCATTGCTGGATTTCGTCTTTAACTGAGCACGATCTTCTGGAGAATGAGCTGGAGATTGAGTGCTGACATCATAGGGTGAATGGTCAGTGGCTGGATATCCCCAGCTCTAGGACAAATCAAGGAAACATTGATTTTGATGAGACATTTAAAAATGAGGCAACGCTCATTATATCCTGTCTACAGTATTAAAATATTCTGCCAAAAAAGCTGTTGGAGCGATGGCACAAGTTACATATGGTGCATATAATTTTTTGAGGGTGTGTGTGCAAGGTTTGTGGTAGGTCAAAAGCATAAAATCCAAAAAATTAAATTAAAAAAGTCTCCAAAAGGCTAACTTCATAGACAAAAATGTGCTTGTAACTTTTAATAGAAACTAATGTAACAAGAGGCCCATTTATCATAAACTAAGCAAAAGACATCTGACATTGTCAAACAGCCACAGTATACAAATAGATAACAGTAACATTTTTAAATTACTATTTTTATATTCATAACAGGTCTAGCTTACAACTTTAAAAGACACATTAAGAACTTAAGATCAAGTTACAATTATGTGCAAAGGTTTGGGAACACCAGTGACATTACATAATGTTGATATTCTAAGTGAAAAGAAGTTAACACATTCTTTTGCAGAGAGCACACTTCTGCACATTTTAAGGCACAGTTAACATATTGGAAAAATACTGGCCTGTACTAAAGTCGTAATAGTCGAATATATTAATCTCTCCAAATAAACAGAAATATGTGCACTAATGTTTGCAGACCATATGGTTTGTTCCCTGTAAAGCAGGTGTTGATTTATTTTCAGTTAGAAGAATTATATATAAAACTCTATATATTATACAAAAACTTCAAAAAACTTGAGGTGATGTTCTGAGAGGCCTGATGAAAACATCATTGTGGGTCAACACTACAAGCAGCCCTGTCCATGGGAGAACCACTGTTAGTTTAATGAAGGACTTGTAGGTAAAGGACTATTTCTTTAGAAGGTATAGGACCCTTTTAATGTTGACAGAACCTGCACACGTGGTAGAGGTCAGATCTTTTCTAGAACAGTGCATCCACGTCAATGAACCAGCCTCCTTAAGAGTGTACACAGTTACAGACTGGAATCTGTTACCTGTTCGGAATGCCAGCTGATGCGGCTGTGCTGGCTGCGGGTGCTAGGCATGCTCTGAGTGGAGTAGCCACTGTGGCTGCTTTGCCTGTCACATTGATCCCAATATGACCGCTGGTGCTGGCCAAAATAATCATGGTCAAAGGTTGAATCATAGCGCGGGTCATATCTCCACCAGTCATCATAGTTGTCAGGCCTTAAAAGACAACATGATAATCCAATCATTTTAGATTTGCTGAACAAGGTTGGCAGTTAAAACAATGTACACAAGATAATACTATACTATACTCTTAGTGATGGGTGCTATATAGCTTTTACTTTGTGTTATATTGTTGATTGTTGCTTGTGGAAACATCTGCTTGGTATCCATAATCATAAGGATAATAATAGTCTTGGCGGTAAGCGCTGGGATAGTATTCTTGATGATTCCACCCTATAAAAATGAAATAAAATCAAACGACTTTCATCAATACTAACATCAAATTTGTTTACATAAACTGCTGCAAAGTCAACATTTTATACCTCCAGAGTTGTAATACTTTGCATAGTTTTCTGACCAGTGTGGAGAGGATTTGTCTTGGTCAACCCTTGCAGATCTGTCATTGGACCTCTTTTGCCTGTTTGGAAGGAGCTGGCATTTCATTGTTCATTGAAGAAGTCACATGTAGGTGTTATTGTTTAAAGCTCATTTAATACCCATTGTACTCATAAAATCAAGTTTTATTAAGTGCATGCCATCAATTTTGGTTCTTTTCCATATAATGTTATAATGCATTATGGCACTATAACTAATTTGAGAAATGTAATCATCACTACGTCTGTTATAAAGATGTGTCCATGTGTCCTACACTGGTGCCAGTCTAGAGCAAGATTATCCAATTTAAAGGAGCAATCTGTAAGATAACACAATCCACATGTTAGAATTTAAACATTTCAATATTAGCGACCATCATCAAGAGAATATAAAGAAATAATCAATTTGATGTTTTGTCAAAAACATATGTGGCATGTTGCAGAGATATCTACTAAGGTTAGCATGCTAGCCAGCTAGCACCAGCCCACCCTGTCTCATAATCACTTTGTACCTAAAGAGACGATAGTTCTGCCGCGAAGAGTCATATCTACAATTAAGAAGACGCATTCGCGCTTATGTCAAGAAAACACATTAAAAAGCAAAAAAACAAGGGACAAAAATAGCAGCAAAACAAGAATTAACACGGGCACTGCCTTCCACCGTGACATTTAACAGATTGTGTAATATTACATATTGCTCCTTTAAAAAAACTCTACAAAGCGCTTCTGATGATGTATCATCAAAGTTAGTTAGTTATTTTTGAACAGCTACAACACAACAACTGTGGTTGTAGTTTTTAACCTTAGATCAGTGGCTGGTCATAATTGGTTGACACCAGAGGGAGAGGTTCATTTGACATATTTGTGAAATACATGCTGAGAACACCTAATCATTGAAACTGAACAAAAGAGTGATTTCTGTCAAACGAATGAGAAATAAAATAGTGAACTAATGAGAGATATAATGCTGCACTAGATCATTCAAATAACAAAAAAAATCTAGTTTTAGACCAGACCGCACCTTTAACCAGTGAACACGCAGGCTAAAGCATTTACTACCAAACATTTTCAACAACAACAAGGGTTTAATTACTAATTTAATCAAGTCGGGTCTTTAAAGAAGCATAAGGCAAAGCCAAAAAGATCTCACTAACCTTAGAGTAAGGTGATTTGAGTCGTGGGCCTGTTCTGAACTGGGCTGATCAGGTTGTTTCTGCATGTGCTTCACTTTTTGAGAGTTCTGTCAAAGAAGATTTGCAATGACATATATATATATATATATATATATATATATATATATATATATATATATATATATATATATAGATAGATAGATAGAGAGATAGAGAGAGAGAGAGAGAGAGATGAATTCTTTTCAATAAGCACTAAAAATACCTGGTCATAAAACTGTGCTTCAGATCCCGTTTGTGGCCAATGATCACTTAGATCCATCCAGGCATGTTGTCCTCGGGAGTAATACTGGGAATAATACTTGTCTGAAAATGGATGATGCGTATTTTGATAATTGTGATAGACAGATCCATAATAGCTATTGTAGTGAGCTCCACTCGCTTCCTGTGGTGCCCAGTGTGTTTGCTGTGTCTTTAGACAAGAAGATCTAGGCTGATGGATCTTTGTTGGAGTTGATGGATCTTTTTGAGAGCTCCTCTGCTCCTCTGCTACTGTGGAACCCAACACCATAGGTGGGTTCTTTTGACTGTTGCCCATTGAATGATGTCCTTGTTCTCGGTGGGGATGCTGGAAATCATCCTTTTCAACACTTTCCAATACACAAGATGCAAGTTCTGAAGGCTCTGAAGGTTTGGCTGTGGAGACTGGATGCTGACACAAGTTATTATCTGTTGCTCTTTGAGTTTCCTCTTGCACAGTTTTTGTGACTTGTAGGTATAAAACAGGCATATAATCAGCTGATCTTCCTGATGCTTCAGGTATTGTTGGTGGCACATGGGACTTTAGATCCGATGGGTTAGTTTGGTTGTGCTGAACCTGAATCTGATTTATACTAACACCAGGGACCACCTGGGGCATCTCAGACACTGATGGTATCTCAAGGTCTGCTTCAGTAGATGATAAGTCAGGGATGCTTTTGGGGGATTCCTGGCCCCTGACACTGATAGCATTTTCCTTTACAGGAATGTCTGGGTTGATGCTACCATTGAGCGATGATGGTGGACCAGAAACATTACTGGGTTTAATTATATCACCTCCTGGGAGCAGCCCATCATCTGAGATGCAATCCATTTTATCTTGTGTGGTATCTTTTACTAGCTCCTTTGCGTCTCTTTGTATAGCATTCACATCGCTTGCTTGCTCTGGGGTCCCTGAAGATCCATCCAACAGTTCTGAGTCAGATCTTTGGTGAAGGGAGAGCTGAAAAGAAGTTACCTCAGATGAAGACTCAGTGCTCTGGCCAAGCTGAACTTGGGTTTCAGCACTATGTGAAGATGGAACAACATTCAGTGCTGGTAAGAGAAGTTGGGGAGAAGGTGTTTTAGAGGCACCAAGATCAGAAGGACTGACTGAGGAGATTCCTGTGGTGAGGGAGCATGTAGTAATGTTTGATAGACACTGGTTTACAGATGTTGTGGTTGTTTGAAGAGAAAGGGTCTGTGGTGTGACAACAGGGGAGGGAAGAGAAGAGAGCTGGTCAGCAGGTGCTGGACTTTGAGGGTCAGTAGTGGAGGGTGAAGCAGCTATTACAGAAGCATATTCACAATTAAGAGTGTCATTATCATTAATTGGCTGAAAGTAGTTTTCAGGTTGACTGAAATCTGTGCCTGATATCCCAGCAGTCCCTGTGCTGATGCTGGGGGGTTGGTCAGCCTGAAAACAGGGGTCTCTGCTTGGTGTAGGCAGTTCAGGTGATGCCATTTATGCACTATGGAAGTTGTTTAAATAAACCTACAAAAATGAGAGTGACATTAGATGGGAGATATCCATAACTGTCAGGAAACTATTAATTTGTAAAGTATGTAAATATTTCACATAAAATGTAGATTAGTCAGCACAACCTGTATACAGTACAGCTGTAATAATACAGAGCTTACTTCATTCATAATTACAGAGTCACTAGAGTCTCATCTGTGGCTGATGAACAGTTTTCTACAATGTAAGCAAACAGTCTTTATATGTAAGCTTAATATAGACGGTCTGCTGACAGACTAAAATAGCGCACCCTCTGTAACAGCACTCAGATGGCTGTCTTCCAGGTAAATGCTGCTTACTTGTAACGACGACTCCACTGTAGAAAAAGCCACTTTTCCTTTTTTTCTGAAATCAACAGGAAATGCTGAACCTGCTGTAAGTTTGCTGCTCAAAACGACAAACCTTCTGCAAGTACTGAAGATTTTAAGCCTCGCCCACCTGCTGTCCTGAGTCTTCTCCTCTGACAGAGACCATCTTGATATGTAACTTGATAAGGCCCGTTGCTTGGAGCTTTTTTTATCGGAACTATAATAATAATAATAATAATAATAATAATAATAATAATAATAATAATAAATAATAATAATAATAATAATAATAATAATAATATAGCACAGATCTTTTTATATTTTAAATAATAGTAACATCTAAAGAAAATATTCTTCTTATAATTAAATATGTTAGTATATAAAATAATTATATTATATTATTAGATTTACGGGCATATATTTTGTTTATATACACATATCGTCACTGTCCAATGAAAAACAAGTATCTCCAAAATTGCAACTTTACAGGAGAGACCAAAAACATCCTTTACTTTCAATGTAAGTCAATGGAACCAGAATTTTTTCCAAGCTGTTTTGGAGCACTTCTATTGGTCCATTCATCATGACATGGTCACACAATGTAAACAACCATTGGTGTGTTTTTTAAATAAACAAAAATGGAGATACACGTTTTTCAATGGACAGCGACCACATATGATGTGACGATAAACATGATTTGATATTATATTGTGCATTGCAGTGTATGAAAGTTTGAAATGTTTATAATTTTTTCTTATTATGGATAGCATTCTTTTTATAAATCACACTTAATAATAATAATAATAATAATAATAATAATAATAATAATAATAATAATAATAATAATAATAATAATAATAATAATAATAACAATAATAATTGTATTTCAAATAATAAAACAATCTGCATGAAACAAAAGTTATTAGTAGTAGTAGCATTACTAAGGTAATAATAATAATAATAATAATAATAATTATTATTATTATTATTATTATTATTATTATTATTATTATTATTATTATTATTATTATTATTATTATTATTATTTGAAGCAACATAATATTAAAGGTTACATTGTCATCATTTTGTGTTTACTGAATGAACTGGACCTCCACCCTAGAGGGCAGTGTCGGTATTTTAGTCTCTTTGCGGAACGTCTGACGTTACACTTCTCTTGTAGGTTGCCATGTTTTATGGAACCCACCGGTTGTTTTATGACGATTTAAGGGCTGTTTCTTAACAAGAACAGCGAACAAGCAAGACCAAACAAAACATATTAATTTATTAATAAATAAGAATAAATAGTTTTAAAGGCGTGGAACATTGATTTATAAAGTCTGAGCACAACAGCGTAGAGAGATCTGGCAACCCGTGGGCAGGCTACTGCATCTGAGTTAGTGTCCTCGCGGTTCTGACGGTTATGTTACTGGAGACAGTCTGAGTTATAAAAGCTTTTTCTGAATTTCTAGTGGGAATAAAGAAGCTGAGGCTCTGTGTTAGGAAGCGGTCGATGCTGAAACAATCTGCAATTCCGTGATAATGATGTAACTCTGACTCAGTTTATTATCTTTACTCATGAGAAACGTCACTGTGACGGTCAAAGTTTGGACGATTGTGTTCCAGTGCTGTAGATTAGCGATGGCGACCCTGAGGCGGATGATAAATAAGCTGATGAACCGAGTGCTTCTGAACACAATACACTGTGAGAAGATGGCCAGTGATGTAGTGAGCAGTTCTAGGAGAAAACTGGTATGTACTGTTGTTTCCATTCATATGACATCTGGTGACTTTCTGAAAGAGCTGACTTTTAAGTTCACTGTTACTTCACATCACATATACATTGTTATGGAAAGTGAGCTGTTAGGGCTGTAAACTGTCCAGAAAGACCCATTTGGGGGCAGATGCCCATATTTAATACTTTTTATGTACATATCTGCTAATATATGGGCTTTAAAACTAGATCTAACCAGACTAGTAGTACAGAGAACTGTAAAATAAATATAATTTAAAATATTAATTATAAAATCATTTCTATACATGGAGTTCAATCATGGAGATGTGTATGAAGTCATTCAGAGTGGTTTAAAGTCAAATGTTATGTTGTAAAGACACTTAACAACTTTATAATGGTGCTAATAGGAACCAGATGTCAAGATGCCTACAATGCAAATACAGCCAATTACAGTATACGGTATACAGTTTATTTATTTTATTGTAGAGATACTCGCCTGAGAACTTACATCTCCTGAGTATTTGTATGTAATGTTGATGGTGGTAAAATGATGGTATGTATGTTTTCTTAGGGGACTGTTTTGCCTTATAATTCCCTGTGTATACACATCTGCCATTAATGGTTTTTATATATTAAATTAATAATAAATAAATTAATATTTATGCCAGAACAGTATCTCAAAAGTATCCTACAACATTTTTTCACTGTAGTATGTGTAGAAGCCTTCTGTGAGGTAACTTCTAGACACATTAAACATTTCTGATGTTTCACCATCACTATAACCAATCCTGACCTGTAAGCAACTGGTGGAACGTCCGATGCCATTAACCTTTTTTAAGAGAAACTCTGCTATTCCAATATGATTTTAATACCATTGTGCATCCCTATTTAATAATGATTATCTGATCTACAAATGTTTCCTATATTTCAGCTTGTAGGGCTCGGTAACCCTGGGATGAACGGGTCAAGGCACAGCATCGGTATGGCTGCGATTGCAGCACTGGCAGAACGTCTAGGAGTGCCTGACCAGTGGAGGTCAGACAGACAGGTGTCAGGAGAGGTTATAGTTTCGGTCTACCAGGATACCCAGCTTGTGCTTCTTCGTCCAAAGCTGTTAATGAATGTCAATGGAGTGAGTGTAGCAAAGGCAGGTGAGTGGGATCATACAGCGTGCAGAAGGATTCAGCAGTTATTCTCATAAGGTTTGTGTTCCATGGAGTTTACATGACATATTTTAATAATTATATTGTTGAATTATTTTTTTTTCAGCCAGCAAATTCTCTATCCAGCCTCAGCACATCTTCCTGATTCATGATGAACTTGACAAACCACTTGGGAAGCTTGGCATCAAACATGGTGGTAGTGCACGGTCGGTGACACCTTCAGATCATGCTTTGTGAATGCTTTCCTGTACAGACGAAAACAAATGAAGAAACTCCTCGTTCAACATTGTATAACTTAGACAAGTCACTTTTGGTATAATTGCTCCATCTAGCGTTAGTAATAGGGAAGAGCTACTTTTATTGTATTACAGTTTTATAAGATGCTTTATATTGGTTCTGTAATTAAGCTCCAAAAGCATTTGTTGTAGAAGTGTGATCATTTGAATGCCTATAAGTTTTCCTGTGTTGAACAAAATTTGATGTAGCGAAACCTATAAGTGTCATTTCTGCTGGGCCTTGAGAAGTGTTTCATAAAGTAACATTGTATATTAAAATTACAACTCTAACCCTAACCCTAGAATAAGGTCTAGACTGATTCTTTATTACTCTGCCCTCTCTGAGGCAGAGCTGTATTGTATTTTGTTCAACATGAATAGTGCATGTGTGTATTTTTGTAACTTATCTGTCATGGTGTCTAAAATATTTTGAAATGTGGTTATTTTTACAAAGTAAAGAGTACAATATAGCCCTTGATAGCTTAATTCATTTTAATGGCACATTTTTCAAGAAACGACAACAAATATGCTCAACTCTGTAGTTTAAATTTAATGATTTCTGTTGCAAGAATGTAGCACTTGAATGTAACAACCTTCTTATTGTTTTACTGACAGGGGTCACAATGGTGTGCGATCCTGTGTGGACTGTCTTCATACTGATGTGAGTGGGCTTTTTTTAAATATATCAATAATTTTGTTTTTCCCATAGCTCTAGGAATCCATATGTGGGTTTCTTAGAAATTACAGTAATTCAGCTGTAATAAGCTGTACGATTAATAACTGAATGATGAGCTTGGAGTATGGGGGGTTAATGTAGATATCAGATATCGTCCTCTTATCTGTGCCACTTTTACAGGTTATGCCACGTCTACGAATTGGTATTGGCCGACCCTCAGGGAAGACATCGGTGGAGAAGCATGTTTTAGGACGATTTTCTAAGGAAGAACAGAACATTCTGAGCTCTGTCCTGGAGCAGAGTGTAGACCTTTTAATGACACAACTCACAGAGACGCAACACCAGATATCTCCACCAGAGGGCAGAAGAGCAGCATCAAGGAGTAAAGAGAGAAAGCCTCCAGTTCAGGAGCCTGTTGAAGGGCAGACCCATAACTGACCTCAACTGCCAATTTATTACCAGGGACTCTTAAATCTGCAGAATGCAGATGAACTCATTATAGAGTTAACAATTTTATTTGCAGTGTGACAAAAGAACAATTTGTAGGAAAAATACATTAACAGACAAATGGTATGATAATCAAATCTCTTAACTATCATTCATTTCTCATAAATTTTGTATTATTTTCTATAATTCTTTGCTGTAAGTTGCCAGCATTCTGAATTTTGACTGCAGTGTCTATACCCACTGAACAATTATTAACCTTACATAATGTGTACACCTTGAATAACATATTCGTTTTATTCCCAGTTGGTTACACACATTTCCCAAACATACAAACACGCAGTTCCTTATCACATTATCGACAGCAGGGCAAAAGCTTAATTTTCCTTGATAAAATCTCCACATACATGAATGTGATGTACAGTACTGTAGAAAGTGCAGCAATACAATATTATGCTATAAGGAGTGAAAAGCAACCTGAAAACCGTAACTTGTGGAGCACAAGGGCTGTGCCAAATTTCTAATACAGTGCTTGAAGTCATGCCTGTCATGGTTGCTGTTTTTGTCACAGGCCGGATACAGAACCTCAAGAATATTAGCTTATGTGGGTTTCAGTGTGCATACGTTATACTTACAAGATCAAAAAAGTCTTCAACAGGATGAAGAAATTAAAAATATAGTAATTATTGTGCGTGGATAGGGACTGACCATGGTGTTGCAAAGTTCCTGGACAGAACCATCTTTGGGACCCATAAACAGTAACATACATAAAGACATAAAACAAGACCTGAAAAGTGAGCTTTTTATGTTGATGTTTGCTTTGAGTAATACTGATTTAGTTCTGTTTTTAAAATAAATTATTGATGTGCAATATCCTTTTGTAGCATATCCAAAATGGTTTGTGTTTATTGTGTGATTTAAAGACTAGGTTGCTTTTGTTCTTTTTTTAAATCCAACCCTTGTCATAATACTAAAACAGAAGTAGTCCTACACATGAAAGGGTAAATGCTCCATCTTAAGCATACCATTTGAATAGCAACAACAAAAAAACAGAAAAACTGAGGACTGATAACAGGTATAATAACAGGTATAAAAACATCATCTGCTCTTTGTTGAGCCAAACAAGACAAAGATAATAAGGTATGTATGTGTGTGTATTAGTACTTTACGATTTGATTGGTTACACCAACAGTTATAAAAATAAGTCACATGTCTTCTCAATGAGAACTGTAAAAAAATAAATGCAAATTGTGTGGAGTTCAGGAGAATGTGCTTATAGTTGTGAAGCAAAGGTATATGATTCTGTGGTTTTACTGTATGGAACAGACCATTTGGTATGTTTCTGTTCAGTTAACAAAGTGATGAAAAGATACAGGAGTAAAGATAAAGGATAAAGGTAAAGAGCAGATCTGCCTGTACAATATTTTTAATCTGCTTGACATGGGGTTAAAGGTCATGGTAGGCTATACTGCTCTTGAATATAGGTGCTATGATTAGGGTTGAGGTATAACATAATGCAAGTATACACTGTTCTAAGAAACACTGTAGCTGCCCTTTATATTGTGAAAATAATATAAAATCCTTGATAATATATGTATCATATATATGATATATATTAGATATGATATGTATCATGTGAAATACATGATATATATGATGTACATCATGTGAAAATGTCATGATGATCTTCACAATAGAACTGTTCCAAAAATAACCTGCAGTAAAACTCCTTTTGCATTAACTAACATTAGAACTTGCCTGCAAAGTTACTATTTTGGAGAGATACACATTTTCTTTGGACAGTGACTGTACCCAGAGTGCAGGATTCTCTGTTTTTTAAAAAGGCAGTATTTAGAATACAACTATCACTATAGGGAGCATACTTTTAGAATACATACTCCCCAGAACAATAGTAAACAATTTTGAACAGAAACACCATCAGTGCTTGTTTATTAACTATTTTAAATTCTTTATTACTGGAGAGAGTGGTATGGTAGAATATTAGAATCAGACTAATATGAAAGTCATGCCCATGTTCAGCTGCGATTCTTTGTAGAGCATGAATTCACTCTTCACTCTTGACTTTTTTAATATGATGTCAGTTCAGTTTATGATTGTTATTCACTAAGCTAAATGTGATGAAATGTTTGTTGCAGGAGTTTATTTAAATGCCGGGAGTGGACAGCAAAAATGCTCCCTACAAGCTTAAAGCACAGCCCACTGTTTCACTTTACCTGGAAAAGGATTAAGGAGTCTTGTGACAACTCACAAAATCATCAAAGATATGAGTACATACCAATTATGTTGGTGGAGCATTTACGGAAAAGTGTCTGGGAGACAGGTGGCAGTCCTGCTTCGGGGGGCTGTGGGAGAGGCAGTGGACTAAAGCAGGTGATGAGAAAAAAGGTTTAACTTTTTGGGGTTCGACTTCATCTTGATGTTTTAAAATTTCAATTTGCTGAATTCTCAGTGATGGTGTAATTACAGTACATGCCTTAAAACATTGTTAAACAGTAATATGGAACATATGGGCCAGCACAAAGACTACCAAACAGGCGTGGCTCATCAAAGGCTGGCAACAAATCGTACTTACACTCAAGAACGCCTGAAGATCTCTCTTCACGACAGACAGCGAGGAGAGAAGAAAAGACTCACTTCAAAAAGAACCCTTAAGACACATTCCTTGCTTTCTGGCTACAGAGCCTTGAAAAAATACAGACTCTTCTTACTTATGGACTTTTCTCAGCTTCAGTGGTCAGTGTTAGTTAGTTCAATCACACTTCCACCAATCCTTCTCCAGGAGGTCAGAGGTCATGAGGCTGCTGGATGGCTGATGGAAAACTGTTAATTTATTCAGCATTCAGTCTCCCAGCTTCGCTGGGGGTCTACACAGTTTAACTAAAAGATTTACATTTGTAAAAAGGAACACACACCAAATAAAGATCTAGCTGCTCAAGTTAAACACTGTAGCATCAGAATTCCCTGAAGCAAGTGTAATATGTGTATGTCAACTGTTATCTTGAGACGTATTTGTCAGTGTTATTATACACATTATAATGTATATAATGGTAAAATAATTTAAAAACTGCAATGTAATCTATGAGTTACTTATGATAAATGGCTGTGATTGTAAAATATTACTTAAACATAATGCTTATGTGTTTTATCATTTAAAACTGCTTTTTAGCCGCTGCAGTATGGCAAAATTGTGCAATTTCAGAAGTACCATAAAAACAGTTTTTTCTATAAATACATACAAATACAAATACAAATAAATACAAATTTTTGACCAAACAAATCCAATGTATATGTACTGTAATATATTGACACAGTTAAATGAATATAATTTAATATAAGTTTTTTTGGATTGTATGACAATAAAAACATAAAAAAATCCAGAAATTGTAATAAGAATCCAATTTCCATACTATCTGAACTATATATCACAATGTATTTGCACCACCTGTAAACCATCTAGAATATCGTCACGGTCCAACAAAACCTTTATTTTTGTTGATATTTATTTTTCTAGATCATTTAAATGCAGCAGCTGTTTGTTGTTTAAAATGTTCATGATGAATGGACCAATAGAAAAGCTTGGAAAAAAATTAGGTTCCATTGGCTTACAATAAAAATAAAGAACATGTTGGGCTCTCCTGTGAAGTTGCTATTTTTGAGATACTTATTCTCCTTTGGACCGCAATGATATATTATTTTCTAGGAAGCAATGTTGATAAAACTGTATGGACTTAATGACTAGAAATGTACAAAAAAATGTACCAACATATAATTTGGGTAGAATATCACAATTCCTTCAGTAAAAACTATGATTTCCATTGGTGTAATTTATAATCCAGATAATATGTTACACATACAAAATGTCTGAAATTGCAAAATATAAATAAAATACTATAAGCAAAAGTTGTAAACAACTAAGAGGTACAGTTACAGTCCAACAGGTTGAATACATAAAGATTACTTCAATAGTCGCAAACAGCTGACATAACATTGTATCATTTTACAATGGTATCTAAACTGGTTGTAATGATGAAAATTGACCCCAGATAATATATATTTTATATTTTTTCTTGAAAGAGTTTTGTCTACATATGGAACAATTACTCAACTTTGGGAGCTGAGTCTGACTTTCTTGGTGTCAAGGGTCCATGGACAAAAAGGGAGTGCAAATGGATTTTCTAGTTACGCTTTGCCATCAAATATTTAATCCTTTCAAAGTAAAGACCCAAACTTTAACAACTTTAAACAGTAAAACATATTACATTTCTGCCTTTTGTGATATGGCAACACTGTGGAATACAGAGTTAAATGTCATACAAAATAACTCACTGCCAATTTGTTTATATTTTAGAAGGTACACAAGAAGGTGGGTGAATGAAATTAGCTGTTTTCTCTTTTTTGGTGAGCTAATTAATAAATTAATGAGTGCCGCTCTGATTGGCTGGTTTACAGCAAGACACCACAATGATCACATACAAGTAACATGTCAAAATAAACACAGACAGGAAAATAAAATGAAATTCAATGTAAATAAGCTAACTCGTCGCAGTGTTTAGTTAGCTATGGTTAATTGGAGCTCGCTAGTAGATAACGTTATCTAAACAAGCTACTTGCTTTCTATCTCGACATCAACACAAAGCAAATTAAAGTTGTTACAGCTGTTTTTGTTTAAGATGATCTGCTTCAACCAGCAAACTCACACAGCATGGCTGCTACTAACACTTTACGGTTACATGTTAAGGTGGTCTAACGCTGAGCCAAGCTGCTCAAACTTAACAACCCTGAATTGGTATCCGAAGTTGGCTTCTTGCTCGCCAGCTTGTTTTGTGTACTTTCTGTTCTACCTTAAATGATGCCACAATTACAGTCTAAAGCTTGTGGCATTAACTGTGGCATTAAAGGAAACTAGGAAGTCAACTTCAGCCTCATTTAAAGATGAACATCCACCATTCCCACTGAAAGTTTGGTCAGTTAAAAAAAGTATGAAAACGTCCTCTCCACAGCCTGGAATGGTAGAATTCTGCACACAGTCCATCCTTTTCATTGCTGTTGGCTGTATGTAAATATTGGGGTGGGGGGTAAATATTATGTAACAGTTAAGGATTTTAGGACTGGTCTGATTTACTGCTCTCTTTTATAAATGCAGGATGTGTATTTTAAGGATAAGAATACAGTGTTAGAAGTTAACGGTATGTGAGTTCTATGTACTGAACTCTTTTTATTAAACTATGACAATGTAAATACAGTTTTCATGCTATGGCACCTTTAAAAGCTTACTTTAATGTAGCAAATGTAAAATAATGATCTTAATATATAATAACACAGTAATAACGTTATTATTATTGTTATTATTGTCATCATCATCATTATTATTAGTATGTTGTTGTTGTCGTTGTTGTTATATAAAAGGCTCTTAATGTGTGCTTACATAAAATAATACTCCATTTACAAATTGTTAATGAACAGCCTCTTTGTAATGGAGTGTCAGGTAATCCTTTTGTACGAGTCGTTTCTGGGCGCAGAGAAAAAAAGAGAGAGAGAAAGAGAGGGAGAACGTCACTGGGGTGCACAAAGCCTAATGGCACAGAGATGCACAGAGCTGGATTGTAATTGCTTGGAGCAGAAAATAGCCTGTGTCTTTAAAGGGGCTGCTGGTCCAAGCGCAGCTGCTGGCCAGCGCGCTGAAAGAGAGACGGCGGAGATTCATCACCCCTCTTCATCACACAATGCCCATTTATCACCCCGGTGGTGGCGTTCAAATCTCGTACCAGGCGACCACCAGCCCCACTCCAGCCCTCGCCTCAGTCTCGGCAGCAGCTCAGCTGCGTCTGCTCCCCTTTTTAAACGGGACCTCGCTCGGCACCGCGCGCTCCGTCCTCCTGTTGCTCAGCCGCCCCGTGTGGAGCTTCTCTCGGATATTCTACCTCAGCCTTTTTCCCCCCTGTGGTGCCTGATATCTGGCGGGGACCTGGGGGCTGCTGTGAAGGTGTCAGCATCTTACCTGGGATGTGTGCTGAGGAACTTCAGACTCACTGCCATTTTATAGTTCGGCGCCAAGCGGTCCAGGCTCTGGAGCTAGGCTAGTCCCTCTCTAGGAGAGAGAGAGACTCGAGAGCCACGGCGCCGAGACACGACGCAGTGTCCAGCCCTGACAGCTGAATGGGGACGTGAAGCTGCTGGGGCTGCTTTTCTGTCCTCCTGCGCTGCTGCGGTGAAGGAGCAGCTCACAGGTGCAGAAATGGCGAACGGCTTCTGTGTGCTAGGCTAACGGTTAGCCCGCGTGCCGTGTCGTTCGCGGCCGTTGGAAATTTTAAATTTAAAAATTCGAACGCTCGACCGTTAACAGCTATGCGACGCCATTAATATTAAAACAAAAAACAGAAACGCGTTATTTAACGAATTTAAGTCATATTTTCTGGATTTTAAACAGAATCGAAGTAAAAAAATTCCTGCAGTGTGAAAACAAATTTCACCACTTGCGCCTACATAGAATGGAATGAGGTACTGGCTTGAAAAACGTGCTAATTCGTGCCATTTTGAGTAAAATATTCTGCTCTGTTTTCTTCTATTTTCATTTATTTTTTATGTTATTGCTGTTGTTTGTTGAAGAACAGTATGTGAACATTTAAATACCAGTATGCCCTCTTAAGCAGTGTAGTTCAATCATTTGTGTTTTTTATTTATTTGACTATCATTTTTGGGCTAAGGTGAAGTATATACGTTATTTTAAAAAGGCAAAACAAATATTAATCTTACAAAAAACACCCACAGCCTAAGCCTACCTTTCTATCTGGTAGTCTCAGCAGATTGTGGGTCAGTACAGGCCTGTTTCACTGAATCCACCACGAAGCGACGGTCGTTGTAAATACCTGTTTATGGGTTGTTGTTCTTTTTTTGTGCTGCTGCTACGTTTGTGCTGTTTATGTGAGCCCGAGCTACTGATTGTCCAAACGCAATTCTTGTGAAATGTCAAACGTTAAATCGAGAATTGTGCATGGACATCTGTTGCTGCTGGTTCCCACGCATCTGCTGCAGGAGCTCCGCTATAATTCAGCGAAGCGCTTCGCTCCAGGACACCTGCGGTTAATGGTTCATTTTACACCAGCCCCTAATTCAGGAGCAAACGCTGAACACGATAAACAAGGTTCGTATTTCACTCACAGCACATAAAAACATGATCGGCCTAATAAAACTGCATTCTGTTGTGTTGAATAGAGTAAAAACGTGGAAATAAAACATGTCTTTATTTATGAGCAGCGCTGCATCGAAGAGTTGGTAGAAATGTGTCAGTTTTCTTTTAAGACGTGATCGTAAGATTTCTAAATGTTTCATAGACCATAACACCAAATTATATTCATCTGCATGATTGATTTTTTTGTTTGTTAAGCTTTTGATTTTTTGATTGTTGATTGTTGATAGAGTATAAAACACAGTAAGCCAATACTACTGTTAATTTAAACTAAAATGTGTTTACTTCTTTCGATAAACGAAATATGGCAGACTTATTCAATATTTTGGTATATTAAATTATATATAACACTTTTTTTACGAATGAATATCTTTGTCGGACTGAATACTGTTGATATGTGTTTATAACTAATGCAGATGTGTTGGGTCAGATTTTCAGTAGGGGGGCGATTGAACGGTTTTGTCATATTTATTTATTTATAGCCATTGAATAGCGAGAACCAAAGACTGGAAGGCAGCCTGACAATGACATGGCGTGTTAATCCAATCGGATTAAACGAGATTAGGAGTATACACACTTGGCAGATCTTTTGATTTTACAAAAAGGAGGAGAAAAGCAGTACAACAGGACTGAATGTAAAAGAAAAATAGATATTTTGGGATCAGAACCACAATGTATATGTTTATTGTTCATTGATTTATTCATTTATTTTTCATTATTTGTTTCTTATTTTATTTCGACACCTGGTCTTAAGTACTACTGCTTAAAAGGCAGCTTTGTTTTGCCTGAGAATGAATGTAACAAATAAATGAATTTTTGAAGAGGTGGCTATTTTTCTTTCTTTCATCTTTTTTTTTTTTTTTACTAAGCTACAGGTCATGAATTCCACTTGTTTTATTACATTTCTTACAGAAGTCAGTCCACTCTTAAAAACAGCTTTAATATGTTATTATATTACAGCCTGCTTTTTGTTATCATTATCAAATGTACTGAATGACAATAATAATACATAAAACGCTGCACAAAAAATACTTCTGTTCATCTGTTCTGTTCAAACTGTAACCCGTCAATTTTGTTTCCGTCCAAACTTCATTTTGTACTGATGTTAGATAACTGAGGACTACACTGAGACATGTTTGTTAGGAGGAATTCAATTTTTTTTTCAAATATAGAATAATATAAACAAATATGAAACATAATATACAATAAAATATTCCTATGGATTCTTTGGCAATCAAAACTCATCCCAAAGCCACACACCACACCATTTTAATGATCATTATACACACTTTATTACCAGAATGATCTGGAATTGAGTGAAATATGAAATCAAAATGTTATGTTTGAACAGATGCTGCCTACATCCATTATCATAACTTAATTTTACTAGTGTAAAATTGGTACTGCCACTAATAAAAATGTTTTAATTACCAACTCAATTTGCTGTAAATAATCCTGAAGCAAAATTAGGGCAGACACAGATGTCCTGTTAAAATACATGAGTCTATTTTCAGTTTTGACAGTAAATAAACTCTCACTCAAAGATTTATTAATACAGTCAGAGGCTATATTTAACCTGGAGCTCCTCTCAAACATTAATTATGATCATCATTTGTTCAGCAGTTGTTTTCAATCTCCACATTCCTCCATAAAAGTCTTTTATTTATTTTCGAAAAAATTACTAAGTTGAACAGATATATTGTGTTACAGGTCAAGCACATGTAACTTATCTTTAAAACACAAACAACTGCAGAAATAGAGCTTTAGATATATTTATTTGATGTGATCTTCTGAACATTCTGATTGTGTATGTCATATACTGTGTATATATGTCATCTGCATTTGTAGAACACTAAGCAACTGCATGTTTCATTATACAGACAGCAAAATGTGTCCCTTTTAACTGGATACAGTCCAACCCCATATGTATAAATATTGAATAAAAATCACTGTATTTAGTTTTTTTATTTTGTTAGCACAACTGATTCTGTTTCCTTATTTAACTGATCAAATGTATGACAAAATTATTATTGTGCGATAGTAAAAAAAAATATACAATTATTGCAATATTGTAAACCTAAAATGTATATTCGTAGTCTAGCACTATAAAACTAATTCAGTGTTTTATCTTAAAATTCAAGGAACCTGGTTGGCTTTCTGGTTATTGAACTTGTAAAATCGTTTGGGCTCACTTGTTGTGTAATAAAACTTTATTTAAAGTTTAACTTAGAGCTCCCAAACATTGATTATGATCATCATTTGTTCAAGAGTTGTTTTTAATCTCGACATTCCTCCATAAAAGACCCATTTTACTCATTCTTACTTAGAATTATACTTAGACTGTGTATATGTGTCATTGGAATTTACAGCTTACAGTATTTGGGTGATGTAAAAAATTGTAGTGTTTTTTAAATAATGAGCTATCATTTTCAGGTTTTTTAGAATCTGTTGTTACAACAATATTTTGAACAGCTGTTTAAATTTTGAGATTCTGTTATAGGTTTATAGATATGAGACATTGTGGATGTCAGGACTTTGTAAGTTATGTTTCTTAATTACAATAAAATCACTCACAGCTTGGTTTATTATCAAAATTGGCTTCATTTGTACAGGTTCCAACAATTTTTTTGAAACTTGTAAGAAATTTGTTTTACCCGTAAAATCAAGTTGTACATGTTTCTTGAAAGAAACTGGATATGTGTGGATGAAATTTGTAAGTGCAAAAGTAGCGTGTCATATATCTCTGGTGGCCTGTATAAAAGTTAAAGCACATTTAGTTATTATTGTTAAACACCCAATTTTGTAGAAAGGTGCCACATTTAAATTCTCTGAAGATGATATGTTAACTTTTCACTTATAAAATCAATAAAACCTGTAATTTGACTAGGGGCCTGCAAATGTTTGAATACAGCTTTGTGTATATATACAAACATATTGATCTGCAACTCCTGATTGGTACTCCAGACAATAATTCCAGGTTTAGTTCATTCTAATAAATACAATTGAATCATATTTAAATGTAGGACTTTAATATTCTACATTTTCGTAATCTAACACTTCTTATTTACAAACTGTTGTATGTCTGCGCATGATATTTTCTGCATGTGAACAGAGATCTGAGGACATTAACACAAACTGAAAGGAAGCTCTTACAGAGATGGGTTCTCAGCTCTGCTGCACTGGTTTGAAAGGTTTATGGCCTGGTTGTGGGGAAAGAGCCAGTGAGCTGAAATGAGAAGCTGCTATACTGCTGTGCAAGTGGAATATGCACTTATCGCTCGGACTACTTCTCCTGAGAGCAAACGAGGCAATATATCATCTGTAGAGAAGAATGTGACAATGTCAAAGAGTTTTCTCTTTTTCCTTTTTTTTTTTGAATTTGGGGATTCTCCCAGGGTTGGAGGCTTATCAATCATTTTAGGCAAGAGTATCTCGTTTTCTCCCATGTCCTTGAGAGGCCCACGTCCCCTACTGACCACATAGAGGCCAAGGGCATCTCGGCTGCCCCCTTGCAGCCCTCTCCCAGCATTCCCTCCTCCCTTCACCCTTTGTTCACCTGTTGTCCTGGAGACTCCACTGCCACAGAGACCACCCATTGTTGTAGTGAGAATGGAGATGAAACGCCATGCTGTCCCCCAGTGATCGCACAAGATACGGTAGAAACAGTTTGTGTGAAACTAATATTGGCGTTTATGGTAGAGCTTAAAAAATGACACTCAGTAATGCCTGATAAGTTGTAATTCCACCCAAAGCCTATTAACTAAAGCCCACAGTGACTCCTAGCTTGGAGAAACTGGACATCAATAGTGGTCTTGCATCATTTCAACACACTTTTGTACTTTTGGCGGAGCTTTGACCGGAGGGAAGCAAAAGTTGGCTTTGCCAACCGTCCCGAATGACTGCCCCCCAAAAGGATTTCCCTCTTTGTGGCGATTGTCCCTCGTCCCTGGCCCACACATGGCCTCCTCCAGCCCTCATCCCGCCCCTCGGCCGGCCGCGGGCTCTCCCCTGACCCTGGCCACGCACATGAAAGCCCCATCAGCGCTGTGACCAGCCACATTTACAAGTGAAAGGGAGCCAATAATGGAGCGGTTAGGGAGAAAATGAGGAGACAGAGGGGAGCTCACAGATGTTGAGGGGGGAGCCGTGGGCCATTGTTGCAGGGGGGAGGCGACGAGGTGCCTTTTTAAACCTGATTTGGAATGGAAGGGGAGAGATGTCCGAATGGAAGGGCCAGAGGCCAGGCAAGGACAGCCGTCCTGGAGAGCGTGTGAACCAGGGCATGGGGGTCAAACTGAGAGTGGAGAAAAGGGAGAGGGGGTCACTGCGGTATTATCTCAGCCGGCTTTTTGTAAGGGCATTGCAACATTGGAAAATCCTTCCTTAAACGCTACACCGAGGTGAAAGGGCATTCAGGCTGAGACGCTCCACTCTGCGCTCTTCCTTCCAGCACATAAAGATGAGGACTGATGAAGTTGTCAAAGTGGGTATTATACCAGGCCTTTGTATGCAGGTGTAACAGAGAGAAAAGCTAACTTGTAAGAACTTTATCCTCCACTGAAAAACCTTTGTTCAGGCACCTCTATAAAAAGCTTTAAGTCAGCCTCTCTGAGCCTGAATACCCCTCTCCTAAGACCACTACCACACACCATCTGACACCTCTTCATTTCCTGTTGAGAAACGACTAATTTCCTGTGGCAGAAGGCAGATGGGGAAGTCTAGCAGAGATCTTCCATCAGTACCAGACGTAAGCTGAGCCCATATTTACAACAGACGTCAGGAGCCAGTGTCTGTGCTGTCCTTACCCATGTTAACCACTGTGCACTCACTAAAATAAGTTTTACCTAAACGCCATTTTTAATTAAACCAAAAGTCAGTACTGTAACAAATAATATTTCTGGGTTGGTTTGCTTGGTTTTCAGGAGATCATCCTCTTACTTCAGGAAGAGGAGGGTGAAAGAAACAAGTAGAGGGTAAAGTAAGTCCAAAACATTAAAAAGACACATTGAAAGCCACAGAGCAGTGTTTCTCCAACGGTCCTGGAGGCCCACTGTCCTGTTTTAACACGACCTCTTTAACTCAGTAACGGGCTGTTATTGAGCTGATTAGTTGGGTCAGCTGAGAAGGACAGTGAGCCTCCAGGACCAGAGTTGGGCAACATTCATAGAGAAAAAGGATACACAGAAATAGTTTCTGTCCACTCTTTCACTGAGCGAAGACACCTGACACCTCTATAGATCTGAAAGGATGTGTAGCTGTCAAGAACTACCAACAGACAAATGTAACAAAGTAACTGCTGGCATTTTCCGAACAAAGGACTGACCAGTCTAGAGTCCAGACCTCAACATCACTGAATATGTTTGGAAGGCCAAAAACATTGCAGGTATGGGAAGCAGCCTTCTTTGAAAGCTGAAAACGGTATACTTAAAATAAATGGAAGTTATAATAAGAGTAAAGAGTGGATACAATAAATACTGACTCAACACTTAAAAAATGTTGCCTGTATTTTCCTGAACTCATTTAAAAATGAGTTTAAACACAAGACAGCTGGTCTGTGACGTTCCACAGTATATGTAACACATATTTTAGAGTAAAAGTGCTGATGTAGGATTTTTTTATACATGTCTCTACAGCAAACCTAACTCTTTGTTTCCGGTCAAGATAATGTCCCCTTTAAAGACTTTCCAAGCAGAGAGGGGTTTACATTAGTAATACCCATAATACTATATACCATACAAGGGAAATGTGAATGATAAGCAGGAACGCAATCTGAACAGAGAAAAAACAGATGAAATTTTAAACCCATAGGTACTATTCAGTATTTTACCCCTCTTTGTGCTTAGCTTGGGCTACACTGAAGAATCAGTAGTGCTACATTCACTGGAAGTTCTCTTTAGTCTAGGCCTTCATTAAAAAAAGTCTGGGAAACTGGCCAAAAGTTTGTAGACACACACTCATTCAATTCTACTGAAATCAAGGGTGCAGTACCAACCTCTACTCTTCAGTTAAGGCTCTAGATTTTGGAAAATGACTGTAAGGATCTGACTATATTCAGTCGCAGAAACATTAAGGAGCCGTATCATAGGTCCTTCCTTCCTGCTGCTGTTACACTCTATAACCAGCACTGCTCCCAGCAGACCACACAAACACAGCAGACTACATACACACACACTTAAACACTACACACTTACAGAAAATATTATTTTTTTCAGTGCAATGTAATGTAAAATCTTTTCATTACCCCTGTGCAATTCAGAAGCAATGTGCAATTATTTGTAAATACAATCTCTGACTCTGAGTTCTGACTTTTTATTATTTATATTGTTTATACTGTACTGTTTATTTATCTATTTTTTGTACCGAGTGCCTTGCTATACCTTACCCCACTGTGGACCTAATAAAGGATTATCTTATCTAATGATGTCATGTACCGATGTTGGATGTCCAGTTCTGGATTACAAAAGTCATTCCAACAGTTGTGCTCCATCACTCCAGCTCATGTGCAGCTGTTCCAGAGTGACCCACAATACTGGCAATACTTTCTATAGGAATTTCACTAGTTGTGTAAGTGTGACTGAATGGTTGCAATGTGTGCACCTTAAAGTAAATGATTTCAGTATTTAAAAGGTCCCCCACATAATGTGGAACATATTGTGTGTCAGCCGAGTGCTTGAGGTTGAATATGAATAAGACAGCTATAACCTCTGGTTTAGAGAAAAGTATAGATATAGACCAAATAGAAAGAAAAAAACATTATTAGGTTCATATAGTTTAATTATCAAATAGTGTGCATAGAAAAATTCAAGTAACTTGAAATGATTTTCAGTTTAATAGCACATGTGCTTTAGTGGGTAAGGCAAGCAGAATTTTCAAGAAAAAAAAAAAAGGATGTACCATAGAGCTGGATCCGAACCACCAATCACACGTACAACTGAACACTGTGTCCATCTATTGTACAGTGTATTTTAATAATGTAAATAATACGCACACCCATTCTGAAATTATATGTGCACTGGGCAACTTGTACTACGAAACAGTTGCTCATGTACCCCCCCATGGCATGTAAACACCACCCCCCACCCCCCACCAGATCTCCACAGTGCCATGGGAGTGGGGGTGGGGGGTGGTGTTTACATGCCATGGGGGGGTTCATGAGCAACTGTTTCGTAGTACAAGTTGCAATAACACACTGCTTGCTGCTGACTGCTAACAGTATATAAATAACATTGTCAGGAATTAACATTGTTGACAATCAGAAATCTTATTACACATACATGAAAATTAGGTACCAAGATGGCTTTGCAGACCAACAATGACAATAGTGCCACCTGTTGGTAAAGCTGGGGAATACAGTATTTATCCCCCACAGACACTTATAAATTATACAAATTTTGAAAGTCCTGATTTTTAAACCATCAAATTATTTTAAACATGCTTAAAAACCATCTTCAGTCAAATAAAACTGTTGCAGCCAGAAAAGTCTCTCCCTTTTGTGTTAAAACTTAAAAAGCTGATGCCTTCAGGAACGACCAGCAGCAGAACATCTCTGCACAGTGATTTGGCAAATAAAGAAGCTTCTTAGAGGCAAACCTCGCCAGCAAGGTATTTATGAGCATCTACATGAAGATGCCAACTGTAAACTCAGCTTTGTTCCATAAAAAGTAAAGGCAGTGTCCCAAGCTGCATTTGAGAATTTCAGGCCACTTCACGCCTCACAAGCTTTTCTGCAGAAGCTTGTTCACGGGTGAACTCCACCTGGCCTGATGTTCATGTGTGCCCGCAGACGATGTCTCTGAGTCCTCATAGAAAAAGGTTGACTTTAGCAGGCACCAGTTTGCACCCAGTACTTGAGAAGTGTTGTCCATCCTGTGGTGTGTAAGTCACAGCGCCCCCTACTGCCGCTGCCACGTCTCTGCGCTGGCACTCGCCGCGTTGGCACAGCTCCCGCTGTGCACAGCGTTCCACGTGGCGCCGACGCAAGGGCAGGAAGGGCACGTAATGAGCTATTAGCTTTTCAGAGATTATTTTGGATTGGTAGAATCCACCTGGAGAGCAAAGTTGGTTCACAAGTTATTAATATTTGCATTCTTGCATCTACATACTATCTGCTATGTATCTTCAATCTTTTCCATCTTATCAGTCCTGCTAACCATATAGAAGCACTTTGTAGTTCCACAATTACAGACTGTAGTCCATCTGTTTATTTGCATACTTTGTTATCTCCATTTTATCCTGTTCTTTAAAGGTCAGGACCCTCACAGGACCACCACAGAACAGGTATTATTAAGGTGGGGGATCATTCTCAGCACTGCAGTAACACTGACATGGTGGTTGTGTATTAGTGCATGTTGCACAGGTACAAGTGGACCAGACGCAGCAGTGCAGCTGGAGTTTAACACAGTGTATTCACTCATTCACACATGCTGTCTCTCTGTTAGTCTGCAGTGGTGCCTGCTCTTGGTGGTCCTGTGAGGGCCCTGATCATTAATAAACATGGTAAAATGGGCCCTACAAAGTTAAACAGCTTACAAAGAGAAACAGACGTACTACAGTCTGTGATTGTAAAATTACAAAGTGCCCCTATAAGCTAAGTGGAGCTGATAAAATGGAATGAATGTAGATAAAAAATGGTGATGATAATGTTATGGCTAATCTGTGTATATTAGGTTATATAAAAATACAGAAAACACAAACGCAGGTGAGCACATGACTGCTTCTCTGAATTGATTGTGAAGGGAAATTAGGGAGCCTGATAAACTGGTTAAGTTACCATGACACAACCGTAATCCTATCATACTCTTCTATCAATCTCGCGTAAAGTCAATGATCAAATGTATCAAAATATTAATAATGCAAATTGTTACCCTTAAATAAAGAGTTTGTGTAAATTTCAGTTAGGACTGAATTAGGACAGAAACTACTACATAGCAACAGTTCCTAAGACGATTTTCCTATCCATTAACGCCACATAGGAAAACAAAATAACACAAAAATTCTAACTAGGGAATTTTCATTTTATCACATCATATTTTTATTTAGACTTTTTTTTTAAATATAGCTGTCTGGATACCTAACTTACAATGAACATTATTACATGTTACCTTTTAGCTGTACGTCTATGACCAGCTGCTTTACCTTAGGCATGACAGCTGATTGTTGATTTGGATCAAGTAGATTTGCTGACTTTAGATAAATAAATTGGAGTAAACTTTGTCAGACAGACAGATCTTTCTTGTAGATCAGTCATGGAAAATGAGAACCTAAAATGTGACTACTGTGCACGCTCACATTATGATAATGAGGCCAAACTGTATATACTGGGCAGCCCTGTATATACACTGCTTCTGGATCTGTGCTCAGGTATATTCCATTAATAAGCTATAATCATTGCTTATTCTTCAGATCAGGCTACCATACAAGACTATCTGCATTCTCAGCATTCATGTACATTAGCAGTAGACTTGAAAGCATGTGTGAGCAGAGAATGACACTTACTATTCTTATTGCTGTACACAGCGTCTGCAATAGCCTCCTCCAGTTCCTCTGCCTGGATCTCCTCTCTTTCTCGTCCTGCCTGTCGACTCTCAAGAGCCACTCTGTTAATGACCTCTTGACCTGCAGTGCTATGGCAAAAGAATATCATATAAGTAAAGCAAGGTCCATGAAGACAGATAGAAAATAATAACACTTATCTGAATGGCAGTGTTCTTACAGCCACATGACACCTGCAGACCTGCCAACCTTGGAAAAATATTTTGCGCAGCACAACAGCGTAATGCTGCTACGCTAATTTGCATTTGTGCTTATTATGGTATGTGGGCAACGGAGGCACAAAGGCACACAAGTATTGCCATGGTGTTAGCGTTTCTGGCCAAAAGGGATAATTATTAGAGGGAAGGTGGAGAATGGCAGGAGGATTCTATGCACTCTTTCATTTTTGATAGATAGATAGATAGATATAGATATAGATATGGATATAGATAGATATATATTAGGGCTGTGTATCGGCAAGCACCTGGCGATACAATACGTACCGTGATACGGCGGTCACGATTCAATATATTGCGATATGTTGCGATACTGCAAGCAAAGTGATATATTGCTAGTGATATATTGTTTTTTCAAATATTACTATTAAAACACACCACTATATGAACAGGTTTGCCTATGCTTACGCCCTTGTGCTGCTTGTTAATGTTGAAGTGGAGCTGAAAATGGATTACAACACTGCCATCTAGTGGTCAGAGGTTTAAATACAACACACAATGATTCACTGTCTGCCAGGAATCTGTGTATCGATACTGTGTTTTTGAGATACAGTATCACGAAACATAATATCCTGATATTCGATATTTTCTTACATCCTAATATAAAATATATACAATTAAATACATTTCTTTAAAAATCCACTGCAAGAAATAAAATATATGGTTTGTCATGGTCTCATAACATGTGAAAGCAGCAACAGCTGACCTGCTTTCATACTACTTGGCTGCAAAAATAATTATTTATACAGTATGAAATGACAATCAGTGACACGCAGACAATATAACTTAAGTTGTCAACTTTAAAAGCCTGCTGAATAAGCAAGCTAGTTGGCAAATTATGTAATGTTGGCCTAAGTTTCTTGAAGTTTCCCAAACTTTACTTATTTTAATATTCTTCCACATTCACCACAGCCCATTTACCACGCAAAGTTAAAAGCACAGCCCTTCCATGTGGAATTAAGAGGGGAGGAAAAGGGATGAGACCTATTTCTTATGAGTGTTTACCTGAAGTCTCTTATGATGACTGACATTTTGCATTTGCCACCCCTGCCTGATATTTTTACTATTATTGGTCTCTCTCCCTCGCTCTCTCTCTCTCTCTTCTTTTTTTTTTTTTTTTTTGGTTATCCCAAATTCCAACTGTCATAAACCTAGCAAGGTGAAATGGCACCACAACTGACATTAAGCAGCCTTCATGACACTGACGCAAGTTGGAATAAACTTTACATCCTGTCACTCATAAAACAAAAACATGTCTAAAACACCAACTTTATGGGAAACGGTAAAAACATTTTTTAATTTAAATCCAATTCCTGAGATTTAATTATAGGCAATTCCGGATCATTTCTATTGGCCCATTCATCATTACAATAAAAAAGATAACAGGCAACAAGCATGTTGTTCAAATGTAATTCTGCAGGTAAGCACCCTGTTTTATAATGAACCTTTAATCTGACTACTGTCTTTTAATTTGTAAAGGAACTGTACTGGAATACAGTCACATTTTATGCATCCTGATTACATAATGTTGTTCCATGTATTCCACTACTACCCAACCCTGACAGAGAAGACATGTTTATGTAGGTTTATGTCAGGTTTATGTCAAGTTTATGTCACCAATAAAATTTGTTCACTGATGAAACATCTTCCCTGTCATGGTTGGGTAGTAACAGAATACATGGAAAAGCATTACCCCCCCAATCCTGACAGAGAAGACATGTTTATGTAGGTTCATATCAGTGGTCATGAAAGGATTATGTAGGTGTCGTGTAGCCTTATGAAAGCTGCCTTCAGTACAGTGTCAACAATAAAATTTCTTTACTAAAGTAACATCTTTTCTCGGCTCCAAAAACCTACACGTATACTTATTTCCTGATGCTACCAGTCACTGTAACGTTTTTATATAAGATGTATCACAAGGCTAACTTTTGAACATACAAGAACAGAGATCTCACTAAAGTCAAATAAATCTTACTAAGATGCTCTGTCTTGGGAATCCATCAAGGATGTGCACTCAGTCAGACCTACCTTATAAAGATGTAGATGGCCTTCCGGTAGTTAGTCTGAAAAACAACATGTGAAGGCCCAAGGAATGGTTCTAATACGTCAATCACTCCAGGGGGCATCTTCTCCATCTCATCGAAGATAAAGATCGAGCGAGCACAGGCTGTAAGGTTACCCTGAACCCAGCTCTTTAGATTTGACTGTGTTGAAGAAAGAAAGGAATATGAGTGCTGTAGACTGAGTACACTGAACTTTAAAGGTTAAAAAAGAACATAGAACATCATGCTAACCGGTACTCATAAGTATTAGTGCTGAGAAGTATTATAGAAGCAAACATCATTAAAAAAATGCAATACCCTGTATCGTTTCACCCGGTCAGCTATGGGAAAGTGCAGTGTGGGGACATACTGATGGATGTAAGGGCTTCCCATAGCTGTTCCATATAGGTGGCGTCCCAGCATCGTGCTGACCATACTCTTACCAGTCCCTGAGCCGCCGTGGAAGGACAGCACCAATGGTCTATCTGGACTTTCTTTCTTTAGGAAACTAGCCACCGACTCAGACACAATATCCTGGGCCAGATGCTGTCCATATAAATTTTTATAAAGGTCCCACTCCAACCCTGTGTGCAAGAAGAAATGCAATAGAACGAAGACAATATTACTGTTATGAAGCTCTCAGTTCCAACATACTCAGACTCTACATCCACAAATCCAAACAAAACTGAGTTTTGGTTTCTTGTTCATTTTACCGTTTGTATTCTGTTGACATAATTAAAGATGAGCATGTAAATAAATTCATTTGGAGTGTTTGGATGAAAATGCTTCATTCTAGAAAAACCTACTGAGTGACAGGAACCAGATGTCCATAGAGGTTAATACAACTATAAGTTACATAATGCCTATATGACTGCTCACAGAAAGTTATTTCACAAATTGGTTATAAATAGACGGCTTAATATCGGAGACAAAAGAGTCCCCTCAAAATAGATTAGCTGCTTTTATCACCACATGATTAAGATAGTACAATAAAAAAAAACACTGAGGGGAAATTTAACATAATAACACAGAGCTTTGAAATACCAATCAGACCCAAACCATACCTCCATGTGTTGTGACATCACAACCACAACTTACTGACAGTCTGGCATAGAGATCGACCGATATATCGGGCTGATAGTTTGGCAGTCCTGTGTTATTGGTGCGGTGGAACGTGCTGCTGTCGCATGTGAAGAACCCCAGGCCTAAACCTTTTGGGACTGTTTAGCCAAACAAGTGAAAATGAATAATTTATAGCAAACAATGACGTTTTTAATGAGGCGGTTACGTGTGTCTAGTTCCACTGTAGACGTGAACCAGAGCAGATGCTTTACTGGTTAGCTCCGGGGTTAAAGCTAACTGCTCTACTGTAATACACACATTAACACGTTATTGTTACACAGCGAGTCTCTCCGGAGCAGCCAGAGCTTCCCAGATATTACTCAGCTTCCAACACTCGAGCTAAACGTAACTAAAGAAAGAGTAAAGAGAGTCATTACAGCATATCAGCGTCTCTCTGTGTTTTTCCTCATGCGTCGCGTGCACTGTTTCGCTTTCTCTCTCTCTGAGTGCCTCATCCTCCTTAAAGAACCACAATTTTACCACAGCGCGATAAAAACCCGAGCGTGAAGTGAGGCTCTCTCCGTAACTGCAGTAAACATGTCGGCTGTGTGGAATATTATTCAATGCACTTCTTAATAACTTTTTGGGTATGAACAGATGCCTGTTACATTCTTTCAGCAGTAATATGGTCATACTGTATTTTTGGGGGGCAGATAAAAATATTTTGTTTTTTTCTTGTTAAGTCAGTCTTCATTAAATTATGTTAAGGTTAAAAATGTTGTGCACCTGCTTGTTATTAATAGTGTGACATTTTAGCAGCAAATAAAGCACAAAACTTCTAAATATCACCTCACCTCGGCTATAGAAAAACCTATATCGGTCGATCTCTAGTCTGGCACTACTACAAGCTTCAAGGCAGGAAAGGTGGTTGTTTTTAAGTCAAAGTCAAAAAAAGGGCTATATTTGTGTTGCAGGTATGGCCACCCATAGTTCCTATCACCACCACAGTGAGGAAACCTGAGTCTTTAAGTTTCTTTACAATCAACCATTTTACATAAACGACTGAATTATGCAAAATAGTGATAACATGACAGAATGGTTCAGACAATGTCAAAAGCATCACCTTTTGACAACGTTGTAGCAACATTGTAAGAAAGATACGTTGTGTGTTTGCTGGGTAAACGTGTAAGTGTCTGATTCTAACTGCTGTACAGTTTAAGGTGGAACGGAAAGTCAAGTTTTTATTGCGAATAAATAAGAAACAGCCTCAGTCTTATCTGACCCAGCTAGCAGCTGTCTCTGGATTTTATTATTGTTCATTATTTTTCATGATAACACGTAATCCACATGTAATCCACCTTAAATCTAGAGTGACTGACTGCATGTAAACAACCAGACAGAGAACGTTATCAGGGAAATTGGGAAATGTCAATGGCTCTTAGCAACGTTAGCAAGCTAGCTAATAATACAGATATCTATTACATCTTTCTAACTACTAACTCTGGCTGGTAAAAGGAAAAGGCAGGAAACAAACTCATACATGGACTAGGAGGTAAAATATCCTCTTTTTAAGATTAACTGTACACTCAAATCCTAGTGAGGTGCCTGTTTAGTTAGCATTTAGCTAATGTTACCTGTCTCAGCTAGCCTAGTGCTAAAATAAAGACTTCATGGATCTTACTTTGTATGTTTGGCTTGAAGTCGCAGTCACAGCTGTCAGATATCGTGCAGTATATCGTTTTCATCTCAAAACCACTGACTGTGGATAAACAGTAAAACAGAAAGAGTGTATAGATCATAGCTGCTCCTGTAGACCACAGCTCCATGGTGAGTTGGAGGGTGAAGCAGGTCCAGCGGCTGCTTGATTCATCCACAAGGGGCGTCAGTTCAGTTCCTTCACGTTAAACAAGTAAATAAATGCTTTCCTCGTATGTTAAGTCGAGATGAGCAAGAACAAGACCCCAGCTGGGTCAGTCACTGTAAACGTAACGGTCAGTGTTTCTGCCGTAACCAGCCTCTGGTTCTCTTCAGTGGTGTACAGGCTACACGTTGGCACTTCAGCTACAAAGTCTGAGATAAGTGGATTGATAAAGTCTCAGAGTAATCTGGAAATCAGGGCGGACCAGGCATAAAAAGTGCTATTAAACTGCCCTAATTTATTGATTAAATATTTTGTATATAATTAAATAGCCCTAATAATGTATTTGGATATAATCTAGCCATATTTATCCATTAACTAGAAAATATTAAATGGCACATGTATTTTTTCCATATTTGTGTGGTTTTATGTACCAGTTTATTTTATGTAACTATTTTCCAGCCTCTCATTTTCCTTAATTTAACTGTCTTTGTAAATCACCTCAGGTCTGAGTGGCTGCCTTGTTTTGTTCCTTCCTTAAAAAGTATTCAGGGCTGAAACAAATAGAGGTCTCTGCAGTACTGTGTACATCTCAAGTGGGTGTATGTAACTGTGCTATAATAACAGTATGGGAGTGTAAAAGTATCGGAGTTTAACCATCCAATCAAGGTAAAGGTTAAGGTTGGGGTTAAGGTTAGGATTAGGTTTAAGGTTACTAAAAAAAAGACAAAAAAAACCCACTTCTGTAGTGGACTGAAACACTTCTTATAACTTCAGTTGTAATGGGCGGGGCTAAAGGAAAACAATATATAAAAAATGTAAATTGGAAAATAAAAAGTTAGTAAGTTATATACAATCATTGGTCACATCGTAGGGTACACCTACCTTGTATTTAGTAAGTAAGTAAGTAATCTTTATTTATTTAGCACTTTTCAAAGGCCAGGCTACAAAGTGCTTCACAATAATATAAGGATTACATAGAAAAGTAATAAAAAATAATAAAACATATAGCATAAAAAAAAATAAAGACATACATACACATTACACATATAAACTGTATTTTAAATTTCCTTTTAAAAAAAGCTAGTGAATAAAGGTGAACCTTCAGGTGTTTCTTAAAAGAGAATGTGAACTGTGAGAGTCTGACTTCGATGGGGAGACTGTTCCATAGTTTAGGAGCACAGACAGCAAAGGCTTCAGTCTAGCTATTGACACTCTTTGCCATTTTATCAGCTCCACTGACCATATAGATGCACTCTGTGGTTCTACAAGTATAGACTGTAGTCTATCTGTTTCTCTGCATACTGTATTATCCCACTTTTGCCTTGTTTATCAAAGGTCAGGACCACCACAAAGCTGGTATTATTTGGGTAGGGAGCATTCTCAGTACTAAAGTCATACTGACATGATGCTTGTATGTTAGTGTGACGCTGGTGTGAGTGGATCAGACACAGCAGTGCTGCTGGAGTGTTTAAAGCTGTTTTGGAGCAATTAGCTATCCTTTGTTGATCATCTTTTCCACTCATACCAGCACAACACACACTGACACACCACCAGCACACCAGTGTCACTGCAGTGCTGAAAAAGCACCATTCAGATATAACCTGCTTTATGGTGGTCCTGTGAGGGTCCTGACTGTTAAAGAACAGGGGGTAATGCAGTATACAGTGAAAAAGATGGACTACAGTAATTGTAGAACTACAAAGTGCTCCTATAGGGTAAGTGGAGCTGATTAAATGGATCATGAGTATAGTAACAAGACAGGTGTACTTAATAAAGTGTGTGTAAATATAAAATATATTTGTTCTATATTTATTTATTGGGTGAGGATGTGGGTTTAAGGTAATTTTCTTTTAGACCAAATTAAAAAAGTATTTCTTTCAGGCCAGTTTTATATGTTATGGCTTTATTTTGTATCACAAACAAATAAAATAAATAACAAGCTGTAGCTTAGTTTTCATATATGGACTATTTGGACTGGACTGTGAATGACACATTTTAAAACATTACATTCTACATAAAAGTGAAGGAAATTTGGTGTCATCAAAATTAGCTATTAGCTGTGGAGTAAACATTTATTATATACAGTAAACAAAAGTATACAAAGAGACGTCAATGTGAGCTTAGAACTGGTTTAATCAGAGAAGACGGGGGGAAAAGCTGAGATATCATAAGACATAAGTCAATAGAAAATAATACATAATTAATAAAACCATGAGTGTAATTCATTAAGACATTTATAACAGAGCAATGGTCGATGATTTAATAGAAATAAACCAACATAATGTTAATCGCACTTAAAAATACAAATTTGAATAGGATTTGGTATCTACATTATTTACATAACTGTATAAACATAAAAAACCAAATAACTTATAACCTCGTTCAGTCACACTTCATTGCATAATGCTTCCCTCATCTGATCTCTGCTCATCAGTCATTGTGCTGGCTGAGGTGGCTCCAGTCTGTTGGAGAGGGCTGTTAGCACTTTGTCAAACTTCTCATAACGCTCCTCCCTGCTCTCCTCCACCCCACGGCTCCCCCACAGGAGACGCATCTGAAACTCTGTGAGGAAAATTTCGAGAAGATCTGGCTGCTCCTGGAAACCTGTAGGTGATAAAAAAGAACCAACAATAAATGTACCATTCAATGCTCAAGATGCCAAATATTCAGTCATATCAACACTTCATAAAGAACTTCATATTAGTTTTTACACTATTTAAAAACAACTGTCCTTCACATTGTGTGAACATTTCATAATGAATGGAAAAACAGAAATGGTTCAAAATGACTTGGAATAAAATCTTGTTACATTAAAGAAGAAATATGTCATATGTTTGGTTTTGAACATTCAAAAATGACCTAAAATTAATAACCGAATGTGAAGAAATTATGCTTTAATGGTATGTCAAAAACATCACTGCATCTTATTGCAGAGATATCTACTGAGGCTAGCAGGCTAACTGAAAAAGAAAGTGACAAAATAAGAATAAACATGGGTTCTTTCTACGGTGGGAGATACTCTTGGTGAGTAAAGGTTTGATACTGAATTTGCAACAAATCAAGTGATGAAGGGAGGAGTGAAGAGGGACTAGCACCATCTTACATATTGCTCCTTTAATGTACATCCATCTATTCATCCATCCATCATCTTTTGTACATAAAGTTCTAAATATTTATCATTTCAGGTTTTATTAAGACAGTGACAATATGCTGTTATGTACTTCACATACTGAAATACCGCTTACCCTCTAGTTTTGCCTTTGCATTAGAACAAAACATCTCCCCGTGGCACGCAATGCTACGTGCTGCATCTAAATGTCCCAGCACACAGTCCATCCCAGAGTCCAGACTCTCCCATGACTCTGATCCTTCAAGGCTGACTGCACTCTTCTCAAGCAGGAGCAGCACAGGGAGCACGTGTGGGACTGTTGTCTCTGAGGGATCGCACATCTCTTCAAGAGAAACATTGAGACGAGTGATCAAAGTTAAATTTACTGTTATACATGTCTTTAGCTATGGCTATATTTCAAAGGGTGGCAGAATACCTTTTCCATCGTTCAGTCTCTTCAGAGAGGGCCTCAGCGTTTTCTCATACAGGACTGCACTCTCTGTGTGTTTCTGCCGTAAAACTGTCCACGTGTCCTCCAACCGTGAAATCTAGAGAACAGTCAGTGGAGTATGTAAATGTTAATGTGGAAGTTATATAAAATTATTTATTGCATATCGTCGCTGTCCAATGAAAAATAAGTATCTTCAAAATGGCAACTTTACAGGAGAGAACAAAACCTACTTTACTTTCAATGTACGTCAATGGAACCAGAATTTTTTCCAAGCTGTTTTGAAGCACTTCTATTGGTCCATTCATCATAAAACTTTCACACAATGTAAACAATCCATTGGCGTGCTCATATAATATATAATTGGAGGAAAACTCCAAATGTTTTTTATTGGACAGCAATGATATTGAATCTATAAAATGAGTCACCTGAAGATGTTTCCATATAAAAGAAACCAAAAAGAAACTTTATTTTTGGAAGTGTATTAGCCCTCATTCATTGATGTATTCTTCTATTGACAGTTATGACATTTCTTTAACAGCACTGTCTTGCTTTGCCTTTCCTCTGTCTGTCAGTGTGTCTGTTGTCACTCTTCTGTCATGTCATTGATCCATGTGCTTATGTTTGTTTTGGCTGTTTGCTCCTCCTTGTCTCCGCCCTATTTTTACGCCCCTTACTTGCTCTTACTTCA
This sequence comes from Megaleporinus macrocephalus, assembly GCA_021613375.1. Taxonomy (NCBI): domain Eukaryota; kingdom Metazoa; phylum Chordata; class Actinopteri; order Characiformes; family Anostomidae; genus Megaleporinus; species Megaleporinus macrocephalus. The sequence continues at coordinate 13,132,395 of CM038725.1, read as the reverse complement.
TGTCTTCTCCCTGTTCCAGGTATTCTCTGAGGTCCTCTTGTTTGCTCCCTGTGTTTGTCTGATGTTGTTGATGTGATGGTGCTCTGTTTTTGTTAAAGTACGTTAAAGAACGTCTGTCTTGTTACACTGTGGACTTCAATAAAAAAATATTTGTGCGTGGATCCACCGCCTTCGCCTACCTTAACCTTACAAGTACATTACACTGGTCACAGTGCTGCACTGACTTTGGCATTATTCCCAAAGTAGACCTTCATCAGATGTTTTCGCAAAGAAAAATGGCAAGATCTAAACAGCATTTTAAAATATATGTATGTAAAGTATATATAAACATAGAACAAAAAACTAAACTTTTAAAACTATTTAGTGTGTCTACCCTTCAATACAGCTTCCAAAAGTTTTTGAGAACGTTTATCACAGCTCAAAGATGGACAGATGGAAGGATTGTTTCAGATCTGAAGCAAGAGGGGAGCTTGATATTCCTCTCTCTATAAGACAAAAGCTCTAAGTTTAGTTTTTTTCTATTGTTTTGTTTCTGTTGCATGTTCAGTTTTCTCTGTATCTAAGTATTTTGGAAATTCATCATTTTTACTTATTTATAAACCCAATTCCAAAAAAGTTGGGACCTTATGTGAAATGCCAATAAACACAAAAAAACAATTATTAAATTCTGTATAAATCTAAAAACACCAACAGACAGCAGAACTGTTCACCTCTGTGTAGTTATACAGTTATATATTCTTTAGCTGTGTGACCATTCAGGGTCATATTCCTCATGCACCATAATGCACCACAGATTTTCAGGAGGTCAGTCTAGCACCCCACATTCTCTGATTACGCAGCAATGATGTTGCAACACGTGCAGTTGTCATGTTGCAATAAGTGTGGACAAAATGCAGAAACGACAAAAAATGTAATGTGTAGATATGGTTCAGTGTTAGTCCAGCTCCCACAGACGTGCAAGCCCAACCAATATATTGACAGACTCTGGCTCGGATTTTGAACTTTGCACTGGTAGAATCTGGATGGTATTTTACTTCTTTGGTCTGGAGGACACAATGTCCATTATATCCATTATTTCCATCTGAGACGTTTACGCCACCACAATACATTATGCGTTTCAGATTAGCTTGAGAAGTCAGTGCCATGGATGTTATCATATGGCTACTGCTGCCTTTGTGGTTTATTGACGAAGGTTTGTCAATGTATTCCTGAGGCCATGTAGTGATATCAATCATAGGAACATGCCGGATGCTGGTTTTATTTTGGTAGCATCTGAAGGATCATAGGTCATGGGCATTCAGACTTTTGACCGTGTTTAACTCACTCCTTTGCAAACACTTGTTGAGCATTCTTCTTCAACAGTTGAACTCTCTGCTGATTTTCCAGACCCAAGCATGATTACATTATTTATTGTGACAAAATAGTCACAATATAAAGTTTTATATAAAGTTTGAAATTTGTTTTGGGCATCAACTGTGGAATAAGCTAAAAATGTAAATTATTAAATATTTTGTCTCTGTATTGCTTTTATAAAAGAAAAAGTACTCTAATACTTCATACTACAAACTGTTCCAGTTTCATTGAAACAGGTTACTTAAAAGCCATTAACATCAGAAATTAGATAAACAATGGGTGAGCTCTATATGGTTTGAGCCTACTGTTGTTTTGATTGGACTGTTTTGTACCTGGGGAAGTTCCAAGACTTTCATTACTGCAGTGAAGCCAAACATGTTGCCCAAGTTATTCTTCAACTCGGAGGCCAGTGAGATAGTTCTGTGCAGTAGAGCTCCTCTTTCCTCCACACTGCCTGTGCAACCCAGCAGCTCCACCGCCAGCATGATGGACATGGTGTGGAACCTGGCTTGAGCAAAGGAGATCCATTAGCTCCTATTCAGTTGTAAAGAAAAGGTCTTAGTCAGTGTTTGACAGCAGTAACAGCAGGAAAATGTTATTCATTAATGAATGCGCGTGAGGACACCTTTCCAGTAGGTCTTGTCGGAGATAGTGACCATGTGGAAGTGTAAGCAGCTCCATTCCTGAACTCACTCCCATTCCTCTTGTTCTGTCATCGGGCATGTCTAATATTCGAGCAACCTGCAGATTAAAGATTGTTTGTTACATATTTTTCACTAAGGCTGGTAAATGTTACAATGAAATTAATTTTAATTTCTGTTTCATTGCTGTCGTAACAAGTTTTCATATGGGTGTAGATGCAGCTAAAAAAGTTCTTTTAGGGTGGTCAAAAAGGCAGAACGTGTCAGATTACCCAGTAATATAATTAGGAGCTAACAAAGAAATCAACCAATCACGTTTTGACTTTCAATGGGTGAAACCTACTTTAAGAAAGTACATGTCTCCTGACTGCATATATGAATGGCAGCTCTAAGCCATGGCTCTTTACTGAAAAAATAAATGTAAAACTGATAGACAACTTAATATGTATTTAAATGTATCAAATAACCATAGAATGTCTTTAAAAAGCTTAAAATATTCTCTTTAATCTAAAATAGCCTGAAAACATTCATGTGAATTGTTGTCAGTCATCATACTACTAGAATCCCATAGAGGTTTTATGGGAACTGATAAATTGTTTGTTGTTTTGTTGTGTAACAACATGAACAGACATATATTAATGGGTCAAGTTTGATTGGGTTTTATATATATATATATATATATATATATATATATATATATATATATATATATATATATATATATATATATATATAAAAGCCGCTGTTTACATTGTCAGAAAAAAACATGATGAATGGACCAATAGAAATGCTTCAAAATAACTAGGTAAAAATTCTGGTTCCATTGACTTCCATTAAAAGTAAAGCAAGTTTTTGGTATCTCCTGTAAACTTGCATTTTTGGAGATGCTTGTTTTTTATTGGACAGCACAACACACACACACACACACACACACACACACACACACACACACACACACACACACACACACATATATATATATATATATACAGTATATATATATATACACATAGATAGTAGGCCTAGATCCATTAATAATGATATAAAAGGTAAAGTAAAGGCAGTACGTAAAATTCCACTGATGGTGATGAAAAGTCCTACCATGCAGTCGACTTTGGTAATGTGCATAGCCATTGTTTTTGTATCAGCGTCTGTAAGCAGCTCCTTAACTCTCCTCAGAACTCTTGTCTCTAGTGGTTTATTTTCTGCGGGGAGCAGGGCTGACTGGTACAAGCTGGGGCTGAAACTGGAGGCTGTTTCAACGACAAGAGGCATTAAGTAATCCTCATTGTCCTCCTCCATGAAAACAGTCACAGTCTGCTCCTCTTGTCCACTGTGCTTTGTATGACCAGAGTTGGGAGGCGAGATGGCTGGACTGGACTCCAGGTTGATGGACTCTCTAGTAGGGCTTTGACAGGTCCTTGTCATGCTAGGCCAGATGTCGGCTGTAGGCTCCAGATAGATGACAGCGCTTTCAGCAGGGGAGGTGCAAAGGTGTGTCTCGATAGGTTTTTCCAGGACAGGTGATGAAGGGACTACAACAAACTTCCTGTTGCGTGATGGACTTCTTCTCTGTCTGTACACTACACATACACAGACAGAACAGACTTTACAGTTCAAATGTTCATCCTATGCAAGATAACGCAAAAAGAAAGCATTTTCACTCAAGGTCTCGCACTCCCAGACTGTACCTGTACTAAAATTGGGTTTATATTATTAAAAACTCTGATTCCAAACTTTTGAATGGTAATTTCTGGAACATTAGTGGACAGTGTAACACAGTGTAGTCTAGATAACAGCACTTACATGTGTTTATTGGTGTTGGGGATGATGTGACCACAACACGCTGTTCCAGGTTTCCAGCAAAGCTCTTGACTGCCTCCCTGTGGTCAAAGAGTGAAAATGAAACTAAAGAATCACTCAAACCATATTTGTCTTTTCTCAGAAACATTTATCTTACAGCAATACATAGGCTAACTGAGTAAACGATCCAATAGAAACTACAACGACATTTAGTATTAGAAATGGAAAAATGTCAATTAACTTGTTCCGATTGGTCTAAAATGATGAAACCTTATAAACATTTTTACTTTGAAACAGAGAATCTAACAATAATTTCAAGTCCAGTAAGACAAAAATATAGAATTTAGAGAAATTTTAAAATGCATACAGAACTAAATGATTAAAATGTAAACAAAGTCATGACAAATGATTAAGAAGTAAACAAAGAAGTAAATCTTCAGAGTTCTCTGATGTGAAATGATGCTGGGCACAGTGAAGGTGATACCATCCAGGCATTTGAAGAGTTAAACGCCTCTAAAAGCTTCCTCATTAAATTGAATACACTGCCTGAAGACATTATTGTAATATATATATATATATATATATATATATATATATATATATATATATATATATATATATATATATATATATATATTACATTTGTTATATATATATAACAAATGTATATTTGTTTAGCTTTACCTCGCTTTTGCTATAAACTATTTTACTATCAACTTATTATACATATATAAACACTCAGACTCTGGTAGTTTTAGATAGTAAATAAATGTATGATATCTGATTCCTGTCCCCACCATGGCAAGAAATCTAAGTTTGCAAGTTTCTTTATGAATTTCACATCAGTCCACTCTGAATGACTTTGTTTACATCCAAAATTGACACTGTGGAAGAATTCCCTCATAATACATTCAGTGAGCCATACAAGCCTCAGATTTGTTCCTGAGCAGTCTTAGAGAACATGTAGAGTTTTGTAAGTTTGGTAAGTTTTCCTCACCTCTCAGGGTTTATTAGCTGTATTGCCAGAGCCTCGGTCGCTGCTCTGCTTTCTCTTTCCTTCAGGCTTCCCTTCCTGTGTGTGGGTGAGGTGACTGGAGTTCCCTGCAGGCTAGCCTGGCCAAACATTGTCTCTAGATAACGCAGCGGTAGAGTTCTGTTTACTGGGGAGTAGACATGCGCCCCACTCTGCTTGGTTAAAGCCGTCTGACTGCCCACATAGAAATGTACCAAGGCCTGAATGGAGTCGAACGTTTCTCCCTCGAGAATGTATTGCATTCGTGTGTACGTGTCGCTGGACCGCAGCAGAACTTTGCTGATTAAGAAGTGGAGTGGCTTCTGATTCCAACGGCCGGTCAAGACATAATCTCCCAAATTGGTAAGAGAGTCGCGAATCAGGAAATCTCCATCTTCGAGCACCAGAGACTCTGCTACCTGCAGTGTGGGAAAACGAGACTTAATATAGTTCCTCAGGAATAATTACATTCCAGCACTGCAGGAGGGAACACTGCTGCATGCACATTATGCTTATTCTTAGACAAAATTACTCAATGCATCCCTGGAGGACTTGTTTAAACTCTAGTTTCTGGAAAACTATACAGAGATCCTTTGTGTTTATCGTTTTCATTTATTATAGGACCAGTGAATTAATCTCATTATTGAATTACATTTTAAAGAGCCAATACTAAAGTACTAAGCCACTCAAGGCCGTGTGTTACTGTGATTTAATAATGAATATATCCCATTGCACTGTTTAATGAAAAAACCTTTACTTCATAAGTAATTGGTATTTGGTCACCAAATTACCACCATGAGTGTTAAATAGCACCAGTACAACAGCGTCCCTCTCCCCACACTTCCCGCACGATGTATGAAAGGTCTTACTTTATCTATGCACTTGGTGGTCCATATACCAGTCAAAGATCATGCATTAATAGAACAAAGGTTGTTGAGGCGGTCATAGCATTGTGTATCTTACAACAGCTTTGAATGCAGTTCAGCCAATCAGATATACACTACTGCTCAAAAGTTTGGGATCACAGTGAAATGTTCTTGTTTTTAATGGAGTATCTTCTTCCTTAACACAACAATGGACTGACGGGTCTCTAAAGAAAGTTGTTTCTTTCTGGTCATTTTGAGTCGGTTAGCAAGCCATCAACTGCTGATGCTTCAGATATTAAACTAACCTAGAATGTTGTTCTCTCTTTTATACTCACTTATTAGTAGAATGTTTTTCAGCTGTGCTCACAATTGAGCAAGAGTGTCCTAACAACCAATTAGTCCAATAACATCCTTAACTTGGATTGGTGGTCGTACCAGGAGATTTAGACAGAGGACTGAGAATTGCTGATAATAGGACTATATGCAAAATAAGCCTCTATATAAAAATAAGCTTTAATACAAACATTTGTATTCTTTAAAAATCATCTGATACACTTAAATTAATTATGAAATGGACAATATTGTTTGTGAATTGCATGAAAATTGCATGAAATGAAATTCTAAAGTGATCCTAAACTTTTGAGCGGTAGTGTATGTATGGAAGCTATTTTGGAGCACTTCTATTGGTCCATTCATCATGAATTTTTCACACAATGTAAACAATCATTGGTGTAAATATATATTCTGCTTATTGGTGTCTTAATGTTTAATTTTAGCAGTTAGGTGCTTCAGTATATTACTTAAAATCTATAATATGATTATTTTCTGGAAATCTTTTAACATTTACAGCACTGTATAAGTTTCCCTCTGGAGTCATTTTAAAGGTTAAACAGAACAAACAGTCCAATCCAAATATGCCATGACAGGTTATTGTAGCTTTGAGAAGCTCAGATTTATTCATTTTACTACTCAAAATACATCTGATAGAATGAGATCAATACTGGAAAATATTGTGATATTGAATTTAGTCAATACTGGTCAGCACTACCAAATATTCTGTAACTTCTATGAAACTATTAGGTAAGTCATGGAGTTGTGTGAATGATAAACGGAAATGTGGACCCACATACAGGCCTTCAGGGTTTAGGGGGTAAACCCACAGCACGGTCGTTTTACTTGTTTCAGCACCAATTTACTTATACTGCAGACCGTCTAACTGATCTAACTGCAATCTACTCACCTCCCAAGGTATACGGCCATGATACCAGCCGTGGCTTTGAATGTTACTGCTGCTGAGTTTCAGCTCTTCCTCCAGTTCTTTCCGCAACTTCTCTGACGGAGTGTCCAACAGGCACGTCTCTTTCGAAAACTTCCAAAAGAAAAGAAAACAAGGATCCTGTCTTGAAATCATTGAGATCATTCCTCCGTAAGAGGCCAAGAAATCTCTATTTGTTCCTGCTCTCCAAAACAAGTCTGCCCTTCTCAACTGGACAGTCTCCTGCTCGTCCAGATTTGGGCAGTTGTTATGGTGACATCACTCCGTGTTACAATACTTAATTGGCCAATATATCACCGGAGCAATCGGTTAACCTCGACATCATTATAAGGGCTCACACAAGGACCACAGAAAAGAAGAATGCATGCGAACCCCATGCTCTAAACCCAAGATATGTGGATATTTATCAATGTTTATACGCGACTGTAAACTTGATTTGCGAGGATTTCGACTGTGGGAACATGTCTTGAAGGTTAATGAACTATTGTGCGTCAAGGCGTAGACAAAGGACAGTAAATGGAAGGAAGGCTGAAAACAATCAGTGCTCCTAAGATGAGGAACCCAAGCATAAAAGAAGCCAGTATCTGTCCAATTTTTTTCAGTTACGATAAAGTATACGCTCACATCGAGAGGGGTTGGTTGCCTATAGAAACCGAGCTGACTGCAGGCATTCTGAAGACACGGGCAGCGCTCCAAGCCCTTTTGTGTCACCCATCTTAATTCAATTAGAGCTGTACTGAGATTCCTCCCTGTGTCCAGCGCTCCGTGAAGGAATTCAAGTACAACAAACAGTGATAAAAAAATACAACAACACACTTAAAGCTTAAAACTTAAACCAATAAGCCAAACAGTTTCTCTTAGAAGGCTGAAAACTGAATCTCTTTTGAGGAACAAATACTGAATCCTAGTAGGAATCTGAATCTTTTGGAAAATCTATGAACAGAATCTCACAGAAGCCTAAATAGTCAATCATTTTAGGTCAAACGCTGAATATGACAATCTATACGCCCAAATACTGAAAATGTTATAAGACAAAAGACTGAATAAAACACTGAAGAAGTCATTACATGTCTCTCAAAGACTATAATGCTGTAGGACATTTCGAATGAAGGTATTTCTCAACTAAGCAGTTGTCTTAACCAACATCCTGTACTCAAGTATGCAGGGAATATTAGAGTACTGCTTAGGGGCCCAGTGGAAAGGAATTTAGCTTTTTTGAAGAAGTGTAAAAACATAGTTTTTGTAAAACCCAACTACTGAAGTTTTTTAGAAGCTTAATCTTTCAAAATTCCAAATGCTAAATCTTGTTAAAAGTTGAAAGTGTCTCTACAGAACCAAGAACTAATTTTTTACAAGTAAAAATAGAATCTTGGTAGATGTCCAAGAATTTAATCTTTTTAGAACCCTAAATACTGAATATTTTTGAACCCCAAGATCTTTTTACAAAAAAAAATCTTTTTATCAACCCATACACTGAATATTTTTTTGTTAGAAGATTAAATATAAAATTTTGAACCGAATCTTTATACATGCAAAAAACTCAATCTTTTTTTAGAGGACTGAAAACTGAATCTTTTTATCAACCCAAAAATACTAAATCTTTTTTAAATCCCAAATACTAAATCTTTTTATAGAGCCTGAACATTGCATGTTTTCAGGGGCTCGTATAATGAATGATTTTAAAATCCCAAATAATTAATCTTTTTTATGCTTGATTAGTAAACCTTTTTAGAACCCTAATCTTTTTTTAAAAAACATATTCTTTCTCACTCCAGCATTATTAACAGCAGTAAAAAAAAACAAAACAGAAAATGACTCACCATCACATATTCACCTCTGTTTTCCATGGAATCCAAAGGTCTAGGAATAGAAGAAAAGCAACGTCAGAGTATAATCTATGTAGCATTACATGTCACATGTTGTAGTACAGTAAAAAGTTCTCATAGTAAACACACACATGCTGTCTGAATGTGCTGTATACTGTGTTTATGTGTGCATGCCAGGTGGCTGCAGGACAGGAAATTGTCAGAGGGACAGACTGTGCTGCTCTTTCCCATGACCACTCGGATTCACAGTGCATCAGGGGGCGGCGTTACACAACTCGGCACATTTATAGTTTGGCCCAGTAATGTTAGACACACATACATGTGACACCACCCAGTAACAGCCATGATCCTTCCCAAACACATCTTCTCCACTCCAAAAAAAGTCTTTGTGTCAGCCTGGCTGGACATTTTCAAGATTGCAACACTCGTTTTATGGACCTCAATAATCAAATCAACATTATTTTTTAAGATTTACTGCTCAGCTTTGCTTTTTTCACAAGAGCACATGTAGTTTTTGTCCAAGAAACAGTTCACAGATGTGTTTTTACAAAGACGAACACTCCGTTCTCCTGTAAACCCACCACAAACCAACCTGAAGCCCTGCATGACATACCAGGATGGAGGAAAAAACATTTGCTTTAGTGAAAATAGAATAATAACTGGGCACAAACAGTGTACATAGCTTCCACATGAATAAGATATATTGCATCAAGACAGTAATTTCTGACATGCCCTAACTTTGTAGACATCTGCTCATCCAGCGTTCCTTCTGGAATTAAGAGTATTTTTTAAAAGTAGGAGTGGGAATCACCAAAGGCCTCACAATACAAAGTTTTCACTCATATCACTTATAATAAAATATAGATACTTGGTGTCCATGTATCAATACAATATTGCTACTCAAATACTTTGACGTATCGATGATTTCCCCCACATCTAATTCATAGGGAGCCTCTTCTCCTTTACTGTAACAACAGCCTGTGATGCTGGAACATTGCTGTGAGGATTTGATTACAGGTAGCCACTTGAGCATTAGTGAGGTCAAATACTGATGTTGGATGATTAGTTCTGGATCACAAACCCAGAGAACACAGTTTCACTGACTCACAGCTCAATGCTGGGAGGCTTTATATCCCTGTAGCTGAAGCTTGGCATTGAGAATGGTGACATTGCCAATGCCATTGTCATGGCGAGACTCATTTGTAGGATCAGAAATGCTTCTCTATGGAGATTATTCAAGCTGTGTACACAACTGAACACTTGTCTCAGCAATGGGAGAACCTTAAAGGAACTAAATTTGTTCTGGATGCCTCACCCCAGCTCTTCAGAGAACACAGTTTCAGTGCCCCACAGCCCAGTGATGGGGGGCTTTATACCCCTGTTGTTGATGCTCAGCTTTAGGCATAATGACCTTAACCTCATGTGCTGCTACTTCAGAGCACCCCCTTCTATTGCAAATGCTTTTTATTGACATCATATATGCTGTGAATGTCCAATCAGGCACCAGCAATCTCAACAATGAGCAGTTTAAAATCACTACTTAGAAAAGGTGTCTGGATACTTTTGGGAATGCTGTGTAAGTAAACAGAAAGACAAAACCGTGTTGAGATAATTCAGCTGTCACCTCTACAGTAAGCAGGCAATCTGAGAAATGTCAGTGTAGCAGACTTTGTCAGCATATAAATCAAGCCCTTAATCTAATTTGGCATGTTAGTAAACGGTGGCTGCCTCTGCGTATGTCCTGGAAAACAGTTTACGGTTCTAGAAAGCAGGCCAGAGTGGAATGTTCCCCAATGCCAACCTTCCCAACAAAGAAAGTAATCAGTCTCCAGAAAAACTAAATAACAAGAAAGTCATATAGAAAAAAAACATTTGTAGAAGCCAAAAAATCTCTGTAGAGGCCTAAAGACTGATTCTCTTTATCAACGCAAATACTGAATACTTTTAAAACCCCAAATACTGAATACTTTTAAAACCCCAAATATTGAATACTTTTAAAGTCCCAAATACTGAATACTTTTAAAACCCCAAAACAGAATAGTTTTAAAATCCCAAACACTGAATACTTTTTAAACCCCAAACACTGAATACTTTTAAAACCCCAAATACTGAATCCTTTTATAATCCCAAATACTAAATACTTGTATAATCCCAAATACTGAATCCTTTTATAATCCCAAATACTGAATACTTTTAAAACCCCAAATACTGAATCCTTTTATAATCCCAAATACTGAATACTTTTATAGTCCCAAATACTGATTTCTTTTATAATCCCAAACACTGAATACTTTTATAACCAAAAATACTGAATCCTTTTATAATTCCAAATACTGAATACTTTTATAATCCCAAACACTGAATACTTTTATAACCACAAATACTGAATCCTTTTAGAACCCCAATACTGAATCCTTTTATAATCCCAAATACTGAATACTTTTATAACCCCAATTACTGAATACTTTTATAATCCCATATACTGAATACTTTTATAACCCCAATACCGAATCCTTTTATAATCCCAAATACTGAATACTTTTATAACCCCAATTACTGAATACTTTTATAATCCCATATACTGAATACTTTTATAACCCCAATACTGAATCCTTTAATAATCCCAAATACTGAATACTTTTATAACCCCAATACTGATTCCTTTTATAATCCCAAATACTGAATACTTTTATAATCCCAAATACTGAATACTTTTATAACCCCAATACTGATTCCTTTTATAATCCCAAATACTGAATACTTTTATAATCCCAAATACTGAATACTTTTATAACCCCAATACTGATTCCTTTTATAATCCCAAATACTGAATACTTTTATAATCCCAAATACTGAATACTTTTATAACCCCAATACTGATTCCTTTTATAATCCCAAATACTGAATACTTTTATGAACCCAAATACTGAATCCTTTTAAAAACCCAAATACTGAATCCTTTTAAAACCCCAAATACTAATTATTTTTTGAAGCCTGAAAATTTCATGTTTTCAGGAGGATATATGCATAATTTTAAAAGTTCAAATAACGAAACCATGTACATTTTTTTAGAATCCTAATCCTAAGAAACTTAATCATATACATTGTTGCTGTCCAAAGAAAGAAAATGTTTTTGTTGATTATTATTTTACATAATTTTATCATGGACCAATAAAAATACTGCAAAATACCTTGGAAAACATTCGGGTTCCACTGACTTACATAAAAGTAAGGATAGATTTTGTCCTCTCCTTTTTTTTAAAGACAAAATTATGAAAAGCCTCTTTCTCTCTCTCTCTCTCTCTCTCTCTCTCTCTCTCTCTCTCTCTCTCTCTCATTGTGGATGTGCTGGGTTTTCACCCTGAGTAACTCAAACCACATCTGAGCCCAAAGCAACGTCACGCTCTAGAAGTGCAGCACAAAAACAAGTTCCTAAGCTCAGCTCTTACATAACCACACTTCTGTCTCCTCGGCAAGACCACCATACTTCACATTCATTCTGCCCCTCCTCTCCTCTGACAGCTTGCTCATCTCGCAGCCAGGGCAGTCTAAAACTAAACTTTAGTGAAACTTTAATGAAACAACGACACAAAATAGCTGCAGGAGTGAAAAGGAATAAGAGCTGAGCTAAAAGAAATCTTCTCAGGAAGTGAATATAATCAGCACGTACTGAATAATTTATTATGTACCTGCTGCACCATTTTAGGTGAAACTGGAAAATCTGAACCAGAAGCTGATCAATAGATAGTAATATAGAAGAAATTCAAAAGAATATATAATAAAACGCTTATAAACAGCAAGTAGGACATGATACAATGAAAAAAGTGCATTCTGTTCCGCAAAATACACCCTAAGAGACTGAAAATACTCGTAAAATGACGTCACTGCGAAGCTAGAACTGGTCACGCTAACCCGCTTTATAAAGCTAATTTACGACGTGCGTTCGTTCTTCTTACCTTACGGGTCACAGTAAAGCAGAAACAGAAGCGGGTAAGGTCCATGTGAGCAGCTCCATGATTTGAAAAGCTCTGCTGTTTGGGATCGCCTGTCAAACCTGACACTTGTAGGAGCGTTCCTACATTGCGCATGCGCACTGGGGCGCTGGCTGTTTGGGCTGCTGTCCAGTCAGTCCCATTCAGTGGAGGCTCGAGTATATCACAATAGATAACCAGCACGGGACAGAAATAGCTCTCATTTACTTCAGAACAGAGGATCCATGCAGCTGTCTGTAATACCAGGCAGTGCTTTGTGTGTACGTGAAGAATGGCTGTCTTTTTCTCCTGGAAACTCAAGTTTGTTTTGTAGGGAAGTTTGTTTACTTGTATCGGTTTCAATACCTTATTCAGCTCAATGGAGGTATTATTACAGCTGCATTAGACAGAGAGAGAGAGAGAGAGAGAGAGAGAGAGAGAATTAGGGAGAGATTGGGGTAAAGAGAGAGGAGAATGAGGTACAGAGAGTAATAGGGAAAGGGTAGAAAAAGAAAGGACGATTTATGAAAAGGAGAGGGAGGGAGAGAGAGAAAGAAAAAGAGAACGAGAGAGAATGGGAGAGAAAAGGAGGGGAAACGAGAGAGAGGGCAAGAGAAAGAAAGAAATAGAGAGAATGAGGGAGAGAGACTAAATTAAAGAGTGACAGAGAGGGAAGAAAGAGAGAATGGGGAGAGGGGAAAAGATAGGGATGAAGGAAAAAGATGGAGGGTAAAAAAGGGGGAGAGAAGAGAGAATAAAAGTAAAAAGAGAGATAGAGAGAGGGACGGAGAAGAGAGAGAGAGAGAGAGAGAGAGAGAATTAGGGAGAGATTGGGGTAAAGAGAGGAGAATGAGGTACAGAGAGTGATAGGGAAAAGGGAGAAAAACAGAGCGAATTAGGGAAAGGGGAGGGAAAAGAGAGAGAGGTTGGGAGGAAGACAGAAAGAAAAAGAGAACGAGAGAGAATGGGAGAGAAAGGGAGGGGGAATGAAAGAGAGGGGAAGAGAAAGAAAGAAATAGAGAGAATAAGGGAGAGAGACTAAATTAAAGAGTGACAGAGGAAAGAAAGAGAGAATGGGGAGAGGGGAAAAGATAGGGATGAAGGAAAAAGATGGAGGGTAAAAAAGGGGGAGAGAAGAGAGAATAAAAGTAAAGAGAGAGATAGAGAGAGGGACGGAGAAGAGAGAGAGAGAGAGAGAGAGAGAGAGAGAGAGAGAGAGAATTAGGGAGAGATTGGGGTAAAGAGAGAGGAGAATGAGGTACAGAGAGTGATAGGGAAAAGGGAGAAAAACAGAGCGAATTAGGGAAAGGGGAGGGAAAAGAGAGAGAGGTTGGGAGGAAGACAGAGAAAGAAAAAGAGAACGAGAGAGAATGGGAGAGAAAGGGAGGGGGAACGAGAGAGAGGGGAAGAGAAAGAAAGAAATAGAGAGAATAAGGGAGAGAGACTAAACTAAAGAGTGACAGAGAGGGAAGAAAGAGAGAATGGGGAGAGGGGAAAAGATAGGGATGAAGGAAAAAGATGGAGGGTAAAAAAGGGGGAGAGAAGAGAGAATAAAAGTAAAGAGAGAGATAGAGAGAGAGGGACAGAGAAGAGAGAGAGAGAGGGACAGAGAAGAGAGAGAGAGAGAGAGAGAGAGAGAGAGAGAGAGAGAGAGAGAGAGAGAATTAGGGAGAGATTGGGGTAAAGAGAGAGGAGAATGAGGTACAGAGAGTGATAGGGAAAGAGGAGAAAAAGAAAGGACGATTTATGAAAAGGGGAGGGAGGGAGAGAGAGAAAGAAAAAGAGAATGAGAGAGAATGGGAGAGAAAGGGAGGGGAAACGAGAGAGAGGGCAAGAAAAAAGAAAGAAATAGAGAGAATAAGGGAGAGAGACTAAACTAAAGAGTGACAGAGAGGGAAGAAAGAGAGAATGAGGGAGAGGGGAAAAGAGGGGGAGAACAAAAAAGAGATGGAGGACAAAAAGAGGGGAGAGAAGAGAGAATAAGAGTAAAGAGAGAGATAGAGAGGGAGGGAGAAGAGAGAGAGAGAGAGAGAGAGAGAGAGAGAGAGAGAGAGGAGAGAGATAGAAAGAGAGTGAGAGGAAATGGAGAAAGGGAGAGAAACAGAAAAAGAGAATGAGGGGAAGAAAAAGTGTGACAGAGGGGAGAAAGAGAGAATGAGGGAGAGGGGGAACATAGAGGGGAGAAGGAAAAAGAGATGGAGGGAATAAGAAAGAGAGAGAGAAAATGAGAAAGTGAGTAAAGGGAGAGAGATAGAGATAGAGGGAGGGGATGAGAGAGAGGGGAGAAAAAGAGAGACACAAAGAGAATGAGAGGGAAGGGGGTGAGGAAGATAGAGAGACTGAATTAAAGAGAGACAGAGAGGGGAGAAAGAGAAAGGGGGAGAGGGGCAGAGATAGAGGGGGAGAGGGAAAGAGAGATGGAGGGAGAAAGAGAGTAAAGAGAGAGATAGAGAGGGGGGGAGAGAGGGGAGAGAAAGAGAGACATAAAGAGAGTGAGAGACAATGGGGAGAGGGAGAGAGAGAAAGAGAAAGACTGAATTAAAGACAGACAGAGCAGGGAGAAAGAGAAAGAGGGAGGGAGAAGAGAGAGAGAGAGAAAAGAGAGAGTGAGAGAGAAAGAGAGTGAATTGGAGAGAGGCAGATTGGGAGAAAAGAGAGATTGGGGGTCAAAGACAGAGGGGAAGAGGAAAAGAGAAAGGGAGGTGAAAAGAAAGACAGAGAGAAAGGAAGAATGATGAGGGATGTGGTATCTTGAATGTACACAGTTCTTCTCTTCTCTTCTGGAAAATTATTAATACGCACTAGAAATCTTGCGTAACAGTAACAGATGGAATGTTGATGTTTTACTAATCCAGAGCGTTCCTGGCACTTATGGGGCTGAAGCTTTATCGCAGAGGAAATGGAACATTACTAGCATATTTTTCACATGAGTCAAGAGTCGTGAAATAGAAACTTTAACTTACAGCTTAGTCTTTGTCTGAGCTTCTCAAGCAATAGAGAGGGCAGTCTATAGACCTCCACTATACCATTCATATACGCTTCACTCCCCCAATAACAACAGAGTGTCATTGTTAGAGAGCAGCTGAATAGTGACAGTTAACTCAGGCTGGAAAAACAGCAACACGTCTACAAATTAAACTTACTGCTGGTATTGCTTAGGCTGTTCAGAGTAAATATGCTACGTTAGATGACAATTGACTTAGTTATATTAATTCAGATGCAGGCTTGTGTAGAAAGACTTGATATTGAATGTGTCCAAAGGTCTGTAGACACCAGTTAAGGGTATTATAGGGGTATAAGAAAATAAACACTTGAATATGACAGTTTATGTTTTGTGATACTGTATGATTCTTAAAAACACAGCACTACAAAAGTGCATTTCCTGAAGAAAAAGCAGGATGGTTGTACTGTTTAAGCAGTGTGAGGAATGAGGGATAAATAAATAACAGGTAAAGGAGTGCAGGTCAGTGTGTTTGGGGACCTGCCCCGAGTGAGTACATGCAGTTTTGTAGCTGCAGGTTAAAAGAAACCATGATGTTTGTGTGGACCTGAAAACGAATGGGACTCTATGGGATGAATGAGGCATGAATAAACAACAAATAGAAGAGTGTGGGTGGGTATGTCTGGGGATTGGTGCTTGGGGACCTGCCCTGAGTGAGTACATGCAGTTTGGTGGCTGTAGGTTAAATGAAACCATGAATTTTGTGTTTGCCACAAAATGAATAGGACTTGATGGGAGGGACATATAAATGACAAATAGAGGAGTGCAGGTGGGTGAGCCAGTGGAGCCTGAGGACCTGCCCTGAGTAAGTACATGCAGTTTGGTGGTTGTAGGTTGAGTGAAACAATGTTTGGGTGGGGCCCAAAAATGAATGGGACTCTATGGGGGAAAAAGAAGACATATAAATACAAACAGACGAGTGCAGGTCAAACCAATATGGTAGTGGTTACGCATTGCATAGCAATAACAACTATATGGTTAATCATTTTTTGCTTTCTGCCAATATTAACATTATTCCAACTCCATACTGTCCGGTCTGATTGTGTGATTCGGGCTTGTAAATAGCTTATTGATCGGATGCACGGATTCTAAAAAACAATGGGTTTTTTTTTTCAGAATTTGTTCCCATAGACAATGAATAGGATAGAAAATGTTGATTTGACCTGCACTCGTCTGTTTGTTGTTTTTTCGTCCTTATTTTTTCCCTCTATAGGGTCCTGTTTATTTTTGAGCACACTCAAACTGCATGTACTCACTTGGGGCAGGTTCCCAAACACACTGACCCACACTTCTCTACTTGTTGTTTATTCATCCTTCATTCCTTGCACTGCTTAAGCTGTACAACCGTCCTGCCTTTCCTTCAGAAAATTTACTTTTGAAGTTCATGCTATAACCTAAATTTTCTAAAATGAAGTTTCTAAATTTGTTTCCTAAAGATTCACAACATATGGCCTTGTTTTCAGTATCACAGTGTAACGCAATATATTAAAGCAGGTTGCTGCCAAGACGAAGCCCTGGTGGGCGATTGGTTCTGGAACACAAACACCACTTATTCCAAACTCATTAAAGTTAGTGTTTCGTTACCCCATGAGGACGCTGTTTCAGTTTTCCACAGACCAATGCTTTTGGGAGCTTTATACTCCGATATTAGCCAACACCTGGCATTAGGGATAGTGACATTATCAGCACCAATGCTATTCCCGTGGTGACATTCATGTGCAGCAGGTACAGAGCGTTCTGCAGAGATTATACAAGCTGTGTGTCTCTCTCCTGTGCCATTAGTATGAGCACCTTAAACTATAGTGTCTGGACACTTACACTTACACTTGAGCATACACTTCAACACTTTATCCTCTGCAATGTTTCTCTAACTAGCCCATGTCTTTAATTTGCACTAATCATGTTAATATGCTCTCCTGCTTCACAACAGACTACTTAAAGCATTTTAGAAATGTATGTAGCATATATGAATAAGTTACTCAGGAAATTAAAGTTGTGTGTTCTCTGTTTACTGAAAGATTTTAAACATACAGGTTAAAAACCATGTAATAAATGGTACATGTGGGATTTATGCAATTTTTTGTTATACTTTGCTGTGTAAAAGTCACAGAGCATCCTGGACATTTATTAAATGTCCAGTTAAACTGTTACACTGTAATGTACTGGGACACTGTGTTAAGTACAAATTGCTAATTTTTCACAAGATATTTCTGATTTCTGAACTAGATTAGAACTATCCACTTACATAATAGAGAGGAAAGCCAACGGGACATCAGCCAAACAATTCAAATCAAAACAACAACAACAATAACAATTACAACCATGCAAGACCTGCTGCAGTTCACTCACATAACACTGAGCACACTGCTGCTACAGAGTCCGAGTTGAATCACATGTTGCTTCAAAATGATGTGAAGAAGTGTGCAGCGGGATTGGAGGTATGTTTACTCTCATATTAGTAGTGTTACCCAATCAGCAGCGATGAGTATAAAACCCTGCTGTATTAAAAAGGCAATGCACACAAAGGATTCTAATAAAGTCTTCTACAAACATGTCCATCGCAGTCTGGTGTCTGCAATAACAGATACATCAGAGGACGTGTTTGTTGTAAGTGTTTCGTTTTACAGTTATTTTTAATCAGCCAAAATTCTTCAAAGAGGACGCCAAGAACGGCCTTCTCAGCTGCCATGGTTGCAACACTTGCATAACACAAAAGAATGTTCAACACAATAAAATAAACAGTTTTCTGCATGCTGTCTAGGCTGAATGCCGCTCTGGTGGACCACCAAAACTGTTACCATCAGATAAGCAGCACTTAAAGCATCCATCTTTCAGAGAGAGGTGGAAATCAAGCTCCATTTTGGCTTCACATCTGAAACTCGCAACAGCTGTTTCTGTCCATCCTTCCACTGTTAGAAGACAACACTCAACACTGTGGGACTGAAAGGATGTGTAGCTGTCAAAAACCCCTCACTACAAATGATGAAAAAGAAGAGCGTCTGCAAATCAAACAAAGAAACTGTTGATGTTCTCAGAACAATGGATTGACCACCTCAGAATCCAGACCCCAACATCATTCGGTGCCTTTATGATAACTGGCATATGGGAAGCAATAAATGGCACCAACTTTGAAGGTGTGGAAAAATATCCCTGCAGATTTCTTTGCAAGACTGAACGCAGTGTTCCTGAAAAGTATGGAAGATGTAGTAGCGGCAAGTGGTGGACATACTTAACAACTAAAAAATGTCATATTATTTTTAGTTGTTGAGGCTTCTGTGTGATTATCTGTTAAATATGTTTTCTGAGGAATAACCTGTACCTAATGGCCATTTTGAGTGAATTCAATGAATGTGTTCTTGGACATGTAGTACAGCATATATATACATGTGTATGTATGTATGTGTGTGTGTGTGTGTGTGTGTGTGTGTGTGTGTGTGTGATAGAGTAGGGCTTTGCAAAATTCACCAAAAAAACAGCTAGTTGGCCTTGTCTGATGCTGAATTAGCTGGTTTCCCAACATGGTCATGGTGGATGACCAGTGTACAAGCATCCAAACATAATACATGCTGCTTTTGTTTGTGGCCAGCCATTCTGGTCTATGTTGTTGTTTTTTCTCAGCAAGGTCAGTAGCACAGCAGCGCTAACCTAAAGCTGGTCTATGTAATACACTGAGCTAACACACTGGCCTGTATCAGTATAATATGATACATTATATTGTATTACACATGCAGTATTAACAATTTTGAATCTTTAAGATATATTATTTTTGCCTAACTGTATATTTCTTACACTTACTAACAAAAGTTCTTAGTCTTATGTGTCTCCGTGAGGCCTCTTTTATTGTCTTCTACCTCTTGAGATGAGCAATAACTGAGAGAAACGTGACCATTTGGGAATCTTGCAGATCTTTAGCCCACTGAGAGTCACTCTCTCAAGTCATTAAGAGGAAACCTTGGTGAGATATTTGTTGACTGAATCTCACCAGTGACACTCTGCTTATATTAGCTTCTGAGCAGATGCAGGTCTGCAGGATAGCAGTTTTGTAACGATGAATCAGCATTTGTTTACTGCATATAGATAGTCTATGTATGAATGCTGTTTAAAGCAGAACATGTAACGTTTTTATCCATTTCTATTTTTCTTCATCATTTGAACGTAGCAGCTGCCGTTTAGGAATGCTCCAACATAGCTTGGAAAATCTTGTTCTATTGATTTACATTGAAAGTAAAACTTAAAACCATTTCGGAGATTAGCAATAATATACATTGATACAGTCTGTGCTAGATGAGGAGGACACTTGCAGGTGTTCTTACCCCACATTCACTTTCTCTCGCTCTCTCACTCTTTCACTTTTCTCTTAGTGTTTCATTTTTTTAGTGTTCTTGATTTTTTTCTTTAAACTAACTGAGGTTATGTGTGAATGTAAGAACTTTACCTTTCTTTACGTTTATGTGTAACTGTGTATGTGCATGTAACCCTATTTTTTTTATTATTATTACATTTCATGATCTATTTTACTTAAACGACCCAGCATTTCATCACTGCATCACTATCCAAAAAAGAAATAGTAATTTTATAGTAGAGGCCCATTAACATTCTGAACTTTCAATGTAGATTAATATAAAGAGATATAAAGGTTTTTTTTATTTTAAGTGATTTTAGAGCATTTGTATTGGTCCACTCATCATGAAACTTATAATAGGATATACTGATATACATATACATATCGACAAACATTTTTTCTTTATAAACAGCGACGATATTTTGAGCGGTAGTTTCACAGCCCACCCGTATTCCGACCCCACCGAGGCATGGCTTGTCGAAATGCGGGTGCGAAAAATAAACAGCCTCGCTCCTACTGCGGTCACGTGACAGCGTTGGCAACCAACGGCAACCTCGTCGTTTGTTTGGATGCGGAGTTTGTGAAAACTTTCATGGGGCTGAAAGCGAGTTAGCGAGTCAGTCATGCCTCCGAAAAAGAACAGCAAGAAAAACACAGACAAGCCGAGCAAGAAGGAAGGCGCGGAGAAAGAAGGAGAAGTTTTATCCGAGGGCAGCAAAGAATTCTACCGGGCTCAGATACGAGATTTGGAGGAGCGAATAGAAAAGTGAGAAAACCGTGGACCCTAAAGAAAGACGTGGCTGAAGTTAGCTTCTTATTCGATTTCCCTGTTCCACCTTAAGTGGTGCTTATTTAAGGTAGAACCTGAAAGAAAGACGTGGCTAAAGTTAGCTTCTTTGACGAATTCCTCGTTCCACCTTAAATGGCGCAGCAGTTACATTCTGAGTTTTACGGTAACCCTAGAAAATCGAGCCAAACGTTACACAATGCTATTATATTGGGTAGCGTTTTAAGATTTAGACCAGATTTAAACTACTTTAAATTATTGTAACAGCTTAAACTTCCGTTAACGGTATAGATGTAATCTGACCTACTCACTTACCTGACCAGTCGAGATGGTCAGTAGACTGTAGAAGGTTGGACGTTTGTTCCTCTGTTAAAAAAACCTATATTAACATATGATGGTTGAAAGACAGGATTCACCTTGACATTGACTTGAGAGTTGCTGTCTTTTAATCTTGTTCATCCTCATGCCAGGAAGGAAGTTAAAATGAAAGCAGGACCTTAAATTATAGTCTTCACAACTTATTAACCAGGTGTTGCACCTCGCCCTTATAGCAGCTGAGTCATTCCAGTAACACAGGAAATATGGTCACTGTCTAAAGAAAAACAAGGCAACTTACCAGGAGAGACCAAGAACCTGTCAGTCAAGGGAACCAGAAGTTATTTTGAAGCATTTCTATTGGTCCATGACACTTTGTAAACAACATCACACATTGTAAGCAACAGCTCTTGTGTTCAGAACGATGTAGGAAAATAAAAATGAACAAAAAGAGCATACGTTTTTCTTTGAACAGCAACAGTATATGTCCCTCATAAGCGAGAGCCCCTTTTCTTTTTCTTCCAATTAGATATCAGCATAAATGTGATGAGCTGGAGGTCCGGGAGAAGGACTTCTCCACTAACTACAACAATGTTGAGAGGGTGAAGAGGGACATCGTTCTCTATCTGAAGCGTGCCTTGGCCCAAAAGGAGGGCGAACTGGCTGATCTCTCAGAGAAGCTCCTGGCATTACAAGTAGCTAAAGATGCAGAGAAGGAGTCGTTTGAGATGCAGCTGAGCACACTTCGACATGAGTTTCAGGAGAACAAGGATAAGCTCACGTCAGAGAACATGGCCCTAGGTATAAACCTCTGAGCCACCACTGATTTAGAGACTCTGCATCTTTGGTTTAATTTTAGTTAACCATTATCTTTTATCATTGATCAGTTGTAGTGAGACACAATTTCACAAAGTTTTTTTCATAAAGATGTTGAAGTCCCTCAGACCAGGCTTTGTCTTTTTTTGTTCTTGCCAGCGGGGAAACTTGCGTCTCTGGAGGAGTTCCGTGTGCAGAAGGACGAGCTCATGGCTTTGCTGGCATCTCTGAAAGAACAGCTGGAGCAGCAGAAGCAGGAGCACCAGACAATCATTTACAACCTGGAGAGAAAAGCTGTCCTGCACAACGACAGGTCAGTGTGGCCCTATTCATCACAGAAATGAAGTGTCTTTGGATGAAAATGCAGACGCTCTGGACCAACCGTTAACAGGAAAAAGCAGCTGTTCTTCCGGGATGTGATGCTTTAAAGGAGCATTCCTGCCAAAATGAAAGTTCACCCATCCTTACTTTTGTTGTAAATGTGTTTATTCACCTCATACAGTGGTACCACAATAGTCTCCAGAGTAAGATTTTCTAGTTTAAAGACTAGGACAACGCCTTCTGGTGAGGTATTTTGAAGGTGGTAGGACAGTTAGATCAACTACACAGATTCATAAGGACAAGCTGTGTTTATTAGCTTCTGCCTCAGTGGTACATTAGTGGAGTTATGTATTGTCAGTTAGGGGGAAAAATTGTATGTTGTGTAATGTAGTGTAAGACACTACAAACCGAAGAGGCTGGTGATGGCAATCCTGCACTACAGAAAACTGTATAGCATGTCATCGCTGTCCAAAGGAAAATATGTATCTCCATTTTTGGCAGTTTTCCTATTTGGTTGTATCATATAAACACAGAAGCTGCTCTTTATATCATGCCACTTGTAATAAAACCCCTTTTACATGAACTTGCATTAAAGTTAAGAAGTGTTTTGTCTTCTATTGCAAAGTTACTTTTATAAGGATGTTTTTCTTTGCACAGCTATGATATAACAACAAATTACATGCTAAATGCTAGGTTTTGCCAAAATGTCCCTTATCATATTCTTTTAAAGGACAGCCCAAGTTTCCAAATATGGATTAAAGAGTATATTTCTTTAGTCCCTAATCCAGTTCTCAGTAGTACAGAAAACCATTTAATGCCCATTCCAGTTATTTGGATTCTTAATTCAAAATGGAAAAAATGTTTTTAACATTATTATATTATGATATATTGACATTGTATGGGGCTATAGTTAAATCAGATGTGTATTGTATGTTAAGGGTTTCAGTCAGTGATGTTCGTGACCTTATGCTTTTAAAGACAAACAATGCAGAACTAGGGGTGTAAGAAAATATCGAAATATCAAATATCAGGATATTCTGTTTTGTGATCCTGTGTAGATTCTCAAAAACACAATATCGATACACAGATTCCTGGCAGAAAGTGAATGTGTGTTGTGCTTAAACCTCTGACCACTAGA
This sequence comes from Megaleporinus macrocephalus, assembly GCA_021613375.1. Lineage (NCBI taxonomy): Eukaryota > Metazoa > Chordata > Actinopteri > Characiformes > Anostomidae > Megaleporinus > Megaleporinus macrocephalus. The sequence goes on along the minus strand of CM038725.1, from coordinate 13,108,927 downwards.
TGGCAGTGTTGTAATCCATTTTCAGCTCCACTCCAACATTAACAAGCAGCACAAGGGCGCAATGCCATTGTAAACATTGACAAACCTGTTCATATAGTGGTGTTTTAATAGTAAGATTTGAAAAATCGCAGTATATCACTTGCAATGCTTGCAATATCGCTATATATTAAATCATGATCTCTGTATCACGATACATATTGTATTGCCAGGTTCTTGCTAATACACAGCCCTATGCTGAACAGTTTTTGTAATTTGTTTTATTTTTTAGTTGCTGATGGTATAAAATGCTGATAGTAAGCTACTTCAGTATACCGGATACGACACTGAATCATAACACAAGTTAGAAATGATGACTGTCCGGTGACTGGACCTTACTGAATTCTAATTAAATACCTCTGGTCTACAGTCTTTATCAGGCAAAAGGTGTGATCTGCATTAAAGTCCAATTTTGTCATTGTTATAACCCTAATCAGGAGTGTGAGATTTATGATGTACCCTCCTGTACAGACTAAAGAAAGAGATGCAGCAGCATGTGGCTACTGTTGCAGCCGAATTTCGCCGCATCTCAGACAGGAGGATGCCGGAGACGACAATGAGGGCCATCAATGAAAATGTATCAGTGACGGCTCAGCTCAGGGAGCTTTCAGACAAAAGCAAAGAGCTGCTGGAGGAGAATGATACTCTAAAAGCCAGAGAGAAACAGCTCCAGCGAGAAATGGAGATTATGGAGCCTCTGCTGAACGAGATGACCAGAAAAAACCTTGGAAATCAGAAGGTTTGCAATAGAACCTGCAATTCATTTCGCAGCCTAAATAAGTCTGTTAAATCATCTGTTGTGCCATGATATATACACTGAGATAAGAAAAGATGACCTGTTCCTTCTTTTCCTGGAAGGTGGTGCAGCAGCTGACAGAGAAGTGCAAGCAGATGCACGCTGAGCTCGAAAACTTCACTAGGCATAAACAAGAGCACCAGCAGCTGCTGGATGACCACTCTACACTTCAAACACAGCACGATGACCTCAGGTTTGATCATCAGTACAGGTTTCTTTTGACACACATGTAGCTCATCAAAAGTTTGGGAACACATCGACTGCTTTTGAATTTCTGGTATAGTGTAATTTTGTTGCTTACTTTAAAAGTATATATATATATATATATATATATATATATATATATATATATATATATATATATATATATATATTCAACATTCTTAGAAAGAAAACTTGCACAAGTTTAATTCTGATTCTTATTTTAAGGGGTAATTCCACCAGTTTAAAAATACTGAATTATTATGGCATTGCACAGTAAACAAAGTCATTCAGAGTGGTTTGGTGTCAGTGGTAGTAAAATTAAATTTGACTTTCTATACGGGGATAATAATGGAAACCAGGAGTTGCAGTGTCTACAAACATAGGTGCGCATCCAAAAGTACCAGTGAAACTACATATCAGTTATTATATGCAACATTGCTAATGGTAAAGTAATGGTAAATCTTAAAAAATATAAATCTCCGGGTAGTATTTTTGCCTTGACAACCTGGTTGAATCTCTCCAGCAACAATTTTATTTTAACAGTGTCTTCAGGCAACATATTCCTAACCATTTTTGGGCAGTAAACTCTTTAGACATCTGGTTCTTGTCATTAGCATTGTGAAGCCCAGCACAGCACATTTCACATTAAACCACTTTGAGTGACTGTTGAGATTGTAATGATAATCCAAACATTTTTTTGGAAAAGTTGGTGGATTTCCTATTTAAGTGACTGCAAACTAACAAAGACAACATTCTCATTTGTATGAAAAACATTTTAATAGCTCTGTGTCTCCAACTTTGGATGAGCCGTGCATCTGAATAGAGACACACAATAAACTTGGCATCAAATTGTTGCTTAAAATCACCATCTGTTTTGTGAATTGACTGATTTCCATCAGACAGAATCATGAATCAGTTACGGGCGAGCTCGAAAGAAAACAAGCAGAAGCAGAAGGACTGAAAAATGAGCTTCAAAAGAAGAAGATGAAGCAAGAGCAGCTGGAGACTGTTCTGCAGGAGGCATCTATTGCATTAAAGGAGGCTTTGAGGGTAATACTTCAAGTGATCAGGCAGCTATGGAGTGATGAAGCAGCTGAACTGAATGAAAAGTGGTTTTAATCGCTTTGATCATTACAGGAGATCCCTAAAGAAGAAGACTCAAAAGTGCAGGCTGTTGTCCGGCGAAGTCAAATGATGCAGAAGCTCCTAGCCGTGCTGGACAGTGCAGCGGCCATTGGCAGAGGCCCAGTGCTTTCTGACTTTCTTCCTATTACAGACCATAGTCATGAACTCACAACAGGACAAAACATGGAAAGGTACATGGAACCAAAGATGCATCACATATTCTGTTTGTTTATCACATCAAAACTAAACATTCTTCAAATTTGAACATTTTGTAGTCAGCAGTTTGGCTATGTAAGGAATTTTGGGGTCTTAGTGTTTATTCACTGTGAGCAAAACAAATGACCTTTTCCATATTTTTTACTCTATGTATTACTGGATCCTTTGAATTATTAAGTTTTACAGTAGTCAAAATATGAACCTTGCTGCACCCATGCCTCTAGAAAGTGAACCCTCTTCCTGTGCATTGAAATGACATTGCATTATAGTATGTTTAACACTGTTCTTCAACTTTGTCTCATAACAGCACCAGCGATCAAACTGTAGGCAGCTACTGCCAAAGCCACTAATCTACCTCTTGGCAGGGTTGCCAGTTTTCTGATGTCGGTTCAATGCAAGGGCAAGAAGTGCTGGCTTGCCTATAGCAATATTTATGTACAGAAAAACATATTTTTGGAATGCTTTTTATGTAATTACATTGAATTTATTTTCACTTAGGGAAAAAGACATGGCGTTCTTTATGTGGGCATACAGCCAACTACAAAATGACTGTACTATTTGATTGTGATTCTTTAAGAAACTTTGCAGTGCATTATCTCAACTTCTCACAGTTCCAGTATTTTGATCTGATTCAGAATTACTTTTACTTTAATGTAAAAAGAAGAAGAAGAAGAAGCAGAAGAAGCTTGACCCGGAAATACTTTGTACCAGCGCAAATGCTGTTTATTGGCAAGTCACTCTCTTAAGATGCTAATGCTTGGTAGTTGGTCAAAAGAATATCTGTCCCTGTTAAAACCAACGAGGGATGATAAAGTTGCATACATTTCACATTAACAGCAAAGTAAACAATTATCCATCAGACTAATAAACTCTAACATCACACATACAACCAGTAGTGCAGGTTATACCCAAAAGTCATTAAAATAATCATTTTAGACCTTAATAGAGGCCCATAGGACTTGCAAAAAGCTAGACACACATACACAACTCACAGTAAGATAACTACTTATGCATTAGTGGAATATAGAAAATAAAAAGCAATATTCCATTAAAAAGACTTTGGCGAAAACAATAAGCACATATGTTTTATCATGGTCAATTACCTTTGCATTTAAATCATTGAATCCCCATCAGATTTATTCAATATCAATACATTTCACTCCTCTACTGTTGTCTAAATTAGGATTTCTCATCCACTGACCACTAGGCCAAAACTGAAGAGGTGGAAACCCTGTTCTAAAAAAGGCAGTAAAGGAATATGGCTTGCATTTGAGGTGTTTTCTCATTTTGGCTTGTTTACTGTTGAAGACCAGGCCTATTTGCCCCACCGCAGAAGACTACCTCACGCCTCTCTCACTTCAAGACAGGAGACCTGGAGCTAGTGCCACGACAAACAAGCACACGCAATTCCGTTCTGTCCAAGATGGGACCCCTCTCCAAAAGCACACAGCTACATCTGCAAAGGTAGATTATATGCATTTGATCATTTACAATAACCTCCCCTGTCATAGTAAAACATATATAGTTCATTTTTTATTCTATACCATTTTAAACACCAGCTGCCTTTTACATTGTTTGAGCATTTTGTGAATAATGGACTAATGGAAATGGCTCAAAATGACTTGCAATAAAATCTTGTTGCATTAATATGCATTGAAGCTTTGAAGTGTTTTTTTCCATCTGAATCATCAGAATCAGAATCTGAATCAGAATCTGACTTTATTTGCCAAGTAGGCTCACACATACAAGGAATTTGTTTTTGGTTATAGTAGCTCACAGTGCACGATAACTGACATTACAGAAGTAACAAACACACCCAACCTAGCCATCCTCGCACACACACACACAGTGACATACACGCGCACACACACACACTCGCACACAAACACACTCGCACACAAACATACATGCACAGACACACCCGTAAACTTAATATGTGCAGAGTTGTATGTTAATAGTAAAGTGCTAAGTGCAGCAGTAAAGACAGTGCAGACTGAATTAAATAGATATAAATATAAAGAACAGAAGTGTCACTGGTTGAGACGGTGGTCTCAGAGTGTCCTGAGACTCTATCCGATAAATAAAAGTGCAGTACAGAGAAAGAAGAGTGAGAGAACATCTCTGTGTGAAGTTAATATTTCAGAAATTAAGAGTTCAGTTATAACAGGCATGAAATATGGACCCTCACAAAGGAAGAAATTGTAGGAACTCTTAAAAAAAAAGAGGGATGTACACTCTCTGTACCTTTCAGGGTGCAAACTAGGTGGTACCAGTCAGTGTACATCTTCTATACCTTTTGTTAGGGAACATAATTGTGCCATGTTCTGCTGCAGTTACATGTTTTAAGTTGCACTGACTTTACAGAATGACCTGACTCCATTATTAAAAGGTACAAATATGTCCATGTAAGATTAACAATCAAACCTTCAAATGTACCTGTTAAGGTACATTTACATTGTTTTTATTTTCCTTGGGGGACTAAAATATGCCTTTTCTCAATGTGTAACTAGTGTTTACTATAATTGATTTTATTTTTTTTACTAAAGGAAGCTGCAGAGCCAAAAACAGGCTAAGCCCTCCAGACCACTAGCTGAGGATGACAGGATGAACCCTACAGCCTGAAACTTTCAGCTGCGGTCCAACAACGTCCCTCAAATAATCAAGAGCAGGTCCTGTGTGTCCACATCTACATAGTACCAAGCCCTCTGTGCAGACTGTTTGAAACAGAATATATGTTCAGTGAAGACTGCTGAATGTTTTCATTCCTTTTAAAACCATTTCCCCTTTTCATCATGTCCTACCTCATTAATCTAATAGTAAACCAGGCTTTTGATTTACCGCCACTAGATGGCAGCATAACATCCTTTATAGAGCATCCAGCTTTTCAAGATTTGGTGATGGATTTGGCATTACGATGACAGCAGTCAGTGCCATTTCAATTTATTCAGCGTATGTATAGTTAAGCAAAGAGAATAAATGTCTAAATCCATAATTTAACACAAAATCTAAGAGCTATCTGTTTCAGCACTTTGCAACCCCATCATTTTTACCTCACTGTGTGCTACCCTGATCAGAATTATGAAACACATACATACAGCCCTATGCGCCATTGAAGGGATTATACACAGGCTGAAAAGAGCATTACGTTTTTTTTTCTTTTCCCATCTATGATGGCCATACTGTACGGTGCTCCTCACTCTGATTAAATCCTTGCCAGTATCTGTTTGCCAAGTGATGATGCTTAAACCTGCCAAGCATTTCGCAACAGAAATAATCCCAAAAAGATGATGTTCAGAGCAAAGCATGATTCGTATGGTTTAAGTTATTAAGAGTGACGTACTGTGACAGTTTATTTGTAGACGATTCTGACTTTATTATCAGTCCATCATGTGGCCCTGCCCTCCTCGACCTTGTCTCAAGCCAAAATCAATTCTTCCTGGATGTCCGACTCACTGGGAAAGTCATCAAAAATGCATGAGCAAGGCTATATTTGGTAAGCCATTAGATTTCCCCTTTTCATCAGCTTTTGGTGGAAACTGTCGGAGGCCCTTGACAAGATGTCGCTGTTGCTGTATGGTTTGGTTGTATACAGCAAGTAAATAAAATAAATGCATAGAAAATGCCATGTTCAGATATTCGACCAAGAAGTTATGATCTAATGAGCTTTTTAATGATACAACAGGAGTTTCTACAGGATTCCTAGACTCGTATAGTAAACTCAGACTATAGTTTACTATAGCATACAATAGGAGAGGGTACGATGATAGCATTACTCAGACTTCCAGCTCCAAGATTAAGCCCAAACCTAGATTAAATAGTATTTGTGGCACCATAAATACTGCTTTGTAATTCATAAAGCAGCATTTCTCAATAAATCGATATTATTATGATGATGATGATTATAATTATTATTAATAATAATAATAATAATAATAATAATAATAATTTATGAAAAATATTTGCAATTATCCATTGCAAATACCTCTTAGCTCTCTTCTTATTAAACAGGCTTGACTTTTGGCTGACAGTATCTAACATACCACATGTCGAGTCAACTTGTGCATCCTCTCTGTAAATAAATAAATAAACAAACATCGACGTGTTCATGTGAGTACAGATTTTGTAGTGATGCTGATTGGAGTTGCATCATAATAAACCCAGCTGAAACATGAAACGACGGCTCAGACGACTGAAAGATCTGAAGTAGTGGTGCAAAGATGAAGCACTTGCTGCTCCAGCACGCCTGCGCCACGGTGCTGCACCAGCAGCCAGAGAGAGAGAGAGAGAAAGAGAGAGAGACAGCAGCAGCCACGCGGTCACGGAGAAGGAGAAGACACCGTAAACACCTGGCTGGATAAACAGGACATTTTCATCCCTCGCTGCTTCGGAGTGAAGCGGTAAGTGCTACATAGAGTAGTGAGGCAGCTCGCGCTCTGCTGTAGTTTGTTAGCGCGGTGTCAGAGCTGGCTGCTCCACTTATGAACTCCTAATTGCAGCGAGCGAGCGGCTGAGTGAATAACGCTGCTGCTGCTGCAGTGGATTGTTAGAGAAACGAGCGGTCGCTACTGTTGACGCTTTTCAGCAGGGTCCTAGTGAACCAGGACAAATATTCTCTTTCATTTTGTTCAATTTCTGTTTTCCTCGGTGTATAAACCAGCGCGTGTCCCTACCTAACGGACAGCAGTAAGTGCAGTAGCTAGACGGGCTAGCACGATATTAAGAGGGGACTAAATGTGGCTAATGCTCCTGAAATCACCCCAGGAATGTGAGGCAAACTTTTCTTCGGTACACATGGTGATGTTGTCCTGTGTTCCTTTGTAGAAAAGACAGGATTGTGTGTGTGTAGGGGTGTCATGATACATGCATGTAAATTTGAGGTTCAGATTCAACTCGGTTCTCGACCCTTTGTGTTACTGAGGACTTGTTATGCTCATGTTTATATTTATATTTTGATTTCACCTAGAATAGTTTACCATGCTTCCATTTTCTCAAAACACAATATTTATTCTTATATTGTACATCAGTACACACACACACACCCAGCTGTGGCTATTCTTACCATGGTGTTGGTTTTGCTGCATCAGTTGAAGTCAGAGTCGGATCCTGAAAGTCAGGTAGAACAAGTTGGTGGATCCAGCTTCACAAGTGTTTCAGAGGTGTATGATTTTACTGTTTAGCTCTCTTTGCGTTGTGTGAAGGCATAGTAGGCTTGCCACTAGGTGGGTTATAAAGATTGTCCAAAGAAAAACAAGCATCTCCAAATTTCAGATTTACAACCTACTTTGCTTGAAATGTAAATCAGTAGATGAAACTGTGGATTTTTCACAAAACGTACATCTGCAGCTGTCATGTTCAAAACATGTAGAAAAATAAAAATCAACAAAAGATGTTTTTCTTTGAACAGTGCCGATAGGAAAGCTTGGTCCTTTTACAGTGCCCTTAGCAGTTACCTCCATCCATACAAGATCAGACTCCTATGTCCTTGAATGGAGAGAATAACTGAAGGTCAGATTAACGTTTGAAGAACAAACTTAAAATCACAGATAAAATCTAGCAAACGTTTATGAATGCATTTGGCTCAATAACACACAAAACTACGATGTTGTAGGTTGTTGTGGTTACTGTGCTTGCGCAGACATCATCAAATGGGACGGGGGCTTTCTCTAATTGCAGTGTAAGCAGTGAGTTGATTGGCTGTTTTTATTGAACAGTGGGACTTTGGCTGTAAAATGGACTTCATGTTGACCGTTATAGCTATTTTCATTAATGGTTCAACCAGTAACGCCTCTGATGACATCACCGTGTAACAGAGAAAAGGGCTGTAATTCCAACAAAGCTTTGTGGGCAGATGAGAAAAGTGGTTTCTGTGGGAGAGAGTTTCTCCCTCTCTCCTGTACTTTGGGCTTTATGACTTTGCAGGATGTTTACATGCACAATAAGCTACATAACCCACTTAACGGAAAAGAGAAATAGAAAAGCATAATAGCTTCTCTTTAAAATGCTCAGATTCTGCTGGGCTCTTACATATTTGTTTGGCTCAGTTTCTTTCAGACTGAAACGCTGCAGAGTAGAAAGAGAAAATTATATTCAAGTAACTGCCTATAAATTGCCATATGAACTTAAATAAATAAATAAATATCAACATACTGTGCAAAATAGATGCTGAGTCTGACATTAACTAGAACGTTTACTGTTTGATTAATTTTGATCATTTTATGGTTTCTAAAAAAGATGGCAAGTGAAATACCCTCAGAAGAGACAGAGGTGTGTATCATTGACACAGTGTTTACAAGCATCAGTTCCAGATAAGTTGGGACAGTATGTGAAATCCACTTTGATCTGCATCTAATTGAAACAATACAAAGACTAGATATTTCACATTTTAGCCTTGCAGATATATTCTTATTCTAAAATTAATGCCTGTGATGCTTCTATACAGTTGAGATGGTTTAAGTCTAGGGAAGGTGGAAAAACAACATCTTAAACAGTGGTGTAATCATGTTTGTATGTGAAAGGAGCATCCAGGACCATTCAATCTGGAAAAACATCTGCCTGTAAAGGCCAAGGCTGGGTCCCACAGCTAAATCCCTTTGACTTTTGGTCCCATAGTAAGCACTGTATAAAAATATGAATACCAACCCATGAGCTTAAGAGTTCTTTAACCAATCCCTGTCCAGTTAACACTTCATTCATGTCAATGCTTACTGCAGTGTGCAGATGTCGAGACACTTGCTGCATGTGCTAGAAAAGCATGGCTGCGTAATTAGACTGGCCAGCCTGCAGTCAAGACCTGTCTTCCGTTGGAAACGCGTAGGGAATGCGACATTGAAGGTCGCATGCAGATAAAGACATATACTTGGAAAATCTGCCTTTAAAACTAGATCATGTGACGTCTTTAGTCCCTAAATGATTACTAAAAGTAGTATTTGATTGTTTGGAGAAAAGATGATGTAACACAGATTACACAGGTTTGGCTCAGATTGCAAATTAGCATGCTCATGCAAAACAGTGAAGAGAGCTATACTACCAAAAAGTCGCTGTTTAGACTTAAATAAGCAAATACTTAAGAGCATGTGATTGGATTATAAAAGCAGTGATTAATATGATTCAACTGTCAACAATTATTTTAACTGATGCATTAAGAAGCATCTTGTTTGTTAAACAACCTTGAGGGGGAAGGCGTGTTCCGCGGCCATGGAAAAGATGTTACTGTGAATAGGGTCTCGGTCAGAAGGGTCAGCTTAGTGGCCTGCAACAAGCAAAGAAAACTTAGGAGAAGCCGAAATGACAGGATTTGGGTTTAGAAGTGTCCAACACATTATTAAAACCTGAAAGGATACTGGTGAACTGTAAACTTTACAGAACATGTTTTTTTAATTGACTGTGAAAACGCTTAGTAAAAATGCTTGGTGAGGTCGAAACTTGGGAAAGTGAGAGTATTTTCACACACAGTGAACTAGAACCCACAGGATTGGGGCTAAACAGTTGACTGGCTGACTAATTCTGCCAAAGCCAGTGTTGTCATATGTACGGACCCTGCCGAACCCAACTCTAAGTAAGTTTCTGTAAGATCCTGTTAAGTTTCTCAGTAAAACTCAGATGTCAGTGGCATGTTTATATTTAAGGAGTTGCTGTACTGTTGCAGTTACCAATCTGTACATATTTGACCACCAGCCATGTGTTTTTATTTGAATGTTGAAAATGGCAAAATAGCAGACATGTATCTCCATTTGAACTCTGCAGCTGTCAATTACATTGAACCCTAGAACCCACAGGGTTAAGACTAAACAGTTGTGTGGCCATAAGAAAACCAATTGTTAGTGAAGCTGTTTAGAGAAACAGGCCTCAATTTGCTAGGGAGCATAAAGATTGAGCTCTAAAACAGTGGAAGAACACCCTGTGGTCTGATACGTACCCCTGGGCTGCATCGGTACGAGGGGAAGCTCATGGTTGGCCGCAACCATGAAGCAAAGTGCTCTTTGTATGCTATACACACTTTTGTGCGATTTTTATTGACGTACAGCAGAATTATGTACTGCTTTCATAGCTTCGTCTCACATGGCCTTATTTTCCTTGCACTGTATTTTGCCTCATTTCATGTACGTCCTTGGTTATGATCAGGTTTCTGTATCAGAATCCTTCTGTATCCCTTGTCTTGATTGAGAATGAATCCTGCTTTGTAATTTGTCTTCTTTTTTCTGGTCTTCTGGAGTGTTTGGGTGCAAGTACAGCTATTTATTCAAAAATGAATCAACCGAGGTCAATTTGTGGGCCAGTTTAATGGTGTTTACTGCGTAGATGACATAAACAGGCCAAAATTAGTACATGTAGCCAGTGTCTGTGCTAATACTCTTCAATCTACTATGAACTGTAGGGTTTATCTGGTTAGCACATTTAACTAAAACAATGTTAAATGGTAACTTAAATATGTGTGAATAAGAAGGTATTTGTATGTATCTGCGTGAAACATCAGTTTGTTCTAGCATGATTTGATTATTTGCTTGTGAACAAGTCAGTTTGATATTTTTTGTACTTTGTCTTTGCAGTAGTGACTGTGTTTGTCTTTGAGCTAGCATACTAGCTAATCCAGCTAGTAGCTTCATAGTTGTGTTTTTGCAGTCGTTCTGGTGAACCTCTTTAGAATAACCTCATGAAATTTGGATAATTTAGGCTACTCAGTATGAATTTGCCACATAAGTATTTTAGAAATTGCTTCCAAAAAGGCATAATTTTGGTGATTTGGAGGAAGAATGTGGAAGATATTGGCATAAAAAGGAAGATATTAGCATATTCCTTTTGTGGCAAGGCCAGAATATAGAATACATTGATATACACTCAGCTGTAAATATCTTACATGCGACTAGAATCTGTCTTTTTGTTGTTATGGTAATGCAAAACGATATTGTTATTAGTTTTTTACTTTCTGCCAGATCTTTGCCACGTAATTTGACCCACAATTTATGAAATATTAACTCCATTCCAACTCCAGATTGTACAGTCTGATTGTGTGATTCGAGCTTGTTTACAGCTTTATGATCGTATGCGCGGTTTCCAGTGCACACCAATCTACTGAAATTCTGTTTCTGACAGACACTGTTTTGCATACACTGACTCAGGGCAGACCCCCAACCACAAATTCATTATTGGTTTGACCCACGCTCGTCTGTTTGACGTTTTTTATTCCATTCCTCTCTTCTCCTCGTAGGGTCCTGTTCAAATCCAAACCTCATGCTTTCATTTAACCTACAGCCACCAAACTGCCTGTACTCATTCAGGTAGATCCCCAACCTCTAATCCACAGACATACCGATCCGGACTCCTCTAATTGTCTTTTATCCGCAGCCATCTCTGTACATTTTATGTATTTTTTTATTACTGTTTCAGCTTTCAGTCCTCTGCCTGACTCCAGAGTGCATGAAGGAGATTTGAAGCGGAGGTGAGCGGTTAATAAATGAAGACTTCGGGTCAGTTCTACTGTGGCTCTATCCTGGTCCTCATTCTCTAATCCATGATGGAGGAGACGGCTGATGTAAGCTGCTGTGGACGTTTCCTGTTTGTGTTGTGAACGGGCGTGAGCAAACAAACATACATTCGTGATGACATATTTGTTTACCATTGCACATAGTCTTGCGCCACATGGGCTGGGTCTGTCTTTCAGAATGCTCCTGGATCGCTGGCCAACGATGACTCTTACGTGATGGCCAAACACTCAGCCATATACCCGTCAGCTGAAGAGTTGGAGGCGGTCCAGTCCCTGGTGTCAGTTGTGGAGGGAGGCCTAAAGCAGGTCTCAGACTGGCTGACTAATTCTGCCAAAGCCAGTGTTGTCATATGTAAGGAGCCTGCAGAACCCAACTCCAAGTAAGTTTCTGTAAGATCCTGTTAAGTTTCTCTATAAAACTCGCATGTCAGTGGCATGTTCATATTTAAGGAGTTGCTGTACTGTTGCAGTTACCAATCTGTACATATTTGACCACCAGCCATGTGTTTTTATTTGAATGTTGAATATAGCAGACATGTATCTCCATTTACATTGTGTAAGAATTTAATATTTTTTAATTGACTGTGAAAACGCTTAGTAAAAACGCTTGGTGAGGTCGAAACTTGGGAAAGTGAGAGTAGTTCCACACACAGTGCAACTAGAACCCACAGGATTGGGACTGAAGAGTTGTGTGGCCATAAGAAAACCAATTGTTAGTGAAGCTGGTTAGAGAAACGGGCCTGTACATATTTGACCACCATTATTTGAATGTTGAAAATGGCAAAATAGCAGACATGTATCTCCATTTGAACACTGCAGCTGCCATTTACATTCTGCAAGAATTGTATGGTTAGTGGACCAATAGAAATTCTTCAAAATAACTTGGAAAAACTTGGTTTTATTGAATTACATTGAAAGTAAAGACTGTAGATATTTTGGAAATCTTTATTTTTCTTTGGTCAGCGACGGTATAAAAAGAATAAAAGAAAATCATTCCTGTGAAGAGGAAAACAAAAAATAACGTAAATGTCATCCAGTGGAAAAATCTATTAACAGGCTATCTAGAAGCACTCAGAACCCATCATACACACCGATTCAGACATCTAATCCAAACACTACAGTAAATAACATAATAATCAATAGGGGGAAAAAAGGATGAAAAAAAAAACACACACATGAATAAATTAGTGAATATTATTGACTAATATTTGCACATAAGTTCGTGTTTCTGTTTTTTGCTTTGGCATAAATGGATATATGTATGTATACATATAAGTTTTTTGGTTTTGTTCTGGTTTGTTTATGTGTTTTGTATGATTTTCAATTTTTTCCACTTCATTTTCCCCCCTTGCACCTCCTCCTGCATTTCACTCCCCAGTTCCTCCAATTCAGAACCCCCAACCTTATCTGCATGGTAAAGAAAAAATGTTGTAGTACAATGATTGTTGTAATGAAATAAATATTAAAGAATTAATAGTCCTCCGAAGAGTGGGGGTGGTGGCAGGCCAAAAAAAAAACAACAGGTTTGTAACCATATCTTTATGTCCTCTCTAAGGGTGGTCATTTAGAGGCATTAAATATCATATATACAATGTTATACATGTACGAATTTAATTTTGAGGAAGACGTTGTTGTGGAATTCTGTTGGTTCTGTTCAGGTGCAGTGGGCCGTTGGTTGGGGTGGTGCGTGTCGGATCAGTGGCTAAGGGCCTCCTGATCAAGGGGGTGATGGACTTGGAGCTGGTCTTGCTGTGCCAAGAGAAACCCACCAAAAACCTGCTTCTCACAGTCTGCACAAACCTGCCACTGCAGATGAAGGTTAGCTAGCATTAGTCAGAGCTTTCCCACCTCCACAAATCTTTTAGTTACTTTAAAACTGGACTGTAACTGCCGCTTGCGTGGCCATTCTCGAAATAGAACTTAATGTCTGAGACGCTCCGGTGATGATTTTCATAGTCAGTGCTGGGGACACAGCTCCAGAAATGCAATTAAGTAAGCTATCAGCTACTTTGCACTGGGAAGTAGTTAAGCGAAGGCACAGCAAGCTTAATTACAGAACTGCAAGCTCATTTAAAACTGGGCAGAAGATAACAATTTTCTTTGATTAAGCTGGGTTGCTACCTGGCAGCCTAAAGCACCTCAATATTAGTTTGTCTGACGCTGGTTTGTTTCAGCAGTTGAAGCAGTTTAGACGTCATGTTGTGAAATGCAGCTAAACTGATTAACTGATTAAAGCATGTGAAAAGTAAAAAGTGTGGGGGGGCAGGAGTAACTATTAAACATGGATAATGATATATTTGGGACAAAGGTTTAATCTTTGAGGTTAAATTTAATGACACTGACGTGGTGGTGCCGGCATGTTAGTATTAACTTTGTATTTTCTTCTGTATGAAGCGTTTCGAGTGACGGCAGTGAACGAAAGGCGCTACATAAACTTGCCTATGTGGAAAATGGACCTGACCATTAGTGTTGAAATAAGGAGGTGTACTTAATGAAGTGACCGGTCAGCATACATGCTGCTGAGTGAGGCTACACTTAAGCTTTGGCAAATGTTTTTTTTTTTTTTGTTTGTTTTTTTTTTTATTCGCTATATGTAGCTGTATCTCGTCTTTCTCCTTTTGCAGAAACTGACAGAGGACAGCTACACAGTGCAGCCATGCATTCCAGAGGCGGCTATTCTGGTATTCAAAAGCAGCAGACCTGATCTGCCTCTCAGGGTCACCCTCACCTCAATGGAGATGAAAAGCAAAGAGCCAGAGCAAGGCCAAGGTAACAGCCGTGGAGTTAACACGTCACAGAACCGCCTCGTTTCTGAGAGGCCAGAGAGGACCAGTTTCAGTCCTGCACACTGAAATCATTACTAAGTTTTCTCCACTGATTGAACATGCTGTGAACTGCGTCATGCAGTTAACTTTTGTTAATGACATGTGGAAGAAATATTTACATAGCTTCTGGTCATGTCACTCCAACATCTGAGCCCTTTGTTGGCGCGTTGCCCGACGCCACCGGCTTTTTTTTAACGCTTTGGCGCAGCAGCTGGTATACGGAGAGGGAGCCCTGGGATTTGGGGCCCTCTGCTTGTCTTTCCTTTATGTTTTTTTTCCCCTCGCATTTGCTGCACACCATGGAATTTCAGTCAAATAGAAACTAACAAGGATTGTGACCTTTAAGCCGTTTCTCGCTTGCAGTATTCTAATCTATTGATACTGTAACATGCTATCTGGATCCTCGGTACTTCATGATGTGGTTCCAGAGGGCTTTAACATTATGAATGGTGGTTGGGTGGGTAAGTGGGATGGACCCAGTATTGTTTTGCTGTCTTGTTGGCCATAGTCAAAATGCCATAGCACCTTTACCACCTTCCTCTACAAAGGTGAAATCTCACAGGCAGGCTGGTAAGAATGTTGGTTCTCTCAGGTGGAGTTCCTGAGATGACGAACATCTGACCAACATGACAAAAATACCAGCATGGAGCTTTCAAATAATCAAAAAGGCCATATTTAGTAGTATTTAGGCCTGTACCCAGTGATGGTTTTCAGGGCTGTGGCTGTAAAAACTTACAAAGAAATTAGTCCATTTATTGATTTAATTTATGCAAACCATAGCAAGAAACTAGTAATAATAATAATAATAATAATAAGTTCAATTTATATAGCGCCTTTCTCATACCCAAGGACGCTTTACAAAAAAAAAAAATAGTCTTAATATAGGAAAAAAAATCAGTGAGCAGCAGAGAAAAAGTACTGAGAAAAGAGGTAAGTTTTAAGTTGAGCTTTAAATGCAGAAAGTGAGTGACAGTCACGAAGAGATTGTGGTAAGGAGTTCCACAGTTTGGGGGCCATAACACTGAAAGTTCTGCTCCCAACAGTGACCAGTCTGAATTTGGGAACAGACAGGCGACCTGCTTCAGAGGACCTAAGAGTACGGACAGGGCAGTACGGGTGCAGGAGTTCAGCTAAGTAGGCTAAACCATGAAGAGATTTATATGTTAGCAGGAGGAGTTTAAACTGGATCCGAAGCTTGACAGGTAGCCAGTGTAACCCAGTGTAGTAGCCAGTGTAACCCAGTGTAGTAGCCAGTAGCCAGTGTAGTAATCCAACATGTGAATATAACTTTTAAACATGTTGAGTGATATCCAAATAAAAACTGTATTTATCACCTAATGTAGACTATACTAGAAACATGACTGTTGAGCTGCGCTGTGCCGATATATTTCCAGCCATTTATACTGTAAGCCATTTACATTTATAGGGTGTCCTCAAACTGCTCAGCTTGAGGGGACAAACACTCTCACGTCACAGCTCTTGTACAGTCAAGCTAAGCTAAGCGGACACACACACCAAAGCTTTGGACGGTAAAGTTCATGATCCGTGCTTTATTATTAGATTAAATACATTTTCATGGCCAAATAAAAGATGGCAATATGTTACAACTACAGCTTTTATTAATCTTATACTTGCATTCTTTTATTTGACAAAGCACACCAAGTTACCTAAAGATAAAGCTATGCTAAATTGCTATTTTTATTTCTTTTTTTATCTTTAATATCTGTGTGAGTACTTTTGTTGATACTGAATACATCATCACTGCTGTCCGAAATTTAAGACACACAAAACTGAAAAGATTATCATTTTTATTTTATTATTATATTATTTTTGCTTTAATTAATGCAGTATTGAGGATGGGTATGTAATAAAAGAACTGGCAGAGAATTGAAGACTGTTTTAAATAAGTTGAAAGTAGAAGTTGTAAACTTCACCAACACAACATGTAGCCTTTTTTATGTAAAGTACATGGACTTAGCTTTAGAACTCAAGTCTACCTCCGTGGGATCTAGCGAGTGTATGTGTTTGTGGTACCAGCTTTTAAAATGGGACGTAAGGTTAAATGCAAAAAGACACCCAGCTACTCGTTATAATATATAAGGTTTACATGAAAGAATTTAAATTTTAAATTATTTAAATTTAATCAGTTGATGTTAAAAAGCATGTGAATTCTATATAGAACGTAGCTGACTTTGTTTTAATGTTTTATTATTTATCTGCTGCTCTTCAAACTGTTTGAATGTGTCTGTGCTGACCAGCGCAAGAGAGTGAATAACACAAACAGCTTTTTAATCACCATTTCTCATTTTCTTTTATCTGTCCAATTTTTAGTTTTTAGATTTTAGCATTTTATTATATACCGTTTTTAGCCAATACATCCTCTGCAACCATAATAGTTTTTATAAATAGTAACAATCATAGCAATATTTGTCCTTCCAGTAATTTTAAAATTGCCCCTCGGACTTGAATGAGCTGATATGGAAGCAGAAAGTGATAGCATGTGGGTTAAAGCTTAATCTTCAAATCAAATAAAAGAACAAACACAGTGTAGTTCAAAAGTTGTGGTTGTAGTTTATGGTCATCTTTAAGGAAATTGAATGAGTCTAGTAATAAAGATTGAAATTGTGCATTAAATATAAAGCCAAGTCTTTAAATAAAAAGTAAAGTTATCCCAATAAAAGAATTCTGATACTAGCCATAGTGATTTGTCACACGTTGCAGTGTTCTGCTCCCTGGTTTCTGGCCCAGGCCCCTTGCTGGTATTTTTAGTCTTTCCCATGTTCTCACATTTGGTCTGCTCACTGCCTAAGCCGCTGATCTGCATCTTGAGTTAGCAAAAATAACCCCGCCCCCCCAAATGCTCTTCTTTTTAGAATGAACTGGCTTGCATGAAATAACTTCTCTTGACTTGCTATGAACTCAGTCAGATCAGTGGGATCCTAACTGTAGTATTCCACTTTTCTGCCAGTGTGTCCTGACAGAAAAGCTCATGGTGAATCTATTGTTTGTGTGTCTGTCCTGTTCTGTTCTTCTCACCAGTGGAAAACACAAAAGCAAAAGATTCGTCTGATCTGCTGGACCAGCAGAGATGCCTCCTTGCTCTGGCCTCTCTGCGACATGCCAAATGGTTCCAGGTTGGCCATCAGTTTGCACTATGTGGTTTTTGTAGCCTTTGGCGCGGACAAATAAGAGAAATTTGGTACTCGTTCCCGTCTCGGAACAGTTTGGCTTTCAATTTGGAAATGTTTATCCAACGCTGTCCGGTTGGGCTGCAAAATCAGACAACTTTCATCCTACCTCTGAATGACCCCAACTGACCCAAACACTTGTTACTAGTTCTCTGGCACTCACCTTTTTCCTCCTTGCCTCATATTTCTCAGCCGCATGACATCTAACAGTAGAGCTGTGTTGTTTTTGTTTTGGTTTTTTTTTGTTTTTTATTATTCTTTTTTTTTTTTTTTTTGGAATAATTGAAAAAGTATTTCAGCTAAGATGTGGTTTGGCCTCTTCAGGTCAGAGTAAGTGGTAAGAAGTCCTGTCTCATAGTTCTGAGGATCCTCAGGGACATATGCAACAAGAGGCCAGCCTGGGAACCTCTCAAAGGATGGGTAAGTATGTGTGGGCTCAGAGAGGACTGCGTGACTGTATCACAATACAAGGTTTTGACGAGCGTGGAGTTTTAGAGTGAAAGAATCTTTGAAAAACAGTGTTTTTTTAGGGGAGCTCCAAAATAGGAAACAGTTTCATCACGTTAGCCAGCCTGAGGCTCATTCCGGCTTATAAAAGATCAAGAGAAATCACCTGCGGAGCAGTTTCATCACCATGTTTGTCATGCACTAGTATTATTACATTAAAATAGGAAATATGATATGACATTTAAAATATAGTTTTGAGCAGTAGCTCTTTTCCAAAGCCTAGGTTGCAGCTGAGGTAACCCCTAGTAACCTAAGGAGCAGTCTAAGGGAAGTTGTGGTCTCATGGCAATATGCCTCTTAGACTTAAAATTGGTTCCAAATGTTAAGTGAGATTAAAAATAAAATGTTTCAGTTATTCAATTATTCATACCCCTGTTTAAAAGTTTTAATTCAACCAGCAATTTATTTTTGGTCGAGAAATGACACTGATGTCTTCCAGAAGATAACAATGTAACAATGTGCAAGAGGGGGCATTGTGGAACAAAATATTTCTCAGTTTAATTTTGTGGCATGTCCAGTTTTTTCATGTCTTCCTGATCTTAGGTCTCTCCACAGATTCTCAAGTGGATTCAAGTCAGGACTCTGGCTGGCCCACTGCAAAACATTAATGTTTTTGTCCGCTAACCAATCCTTCACCACTTTTGCTGTGTGTTTTGGGTCGTCAAAATAACTTTAAGTCAAAATTTGCCTGGGGTATGAATAATTTCAGGGGTGTGTTAGGTATATTTGTAAGGACCACATGTCCTCACTAGAATAGGACAATCTGAAATTTTTGGTAAAGTGGGGACATTTTGCTGATGTTATTTTCCAAAAATCTAAATTTTATAAGACATTTAATAGAGCAGAATATATATATATATTCTACCGCTCAAAAGTTTAGGATCACTTTAGAATTTCTTTTCATGCAATTTCCATGCAATTCACAAACAACATTGTCCATTTCACAATTAATTTAAGTGTATCAGATGATTTTTAAAGAATAGCAATGTTTATATTACAGCGTATTTTTGTATATATGCTTATTTTGCATATAGTCCTATTATCAGCAATTCTCAGTCCTCTGTCTAAATCTCCTGGTAAGGCCGCCAATCCAAGTTAAGGATGTTATTGGGCTAATTGCTTGTTAGGACACTCTTGCTTAATTGTGATGCACAGCTGAAAAACATTCTACTAATAAGTGAGCATAAAAGGGAGAACAACATTCTAGGTTAGTTTAGTATCTGAAGCATCAGCAGTTGATGGTTTGCTGACCGACTCAAAATGACCAGAAAGAAACAACTTTCTTTAGAGACCCGTCAGTCCATTGTTGTGTTAAGGAAGAAGATACTCCATTAAAAACAAGAACATTTCACTGTGTGTGTGTGTGTATATATATATATATATATATATATATATAATGTATCGTTGCTGTCCAATGAACTTTACAGTAGAGGACAAAAACTGTATTCACTTTCAATGTATGTCAATGGAACCAGAAAATTGTCCAAGCTGTTTTGGAGCAATTCTATTGGTCCATTCATCGTGAAATTTCCCCACAATGTAAACAGCAGCTGCTGCTTTTAACTGTGGCAGAAAAATAGAAATCAGCAAAAATGGACATACATATTTTTCTTTGGACAGTGACGATATATTAGTTGAGTTCACAGTATTATGACCAATTCTGATGGTGTCCACACGATCTGGAGAATGTTTTGTTTTCTTGGCATTCTCTTTCCCCACTCGTCCATGTGAAAGGCAGTCTCGACCGATTTAAATCCATCCTTGCAGGTCACGTACACCCATACATGCTGATTGTCTTTCCCGGGGCGGATGGGATCTTCCAGCAAGACAATGCGGCACGGCTAGAAATGTCCGACATTGGTTGGAAGAGCATGACCCAGACTTCCAAGTACTGCCCTGCGCCCCCCAAATCCCCAGACTTAAACCCAACTGAGCATCTGTGGGTCCACTCTCTCACACTCTCTCCAGCAGCTGTGTGATGCACTGTAGTTAGCATGGCTCTAGATACCTGTGACAACCTACCAGGAACTTAATGAGTCTCCCAGGACTTTTAGCTGCTGTCTGTGCTGCACACGCCGGTCACTCTGCATATTCTGTATACCATAATATATATCATAATAATATGATTCAACTGTGTGTATTTGGACAAATGTTGTAATAAATAAATTGTTCTATACCTTACAAGGTAAAGAAACTGAAGTATGTGGACAGCATTTTAAAACAACCTCTGCTCCTGAAGCTCCCTGTTCATAATGTTTTTCTACTTCGTATCTGCTTAGAGAATTGTTTGTAACTGCGGGCCTGGAAGGTTGCATCACTCCGAACGTACGTTGCGTTTCTAGGCTGTACACACAGGTCCTTCATATTGGAACAGCCTTCTATGATGTAGCGATCAAGAAAAAGGCAGTCTACCTCAGCTGCAGCCCAGACTTGTAATGTGTTAGTGCATTGCAGGTATGTTGTTTATGAATGAGCGAGTTGAAGTATTACATTGAGTATTACACGTCTCCATCTTAAACAGCGTCCTGCACAGCTACACAGCAGATGGTCTAATCTGAACCGGTTCTATGTGGCCATGACAACCATAACTTAGTATGTATGTATTTTCTGCAAAATACATGTTAATAGATATTTAAAATAGAAGAAATTGATAGTAAATAGAAGTAGCCATGCTACATCTTGCAGCTGTGAAGCTTCAGCATCTGTGGTAAGCGATGGCAAATCGCAGCGGATTGACTTTGGCGTGGAATGAGCGATTAATCAAATGGGGCGTTAAATAAATTGTGTGGGTTATGTATAGAAGCTGATCAGGACTTGCTTTTCCTGGTTCCAGTTTCTCGTAAGAAATCTTATGTCGGTGCCCTAGGATTCAGTGTGTTATCTATTTTGTTTGTTGTGTTTGTACTTGTTTAGCATTTCGCTTCAGCTTAGAATGCACTGCACTTGTATTCTGTCCCCTCAGCCATTGGAGCTGATCTGTGAGAAAGCCGTTGCCACAAGTTACAGGCCACTGGGGCCCAGCGAGGCCCTCCGAAGGGTCTTGGGTTGCATTTCTTCAGGTGTACTGCTGCCTGGTAAGTGCCATTTAGCTGCTGTTCAGTACGTACACTATATTGCCAGAAGTATTAACTCACCCAGCCAAATAGTTGAATTTATGTGTTCCAACAACTTCCATGGCCACAGGTGTATTAAACCAAGCACCTAGGCATGCAGAATGCTTTTACAAACATTAGTGAAAGAATGGGTCGCTCTCAGGAGCTTAGTGAATTCCAGCGTGGTACAGTGATAGGATGCTAACTGTGCAACAAGTCCAGTTGTAAAATTTCCTCACTACTAAATATTCCACAGTCGACTGTCAGTGGTGTTATAACAAAGTGGAAGTGATTGGGAATGACAGCAACTAAGTGGTAGGCCACATAAAATGACAGATCGGAGTCAGTGGATGCTGAGGTGCATAGTGCGCCTGAGGTCACCAACTTTTTTCAGTCCCTACAGACCTCCAAACTTCATGTGGCCTTTAGATCAGCTCAAGAACAGAGTGTAGAGAGCTTCATGGAATGGGTTTTCATGGCCGAGCAGCTGCATCCAAGCCTTACATCACTAAGAGCAATGCAAAGCATCGGATGCAGCCACTACTGGACTCTAGAGCAGCGGTGATGTTTTCTGGCAATCCAATGGACCAGTCTGGGTTTGCCGTTTGCCAGAAGAACGATACTTGTCTGGTGGAGGCGGGATTACGGTGTTTTTCCGGAGTTGTGCTCAGCCCCTTAGTTCCAGTAAAAGAAATATTTAATGTTTCAGCAGACCAAGAGATTTCATTTCATGCTTCCAACCTTGTGGGAACAGTTTGGGGACAACCCCTTCCTCAACATGACAGCACACCAGTGCACAAAGCAAGGTCCATAAAGACATGGAGGAGCCAGTTTGGTGCTGAGGAAATTGACTGGCCTGCACAGAGTCCTGCGCAGAGTGCTGATCTTGATAGAACATCTTTGGGATGAATTAGAAGGAAGACTGTGAGCCAGACCTTCTAATCCAACATCAGTGTCTGACCTCACAAATGTGCTTCTGGAAGAACGGTCAAACATTCCCATAAACACACTCCTAAACCGTGTGGAAAGCCTTCCCAGAGTAGTTGAAGCTGTTATAGCTGCAAAGGGTGGGCAGACAGCATATTAAACCCTATGGAAGTCGGGAAGAACGGGATGTCACTGGAGTTCATATGCGCGTGAAGGCAGATGAGCGCATACTTTAAACAATTTAGTGTGTATGATTAATTGCATGCATAAGAGTTGTATGTAGTTATTTCTGTTTCTTCTTCTTGGAGGTGGCCCTGGATTGCGCGATCCTTGTGAAAAAGAACAAGTAGACACTTTATCAGCCATGACAAATGATCAAGCTGAGCTTCTCGCGCACACTGCACAGGTTAGAACTCCTGCAGTCAGGCACAAAATGACTTGAAAAATGATGCTATGTATCATTAAATTGTAAAGTAAGTTGGGATGAGTAACCCAGTGCTCTGTATCTTTTTAGCACGCGTTACGGCTGTTAGCTTTCGGCCAGATTTACAAGTTTCTCCAGATGGATCCTCTTCCTTCAGCTAAACCTGCAGTGGAATCAAAATTAGCAGACGGTTGGTGCTTTTATGTGTTAAGTCTATGATTTATTTAACATGGTCATTTCCAGAAGGTCTTGAAATTGTGTTTGGGATTCAGCAGGGATGTCTCAGAAAAGACTGAGTGAGGATGAAACGTCGGAGGAACTTAGAAGCAAGAGGATAAACAGTATGCATATTAATTGTTCAGTTGTCCATTCATACTTATGAAGATGAGTGATTTCCACTGATTTATCCCAAACTTGATCTGCACTGATGTTTTGAAGGCACTAATGTAGGCGTGTCGACTGCCGAGGACAAATCAGATGGTAAAAGGAAAGTGGAGACTCTGTCCAGCAACAACCGCACAAAGAGCTCTTCCTCAGCCAAGGTAAAGGGTTAGGGTTCATGCCCTCCTAGCTTCCGTTCATTTTAGTCTCATTAGCATCGCAGGGCAAATATGTGTGTTAATTATTGTTCCCTGTTGGTAGGAATCTGAAGTAAATGCTATAAATATAAGGTTCGCCTGAATAACTTAAATGCTCAGGTATTTGTGGATGATGTTGGTACTTGTTTTCATAATTAGCATTTGGGAGCTTTGTCTTTTGGTAACCCTTTACACCACAAGAATTTCAGAGCACTGATGGTTTTCAGCATTTTAAACAAAAGATTTAATTATAAAAACTAGGGATGTAACAATATACTCTACTCACGATTCAGTGCAGTGCAATTCACGATGCTGGTCTCCTGATACAATTTTCTCGTGTTTTTTTTTTTCCTTTTTTTTATGACTGACCAAGTTCCTTTTATTATTTATCTGTAACAAAACTACAAAGTGCTGTATTTTGCTTATCTTTTCTTTATCAAAGTAAATTAATGTGAGTACAGGTTCATAGTTTGTTGTAGTTTGAGAGGCTGTTCGTAGTGAGCGGTCAGTCAGGAAACCAGGTGCCATCAGCCAGTAGCCTTCGACCCACCCCTGTAAAAAAAAAACAAAAAAAAAAAAAAAACCTGAGCGCGGAGAGCAACTGACGGTAGTGCACCTTGCGCTCGAGGGAAAAATAGCTAATTGAGAAAGTAAACGACGACAGTTTGATCGTGTGTTTATTAAATATGTGCATGCGGTTGTTGTTTCTGTGCTTGCGAGTTGTTAAAACAGGCAGGTTTATATTTTTCACTTTGCGTTTTTGCGCGCCCTAGTTTTGACCCTGATGTGATGCCCTACATTTTACTAACTACTGGTATCAAACAAGCAAGGTAGACCGCGCCAGCGCCCTCTGCTAGCTATTGATTAAATTTTCATCTCAATGGATTTCAGTCGTGCTGTATTTGCGTTGATTATTAACTGCCTCGTGATGCATCGTTACTTCCCTAATAAAAAAGAGCAGTTACTTAACGAAGGACTCGATATATTATACAGTAAAAAATCATGTCATACTCGGGTATGACATGTAGATAAAGGCACATCACCACTGTTCTTTAAAAGGCTCAAGCAAGAGAGGATGGCAAACAATATGGATAAATACATGCAACAAATACAGAAGGAACCACTGAAATACCTTGCTGTCTTATGTAATTGTTATTTTTTAAGAGTAAATATATTTTTGTTTTTTTTAGAATTAGGATACCTTAATGAGATTGCTTTGTATATCTGAGTTATTTCACTGGAAGCTTAAACTTGAGTTACTTAGTTAGCTATGAAAAATGACAGTAGCTATCCATTCTGTGAATCATCTGAACTGACTATTACAACATATGGCTACATTAAAGAGCTTACTTCTGTGTCAGACTGTCCTTATAGACAGTATAGATGTATAAATGTATAAAACTATAAAGCAGACTTAAAATTAAGGTTAATTATGGATCAGATAAATAGTATTGTTTTTTAAAGGTAGTATGGAGAGCAAGTAGTTGTGTACTTGTTTCAAAACAGCAAAGAGCATGCAAAGCCTGTAAAGTACAGTTGGGGCCTGCACCTAAATAAATCTGAATAGGAAATGAACTGAAAGGTGAGTGAGCCTGATTTTGCTAGCAGTGTTTAGAATGTAGTGGAAACACAATGCCGCAGGAATATGATATGCTACAATGTTGAGGATAGTCTGTAAACAGTTTCCACACGTATTTAGCCAAGGGTGTCAGGTGTAATATTAGCGTGTTCTAAAGACTTGGTGGTTTGTTCGACTTCTCAGGGTAAAAGTCAGGGTCCTGTCCTCACATCCAGGGGCAAAAACCCAGTAATGGAGCTGAATGAGAAGAGGAGAGGGCTTTCATATGACTTAATCACTGAGAATGGAGAGAGCCAACAGCAGCGCTTCATCATTGAGGTGGGAGCATTATTAACTCGCTTGATTTCATTTCCTTTTTCCCCACAGTGTCTCTAAACACAGGAGGGAAGAGCGTTTTGTTTTGCTCAAACACTTTAAAAGTAATTTAGTGAAAGATTCATATTTCTGTGTATACGCAGCCTACACATCTCTGTCAAAAGTAAAGACAAGAGTAAACTTTGTTTCAGGCGCCTGTAATTTTTGGATGATTCAGCAGACAGTGTGCAAGTGGTACTGGATAAGTAGGATCAGGCTGAGAGTCTAGTTGTATTCTCTAAAATTGTTGGAAATCAACACACACATTATTAGTTCTGTTCAGCTCTTAGAATGCTGTTTGGACCAGACACACTTTCAAACCTAAAGTATCAAAATGTATCAAAATTTATTCAAATGATTATCATTATATGTTATTACTAGAGATGGAAGGATCGATCAGCCATGTATAGGTATCGGCCGATTTTTAATCAAAATATGTGATCTGCGAGAACCGTGCAGACCAGATCTGACCGGTACGAACAGATGAGCAGCAAAACAGACAGAGGGCTAAAAGAACCACAGCCAGAGTGATTGAGTTTATAGTTCTAGATAAGCAGCTCTTCTCGGCTGTAGAAGACGTTCATTCTGCTGCTTAATATTCCACCTGGATCTACGCTCTGCTGTTCCTAGTAGAGATACTTTTCAGATGTGGCTCTTCTGGAGCTGTATCAAGCGATTTACTCCCACATAGACCAACTTCTAATTTAGTAAAAAAAATATATGCTTCGTCACATGAGCTCGTTAAAATGGTAATAAACCAGTTTCCACCATGTTTCATTACTTGCTTGTGCTAATAATATGTAGCCCTGCCGTGCCTAATAGCCCCACCCTCGATCTGTATCGGCTATCGGCCGATCGCGCTGAAAGGTGATTGGCGATCGCAATCGGCCTCAAAAACGCTGATCGGCCCATCTCTAGTTATTAGTAAAAAGAGGCAGTGAAATGTATTTGTACATACGTGGCTTTCAATTACATAAGAGAAGAATACGACTGTAGTAGACATGCTGTGAGATATATTTATTTCACCAAATGAGCTTTCCAACCTAAACTCAGGGATGAGAGTATTACATAAGGCGAAAGTGTTTGGGACCACAAAATGGAACTGCAGATATCAGCACAATGAAACTGACATCTGTAGTCTGTTTCTAATATGTGCAAAAAATGTTTTTAATAAGTTATTTGAGTTAATATGGGAGACGGTAGTTAGCAATGTGTTACCGCAGGAGAGGAATGGATGCTTGAGGCAGGAGAGACAGTTGCAGTAAACAGTTTATTTTATTTTACCCTCCACACTTTTTCCAGTTGTGGCCAACTGGACGCTTCAGTGCATCTTTCACATAAAGGCTTTTCAGCTTCTCTCTCTCTCTCTCCCTCTCTCTCTCTCCCTCTCTCTCTCTCTCTCTCTCTCTCTCTCTCTCTCTCTCTCTCTCTCTCTCTCTCTGTGTGTCTGTCTTTCTCTTTTCCCTCTTTACTTGTTTTAAAGTTGCACACACTGCCCAAGCCAAATTAACCTTGGCTAGCTCTTATTTAATGCCATTGCGAGCACCTGAGCTAGGTCTATAAAAAAGGGGTCCCTGCTCTGCCTCCCTGTCACTCGGCAGCGGGGCCACCTGGATGTAAAGCCTTGCTGTGCAACAGGATGTGGGAACTAGGAGGCGGTGCTTGAGACTCAGGCGCTATTCGCCTCTCATGGCTGTTGTCATTCTCCATATCTCTGTTGCGTCTGATGTTCTGCTAGTGTTGTCAGCGTGTGGTGTTCAGACACCACCTTCCCGCTCTCTCTAGCGATTGTCGTCCCTCACCTGCCCACCCCCGGGTTTGGCCACCTGGCACAGGGAGATTTTGACAGATGACATTGCTATGGGAATTTGAGAAGATGACTAAAAGCATGTCCTGCTTGGACCTATCTATCAGTGTAGCATATCTGCCTTGTAGTTGACTCCCCCCCACTTTCCCCTGTATAGTTATATTCAGTGTATAAAATAAAATCTTAGCTCACCAAGTACTTGCAGGTGGCTTTCAGTTAGAAAACAGAGGCTCATCACTGCAATAGACATGATATTAACTAGAGATGGAAGGATTGATCGGCCATGTATCGGTATCGGACGATTTTTTTTATCAAAATATGTGATCGGCGATTAGCCAATCTCGAGAGCCGATTGATGGCGTTAAACAAATAAGCCTAATTTCTGTATTTACAGCTAGCTTTTTATTTAGGCGTGACACCCCCTCCGGCCCACTCCCTGCAATTCCTATCTGAACCACTAGGTGGAAATACACACCCTTTCATTTTAGTCAGATTGACTAAAGCAGCGGCTTCGCGTTCACCGCACGTGCGGAAGTAAAACATCGTCCGTCTGGCAGTTTGTTACCGTATGTGACTCAGACTCATCCAGAGCAGTTTGTAACATCTGTAAAATAGTAAAATCAGCGTCTCTCGCGGGACCAAGACAAAGACATTTAACACTACTAATCTGATACGCACTTCAGAGACACCATGCATACAGTAAATACAGTGAGTATCAGCAAACAGCAGAGCTAGCATGCACAGCTAGCACAAAACAAATAACGCAGAACACCATGCAGACCATGCAGACACCATCCATCAGAAACGTTCTTGCTTTGATGATGTATAAGAGCGCATAGTCTGAGGTGCTGAACCCAGCAGCTGCTTTCTCTCCTGTGTGTAAGGTACAAGTTGACGGACTAAGGTTCAGAGGATGTGGGCCTAATAAAAAGGTGGCAAAGGCCAACGCAGCCCTAGCAGCGATAGAAAGACTCTTCTCAACACACAGTACAAACAGCAACAAGAAGAAGAGGTCCTACACAAAGGTAACTCACCCCAACACTCACCCAGAAGCACACATGTTTTTAATAGGGCTGGGCAATATGAACCAGAAAGTCATATCTCTGTATTTTTAGGCTGAATGGCAGTAAACTGTATATTTCTTGTGTGATGTGATTCAGATTCAGAGCCACACGTGGCATGTAACAGATCACAATCAAAAGCAGTGACAGGGTTCGCTTCAGCATGTAGATGAAACATCTTAGTTGTGACTGAGCAGCTGGTATCTTATCAGTTTTTCAAAGGCTCCATTGTTGCCAAAGGGACCGCATTTTTAGGGATGGGGTAGACCACCTCACTTTTCTTTACATAAGACCATCACTCTACTGTCCTCCCAGCACTATTTTGTAATGCAATAGTGGTGAATAATGAGGAGACAGAAACAAACATATGGCTCTTTAAGAAAAGCGCAGTGCGGCTAACATGCTGGCTAACACAACTGCTCCGAGATAGAAACTGAGGAGCCGCTCTGATAAGCAGCAGCGTGTGAAGTCTCAATGTAATTCATTTCTAATTTATCACACTGTAGATTCGTTTTGCTGTGTTTTACGTGGAAGCTTCAACTGATATTTTCAACATTTATTTAGATTATATGTCTGTTTCTCAGCTGTGTGCGCGCAAGACTCAACGGTTGATTACTGACCTCCTTTGAGTAGTTTAGGATTTCCTAACTGGAGACAAGATGTTGGAAGATAAGATTTACGTCTGTCATACTTCATTTAATTCAGGTTCAAAGACAGGGTGATACTGCAGAACAGCTCCAGGTCTTCTTCGGCAGTGTAGAGCTGCGCAGCGTCTCTGTACATGTGCAGGAGAACTTGTGGGCGAGGAGGGGTCAGGGTTCGGGGGGGCGATGGTGATGGCTTTGCATGTTCAGAGATGAGGGATGGCGAGGTTGTTTAGAGAGTGTGTCAGAGAGGAGAATGCACTAGCACAGCTTGATAGAAGAAATATATCATGTATTTAAATGCACCATTAAACTACACTATGTCGATATGGGCTGGGGAGGCGCATCGACTTAATCGATTACGCCGTTTAGCATAAAGTGCGTCAATGTATCGCAAAGATGGCCGTGTCTACTGAAAGCATGGATTAATCCGCAGCATGAGCTACAGTTAGAAACAATCGCTCGCATGTATCTAAAGTTGTGGGAGTGTTTCACATAGAAACACAACAGTGTGGTGCTTTGTCAGCTCTGCACAGTGGAGATGATCACAACAGTACAACTGCTATACACAAGACCTTGAAGCTCAAACATCCCGTAGAGCTTCATCAACACAGCAGCAGGACAGCACCTGTTTACCTGTTTATCTTATTTTAGCAGATTATTTTAAGATTATTAACACGTGTAACATGTTTCTTTCAGTAGTGTTACTTGAAAAGTTGCATTGCTAAGCATTTCTTAATCGTCCAGTGTAGATACCTAAGGCTGTTTTCGATAGCGCAGGAGTCGATTTTGAGTTTTCCACATCATTTGAGCACGCCAATGGTCGTTTACATTGTGTAATTTTCATGAGGAATGGACCAATAGAAGTTCTCCAAAATAGCTTGGAAAAAATTCTGGTTCCATTGACTTACACTAAAAAGTAAAGTAAGTTTTTGGTCTGTCCTGTAAAGTTGCAATTTTTGAGATGCTTGTTTTTCATTGGACAGCGACGATATGTAAAGTATGTACCCTAAAATGTCAATTTACCACCCAGCCCTATTTTATACTAAAATTATTGTTTGAAGTGTCGTAACTTGTTTTTGCCGTCAGAATGAAGAGAGAGACCAGTTCAGAGAAAAAGCTTTAATTCGTTGGATTGCGAAACCAACGTTTCTCTGAGCTCTCACACCCTGGTCTACCCTGGTCTCAATCATGTCTTCACTGCATAGTCCCCTTATAGGCCAGCCCTCCTGCTTCTTTGGCCCACTGCACCTGGCCAAGTCGTTAACTCCCGGGTGGAGTGGTTCTCGAATAGAAGTTCTTACGATAACATTGCAGGGTCTTGTTCTCGAGCCTAGAGTTGCCTGTCATAAATCCTGCAGCAATCAGCAGGCCCATATGTAAGCATACATTTTTACCAGATGTTATTAAATTACCAACAGAAGTGTTCACAGTTCTTCCAGATATAATAAATCAAACAGTAGCACAACTTTAGACACCAAGTTTAAGACACGAATGTTGAAATGCTGCTGCCTCTTCGTCTTTAGGTTTGAAGGTAAATTCTGTCTTTACCTTGGTCCATTTTTTAAAGATTAAGAAATCACATAAGCGAGTCTGTTCAGGGTTACTTAAGCAACGCAGTTTGAGACAGCTTCCACATACATTTACATTTACGGCATTTAGCAGACGCTCTTATCCAGAGCGACTTACAAAAGTGCTTAGTGTTCGGTTAGAGTATGAGTATCTCTATCTAGTACAAACAGGTTTAAGTCCAAACTACTCTTATACTCAACTACTGCCATAAACACAGGGCCAGTGCTGATACCTAGTGCTGATACCTAGAAACTAACTGCACATACTAACTGCAGATTAAATGGTGTTAGCTACTTGCTAGTTCTAGTGTAAAACTTACTGAAACACATTTAGGATACCAACACACATACTTTGGCAGATAGACTGTATTTGGGGTAAAAGTGTGAATGTGATCTATGGCTGAGCAGCAGTGCATGTCTATCTGTGTACTCTGTTAGGCAAATCCACACACAAACGGCTTCCATCGAGGGAAAAGGGGCGTTTCAGTACCCAGGCCAGTGCTTCCTCTCCTTCCTCCGGCCCCTGCTTACTTCACGCCAGGTAAACCTTTTCAGTGCATTTGTAGGGAAATACTTTGTTGCTGTCTGAAAATCCTTTTATTTATTATTTGCTCTGCGTCAGTTGAGCACAGCAGTGGTCCTACATTAACTCACATTAAAAGTGAAGAATGCTTTTGCCCTTTTTAACAATTTGGACATATTTGGTGAGACTTTTTGGACAGCAGTGATTACATAATAGAATAATAATAGAAACACATTTTGCATGCATACCAGAGATGTTCACAAGTTGGTTCATGCAAGTACAAATCAAATCTCTAAGACATGAGTCCATGTTAAGTGTTGAGTCTTTAGTAGGGAATCTCAGCTTCCAGGTTCAAAACAGCTTCAGATATGAGCCTTTCAGTCTGAAGGATGGAACTGAGTTGATGTACTCTGTTTAAAGTAAAGGTCTGTAGTCTGCTGGCATGCTCGTTAACAATGTAGTTGTTAATATAGCTGAAGGTTTAGTTTGTAAAGGAATGTGTTCTGTAACTTTTTAAACTTTGAATTACCTAAAAACTGATTTAACTATTGCTGGTTTTGTCTTTGTCCTCTAAACACAGCATTCACTGCATGTAGCTCTTCGTACTGTCCTTCAGACGGAAACGTTTTCTGTAGTGAAAGGCTTGTTATTTGAAGCTGTATTGAATCTGAGGCTGAAAACTGTGAGGAGAAGCACATTACAGTAATTACTGCTGCCTAACTTTCCTGATTTCTGCATCCAGGCTGTGACTGTGACAATTCAGGAAAGCTTTTTTCCATAACAAGCTCCTAAGCTACAGCTAGTTTAGCTTTCTGCTGCTTTTTCTTTCCCCTGTTCCAAAATGATGAGCTGGAGTCTCAGGGAGGGCCTTGGCATTTATTGTAGACAGTTTACTTATTAAGCAAACAATTATGAGAGTGCAATGGCGTACCAGTGACTACTGTATTCATTACCCATAATGCCCCAACAGCAGCACCTGACCAGGGTAAAAGGTAAAAATAGACAGGTTCTAAACAGAAAGTTGTATTAGTCACAGCATTATCACAGGTGGGTTCTAATTTGATCAGGCCGTTAGGGCTTTTTTCTCTCTAGCCGAGTCTTAAGTCGAGTCGCAAGTGAGTTAAGATGCATGTCAGGGCAGTATTCGACTGCATCTCGAGTCTAAAACATATTATGAGATAATGAATAGAAACTTCATATAGGCCCCTATTAAGGATACGTGTTTACTCCTTTACAGGCTATGCTCCTTATGGTTACGGACCTGTTGTACCCCCACCATACGGTAGGCCCGTCATCTTTTCGGCCCATAGAGCCTTAGTTCAACAATTTGGGAATTTAACCCCTTTTCACTCTCTTACCCAGAGTCAGATGAGTTCAGCACCATTTGTCTTACCTATCTGCACACAGGACTGGTTTATTTAGCCCAGATGTAATTAAAGTCTATGGTAACTGTGGGAAAGAGTGAAGGAATTGGCAATCTCTTGCCAATTCTAGGAGCTAAACAGCTAAAAAACACCTCCAGTACTATAAACATTTGTTTCTTTGCATAAAAGAGGTGCCACTTAGCTGCTCCTGTTGATTTCCAGGCATTGTGCTAAGCTAAAATTAACATCTGTTAATGAACTGAATGAAACAATGTTAAAAAGAACACATGTAATACAACCCCAGATCTAAAAAAGCTGTGTTTCTTACAATAACTTTGACTTTTCTTTCATTGCAGACAGTACGAACCCAATATGCATGTCAGGCCTGCAGCACATATTAAACAAAGATTTGAACACGCCAATGATCGTTTACGTTGTGTGAAAATTTCATGACAAAAATTCTGGTTCCATTGACTTCCATTGATAGTAAAGCATGTTTTTGGATTCTCTTGTAAAGTAGCATTTTTCCTTGTTTTTATTGGACTATATATATATATATATATATATATATATATATATAACAAATGAAATGTTTTGGGTTCATACTGTCTAGAAGTAAATAAAGGCAAATGTAAAAAAAAACCTCAGATTTAGAGTTAGTCTGGTAGTACATTCAAAGCTTCCTGTGTTAGCAATTATATGTGGCATCATATACAGGGTTACATACAGTGAACACAGTATACCTGTAAATACACATCATACTAACTTGTATTTCCTCTATACATTATTGTTTACTCAAATCACACTTTGGACTCTATAATCACATTATCGTTTGCCATAAAAAAACATTAATGTATCCTCTATACTCTAATCACATTATTATATACTCTACACTAACCACATGATTCTGTTCTCTATAATTACATTATTCTACACTTTCTACTCTAATCACCTTATTTAGTACTCTATAATGACATTATTCTATAATCACATTATTCTGTACACTACCCATTGTATACTCCATACTCTAATCCTCTATAATCACATTGTTCTGTACACTACACATTGTATACTCTATACTCTAATCCTCTATAATCACATTGTTCTGTACACTACACATTGTATACTCTATACTCTAATCCTCTATAATCACATTATTCTGTACACTACCCATTGTACACGCCATACTCTAATCCTCTATAATCACATTATTCTGTACACTACACATTGTACACGCCATACTCTAATCCTCTATAATCACATTATTCTGTACACTACACATTGTATTCTCCATACTCTAGTCCTCTATAATCACATTATTCTGTACACTACACATTGTATACACCATACTCTAGTCCTCTATAATCACATTATTCTGTACACTACACATTGTACACGCCATACTCTAATCCTCTATAATCACATTATTCTGTACACTACACATTGTATACTCCATACTCTAGTCCTCTATAATCACATTATTCTGTACACTACACATTATACACGCCATACTCTAGTCCTCTATAATCACATTATTCTGTACAGTACACATTGTATACACCATACTCTAGTCCTCTATAATCACATTATTCTGTACAGTACACATTGTATACACCATACTCTAGTCCTCTATAATCACATTATTCTGTACACTACACATTGTATACACCATACTCTAGTCCTCTATAATCACATTATTCTGTACAATTCACATTGTATACTCCATACTCTAATCTTCTAGAATCACATTATTCTGTACAGTACACATTGTATACACCATACTCTAGTCCTCTATAATCACATTATTCTGTACACTACACATGGTATTCTCCATACTCTAGTCCTCTATAATCACATTATTCTGTACACTACACATTGTATACACCATACTCTAGTCCTCTATAATCACATTATTCTGTACACTACACATTATACACGCCATACTCTAATCCTCTATAATCACATTATTCTGTACACTACACATTGTATACTCCATACTCTAGTCCTCTATAATCACATTATTCATTACAGTACACATTGTATACACCATACTCTAGTCCTCTATAATCACATTATTCTGTACAGTACACATTGTATACACCATACTCTAGTCCTCTATAATCACATTATTCATTACAGTACACATTGTATACACCATACTCTAGTCCTCTATAATCACATTATTCTGTACACTACACATTATACACGCCATACTCTAGTCCTCTATAATCACATTATTCTGTACAGTACACATTGTATACACCATACTCTAGTCCTCTATAATCACATTATTCTGTACAGTACACATTGTATACACCATACTCTAGTCCTCTATAATCACATTATTCTGTACACTACACATTGTATTCTCCATACTCTAGTCCTCTATAATCACATTATTCTGTACACTACACATTGTATACACCATACTCTAGTCCTCTATAATCACATTATTCTGTACACTACACATTATACACGCCATACTCTAATCCTCTATAATCACATTATTCTGTACACTACACATTGTATACTCCATACTCTAGTCCTCTATAATCACATTATTGTCTACCCTATAATCACATTATTGTCTACCCTATAATCACATTATTCTATACTCTAATCGCATCATTATTATACAGACTATAATCACATTATTGAATACTGCTTACTCTATAATTACATTACGTATAGTCTGTAATAACATTATTGTAGGCCTACAGATCATCACACACAGCTACAGGCTGCCGCTTATGGCTTGTGGTACCAGACTTGGGTTTAGTACATGTTTGCATTTTAAATGAAAAGAAAACGGAGACTTATATTTAGCCAAAAGAAAAACAGAACAATGAGGAGTGAATGTTAGCCTAGCGGTTGTTCAGCAGTAAGTTGGGGTGGCTGTTTAATGAAGGGGTGAAGCTGCTATCTGTTGAAATGCAGAGAGATTACTGTTAAATTCATCTGACCCCTGGTAAATTAGAAAAAAGGATTTTCTTCTCAAAATGTTAAACTATTCTTTCTCAGTCGCTTCAAAGTCGTTCTCTCATTGTCTGTGGCGCATCACAGTTTCCCTGTTGTACACACGCCCCCTTACAATGTTCCATTTCTGTTTTCTTTCTAGGGAGTAGAATTCTGCCTTGCATGTTCCCTGTTCGCCCCTTCTTCCCTCAGCGCCCCCCTCCTTTCATCCATCCTCCTGTTTTCCATCCCCCCTTCCCTCGTCCTCGCCCCTTTCGGTAAAGAGTATCTTTAAAGTGGTGTGAGATAATATTCTGGGCATTATTTAGTTTTTGTTGTTTATTCTCCATTGTTCTTGGCAACTTGCACTATTTCAGAGACGTGAATAAAATGTTTATATTGCAAGTCTTTGTGCTGGTTCATTTGCACTACACACGGATGCAGTGTAGGGAGATATGGGAGTTCAAGGTTCTGCCGTGCATGTAGAGAGTGCAGAGCTGTGTGCCGCACCACCTTCTCCTTCACCAGCACTTATAGAAGAAAAAAAATCTATAATCTTAGTATTATAAGCCTTCACCCTTCAGCCACAGCACGCAGAGCACAATGTTCTCCCTGATTCAGGCTCTTCTACACTATTCTCCTCCATTCATGCTGTTCTAGAATGTTCTCCACCATTCACAATGTTCCAAAATGTCCATTGTTAGTCTTAGAACGCTCTCTCTCTTTCTCTATCTCTATCCACAGCCTTTTAAAAGGTTCTCCTTTATTCCTATTTTAGAACATTCTCTCTCTCTATCCACAACCTTTTTAAAAGGTTCTCCTTTATTCTAATCCTTTAAGAATGTTCTCTCTCTCTGTCCACAGCCTTTTAAAAGGTTCCCCCCATTCATATCCTTTAAGACTATTCTCTCTCTCTATCCACATCCTTTTAAAAGGTTCTCCTTCATTCTTAGTTTTAGAATGTTCTCTTCCTCACTATCCACAGCCTTTTAAAAGGTTCTCTTTCCTTATTATCCTTTTAGAACGTTCTCTTTCTCTATCCACAGCCTTTTAAAATGTTCTCCTTCATTCTTAGTTTTAGAACGTTCTCTTCCTCACTATCCATAGCCTTTTAAATGGTTCTCATTTATTCCTATCCTTTAAGAATGTTCTCTCTCTCTGTCCATAGCCTTTTAAAAGGTTCTCCTTCATTCTTACTTTTTTAGAACATTCTCTAAAATACGATATCAAAAATATGTTTGGAGCAAAAGAAGAATTTCATAAAAAGACCACCTCTTCAAGTGTTAAGCACAGAAGGGGATCAATCATGCTTTGGGCTTGTGTTACAGACAGTAGCACATGGGACATTTCACTGGTAGAGTGAAGAATGAATTCAGTTACATAGCAGAAAAATATGAAAACATGAAAATTGAAATATATATATATATATATGACCACCACTGACAAGATACTATTGTAACTGTTGGTAGTAGATCTGTGATATCAACATGGTGGTGCTGCTAGGTTGAAAGTCCACCAGCCATCCAGGTAACAGTGGTTCTGTGGTCTGAGGCTGACCAGTGTTTGAGAAGTAAAAGAACGACTGTAATGGGCTATAATCTCTAAATGCAGTCTTTCATAGTGTGGGCTCTTTACATTTGAATATAATGCACAAGCCAGAGTCCCAACTACATCCCACATGCATCCTGTATCGTCTTCTGCTGCCAAACCCACACACGATGCACTAGCATGTCGCCGCTGACAGAACAAAAATAAAATGCACAAATGGTCCAGAAAGACTGGGAATGAGATCCTATTACATTCACTTGCTTTTAAAGATGAGTGTTCTTCCTTTTCCTTTTTGGAGATAGAAGATAAAGTTCTAGCAGCGATGATGTATATTTTAACTGCTCTCTTTGTCCATTGTCTCTGTTCTTTAGGTGGTCTGTACTTCGACAGTGCTGTTTGCCCTCCGCAGACCATCGCTCCTGTTTTTATTCACCTGGGCCCACAAGATTTCTACCCCGATTTTTATGTTTAAAGTCCTGTCCACACTGGCCCGTAGGGTCTGACTGGGCAGCTCAGAACAGGGTCGTGCTCTGGTGCTGAGGAAACCGTCACTGACCGTTTTAGCGTGGGTCAGCTCGTCGTCTGTTGAACAGGAATGAGCAACTGTAGGTTGCGTTCACACCAAACTTGTATGGTCTTTGCAAGCAGATGTATTCCTCCTAGTAGATGCACAGTAAGCAATATCGTTATCAGGACTATTATTAGCAATAATGGAATATGTGCACTGCTGATAGAATAGAGATCCGCTGGTTTCCAAGTCCAACATGGAATGTATATTTGTATTAAAAATGTTTTTAGAACACTGTATTTATACTAGGAACATATGCTAGCAGTAAATGCGCACATGATTGAGCTGCATTGTGATTCGTTTCTGAGAAACTTTATATTCTTTTCTTGGTCTTATCCACTACATACTGCTGCACATACAGTACTGTGCAAAGGTTTTAGGCACTTGGGGACATTATTATATTTAAAAAGCAATTTTCCAGAGAGGAGGCTTTTATTTGCTCAGCAAACACTCTTTATATTAAATATTTAAATAGCTTTTATGTATGTCATTGTGTTTATTTAACTCTTTCCAAGCTTCTCCTTGTGGAAACAACCCAGTATTATTTGCAGTTCTCATCTAATACCTGCTTTGACTGCTCAGTACTTCATTAAACTAAATCAAGATTGCTGCTGAAGGAACTGAATACATTCATACAATGTCTGGGGCGTCCAGAAGAAATCTGTAACTACACTTTGTTCTTTTCAAACTGGAGCTCAAGATATCTTTCAAAATGAGATGTTTATGCTACTTTGCATTGTATTTATGCTTATTTACATCTGTTCTGATGGTATCTGGTGTTCTTACTGGTGAAAATACACTTATTGCTAAGATAAAGGCTTTTAAACAATCAGCGTAGGTGCCCAAGACTTTAGCACAGTATTGTATTAGAAAAGCCGGTACTACAATATAAGGGTATAAGCATAGTATACATATTACAGCATTTTATTGTAACCATACAATCTTTTCTATGACGTTATGATGTTTGAAACAAGTTGTAGCTTTGTGATTGCTGTATTTACTGTGCGCGGAACTATAAGCTGTAAAAATAACGCCATGCAATTAAATATCCAGTCTCAGCATCAGTTTTGGCGTTTGTCCTGAATGAATCACGACTAGTGGTTCTGCTGTTACTGTCATGTGACTTTGCTTTTGGAGGCAGCAGCAGTGCACTGACTGCAGGCTTCAGATCAGAGCTCTCTCTTCAGGCTCCCGAGTGATTTATGAGCTTTGCAGGGCGTGTGAGCTCTTAGATTTTTACACAGCTGAGTGGGAGTGGACAGCTGATGTAGTATAAGATTGTGTGAGGCGGGCAGCATAGAAATAAACCTCAGGGCTGAATGAAGCCTTTATCAGATACCCCTGCCTCCTAGTGTGCTGACCTTCAGCCTTGAGCTCACAATAGAGAAGGAGGGATTTGAGTGGTTGAAGGTGGGATTTACCTCACAGGGGCAAAGCATCTCAGCTCAAGAACTTGTTCGCAGTGAGGTTTACATTGTTTGTGGTCTCCCAGGATGCATTTGTATGAGCTAGCAGTATATGAGACACTTGCCTTATACCTTTCTGCATTTGTTAGAAACACCATAATAGGTCCAAACAAATCTGTTCTATTTGCTGCCTACTTAAAAAAAAACATTTAAAACAACAAAAACATCTACACATCAAATTACATATTGATACATGAGCCCTTTTTGGAGATGATCTCTGTCATCCATTGAACTTGTAAGATTCTGACTGTATTTCATTCGAGGAAGCCAATACTGCCTTCCAGAGCTGCTGTTTATAGGTATATCACTGACCATCCCGATAGATGCTCCCAAGGATTGAGGTCGGGGAAGATGCTGGTCTCATCATGATTTTATCTCCTTTTATGTACACAGTAGTAAAGAAGTTACTGGTGTTTTGTTTCAGAGGGCCAGAATAATCTTTTATATCATGGAGGAAAATGGTTGGTCAGGAGTTCCACAGTACTTGCAGAGGTCATTTTAACACTCTCAAGGACCATAAAGGGACCTACCATCTCGCTTCCCAATATTCCTGCCCAAATGCTAATGTCACAGTGGTGCTGGAGCAGGGTAGCCATTCACCAACCAAACAGAAATATACCCAACTCTGTACCATTCAGTGTAGCATTCAGCATTCATCAGTGAATAAAACTGTTTGAACATGAGTCTTTATGTATTTCTAAGCCTACTGCAAACGTTTCTGTTTGTGAGCTTTGGTTAGGGGTGACATCAGGCATCAACTCATACCTGTTTACCTCTAAGCACATATAAAGGCTCCCTCACAGAGGTTCTTACATGAAGTGGTTAGGAACATGCTGAGTTTTTGTCCTTTAAATGTGTTTTAATGTACTTTATTCTCTGTGTGGTGAAAGGATACATGAAAGACAAAATAAGCAAAAAAAAAAATATTTTTCAGATCAACATTTTGGTAAAATTAGTTTGCTGGTAACTTTGGATAGTAGATAAAATTGCTATATAGCTATGTAGATATGGGAACTCCTGGTTTCTATCACCACCACTGTAAAGAAATCTGAGAAATCAGTTTCTCTACAAGAGATAATCAAACATCAAACCACTCTGAATTACGGTTTGATGTTTACATCCCAACCACTAAATTTCAAATTCTGTGTAATTCCTCTTTAATGATATCAGTTTGTCTGGCAGAAATTTTCTTTAATAAGCTGTGAGCCGAGCCCACATTTCTCACATTTGATAATCCTTCTCTGGTTTTCTTGCAATATCAATTGTTTTCATGCCTTTTGCAAGATGTTGTACTATTGCAGGAGGCACGGTGGTGCAGTGGTGGGCACTGTCACCTCACAGCAAGACAACCTGGGTTTGATTCCCAGTCTGGGTCGTTCTGTGTGGAGTGTGCCTGTTCTTCCCGTGCTTGAGTGAGTTTCCTTCCACAGTCCAAACACATGCAGGTTGGGTTGATCGATCACTCTAATTTGCTTGTAGGTGTGAGTGTGTATTTGTGTGTTGGCCATGCAATGGACTGGCGACCTGTCCATGGTGTACCCCTTCTACGCCCCTTACGATGACCCTGTATTGCATAAGAACTGTAACTTGCTTAATATGGTGGAACAATCTCTATGAGCAAGTTTCCTTTAATTCAGATCACCTGGCAAACTAGCTAACAAACCTGTGTGAGGCTGATAGCAGTTATAAACAGTCTATAAACAGATAGTCTATAAGTCTATAAACAGATAGATTGTTCAGTGACGTATGGGCCACAATATTTCTGATAAGTTGGTCAGTGTTTTGTGCTTAATTTGCTAAATTACTCTGAATTCATGAAAGAACTCTTTGAGGTGGTTACAGGAAACTGTTGAGACCAAACAATAAGTCTTCTCCTATAATACATGATGAGACTGAAGACTGCAGAGCTGCTCTGAGACTCTGAGATCTTTCCTTAATGCAGAATCTCTCCTGACTAGAGATGGACCAATCAGCCGCATATACGCCCATTGAAAATGAATGTAGTTTAGTACAATGTAAATATATTAAAGAAGCATATCTGTGTACTACTGAACATTAACATGTGTTTCATGGAGCAGAAGATATGATGACTAGTTGACTATAAGTATTGTAATGGCGCAAAAAGTCAAACTTCAAAGGCATGTTATCAATAATCTTTACTGAAATGTAAATGGACACGAATGAAAACAAGCTGAAAATGAAATAGGAGTAACGAGACTATGTTTAAAATGTAAGGAGTAGAAAGTACTGATATTGGAGTGTAAATGTAAGGAGTAGAAAGTAGAGATAATGGAGTGTAAATGTAAGGAGTAGAAAGTAGAGATAATGGAGTGTAAATGTAAGGAGTAGAAAGTACAGATAATGTAGTGTAAATGTAAGGAGTAGAAAGTACAGATAATGAAGTGTAAATGTAAGGAGTAGAAAGTACAGATAATGGAGTGTAAATGTAAGGAGTAGAATGTACTGATAATGGAGTGTAAATGTAAGGAGTAGAAAGTACAGAAAATTTAGTGTAAATATAAGGAGTAGAAAGTTCAGATAATGGAGTGTAAATGTAAGGAGTAGAAATGACTGATAATGGAGTGTAAATGTAAGGAGTAGAAAGTACAGATAATGGAGTGTAAATGTAAGGAGTAGAAAGTACAGATAATGAAGTCTAAATGTAAGGAGTAGAAAGTACTGATAATGGAGTGTAAATGTAAGGAGTAGAAAGTTCAGATAATGGAGTGTAAATGTAAGGAGTAGAAAGTACTGATAATGGAGTGTAAATGTAAGGAGTAGAAAGTACAGATAATGGAGTGTAAATGTGAGGAGTAGAAAGTACAGATAATGGAGTGTAAATGTAAGGAGTAGAAAGTAGAGATAATGGAGTGTAAATGTAAGGAGTAGAAAGTACAGATAATGGAGTGTAAATGTAAGGAGTAGAAAGTAGAGATAATGGAGTGTAAATGTAAGGAGTAGAAAGTACTGATAATGGAGTGTAAATGTAAGGAGTAGAAAGTACAGATAATGGAGTGTAAATGTAAGGAGTAGAAAGTACTGATAATGGAGTGAAATGTAAGGAGTAGAAAGTACAGATAATGGAGTGTAAATGTGAGGAGTAGAAAGTACAGATAATGGAGTGTAAATGTAAGGAGTAGAAAGTACAGATAATGGAGTGTAAATGTAAGGAGTAGAAAGTTCTGATAATGGAGTGTAAATGTAAGGAGTAGAAAGTCAAGTGTAAATAACCAACATTTCTACTTAAGTAAGGTAACAAAGTATTTATACTTTGTTACTTGACACCTCTGATAGTTTTGTACACAACTAAAGGTAATATATAAGGGTTTCTGTTGCTTATACTACATTAAAATTTAGCTCTATTTCACACTTACTTTAAAACTAAAATGGTCAACCACAAGACAAGACCTTCTCTTTTAGATTTTTATCACCTCTGCTAATAATGTGGATCTAGGGTTTTTTCTGGGCATGCAAATGCTGCAGAGTGACAGGGCCCATGAAGTTTCACCTGTATCTCATTGAAATACGACGAGAATGCACTAATTATGGTGGTGAATTTGCCTCCATTGACTGAATTCTGTGTCTAACCAGCTGCATCCTAGCCTGTGCAAAATACCCACACTTATTCAGTAATTGCGCTGATGAAGCCTAACGCTGGTATAGAAGGACTAAATGTCACTCTAAATTGGAATGCAGCCATGATGAGAGCTGAGCTGGCCAGCACTGCACTTCCTGTACTGTCCTGTGTGTGTATGTGTGTGTGTGTGTGTCTCCTGCTGGAATATCTGCTCACGATGCATTTTCTAAAAATGCCCATAGATTTACATTCGGTGCAATAGAGCTAGCAGTGTTCTGTGGTTTTAATGGCCATGAACGCACCGGCCCTTTGCAGTGGTCATAAACACAGCATTGCATGAAGGCACCATAAAGAGGACTCATTAAAGTGAGTTGGTTGTAATTCTGTAATGGTAAAGTAGCCTCTTCTCTGCTCTCTGGTTACCCTTACTCTAGCTTTGGGGCTTCACTCATTCAACTCACGTTCTGCAGCGCTGGGGGCAAAACACAGACAGATGGTCTGCACCCCACCACACATGCACCAAACACAGGAGGCCGGAATATACAGTAGTGGTAAACTCAGTCACTTTGGATAATGCCCGCCATGTAGTCTTTTCCTGCAGGCCCCCTAGTGGGCAACTAGTTGTAACTCATTTAATTAATATCATTCTTTGTAACTTTTACCAGATTAGGCAGGACACTGTTGACTCTGTAAAATGAGCATGTCTTTGGACTATGGGAGGAAAAAAGAGTACCCAGAGGAAAGCTATGCCGACACAGAGGGTGTGTCTCAAAACCTATTGAGGGTCTACATAGGCAGCATTTTATGTCATAGTATTTGCATTCCCGACATGTAGACTGTCCCAATTCTTAGATACCTTAAACATGCTGTCTACTGAGGAACCTTATTTAGACCTGATTTTAAGGAAGCATCAAACATTTCCTCAGCCGCTAAGACAATCCCATGATGCAAGACAGGATAATCTACGAGCAGTGAAGGGGTTTTAAAATGTGAGTTATTTTGATTCTCTCTGGTGTTTTAATGTGTTTCTTGTCATATAATCACACAAAGCAGAGTTTTATTAGCAACTCTGTAACGAGTTGTTGACCAGTTTTACACTGGAGCCATTAGCTTTCATGCTAGCGGATTTTTAAGCCTCAGGCTATTGTTTTGGATGCTGGCTGGTAGCTTAGCACCCAGCTAAACCACCGGTCTCGTGCTCACAAGCTGTGACACAGTCTCTCTCTAACTAGAGCGTCTCAGTAATCTGATTTATGAGGAGAGATGTCAAACAGAACACTGCTACTTAAACAGCTGCCTACCTAGACAGTGTCTACTTAGACACTTACTAGGTTTTGAGACACACCCAGAGAGTTTGTGAAAAATCCACACAAAATTGAACCCAGGCCCATCTTGCAGTGAGGCTACGGCACTTCCCACTGTCAAAAAATAATAATTTAAGGAACTATTGTAAAATAATAGTAAATTAAGTAGAGCTGTGTCCCAAACAGCACCCTCTGGAACATTACATACTACACCACTGAAAGCACTTCTAAATAGTAAAACATGACGCAACCTGTTAAATTCAAACAATGGGGGGGCAACATATCACCAGAGAGCATGTGAAGGTGTTTTGAAGGTCAGAGCAACAGCTCTCTCTCCATACTGTGAACCTAATAGTCCTTGTTTCCCACACTGACTGCTTCTGCATGACATGAGTGATGCAGCAGTGACTGGTCCAGCTCACACGCGTCAGCATTTCATCCACAGGATCTGCACTGGACCACTGAAAAAGTTCAGGAATGATAAAGAAGCTGTTAAAACCACGTGTGGCTTTTTCTCTCTGCAGCGTGAGTGTGTAGAGGGAACCCGTAACAGAACTGAAGCAGAGTTATTACTGAAATGTTTTGGATTAGGAGCTGAATTGTCTGC
The DNA here is from genome assembly GCA_021613375.1 of Megaleporinus macrocephalus. Lineage (NCBI taxonomy): Eukaryota > Metazoa > Chordata > Actinopteri > Characiformes > Anostomidae > Megaleporinus > Megaleporinus macrocephalus. The sequence continues at coordinate 13,064,600 of CM038725.1, read as the reverse complement.
AGCTTTGTCAAACATGCTCTAGTGTCCACTCCTATCGTAAGAAACAAGGGAATGCACAGCCCCTACCCCTCCAACCTTCTTCACTTCTTACCAGTCTAGACGAAATGTTGCAAGTTCAGCATCAAACTACCTCCCCTCACTTAACCAGAGCATCTCCAGTGGTGGAATGCAAGAATGCGATGGTGGCATGCCAAGAACTTCAGCAATCTTCAGCAATTCAACAGTTCTTTAATGGACTATCTGTCCCTAAATGATTTAACCCGGAGCAGGATCTTCAACATGATTGACAAAAGGTTAGAATACGCCGCCGGGGCAGCAGGTTAAAGATCCGGTCTTGTGACTGGAAGGTCATCGATTCCATCCCCTGAACCAACAGCACATGGGCAGCACCTAACCCCCAACTGCTCCCCAGGTGCTGTGGATAGGGCTTCCCACCACTCTGGACAAGTGTTCTTACTGCCCTCTAGTGTGTATGTTTACTAGTGTGTGTATATGTGGGTGTTTCACTGCACAGATGGGTTAAATGCGGAGGTCAAATTCCAACACAATGGGCAAATTATTCTAAATTTTAATTCTAATATGTGACTCGCTACTGCCTGTTGAGGAAGATGGGGCTAGTTGGCAAGCATGGTAGATATCTCTTCAAGTAATACATATACGTGGGACCATCGTAGGAGCAGATGGATTTTAATGTGCAATTCTGTTAAAATATGATTTTCCAAGAATGCCCAAAGCTGCTAATGTGTTATGACTGAGGAAATGGCATATTCCTCCACTGTCCTGGCCAGTTAGAGCCCACAGGACCAAAGCTCTGGATAACTTGAGACGGTGTGTATCAAAGCTCTTAAGCAGGCTGACATTACAATAGAACTCCCTGCATACACTTACTACACTTTGTGGTCAGACATAGTTCTTGTGTTGGAAGCAGGTCAACAAAACTAACAGCAAATGAATAGAAACTAGCAACTTATTTAGTGCTGAATGAAATATTTTGTGGGCCGCTGCTGCCCCGCGCTCCTGCCATGCTACACCTACTTTGTAACCCTGCCTTGATATCAGATCTCCACTGGTATGCTGCCGTAATGGTCCGCAGCATGTCGACTACCATGCCTGGCTTTAACAGCTGGCGTTCTCTTTTACTGGCACAATCTCAGATCACACATCGTTAATCAATCTCACTGCAGGCTGTTAAGGAGGCTCAATTAGTCCTGTCCTGATTAGTGCAGCACTGCAGTGACCTCCCCAGCCTTCCTTAAGCACTTGATCTCTATAATCCTGCGGGAGATGAGACTAAACACGGCCGCAGGGTGCCACACACCCGTTTAGCACTCTGTCTCTGCAGTGTGAAAGAAAGAAATGAGCTGAAATCAACAGAAATAAGCGAGGATGTAAAAAGCATACATTTGCACTGCCTGGATTATTAGGTTAGAGTCATTAAACAGACCGTGTAAGCAGAGCACAGTGCTTCTCAGACACAGCACAAAGGCAGAGCGGCTGTAAATTATTACTGATATCAAACAGAACTTAAATGAAACATTTGGTGCTAAGTATGCATTTTCTTGTGGATCCACATGCTGGAAATGACTGTCCAATCACAGTTCAGACAACTGCTGAGGGCCAACAAATGCAACCTGCTTTTATAAGAATGATATATTTACCAAACATAAAGTATCTGAAGATAGTGTACTTGAACGCTGCTATTTGAAGGAATATATATGCACATGTGTATTTGCTTATTTTTTAAATATACAGGGCTTGGGCAATGAAACTGAAACACCTGGTTTTAGACCACAATAATTTATTAGTATGGTGTAGGGCCTCCTTTTGCGGCCAGTGCAGCGTCAATTCGTCTTGGAAATGACATATACAAGTCCTGCACAGTGGTCAGAGGGAGTTAAAGCCATTCTTCTTGCAGGACAGTGGCCAGGTCACTACGTGATGCTGGTGGAGGAAAACGTTTCCTGACTCGCTCCTCCAAAACACCCCAAAGTGGCTCAATAATATTTAGATCTGGTGACTGTGCAGGCCATGGGAGATGTTCAACTTCACTTTCATGTTCATCAAACCAATCTTTCACCAGTCTCGCTGTGTGTATTGGTGCATTGTCATCCTGATACACAGCACCGCCTTCAGAATGCAATGTTTGAAGTATTGGATGCACATGGTCCTCCAGAATGGTTCGGTAGTGACACGCCATGAGATGGCAGCCCAAACCATCACTGCTCCACCCCCATGCTTCACTCTGGGCATGCAACAGTCTCGGTGGTACGCTTCTTTGGGACTTCTCCACACCGTAACTCTCCCGGATGTGGGGAAAACAGTAAAGGTGGACTCATCAGAGAACAATACATGTCTCACATTGTCCACAGCCCAAGATTTGCGCTCCTTGCACCATTGAAACCGACGTTTGGCATTGGCGTGACTGACCAAAGGTTTGGCTATAGCAGCCCGGCCGTGTATATTGACCCTGTGGAGCTCCTGACGGACAGTTCTGGTGAAAACAGGAGAAGCTGAGGTGCACGTTTAATTCTGCCATGATTTGTTCAGCCGTGGTTTTATGTTTTTTGGATACAATCCGGGTTAGAACCCCAACATCCCTTTCAGACAGCTTCCTCTTGCGTCCACAGTTAATCCTGTTGGATGTGGTTCGTCCTTCTTGGTGGTCTGCTGACATTACCCTGGATACCGTGGCTCTTGATACATTACAAAGACTTGCTGTCTTGGTCACAGATGCGCCAGCAAGACGTGCACCAACAATTTGTCCTCTTTTGAACTCTGGTATGTCCCAGAATGTTGTGTTATTGCAATATTTTGAGCTAACTTACCTGCTAACTGAGCTTCACACTCTGCTGTTACTGGTGCAATGTGCAATTAATGAAGATTGGCCACCAGACTGGTCCGATTTAGCCATGAAACCTCCCACACTAAAATGACAGGTGTTTCAGTTTCATTGTCCAACCCCTGTATGTACACTATATAGGTGCATTTATTTAACGGTGCCCTTTTTTATATAGTTTAAATATATGCACATATGTAGATATGTAAAAGTCACCAAATATATTATACACTTTTAATATTTTGGAGGAAAAAAAATGGATGGACTTCATGGCAGATGTCATGTAGGTCACTTTACCGAATCTGCTTTTTCAGAAGAAACTATATATGAATGATAATGGAGCGATGTTTCAAAAAGTTGTCATAAATTCCATACTCCAAAACAACAGGGGGCAGCCCCACCAGAAAGTTCATTGGAAACAAGGAAAAGCACAGTGCCTTCTTCTTAAAGTTAGCATGAACAGCTCTTTATGTACCAGGAGCTGTCTCGAATTGCTTTGCTTTGCTGCTGAACGCGGTTTCTTGTCAAGAGCTTTAGTCATCGTTGTGTTTCCTCTCCTCTCATTGGCTACATGTCCTTAAGCAATCTAACATGATTGTCACGTGGTTAGAATACGAATGGGGCAGCAGGGCTACTTCTTCATCCTCACATGTTGGATTGATTTGACTCGACACTGCAGTGATTCACTGTCGCCTCTTTAGGTGTAAACTGGTATTTAAAAAAAAAAGACGAGCTAGCTGCTTAGCATACTGACTTCAGTAGACTTCTCTGTAAGACAATACGTAGACGTCATTGACGAACCATCAGAACTGTTATTCCTTTACACTCTGTTAAGAGTTTTGGTTACTTTTGGTTTTAAACTAAAAATCTTGCTGAACGATTACTATAGTATATTAGGTGGATGCAAAAGTAGTGATAGATGATTGCTAGGGAGTTGCCAGGTTATCCCAGGTGGTTACTATGGTACCCCACATGGTTAATAGGGTATACTACTGGACTTCATTCAGCCCTATGGAGGAAAAAGAAAGTCTTTTTAAGTCTTTTTTTAAAAGCACAAAACACAAACAACCAATCAAATCGCTGAAAATAAGAATATCATTCCTGATCAGTTGGAATGGGGTCAGCTTCTTAAAAATTTTAGAAAGAAACAATGAATAATGTACTGTCAGATAGCAATAGTGTGAAAGTATAATAATTAAATAGTATTAAATAGAATTATGATCAGTAACTAAATAATGGGCATCTGACTCTGTAGTATTAGGCATTGGCGTAGGAACCGGGGGGGATGGGGGGGACATGTCCCACCCAATATAAAAAAAAATTAAACTACAGAAAAAGCGTGAACTGTTTAAAAACTCTTCATTTTAAAAGCGCGTTTTGGCAGCATTTGCAATGCACACACTCTGTTTGTTATTAGCAATGGGCTCTGGTTGTTAGGTGGTCTTTCACTTTGTTAAGGCTTAAAAAGAGATGCCTGTTCAGAAATATCCCGCAGTCAGCAACTTCACTGAGCCGAGCTCTGGCCTCACTGGAGCGTCGGGTAGTTCGAGCCAGCTTTAAATGCGAGGCCGGTGATGAAAGCAATGAATAGTAACAGAATAGTATTCTGTAATAAAAACAGCTTTAGTATAATATGTTGTTATGGTAACAGACTAGGAGGGTATGGGTTAGCTAACGTTTATATTAAGTATTATCAGAAAGCACTCATTAAGTTACATTACTCTCTGGCCTTGTCCCAAACTACAGACTGCTACTACGCTAAATACATAAATAAAATAAAATATAATAAAGAAAATAAATAATTTAATGAATAAATAAAAGGACACCATCGTTAGAAGTGCTTTCAGTAGTGCAGTATGTAATGTTCCAGAGGATGCTGTTTGGGACACAGCCGTACTGTCTAACACTAATGTTAGTCTTGTCTAGTCAGGAAACCTCAACATACATTTATTTATCATTTCAGTTCAAAGAAAATAATGTATTTTTTAGTTATTCTAGTTTTTAGTTATATGTATATAACTAAATATATAAAACAGATATTGCATGTATAGTTTAAAAGTTTTCTGACAACAGTATCATGTAATGTGGAGTATCTTGTTTAGTGTGTAAAGTGAGCTTTAATTGAATTTATCTAATAATAAACAGAAGTACAGATAATGTTGTGTATTGTTTATGTACTTGTAATTTACTGTGATATTACAAATATTGTTCTACGTCACTATACATACAGTGATTTACTACCTTACCTACAGTGGAATCAGCTCATAGGTAATATGTTAGGAGATAGGGTGGGCTTTAGCAAATGTGTCCCCCCTGAATGTCAGACCCGCTCCTACGCCCTTGGTATTAGGTTAGAAATGATAATAACTCCTAAATCCTGCTGATGCACTGCTTCTATGTGAAAAATCTCTAAAAGATAAAAAGGGGCTGTAAATCGTCAAAGAAAGATTAAATATGAATATTTTGGAACAGAACCACACACGTGGCACAGCACAGGTTTGGGCCCTTTACTAAGGTACAAGAAATCCTGACTACTCTGTGCACATTATGAACATAATGCAGCAGCGCCCTCTGCTGGCTGCTTAGAATAAATGACCTTGAAAACAGGCACAAGAACTGCAGAGCTCTGATTTGAAACAAGAAACGCACCATCAGCAGCCAGTCAATCAACATACAATTCAACTCAAGGCTCTGACACATGATGAACACGCAGCTGTTTATTCAGAGGTAAATGAGCGAGTGAAATGGCCGAGACATATTCAGGATGGAACAGCCAGCCACCATTCAGACTGATCTCAACCACCTGTTAACAAATTCATGGTGGTGAAGACAAGATAGAAACGTTGCTGGCTTTCGGATGTAAATGTGAGGTATTCTGACCCGACAAGACATTCACAGACAAACTCTATGGTGGAGAATTATGGGATGTAACACAGTCACAACACAGTACACTTAATAACACTTGTTATCCTATAAAAATACAAATAAACTCTTTCTGAGCGCTACGATGTTCACACAGAAACACAGAAATGCCTTGAACATCCTCTCTTGATGAGATAAGATGGCTCTTGACAATTTTACACAAAGCTATCTGAACCACAAAATGTTTTTTTTAATGTATCGGTAAGCTGGACACCTCACGGAAAAGCAGAGAAAAGAAGAGAAAATGGAACTCAGTACCAAACGAGAAGGTTCTAATCAGGGCCGTGGCTGCAGCTTGACCAGCTGCTTGTAGTGGAAAGTTTAATTGCCCTTGTTTTTAACAAAGAAACAATCACAGCAAAGTTTTTTTTTGTTGCACCTAAACTCTGCAGTGTGTTGCTTCATATATAAGCACCTTAACAAACATTGCAGAACTGTGCATAAGTCAGGGACCACCCCAGGTTTAATCAATTTCCAGTGACCATCAAGTACAAGTTATTCATTTATCTTGAAAAACTTCTCAGGATATCGGCTATAAAATTATTAATAAATCAAAGGAAAACTGGCGAAAGCTTGATGAGACTCCGAACAACCATGCAGGCCCTAGTAGACCACCAAAACAGATGAAAATCACTCAGAGCTTTCATCTCTAAGAGAGAGGAGAACATCAAGCTCCCATCTGGCTTCAGATCTGAAAACATCCACAGGTGTTTCCGCCTATCCTTCCACTGTGAGAGGATGTGTAGCTGTTAAGAAGCCATTACTGAGAGAAGTAAACAGGAGTGCTGGAGATTTCATAATAAAGAACTGACCTTAACAACATGGAATGTGATTGGTATTTTTTGGATTGTGGGCTTCGAAGACTGTACAGTAGGGGTCACTAAGGGTCTATCTCAAATCCTAGTGAGTGTCTAAGTAGGCTGTCTAGGTAGGTAGCTGTTTAAGTAGCAGTGTTCTGTCTGACAACTCTCCTCATAAAACAGATTACTGAGACGCTCTAGATAGAGAGCAACTGTGTCACGGCTTGTTCCCGCGACCGGTGTTTAAGCTAGTTGCTAAGCTACCAGCCAGCTATCCAGGCTTAAAAGTCTGCTAGCATAAATGCTAATGACTCAAGTATAAAACTGCAAAGTTGCAAATAAAATACTGTTTTGTGTGATTATACGACTAGAAACAGATTAAAACATCTAAGAGAACTGAAATAACTTACATTTTAAAATCACTTTACAGCTTGTAGCTTCGCCAGCGTTGCATCCTGGGGCTGAGGACCCGTTCGATGCTTCCTTACCGTTGGGGTGAAATAAGGCGCCTCAGTAGACAGCATGTTTAAGGTATCTAAGAACTGGGACAGCCTACATTAAATGCTGTCTATGTAGGCAGCTCACTAGGCTTTGAGACACACCCCAAATACATGTTATCACATTTAGTCACTAAGGCTCCCATCTGACCTTCTTGATGCTGAAAATGAATAACTTGCACTGAATGGCCATTTTTGCACCATACTGATAATCAGAGCAAAAGGAATGGACACTTTGTCAAGGGCAAATGATCACATGTGCAGTCAGACAGGGCTTGTGGGACTGAATGAAGTGCTAACAGGAGTCTCTACACTTCTGCTGAGTTCTTTGGGTACGTCTGAAATCGTCCACCTGCCAACTACTCAGTAGGTAAAATCAGTAGACAAGCGCAGCTAGTATGTCCGAATACTTAGTAGGCATCAAGTAGTAGGCGAACGGTACCTGGATGACCTACTGAATCGGCAGCCATTTTTATGTATGCGACTGCAACACACTGTAGTATCCCATGATTCACCTGGAGCGGCAAGTGAATTCAAAGTGGAGGAAAAAAACAGTGAAAAGCCGCTACGTCGGCTGTGTATACGTAGCTACGGCTAGTGAACTGCTGCTACAGAAGTTAGCACTACTGCTGAGGTAAACAGTGACTAAATTCCTCCTTCTCTGAGCTACAGCTCGACACCGTCTGAGTACATATTCAGACAAAAACGCAGATCATCTTCACAAAAAGCATCTAAATCTGTCAGTAAAGGGGGTTGTTTAATGAATAGCGGTACTTTTATGCTGGCGGTCTGACGTCTTGTGTCTATTGTGTGGCTACTAAAACTCGCCTACTGAAATAACCTACTAGTCAGCCGCTCGAGCAGTATGTACAGGCTCTAATCTAGTACCTACTGACTAGTAGGCGATTTCAGACGCACCCTTTGTTTCATGTATGCTAACTATGCTTAGTAGTATCATAAAGTGCCTGCTGAAATGAGGAATACTACAACACTGTAGATTAGCTTGTCCTGGCAATGGTGGCAGCTTTCGGACTCAGCAAAGCCCAAACTATAAAACACTTTTGTTTTGGTAACACCGTGGTAGAATCCAAAGATATGTACAGATGAGGCACGTGGATGTGAAAATATGGCTGCAGAAAAGGACACTGTTTTTTCTTTTTTCTGTTTATACAAAAATATTCCCTTTCAAAGTACAAAAGGCACTTAATTTATAGACATTTCATGGACGTGAGCACAGACCTGCTTTTTATATGCATTTCAACCACAGGAGACATATCTATGTGTTTGTTTGAAGCTGTTTTTTTCTTTTTTTCCTAAAGCACCATAAAAATGTGAGATCGGAGGTAGACATTTAATGACACTTTCAAGCCTGAATCCACCTCCTGGAATTGTGAACGAAAACCTGACCGAGTTACGCGTTTGTGTGCGCTCGCTTGACTCAGCCACCAAACCTGAAAGGTGACAGTAAACCTTGATTCCCTACAACAGCCAAATATAGGATTCATCTTTATACAACAAAATCTCTTCGTTTTCTATTGCACTTTACAGAAAATATACATACATGTATAAATACATATGTGTAACAAAATAATACAAAAGTACTGTAAATGCAAATACATGTGTAGCTTCCTTTTCTTCACCTATTTGTTCGGGGTGTTTGCAAATCCGTGTAAATAAATTAACTCTTCTTGCTGTTCCCGACGAGGCGGTTGCTCAGTTTTTTTTTTCTTTTTTCAAGTCCGTGGTAGAAAAGCAGAAGAAAGGAAGCAGCTCTTCAAGAAAAAACAAATTGTCCACAGAGCTGTTGGTGCAAGAAGTCCTGTTCTCTCCCGAAGTGCTCTAGATCTCACCTTCCCCGTGTTTTGGGTTTGCAGTCTGAACCAGAGCAGAGATTTCTGGGCCATAGTCCTCCCTGTGTCTGTCTCTACTGAGTGACAGGGTTCACAGCCTGTTCCTCTGCTCTCTATAAGAAGCACACAGGCCCCACTTCCAGGTGGTAGTTAGATCCAGGTTTGGTGATGGGCAGGTTAAGCACGTCCACTATGGGCAACAGATTGGGGTCCTGTGTCCGAAACTGGAACTGAGTCTGATGCCACCGTCCATCCGTCATCTGAAAAAATGAAGAGAGGCACAGCATTATGCACTGTCCAGGTAAGGTTGCACCGTGCAGGTAAAATTTGACATTCTGGTGACATCTATGTTCTGTGTTTCCATCTGCCACTAACACAACATCACTGGGCAGCTCAACATGCTTAGCATGCATTGACCAGAGTGCTATGAGTAATGGATGAGCGGGAGGGCCATCCTACCCACCCAGAGACAGTGAGGTCAATTAAACTTTCCTGGACCACTAGCTACGGATGGCTGAGCCATTGCCAGGGATCAAACTCGCAATCTTCTAGTGACAGGGCCAATGCTCATGTAATATCAGCATTGTGGCTGCCAACCGCGTGACAGTAGTAATTAAACAATATACTATGCAGCCTTGTGCATGAGCACACATTGATTTCCCAACTGCTCAGCAATACAGGCACTTAAACAGTCCAAAGACTACACTCTCCACAATGTGTGAATCCATGCTCTCCACTTACCCAACAATCGTCCTTCAGCAGGTCAGGCTGGATGAGCCCTCCAGCCTGAATCATCTGTCCATTCGAGGCTTTGAAGCGCACGGCTTTGGAGGATGGAGGTCTAGAGGCTGCTGTTGCCCACACAGGTACATTCAGGCAGTGGATGGTGACGAGCTGTACAGCCTCGGAACTTAGCAGGTGGATGAAGTTCATCTGGATCAGACCCACACCCATCTCCAACTACAGCACCGAATACAAAGATCTTTCATTGTTTACACATGACATCTATTGATTACATGTACATGGATTACATGGATTACACATGGATTTACTAGAAATGTTTGCCTTACAATGGGGGTGGGGGTGGGGGTGGCACAACGATTTCATCTCAATCAACACATTCATGAGAAAACAAAGATAATAAAACAAAGATAATAAAAAATACGCCACTTGAGGTGATCTGTTAATTTTAGTTTGTTTTTGTTTGTTCAACAATTAGCTTTTGAAAAATATTCTATTAACTGCACAGTGTTTTTATATTTGTGGTCATATGCGTGTACGCCAAGTATTTACAGTGGCTGTGTGACAATCAGATTTTGGAACCAGATATGTTCATATGTGAATACATATTATGGACATGAATGAATACCTGTTAAAAGATGAAAGTAAGATGTGATTTTTTAAATAATTAAACTAATTAAAAATAAAAAATAATTAATAATTCAACTATTTGCCAACATTACAATAAAATCCTAAACAACCAAACTGGCTGATTAGCTTATTTACTGATAATGTTTATTTAATAGTTAACACTGTTTGTACTGTTCAATGCTGTGCACAGGCCAATCTAAGGAAAATGATTACAATTAGCTTAAATAATTCTCATAAAACTGCAATGAGGTGTTTATGTCATGACTGTGACAGGTCCAAACACACAAAGCTATAAAGACTAATAAGACGGGTCTGGAATAGAGTAGTTCATGTTCACCTTGGACACAGTGAGTGGCCTCAGGCAGGTCTGGCCTCCTCCGGTGAAGTTGCAGGTCACCTCAATTGTGTCAGACGAGCAGCCCAAGTTTGGGTCAATCCAATAAGTGCCTGTCAATACATTATAAAAAAGGAGTATGGATAATAGCACATAAGGGATTTCATCATATAGATTCAACATACCTTATACCGGAATACTGTTATGGTACAGCTGTGGTGTTAATCAATGAAAATAACACAGCAAAGTTATGCATTGCTTACATTTATACATTTCAACTACCACAACTACTAGTATTTTTTTGGATAATTCACATTTTTATTAAATATTTGAAATTTTTTGGTATTTAGCAAACAAAAAAACAAAAAAACAAAAAAACAGGCAGGTATACAGGCACCGATGATTGAAACAAAAAAATAAAATTAATAAATACAGTCTTGAGTACAGTTATATCTGTTCGACAGTGTCTTTACTAAACATGGCCGTGTCTTCCAGACAATGTTTGGTGAAATTGTCCCATTGTTCCATGACATCATCACTTAACCAATTCAGTCTACCCAGCATCTTCTCGCATGCCACACTCTCCATCATTAGAGTCTTCCATGAATTCAGTGTAGGAGTTTAAAATTACTATAGCGCAGGTTAATAGTCCAGTTTTTAATATCCTCTACATAGGCTAGCTTTTATGTGGCTTTTGAGATTTGTTCCCAAGAAGATACAGTCCTGCAGGTCTGGGCAGATCATATCCCAACCATTGATTCATAAAATCTAGTACTACTAGTATTGATGCCACTAATGTTAATGGTGTTACATGGGTTCTGCCTGGTGCCTGAGAAACACTAACATAGTACTTTTGAAATATCATACAGCTAATGAAACGTAACATGTCACGAATAACCTCTTTTACAGATTACTGTTATTGTGCACAGTTGAAGACGCAGGTGTTTCCTCACCATCGTTCATCTTCTGCTCACAGTCCAGCAGGTCCCTGCACATCCTGGCCGGATTCTCCTGGGTTCCCAGCGGGTTCTTGATGCTGTAGATCAGGTTACTGAGGTAGTGAAGGGTCTTAAAGATCTCCGTTCCCTGGTCCAGCATGGGGAGGTCCACGTCTGAGTACGCCTGAGCACGAGAGAAACAGGAACACAGAACATTGCTTCATCGGTCTTAGATACAATTACTTCTGCCCTCAGTTATTTGATGTGAGGATTCTTCTCTATACTGAAGCACTCACCTCAGACCTCAGTGCAGAATAGGAGTCAATAATAACTTGAAAAGCAGCACCAAGCGCCTCATTTTTCTAAATCAGAGTGATGACAATGCAGAATGGAATGTGATGAACGGGTATCTATGCCTCCCTCGCTAATTATTAGCACAACTCCTCTAATATGCTGGACCTGGGTCAAGATACTTTTACATGGACAATACAGGGGGGTCTGCAACGCTTACAGTTTTAGAACACACTGAAATGACTTACCAGTGACAAAGGGACACCAGGTGGGCCCTAGAAACCAATAAGAACAGAATATATTGCAGTCACTGTTACAAATTACTTAAGTAACTTAACAGGAGCAGGCAAAGTAGGTCACTCGTACTTAACCTTTTAATATAAAGTAAGATGATTTCATTTCAAATAATACATAGAATAGGATAAATAAAGAAGGAAATAAAAGCTTTTGACAGCAACACATACATTCTACTTAAATTTACAAACTTCAAAAGTACTTACTGGGGGTCCTGGTGGTCCTCGAGGACCTGGAGGTCCCTAAATAAGAACAAAAACCAGCATTTTATATGTTAGCTACAGCTGACTACAGAGTCAATACTTTAGCTCCCAAGCATAAGTATTATATTTTACAAGCATAAGGTGTAAGTATTACATTTTCTTTGAGGTTTTAATCAGACAGCAGTGAGTTATTTGGGGCAGAAGGATACATACCCTTGGTCCTGGTACACCCTATTCAAAACAAAAGAAAACAACAAGATTTAGAAGTCAAATCAAATTTTATAATGCATTGCATATTAACAAAAAGTATTTAAAAAAAGAAAAAACAAATGTCACGCCCTCCTGTCATTTCCATGTGCTTCTTTTTGTTTAGGTTCTTAGTGCCCCTTTGCCTCTGCCTTCACCTATTCCTAGATTGTGGCCCCTCTCCTTCCCAGGTGTTTTTTGTCTCCCCTTGTGCATTTATACCTCTGGGTTTCCTCCCAGTCTCTGCCAGGCATTTGCGTTTTATGACTGTGACTGTGCTACTGTTAATGTATTTGTTAATATCTAGTTCTTAGTGATTGTCAGTGATGGACTCTAGTGCTCTCACTGTCTTTGCTTGCACTCTGACTCATAGCAATTTGACGTTAAACTCTAATAAACAGACTTTGCCAATGTATCCACCTCCCTCGTCTGCTCAGTCATCACAACAAATAAAAGCCTAAAGCAGTGTTTCAGAATTGAAACTTCCCTGGGTCTCTAAGGTTGGTTCCACATTTGTCAAATTCATTGAAAACCACTGCCAATTATTAAAGCCAGGCACATGGGTGCATTCTATTATATAAAAATGGGCAAGGAAGGACATGGTCTTGTGCTATGCAGGCTTTTCTTCTTAAGTTTTAGATGTTTGCTTATTGTGTTTTGTAAACTAACTTAATTAATCTGGGCTAAAGCCATGTAGCATTCTGCAGAATCAATTGATTTTCATGCGATGATGGATCTGTAGCCCATTCTATGAGCATCAAATAGTGTCTGGCTAATAAGACTCAAACTGGGCCAGTTCTGAGTTAGAAATCATAATAACTCTGTGTGTTACGCGTGTGCATGTACAGGAAAGCACACAAGAATGAATCACTCACCGTTTCCCCTCGACTTCCTTTGTCCCCCTGTGGTCCCTGAAGGAGACAGATGGATCATTTCAAGACTATAGTCTACAAATTAAAGGTGTCAGAAAAGAGGTTCTGGAAACAATTTCGAACCAGAAAACAGAACAAGCAGCACATACTGGATATCCACTGGGGCCGATGATCCCGACTGGTCCAATGGTGCCTTCCCTTCCCTGAAAAAAGAAACACCTACAGTAGTTGCTGATCCTGTAATCTTGGGCCATCTTATTAAAAAATCTGTAACATCTGTGCTCAAAGTGCTACTTACCATCAAGCCTTGTGGTCCTTTTGGCCCTTGAATACCGGTAGGGCCAATATCACCAGGTGGACCCTACAGGACATGTTGAGTTTAATTATACTTTTTTCCAATTTAAGCCAACAATTACAGTGAACAGAATAAACAAGGCATTAAAGCGGCATGTACACCAGGGACGCCCCACCCCCCACCTTCTGATAACATGTGTTGCAGTATCTTTAAAAAACTGCTTTGGGGTGGATTTTTAGGGGGCAGACTGGGACAGACACTTCTCTGTCCTGGCGCCTAGTTGGTGGAACGAACTTTCACTGACTGTCCGAACAGCAAACTCTCCTATGGTCTTCAAACACAGACTGAAGACCACCGTCTCTTTGTGAAGCACTTATAAGCACTGATCTACTGAAGCATTGGTATAAACCGCAATTGCACTTTATCTTCTAGGAACACTGGATAAGTATTGCACGTATACTGTACTCTTGTATTTATTCTCTTCTCTGTAGGTATTGTACTCAGTCTGGCTAGGTATTGAACTGTGTCTAATATTATATTTTGTTGTCTTTTTTCAAGGTATCAGCACTGGCACTTGTTTATGGCAGTGTTTGAGCTCGAATAGTTTGGACTTAAACCTGTTTGTACTAGATATTCATACTCTGACTGAAGACTAAGCACTTATGTAAGTCGCTCTGGATAAGAGCGTCTGCTAAATGCCGTGAATGTAAATGTAAATGTTTAAAAAATGCTTTCTAGCTTCAAAGCACTAACTATCATTTGTAAAAAATGCAAAAAGTCTGCACTCAAAAAAAATAATCCACCCAAGAGCAGTTTTTCAAAAGTTATTTCCACTTTAAGATATGTCATCAGGAGAGGGCTTTAACTTCCAGACCCTATACCAGCAAAATATAACAATAGCTACAGTTGTAATAGATGACACAGCGATCAGAGGACACAAGCATAGAAATTAACAAATGAGATGTCCCACTGAGGGTATGCCTAAATAATATTTCATGTATACAGTAATATGTTTAATGTCTTGCAGTGTTTCAATCACTCGCAGTACTATATTGTATTCATTGCATTTACTGTCACATAACTTTTGAAAGGTTCAACTAAATGTTAATGTCTAATAATGAAGAAAAGTCATTTCTGAGAGTTAACATGATGTCAACATTAACCTTTTATTCATTACTGGGCACCGTAGCAGTGTTTGGGAGAACTATTCCTTGTAGAAAATTATTATACACACAGTAGTCATACATACTTCCATGTAATATAAACACATGAAAGACACAAGCGGCAGAAAACTCCAGTATGGAACGATGACATCATCACCTCAATGTTTGTCTCCTGCGTAGGAGGATTAATCGTGATTAACTGTGTGCAGGTGCACCGTACCCATGTGCAAGACTGCGTTTGCTGAGCTGAGCTTCACCTGTGCAATCAAATGACTGTGCAGGCCTTGTCAGATCCTAGACTAAACCACCAATTGACATCTTTTAGCAAAACCAGCTGACAGTTTAGCATGCAGATTTAATCTGGGGCCTGTACTCTGATGCTTTTGCATTTTGCAAACTTTTAGCGAGACGTCTAATTTTAATTCTTATTTTTATTCTTGTATCTTGAAAAAATGAGACACACACTTAGAGGCAACACACGGCAATATCTTCATATATGGACCCCCTTTTTCATTTTCTTCCTAGAGTCATATTATTGTTATTATTATTATTATCATTTTTTATTTATTTATTTATCAACTTTTCCCCTTTTCTATGTTTCAAGATATTTGTGCATTTAATTTAGTTTAGGACCATACCAAGTGACTGGGTGGGTGAGGGAGGGCATGGGTGGACGAGGTAGGGCATGGCTGGACGAGGGTGGGCATGAGGGTTGTAATTGTATTGGGTAGATTTAGATGACGTCTTAGACGTATTTTGGGAGAAACTGCTGAGCGATGTGTATGTTGATCACCTTTGTTTCGACTGTTTCAACTTTTGTATCTTGTCAACCCAGAATGGTCAAAAAAAAAGAATTAATCTGGAGCCTGACGTACTAGTGGAAATAAATGTTTTGGGTCTGGTTATTAATAAATGACCCACATGAACGTCTTTACTAAAGGACTAAGTAGCTTAAACAAATAAATATCTGTATTTTTAGTTCACTGTTCTGTAAAGGAAGTATAATGCTTGTTAGACTTAAACTCTGTAAGTATAATAGTTCTACTCTCAAATCTTATTTCAATGCAAAATTATCCAATCAGGATTCTCTGTAGTATTTTGAGTAGATGCAGTCTCCCATCGGTTAGGGCTTCAAGACCAGGATAAAGGGTTTAAAGTGTCAGATTAACCAATAATATATTTACAGGAGCTGACAGTGAAATCAATCAGTCATATTTCAGTTTTCAATAGGAACCAATTACATGGGAACATAGGTGTTTTATTATCTGCTATTGCTTCACCAGGTTCATCTATATTTGACTTTACATGACGTACGTTTGCATATGTAACATGCAGGTTCATAGGAGGGCTCACCTTAGGTCCAAACATTCCAAGAATTCCGGGGAATCCCTGCGAACCAGGATCCCCCTAAGAAAAGCAAACATATGTAAACAAACACCTTAATCACATAAGAAATCATAGTTCTATTCAACATAACAATTCTGTCTACACAGGTTTGATTGGTTTTAAAGATAGAACCACAATACTCACGGGTTGTCCTTTAACACCAGGGTCACCCTGCTTCCCTTGCATGCCCATGCCTCCTGAGAACCCACGTTTGCCTATGGGTCCAGTCTCGCCTGGAAGACCTCTTTCACCCTGAACAAAATACAAGAGGACATATCCTGAGGTGAGCAATAGAACACTACTGTGTGCCCCTGCTCTTCTCTGACTTACATTTCCTATTTGACTTAAACTATTTCCATAATGTTGTTAACTGATTCTGGAAAATAACTTGGATATTTGAAACGAATGTAATGAAATAATATAAATATAATGTTCCATAATGTTGTTAACTGATTAAGTAGAAATGTGACTGTGTGTTTAAGTTGCTAGCGGGCAATGTAGCGATGAAAAACCCCTGATGTAAAAACAATCCACACCTCTCCAAAAAGATGTGAGATCAAATGAACGAAAAATGCATTTTCATTCCAGTTTGCTTCTGGTTTGTAAATCATATTCATCATAAAATTATATTCCATCATTGTTACTGGAAAAAAATGCATAGTTCCACTGAGGGCCATCCAAAACAGGTGGAAACAGAATTTTATTGCTACTGTGGAAAGAGGTTCAGGTAGTAGTCTCCAACCTTCCTGGATAGTTACTGTCCTGCAGCACTAAATTCCAGCCAACATTTTACATGCCACCACTTCCCTCACCTAAAACTGGTGGATCTAAGCCAACCAATCAGGAACCCCTGAAGAAGTCAATTAGCTGGAGCAGGTGTTGCAGGCTGTGCTTGGAACTAGACTCTGGATGATGGTACCTCACCAGACGGAGGCTTGGAGACTACTAGGTTAAGGGCTGTTCCATTATTATATTAGCTTTAGTGCAATTTATTAGATGAGCCTTAAAGAACTTTATAGAACTTGCCCAGAGAATCATTGGCATCTATTTGTCAGAGAAATAAAATATTACAAACTACTTAGTACGACTATTATTCAGTTTAAAATTATTATCCAACTGGGCTTTATGTAGCAAACGTATGCACAGAGGTTCTCATTCTAAGACTGAAGAAATTATTACAAATGATTATTTTATATTATATGTGTGTCTACTGTAAAATCCACTTCTTATTGTCCAGCGAGTGACCACTTGTGTAGTTACTACGCACTTCCAAGTTGTTAGGTGAACCATTTTAATGGAGAGACTGCTGTGAAATACCTTTGGCCCAAAGGAACCTTGGCTGCCTCGTAAGCCTGGTGGTCCAGTGTTACCACGGGGACCTGTATTTCCATGTAAACCCACTTCTCCATCACTCCCCTGCTCCCCCTAACATAAAGACACAGGGGAAGAATCAGAGTTGAAATATGTCAACCTAACTTAAAAGTTCAATAATCAGAACTTTTTAGTTAGATTGACAAAAAATAAAGACTTCTTCATCTTTCTTACAGGCATTCCTTTAGTCCCGTCTTTTCCGTGAAGTCCATCTGGGCCGGGAATGCCCTCAGGTCCTTCGCGGCCAACAACTCCTCTGGGACCAGGAAGACCAACATGACCCTAGACACACAGAAAAGCTTTGGGTTGACTAATCTTTAATTGAGTCATAGCCATTGGACAAACTTTCAGTCTTCTACAGGAAATGCACAAGCTGTTGTTATACGGTGGAATTTAGAAACTTACAGAAGACCCTCTGCTGCCAGATTCACCCTGGGTACCCTTTTTGCCTTTTTGACCCTGAAAAGTAAACAAATAAACACATTACTATGTGAACAAACAGCCATAACAGCCATAACAAATGTACACACCTTATTAAGTGCACATTGTATCTACACTCATTGTTTTTGTTTTTAGCCCCACTTACCATGACAAGGACCCCCACAGAGCAAGTCCAATATGGATAGTGGATCATTATGGTATGTTAGTGTGTGTTGTGCTGGTATGAGTGGATCAGACACGGCCTGGAGTTTCTTTAAACACGTCAGTGTCACTGCTGAACTGAGAATAGTGAGTCAATCAAACAATCCAGCCAACAGCGTCCTGTGGGCAGCACCCTGTGACCACTGATGAAGGACTAGAGCTTGAACAACTCAAGGTGTGCAGCAACAGATAAGCTATTATACATATATATATGGATCAACAAGATATGAGTGTGTAATAGAGAGGACATTGAGTGGACACTCCAGCAGCACTGCTGTGTTTGACACACTCCTACCAGCGCAACACACAATAACACACCACCTCCACATCAGTGTCACTGCAGTGCTGAGAATGATTCACCACCCACATAATATCTGCTCTGGTCCTGTGAGGGCCCTGATCATTAGCAGAGCAAAAAGAAGCCTAAAAAATTATTTAGTTGGACTACAGTCTGTTATTGTGAAACCAAAGAGTGGATCTACATAGTACAGTGTATTTACAAGCAGGTGTATTTAATGAAGTGCTTGGTCGGGCTATAACTGTAGTGCTGAAGAAACAGTAAACAGCAAACATCAAACATGAATATTAGTAAAAAGTAAAAGTCAGCTGTATATTGTTGCTGTCCAATGAAAAACATGTATCTCTATATTTGTTGATTTTGTGTTTTCTACATCATTTGAACACACCAATGGTACTTCACATTGTGTAAGCATTTCATGATGAATGGACCAATAGAAGTGCTCCAAAATAGCTTGGAAAAAAATCTGGTTCCATTGACCTACATTGAAAGTAAAGTAAGTTTTTGGTCTCTCCTGTAAAGTAGCAGTTTTGGAGATACTTTTTTCATTGGACAGCGAAAAATCTGTTTCCCCTTCCACTGCTCCAATTCTTACTCGATCTCCTTTGGATCCTTTGGGCCCTGGTATGCCTCTTGGACCAGGACGTCCCTGTGAAAATACCAGCACCATCATTAGAAATCTGTGTGATGAATTAACAGGTGATGTGGTTCTGTTTCCATATTACGCAGGTGCACTTACAGGTAATCCTGGAGCTCCAGGTTTGCCTCTTTCTCCGTCTATACCTTGCTGACCCTTAAAATGAAAATCAAAAAAGATTTATCTTTTGAAAACTCAAATTAAACAACATTCTTGGCACTAATCCTAAAGTGCTCCAGTGGATGCTATGCTTACTGGGTAGCCAGGATCACCTGGTTCTCCTCTGTCTCCTCTATTTCCAACAGGGCCCTAAATCCAAATACAAACACATTGAACTGACCACCCAGCACCACCACATCCTCCTCCTAGACCTCATTATTATCATTAACAGCAACAAAACCCAGCAGACTGACTCACGATGTCACCTGGAGGACCAGCGGGACCTTCAATCTTCCCATCATCCCCTTGTTCACCCTGCAGATCGCAAACAGACCCATTTTTTAACAGAAACCAAAAACAGTCATTAAAATAACACCAATTATCAAACCATATAAAATCACGACAATGAACATGGCAGTATGATAGCTGAGTGATCACTCAGACTAAGCTGAAATACAACAATGGCATTGTAAAACAGGGACAATGTGACTGAATATGGTCTCAATTACAGACAATTAAGGAAAGATTTTGTATGAGCTCATAACGAGCTTACTGGAGTGCATTTTTTTCCTTTTCATGTGTTCAGCATGTGGGCAGTTAAAAAATATCAACATATTTGTGATTCAAGTAACTTCAAACTGCAATTTAATAATATAGACAGCTGTGCGTTATACTTTACCTTTGCACCTTTAGGCCCTGGGGGTCCGATTGGACCTTGAGGTCCCTGGTGACCCTAAAATTAAGTTGAAAACATATAAAGTAAGACATCCATATAAAACATTACAGCATTTAAGAAATGTCTCAACTCCAAGCATACATTTAAAAATATATATAATACATTATAAATCAAATCTAATTACATCGAGATGAATGAATGATGTGTTTATTGTACTTTATGACACTCACTTCATATCCAGACAATCCTGGCTCTCCTTGTATGCCCATTTTTCCAGGTGCACCCTACAAACCAACACACCATGAAAACATGGTTCAGTCCACTTTAAAAACAGCTGCTACGTTTTGCTTGTAAATCAGGCTATAAGGCGTGGACGTTACCACAAATCCGATGGTTCCTCTGTTTCCTTTTGGCCCAGTGAAGCCCACGGGTCCCTGTTCGCCAACTTCCCCTGTCTCGCCGAGGTGACCTTGGTGACCCTTGCTGCCCTGGGATAAAACAAAAATAGTTAAAAGTCTTATAAAGTATTCCAAAGTGTAGTTTATAGCGGGGACTACTGTGCCAACACAAGACATATAAAACCAAGAACCTACTTTCTCTCCCGGTTTGCCCCGCTCTCCAATTTTTCCAGGTTTGCCTTCAGGACCCTGAAAAAAACAGTAAAAAAGAGAGACTGAATTACAGATGCACAGTATTACAAATGTATTACCATGAAAAAAAACTTACGAACTGATTCATTATTGACACAATTTGATTGACAATTAAATCCTAAACTGATAACTGATCAAAGGTGAGTTAGTATAAATAAAAAGACAAGAAGATAAACAGCAAAATAGTAACAGTAAAAAAAGAACTCACTCTGACGCCAACCAAGCCAGGATCTCCGGGGGGCCCTTCCTTTCCTTTCAGTCCGATCTCTCCTTTCTCTCCTTGCTCGCCCTCCACTCCCATGTCCCCCTTTTCGCCCTGCATGCAGAGCCACAATTCATACTCGTTAAGTTGCTAGTGTGAAGAGTAACCATGCGGTCAAGCCTGATCTGAAGACATGCTGGTCTGATAAATGGCTTTTTCTGACCTTGGCACCGTCCGGGCCACTCGGTCCAGCTTCACCTTCATGTCCAGGCTCACCCTGAAATGAGAAGCTTATTAAATTTCATTGAGCATGACTGGGTGAGCACAGAGTGAGTGATTAATAAACAATTGACCTACTCTTGGTCCAATCAATCCAGGTTCACCAGCGTTCCCAGGAGGCCCAACAGCACCCTAGAAGATGAGTACAACTGATCACTTAGTACAATTATCTGTACAATTAAAAAAAATCTCATTAAACATAACATAAATTCTCCTCCAGAAGGCCACTGTTCTGAGAATCTCTCCCGTATCCTATGCCTTCGCTGCTTCGCCCCGCCAGGTGTGGCAGAGGCGGGTCTGGCGAGCGCTGAATTATGGCTGCATGTCGGATGGCCGCTGGCTGCTTGGTTTTGTGTCCCACTTCCCCTCCCTTACCTGTTCTTAGTTCTGAGGTGTTTTTTGTTTTATGTTCCCACACTGTGCTTTGGGGTATGTCTTATTTTTTCCCTTTACTTCCCTCCATGTATCCTCCTTTATTTTTCACATTCCCTGTTTTCCTGTCCTGTCTCCCCGTCCCACCTCTACCCCCTTACCTTGTATTTGTATGTACGAACAGGTTGATGGTTATATTTCCAGCTTTTGTACTTGCAAAGGCACGTATTTAATTAAATCAATTCAATACAAATTACAGCGCACTAGAGAGTCTATTATTAGAGTCTAATAATATATCTATTATTAAGTACTAAAGTGCTATGTTGTATGTAATAAACACTCAATTACTCAATTATTAGTTCAATTATGAGGAAAAAAATCGAATAAAAACAAACTACCTTTACTAGGGCGGGCCTAATAATGTTGGCCAATACAGGTTTTCTATTAGTATTAATGAAAATATTGCTGATAATGCACTTCTTTTGGTTGAGGATTCCAGTTTGTGATGGTAAGGCTATACCTTAGAACAGGTTTTATCACATTTCCACCATTACAATTTCATGCAGAAGTATAGTATGACTTTTTTGGTAGTAAACAGTTTCTTTTGGCAAACTAAATATATCAGGAGACTAGCTGGAGTACATATAAATATAAATGAGCCCATACTCTAAAATCCTGATGTGATGTTCATCATTAGCTACTAGCTAGGCAAGATAGTTTTCAGGGCTAAAAGTCAGTGAATTATTAGCAGTTATACATTAATTCCAGCATTTAAGACCATTTACTGTTAAAACTGTTGAAGCTTTATTTAATAGCAAAGCATCATGTTACAGAACGTAAGGATTATTGTATTTTTTGCCTAATTCTTCTGTGGAGCTGCAAGAGGGCACCTAGAGAGCCGCATGTTATCGACCCTCTACCTTTGGCAGTTGTGCTTTAAACAAAAAACACAATAATGCACAGTTTTACTTAATATCACACATATTTAGAATTTTTAAAGAGAACTAATGAGCAAATATAAAAATAAGCAAAGAGTTATGGTTGGCTGCACTTCCAATGATGCAGTATGTTTCTGTAGCCTTGCAGTTAAAAACACAGACAATTTAAAAAAATCTGATTATATGTAAATAAAACACTAAATACAAAATATGAACATGAAATTGCTGACATCAGTTAAGCCCTATTATTTTATTAGTGTGACCGTTTACACACACATACAAAATAAGAGCATTTGTCCTATCTTCACATAATTGGACCAGAACTGTGAAATTGTGAGTCACAGTTTTTCATTAGGCTTTTTTTATCAGGCCTACAATAAAACTGCATTGTTTATTGCAATTTTTAATAATTGGTGCTGGTATCAGTTAAGTCCTAATCCAAACAATATGTGCCCTTTTACGCACTTACACAATAAAAACATTTAAAATTAATAACATGCTCTAAATTTACAGAATCGTACAAAAACTGTCAAATTGTGAGACGGGGTTTCTCATTAGGCCGAACTGGATTTCTGCCCATGTTCTGCAAAGATTGTCCAACCTGCCACAAAAGAACACATCTGCTGATTGGCCATGGTCATTTGATCATTTGGTTGCCTGACAATTTGTCCAATTAGTCATGGCCTCGAACCGATCATCTGATTCACAAAATGTACACAAGATGTTAGTGTTAGTGGACCAGATGCAGGCTGGAACAACTGTTGATAATACTCCCGTCTATCAGCAAACCAGCAAAAGCGTCTGAGATGCATATGGTCTCTCACATCACATTCATAGACCATACAAATAATCAGCACTGACTGATCTCGCATGGCAAAATATAAGCAGATGGTTTACCTTCTCTCCCGCTTCGCCTGGTAAGCCCCATTCCCCAACCTTTCCTGGTGGGCCCTGTCACAGAGCGCAGGAAACAGAATTACGAGGGCATCCTCTAAAACCTTAGTGTGGATGTAGCAGTCATCACTTAATCACTTCTGAAGCTCTTCTGCTCCACTGCTGCGTCGGACAAGGCGGGTAATTGGAAGCAGAAGGACAATATGACCGAAGGCCTGAGTTTTATCTTTTTTTAATTAGATCCATTATTCCAATTAACAAGGCCTGTGGTTCAGCATCTAGTTCTTTCTGAAAGTATGCCACTATTCACTTTGATCAAGAGGGATTTGGTTGAATGAATCTACTATATAAAGATATTAATAGCTCTTTTAAGACTTGAGGGAGTTAGCCGAGCAGAAATAAGTCTTACTGAGGACCACTATGTTTTACTGTAGAGTTAATATTTTAAAACGGTGCACACTAGAAATAAGCAACTTACATTCACTGTATGACACACTAACAATTCTATCAAAACAAATTCCCAGTACATATAAATAAACTTGGCCAATGAAGTGATTCTCATTCTGTTTCCAGTCTAAACGTTAAAACCAGGGCTACCCAATGTGTGGCCCAGCAAATTTGGCCAGTGAGCATGTTTGATTTGGCCCACCAAAAAGTTACCCGAAAGCCCACCAAATGAGAGAACAAACATTTTTGCATGCTATATATACAGTTGTGGGCAAAAGGTTGAACACGCCCAGTCAAATGACATGCTTTGGTTTTGGTTTTGGTGAGTGAGTATAAGTTAACACATCCTCCACAGAGAACAAGCCTTCTATTGTTTTCTGTTAAACAAACTGAAAAAACCCCCCAAAAAACTCAACATAAAATATGAATTTTACATGAGCGACATCATTTTTTTTGCTTAGAAAATCAAAAAAGTCATTTGACCAAGGGTGCGCAAACTTCTGCACAGAGTGTAACTGTATATTTTTATTTTCCTGGCAAAATTCTAGTGACGTTAAAGTATTTCTCAAACAATCTATAGTATAATAAAACATACTTTGAAAGCATGAAAAGAAACATTATATAAACCAGTAATCTAAGCAAATGAGGTTTTATTACAGTACCAAAAAAAATTCTATTACTTGTAACAATAGCAGAACCATTTTTAATATAGTTATTTTATAGAATCATACACACAACAACAGGTTTTCTGTCACAGAGAAGAATCATTTTAACCATGCAAACCAATGTTTCACGCGTTCAAAAGAGTCTTCAATTTTAATGTTTGGTTCTATGTACATTGAAAGAACCAATTTTTAAGGATGTAGTTGTTTTACTTTTTATTTATTTGTACATTGTTTTGTCTTTCTTTTGTCAATTCACAAAAAAAAAATCCCCCCAAACAAAAGTTTGGGCACCCTTAGTTTAACCAATATAACATGTGACATTACCAATATTACCTTCAATCCAATCTCTCCCAGAGGACCAATTGTTCCTGCTGGCCCTGGAGGTCCCTGTAAACAGGTAGAAGAGTCTGATTATCTAAACACTCATAGTTCTGATCTCCAGAGTAACGGCAGGCTTTCCAGTTCTCTATACGTGAGTACTGCATGGAGGGATAGCTATGATTTCACAAGCCTGTTTAAGACAGTTAAGTAGGGGTAACAAACTCTAACAACATAGTGCTTTCAGACATTGAGGTTTGATACACAACAGACTAGAAATAACCAGGAGTACCTCAATAAAAGTGCCATCAAAATCTATAAACTTAATCATTTTTATTCAATTACACATAACGTATGTTCTCTTAGTAATGAAATATAAACTTTATCAGTGTTACAAGGACTCGTGATATCCATGATCCATGCTCAGAATTACAAGGGATGCATGATTCAGATATATATAAGCATACAGACTGCAGTCCTTGCCTACACTCTTAAAAAATGAAGGTGCCTGCAAGGATCTTTTTGGGGTTCCCTGAGGAACCTTTCAGTTGGTGTTGCTTTGAAGCAGCCATTTTTGACGTCTGTGTGTAAAAAGAAAACTTTAAACTTCAAAGAACCTAAAATATTTTAGGTTCTAAAGTATTTTCAGGAGTCTGAGACCATCCTATCAGTTATATATTGGCATAATAGGCTATTATGTGGAAGTTATTAATTTTTCAGTATTTTCTGAGAAGTTTAGCTATAAAAATATTCCACTTGTCTAAGGAGAAAGAGAAAGTCAAAGGCAAATAAGAAAGAAAACTGTTTACAAAACTTGAGTTGGCCAAAATATTACAGGGTACAGAGAAAATTGGACTCCTAACAACCATGTAAGACTTGCTAGACCACTAAATTGTCACTGTAAGATGAGCAGTACTTAAAGCTTTCATCTTTGAGAGAGAGAGAAGAAAAAATTGTGTTTCTGTCCATAGACTGGTCCGAAATTTGGATTACTTGGTTCAGGAGAAGCAGAAAATGCTGATGAAACATGGTTGCAGATTTCTTTAACACTGAAAGCAAAACTCTAAAAGCAGGTCTTGCAAAAGACTTAGAACAGAAGCTGTAGTAAAGTCAAAGGGTAAATACACTAAATACTAAAACAAACATTACATCACATGTAGCTGTTGTGAAATATGAGTAACTAATACTTAATGCCACCTTAAATGAAAATGAAATAAAGGATGGTCTCTGACTTTTACAGTATAGTATATTACTAGAACTGTATGCCCAATAGAACTGTAGGCATTCTTTATTTTTAACAGCATTTTTTACACAAACTGTTCTGACTTACAGGCTCTCCTGGGATTCCCTTTGCTCCAGGTGGTCCAGAGGGTCCTTGAATGCCCTTGAAATGACAAAGTAAAGAATTTATGGATTTCTCAATCTAACCATTTAAAAGCTAATACTATTCTGAGAACTATGCCAACGGTTCCAATGAGCTTAACAGAGCTGGCTACTTACTGGAAATCCTGGCGCTCCCGATTCTCCTCTTTCACCAATCTTACCCTGATATGAGACACATACGGGGATCAGTCGTTCCATTTACAATGCAGAGGAGAAGCACAACAATGGTTCAGTATGATCTACATTTAGATGACTACCTTGCTGTGTAATATGTAGCCCCCCAGGGCTAGAAGCCCTTCCGCTCAATAATGTCTCTCATTGTCTGTCTTTTAGTCTGAGAGCATAAATATTCTATCAGGGCAAAAGAGCGTTTTTGGACATGACAAAGGAAATGCTAATGTTAGCCGCAAAGCCTTGGCGGCCCCTCAAGGCCCACGAAGCAGCAGCAGCCGCCACCTTAGGTGGCCCGTGAGCTTAGCACTATCCGCGGCTTGAATCAGATGAATTTAAATAGACTTGCGGCACCAGCAAAACAAAACAACAGACACGAGTGAAAACGTGTTTTCATACCGTCGGCCCTGGAAAACCCAACTTTCCTGGCGGACCATCCGGACCCTGGAAAGAAAAAACGATTTACAAACAGTCACAGCCCTTCGTCAGCTTTCAATTACAGTAATTAACAAAGACGCCCTTGTCAGAGTTTCAACTTGAGTGTGACAAATAGATTTCTAAACATTCATTAATGTAACTGTGGACTATAAACAGATCCTTATCATTCTCGGGTGGGTTTCAGTGCCAGAACTACAGCGTCCAGAAGCCTTGATGTATTACTCAGGAAGAACACAATATGCTCTATTTTCAAGCTGTACCTCTCACAAAACAATCAGAAACACAATAACATACTCCTTAAGTTAACTTTAGCACTCTGGGACCTCCAAGGTTGTCAATTTTACCCCTCTATTAGACCCTCTGGGACAAAGCTGGATTTCTCTGAGGCAGAAATGAATGGCATTTTGGAAAACTGCAGATTTCACGCCACAAAGCGGTTCCAAACTTTCTACGTGTTATCCTACATCACTGAATCCTCTAAGTTATGAGGTCGTTGAGGAGACAAAATATGGTAGTGCAGTTGTTTTGGCAGTAGTGGGGTACATTTCAAATTAATGGTGTTAAAATGTAATAATTTAAATAAATATAATAATTTTAACCATTACATTTTTTGTCTAATGTCATTTTAGTGTCTGTAGCACAGATGTAGCAAAGTTCATATCAATGCTTTCCAAAGAAAAACAAGAGTCTCCAAAATAGTAACTTAGCAGGGGCATTCATTTCAATAAGAGTTGATACAAAGTGTTTTTACTCTAAGCAAGTCTGGAGCACTTCTGTAGATCCTAAAATTTTCACACAATGCAAGGGACATCTGTCATGCTTAAATGATGAAGAAAAGTCAAAGTGTTCTTTGGATGAGGAGTATATATTGCCTCCTTAACCACTTTGTAATTGAGGGAACTTTCATTGAGTGACATTCAGTGGAAAAATGAGCGTAGGATAAAACGTGTTCCACAAGGTGTAACAGCAGTGATTTTTGAATTCAGAAGTCAGGCTTAGATCTGTAGGTGCAAATATAAGCATGACCCCAACTACAGAATGATGACACAACTTCACAGGTAAGAATGCACAACTGTGCAATCTGTAAACATCCCCTTGTACTATAGTGGGCACGATTAGCTTGGCTAATGGCTCCACACACAAAAACACATGTTCAGTCCCTTAAAGTCTTTATCTTCAAAACTCATGAGTCAAACCTGTGCTGTGTTCAAAGCTGCAGCATGCAAAACCAACTATATCTGTTACTAAAGAAGTTCTAATAACAGTTTGCTAGACAATTGAGGAAGATAAATATAACACTATTGAAACTTTAGATACAAACATCACTATTTTAACTAACGGCTAATTACACTGTCCAAACAACTTAAACAGGTAAACTACATTAATGTACTATATTAATTGTCAACTTTTATTATTTTTGGTTTTTAATTATAAAAAAGAAAAAAAATACTTTAATTTTATTTGCTTCAACTTATAATATATAATTATACATTATATTTTTTGTATATATTTTTTACATTTTTCTTTTATCTTTATCTGTTGGTGAATGGAGGAACAGCAAAGTAAGAATTTCATGGTACAGTGTAACTGTCTGTTTCTGCTGTGCATATGACAATAAAACTCTTGAATGAATCTATATGTCTGCTGTCACCACATCATAATCCTTTCATTAGTATATTTTAGTATATTTAGTAAGTTTAAGCTTATTTGTGCTAAACAAAACTAACTTATTACTTGGCATTTTTTAAAAATATTATTTAAATATTCCCACTTTGTGTGAATGGGGATGCTTTTAAACTACTTTATCAATGCAGCTTTCCTTACCGCTATCTAGATTTTATGTAAACAATGGAGCAGATACTCGACACTGTTATACTATATAACACAATAACTTTTGACACTTTCCTATTTATGTAGGAGTGTTTACACAGGTTGTGTTTCAGGATGTTCAGGATTTAATAATGGAGTCTAGAATAGACTAGAATAGATCCACATGCTTTAATTTTCCATTTTGAGCCAGAGTCCAACCCTGAAACTCAGGTAGAACAAGTTGGTCATGAAGTTGGACATGAATCACCTTTGCAAGCTAAACTGGAGCAGGAATGGTAAGTTTTGAGCATGCTGGTAAGCGAGCAAAAAAGACTGTGTTACGAGATGAAGTCATCTTGTATGAGGGAAAACAGAGCCATAAGCTAAGACTTTGGGCTTCATAACTCTGCAGATAGTTTACATGCAGGAAAAGTTACAACACACTAGGGGACTTAATTTTTGAACAACAGGAGTTTTAATTGGAGATAATAATACGATATTTTTTAATGATGCAATAGCACTGGATGATGTCAAGTATTGTTTTGATACCACACTTAGCATCTGTGTTGAAACTGTGATTAATCTGAGCAGCTGGGATGCAGAAAAAACATTTGGCAGTTGTTGTCAAGGCCAAACAAAGTGCAAAGCAAGCCTTTGTGTATAGTTTCATTTAAAGCTGAAAATGTAGTGTAGTATTTTGTGGACCCTCAGTTGTTAAAAGGGGGCAAATGGCCATGCAAAGCTGATGTTTACCTTGTTTCCCAATGACCCTTTCTCCCCAGCTGGTCCATCAGGCCCCCGTGCCCCCTGTGAGAGAATAGGTTGGAGGACAGTTGTGAGATTAAGAGGTGAAAAGACAGAGAGCGACAGAGAGAGAGAGAGAGAGAGAGAGGGGGAGAAAAGATGCGTAAATAATTAAGTGAACAGTAGAGGGCTCACTTTGTGCAAATATGAAGGGAGAGAGAGCCATTCAAGGTTACTGAGGGCAGTGGGTCAAGAAAAATGAGCCGCTGCTCTCTACTCCTATTGGAAGCGGTGGATGTAATTATTTAAAGGAATACTTAACGCTGTTATGGCTATCTGACAAAGCTTGACATGCTTAAGCACACTCGGCGTATTAGTGTGCCTACAGCATTACACAGCATTCGTGTTCCTGAAAGGACTGAGCCGGCCTGTCCAACAGCACAGACACGACACATGTGGGATGAATGCGGCTTTCAAGGACTGTGAAACATTAGAGCTTTTTGACATCATGGAAGTTTGGTTACTGTGGACGCTTGCCATTCGTTTTCCATTGTAGTGATTCAGAAGCATTATGAAACCAGCGCGCAGGCCGGGAACCTTCTCACGGCCGAAGAACTCGCCTTGCTCTGGGAGGTGGAAAGAGTGATGAATGGAGACATTATTATGGCTGCAGACACTGTGGTTCCCGCTGAAGAACAGCCATGTGGTGCTCCCTTGAAGGTCCTGGGTTCTGTGGCCCCGTGCACACTGCCGCCTCTGTTCTTTGTGGTTCTCTGTGATCTGATGTCAGAGGCCGACCTCTGACCTTTCAGGGGGCCAATCACAACATTTGCACTGATCCAAATCGGGCCAAGAGGAAAAAAGGGGATCTCTTTGAATCCTGAAAGTGGACTCTGTATCGAAAGCAATGCTTTCCAATTGCTGACAGCAACAATAAATGTTCTACAAAGAAACAGAAAACACTAAAGACTAGAGTGATTCTGAAATATGTGCCTATGGTCGCTGTCCAAAGAAAATGGCAACTTTACAGGAGAGGACAAAAACAGTCTTTACTTTCAGTGTAATTCAATGTAACCAGAATATTTTCCAAGCAGTTTTGGAGCACTTCTATTGGTCTGTTCATCATGAAATTTTCACACAATGTAAACAGCAACAGCCGCGTTCAAATGATGTCAAAAAATGAAACTTTGTTTTGCATTTGTAACTTGCAATCCATCCACCCATTATCTTCCGCTTTATCCCGCTAGTCAGGGTCACGGGGGGATGGGGGGCTAGAGCCAATCCCAGTGTCATCGGGCAAATGCAGGGTACACCATGGACAGTTCGCCAGTCCATCACATGGCCAGTATACACTCACGCACACACTCACGCTCACACCTACGGCCAATTTAGAGTAACCGTCCAACCTAACATGCACGTCTTTGGACTGTGGGAGAAAACCAGAGGACCTGGAAGAAACCGGAATACCTGGGAAGCTCGGGGTAAACATGCACACTCCACACAGAACGGCGCGGACCGGGAGTCAAACCCGGATCGTTTTGCTGTGAGGCTGCCATTTATAACATAATGCCAGAGTTTATCAACAAACTATACAGCAAGAACATCAAACTATACAGCAAGAACATCAACCTATATAGCAAGAACATTAACCTATATAGCAAGAACATCAACCTATATAGCAAGAACATCAACCTATATAGCAAGAACATAAACCTATATAGCAAGAACATCAACCTATATAGCAAGAACATCAAACTATACAGCAAGAACATCAACCTATATAGCAAGAACATCAAACTATACAGCAAGAACATCAACCTATATAGCAAGAACATCAACCTATATAGCAAGAACATTAAACTATACAGCAAGAACATCAACCTATATAGCAAGAACATTAAACTATACAGCAAGAACATCAACCTATATAGCAAGAACATTAAACTATACAGCAAGAACATCAAACTATACAGCAAGAACATCAACCTATATAGCAAGAACATCAACCTATATCGCAAGAACATTAAACTATACAGCAAGAACATCAACCTATATAGCAAGAACATTAAACTATACAGCAAGAAATTTAACCTATATAGCAAGAACATTAAACTATACAGCAAGAACATCAACCTATATAGCAAGAACATTAAACTATACAGCAAGAACATTAACCTATATAGCAAGAACATTAAACTATATAGCAAGAACATCAACCTATATAGCAAGAACATTAAACTATACAGCAAGAACATCAACCTATATAGCAAGAACATTAAACTATACAGCAAGAACATCAACCTATATAGCAAGAACATTAAACTATACAGCAAGAACATCAACCTATATAGCAAGAACATTAAACTATACAGCAAGAACATTAACCTATATAGCAAGAACATTAAACTATATAGCAAGAACATCAACCTATATAGCAAGAACATTAAACTATACAGCAAGAACATCAACCTATATAGCAAGAACATTAAACTATACAGCAAGAACATCAACCTATATAGCAAGAACATTAAACTATACAGCAAGAACATCAACCTATATCGCAAGAACATTAAACTATACAGCAAGAACATCAACCTATATAGCAAGAACATTAAACTATACAGCAAGAACATCAACCTATATAGCAAGAACATTAAACTATACAGCAAGAACATTAACCTATATAGCAAGAACATTAAACTATACAGCAAGAACATTAACCTATATAGCAAGAACATCAAACTATACAGCAAGAACATCAACCTATATAGCAAGAACATTAAATTATACAGCAAGAACATTAACCTATATAGCAAGAACATTAAACTATACAGCAAGAACATCAGCCTATATAGCAAGAACATTAAACTATACAGCAAGAACATCAAACTATACAGCAAGAACATCAAACTATACAGCAAGAACATCAACCTATATAGCAAGAACATCAACCTATATAGCAAGAACATTAAACTATACAGCAAGAACATTGAACTATACAGCAAGAACATCAACCTATACAGCAAGAACATCAAACTATACAACAAGAACATCAAACTATATAGCAAGAACATCAACCTATATAGCAAGAACATTAAACTATACAGCAAAAACATCCAACTATACAGCAAGAACATCCAACTACACAGCAATAACATCACACTATACAGCAAGAACATTAAACTATACAGCAAGAACATCACACTATACAGCAATAACATTAAACTATACAGCAAGAACATTAAACTATACAGCAAGAACATTAAACTATACAGCAAGAACATTAAACTATACAACAATAACATCAAACTATACAGCAAGAACATTGAACTATACAGCAAGAACATTAAACTATACAGCACGAACATCACACTATACAGCAAGAACATCAACCTATATAGCAAGAACATTAAACTATACAGCAAGAACATTAAACTATACAGCACGAACATCACACTATACAGCAAGAACATCAACCTATATAGCAAGAACATTAAACTATACAGCAAGAACATCAAACTATACAGCAAGGGCATCAAACTACACAGCAAAAACATCCAACTATACAGCAAGAACATTAAACTATACAGCATGAACATCCAACTATACAGCAAGAACATCCAACTATACAGCAAGAAGATTAAACTATACAGCAAGAACATCACACTAAACAGCATTAACATCCAACTATACAGCAAGAACATTAAACTATACAGCAAGAACATTAAACTATACAGCAAGAGCATCAAACTACACAGCAAAAACATTAAACTATACAGCAAGAACATTAAACTATACAGCAAGAACATCACACTATACAGCAAGAACATCACACTATACAGCAAGAACATTAAACTATACAGCAAGAACATTAAACTATACAGCAAGAACATCACACTATACAGCAAGAACATTAAACTATACAGCAAGAACATTAAACTATACAGCAAGAGCATCACACTATACAGCAAGAACATTAAACTATACAGCAAGAACATTAAACTATACAGCAAGAGCATCACACTATACAGCAAGAACATTAAACTATACAGCAAGAACATTAAACTATACAGCAAGAGCATCAAACTACACAGCAAAAACATTAAACTATACAGCAAGAACATTAAACTATACAGCAAGAACATCACACTATACAGCAAGAACATCACACTATACAGCAAGAACATTAAACTATACAGCAAGAACATTAAACTATACAGCAAGAACATCACACTATACAGCAAGAACATTAAACTATACAGCAAGAACATTAAACTATACAGCAAGAACATCACACTCTACAGCAAGAACATTAAACTATACAGCAAGAACATTAAACTATACAGCAAGAGCATCACACTATACAGCAAGAACATTAAACTATACAGCAAGAACATTAAACTATACAGCAAGAGCATCACACTATACAGCAAGAACATTTACCTATACAGCAAGAACATTAAACTCTGTACAGTACTGCGCAAAAGCCCACCTTTCATTTATTTTTAATTTACAGCTAAAAGAGTCACAAGCTATTGTTTTTAAAAAGCAGAAAACATCCTTCATCAGAAAATTACACAGATGCCTCAACAACTAAATATAATATTTAAAACCTTTATATTATGTGTTTCTACCCTTGGGCTTTATCGTGACTTCCTTTCTTTTCAGAAGACCACTTTGAGTTCTACAAAGAAATCTGCAGGGGTACTTTTCCACATCTCCAATATTCAGTCTTTCTGAAGAGTTTGGTTGAATTGTGTGCTTCTCTTGATGCCAGTGATTTTTTTAAGGTCTGAGGAAAGTTTGATTTTGTTCTTTGATGATGAAAGATGAAAGCATGACGTTGAGGTCTGGAATCTGGGTGGTCAGTCTATTGTTCTGAGAACACCAGCAGTTTGATTAGCACAGTCTGATTATTATCTCTTTTCTCAGTGATGCCTTCTTGAGAGCTACACATTCTTTTAGATTCATAGTGTTGAGTTTTCTACTCACAGAGAAATGCGTGGATTCAAGAGTGGAGCTTGTTTTTTACACTTATGCTCCTTGTAATTTGGCGAGTGCATTAAAAAAATTAGCATGACACACCCATGTATTGCCATCAGCACCTGCGTGGACTGTGGCAGCAGCGTGCACAGAAAAATAAATACTAACTGTCAGAGGCTTTTATGTAATTTTATGTAAAATATATATTTCTGGGCCATGCAATGGACTGGCGACCTGTCCATGGTGTACTCTGGGATTGGCTCCAGCCCCCCGTAACCCTGACTTGCGGGATAAAGCGGAATATGATGGATGGATGGAAGGATCTTTATATATTTCTGTGTTTTCCTGATGAATGAATAACAAAAGTTTGCACTACTGTAGGAAAAACCATCCCCTCACAACAGAGGCCAGTGGGCAGTTTCTAAATTCCATGAATTAGCATGTATAATACGTAAGAGAGTGCCTAACCAAAGTTATTCTTATGCATTTTATCCAAATGAGCAATGCAGTAATTGCAGTAACTTTTACTTTGTTTATGGTCTCCATGGCCATCAGACGAAAGTCTGGAAAAACTCCTATCACTATGCTGACAGCACATTACCACAAATTCTTCCCCTTGGAAAACTAGTGCCACTGCTGAATGAAAAGATTATACAACTTACTTCACAAATACCTTATATAATACCTGTACAGAATCTTTGTAGGAACACATGAAACTGTTCTTAATATTTAGTAAATTTGGTCAGATTTTCTAACTGAGTCAACACCTTCTCTACAGGGAACCCACGTCTGCACATTTTCATGCAAAGCTACTGGTTTATTTGCTGTATTTAACATATCATTGCTGTCCTAAGAAAACTATGCATTTCCATTTTTGTTGATAGTTATTTTTCTACATCACTTGAATACAGCAGCTGCCATTTACATTGTGTGAAAATGACATGGTTATTGCACCAATAGAAACTCTCCAAAATAGCTTGGACAACCTACAGTCTGGTTTGACTGACCTACATTAAAAGTAAAGCATATTTTGGCGCTTTACTGTAAAGTTGCTATTTTGGAATTACTCTGGACAGAAATTGGAGGTGTTCAAACTTCTACATATAAATATTATACAGAAACCTTCATTAATGAAACTCAGCCCTTGTTTGGCTTCTATTGTCAGTGAAGATCAGGTACTCTGTACTTTTCTAGGTACAGGGAAATATGCTGAAACTGTCTGTGCTTGACGACCATATGCTACAGATGCTGCAGACAGAGATTAAGTGGAAAATACTGGAGTGCTCCTTTAAAGACAGTGCTAGCTTTAGGAGCACACAATTAAAGGGATGGAGCACAAATACCCAAGACAAGCCGAGACAGACTCTCTTTTGAGCTCGGACTTTATGGGAAATGAGCAGGCCTACCATTGCTCTTGGAAGGAGATGATACATCTAAGACTTACATCTAACCCACATATCTGGCAGCGAAGGTAGCGGTTGTTCAGCCTCGCTTCCACAGCATGTGAAGGACTTCCCTGTTTCATCTGCAGTGATTTCCATTTATGACCTGACTTTTATGGACAGTGGTGAGTTAGTCTGCAGTTAAAAAGGTAAACTGTAACAGTGCAATATGAGGAATATTTGATGATGTGCAAGTGTGTGCAAGTGCAACTATATAATGTGTGTACAATTTCTAAGGATAAATGCGGATCAGATTATCAGATTAGGAGGGACAATAGGACGATATTTATTACATTGGTTAAAGCTCTTTTACCATTGGCTGTCCCTGGTTTCATTTCTCGAGTTTTAATATTTGTAAACTTTAGATGGTGCTCAATTCATGTTCAACCTCTGATACAGAATAAAATAAATATACTTAAATCTATTGTGGATGTCATCAGTACTTTAACATGTTTAATTCATGTTATTTTCCACTGATGCAGCTGATGTTTAAGTCCAGATTTTGTTGGGCCAGTGTTCATTTTATAGCTCACAGTAAACTCTGCTCACACCTCACAGTAAGTTAAACATGAACTGTAAGGTCCAGTAATGTCTGGGCAACCTTACTGAAGACTTGACGTAGATGTACTTTTACAGAAACGACTTGGGTGACTGTTGAGTTCGAGCATTTGTTTGCAACCCTAGCCTCATAGTTCCAATTCTAAACCAAAGAATCAAAATCTGGACTTCAAACACGTCTTGTTGCTTGACCACATCTGGGGTAAGTGGAAAATTGGTTAGATGAGATTTTTCTGCATGTTTCATTACCAAGTGCACAAATTCAAGTTCAAAGCCCAATTGTAAAAAAGTTGGCACAGTAGTTAGAATGCACATAAACAGTGAAAGCAGTGATTTATAAACCTACTTTGTCCTGTATTTCAACAAACGTAAAAACTCATTCTACATATTTATACTGTTTAATATAATATCTTATCAACTTCATCGTTTTTAAAGTAACTGATGCCTGTAATACACTACAAACACAGACTATGAATGTTGGAAAATGTTCAAAAACGTTGAAACAGTTGAAACAATAAGGCTTGGACATAAATAGATCATCCAGGAAAGACTGGGTACTTTACAAGTGAAGATCGAGGCCACTATGCAAAAAAATAAATAAAAAAAAAGTCCAGCAGGTTAATAAATGTCCCGCAGCCAGGAAGGGCAAGGATTTTAAGAATCTTTGTCCATAAAGGGCAAGACTAAAACCACAACTGGACAGCACTGAACTAAAAACCAGCAAGCTTTTATGATACCACCAATAAGGAGTTAATTAAGTGTTCATCGCTTCATTCACAAATGCTAGTTAAGACTGTACCACAACATCCAGAAATGCTGCAGACCTCCCTCACGACCATCTGAAATGAACTGAGTTACAGTGGAAATGTGTAATACGGCCTGACCACTGGAAATAATGGTCATTGTGTTCTCTTGGGCAAAGAGGAAAAAGAACCATCCAGTTTGCTGCCAGTGTAAAGCCAGGGTCTGTCATGGTATGGAGGGAATTAATGGGAAACCTGCACATCCCTTTAAGCACCATTACAGCCAAACTCCATTTAAGCAGCATATTATGCTAATATAATCAGTAACAAGCAGTGGCCAACTGTGTTTCATTACAAAGAGAATAAAATAAGTGTAACATGAGCACCAGAACATGATGCTGTGTTTTCTAATGCAACCCGTATATTTCAATGTACTTGTTCTCTAACGTGTGGGCAATATGATAATATTCATTATTATCGTGATAAAATAAGAAGCATTAGGTCTAGGATGGTTAGGATCACTAAATGTTGAGGTGTTTGCAAAACACTGATTCAAATGACTGTAGTTTTAGTTTGCACCACTACTACTTTCCTCCACTACTTCTAGACGAGAAGCACCTCTTTGAACTAGCATATAGTTGATGACTCATCAATGACACTGTGTCCTTGTTCCTCTGTTTCAACTTATCGAACCTCAGAAGAACTATACATATAATTATGTATCGCACATTAGGGGCAGCTGTGGGCTGGAGGTTGGGGAACCAGCTTCAATTCTCTAAACAGGACATGACTAAAGCACCTTTGAGCAAGATCCCCAACTGCTTCCCAAGCGTTATGAGTAGGACTGCCCACCGTTTTTGCAAGTGTGTCCTCTACTGTGTGTGTATGTGGATGTTTTACTGCACAGATGGCTTAAACACAGATGTCAAAATTTTTAAAGCACATGTTTTGACTAGAGGATTTAGTATCATGGACATTAACTAACCACTCCCAAATCCTTTATATGAACAGTCAATGAAGAGTGGTGCTTTTCTGGTGGTCACCCTGCATGTAGTTATTAATATCACCATTCACAGATCTTCACATGAACACACTGATAAGCAGGAATAACATATAATAACAAGGGCAACATCTGATAACAATCTGATAAAGTTGACATGTATATTGCTAACTGATGGAGAAAACAAAGAAGATAAGCAATCAGCAATAAGATCTGAGGTTCAACAGTATTAGTGAATGAGGGTTGTAACTGCTTATTCATTTGAATGTTTTTATAATCTGAATGTGTTTATGCATTCATAAACCCCTTATAAAGGTAGTCTCGTCATACAGTGGTACCAGCACAGGGTCGCTGTTAGAACAAAACTGTGTACATTGAAAATGGTACACTACATTGCCTAATCCATTCTTAATCCATGGGGTTTAATATGACGTTGGCCCACCCTTTGCAGCTATAACAGCTTCAAGTCTTCTGGGAAGGCTTTCCACAAGGTTTAGGACCTTTATTCCATGAAGCTCGCACTGTTCTTAAGCTAATCTAAAGGGCACGTGAAGTTTGGAGGTCTGTAGTGATTGGCTCTGTAGAAAGTTGGCAACCTCTGTATCCCCATGACACTGCTCTGTCATTTTACGTGGCTGTCGTTCCCAATCACTTTTGTTATAACACCACTGTCAGTCCACTGTGGAATATTTAGTAGTGAGGAAATTTCACGAAATTTCATGGTTTTATACATCTGTGGCCCTGGAAGTGATTTGGAACACCTGAATTCAATGGTTTGGATGGGTGAATATATACTTTTGACAATACAGTGTAGCTTTTTTTTAGGATGTGGAAAAAATCACAACAGTTGCTGCAAAAAAAGAAACACTTCTTCCACTACTTCTAGATGAGAAGCACCTCTTTGACTCATCAATGACACTGTGTCCCTGTTTCTCTGTTTCAACTTATCGAACCTCAGAAAAACTATACATATATTTATGTATCGTACATCAGGGGCAGCTGTGGGCTGGAGGTTAGGGAACCAGCCTTGTGACTGGAAGGTCACTGCTTTGATTCTCTAAACAGGACATGACTAAAGCACCTTGGGAAAGACTCCCAACTGCTTCCCAATACTTTTGACAATACAGTTGTAACTGCTGTCATTCCAGTTACTGGTATGTTGGGTTGTAATTCTGGCTTCTGCCACTAAGGGCAGTAATGAGCTATCAGAGGCTAGATATTAGTGTAAAAGAGTAAGAAAATAGAACCATGTATGGCAGACAAACAAACCCATGGTTTATGGTTTGCTCCCCCTACGAAGTCCTTTTCTTGAGAAAACAGTTTTCAAGCTCAAAGTAAGTAGGCTGGAACTTTGAATACATGTACTGCCAAGGTTGTGAAACTTGTCTTTTTGTGTATATGGCCTTGAGATTTGTCTAATGTTTGTGAAGAGGGATATGTGTACTGAATGCATGTTTGTTGTTATCTTGGTAGAAGGACTTCTTTATGTGGATGCTGTTTTTGATCCATATGCCTTGAACTGGTTATGGCTGTTACTGCATGTGAAAAAAATGCTGGATTGTCTACTGCCATCATCTCCAACCATCAGTAACTTCAGACCTGGATCCATTCTTCAGCAACTCCTGGTGTTCAGACTGGTGACCCTTGACTCTCACAGATCGGTGAGGCTGATCTAATTATTTGTTTTTACTGGACTCTTTAGAGCTTAATGGACTCTATTCTGTATATATTGAGACTGTGCTGGGAGGTGTTTATGCATGGTGGGGGTGTACTTTATATATACTGTGTAATACACTATTTGAATAGTGTCTGGGGGTGTATATCTGCATAACATATACTACATGCTGGGGAGTCCTGAGTAATTGCGGTAAAGGTTTTTGGGGACACCCCACAATCGTTACACTGTGTAGTTTATTTTAGGATAAGGAATAAATCATAACAGTTGCTGCAAAAAAACCAAACAAACAAACAAAAAAAAACCCACGGTGATACTTTCTATATTTAATACTTCACTGTGACCAACAAAGGCATGCACAGAGCTCAACTACACTGGGTTAAAACTGCCAGCCAGACATTTGCTTTGCCTTTTTTTCTGATACATATGTGATTCTTTTCCTTACAATCCTGTTTCCTTATCACACGTACTTCACATCAGTGCTCTTTTTGATCCTAGCTGAAGATAGCCTGTTCCTTTCAAGAACACAGATGTTCGCATGCTTACGACACCAGCAGCAAGCCATACATCAAAATCGCTAGCATATGAGAGATACCCCAGTTCTAAAGCCGCTGCGTTAGACCTTCACTTTCTCACCACCAGATAACATCACCTCCATAAGGACTCTGTCACAATGACCTCTCTCTGCTCTCAACTGCTGTTGCTCCTACTGATTCTGTGCAGACCCCTGTTGGTGGTATTGTCTCGTTCAACACGATTGCGCTGTTTCACTTCTAAGGAATCTCGGTTTCACACTGCATCTGGAGATAATTACTTCCAGTTGTCTATAAATGGGTCTGCAAGCCCTAATGGCAAAGTAGTACTTTCCACAATTAATGCGATGATGCTGAAGTTTGTAGATTTCTTTCATGTGACTGTTGTACTCTGCTCGTTACTGCCGGTGACTTGGGTAGAAATGTGAACAGTTGTCACACTACTTCCAAACAATCCTGGCTGGTGTAAAAGCAATGGCTGCAATATCGGTGAGATCAGAGCTACAACAGCGACTCTAATTAGGACAAAGAGCTGTTGAAATGTCGACTACAGAACTCACAGGAAATACGTCTCTAATTGTTTACTCTAAGCTGAATGACCAGACCTCTCTCCTAAGAGCTTTAACTACTGGCTTTCCTCTACAAGAACTTAAGCAATGAAGTGAATCCAATGATAACAGAACCACTCAGCTGGAAGGCCTCAGCTTCACAAAACACCTCCAAAAATGGCTGTGTGGTGGAACGGTCTTCTCCGAGGGTCATTAAAAAAACATTAAACATTAACATCAGTGGTGTCTCGCTTGATTTAAAATATTTACCTATATTCCAGACGAACAGTTACACTTCAATACATCCTTGTTTATGGTGTTTTGCTGGCGATACTAGGGCTGTCGCAATAACCGCCACATTGTAATACCGCGCAATTGACCTGACAACTGCAGGGAATTGCAAGCAACCGTCACGCTGCAATGTTCGTGTTTTCATTTTTTTGCAAGGTTCTTCTTGTTTTACACGTAAGCCACTTCGCTGCATCTGCAGTGGATGTTAATTATTATTTAAAAACGCAGACTGTTCACGTCCGTCGCTGCTGCCTGCTGAGTGGTTTATTTTTATTTATTTATTTATTTTTTTTATGGAAACAATGCTCTACTCTGGCTGTAAAATGCGACTTCGCCAGTTTGGGAGCACTTCGGCTTTCAACCGAATACAAAGAGAGAGCCAGCCAATTTAGACGAGGCAATATTCAACATCTGTGTCCGAAAGGCTTGCTGTTGAATGGGCGAATACATCAAATTTGAGATCCCACCTAGCTACCTATCATCCAGCTATCGAAGCGCAACTGCCCCCACCAGCACCAAGCCGTGGAGCAGCCTCAAAAGGAATAGCTCAGGTTGGTTCCAGCCGACAGTTCGAGGTAGCTGAATGCTTTGTGCAAGGTTCCAAATACAGTTGTGAAGGTCACAGACATAAAAGCCTGACCTCTGGTAACCTCTGAGGAAATGGTTCCATTTAGCCCAGTCGAATCGGCATTCAAGTCTATGCTTGAGAAATTCGACAAGCAATACGAGTTGCCTGGCAAAGACGGCTGTTCTGAAAATGTACAACACAGTAAAGACATTTTATTACTAAAGGAATGGTTTTGTTTTCCTTCTTTTTTCTAAATGAATTCTGGACTCATGCTCTCAGGTTTTTTTTCTTTGCACAGCGTATATCAATCTTCGGCTATAAGCTAGACATTTTTCTATGAAAGAGTGAAGGAGCGTTCTTATTGCATGCCATTAGCCTTACGTACTCTGAAATAAAGGGCTGTTTAATTTGTCCTACAAATGTGTTGTCTTAGTTATAAATATGAATATTTTTAAATATATGTATATATAATATTCCTAATAATAACACTTTCAATAAAACATGTTTATATAGCACTAAAATCAGGATAAGTTTGTAAAAACACAACAAAAATGGCGACAATCGCGGTGTGGAGCCCCGTTAATTTACCGCAGTGGGCAGCCCTACGCGATACTTAGCCTGAGAAAATGGAAAGGTTTGTGTATTTGTATGTAGACAAATTGGACATTGTTGTAGAACAAACTAGAATACTGGTTTTAGGCTGATACTAGCAGAAACTGCTGACTCTTAAAAAGTTAAAAAGTCAATAATTGTAACAAATTCAGCTTGGAATATCACAGAGCCTCTAGTAACGCATTACAATGTAAATCACAGTAAAGTAGGTCACACCATCACAATAGTAGCCAAATGTAGCTCAATGTTTAGATAAGACTGTTAACATGGCTGCAAGTTAAGAACGCCGGCCACCAATCAGTTACGTCAGCTAACAGACGCCTGCTTTGGTTATCATCTATCTGACTGATTGGGTTGGGAGGACTGGGAGGGGAGGATTCAGGAAGGGGGTTCAGGAAGGAGGGCCACTTTAGCAGCCCAGAGAGAGAGAGAGAGAGGCCAACTGTGCTCTCTTAGACTCCCTACCACAGATGGTTGTGGCATTGCCAGGGATCCCAACAGGTCCAATGCATAGGCAGTTGTGCCTCGCCAATATT
The DNA here is from genome assembly GCA_021613375.1 of Megaleporinus macrocephalus. Classification (NCBI taxonomy): domain Eukaryota; kingdom Metazoa; phylum Chordata; class Actinopteri; order Characiformes; family Anostomidae; genus Megaleporinus; species Megaleporinus macrocephalus. The sequence goes on along the minus strand of CM038725.1, from coordinate 13,021,720 downwards.
TGTTAGTGGATAAATAAATATCAGCGTATCTTTCTGCTTTCAGCGTCAGTAAAATAGTAATTCTAGTTCTTACCCTTCTTCCTTTAGGCCCTCTGACGCCACTGAGTCCTCTCGAACCGGGAGGTCCCTGGAGAAGAGAGGAGAGCGAAGAGGAATGGCACAGTGAGACAGGCGGCATATCTTAGGAACACTGCAGCTAGAGAGAGAGGCGAGAGTCCTTCTGGCACTTTCACAAACATGGCTTGACCTGATTAAAGCTGCAGAGCCAAAGTCCTGTCCTTCAAAGGCCTGTGTTTATGTTTATGCTCGGCCGTGCTGCACTCGCTGCCCTCTACCGAGACTCCCCAGGAGCGCCTCCAGAAGGCATTTCCTGTCACGGCTAACGTGATGTCAAGCTTTTGGACAGCTCGCGCAGGGAAGTGTAAAACAGCAGAGAGGGCTCGGGCAGAGGTGTTCGCCGTTTTGATTTAAAAAGCCCGGCGATCGCACTACTGTTCAGAGCCGTCAGCTGCTGCGAGCGCGAGGTATGTGCAGCAGGCCATGTGCCAGATCCTGTAGTGTGAACTTCTCTGCAGTCTTTGATCCTTAATGGAATAAACAGAGCTGTCCTGAACCAGAATGTGCCATTAATTGTTGTATTACATGAGACAGATTTGACCCTCTTTTGTTTACCTAGCGGGATGCAGAGCAGATGACTAGGTCAGCGATGAAAGCTTTTGCTGCATTTGTAACTGAGGTACTCAAGGACAAACCTCAGTGGCCTTATTCCAGGGAACACATGTTAGCATACATACAAGAAATGCAACAGAACTAGGGTTTTGTTTTTTAAAAAGAGTAAATCATACGCTTTTAAACCCAGTGCACTGTTTGCTTATTATGACTATATACTGTAGAGGTCTGCTACCTGACCTGACCCTGACATAACACTGAACTATCACCAGGCTGACCACTCAGGGCTGCACTTTATTGGTATATTGGCTTGGAGCTTTAAGCAGAAACAGCATCTTCCCCACATGTTTGCAAAGCAGAAGACAGTGAACTTGATGTAAAGTGCATTAAAAAGTGGCAGAGCGAGATCTACCTTTGGGTTAAGAAACTAACCCTAACCCTTGGGGTTAAGAACCTAACCCTAACCCTTGGGGTTAATAACCTAACCTTAACCCTAACCCTTGGGGTTAAGAACCTAACCCTAACCCTTGGGGTTAAGAACCTAACCCTAACCCTTGGGGTTAAGAACCTAACCCTAACCCTTGGGGTTAAGAACCTAACCCTAACCCTTGGGGTTAAGAACCTAACCCTAACCCTTGGGGTTAAGAACCTAACCCTAACCCTAACCCTTGGGGTTAAGAACCTAACCCTAACCCTTGGGGTTAAGAAACTAACCCTAACCCTTGGGGTTGAGAACCTAACCCTAACCCTTGGGGTTAAGAACCTAACCCTAACCCTAGTGACTATATACTAATTCCTTGCTAGTTGAGGGAACTGTGGAGGTGTGTGTGGGTTAAGTGTTTAATTTATTGTTAATTATGTATTTTGTACTTTTCTAAAGTGCCTGTCTGTAAATGATTCTTTAGCGTGGGGAAGGCTGCTATACAAATAAACACACAACTGAGGAAGTGAAGTTGATTGAGCATAATTGCAGTAACGAGTCACGTTCAAGCTTCTGATTCATGCCAGCACAGACTTTTAACATTTTAACTGGCTGAGAATAGAGTTCCCAAGCATTTAAGCATTTATTGGTATTGCCAAAAAGTTTAACTAAAATTATTGTCTGTTTTTTTTTATTTTATGATTTCAGCTGATATTATTGGTTAGTAGAATATTTAGTTTATTAAAATTGGTATGTCCCTAAATGGTCATAGCAGCTGAGCTCTAACTGTTACCACACAAACTAAGGCATATATGAGCAGACTTAAGTGTCAGTACTGGCTTTTATGATGAAAACGTTAGATGGTAATTTGTGTAATATATAAATTGCCTTTGGAGAGTGTGTCAGCTTCCAATATCAACAATATAGAACATATATTTATAATTACAAAACATTTAATGCAAACCATATTTTTGTATTGCATACTTAGTTCTGGTTGGAGCTTACTAGAAATGAACTGTTTTATGACCCTTTTGCAATTGCTTGTGAAAATTTAAAGAACTTACAGGTATTCCTGGTGGTCCAGTTGCTCCTCTGTCACCCGGTGTTCCTGGGTGTCCCTAAGAACAATAATCAAAAGAACAAGATATACAATATGAAATAAAACAAGACACCTTAATTCACAATGCACGAAAGGTGTAGCAGTGATTCTAGCTTATTCTTGCAGAGTGTTGCATGAATTTATATTTGTACAGGTAAAATCTCACTTGTACAGCATTCAGCTGTTGTTACAGTGAGATACTAAAAGGTTGTGGTCTCAATTTAAAACCCTGATCCTTATTTGAGATCTGAAAATTACAGCAATTTGTAATGACGTGTTTGTTTTTAACTTGTGTAACACATTTCTTGATTGATACTTTGTTCTAGCTGTCTTTGCAATCTCTGCACAGTCCGTTCCACCTTCATCACTGTGCAATGAGGCGTGCTGCGTAAGGCTATTCAAGCAGAGATGAAGGGAGGAATACTGTCAGAGTGGCCAAAAAAAAAGGTGTCGAGTCATGAGATCTCAGAAAATGGATGATCAGCTCGTCTCATATGACAAAATGCCATTCTGCAGGTTGTCAAAGAACAAAGCACAGAAAGTCAAGCTGTACTGCCCGCGTTGTCGACCATGCATGAAAAATGAACCACAAACCAAAAAAGCAAAAACAAGCATGTAACACAGAAAGTACCAACGGTGGCGGAGCAGGCGGTTTGGGGTCCGAACACGCAACATCACGCCAATGTTTTCTGATCACTATGGGCACCAAACACCAAGCAGTGATACATGACACATTACATGTGAATGATGTCAAACTTTCTTGGAGCACTTTAAATTTTGCCCTTGGGCTTTTCTGTTGGAGCGCCTTGACTGTTGTTCTTGGTTTGGGCTTTGACTTTGATCCCAAACCACTTTTCCTCACAGCATGTAGTGAATGGCTATGATTTCCTTATGTCATAGAAAGGAAATGATTCAGCGGTCTTGTTGGTGAACTGTAAAATGGAAAGAGGCTGAAGCAGCAGTTTCCCATGCTGAATGGTTCTCCGACCACTTCCGCTTCAGTTTGCTGAGTTACGGCCGCACTACTGTACCTGAGCAGGTTTTCTTTTTTGTGGGTAAAAAGATACCCCTGAGAGCAGAGACGAGATCCAGACTTACTCCTTACCATCGCTCCCTTTTCTCCCGGCGGACCTGGCAGACCCATCTCTCCGCGGTCTCCCTGACAGCACAAACAAAAAGCAATGAGCTGAAACATCACAATAGAAGAACACATTTGGAAGATAATATAAAGAATACTGCGAGACTGTTGAGTTGGGCAATCTGATTAGAATAATTTGCACAGAATAGAAAATTGTGCACAATAGAGGTGAATGATCTACTGACCTTCTCCCCCAGAAGTCCAGTTTCACCAATAGGCCCAATGAACCCCACAAGTCCCTGCACAGCATGAATACATCTCAAATGTAGTCCAAATGTATGACCAATGTGGGCCAAAACATTAAAAAATAAAATAAATAATAATAATAATAATAATAATTAATAATAAATCTGTTTACCCTTTCCCCAAGCATCCCGACCTTTCCGGTTATCCCAGGCTCACCCTACAGCAGAGGGGCTAGTTAGCATTTCATACCATTTTTAGCTCCACAAGTCTTGTCTAGAACATGGTACTATAGGGTACTGTTCATAAACCTACATGACACCTCTATAAGCTTGCTTTGACAACAGACATAACCCAACATAAATGTTTATAAATGCTTATTACAATATGTGTTGTTTACTGTGAAGGTTATATTTGCTGTGTTATTACAGTAAAGTTACGTAGAGCAGCCTTTATGACAGATGACACTGATTGGAATAAGTGTGTATAAGCATTTATGTACAGTTTCGTCAGTTGTTATAACAAGCTGTCATGTGGCCTTATGAATGCACCCTGCAGTAAAGTGACAGCTACAATGCTACAGACCTATTCATGCTCTACCCACAAATGAGTTTGTTCTTAGCAAATAGCCTTTACCTAATGGTAAACACATTCAGTCCAAAGAGAAATTCACTTACAACCCAGTGTTCGTCTAAATATGCTAATTCTTTAAAAAAGGAAATTGCAGAGATGCACTTAGGTGTTGGACCTCACTGAAACTATCCATCCATCCATTATCTGCTGCTTTATCCTGCTAATCGGGGTCACGGGGGGGCTGGAGCCAATCCCAGCGTCATCGGGCGAAGGCGGGGTACACCATGGACAGTTCTCCAGTCTATCGCATGGCCAATACTCACTCATGCACTCATACTTATGGGTAATTTAGAGTGACCGATCCTCACTGAAACTAGGCAGACTAAAAATCTACATGTATATACTATTCTATTATTGTGGCCCCATGGACATCCTTAATAATGCAACTTAAATCTGTTAAAAAAACACAGAATTGATCACAGAATAGAATTTTGTTTATGGTCTACATTGTATGTCCAAAAGTATCCAGACGCATTTGTAAAATCAGCTGCACATACAGTAGGGGTTGCACTGACTACTAGACTAGTCAATCTAACTGCTCAATGATGGAGCTTTAAACGTGATGGTGTTCACTATTCACATGATTCTGAAGAACACAACAGGCGAGAACGGATGAGAAGCCCGATTCTGGTTGGTTCTTGTTGGAAAAAGGGCACATCACGCTCTACTGACCTGTGAAATTCAGCTTTGTTCTCTGCCAAACTACAGAACTCTCATTGAATGTCGTTACCTCTGCTTTCCCAAAGACTACAATAAAAAGACGTGTCATTGGAGAGAGGGCAAAATGTTCTATAGCTATCTAAAGTGCAAGGTCGATAACTGAATTCCTCTGGCTCTCTGGACCTCACAGACACACGTCTCAGCAAGGCTGCCTGGGGCGCCTAAGTCAGACACCAATTAGTGAAAATCTGTATCTCTGGTTCCCTGAGAGCTAGTAATGTGATCCGGGCCTCGTTGGAAATGGCATGTCATGCTTTGCTTGTAGAGTTTGGTTTCACCACACATTTTTAAAGGCAAACTTCTAGAGTTGAAGTTTTATTGTCACTTGTTGCAAAACTTTTCTTTCACCTGTGGTTTTATTTATGACCACATGAGTAATAACTTGATGGTGACCTGAAAAAAACCCAACAATAAAAAACATCTACCCTAGCACATATCTTAAACAATCTCCACAGTAAAACCCTGTCAATAGAAAGGGATGCTCTGGGGCAGCCACACTTGAGCCTAAGGTCACCGTGCCCAAGCACCGGGCAGTAAAGCAGTAGAACTGTGCCCCATGGAGTGATGGAGAACTTTGGTATGGGCTGAGTTGGAGTGGGTATCCAGTACTTATCATCCAACATTAGTACCTGTACCTGTTCCCATTAATGCTCCTGGGTTGAATACAATCAAATCCTCATAGAAGTGTTCCAACATTTAATGCAAAGTCTCCCCAAAAGAGTAGTTAAACAAACTCCCTATTACTATACTTCATTAGTATCCTCAATAAGCTGGTGTCTATAACCTTTTGGACATGTAGTGTACACATCTGTGGGCAGAGCATGGAATAGGTCAGTCTTGTGTTCCTCACATCGTTAAAGGATTTCTGGCCTTCCAGAATAAATGAACATGAAGTCTGGAAACATTTTCTTTAGCATGTTGACCTCACCTTGGGCCCATCTGCTCCTGGCTTTCCAGAGAATCCTTTCCTCCCAGGCCTGCCCTGAACAGAAAGCAGAAATGACCCATAGTACTGGACTCTCACCCTTCTAAGCCCCTTGGGGCTCTATGGCATCTCATTAGTTACTCATTAGCACCAGTCTCCACCATCCACCGCCATATCAGCTCCCTCAGGAGACGGGGTTTAATGAAATAACCGCACAGAAACATAGTGGTAGCATTATGCTGTTAAGCTGCCTTGCGGCCTTCGAGTCAGCTATGCTTATGTTGGAGCGTGGTCCAATTCTGCCTGGACAGCTAATGGCTAATGCTGAATTTTCCTTCCCTTATTAGCTAAATTAGCCGTACCATCCAGGCCTCCGCTCCATCCCCACGCTGCGGTCAGCTTTGGGGATTGAACATAGAGATCAACAATCAAAGTGTTAGCGCCAATCAATCACTACTAGTCATCTTCCTGATGTCTTGCTCTCTCATGCGGAGGCTGTGGAAGTGACCAGGCCTGGACCAAGGCCTGGCTATTCTTAGGCATGTGTTGAATCTGGGGTAGGTCCAAAACAAAGACTCTGCTCTCGGAACAGAAACGTTGCATATACCGAGGAGAAGCTGAATCAAGTCTAGAGTTTCTGAATGTGTTAGCAAAATGTGCTAACAAGACACCAGGGACACTTTATCTACTTTGCGACTGGACGCTACAGAAGTAATGGAAAAAGAAATGAGAAAACAGCCATTTAGCACCGAATGACTCGACGATCACATCATTTTGAGTCTCACTTACACTGTAAATGAAACAAACTCAAGGTAGTAATAGAACCTGTACTGCTTTTTTAATATCTTCTCATCCTTGACCAACAGATGCAGATTCTTGAGATACTCTGTTTACTCCAGTTTGAATACCACGCTTAACAATAGCCTAACCACAGCCTCATGTAGCACATTTTATAGAAAGACTGCCCCCAGATTACAACAGCGATTACTTAACAAATCTGATGTCACATACACATAATGATAATGCTCCGAGCATTAAAGTACCATAAACACATTGGGCTGAATTGTTACTTAACTACATGCTGTGCTGAAGATATCACGCACAATGACTGGGCTTAATTTGGACCATGCAAAGTGAATCTCCACAACAACAGCAAACAACCATCAAACAGAGTGCTGTTTATTTCTTCCTCTCCTATGTTCTCCATGTGTTTTCAACTTGCATCATGCAGGTATTTTTCCAAGCACCCACATGGAATCAATACATTTTGTAACTATCACTAAAATCCAATACCAGGATTCATATTCATCTGTTAGCTACGCGTCATAAACGCTGCGGCCTATGTGTACGCGCTTGTGTTACGACGCTCTAACATGCCAATGAAACGCAACACCAGGTTTTAATAACTTAGCTTTGAGTTTTTTTCTTCATAAACCTGACTTCGCTTTACAGCGTGCAATGGCAATTTCATGCTACTGCTACATCTTGGATTTATGGCCTTGTTTTGTGTGCGAAAGGGCCACTGAGAGTATCTAGAGTGCACTCACCTCCGGTCCTGGGGACCCGGCTGGTCCAACTGGCCCTTCATCACCCTGAGAAACCACAACAGAACCAATCAATGACCTGATTTACCAAAGCAGTAAAAGTTACAGGGAAATTGAATTATATTATTTACATGCAAACAAAGTCTGGTTTGATGTGGAGTGTTTAGTCCTATAGACACTTATAACAGTGGTGATATGAACCAGATGCCTGAAGGGTTTACTGGCTCTAACACAGGGGTGCCCAGTCCTTGTCCTGCAGATCTACCACACTAGCACGCTTAATTCAAGACATGAAAATCTTCAGGGCATCTAACCTCTCCAGGGCGGTAAATCTCCAACAGCTGGACTGAGCACCCCTGCTTTAAAAGCTACCCCCACAGGAAGTTATTACAAGAAATGATTACGAATATGATCGCTGCCCAAAAAAAAACACACATCTCCTTATTAATAGATTTCATTATTAACAGACGTATAGAAATACTCTAAAACTGCTTGGAATCGACTTACATTGAAAGTAAGGGATGTTTTTGGCCTCCCCTGTAAAGTTATTATTTTGCAGACACCAAGGTTATAATGGTTTTGGATTTCTACCTATAGTTTAGTTTTTTCTCTAATTCAGTTAGTTCTAGTTAGTTTTTAGAGTGGGTTTGCTAGTTTTTATTAGTTATTTTTTATTACTGCTTAGTTTTAGTTTAGTTTTCATTAGTTGTAGTATTAGTTTTAGTTTTTTTACAGAATTCAAAAAGGTCAGAGTAAGTATTGTGCAATAAAAACTCAACAAAGGTTATTAACTCTTGCAGCACCGGGTGAGTTGAATTCTGGTTTGAGTAAAATGCTAAACTTTTTGAAGGCAACCAAGTAACATAGTTATGTGGACATTCCAGTCTCGATAAACGTGTTTACTAATGCATCCTCTTTCCGCTTGCAGTGCTCCTGCGTATTAACTAACCAGCAGCTCGGTCGCTGGTGAAAACAGTCCGTTATGGTTGTTTCCTTCCCGGTGCTACCTGAGCTTTTGGGGGAGCTACTCAGAGAGGCTAGCTTGTCAAGGTACTCGCAATTAGCCCTCTCGTGCAAGCTTTTCAAATAGACTTTGAGATTGAGACTCAATCTTTGAGGTTTTCACCCAACTTTTGCTGTCGCCATTTTGCGGGCTAGCGTGGAGAGCAGAACAGGCTGTAAACAAGAGGTGCGTCCGAAATCGCTTACTTGTCTACTACTCAGTAGTGAAATCAGTCTTGCATCACAGGACGCTCGCAATATGGTGGACGTAGTACGTCTGAGCTTGTGTGGCTACTAAAACTCTCCTACTGAAATGACTTACTAGTCTGCCGCTTGAGCAGTACGTACTGACTCTAACCAAGTACCTACTGACTAGTAGTGATTTTGGACGCACCTACGAAGTGGCATCAGGGTGTTTCACGTTGTTTGAACAGGGATGATATCTAACATGATGGCGGGGCCCTTGTTTGACGATGGTTTTGGGATACGGGTCTTGGCAGAAAGGTTCATGCAGGGTGTTGTGTGATCAAAATAGTATTAAGAATTAAAGCAACATCTGTGGAATTCCATTGCAGCCCTATGGCTTTATAAATAGTTACTAATGTTAAAGGAATTTCCCAGCTTTTTAAAAACTAAAAATCTCACACATATTGTCACTGTCCAATGAAAAACAAGTACCTCCAAAATGGCAACTTTAAAGGGGAGGCCAAAAACATACTTTACTTCCAATGTAAGTCAATGAAATCAGAGATTTTTCCTAGTTATTTTGGAGCTTTTCTATTGGTCCATTCAATATACATTTTTTCACACCATGTAAACGGCAGCTAAAAACCAACATAAAATTTAAATATCTGTTTTTCTTTAGACAGCAATGATATGTTTCATTGCATATATAGTTGATGATTGATTACCAAAGACAATAATCTGTTTTGTGAAGTACTGGAAGCTTACTAACCTGTTCAGCATCTCCTACTGGGCTCTAGTATAAGTGTGTTTAAGTTGAATGTTTCCTGTGCCTTTAATATATATGTGTCAGAATGTGTCTGTGGTAACTGGCCTAGAGATGCATCAAATACAGGTATTTCTTTAAGGCTGCTTGACTTCTCTACTTTGCTTACTGTAACTGCATGTGGTTCAAATAGCTACAAATATCTACCAATGGGTTCCTACAGTTTGTGGAATTAATTATACTTCCTAGTTTATGAACTGCTGTGACTTTATCTCAGAAAAGGCATTAGTTAATCATTTCTGACACATGCAAAATCCACCCACAAGTTTCAGAGCACAGCTCCAAGTGATATCAGTACTACCAAATTTGGTATAAGCACTTGACAAACTTTCCAGTGATATTAGAATACGAGCAGAACAAAATGACTATGTGCTTGTGATTTAACATGTGTGGAAGTTCCAACCTCAAGTCCAGCAGCTCCTCTTGGACCAGGTATACCTCTTGCTCCTTGCTTCCCCTGGAGAATACAATATCCATTAATACAACTGCCAGCTATATACAGTTACCATGTGGCAAATAACAGCAAACCCAGTAATAGGCTTTGCTGACAGCTCTATATGATAGACATGGTTCAACACATCACCATTACATCTAAAGCACATGTCAGGAACAGACAGCTATGCTTTTCTAAAGCCAATAAAGCTTAAAGTATCACATGTCTTAATCATCTCCAGCAGGAGCTGGAGCATTTTGCACACTTCCATAATTTGATCACACAGAAGCTCCCAAAATGTGGAAGTTCGAAATGTTCCTGAACCTTAACAGGGAGAAATGCTTTTGGTGAGACAGACCTTTGGGCCTTCGGGGCCGTTTTGTCCTGGTGGTCCAATATCACCTGGAAAGCCCTGGAAATAAAAAGCAATACATATTTGTCTTTCAGGGAGTCAGGGAGATTAGAATTTTGGTGATATCAAGTGTACTGACATACTGACATACACTATATATCAATAAGTTTAAAGAAACTTGCTCATCCTATGTTTTATCTGCAATCAAGGGTCTTAATAGGTAGTTTGATCTCTGAAATAACATTCGGATTTCACCTGACTGCATGAAAAGCCAGCTGTAAACAACCTTAGGACAAAATCGGAGCGGATCACGATATGACTGGATCAATCAAACCAATTTAGAATGTTGTTAGAGACAGATGTACGATCCAAACATGAAACACGTATATTAATACAGGATGTAAACAGGCTTGGATATGAGCAAATATACACATACAGTAAAAAAACGACTAAAAAACACTTTTTTGTATTGTTCTGTATGTTTTCCTTAATTTGGAATTTGGTTGCTAATAAATCACATACATTGACATACAGCACATAAATTTGGGTTATGTGTTGATGTATGTTGCATGTATATTTTGCATATTAAACCTATGCTCACATATTTATCTTCTGCATGTTGAGAGTATTTGTGAATGGGCATACTTGCCCTGAGAAAGTGTTTGGATCAGACAGAATGAATGAATGAATGAATGGTACAGCTACCTCTGGGCCAGGGGGGCCGGGCAAACCATCTGGGCCGCGATCTCCAGGCTTCCCCTGAGAGGCAGGAAAAAAGACAGGATTGATGTCTGCTTCTCTGTGCCAGCTGGGCCTGTAATAAGCCTGACGGCTGGGTAATGTCTGGCAATAGCGGATGGGTCGGCTTACCTGTGGTCCTGGCTTCCCTCGGATGCCTGGCATACCTGGTAAGCCCTGAACGCCCTGAAGAATTTGTCTGATTGTTAGTACACACTCAGGCAAATATAACCAGCGCACGTGTACACAATGCGTTGAGCACAAAACAAGCACACGTAAACAATGAGGGTACCTTGTCGCCTTGGAAACCAGGCTCTCCAGGCTCTCCAGGCAGCCCGACTTCACCCTGAGAAAGCAAAGAATCCGAAGTCATTTTCAGCTCCTCTAATGGTCGACATTCGGGACCTATTTAGAAGCAGTGAACAAATAAAGCACAGCTATGCTTCTCACACCCTGAGGGACACAGAGTGATCTATCCCCCAAAATATCCGAAAATAACACTGCGGAGCTGGAACAGCTAAACTGAAGTGCTGACAGGACACTGTTCTGAAACGCTCAGTCTTAGGGGCAGACAGAACTGCTGCCAGTTAGATGCTGCAGAGCACTGACGCAGCAGACACAGGACACACCAAGCAGACTGCTGCCATGCTGCTGTCTGTGCTGCTTTATGCTGTTAATTGAAAAAAGCTTTGGTGAGGAGTCAATCGTAGCTATGCTTCTGTGTGACAATAAATGTCCATTTTCACAGCCTGAGGTCTAAACATGCTAGCGTAGGTGTTCGGGCCTCATCCACTCTTAAATCAAACCAGCTTCTTTGGATAGAGTCCATAGAACTGTGATTCCCAAAGTGGACCACGGGGACTCCATGCTCTGCATGTTTTCCCTACCTGACCCGAGGAACAAGGAGCTTGATTATTATTTAATGGCCAGGTGTTTTATCAGATGAGGGAAAGCACAGAAAAGAGTGCACAGTGTTTCTAACTAAAGAATATTCCAGTGTGGTGTCCATCAAGTGTTTGTTTATTATAAAACTTATTTTGAAAGGTTTTTTAGGAACCAAAAAGTGGTTCATTTATGGCATCATGCCAAATACATACAATGCTGACAAAATACTATGTTAAAGTTTTAATTAAAGGCAATAGTTGCAATCGTATTGGTACATGTTCATGCATTTTATGCAGAAAAGTCAGAGGGCTTACTCTGCATTTCTTTCATTTCCAGCCAAAAGGTCATTATGTTATTTATTTCTGTCATCGTCAAGGAAATGATGTAGTAACCTTAACCAAATTTAACGTCTACATATGAATATACCTGACTTCATTTCAATTCTTTCTTCAATTAAGAAATCTTTAGATAGATATTTTTTTTAGATATTCAGTTGGTTTAAAGTTGCATTGTCCGCTCCTTGCGCTCCAAGTCGTCCCAAACATATTGAGCGATTGAGCGTCTGGACTCGGGGTGATCAGTCCATTGTTCTGAAATGACGAGCAGCTTTATAGCTTGATTTGTGAATATATTCTATTCAGTTTCTCAGTGAGGGCTTCTCTCAGTGAGAGTTTCTCTTGGCTGCTACTAATCCTTTAAAATCCACAGTGTTGAGTTGTCTTCTCACAGTGGAAGGATGAACAGAATGAGATAGACTGGACCTTCACTTTCTCCTCTTTCTCAAAGAAGGTATTACTGTTTATTTGATTGAGAGTTTTGGTGGTCTACCAGGTCTTGCAAGCTTGTTAGCGGTCCCATTTTGCTCAACATTACTTATTTTCCACTGACTTTCCTCTTGCTTGTGCAATTAAAAAAAACAAACAGCTAGCCCTTTTGTCTGGAAATTCAATAAAGGAGATTTCTGAATTTTGCATAGCACTGAAAATCAAGCACTAGAGCATTTAGAACATTTTAAAGATGCTGGTGTTACAACCGCACCAGTATATTGCATACAATATAGATATTAGCTAATAAAGTGTATTCAAATCACCTTATCACCTTTCAGTCCTGGCTCTCCAGGATTCCCCAGAACCCCCTGCAAAACATCAAAAAGGACACATGAACACCTCTCAGGTCCGGTCAGTTCAGGGTCACTGATCTTTGAATGCTCTGAATGCTTGTTAGTTTGGAGAAGGAGTTGCTTAGTGAGCAAATGGTAGTCTATGGGAGCGAACACAATGGGTTCCCAAGTAAACACAAGTTTGCATGAAATATTTAGCTCCCTGCTCCGACTCTGTTGGGCTTGATTACAACGCTGAAGGCGAAGACTGAGCGAGAGGTGCCCAATTCTAGTTCGAAGTCCAAAAACAATTCAGTGATTAGACAGTGCTCTCCTGGAGGTGGATCGCTTTCCCCCCAGCAGGAGTCATTTGTGTGCTTGTGTTTGTTCAGCCCTAACGTGAACTGAAAGAAGTCAGATATTACTGTACAGAGGAACACTGCTCTATTGTTCTCATTACCAAGGCACAAAACAGATATACACTTAATCTGTGATATTATGTAAGATATATTTTAGGGCATATTCAAACTTCAGCGGCACTTGAGATGTTTAGTTACCTTGAGTCCAATAGGTCCTGAAAGACCCAAGATTCCAACCGGCCCCATGTCCCCCTGCCAACAAACATATACACACTCAAAATATAGCTTCAGGAAACATTCCAAGGGGATATGCATATATTTAAACATTATTTTTATATATCCGTCCATATTAACAGTTCAGACAGTTGGTGGATTATCCAGTTTGATTATTCTACAATTAAGTGGTTTCTTCTTTTTTAACAAAACATCGGTTGAAAGTTTCTTTAAGGACTAAAACAGTGGTGGGTAATTACATGACTCAGGTGCCATTTAGCAAGTTCAACTCTGTTATTACTTTTTTCAACCTTGAATATAAGAAAACACCAATTTAACCTTTAAATGGGCTAACCCATCTCATATCTCAGATTTACTTGTTAGAGACAGGGTTGAGTAACTGCATTGGGTACTGGCTTGAACTCTGAAAGTGACTTTAGCACAGTCATTAGCACAGTATAATTAAAAATAACTAAATAAAAACAAAAGTTCTCCCATTAAATAAAGAGGTTTTCTCTTCCTTCCATGATCTTCAGGAAATATGGATGAATTTCCATGAAATGTGAAGTAGAATATTACAGATATTTCAGAAGGGTGAATGTGTTAAGGGTTGAGTGAATTTTGAGGGACAGTACCATTTTTATAATCCGAAGATGCTTCAAGCATTAGATGGTAAATGGATTCACACCTGACTGCACAAAAACTAATACTATATATTATATATATATAATTTTTCTCAAAACACACCCTGTCTGAAATGCTGTGTTAGAGCTCCTGTGCCTTTAAGCTCCACCTCCCGATGGGACTCTGACTGGTCAGCTCACATACTTTGCATAGCCTACATAGCCTTCAGTAGTTGCTGTGCATTGCGTGAGGACGTGCCATATATGCCGGTAGGCAATAAGGATTGTCTTACAAGATGACATCATCATGTAACTGAATAAAAGCATTGGGGAGCGGGGGTGGGGGGGTGGGGGGACTGGAAAAAAGTGGTTTCTGTGGAAGAGAGTTTCTCCCGCTGGCGTGTGCTATGCAGATGGTTTACAAGCATATACAGTTACATAACACACTAAAGGAAAGAGGGAAAAACTGAAAAGGCGAAAGCATAATAGGTCCGTTCTGAAGAAACATGTAGTTATAGTGAGCTGGGGCAGTCTGACCTCAACGGCTTGATTCTATTGTTATTCTTTAAAATGTTTCAGGACACTGAGAAATCTCAAATGCCACAATTGAGTCTGATTACAGCTTATTATTTTTATATGCTACAGACTTGTTTTTAAAAAGAAACTAATGACACATTGATGGAATACAGACATTAGAACAAAACACTGAACTTAATCTTGATATTCAAATGCCAAAGCAGTCTATTCTGGCCATAAACAAGACTCAATGCTTGATGTAAAGAGTTCTGTGGAGTTGATGCCACAGAAGAAGCACTTTTAGTTGCTAAAAAACTTTTATTAAAAAAATAAAACAATCAAAAGGTCCTTCAGGGAACCTAACGTGAATGTTCTACAGCAACTCTCCAAACAGCCCTTTTTGCAAACCCCAGCTTAGAGGCTCATTTTGATTACCATAACCTGTTTTCATTGGTTAAAAAGTTCCTCAGATGTATTCTTGTACTAAAACTACACAAAGATATACTCACAATGAGGCCAGGTACTCCGGTTGGACCAGGTGCGCCCAGTTCCCCCTAGGAGAGAGCAGAATTAGCTTATTAGCTTTTAGTGTAAACACTGGCTCTCTGTAGAGGCCGCTTAGTTTTCCCAAGGCCGGCCAGAGTTGAGAGGTGGAGAGAAGGGGAAAGTAAGGAAAGGGGAGGGAGGGGGGGGGGCTGTAGTAGAGGTGAAACGAGCCCAGTCTCTGTCCCCTGATAGCAGGATAATCTGAGGCTCGCATCTCCCCCCACCCCCGGCAGGGCCGTGACAGAAGCCCACTGTGAAGCACAGAGAGGGGTTTGTTGTGCCTGGGCCCCGGCCTGCTGCTCGCTGCCATGGCCGCTTCCTCCCTCGCCAGCCGCCGGCAGCGCAAAAACATCCCCTGTGTGTTTGCTCGCTCTCTTTTTTTCCACCTCTTTTTTCATGTGAGCTGAAAGAGAGCAGATAGATGTCGCAGGGTTGGCAGCCCCTTGTCGAGTGAGTTGTGAATGAAGGAGCAAGATTGAGAGGAAAAAAAGAGGAAGAGAGGAACTTCTCGTCCTGTGGGAACGGTTAGGGTTACAGGGTGGAAGAGGGGCTCCGAGGGTCCGCCAGTCAGGATATTACTGCAGCTCTGCCATACACGGTGCTGAGTATTTCTGCCGCGCAGGTGAAGCTGGGAGTCAGGAGCGCTTATATCACTTTTTATCAGTCTTAGTGTTTTCCTGATGTCCCCTATGTCCCCTCTCTGCCAAACTGCCTTTACTTTCATTATTTCTCACTCATGGCTTAGAGAGCAGATGCTGAACAATCTATCTGATGTAAAGTACAGCAATTATTCATAACACTGTACTGCAGGTCAGTGAGCACCCAGCTAACATAAGCCTACATAAACATTAATAAAGGAGAATTACAGCAGTAATTAAATAACAGGGACCTAATGTTGATGATGTAACATGGCTTAAATCTTATCCATCCATCCATCCATCCATCCATCCTTTATCTACTGTCTTTCCGGGGAGCCGAGTCATGGGGGTAGCAGTCTAAGCAGAGAAACCCAGACTTCCCTTTCCCCAGCCACCTCCTCTAGCTCCTCTAGTGGGATACCGAGGCGTTCCCAGGCCAGCTGAGAGATATAATCCCTCCAGCGTGTCCTAGGTCTTCCCCGGGGTCTCCTCCCGATCGGACATGTCCGGAACATCTCCACAGGTGGCATGCTAACCAGATGCCCGAACCACCTCAGCTGGTTCCTCTGGACATGGAGGAGTAGCGGCTCAACTCTGAGCCTCCCCCATATAATCGAGCTCCTCATCCTATCTCCAAGAGTGAAACCCGACACCACACTGAGGAAATTCATTTCGGCAGCGTGTATCCGCGATCTTTCGGTCACTATCCAAAGCTGGTGAGAGCAGGAGAGTAGATTGACTAGTAAATTAAGAGCTTTGCCCTTTGGCTCAGCTCTCTCTTCACCAGGACAGACCGGTACAGAGCCCGCATCACTGCAGTCCGCCTGTCAACCTCCCGCTCCATCCTTCCCTCACTTGTGAACAAGACCCTGGCACCACCGTGCCACCAAATATTAAAACAATATTCACTAATGTTCTAAAAATCATTTATATGAATAGAGCCAGGGATGAAGGGTAGAATTTACACAGCAAACACACAACATTATTACAAGGTGGTCTACGTTTGTACAGTGTTGCTAGTGTTGTTAGTTTGTCTGAATGGGGTTGTCACAACTTTATTATTTATTAAGTAACGCTGCAATGTTACTTATTAAACTAATTCAATGGAGTTACATCCTCTGCCTAGGAATGTTGTTGGATAACGTTGTCACAACGTTATTACAGTATGTTGTCACAATGCTGTCGGAACGTATCAGTGTTTGCTGAGTAGGTACTTAGCAGAGAGTTCTCCAAATCTGTTACACACTCTGTCACAAACTCCGACTGAAACATGGGCTGACGGAGAAGTGTACAAGTTGGGCGTAAAAAGAGAAATGGGAAAACCATTAGAGGTGAAGAAACTCGTCTGATGGGAAACCCAGCCTGCCGCGGCGCGCTCCAGCAGCGACAGCTGACTTCCTCATTACAAGCGTCTCCAGGTCTACAGTGGCGGACACTGTGGTTGCCGGGCGACCTGCTGGCCGCAGTTAGTGGTGGTATTTATTGGCCGCCGGTGGTTCTTGTGGCCAGGGCAGCTCGTATAATAAGTGGTGCAGTGGATGGGCAGGAAGAGGGCGAGAGGAGAAGGAGTAAAGTTCTAGGAGGTTTCACTGCTTCGATTAATCCCCAGTCCAGGGTTTCAGCAGACAATGATACTATTATGTATAACTCGAGTCACTGTCTCACAAACAAAGCCCTAAAGAAATACTCCAACACTGTTCCCCCTTATGTCTATCTGCTGCATCTGTATCCTGCAGCTGATTCACTTCGGCGTTGCTATAAATTTAGAAGAGAAAGAAAACCTGCTCGAAACACGTTTAGTAGAAGTCAAAGGGCAAGTGTAGCAGATGGAGCATAAAGAGAATAGTTCAAAACAAAACTCCTGTAAATATATCGTTTAGAACTATTTGCCACTTGCGTTTGCACACAGCAGAATTTGACCTCTGCTTCTAACCTATCTGTGCAGTGAAACACCCACATATAGACACACACTAGTGAACATTCACACTAGGTAGCAGTGAGCACGCTTGCCTGGAGCGGTAGGCCTGGAGCGGGAACCAGTCAAGGGTTATGTGCCTTGCTCAAGGGCACTTCAGGCATGTCCTTTTGGTTTGTGGGATCGAACCAGTGACCTTCCAGTCACAAGGCTGGTTCCCTGACATCCAGCTCACAACATTAACACTCTCCTAAAATTAACCCTTTAAACTGCAAACTTAATTTTCAGTTACTGATCTTATTATGAAGACTTATTATTCACAAAATAGTAAAACATCCATCCATCCATTATCTTTCACTTCATCTCACTAGTCGGGGTCATGGCGGAGAGCTGGAGCCAATCCCAGGCGAAGCACTAACCACTACACCACCGTGCTGTCAAATATTAAAACAATATTCACTAATATTATAAAAATCATTTATATTGCTAGATCAAGGAATTGAAGCCTATGCACACCTACACTACTGTGCAAAAGGTACCTAAGCTCATTGTTTAAAATGTGTATTTTGACAAGTAGGAACACAATAAATCATCAGAACAAATGTAATAAGCAAAAATACAAAACAAACTAGCATAAATATCAAGATATTGTAAGACAGTTTGAAGAACAAGGTTTAGTTCCAGATTTCTCCTGCACAGCATACAGTAGCATTCACCTCTGAAGTTTAAAGGGTTAAATTCTACTTTCAAATCTGACCCCATCCTCAAAGTTTGATCATAATATTAATCTTTCCCAAACATCTAAACCTTTCTATTTCATTCTGAAGTGCTAAAGAAAGAGTTAAAGATGGCTGCAGGTCACACAGCCGCAATGTTAATACTCACTGGGTTTCCGTCAGGCCCTGGTGGTCCTCGCTCGCCAAAATCCCCAGGAAAGCCCTAAACACAGAACAGAGACACCACAGCTTAGCAGAGCCAAGCACAGAGTTACTGCACCAGGTTTGCATCTGAGCACAAATGCGGTAGCATTGACCCAATTTACTGTTTCCCAAAACAGCCGAGATGCTGACAATGTACTTTGCAATTACATAAAAAACACACAGCAGTATACAAAACTCTACCAGGCACATTATCTACAACCAATACGTGTATTAGCTTGTAAAGACAAAAAATATAGCAATAGAACTGATGCAAATAAACATAAAACACAAACAGATTTCTTAGTCCTCCACTAAAAAACAGATATCTCTTTAGTTTAGACACTTGTGATGAAGGAACAGGGCATGTTTCCAGCATACCTGGGGCAGCATTCCCAAATCTGAAGCCCAAAGAAAAGGCTACTCGTCAACTGAGACCCTTAAAGAGTTACGCTGGACAGTTTGGTAATTAGTTCACTGTCTTTAATTTGGGGCATCAAAGCTGCACTACGTGGGATTTGGGGATTTGGAGACCCCTGTGGTTGAAATATGTAATTGAATGTAATGTGCAGAAGATCATTTTGTAACAATTGTGAACCCCCAGGAGAAGATGAATCTGACTTTTGCGAGCCTTTAAGATATTTGCAAGGCTTTAAGACAAACTTCAAACATGGAGAAGGACATGTCTGCCAAAGAAGCGAGTGACTTATCTACTATTGTCTTTATATCTTTAACAGCATAACACTGATGTTGCATTTGAGATCTAAACGCTGAGCAGGACCTTCTTTGTTAAGCTTGTGTGAGTGACATTAATACGTAAAGACGTATGACGTGATCCGAACAAACTCCTGCCAAAGTGGTCCCAGTATATTTATATGTTTATATGATTGTTTCAGGCTGTACAGGGCGACTTGTAGCAGTGCACGCTCATGGAGTCGTCACATTTTCTGCATTCCTGTCTTGTGATAAGCTGTCTCTCATGGATTAACGAATGTGTGTGTGTGTGTGATGAGAAGAGTGTCATATTCACAAAGCTGAGTGAGGACACCCGGGGCCATGGCCAGTAACATATATGATCATATCATCGCCGTCCAATGAAAAACATGCATCTCAATTTTTATTGATTTTAAGTTTTCGACATTATTTAAACACCCCAATGAGCATTTACATTGTGCAAAAAATTAATGATGAATGGACCAATAGAAATGCTTCAAAATAGCTTGGGAAAACGTCTGGTTCCATTGACTTCTATTGAAAGTAAAGCATGTTTTGGTCTCTCCTGTACAGTTGCTATTTTGCAGATACTTGTTTTTCATTGGACACCGACGATATACAAGTTTGTTAACAAGTTGAACTGCATCTTATTGATCATTCTTGGATTTGTGTAGCATGGAGTATACACACAGTGTTCTTTCATCCTTACTATTGTTTCACCCAAGTAAATATTACATAGAAGATCTCGGAAGACGTGTGCGAGTCCAGTGGTGGTTTGGCATGGTAGCATAAATCAGGCTGTATTTGCTTTGTAGATAATGTGACCCCTGGACCCCGCAATTGTAAGGAGTCCTCAGTTCTCACAAAGGCACCATTTCAACTCAAACCACTCTGCAAAGCTTTGTTTACATCTCAGCTATGGATTTATGCAGCAAAAACAGAATGAAACCCAAACGGGAATCTTCACATAGCACTTCCTACAGGTCAACACAGCAAAGGGGGAAAAACAGGGAAGCACTGAAAGTCAATGAGGAGCTGGCCAATGAGGAGCTTTCCTTCCTGGGCCAAACTGGCAGTGGGACTTGAGTAGGCAGAGTAATGGAGGTGCTTAAAATGTTGTTATCAGGCAGTGATGAGACTGTAAACTTGTCAGCATCTCTAACTAACGCACACGGGGAGCTGGTTCACTTTTAGCCATGCTCATGGACGGCAGCGGAGGATGAACTCCCCTCGCGTTTGAAACCAGTCGTAGCGATAAGTGATGACTGCGATGGCTTCAGCAGAGCTGCTGCGTGCTCCAGGGTATAACCACAGCCGAGCAGAAATACTGCACAGTGGGCTTGGAACAGGTTTCAGCTCTTCATCAGTGTGAAATATAGCCAATATAGCTGCAGCGAGACTACACCAAGTATGACCCTTGCTGAAGGTGAAGGAAACTACTGCTTCGGTGGAGCTAAAACGGGAGATTATTTATTTCGCCAAACTTTTATGCGCCGCAATAAATCGTCAACACGTTGCAGGGCAACGTACTGCAGGCTAATTGATAACTAAAGCAGGACCTTGTTTTGAGTTTTTGCTGAAAAACTGAGGCTCATATAAAGTCACGGTAATGAGCGCGATGCTCATTTCTGTCAGCCACACAGGAAATTCCAAGCCTGAGTGTTTCCTTGTGCTGGCAGGAGCCGAGCGCTCTAGAGAGAGAGATAGAAAGAAAGAAAGAGAGAGAGAGACACGGAGAGTGAGGGAGAGAGTGAGGGGGATCTGCTGACGGTGCTCTTTCTTTTTTCCCCTCCGTCTACTATTACATTATATAAGTGAGCTCAGGGCCGTGACGTCGCACGCTGTCGTGCGCTGGACGTGCGTTGGTCCAGGAGCCAAACTCAACACTCAAATCCATGTGGAACAATTTCGGCCTTCGTGGACGCAGCTCAAATATCTTCCTATGGCAACAGAAATATCCCAGACGTGTTGTGCCGTGGTGGTGATATATCGGAAGGCATCGCGGCTCTGAAGGGAACTGTTTATATGTAACAGGCGACTGTTTGTCTAGCGCTGTCTTTGGCCCGAACTGGCATGAAACTTGTATGAAATCATGAAGAAAACAGACCCCTGAAAAAAAGTTTCTTCCACTGATCTGAAGTGCAACATGGGGGTTACAGTACAGCAGTAGGAAAATATTGAAATATCGAATATCGGGATATTACGTTTGGTGATACTGTTGATTCTTAAAAACACAGTATCGATACACAGATTCCTGGCAGACAGTGAATCATTGTGTGTTGTGTTTAAACCTCTAACCACTAGGTGGCAGTGTCGTAATCCATTTTCAGCTCCACTCCAACATTAACAAGCAGCACAAGGGCGCAATGCTATTGTAAGCATTGACAAACCTGTTCATACAGTGGTGTGTTTTAATAGTAGGATTTGAAAAATCGCAATATATCACTATATATTGAATCGTCACCGCTGTATCCCGATACGTATTGTATCACCAGGTTCTTGCTAATACACAGCCCTAGCTCTGAGCCTGGACTGAGGGCTGATACTCGGTGGAGGAAGTGCTGCTCATCCTCTCGTCCCCCCACCGAACACACAGCACAGCAGATAAGAGGACGAGCTCACGGCTGCCAAGCCAGCGCAGCAGGACCATAACGAATAAGGAGGATGTAACAGCATGCATGACTCAGTTTAAAGCTATGAGTCGGATTAGATACTGCTCTTTTATTTTTGTCCTGCTCTTTTATTTGTGTTCTTTCTTTCATTCCACTTTTCTGTTTTTTGCTTGTTTCGTTCCTTTTTTATTTCCCCTTCATTCTACTTCTTTTTTCCCTTCTTTTTATTATCCTGTGTTGTGCATCTGTTCAACTTTTTGTAACTATTTCTCATTCATCCTCCCATTCTTTCTGTTTCTTTCCTTCTTCTTTTTTTGTTTCTTAATTTATTTCCATTCTCCCCCTTAATTTCTTCCTTTATTTCTTTCTTACTTTCCTTTTGTTGTTCTAAATTGATTTATTTGTTTATTTATCTCATTTCCTTTCTTTTCTTTTTCATTATTTCTTATTTATTTATTTCCCTTTTCTTCCCTTATTTTTTCTTTTCTACCTTTTTCTGTCCTTATGTCCCTTCTTTTCTTTCCTATTCATTCTTTTACTTTTTTCTTACATCTTTCCTTCAATTTATTTTTTCATTCCATTCTAATTTCTTTTTCTTTATTTCCATACACTTCCATTACTTTCTTCCACAGTCTGTCTTTATTTCATTCTTTTTCTTTCCTTCCATTCAGTTTAATTTTACATTCTGGTTTGTTCTTAACCTCATCTCTTCATTACTTTCCTTCCTTTTCTTCCATCTCTTCACCCTTCCTTTCCTTTCTAGTTTGCTTTTTTCTTTCTTTTTTCTCCTTTTCTTCACTGTTTCCATCATGTCTTTTCACTACTTATTGTTGCCTTTCATTTGTCTTCTATCCCTCTTTCTTCTTTCTTTCTATCCCTGCTTCTTTCTTCCACACTGCCATTTCTTTCATTCCTCGTTAATTCCCTAACTTTTGCTTTTTTTCTCTTTTCACTCCTTCTGTCCTTTCCTTCATCATTCCCCCTGTCTCACCTTTTTCATTCTTTTTATACTCCGCTGAGTTCAGCTGCACTGACATGTACAGAAACACAATAGTGCTTGCGACGGTGTTCTTCCTAATTTGAGCTGAAATGTTTACAGTGAGTTCAGCAGGTTCTCACAGAGGTCAGCTTAGCTGTTCTCTGCTGTTATCAGACAGATTAGTGCAGTTCCAGGGTCTGAGTCAGACCGCTAAGGTTCTTAAGAAACATGCACTTCGACCTCTGACACACAGGGAACGCAGGGGCCGCTGTAGAACTCGGCGGCTTGGCCTCCGCTCGCTGAGCCTCAACAGTGTCAGCAGCGCAGTAGCACAGTGACTGATTTACTGTGATGCCTTGTGGAGACGTGCGGGCTATAGTTAAACACAGGGTCGGCATTTCAAGCAGAGAAAACACTCAAAATGTTCTTTGAATGAGGCACCATAAAATCCCAGCTCTGAAATCATTCTCAGAGCTCCACGCCGCTGTGATTTGTAGCACTACCACCGAACAAGCAGCAGCAGCAGCAGCAGCAGTCCACATTAGGGCTCGGCTGAATATCAACTGACTGATAATATTGATGAGCAATGAGGTTTATCAGGATCAGGCAAGGTACCAACAATGACTAGCTTGTCTTGGTTTCATGCAGAAACGATGCTCTTGTTAGAGGATTTGATGTTCATTGTAATGTTGGCGGGCAGCACAGTAGTATAGTGGTTAGTATGGTGGTGTAGTGGTTAGTATGGTGGTGTAGTGGTTAGTACGGTGGTGTAGTGGTTAGTATGGTGGTGTAGTGGTTAGTATGGTGGTGTAGTGGTTAGTACGGTGGTGTAGTGGTTAGTATGGTGGTGTAGTGGTTAGTACGGTGGTATAGTGGTTAGTACGGTGGTGTAGTGGTTAGTATGGTGATGTAGTGGTTAGTACGGTGGTATAGTGGTTAGTATGGTGATGTAGTGGTTAGTACGGTGGTATAGTGGTTAGTATGGTGGTGTAGTGGTTAGTATGGTGGTGTAGTGGTTAGTATGGTGGTGTAGAGGTTAGTATGGTGGTGTAGTGGTTAGTATGGTGGTGTAGTGGTTAGTATGGTGGTGTAGTGGTTAGTAAGGTGGTGTAGTGGTTAGTATGGTGGTGTAGTGGTTAGTATGGTGGTGTAGTGGTTAGTACGGTGGTGTAGTGGTTAGTATGGTGGTGTAGTGGTTAGTACGGTGGTATAGTGGTTAGTATGGTGGTGTAGTGGTTAGTATGGTGGTGTAGTGGTTAGTACGGTGGTGTAGTGGTTAGTACGGTGGTGTAGTGGTTAGTATGGTGGTGTAGTGGTTAGTATGGTGGTGTAGTGGTTAGTAAGGTGGTATAGTGGTTAGTATGGTGGTGTAGTGGTTAGTATGGTGGTGTAGTGGTTAGTAAGGTGGTGTAGTGGTTAGTATGGTGGTGTAGTGGTTAGTATGGTGGTATAGTGGTTAGTATGGTGGTGTAGTGGTTAGTATGGTGGTGTAGTGGTTAGTATGGTGGTGTAGTGGTTAGTACGGTGGTGTAGAGGTTAGTACGGTGGAGTAGAGGTTAGTATGGTGGTGTAGTGGTCAGTATGGTGGTGTAGTGGTTAGTATGGTGGTGTAGTGGTTAGTATGGTGGTGTAGTGGTTAGTATGGTGGTATAGTGGTTAGTACGGTGGTGTAGTGGTTAGTACGGTGGTGTAGTGGTTAGTACGGTGGTGTAGTGGTCAGTATGGTGGTGTAGAGGTTAGTATAGTGGTATAGTGGTTAGTACGGTGGTGTAGAGGTTAGTATGGTGGTGTAGAGGTTAGTATGGTGGTGTAGAGGTTAGTATGGTGGTGTAGTGGTTAGTATGGTGGTGTAGTGGCTAGTACGGTGGTGTAGAGGTTAGTATGGTGGTGTAGTGGTTAGTACGGTGGTGTAGTGGTTAGTACGGTGGTGTAGTGGTTAGTATGGTGGTGTAGAGGTTAGTATGGTGGTGTAGAGGTTAGTATGGTGGTGTAGTGGTTAGTATGGTGGTATAGTGGTTAGTATGGTGGTGTAGTGGTTAGTACGGTGGTGTAGTGGTTAGTAAGGTGGTGTAGTGGTTAGTATGGTGGTGTAGTGGTAAGTACGATGGTGTAGTGGTTAGTATGGTGGTGTAGTGGTTAGTACTGTGGTGTAGTGGTTAGTATGGTGGTGTAGTGGTTAGTACTGTGGTGTAGTGGTTAGTATGGTGGTGTAGTGGTTAGTACGGTGGTGTAGTGGTTAGTACGGTGGTGTAGTGGTTAGTACAGTGGTGTAGTGGTTAGTACTGTGGTGTAGTGGTTAGTACTGTGGTGTAGTGGTTAGTATGGTGGTGTAGTGGTTAGTATTTTGGTGTAGTGGTTAGTATGGTGGTATAGTGGTTAGTATGGTGGTGTAGTGGTTAGTATGGTGGTGTAGTGGTTAGTATGGTGATGTAGTGGTTAGTATTTTGGTGTAGTGGTTAGTATGGTGGTATAGTGGTTAGTATGGTGGTGTAGTGGTTAGTATGGTGGTATAGTGGTTAGTATGGTGGTGTAGTGGTTAGTATGGTGGTGTAGTGGTTAGTATGGTGGTGTAGTGATCAGCACTGTCGCCTCACAGTAAGATGATCTGGGTTGAATTCCCGATCTGGGCTGTTCTGTGTGGAGTGTGTATGTTCTCCTGTGTTTGAGTGGGTTTCCTCCGGGTACTCCGGTTTCCTCCCACAGTCCAAACACATGTATGTTAGGTTGATCACTCACTCTAAATTGCTTGTAGGTGTGAGTGCGTGTGTGAATGTTGGGCATGCGATGTACCCCGCCTTTGCTCGATGCCGCTGGGATTGGCTCCAGCCCCCCATGACCCCGACTAGCGGGATAAAGCGGCAGATAATGGATGGATGTAATGTTGGCGAAGGTAAAACACTGCACATAAAATATTTCACCCAAGAATGCTCTGCATGCACACTCTGTTATGAGTGTATTAAAGTGCAGATCAAGCCTAAACACTATCTCCAAACTATTATAAACCAAAACATCAGGCAGTAGAGATGGACCGATCAGCGTTTTTGAGGCCGATTCCGATCGCTGATCAACTTTCAGCGTGATAGGCCGATAGCCGATACCGATCGAGGGCGGGGCTATATGCCACAGCAGTGCTACATATTATTAGCGCAAGCAAGTCATGAAACATGGTCTAAACTGGTTTATTACTATTTTTAACGAGCTCATGTGAAACAGCATAATATTTGTAACTAAATTAGAAGTTGGTCTATGTGGGTGTTAACCGCTTGATACAGCTCCAGAAGAGCGACATCTAAAAAGTATCTCTACTAGGAACAGCAGAGCGTAGATCCAGGTGGAACATTAAGCAGCAGAATGAACGTCTTCTACAGCCGAGAAGAGCTGCTGATCTAGAACTATAAACTCAATCACTCTGGCTGTGGTTCTTTAGCTCTCTAGCTGTTTCTGCTGCTGTACTGTTCGTACCGGTCAGATCTGGTCTGCACGGTTCTCTGGGCTGCGTGTGCTAGCTCTGCTGTTTGCTGATACTCACTGTATTCAGCTGTGTGGTGTAAGCTGCGTATCAGATTAGTAGAGTTAAATGTCTTTGTCTTGGTTCCCCGCGAGAGACGCTGATGTTACTAATTTTACAGATGTTAAAACTGCCCTGGATGAGTCTGAGTCACATACGGTAACAAACTGCCAGGCGGACGATGTTCACCGCACATGCGGTAAACGCTTAAACTGTTCTTGCGAAGCCGCTGCTTTAGTCAGTCTGTGGAAAATGAAACAGTATGTATTTCCACCTAGTGGTTCAGATAGGAATTGCAGGGAGCTGGCCGTTTCACGCAGGGGCTCCTCATCCTGGATGAAACGCTAGCTGTAAATACGGAAATTAGGCCGATCGCCGATCACATATTTTGATTAAAAATCGGCTGATACCGATACATGCCCGAACGATCCTTCCATCTCTATCAGACAGCATATGAGTGATGTCCTAAGAAACAGATGTATCTCCAAAAAGGCAACTTCACAGGCAACTAAACCATTTCATGTAACAACTCTCTGTGATGGATCTTTGGTTTATTTTTTACTATTTAATTATGTACAACTATTAAACAATTAGTGTAGTTTCCTGTTAATATATGTGGTTCTATAAGCTCACGTGTCCTATTATCAGAATCTTTAGCCTTTAAAACCACAAGATTTTCATATCGGTGAGGTCGTAGTGCACATCAGAGGCTGAAATGGAGGTGTACATATAACTGTGAGACACCAAGCCCGCCGACTGCAGCTACATTTGAAACGAGAACCCAACCTGAACCCAAATCAAACCTCACTAACACTTGTATTGCTGCAGACAGAGCTTTGCTTCGTTGGCTGACAGAAAGGCCGAGCTTCAGCCATCCCTGGTTAAAGAGTGCGGAAGTACTCTGATACTCGTTTGAATGCTGTTAAATGGCTGCATTCATGCTGGTCCTCCATCACAAGCTCCATACCATACATGACCTGTGTGCTTTACCGCTAATGTAATGTGCATATGTGCTTCCACAACAAAAAGGAATTAGAATTTTAGTCAATTTCAGTGACCCCTCTTATTTCTTTTACAGCACAGAACATGAACATGAATATACTAATATCAAAATGATATAAATAATATAAAACCAAACCCTCCACATAAAATTGAGTCCTTGAGCACACAAACCCGAGCCTGACCCAAGCCTAACGTGGCCCGAAACATGATCATTCTGTTGGGCCCCTAGCTGACCTCTAGTACACACACCCATACACATGCCATTCACAGAGGCTTGTAGAGAGAGAGGATGGTGAGAGAAAACTTTACCGGCCTACCCATCTTGCCCTTCTTCCCAGGAACACCAGGAATACCCTGCACAGAAGACAGGAACACAGGAAAGAACAGAGACGAACAGAGAAAAGACAGAGGGAGAAAGAAAAGCAAAGAGAGGCAATTAATAAGCAATCACGGTGGATGTAATGTACTGTGTCCGCGCTGAAAAGCACTCTTTCCTCTCCTGTCTCTCGCACAAAGGAGACTCTATCAGGGCATAACACATAACTCGCTCCCTCCGGAGCCTGAAAACGAGTGACCTGATCTGGCTAATCCGTGGAAAGCCTTCTTCCAGCTCCTGAGCTGCTTATAATACAATTCCCACACAGTGGGACTAGCTGGAATTCCACCAGCTGAAAGACCCTGTGCAAATATTGGTAGAGCGGCGACAGCCCACGCCGCCCGCTAAATCCTTGTGGTTTTAGTGGCGCATGCCCGTGTTCAACGCACTCCGCAGTCAGCATGAGCGCGTTTGATTGGCACAATACAGCTAGTAAAGTGCTTTTTGGAGGGGTTTCACATCATTTTCTAAACACACTATTGTGCAAAAGTTAAGAGACCACCCTTCATTTCTTTAATTTGCAATCCAAACAGCCATATATATATATATATATATATATATATATATATATATATATATATATATATATATATATATATATATATATATATATATATATATGTTCCTTTCTGGCCATTTTGAGTCTGTCAGCAAGCCGTCAACTGCTGATGCTTTAGATACTAAACTAACCTAGAATGTTGTTCCCTTTTATACTCACTTATTAGTAGAATGTTTTTCAGCTGTGCATCACAATTGAGCAAGAGTGTCCTAACAACCAATTAGCCCAATAACATCCTTAACTTGGATTGGTGGACGTACCAGGAGATTTAGACAGAGGTCTGAGAATTACTGATAATAGGACTATATGCTAAATAGGCCTCTATACAAAAATAGCCTTTAATACAAACATTTTTATTCTTTAAAAATCATCTGATACACTTAAACTAATTGTGAAATGGACAATATTGGTTGTGAATTGCATGAAAATAGCATGAAATGAAATTCTAAAGTGATCCTAAACGTTTTATATATTTATATATATAAATGAGTGAGTAATAGGAATGAGTAATTAGAAGAGTTGGGAAACATCTGCGTGGGCCGGTAGTGTTTTGGGCTGCAAGCTCATGAATAAACTTGTGCATAGAGGTACAAGAACCATCAGAAAAAATAATCCACGTAAAACCAGCCCCAAGTTATATGGCTATGGTTTGCTAAGTACCGTGGACAGACAACATCCGCCTCCAGAGATGATCAATTCAGCGTGATGATGGGCTAATGATGTACTGGCTAACACAACCGGCAGTGCTCCACAGGGTTTATTACTGTTTTCACATGAATGATGTAAAGATGGACAGCGGCATCAATTAATGCAGAAAGCCAAGATATGAATAGGTAGTTAAGGGAGACAGGGAGACTTCCGAGTAGGGCAGAAATGATGACGGGGTGTAAATTGAATTTTTTCATTTCATCTAGCCACTGTGATGGTCTCAGTATAGCACATAAAATAATGCCGGGATCAGAGTACACAATATTTTTGCAGGGTCAAGAAACTATCAATCATGGCTACAGAAGTGCTGCGTGTGATTCTGGTGGGTATGTGTTAGGAAAAGAAAAAGAAAATAAAAAACTACATTGCTTTCTTCTCCATGTTTACTTCTTTTCGCTATCCGAAGAAAAAAGCTATCTCCAAAATGAAGTAGTTTTCATGAGAGGCTAAAAACTTAATAACTTTTAATGTAAGTTAATGTAAAAATGTTTTTTTATTCCAAGCCATTTTGGAGTATTTCTATTGGTCCATTCCTCATGAAATGTTTGCAGGTTAAGAAGTAGTAGTGTTTAAATGATATAAAAAAATTCAAATCAACAAAAACGGAGACATGTGCATTATTTTGGATAGCGATGATCTGTGCACCAGAGAGCACTCTCAAATCCTATTTATCAACGCCAAAGGACATGTTGTAAGAGATGTCAAACTAGACAGAAAGAACAAAGCAATTCTGACATGCTAGACTTTGTGTCGGGGCGTTGTGGGCGTCCCAAACGCCAGACCGCTTCTCTTTGATTATGTCACATCACACAATCCGTTCCGTGTCCCCATGACTCACGTTTGGGTCCGACATTGGAAATTTAAGAGACGACAAGACAACACTGTGTCAATATCTGTTAAACTTGTGTAATCAGATCCTGGCATAAGAGATAATTTGTCAGTGCTCTCTGTGTATATCAGATATCAGATCATTCACGTATGAAATTGTTATGGTTTTGGTTGAAGGTGGGCTGTTCTTACTCATATAACTCCCAGTCCAAAACACAGCCCCACTGTGGTCCTGTATCATAGTATCAGATGAGATCTAGGATTGCATGAATACATGATGAACTCCTGTTTTCTTTGTACTGCTACTCTATACTCTATAATAAAATGTATTACACAACTGACATAGCTGTGTTTTAATTGGCCTCCTTCGTTCCACTTTCTTTTCCTTGGAAAATGACACTAAAGAGAACCTCAGATTATTATAAACAGCTTTGTTTTTTAACTGTTCCTTCAAAACACTTTGCAGCACCCAGCCAATGACACACAGGGCAGTGACTGATAGGTTTCTATTATCTATTAATATCGCTGCGACTATCAACTATCCAAACCATGTGACACCCGATATAGACCATATACTGTGGGGCAATTCTTGTGAGACAGTTGCAAACCAAGGACTGGAAGCTTTCTCCAGTGGAGCATGCCACTCTCCCTCCAGGAGGCTTCACTAAAACCTTCCAGAGAATTAGGAAGGTCATGTTTCTAGCTATGTTATGTCGGTGATAAAAAAAGGTCTCAGCGTGAACTTGAGCCTCGACGACTAAGTCTCAGACTTTCATTGAGCCCCCAGAGGAAAATGGCAGTGGAACATTTTTTGGGAGCTAACTGTTCGAGCGCTGATAGAGTCATGTGCTCATCTAAAAGGTCAGGACTGACAGACAGACTCACTCTTTCTCCATCAGGTCCCGGGAGACCAAAGAGGCCAGGAATTCCAATGAAGCCCTAAAAGAGGAGAGAGGGAGTAAGCAAGAGAGAGCGATGGAGAAAGAAAGAAAGTACAAACAGAAACGTTACACTGTGTGGTCGTAAGCTCACTGAACTGGCATGCTAAAAGCTAAGGCTAAAGCTTCAGATGAAGTCTATAGAGGTCCAGCAGATAGCCTCAGTGGATGAGGGAAGTCTCCATGAAGAGCAAGGCCTTGAGGCAAGTGTATATGCCCATGGACTGCATGGTGCTGGCTTCCACGATGTAGTCCAAGGGCACATACCCTCACGCCAGGGATCACTGAGGCGTCCGGCTGGGCGGCTAAAGCTGACGACACTGGGCTAAACACAAAGGAATGATGGTTATGATTACGTTGTGAAAGGAGACAACAACAAAGCTTTAGAAGCTGAGAGCTCTTACAGTCCATTTAGATTTACATTGTGTACTGACAGGTTCAGCTCTGCACTTCTGATATTTTTCTATTCACTTCAATGTGCAAGAATGAGACAATATGTGAGGAACCCTTATTCTTTGCACAGCAACTTTCATCACCACAGGAAATAAGTCATATCCAAACCTGCCAAGCTTTGGTTATCAACGTTCAAGGGTAAATGAGGCTTTGCATGAACAGAGTGAACACAAACTGACATTTTGGTTCAATATTGCATGACAAAAGCAGCCCAACCATCAGCATACACAAAGCAAGCCTCTCCCTAAAGCAAGACTTTACATAAAACCATTTTCATGGAAACCTCAAATGGAAACGTTCCTTTCAGTATCTAATGAAACAGTAAACCAGTAATAGAGGAAATGACTCTGACCACAGCAAGAGCAGTCTGCTAATCAGTGGAACATCAGGCTTTGCAGATTAAATAATGCAGTTATGGATGAAATTATTTAAAGCTCGGGTTTATTTTTGAGCGAATGGAAACATAACGTCCAGCTACAGACTGGTAGAAACTCAAGAACAATGTAGACATCGTAAATGATCATTACAAAAAATGACAATAAAACCAGAAGTCTAGCTGCAACAAACCACCTCTGATCCTTTCAACCCTCTGTACCTCCTGACATTTCCAGGACTGTTGCTGTCAGAAGAAAATCTTGTGCCTACCAAACTTTTCAGAAGAAGGTAAAAACAATAATGTACACTAGTGTGCAAAAGTCTTAGGCACCTACGTTGACTGTTTCAAACCTTTATCTTAGCAATAAGAGTATTTTCACCAGAAAGAACGTCAGATATCATTACAACAGATGTAAATAAGCTTAAATACAATACAAAGTAGTGGAAACATCTCATTCTGAAAGAAGTAGATCATATCTTGAGCTCCAGTTTGAAGAACAAAGTGTAGTTCCAGATTTCTCCTGGACGCCCCAGACATTGTATGAATGTATTCAGTTCCTTCAGCAGCAATCTTGATTTAGCTTAATGAAGTACTGAGCAGTCAAAGCAGGTATTAGATGAGAACTGTAAATAATACTGGGTTGTTTCCACAAGGAGAAGCTTGGAAAGGGTTAAATAAACATACTGATATATGTAAAAGCACTACTGTATTGATATTGTTTGAATATTAAAAAAAATATTATGTTTTACTGAGCAAATAAAAGCTTCCTGTCATTATATAAAATATAATGTCTTCAAGTGCCTAAAACGTTTGCACAGTACTGTATAATAATGTATCATATTGTACTGCATGTAATTTGAGACCATTTTCTGTTGGTCAATTTATCAAAATTTATAACAGCAATGATGTCAGCAACTTAGACAGGATTGTAACCTCTTAAACTCAGTGCCTTTCATTACATGCATAAGGGTTATTAATCAGTAAAGACAAAACAAAACAAACTGGTTGAGCTATTCGTCTGCAAGTCTGGAACTGCTGGCAGTTCTGTGGAGTTTAAGATGATAAAGCACACAGACTCTAAAGTGTTCAATCACAGTGTAACATCAATTCTCAAGCTACACCCTTATATAACCTTAATAGTAACTGGATATGTGCTTCCAGTAAACCTTCATTTCACATAAAACCTTTCCACTACATTGCAGGCCTCTGAACTGCTCACATTCGTAGAAACATTGTTTGAAAAGCTCTTCAGGGAACCAAGAGTGGTTCCTCCATGGCTTCGCCCCAAAGAACCCTTTTTGTTAAAGTGGAAGAAGGTTTAACCGAGAACTGAAGACAAACGTAAGATAAAAACAAAGATCTTAGACTCACTCACCCGAACTCCTTTGGGTCCTGGATTTCCTATAGGCCCAGGCAAACCCTACAAAACACGAGACTGTGAAGTAGCGTTTTTGTTCTTGCAGCTTGGGTCGAGAATAACAGCTCTGAGTGTGCATGATTTCTAATGGGAACAATGCTGCCTATGTTATGGAATCCACATCTGAACTTAATGCTTTCCATGTTACATCATTATCTGATTAAGTCATATCATTTTGTGAATATGGTCATGGAGGGAAAACACCACTTGCGAAACTAGGCTGTCGTATCCCTCTTTGATGGCGACCGACACTGTTGCAACAAAAGCCACTGGATGTAAAGTCGAAGCAATTGATTTATACGTTATGTCCAAAAGTATCCAGACACCTCTTCTGATTGGTGAATTGAGTTATATTATATATCGTCGCTGTCCAATGAAAAACATGTATCTTAAGAATGGTAACTTTACAGAAGAGGATGAAACCTGTCTTTACTTTCAATGTATGTCAATATAACCAGAATGTATTCTAAGCTATTTGGAGCATTTCTATTGGTTGATTACTGGTCCGATATTTTTTGTATGACTGCCATAGACTTTCATAGACTTTTCATCATTGTCAACAGATGCTTAGGAGCAGGCACACATCACCTGGAGGGATATAAAATCCCCCAGCATTGGGCTCAATCAAAGTTTCATTGGAACTTCAGTAGCTTACTAGTGCTCTTGTGGCTGAATGCAATCAAATCCTCACACCAATGATCCGAACAGCTGGTGAAATGCTGCCTATTTACCTTTACCTCCTACTTACATCGTACTTGTAAAGCTTACGAGGGTGCTGACTGAGAACAAATCAAGCATGACAATACCAGTGACGATCCTGGCACGCTAGAATGAGGAACAGAATGGCTGTGCCGATGAAGCAGCGAGCCATGCCCACGTCCCAGTCTCCTAGCTCTGCTCTAGCAGAAAACAACGTGTTCTGTTTCAGCTGGACTCGTTCTGGGTGAAGCATGTCCCTAACCTCCTGTCAACACTGCTCAAAGTTCCCTACAACATCCTTTCAAATATTTAGAAGAGGTAAATATTGGAATGACCCAGTAATGGGGGCCAAAAGCATGCCATAATGTAAATAACTGGAGCTCTGAATGGTTGTGAAACACTGCAGCTAATAGCAACCATGATGAATCTCCTGGAATTGCCAACTGGAGGTGAAATCACTGATTGCAGCCTATAGGGAGCCACTCAAGTCCAGTGAAAAAGACATCACCGCATCTGTTCTTTGTTTCAAACATGCTAATAAGGTGTGTTGGCACTGGAATGGATTAATCCCATGTGCGACTGAGCGTCTATGCCTGCACTGCTGTAGAGCCGTCATGATTACTAGATTAAAAAGACTGCAATTTACATCCTCACTGAGTAACTGGCTATTTAAATGATTATGATGCTCTCTGGTCTCTCTTTCAGTAAAAACAGAGCTTGATGGAAATACTTTTGACTTTGACGTACATCACCGTTTTCAACCTCAGCTAGCTGTGACTGGCTAGGCCGAAAAATTCCCTTTAACTTCAGTGTGAATGGGCAGAGCTTAAAATTTGAATACATCGCTTCTGTCCCAAGAAAAACATGCATCTTCATTTTTGCTAATTTTTATTTGTTGGCACCATTTGAACAGAGCAGCTGCCGTTTACATTATGTAAAAAAAATTAGGATGATTGCTCCAATAGAAATGGTCCAAAATAGCTCGGAAAATATTCTGGTTCCATTGGCTTACATTGAAAGTAAAGACAGTTTTTGTCCTCTCCTGTAAAGTTGCCATTTTGGAGATCCCTGATTTTCTTTGGACAGCGACGATGTGTAAATGCATTGCTTTCTGTGACATTATACAAACAGAAACAATCCAAACGGGCTGTTCCTGCAGCTTGTACGAACTGTGGAGTTTTAAAAGGTACCTTTAAATCTATCAGTGCTCACATGCATCTAACTCTGATTACCCTATTGCTCATCTAATAATCAGTAGATTAATCCTTTAATAACACAATGACCAGTGACGACCCCAGCGCTGCAGATAGTACGTGGGCGCTGAAGCTACAATCAGCCATCACTGTTCCAGCTGGGCTCTCTAAAGCAGGCTGTAATGATGAAGGCAGCAGAACGGTCCAGATTTGTGATCCCCTGCTATTATAAACATTTCAGTTGCGGCCAAGTCGGAGCCATGCTGCCAGATGTGTGGATTTCGGAGACAGTGAGGAAGAAGCAGAGTGGGATTTATAATGCCCAGCCATCGCAATTACGCTCAGCTGTGTGTGCAAGACATCCGTCATGTGGCAAACGGAGTTTTCCAGCAGGCGGAATGTTATTCATGCCTTAGGCTCTCCTAAAAGACGATTATACCTGTTG
Organism: Megaleporinus macrocephalus; assembly: GCA_021613375.1. NCBI lineage: Eukaryota > Metazoa > Chordata > Actinopteri > Characiformes > Anostomidae > Megaleporinus > Megaleporinus macrocephalus. Next base: position 12,986,336 of record CM038725.1, on the reverse strand, counting down.
TGGGCTAGCACCAAAGCCAATAACACAACAGACTGGGTGTTTGTGCTTCTAGTGTTTTTGCCTAGTTTCCTAGTTATGTTACCAGGAGGCCTCCGAGGCTTCTAAGGAGACCTAAGCCGACTGAAGGCTTTTTGTTGGGCCTCCTGTAGACTCTCTGACAAACTGCGTACTGAGCTTCTTAGCGCATACAATTCTAGGACTACTGTACGAGGCAGCAGCACAACAGGAGATTTACTGCACCTGCCTGCCAGGATAACCTTTGGCACCTGGACTTCCATCAGGCCCTCGCTCCCCCTGTGGAAATTGTGGAGAAAGAAGGAGAGATGGAGGAGAAAAAAAAGAAAGGATAAGTTCTTCACAATAAAGGTATCATCAGTATTAACATTATGTAGAGAGTGTAACACTTCCTATTTTATTGTAAAGGGAAGCGATCACGCTCTTCAGTAACACTTTCTATCAGAGATGGAAGGATCGATCGGCTATGTATCGGTATCGGACGATTTTTAATCAAAATATGTGATCGCCCGATATTTCTCCAGTTTAGCCAATCCCGAGAGCCGATCGATGGTGTTAAACAAATTAGCCTAACTTCTAATTTCCAGCTAGCGTTTCATCCAGGAAGACGAGACCTCCTTAAAACCCCCTCCGGCCAGCTCACAGCAATTACTATCTGAACCACTAGGTGAAAATACACACCCTTTCATTTTCCACACACTGACTAAAGCGGCGGATTCACGAGAACAGTTTATGGCATTCACCACATGCGCTGATAGAGAGCATGTCGTCTGTCTGGCAGTTTGTTACTGTATATGACGCAGACTCATCCAGGACGTTTTTAAAATTAGTAAAATCAACATGTCTTGTGGAGGAACCAAGACAAAGACATTTAACAGTACTAATCTGATACGATACTTAAAAGCCACACGGCTGAATACAGTGAGTATCAGCAAACAGCAGAGATAGCATGCGCAGCTAGCACAAAACAAACAACCCAGAACACCATACAGACCAGATCTGACTGGTACGAACAGAACAGCAGCAGCAATTCAAGATCTACATTTAATGATTACAGATTGACGTTTAAAATAACCAGAGTCTGCGTTTAATGACTGAATTTATTTAATTTGCTTTTTTCATTTAAAATTAAGGTCTAAATTTAATAATTGCAGTATTGGTGATATTTGTTTGTTTTACTTTGTTTATTTACTGCTAATTTTGTTTAAAATATTATGCTGTTTCATATGACCTCATTGGAAATGGTTATAAACCAGTTTCGACCATGACTTGCTTGAGCTAATAACTACATGTAGCCCTGCCATGGCATATAGCCCCGCCCTCTATCGGTATCGGCATTCAGCAAATCACGCTGCAAGGTGATCGGAGATAGGAATTGGCCTCAAAAACACTGATCGGTCCATCTCTACTTCATTTATAAGCCCTTATATTTATAAGCCCTTATATGGCATAAATCCCACCTTATGATATTTAGCCTATATTTGTATAAATGTTCCTGTGTAGTTATGATGAGATATATAATTTGTTTTTATAAGGCAAGAAATAAAATAAAATAGTTGTGGTTTATTTACATCACAAAAATGTGTAAAGGCTGCTTCATTTTAGCTGAGATGGTAACAACTGTTATGATGGGTCTGGGTTTTATACAGGACGTATGCCTGTACATAGCGTTATAATTGATTGAGTTTCCAGAATGGATCTTATAATGTGTCATGAAACCTAACATTATAATCCAGGTATTATAAGGTATTATGGACGCCATATAATTGTGACTACAGGATTCATAAGACGTGTTACAGAAGAGAGTGAACTCATCTGTTTAAAATAAAGCATCACCATTATGGCTACACTTTCACTGAACTCTGATACATAACACTGATATGTGTCATACACACATTATGTCAGATGTCATAACGTTTAATGCAGTGGCTTATGTTCACCAGATATTTTCTGTATACTGCCTTCAACGTGACTGGCCATTTCCAGGATTTATACCAAGTTTTCATTGTTTTTTTCCTACAGATACCACCATAGGACTGCAAGTGCCCCCTAATGAGCACAGGTGCATATATGGTGAGCATCAGGGGTATCACACAGGTTTTATTTCCAAGCAGAGGAATGTTATGGTGTGGAATAAAAGTTGTAAATGTCTAGAAAACTGCACTTTATTTCAGCTGCTGCATAAACCTGTGGTCTGTGGGCCCCTAGTGGTCTTTGATGCCTGTAATTTTGTGTGGAATGCTATACCCCGCCATGGTCAGATCTGTGAAATTAGTGTTTCTGGAGCGAAGTAGGCTGTTAGCAGTTGTTTTAAAAGATGGACTGTGGCTTCAAAGTCAGGTGAAAATATTTGAACACGCTTATAAACAAGAGGCCCGTCACTGATGTCATGACTTTAAAAAAGTTTGTACCTAATTGAAGGGGACCAATTACGTTTTTCTGTACTTCCCCTTCCTTTCATGAGCTTTCAGTGCCTGTAAACATTCTGCAAACTTATAAAGCCCAAAGCACACACCAGAGGGGAAAAACTCTCTTCCACAGAAACCATAAACCTACCACCTCTGAAATGCCCTGCTCCAGTCTAGCTTGTAAAGGTAGATCACGTCTACCAACGTGTTCCGCCTGACTTTCAGGATCAGACTCTGGCTCAAACAGATGCAGCAGAAGCAATGGCCATTGCAAGAACAGCCACAGCGGTGAGGGGGTTGAGCTTGTAGCAGGATGCTGCTCTGGCATTTGACCAATTAGAACAGAGTGGGTGAGCGGACTACTCAGAGCACCATGAGCTCATCAGGAGGCGGGGCTTATAGGCACAGGAGCTCTAACAGACAGAGGGTGAATACAGATGTGTTTTTGGAAAATTGAAGCATATACATTTATTCCATTCAGTCATAATCTACAATCTACACTGGAGCCTATCCCAGTGGCCACTGAGCCAAAGGCAGGAAACACCAAGACCAGTCCACCCCAGGGCAGACATAAAAACATATACATTCACACACATACTGCCACCTAGGGGCAATTTAGTATGTGCAAACTCGCTTGACCGCATGTCTTTGGACTGTGGGAGGAAACCAGAGGACCCAGAGGAAAACTCCACACAGAATGGACCCTGGTTGCCCGTCCAGGGACGACAGTGCTACCCACTGTGCCGCCAAGCCCCATAACATTGTGAACACTGAAAATGAGCACAATAGACTGATTTATTTCTTAGGTACACCATTTAGTTAGCTACTTGTTGCCAACTAGGTGGGGTGGTCATGGCCTGAAGGTTAGGGACCTGGTCTTGTGACCAGAAGGTTGCCGGTTCGATCGCCGGGACCGGCAGGCCACAACTTAGGTGCCTTGCGGTGCCCAAGGCACCTAACCCCAACTGCTCCCCGGGTGCCATGGATAGGGTTACCCACCGCTCCAGACACGTGTGCTCACTGCCCCCTAGTGTGTGTATATGTAGGTGTTTCACTGCATGGATGGGTTAAATGCAGAGGTCGAATTCCGCTGTGTGCAAACACATGTGGCTAATTCTAGTTCTAAATTCTAAAATTTAAAAACCAGGCAGAGTATGGAGAGAACGTATAGTTTATACAGGTCAGTGCTCAGCTAACATTAGCTTATTAATTGCTTGTTTTTTTTTTATTTATTTTTTATTTATTTTGTCTCACAAAAGTGACTGACAGACCACAGCTCACTCTTTTGTTTTGCACTGGCGTAACCCTTATGAAGTGAAACTACCCAAAGCCCATTCAAGTCTCTTTGTTTTATTGGCTAACACATCTACCTTGGCTCATCAACTCTTTATCTCACAAGCTCTCCCATGACATGTCAGGCAGGCTTACGTCAATGCTATGCAGCAAGGTTCAACTACAGCCTTCCCAGAATGTTCTATTGTGGTGTTGCTAAATTATACTGACAATGTATAAAAGTCTAACTATAAAAAAATTGGCAGACTTTTTCTTTACTTTTATACAATTTTTATTGCTTTATAACACCAAAAACTACACAGATAATAAATATAGTATAAGGAACAGCTCTACTGTACTGCTGTTGGCAATGTCCATGCATGTGCTTTACAAGGACACAGTAGGCGTCTTGCTTCCACTGTGTATTTAAAAAGATGCTAAATGTACATGGTTATTGGAATAATTACAATTTGAAATCATTGGGTTTTATTCTGCAGTGTATCATTAAAACTGGTAAGCAGCTCATGATCATAAAGTGCTTTGCTGTATGTGCTGTATATAGAAAGAGTCACAAACCACAGACAAGAGCTCATTCTTTTCAAGTGTGTTAACAGCAGTGCAGTCTTTATAGCCTGAATGGATGGATATAATTATCGCAAGACAGAGCTGTATGAATATGTTTTTATGATGTGTTGCTGGTTTAAGGGGCCTTCATGTCTAATAAGGGTCAGATCATTAGAGAAACCCACTTTTACCATAAAATAGCTAAAAGTATAAAAGATCCTGTGCGCCGCTTGCACTTACTGTGTATGGAAGGAATGTATGTACTGGTGTACATTACTCTGCATGCTGAGTAATCGTTCTGGGAAACATGTTTAGACATTTACAGTGAAGGCCAGCTGTTACTGAGTCAAAGTGCTCGAGATGAATAAGACAAAAAGTGGAACATAAACTAGAATCTTGTAAAAGGAGCCAAGATGTACCTTTAAACGAGCTGCCAACTAGATTGCAAATATTTAAACTCAACGAGCCCGAAGATGTGTGACTTGATCGACATTACCCAAGTAACTTTTGGGAAAACATATCCCAATCATCCAGAGATGGCAGGGACAGAGAGATAGTGAGATGAAGCAGCTTGATGCTCTCCAAAGCTCAGTTTCTCTCGTCTTAGCTTGTGGAACTGATCATTCATAAAGTATGATCTGCAGACATGTTTTATTTATTAAAGCTTCTTTAAAAGTGCTAGCTCACTGGTTCGCCCACTGGTAGTGGGTCAGGCACAAGGCCACTTGGGTTTGCGTGGGACGAGGCTGCGGAAAGGAGCTGCTGACAAAAAATGTGCTCTGATTCTCATCGGTTTGAGGGACCACATCATGATGCTATCTACCAACAATGTCCAGCCCAACTCAAATCCAGTATTCTATCTCTCAACTGAAATATTATTCTTTACATGGCAGACAATATTACCTTCATGCTGAACCCTATAGCTGAAAGTTCTAAAGGTGCCATAGAATGGATTGTATTCACATTGTTACACAGCTGAACAAAGAGACTTAAGGACACGGAACTGACACATTGTGGACCTCAAATACTGTTATTCCTCCTATAAACAGGATTCCTGCATTTACAAAAGAGAGGGCAACCAAACTGGTCAATTCCAGATGCATTAATAATTACACCTCCGACATTTGCATACAATCCAATGAAAACTGCTGACTATGTGGAGAAATCTATGTGCCACTTCTCATACCCTTCCCAAGGTATCGAACTCTCATTGAGCATGGTTGATGTTCTGGCTTCCTATCCACCAGCTTCTCAACAGAATGTTCCTTTCCACCTTAAATGCTGCTGAATGTAACTGTGGCTCCATTTGAACAACGTTAGTCCAAAGTTGTTAGTTTGCTCTCGCCATTTAACTCCATTCAGTTTTTCAAACCTTGGACAATATCGAGCAGCTTCACTTCTCAGCGTTTAACACTGAATAGACTGAAGCAGTTCAACCTTTATTAGCATCACAACTCCAACAGCAACCTCCAAGTAGCAGCCATGCTGTGTGAGTTTATCACTGTTTGCTGGTTGAAGCAGATCATCACAGTTTCAAAGTGAGTAACAACTTTAATTTACTTTGTCTTGTTGCTGAGATTAAAAGCAAGTAGCCAGTACAGGTTTTATTATCTACTAGGAAGCTCCCATAAGTAACCATGGCTAACTGTATCGTTGGATCTTATTTACAGGAAGGGTTGTTTTAATTTCCTGTCTGTGTTTAATTCAACATGTTACTTCTGTGTGATTATCACTGTAAACCAGCCCATCAGAGCAGAGCTCATTGAATTATTCCTGATCTCACTAAATAGGGAAAACAGCTCGTTTCACTCCAATGCCATTTCATAGGGTCATATAATGGATGTGCTATGTAGACACCAGAGAACAACTGAAAATGCTGAATCAATAAGTTCTATGGCACCTTTTTAAAAAATACAGCCCTTTTTAATATTATATAATGAGGTACTAAAAGATACATCAGTCAGTATGTGCAGTATGTGATTCAGGAAATAAAGAAGTTAAGAGTCAGACGAAGCTTCAGACACGTGTTTGGACAAAAGTAACACACTTGATATACTTAATTTCTATATGTTTACTTATATATCATATTGAAACCTCAGCAAGAGTTGGGGTCCTATCTATTCCTTTATATCTCTATAGGCGCAGAATGTTGGATATTGTCTTTCCACTAACATGAGAACATATTTTCTATAAGAAAGTTGAAAAACCAGCAAAGCAATAACTCACAGGCTCTCCAGGAAGACCAGGTGGACCAGGATGACCTTTCTGTCCCTGAAAAGAGAAAAAGAGAACAAGACGGTGAAGGAATGAGAGAGACCCTTTCTGCACAATGCCCTTCATGTTAACAATGGACCCTAAGAGTAGAAACCACGGTGATGGTAAAAAGAGGTCTGCTTTAGCAACAGCAAATCCTCACACAGGACATGATCTAATGCCACACATCATCAAAGACGCCACAGGCACCTCTGTGAGAAGGAACTGTCTACACAGGGAGCTGCCTTTGCTTTGACAGTTCATGAATTGTTAGATTTTTTTTTCCCAGTGCAAGGGTATCAGTTATCACCACAAAGCCCACTTAATGGCCTGAGTCATTTGCTGGTAACTCAGTCCCAGACAATCAACAATCATGCTTCTTTTAACAAGAACCCCTGTAGAGCACACAGTGTGGGGCTTCAGTTAGAAGCAAAGCAGAGCTGTACGAGGCCGGGTACGTTACAGATGTTTCCAGCGACCGACGACGACCAGCAGTGGAAAAGTAATAACGGCTCTCAAAGCACACAGCAGCAGATTCCTCTCTTACAAGCAGAGCTATCACCACTTTCCGACCTCAGTGGCTGGAGAGCAGGCCCTTAAACCTTTCAGGAGAAGGCCAGTTTCGTGTTATGTCATCCAGAGATCGAGAACTGTAATAGGTTCTCCATATGTTCTCAGGGCTTCTGGAGGTCATCATCTTTGATGCCACTGGATTATTACAGTACTGGTTCGTGCAGGCTTGTTTCAGCACACACATAAAATACCAGACAAATGACTTGTGGTTATTAAATTAGGAGTAACAAGAAACAGCTAATAAGAATTAGGCGCTGCTAACGAGAAAAGTGTAGGAGTTTGGAGCAGCACAGTTTCGCAGAGGCATGGAATTAGAAAGAACTTGTGAAAATGTCACTTTAAAGCCCAGATATAAAAGAGTAACAGCAAACTTTCAGTTGAAAACTGTAAATCAAGTGAGTCCATGCTGGCAAGCCTAGTTGATGGAACAAGTGGAATCTCAATACACTCAACTATTCCATCTTTGATTGCAAGCAATGCAACAGTATGTGTCTTGGCAGAACGGCTGGCAATCGTCTTCCTGCTAACGGTAATGAAGAATAAGTTTGTGTGCTGACTGAGTCGTGGCTTTCACGAAAGCTGTTTTTTTTGTTTTTTTTTTAAGTGCCAAAAAAACATGCCTTTAGTCAGACAGATGTGAAAAGTTATTAGAGATGTCGTTCTGAGCTGTTAGGAAAAAAAATCAAGGCTAAAACGATTTCTTGTACGGGTGGGAGTCTTGCTTCTTTTCTACTCCTCTAACAGCAAGGCGCTCTTACAAATGAATGAAAATCTATAATTTTCTATGCTATCTCTGAGCAATGATACATTTAGTGGAGCTATATGAAGTCAGTGCATTCTCAGATTAATGATCCCTATGGGCACTAAAGGACTAATACATTACAAACTGACTACACTGAGATGATAAATGATGAGAAAAACACAATACACCGCATATCACAATATTTAGTTTTCACAGAATATGGTTTGATAACTTGGAACAAAGAGACTTCAACAGGAAAAGTACTGCCACAGTATATAGCTACATTTGTACTGTGATTGTAGTACATACTGTGGCATTGCTGTCCAAAGGAAAACAAATATCTCTAAAATGGCAAGTCTTTACTTTCAATGTAAGTCAATGGAACCAGATTTTTTTCCAAGCTATTTCGGAGCATTTCTATTGGTCCATTCATCAAGAAAATATTCACACAATGTAAACGGATGCTGTCATGTTCAGATGAAATCAATGAAAATCGTCAAAAATGGAGAATGGAAGAGCAAACTTAAAAAAGTTTAGTCTCTTTCATAAGCCAAAGTAGCAATACAACTCGCTCCAATCTCGTTTCAATGATTGGACTCCTCGCTTGCTAACTCCTGACTCTAAAAAGCTTTTGTTGAAGCCATTAGGATAAGGGTTCACTTACTTTTTCCACCAGCACTGTGAATGTTTAATGGATGTTTTTAATACAGACATGAAATATTATAATTGTTTGTGTGGTATTAGGTTAAGCACATTGGGTTTGGGACTTAGATGTACTTAGATCACGCTTTATGACCAATTAATGCAGAAAACCAGGTCATTTCAAAGGGTTCACTGTATACACTTCCAATTCTCCCCTAAAGACCTCACGTCTTGCTGGTAATTCATTCAGATATTTAGAATCCACCGCCAGAATAATGCACGTCCACACTGGCCACAACAAAAATGATCAGGACATGAAATTGTTTTATATCAATATAAAAGAAAAGAAAAGTCTTTCGATGTGGTGCAATATTTTCCAAGACAGAGCACAAGCACCGAGTAGAATTCAACAACTTCTTCTTCAACGCTTCAATCGCTTTACTCCGGCTACTGAAGTGTGAAGTATATTCCTGTTACTAGGTTGTTAAGCTCAGAGTGGTAGGTTAATTCCTGGCTTTGTTAGATCAAGTTTATTCATAATGACAACACTGACAAATCATATTATTAATGGGGGGTGGGGGTCATTAAACAGCTGCTTTTTTTGTGTTTAACTTAAAGACTAATGCAGTGTAACAATTACAGCCAACAACAGTTTACAGTGTCATTCACATTATCAGGCGCCAGAGTGACTGGTCGGTTCCTATGGAAGCATGAGATTTGTAGCTGCAATAAGTGACAGAACGGCAGGGCGACGAGCAATAAATTGAGTCCACATTTTCATGCAAATGAATTATGACCAATTATAGACACGGGGGTCCGAGGCCTACAGGCTCTGCTCTTTGAACTGGGATTTTGTTTCTATTCCCAATAGGATTGCACAGAAAATGAAAGATCTTTTATTTTTATTTTCTTGTCACACATAACAGGAGAGGCCTGAAAAACACTAACGGGAGACTTGCTGTGACAAAACACACTTAGTACTGAAATACTTTAGCGTACTGTCTCTGTTGTACAAACCCTATAAACATTACTGGACCCTAACACCAGTAATGTACGTCACATGGCCCGACATAGGTCCAGTATGTTTACATGTGGTAGTACATGTGCTGCACTGCTAAGAAATATTCATATATATATATATATATAGAAAAGGTATAAAATACAGGGGGTCCTGGGGGGGTCTGGGACCCTGTATCTACCTCTTGGTCTTCATGAATGTCTCAATATCAAATTAAACCCTGAAAATAAACTTACAATTAATATTATGTTGCCCATTAGAGGAAAACAGATGACCAATGACAATCAGCACCCACAATGTCTTTGGTATTCCTGGCTAACCGGAGATGGTGCTGTAGCAAATTGCTTACCCCGGTTGGTCCTAGTGCCCTCGTGTATAGGGCTGGAATTTTCAAATACTGTAAACATAAGGTTGTGTCAGTATGAAAGTAATTAAATGCTCAGAAGATGTACGCTGATGCAATCCATCATAATACCACTATCATACTGTCATACTGTCCACTCCTCGCTGACCGACGTTACTTAACTTCCCATCAGTGCAGCAGGCCAGCGCGGTCTCCGCAAGCCGCGACTGCTGTATCGAGTCTCATCATTCCACCAGCGATGAGGATTACCATCTGCGCAAACACGCTCCACTCCACGTAGCGGCTACCGTGCCAACGCCAGCCATTCCATCAACAGGAATTTACTGGATATGACAACAGACTGGGAAGCCAGATCTCTTTGCTAAACATTGGTTTCGTCCAGTTCACAAAAGGCTGCACAATTACAGTGGAGTCTCTTTAAAGTAAACAACAACATAAATAACTGGCACGATTGGGGGGGGTGGGAGGAGGGAGGGTGGACCAGGATCAAAGGAAGGCCGTGCAGTGTGTTTAATGCAGTTTAAAAGCAAAACACGCCGGTCTGTGATCCCCGCGCTGGAACTGATTGCGGGAGAACAAAGAACAATGCCGAGTCCACCCACTGAAAAATGGAAATTTATTATATAAGGCAAACGGGGGGCTCCCCGCGGGAAGAGTTAACGTGAAGGAGGAGCAGGGACGGCCGAACTGCACAGTCTTGGAAAAGAGCATCCAAATGTGTCCAATTTTTTGTCTTGCAGACATTCACGGGGGGAAAAAACAGCCCCCTAGCGTTATGATCTGGAGCAATTGTGGTCTGAGGAAGCAATTGAGTGTTTATGGAAATATTTGTGCGTGCGCACGCGCGCGGTTAACTCCCTAAACTCTAAGTGTCTGTGAGTTTACGTGAGTGAGTTCAAGAAACGACTGGTATATCTAACGCTTCGTTTCATGTCGGACCACCTTCGCAGCTCTCTGCAGCCCGGCAGCGTTCTATATGGCATGGGTCCCTAAGTGCAAACAGTTATTATAATAATGATACAGTGCGCCTCATTATGTGGACAGTTCTGTCTTTATAACGAGCCAGTCCTACTATTTTTAAACTCGTTTATCTTAATAACATACCTTCGGATATCTTTACCTTTAAACTAGGATAAAAGACAAGGTAATTACAATGATATAAACTCTTTATAAACTCACAGGCCTGGCGTGGGATAATGGAATCCAGCACACAATTCAAGCTCATGGCACTCTGGGTCTTTTTCTTTTTTTTGTTGTTTGTTTTTTTTAATGGTGAGATTAATTGATGTTCACGGTTGCCTTGAGTGCAGCTGACAGAGACAACATGGCGCCACGGCTACATACACTTCTATCAGCACTAATACGAAGTGCTAAAACAGACTGACAGCGCTTCAAACAATCTGCTGCATATGAATTACACCTAAAAAGCTGACCTGAGACACGGTCTGCACTGAAATCTAAACAGAGCGTCTCTCTCCGCTGAGCTGTAGCCTCTTACGCTTCCCTAAAAAGTCAATACCTTTGAAAACTTGGGCTGATATATAGCGAGACTCCCAGTTTATAATCAGCTCTGAAGCGATTTTAGTGATTTTAGTGTCAGGAGCTTCACAATAGCAACTGTGAATAATAGTAACTTTGAAAGAAGATAAAACGAATAAATCTCAGAGAAGGCCTGGGACCAGCTCAGCCTCTGCTGTCAAGCTCAATACGTCCTACTCATTATTACAATACTCTTAACAGTAACATACTACTGGCCCACTGTTTTTTATATTTTACTCATCTCTAATTCTTTGCAGACATTGATTTTTTGCTTCTTTCTCTACTTTAAACAATGAATGGATGCCTCCAGTTCCAAAATAGCAGCTTGTTCTGGTTCCATCGCACCCCAGCGCCAAAGGGGCGGTATCTCCTTCCTCCCAAATGGTCATTCACCTCTGACTTGCTGACTCAGGCCGGGGGATTTCCATAGCTCGTTTTTTATTTTTTCCGTTTGACTCCGGAAAACTAGAAGCTTGCCCTTTGTTTTTATGTCTACTCATGCATTTGGGAAAGGATTGTTTCATAAGCAGAGACGAAGACTGAGGGCAATTAAATGACTGGATAAACAGCAGAAAGAGCAACAGAGCTGAGGTTGAGGGCAGGTGACAGGCAGAGCGAAGCTGAAGTGGGTCGCTGGCCAGTGGCAGACAGCTGTATCCCCTCTGTTTAGACAGACACCTGTGGAGGTCTCCAGAGCTGCTGAAAGCATAGCTAAAAAAGGTATACGGCCACAGGGAAGGAACCATCGTCATGGCTGGAAAGGAGAGGGTTTCAAACATATGGGGGTCATATCCTACATCCGTATCCCTAAAAGTTCCACATTTGTGAGGTTTTCTTTGGCGCACAAAAGCTATAAACTACGCTCCAAACTCGTATTACCCCTTAAATTAAACAGGCTGCTTTCATTATTCCGTCAAATGAAACAGTCTGCTTTCATTACTGCTTATTTAAGACAGATACATTTCATTCATATCTGTTTGATTGTCTACCTCAAGCTGAAACATTTCTTATAACTTCACCACAAATAGGTGGAGCTAAACTGCTGGAGGCTGTATATATGTATATGTATATGTATATATAGCAAATGTGGATATAGCTGCTGTCAGAACAAAATCTTGTATATCTCCAAAACACTAACTTTATACAAGAAGGAAAAGACACTCTTTCAGACTATGTCAGAAAAATGAAAAATGTGAAGAAAAAAATTAGATATAAGGTTTTGTTCTGACAGCAGAGATGTGTGTAAATGTTGGGTTTCAAGACCAAAAAAAATAAAAAAGTATAAATGAAACCCAGACTGTTTCGCAGCTTAGTTTCATTTATAACTATGCATGTACTGAACACAACATCCTGGAACTTGTTTCCACACATCAAATACATAAAAACTGTTTTTTACTATACGGTTTGTTTAAAAGTCAAATATTTGTTTTGTAATGTGCACAATTTATTGAAGGACAAATTATCAAATTCACATATACCAAAAAAACAAAGTCACATATAACTAAAAAACTTGGTACAGTTAAGTACAGTTAAGTGACAAATATATTGACTACTAGTAGACATTTCAATTTTTTCTGATTCCACTAAAATTGATAGCATTGTGGACAACATCTCAAGATACCACAGATCCATAAATACCACACCACAGACACATACATAAGACACCTCAGACCCATACAAAACACCCCACAGACCCATACATAAGAAACCACAGACCCATACATTACACACCACAGACCCATACATAAGAAACCACAGACCCATACATTACACACCACAGACCCATACATAACACACCACAGACCCATACATAACACACCACAGACCCATACATAACACACCACAGATCCATACATAAGACACCACAGACCCATACATAACACACCACAGACCCATACATAACACACCACAGACCCATACATAACACACCACAGACCCATACATAACACACCACAGACCCATACATAACACACCACAGATCCATACATAAGACACCACAGACCCATACATAACACACCACAGATCCATACATAAGACACCACAGACCCATACAAAACACCCCACAGACCCATACATAACACACCACAGACCCATACATAAGAAACCACAGACCCATACATTACACACCACAGACCCATACATAATAAACCACAGACCCATACACAACACACCACAGACCCATACATAACACACCACAGACCCATACATAACACACCACAGATCCATACATAACACACCACAGACCCATACATAACACACCACAGATCCATACATAAGACACCACAGACCCATACATAACACACCACAGACCCATACATAACACACCACAGACCCATACATAATAAACCACAGACCCATACATAACACACCACAGACCCATACATAACACACCACAGACCCATACATAACACACCACAGATCCATACATAAGACACCACAGACCCATACATAACACACCACAGACCCATACACAAGACACCACAGACCCATACACAAGACACCACAGACCCATACATGACACCACAGACCCATACATAACACACCACAGACCCATACACAAGACACCACAGACCCATACATAAGACACCACAGACCCATACATAAGACACCACAGACCCATACATAGGACACCACAGACCCATACATAACACACCACAGACCCATACATAAGAAACCACAGATTCATACATAACACACCACAGACCCATACATAACACACCACAGATCCATACATAAGACACCACAGACCCATACATAAGACACCACAGAGCCATACATAAGAAACCACAGATTCATACATAAGAAACCACAGACCCATACATAAGAAACCACAGATTCATACATAAGAAACCACAGATTCATACATAACACACCACAGACCCATACATAAGAAACCACAGACCCATACATAAGAAACCACAGATTCATACATAACACACCACAGACCCATACATAAGAAACCACAGATCCATACATAACACACCACAGACCCATACATAAGAAACCACAGATCCATACATAAGACACCACAGACCCATACATAAGAAACCACAGACCCATACATAAGACACCACAGACCCATACATAACACACCACAGACCAATACATAACACACCACAGACCCATACATAAGAAACCACAGACCCATACATAACACACCACAGACCCATACATAAGACACCACAGACCCATACATAACACACCACAGACCAATACATAACACACCACAGACCCATACATAAGAAACCACAGACCCATACATAACACACCACAGATCCATACATAATAAACCACAGATCCATACATAAGACACCACAGACCCATACATAACACACCACAGACCCATACATAAGACACCACAGACCCATACATAACACACCACAGACCCATACATAACACACCACAGACCCATACATAACACACCACAGACCCATACATAATAAACCACAGATCCATACATAAGACACCACAGACCCATACATAACACACCACAGACCCATACATAATAAACCACAGATCCATACATAAGACACCACAGACCCATACATAACACACCACAGACCCATACATAAGACACCACAGACCCATACATAAGACACCACAGACCCATACATAACACACCACAGACCAATACATAACACACCACAGACCCATACATAACACACCACAGACCCATACATAACACACCACAGACCAATACATAACACACCACAGACCCATACATAACACACCACAGGCCCATACATAAGACACCACAGACCCATACATAACACACCACAGACCCATACATAAGACACCACAGACCCATACATAACACACCACAGACCAATACATAAGACTTGGACATTTAATTCACTTAGATTCTTTTTTCCATTGAAGTAATCCAGTGGATGCCAACCCTGGCACTGTAATACCTCCCCACACATTTTGGCATTTCCCTGCTCCTAATGCACCTGATCCAACAAATCAGCTCATTAACAACCCCTCACTGAGTCAAAGTGGCTATGTTAAAGCAGGGAAAGACTATAACTTGCATGGTAGAACCTCAGGGTCAGGAATCTGTGATATAATCTATAAAAATCCATGAGCTAGATCTGTAACGTCACATTCACACACTGTTGTCCTGGCTATGAAACATGTACCAGCTATTTACCAGCTATGCTTTACACTTACTGCAGTTCACACATTATTACTTCTAATAAAATGCAATAGTGTTAGCAGTTATTGGTACTGGATCCAGCCACAACAGTTATTGCTTATCATTTTCATCCCAAAGACTGGCACTTATTTTTTTATTTCTGCACTAAAGGTTCCAGCATTTGTTCCGTGGGTTGACCCTCCTTCAAGACTTTCCATTTCAAAGGCCATTGCAATTCCCAGGTCCACTGGCTATTTTAATACGTTTTCCACTGAGTCTTGGCCACTAGCACTGTCCGCCTAAAAACTGGGCAGCATGTCAGCCTGCCCTCTCCTCTTGTCTCCTCTGCTTGAACAGTTTCAGGCAGTGACAAGGCCCCGACCCTGCTTCATTACATTGTTTACCCATTTTCAGCACAGCCTAAGGACGTCTCTGGCCCTGAGCCCGGACCTCCGGATCACTACCACCACAGGCCAGAGCGCCAGTGTAGCGGGAGCTGTTTCGGTAAACTCAGCTGCTCCAAGATCACCTGTTACAGCTTTAGCCAATGAGATTTCGACCAACTTAAAGAACCACAACTGATCCCAGATCAGGAACGTAGTGATACGGAACAGATACTTGCTGGTTTTGAGTCATCTGTTGACCTCTAGAGCCTCATTCTGTCAGTGAAGAAGTTTGGAACTCTACTTTTCTTGACAATTTGCTTCTGGAATGAGTGAGCACAGGTATACTGTGCCTCTGATCTTAAAACAAGCCACTTGTGTCCATCCTTTTTAACAGACCCTCATCAAAACTTTGCTAATAACTTGGAAGTTAGCACACTATTTAAAGTAATTGAAAAGTTAGGGCTGCCTTAGACTAACTAACTAACTTAACTAACTTTATTATGTTAAAAATATTGAGTGCAGAACATACGTAACACAAGGGCCACTCGCAGGACAAGAGGAGAGGTGTTTTTGTTTGTTCTGTAAACACCTGCATGCCCCTTGCTAGTCCAGGTGCAGCGAGTTAATACACTAGCTAAAAAACTAGGTAATGCAAAGCTGTACATACATTTAGTAAAAAACTACTTTCTCTGGCTCAAGCTTCAAAGTAAGAACTATACTGCCCCTCTCTCTCTTGTTGCTTTATTTAGATACTATTCAGAGATTATTAGTTTTACACAGGCAGGTGGGGTGATGTCAGTTCACCACAGGACATGTTTATGACCAGTTCATACAGGTAATAGAGTTTCAGTTCAAATGAAAGAGATGACAATGGCAACTTGTTTTATGCATTACTTCGTGCCAAAGAAAGAGCAGAACAGGTATTAAAACATTTATTCAGCCATTGTTACTTTAACATAAGCCCGGTTTTCTTTAACCTTCCCCTTACCTGCTTCAACTCACTGCTTGGATGTGTGTCACACCTACGTTACTAAACAAACAGAAAGCACCCGCGGCTGGCTAACCTCAGCTATAGCTATGTTGTTTAAAAGGTTTGACCACAACATACATAACATATATGAGCAATTGATTCATCTGGCTATAAACCCGGAGTAGAAATAAAAGCTTTAGTGCTACGACACCTCTTCATTCATTATTCCAACCAATCACAGGCTGCCACCTGTCTTTAAAAGGATTCATCCCACGCCCCCTTCTTGCTGTCTTTAGGTGCGGAAGTTTCTACGTGCTCCACCCCACCACCACCAGTTGAGTCCCAGTCCTGCTGTCCTGGGAGGCGACTTCGCCCCTGCTGTCCATATCAGCAGGATCTATGAGGGACTGCACTCTTAAAAACCTGGGCCTAGAACTGGGCCTACGCCAAAGACTGTTTCTTTATGTTGTTGGGAATTTATATTATATATATCTTATTAGACAGAAGGCTCCGAGCTCACAGGAAGGTCAGGGCTTTAAGGGACCCCCACCATATAGGGCCATATACCCTGCAGCGTTATCTTGGAAACTTCTATTTGAGAACCACTCTACCCAAAAGAATGACGTGGCCAGGTGTACAAGGGCCATAAAAGACAAGCAAGCACAGTTATCCTTGAGACCGGGTTGGACCAGGGCAGACCAGGGTGTGAGAGCCCAGAGAGACGTTGGTATCGCAAGTCCCCTTCGAATAAAAAGCTTAAACCCTGGACTGGTCTCATTCTGATGGCAAAAAACAAAGATACAACAATGTCTTACAATAACTAAGCTTCCAGTTGTACACCTTAGTGAAGATAAAACCTTGTTTTACATTCCTCTGCTCCATGAGTCTTTTTGGCAGAACTGTGGTGTATCTGTTCTAGTTAGCTGTGTAGTCTTTACTAACAAGCCAGCAAGTAGAGTGACGAAGCTGCAGCAGCAGTCATCCATAAAAGATGGCTTGTATAATAATAAAGCCCAGCAAAACAAATGGTATGATTTTGAAATGCTAAGGTTACTGCTCAGCTTCTAAACAGCTGTGTCCATCATTATATTGCAGTTTGAAAAGAGAAATGCATCCATTGTTCACTGCCTCTTCAAGCGATCGTCCCATACCCTTCACTTGTGCTAATACAGTAACAGAACAGGCCTTACGATGGCGCTGCGGACTCCTTCATACTATAACAACAAAGCCAAGCGAACGAGGGCTACTCAAAAGTGGTACTTAAACAACTAATGTTATCTACTCCATCTTGCTGTCCTAAGTAAATGCACTGTGTCATTAGTGTTTTCGTTAGCTTCAGAGTTTGATTTTAACAGTCACCACGGCATGAAATCTAACGTTCGCCTGTAATTTCATGTTCAGAGTGAAACACTGAGCGTAGGACAATAAATACCGACTTGATTGTAGCCACAGAAGCCACAAGTAAACTTTACTGAGTGCCTTCTTCTGAGTTCTGTGAGTATTTAAGAAACTCCTTTTGCCCAGACCATGATTTTGATATAATCTGGGTTGTTTCTATGGATAATAGTCCACAAAATTGGCTGAATGAAGAATCTAATCAGAACCAGAGTCTTACCCATCTCCATGTAGAACTAACCCTGTCCAAAAACATTACATCACTGTGCCATCCAGATGTACCAGCTTTGAGATAGGATGGGACTGTTTCAGCTCACGCCCACTTTTCATAAAGAGACTGCCTCAGTCAGAGACTGCCTCTACCAGGGCAGTTTCTAAAGCTTGGCCATCCAGACCTAAAACAGATATCCTCTTAGCTTTTCTTTGATATTTAGCCTATTCAATTCGTATTAAATACTCTTTGACCAGATCAGAGGAGGATGGGTCTCCCCTTGAGAGTACTGGTTCCTCCCAAGGTTTCTACCTCCAGATCTGGCTTGCCCACTGGGGGGTATATATGTTGCTAAAGCTGCTTTGTGGCAACATCGTTGTAAAAAGCGCTATACAAATAAACATAAGACACTTAGAATTAAAGTAATAAGAATTGAATTGAATTGAATTATAGTAACAGTACTTTAAGCCTACTGCATTATACTGTCATAACCATTTAATGGCAGATATCATACGCTGCCGTAAACTGTCATGTCACCATTCCCGTTTATTTGATGTCGTGATGATTCACTACAGCACAGAGGATTATGTCAGAGTAATAAAGCTTCAAGTATTCAGTAAAAAATGAGAAGTGCATCAGATCTTAATGATTTATGAGCCAGTTCTGCATCAGCACTGATGATCAATAGGAAAGTTTTGAAAAGAATGCTAAACCAATCCCACTCTTTCACAATCCTGCTAAAGAACTTAGCAGTTCCGACCCATCAGCGCATCACAGCTACTGAACTTTCAGTAGCGACTGAACCGTTACACTCTAGCAGTCTGACACGTGTGTACAGAACAGCTACTGAACGTTCACAGCAGGCCAGTCTCATTACCAGTAATGGAACAAAGTAGACAAAATGATTACTCAACAATCCCGCCACACGTTTGGCTCCACGCGACTTCAGCCGTTCACACTTCACTCAATTCGTTTATGAAGGAATGTGCGCGGTACTGTACTTTTGGATGTGCTGTATAGCAGACAAGAGTAGCCAGTGCTTGTCCGATTACACAACACTGTCTCTCGCTGCCAGAGTCGACATCTGCTTTTCCACTGAGAGAAGTGTGCGAAAGGGCCTGTAGGATCGAGCGCGGCTAAACACGAGCGCTAATGAAGAGCATTGGTTTTCCAGCTAATTGGCACCTGGAAATGTAGCCACTTACATTGGTTCTCCATTCATTCGTCCTAATGTACAGTATGTTTAGCTTTTGTTCATATATTTTTTCTTTCCATCATACGCACTTCTCTGGATTGGACCACGTATGGAACAACCTTGCGGTTTGCTGCCAAGAGTAATTTAGCCGAAGTAGCGTCTCCAAGTATTTTTCCACCAGCGAGCGTTTAATATATTCCTTCAACCACAGCTTTGTGATTAAGAACACATGGGAGCAGTGAGGGAAGCCAGGTAATTCCATTAGTTTACAATGTTTCAGGGAATCATTTCACCTCCGAAAGTACGTATTCAAACCTATTCATGCTTAAGTAAAGAAAAGAAAGTGGGTGCGTATGGATCTGTGAACGTGATGTACGTCATTATGCACTGCTTGGCTTTTGAATAATTATACAACGTCATTGGACAGGAATCAGAGCCAAAAAAAAATTGGATGTGAAATATAGCTTTGAGTTTTGAAATTGGGAAATTCTTAGAAGCAGAAAAAGCCCGTTTTCCGTGTCCAAAGGCCGAGCGAGCGCGGCGCTTTCTTCGACTTGACGTTGGAGTGGGAGCAACAGGAAACAGGCCAAACTGAGTCTTTCAGCATTCAGGCCAGCTGTCAAAAAAGCTCTGGCAGAACCAATCGCTTCCTCTCAATCTGTTCTGTACGGCCCTGTAAATACACTCTCTGAAAACATGACTGATCCCGTCTGAATAGCTGTCTCTGCTGGCATGAGCTCCAGCCTCTTATTTGGTGCCATTCAAAGCATGAAGTTCTCCTGATGGTGGGTAAATGACAGACTGCAGTTGGAGCTGCAGGACTGATCATGTGAAATGCTGCGATTCTGCATGACAAAGCAGTTTGACTCAAGGGTCCGCAGCTGTGAAAAGACAATGACATCATCAGTCTTCCACGCCAAAATGCGCTGAATTAGCTGATTTAGCCTCATTTACTCGTTAGCAGCGCTGACCTACTTCAGGCCCAAAGGAAAGCATTCTTCAAACTCGGCGAGAGAACATGTCTAAACTATATATATATATATATATATATATATATATATATATATATATATATATATAAGGTCATGGTTTGAATTTACTTCCCATGCATACATCATTTCCAAATGAATAAAACATCTTACAGCAAGACAAACTGTGATGACGTCATGTATTTATTCAGAAGGTAATCATACGCACGTCTGAATCAAGTCACTTCAACACACTGCTGTCCCTGTAATGGATTAGCTTTTTCTCAGCACTGCAGCGTCCACTCTGAAACTAACCACTAACCGTTTCACAGGAATTCTCCCCACACTGCTCTTGGAACATGAGTTGGATGATGTCACCAACGGGCCAGCTCGTCGGAGAACACAGTTGAGGACGCTAGGTTTGGGCCGGCGTGTCTGGAGCCTGTTAGGCTTCCTTCCAAACAACTGAGAAGAAACATCCAATGCGAGGCTGACTCTCTGCCCTACAGTGTGATCTCTCCCTCAAATGAGTCAGTGGGCCAGTGGGATTTCACTCGGCACTGATTTAACTCTTTCAAGTCTCATGTGTGACTTTACACAGCAACTCAACTCACTTTCATGTAACTTACTGTACATACAATAACTTACAGAACTTTACATAATAACTTATAGTAGCTACCAAACACTGTATTAACCAATTAAGTACAGTAGTTACTGAATAATTTATAGTAGTTATTAAAGAATTTACAATCGATACTGGATGATTTACAGTAGTTACTAAATAATGTATAGTAGTTATTAAAGAATTTACTGTAGTAACTAAATAATTTACAATAGATACTGGATAATTTACAGAAGTTACTGAATAACTGCATTAGTTAATGTTAATAAATAGTAGGCATTAGTAACTATAGAAGTTACTTAATAATTTACAGTAGTTACTAATAATTTACAGTAGTAACTAAATAACTGTAGCAGTTACTGTAAATAAACAGTAGGCATTAGTAACTATAGAAGTTACTTAATAATTTACAGTAGTTACTAATAATTTACAGTAGTAACTAAATAACTGTAGTAATCATTGTTAATAAACAGAAGTCATCAGTAGCTATAGACATTACTGAATAATTCACAGCAGTTTCTAATAATTTACAGTAATAACTCAATAACAGTAGTAATTATCATTAATAAACTGTAGACATCAGTAACTATAGACATTACTCAACAATTCACAGCACTTTCTATTAATTTACAGAAGCAACTCAATAACTGTAGTAATTATTAATAAACAGTAGACATCAGTAACTATAGACATTACTCAATAATTCACAGCAGTTTCTACTAATTTACAGTAATAACTCAATAACAATAGTAATTATCATTAATAAACAGTAGACATCAGTAACTATAGACATTACTCAATAATTCACAGCAGTTTCTAATAATTTATAGTAGTTACTGAATAATTTTGATTAATAATACTGAAACACTGTTATCTGTAAAAACATGTCATCTTATGCTTTATGAATTAATTTTTAAATCTGACCATCTACAAAACAGCAGCTCTGGTCTTAGATATTGTATCTTTATAGTTTATAATTATTGTGATTAATTACATCACAATGTTTTCTCAGCATGTAATAGATAATAGCATTACATAAAGAATACTGACCAACAGGATCTTTCACTACAAATAGTGAATACTTCTAAATTTAGAGCAGCGCTACTGATGACTTATTATCTTGAAATAATTACTTACTGTCTTGTAGCTTAATGACTCATTATTTAGACAGAGCTCAAGAAAATAAGTTAGTATGCTGATATATTAAGCCAATTTGTTGAGCTAGTAAATAATTCTTTCTTAAAAGTTTTGAAGCTCTAAACTCAATATTTTAAGAAGCTGCTATTGTGATATTAAGATTTTAAGCCAACATTTTTACACTTTAAAAACTTTAAAATAATGATGTATTTTTTTTGGATTTTAAGATGCTGTCATACTAAAGAATTATTGAACTTCAAGACATTGACAAGTAATTATTTTAGGATTATAAATCATCTCTTGAGAAATAAAGTCATTATTCTGACATGGTAAGTTGTTACGAGATGCAGAGTCTTTCATTTAAAATAGTAAGTCAATACTTCAAAAGAAGCAAATATTCTAAGATATAGTCAATATATCATAAACAATATCATTGATTTGAGATACCAATATCAATATTTAGACATGGGCCTCCATACAGCTCAGCAAAATGAAATGATGGATGTAAATCTGTTATGCCTCCTGCCGTTGACTCTTCCTCAGTTCAGCTTCGCCTGCTGGTTCAATGGAGTCTGTAAATGAACTTGAGGACTCCATTTCCCATGAGCCAGCAGGAGATCTCCGCTTTCCACCAACAGATCTTCACTTTTATGCTCCTCCTCACCTGAATTTAGCTCCCACAGGTGTTTCTCATCAAAGTAATTATCTAGAGCTTTTATATCCCAGTGTTCTGTGTAGAATCTCACAATATATTGTCTAACTTGTTGCGTACACAGTTTTCTAACGTTTATCTAGCGCTTGTGTTTGACCCAATTTTTTTTTTGTATGGTTTGTGTCCTCTGCTATTGCTTGCGTTGGTTTTTGACTGGTTGTTTACTTCTGGTTTTGACCTTGGACTGATTTTTGCCTTTATCTCTGGATTTTTGGTTTGGATATAGGGCTCTTCCTATGTATTTACTGGCCTTCAGTAAAATACAAACTAATTTTTATATCTGCAAGCGCCTGATCCGTTTGAAAACCTTTTAAAATCATTGTATTTACTGTATATTTACTGTGCACCGCTGTGTGTTGTTGAGTTTATTTATATAAAAATTTATATTTGACCAAAAAACACTGATTTCCATATCACTCACTCCTAGTTAGTAGTAACTGCCTCCTACTAGTTAGTTGCTAGATAATATCCTCACGACCACATGAACCTGATGGACCCTTCACCAGGCCTACAAACATCATTTTCCCGTCTGCCTTAAAGGGTTACGATAACAAGCCCGCAGTGTGAGGAGTTAAAGAGGGGCCTCTTTTTGTGCAAAACCCAAACACAGTCTAGCATGCGATCACTCCTCCTCCAGACTTACAGCACCATGTAGGAGCCATCAAGGAGCACCATCTGAGAAACAGCTCTGGAGCCGTGTGTGAGTTTACAGACATGCATTATCTCAGCAGTGCCTGGATTTCTGCCAGGATGCTGATACTTGCTGGGAAAATGTGAGCACGTTCTGAAACTAATCAAACACCTGGAAACACATTCCTTAGATCTGTTAAACAACAACACAGAACACTGACCTTACAAGACACATCATGTTAGGTGAGGTGATCAGGCTTGTGAACACCTCACGCACTACCTCTTCAACCCTTCCTATCTGAACTGGTTTTTAACTGATTTTAACTAACTTACACTCACTGTACTGCTGCTGCTGCTGTCAGAATACTGTTTACATTCACTACTCGCACAAAAACACTTTTGTTTATATTTGTTACTTGCAACTTGCACGTTATGTCTGCTGCTCTTCATACTTGCACATAAAAGCACATCTAACTTATTTATTTATTTTAATCATTTTAATTTTATTTACTTTAACCCACCATATATTATTATACTTTTATATTTTGTATATTTTAATCTTTTTTTATCTTTATCTACTGGTGAATGAAGGAGCAGCAAAGTAAAATTTTCATTGTACAGTGTAACTGTCTGTTTCTGCTGTGCACATGACAATCAAACTCTCGAATCTTAAAACGTTAGATCCCAATAGTGTAGATCTTCTCCTTTGTAAATCTTTCTTACCTTTCGACCAGCTTGGCCAAGTAGTCCAGGAGGTCCCGTTATCCCAGGGTCCCCCTGCAGAAATGAGGATTACGTATTACTCCACAACAGCACTGTCAGATAATGTAACACAACAGAACAGGCTGAGACATAGACAAGCTTAAAAATAACAAGTTCTGTACGGGATCACTATTCTCTGTCACAGTACTACTGTGTATATGGCTTAAATCAACACAGATGCTGATTTAAGTGCTGTGCATGAGCTCTCTACAAACAAGGAAAAAATCATGTACACAAATCCTTAAATCAGCAGCTACCCAGGAATAAAAGAGCTTCTAAATCAAAGGAGAGAGAGAGAGAGAGAGAGAGAGAGAGAAGGGGAATTGCATACTTTTGCTCCATTTGGCGCTCTGCCAGGTGAAAGTCCAGGGTCACCCTTTCTTCCCTGTGACACAGAGAAAGGAAACGACTGATTCTCACACAGAACATCATGCTGAGGCGCTGAACTCCAGCTGCAGCATGAAAGAGCATGCACTGAGCGCGCCGCACGAGGCTCCATATCACATGTGTACATCAACTGACTTCACAAATACAGCATACTGTGTGTTATTAAAAGACTTTACATCAAACAGACGACTCCCTACAGCACTGGCCTGCGCGCTATATCGTTTATATCGCTGCTGTCAAGGGCGTAGAACTAGCATGGTGTCCCCACCAATATCCAGAGTCATTACTGTATTGTGCCTACCAATAATTGGATCCCTTCCAAAAAAACAAAAAACCTGATCTGTTAACGTCTCGTTAACCTAGAGGTGCAGAGGGGTTAATTCACATTCTCTACCTCCCTGTAACAGATATGGGGCCAGTGTGATTGGCTGTGGCTTTCTCTGCTGTCAGGTGTGAGACTCTGTAGCTATGCTTGGTTGTTAGCAGCGCCAACACTGGAAGTAAAACTTTCCAGTCATTTGCAAGACTTACTGTGCAAGACTCAAAAAGGAAGAAGGCGAACATAAGAAGCTATTTTTCAAAGAAATGTGTAAGTCTAGTCCATCATAATACAGTTAATGGCACACAGCATACAGCAGGCTAACATCGTCTGTAGCTATGAATAACATGAATACAATTAACTGCACAACAAACTGATTCATAGGTCATAGGTCCCCACCAATGTCAAGAGCAAATCTATGTGCTTGGCTGCTGTAATATACCACTGATTTAACTGAAGGCTGCAATTAGGGCTGATTGCTGGTGAATAATTACCATAGCTAACTGTGATTAACAATTGAATTGTATTTTTATTGATTGCAGTGATAAAAACACAAGCCCAAAATGCCAGATCTCTGATTAGCCATATCACTTGCAAGCTCTGTTCCCTTATCAGCTAACCCTGACTGTAGTATACACTACTGTGCAAAAGTCTAAGCTCACTGTTAAAGCCATTTATCTTAGCAGTAAGTGCATTTACACCAGTAAGAACAGCAGATATCATTAGAACAGATGTAAAGACTGCTTTCTGTTGTTTACGTGTACTCGACGAAACCCAAATACATGCATGCTGCGAAACACGACTGAGAAATCTAATTATGGCCGACCCTACAGCTAGACTTTGAAGTAACTTCCTGATTTACAAAGAGCAAATTCCACAGACGCTGTCTGAGCGAACCAGTCAACAGAAACAAAAAAGGTGTACCTACAGCAGCAGACACAGGCCCTCCTCTTGGAGATCTACTGCCCTGCAGAGTTTAGTTCCAACCAACATTCAGCCCCCCACCGTACCTGAGACTAATGCATCTGATCCAGCCTATCAAGGAGTTAATTAGCAGGTGAGGCAGACTGTGGTTGGAACTAGACTCAACAGGAAGGTAAATCTCCAGTACAGGGGCTGGTGACCACTGACTTACAGCCTATGTAAAAGGAACAGAGAAAAACAGGTATGGAAAGGTACATCACAGACAGCAAATAGGATATTCTATGTTATTCAATGGAGCAGTAAAATAATAAGGTTGATTGGTTCCATGGACTGCAGCAATGGAAGAAAATACTGATTTTGGATACACTGATCAGTTTATTACACTGACAAAGTAATTCAGTGACTTGTTGCGAATGTGGACATCCTGTCACATAAATGTAGTATGCCAATACAGATTTTGCCCGATGTACAGCATACGAACAGTAGTTTTAGGACTATTTTACCATCACTTGTTCTTTCTTTTTTAATATTTAATTGTTAATCTTAATCAGTACTGGATTGCCACAAGGAAAAGCTTGAAAAGTGTTAAGTAAATACACCAACATAGATAAAAGTACTACTTACTGAATTATAAAAGCTTCCTGTCTGAAAACTTATATAGACTTATATAGACTTATATAGAACGTTCTCACGTGTCTTTTGCACAGTACTGTATATTCATTATATATATATATATATATATATATATATATATATATATATATATATATATATATATATATATATATAATGAATTTACAGTACTGTTTCTTGTTTCTTTACTTATTATGTGAGATACCCTCTTTTAAGAAGCTAGTAATGTGCTGACTTTGCAGAGCAGTCCCATTCACTTCTGGCATAATCTCTGAAGTAGCCAGGCGTTGCATAAGACAGTGTTCATTTTGGTGAAACAACCATACGAGCATGGCCCTTTAATTAAAAACCAGGGAAGCTCTGGCACTGTGATGACTGTGATGACACACCGACATGTAAAATCACTACTTACTCTATAAATACTACTTAAGTATTTAAAAAAATAAAGTGTTTTGCTGAGCAAATAAAAGTGTCCTGTCTGGAAAACTATCTTTTTTTTATATAATAATGTCCCCAAGTGCCTAAAACTGTACAGTACTGTAGCAGCACACTGAACAATAAATAGAATGAAAATGTAACCCAGACTTAGCTATGCAGTTTACAAACAAACCAACATTACTCAGTGCTGCCTGTTAAACATGTTACAGCACCAAATTAAACATTACAGCTTCTTTAATATACAGTGATTTCTTAATCAATACTTTTAGTTCAACTGCACAACAGAAAACATTCAGCTAACATGCCAGCTAACAGCTAACATTACACCAAATAAATACACATTCACACATACCTGACCCTAAACGTAGCTAATGTTCTGAAATTTAGAAAACTAGTTTAAACACTGAGTTGAATCCATCTGCCAAACACGCAGTATTTGGTCTCTTGGTGGTAAATCGTCTGTGAAAAAGCATAAACTTTACTTTAAAAAGTTCAAAACCAAACACGAAAGATGTACTGAAGTGGTGGAAAGAGACCAGAAGTGTACAAAAGCTGTTACATGATGATCATCCAAACAAGAAACTACAACTGACTGAGCACTGGCTGTGCAAACTCTCCACTGCATGCCTAGCAGACTTCAAAGTGTCATTCAAAAGAAGCCACAAAGCACTGACCTACATAAAAAAGAACAAACCTACGTAGAGGAAAAGCCATGAAATGCTTGTCCCAGTAATGTTTCAGTACTTTTACTTTTACTTGCCTTAAGTTTTCATTCAGTTATTATTCAGGGAACATCTTGAGGTTCAGTTAGATAGCCTGGTCTCCGTAGCTGGGTGTTGTAACTTCTCTGATATATATAAATAAAAAAATGATACACGTTTTTTTGAGAAAGTAATATACAAACCAAATATAAATTTATGTATTCGGAGAGTCTTCCAAGACTGCCTTCGAGCAACATATGTTAACTTAAAGATATAGTTGTGCTAATGCCATATACTCAAGTGCATTACATTCATCCCTTTTGCATTCCTTCTGTCAGCATATTCATTCATGTAGCAAATTCCTTTTATATAATTATTTCTAATTTTACATACTTATTATGTAGTAACTGCCAGAACTGTGGGTTATAGAGGTTTGTGGTAAAACTGCAGTAAACCCATGTGCCATGGTCATATAAGGGGTTAATAAATATATCGCAGTCTATATTGCAGATACTAACATTTTGACCATACCGTGCAGCCCTAGCCCTGAGTAAGTGCTCATGTCTAGTCTACGTTCCAGTAACTGGGAGGCAGTACTGATCTGCTTCACCTACTCCAGTTACACTACACCGCAATGCTGCTCTACCAGCATTCACTGAGACTTTCCAGGGCTGTTTACAGGGACGAGGCTAACAAATGCTCTCGGACACGCGCATGGTTATTTACATAAGAGAGTGGCCCATGTATGCCTGCAAGAAAGAGTTTACAGTAAGCTGCTCCAAAGACACTGGGGATCACCAGGCACATTCTTCTGCCTTTTCAGGCAATGGGAGACAGTCCGGATTTGCGGTCGTGCCTCAAAGACTACTGCCATTCTAACCGAAAACATGCCTCGTATTTAATCCAGAGATGGTGATCACGTCCAATTCAGTCCGACTCATCACAGTGCCAGAGCTCTCTGGCTTTTAATTAAAGAGTCATGCTCGCACGGTTGTTTCACCAACATTAACCCTGTCCAACGCAACGCCTGGCTACTTCGGGGATTATACCAGAAGTGATTATGAATGTGGCTGTTCCACAAAGTCAGTACATCACTAGCTAACAGGGTACCTCCCATAAAGAAACAAAGCAGAAAACGTTCTCTTGTGATCTTTCTTCTCTGGCTTTAACCTAAAATACATATTATATTATATTATTATATTAAAAAGGCTAGACAGGAGGTTTTGTCTGCTCAACAAATGACTTTATTATTTAAATATTCAAACAGTAGTTATACAGTAAGTAGTGCCAGTGTGTTTCTTTAACCCTTTCCAAGCTTCTCCTTGTGGAAACAACCCAGTACTATTTACAGTTCTCATCTAATACCTGCTTTGACTGCTCAGTACTTCATTAAGCTAAATCAAGATTGCTGCTGAAGGAACTGAATACATTCATACAATGTCTGGGGCGTCCAGGAGAAATCTGGAACTACACTTTGTTCTTCAAACTGGAGCTCAAGATATGATCTACTTCTTTCACAATAAGATATTTATGCTACTTTGTATTGTATTTATGCTTATTTACAGCTGTTCTAATGATATTATATGCCCCAGACTTTTGCACAGCAGTGTAGATTATGAAGATCTATGAACGTGCAATGTGGAAATAATAGAGCATCACAACACTTCAGGGCATTTCCTTGATACACAATACAGTTGCATGCAATGGTTTGAATACCTCCGGTGAAATAACATGTTTTGTTGATGTTCTGAGAGAAAACGAGTGAACACATGCTCTACAGGAAACTTAAAACTTTTAAAAATGTATTTTAAACTATAAATTAATATAAAATATATTGTGCGTTGTTTCTGTCTACTACTGTCTACTTAAGGTAGCATGCATGGTTGTTATGTAGAACACTGGCTGGTGTTGTTAACTGAGACATGATTCTTTATCATCATACTGTCCAACCTAATAAAAAACCTTCATCACAAGCCTGCTGTAGCAGTAATACAGACAGATGTGCTGATACTCTGAAAACGGAACTGTAAACATTCACAAACGGAATGATCACGCTAATAAAAAGCAGCAATGAGCTAATTTCCTTTTGAATCACGTTACGAATGAGGTTAGCTAATGTCTATAAATGCTTGGATTTCTTTCTTTTACAACCACACAGAGTGGAGGCTCATAGCCAGGACCGTAAGAAGAAATGCTGGCTTGGGGTTGCTTACATGATAATGAAAAAAGATTTGGGCCTCAATGTGCATCACTGCTTTAAAGTGACACAAATCTACAGTGAAGCAGATGCTGCTCTCTGCACACACCTTTCATAATGGAAAGCTATAGCATAGATCCATAGAGCCCGTGCATGTATTTGATGATCACTTATTAATAAGTAATAAAAGCCATCCACTGATGAGGTCTAGATCACTACTGAGAAGCTATTCAATGATTATAGGTTTACCTACAGCTAGGGCTGGGCGATAAACTGATAACGAGAATTATCACGAAGAAACGTTTTCTCGATAGAACTATAAGACGTAGTCGCTAGAAAGTCAAATCAAGTACCGTCCATGTTTTGAGCGACAACACTAATAGCCAATGAGAATGAGAACTAGAGTTCCAGCTATTTCATGTTTGGTTGAAGCACACAGCACAGAGTGTAGGCGTAGCGGCAGCTTAACCCACCTGCTAGTAATAAGTTACTGCAGGCGTCACAGTCGAGCAGAGAGAACAAAATAAGAGACAATAACGACAGAAAACATTAACTACTACTGAAAGAAACATGTTACACGTGTTAATAAACTTCAAATAATCTGCTAAGACAAGAAAAACTAGTAAACAGGTGCTGTCATGCTGCTGTGTTGATAAAGTGCTACGGGATGTTTCAGCTTCAAGTGCTCGTGAAAAGCAGTTATACTGTTGTGATCATCTCCACTGTGCAGAGCTGACAGTAGGCGTGGCCATCTTTGCCACGCATCAACGCACGTTATGCTAATTGACATGATTTCGTAATCGATATATATATATATATATATATATATATATATATATATATATATATATATATATTTTTTTTTTTTTTTTTATGGGGTTCAGTAAGATCGCTGAGGCAAAGTTGACTTTTTAACCAAAAAACTTTATTTTCTATTGAAAACAGAATCACTAAACCAACTCCCCATTCGAGCCAACAGAGAGTCGACTCACCGCTATGAGTGAACATAAACCTGAGTCCTTTCCTCAGCCCGAACTTAAAGCCTGCTTAACACAGTGTTTGTGTGTGAATATTGTTTATACTAATACTGCCCCATATATATATATATATATATATAAAATGTGTGTATATGTGTGTGCATGTGTGTTTAATTTATTTGAAATACAGTTGTGTATTGTTCTACAGTACATTTGTACATTTAAGGATAAAAAACAATTTAACAAAAATTTTCAGTTTTGATATCTTCTCACTTAAAGTAAAAAGGCAATAGTGATTTGATTTATATTGTGATATATATTGATATCGACTGATATGAAAAAAATATCATGATAAGTTTTTCCCATATCGCCCAGCCCTACCTACCGCATGTTTAAAATCATCTCTGAGATTGTAAACCTGCTGCCTACAAAGCAGAGGCGTGTCCTCTGACTAGCAAAGAGCCTGAGCTACATCCACGGCTGTAAAGGGGATGTAAAGAGCCAGTTGCAGTCAGAAGGAGTGGAGCGAGAGTCTTTCTGCTACGAGAAGTCACTCAATGACTCAGTTGGGCACCAACAAGCAATTAACATTCCACTCGAAAAGTACATCAAGCTACTTTGGCTCCTAGCTCAGAACGACACAGCTGCTGACCTAGCAAACCTCAAAAGAAGTGCAGGCCTTGCTTTCCCACACTGATTCACTGTCATACGATACACGACCGTGAACTAGAACAGGGGGATCACACTGGGTGAAAAGCAATAACAGAAATTGCACCCCTAATTCAAAGCAGGGCTGCTCCGATATGATACCCAGTACCGGTATCAGTCCGATACAGAGCAAAATCACAGCAGCAGATATCAGAAGAAAAAAAAGAAGTATAGTTCAATATCGTCGCTGTCTAATTAAAGACAAGTATTTCCTGTTGTGAATTTTTTAATACACACTCTGGCATTTGTTAAAAGTGTACGTGAGACAGATGGCCAAGAAGGTTGCAAAGCTTGCGGGACGGTCAGGGCTTTTTGGGACCCCCCGCCATATATATGAGACTTATCTTGGGAACTTCTATTCAAGAACAATTGTCCATTCAGAGAATAACGACTTGGCCAGGTGTACTACAAGGGCCAAAAGGAGCAGAATGGCACGCCTATAAAAGACAATGCAGCTTGAGACACGATTGAGACCAGGGTAGACCAGGGTTAGAGAGCTCAGAGAACGTCGGTACCGCAATCCTAAGAATACAAGCTTAAACTCTGAACTGGTCTCCCTCTTGATTGTGATGGAACACTCCAAAATTGCAACTTTAAAGGAGAGACCAAAAACATACTTCACTTTCAATGTAAGTCAATGGAACCAGAATCTTTTCCAAGCAATTTTGGAGCATCTCTATTGGTCCATTCATTCAAACGACGTAAACGACGGCTGTCATGTTCAAACTATGTAGAAAACTACAGGAGCTTCATGTTTTTCATTGGACAGCGATGATATGATCAATATCGATTCTAAACTATCACAAAAATGACTGAACTAAATAAACTAAACTAAGCTACACTTTAATTTCATTGTAAATGTACTGCTGACCAATCAAACGCGCTCCTAAACGTTGCCTGCAAAAACATCTTAAATGAAATGAAACGTGAGTGGTGAGTCATACGGTGGGAGTAGAATACTTCTTTCACAGTTTGAGTGCTGCATTATTTAGATGGCTTGGTTAAGCTCATCTAGACAAGTGAATTATTCACAGCTTACAGGGTTGGGTTCGGGATTGATATCAGTTATTTTATTAAATTACGTCTCAATACACTTTTCTAATCTGGCAGCGCTGGTCAGGTAGCTGCCTCAGTTTGACCAACAGTAAGTAGAACTCTTTTGGAATGAACTCTGACTCCAGTTTGAGTCAATTCCTAGACATAAGGAAAATAATTCTAGAAGAATATAAGAGTAAAATATTATTTAGAATTATTATGTAGGAATCAGATATGCTACTAAAAGCTCTGTGTATGAATATTTGAAATGAAATGAAATGAAACAGTAGTGTTGCACATTGTGAGTCATATCGTGGGAGTAGGATATTTCTTTCACAGTCAGAGCGCTATGTCATTTAGATGGCTTGGCTAGGCTCATCCAGACAAGTGAATTATTCACAGCGTAGCTGTTTAAGAGGCGTAACTGGTACCAGTATCTTCAGATGCTCAGGGTTGTGGCAGGAGTCCTGGTGTCAGACCTGAACAGTGCTTTCAGGCCACATCTAATTCAAAGTGGTACCCATTTATAATTTCAGTGATTGTAACTGACCCCCAAATCACCTCCTGTTACTGACCGCCCAATCACCTCCTGTAACTGACCTCCCAAATCACCTTCTGTTACTGACCTTCCAAAACACCTCCTGTAACTGACCTCCCAAATCACCTTCTGTTACTGACCTCCCAAAACACCTCCTGTTACTGACCCCCAAATCACCTCATGTAACCTACCCCCAAATCACCTCCTGTTACTGACTGCCCAATCACCTCCTGTTACTGACCTCCCAAATCACCTTCTGTTACTGACCCCCCAAATCACCTCCTGTTACTGACCGCCCAATCACCTCCTGTTACTGACCCCCCAAATCACCTCCTGTTACTGACCCCCCAAATCACCTCCTGTTACTGACCGCCCAATCACCTCCTGTTACTGACCCCCCAAATCACCTCCTGTTACTGACCCCCCAAATCACCTCATGTAACCTACCCCCAAATCACCTCCTGTTACTGACTGCCCAATCACCTCCTGTTACTGACCTCCCAAATCACCTTCTGTTACTGACCCCCCAAATCACCTCCTGTTACTGACCGCCCAATCACCTCCTGTTACTGACTGCCCAATCACCTCCTGTTACTGACCTCCCAAATCACCTTCTGTTACTGACCCCCCAAATCACCTCCTGTTACTGACCCCCCAAATCACCTCCTGTTACTGACCGCCCAATCACCTCCTGTTACTGACCCCCCAAATCACCTCCTGTTACTGACTGCCCAATCACCTCCTGTTACTGACCTCCCAAATCACCTTCTGTTACTGACCCCCCAAATCACCTCCTGTTACTGACCGCCCAATCACCTCCTGTTACTGACCCCCCAAATCACCTCCTGTTACTGACCCCCCAAATCACCTCCTGTTACTGACCGCCCAATCACCTCCTGTTACTGACCCCCCAAATCACCTCCTGTTACTGACCGCCCAATCACCTCCTGTTAGTGACCCCCCAAATCACCTCCTGTTACTGACCGCCCAATCACCTCCTGTTACTGACCCCCCAAATCACCTCCTGTTACTGACCGCCCAATCACCTCCTGTTACTGACCCCCCAAATCACCTCCTGTTACTGACCGCCCAATCACCTCCTGTTACTGACCCCCCAAATCACCTCCTGTTACTGACCTCCCAAATCACCTCCTGTTACTGACCGCCCAATCACCTCCTGTAACTGACCTCCCAAATCACCTTCTGTTACTGACCTTCCAAAACACCTCCTGTTACTGACCCCCAAATCACCTCATGTAACCTACCCCCAAATCACCTCCTGTTACTGACCTCCCAAATCACCTCCTGTTACTGACCCCCCAAATCACCTCCTGTTACTGACCCCCCAAATCACCTCCTGTTACTGACCCCCCAAATCACCTCCTGTTACTGACCGCCCAATCACCTCCTGTTAGTGATCCCCCAAATCACCTCCTGTTACTGACCCCCAAATCTCCTACTGTAACTGACCCCCCAAATCACATCCTGTAACTGACCTCCCAAATCACCTCCTGTTACTGACCCCCTAAATCACCTCCTGTAACTGACCCCCCAAATCACCTCCTGTAACTGACCCCCCAAATCACCTCTTGTAACTGACCCCCCAAATCACATCCTGTAACTGACCTCCCAAATCACCTCCTGTAACTGACCCCCAAATCACCTCCTGTAACTCACCCACAAATCACCTCCCGTAACTCACCCCCAAATCACCTCCTGTAACAGACCCCAAATCACCTCCTGTAACTCACCCCCAAATCACCTCCCATAACTCACCCCCAAATCACCTCCTGTAACTCACCCCCAAATCACCCCCTGTAACTGACCCCCAAATCACCTCCTGTAACTCACCCCCAAATCACCTCCCGTAACTCACCCCCCAAATCACCTCCTGTAACTGACCCCCAAATCACCTCCTGTAACTCACCCCCAAATCACCCCCTGTAACTGACCTCCCTAATCACCTCCTGTAACTGACCTCCCTAATCACCTCCTGTAACTGACCTCCCAAATCACCTCCTGTAGCTCACCCCCTAATCACCCCCCATAACTGACCCCCAAATCACCTCATGTAACCTACCCCGAAATCACCTCCTGTAGCTCACCCCCAAATCACCTCCTGTAACCTACCCCCAAATCACCTCATGTAACCTACCCCCAAATCACCTCCTGTAACTGACCTCCCAAATCACCTCATGTAACCTACCCCCAAATCACCTCATGTAACCTACCCCCAAATCACCTCCTGTAACTGACCTCCCAAATCACCTCCTGTAACTGACCTCCCAAATCACCTCCTGTAACTGACCTCCCAAATCATCTTCTGTAACTGACCCCCCAAATCATGTCCTGTAACTGACCCCCCAAATCATGTCCTGTAACTGACCCCCCAAATCACCTTCTGTAACCTCCTGAGTCCTCTTAGTAAAAAGTAGTTATTAACTTCATCATAATGTTACAAACACGTGACAGACTCTACCGTGTTGTTTTTGTTATTGAGTAAGTTGGACGTGAACATAATGCGTAACATTTCAATCGTGGCAAGTTTTGGATTTACACTTTATCTCATTAGACACTCAGTCATTGTGTAAAAACATCAAGAAGAATGGACCAATAGAAATGCTCCTAAATATCTTGGAAAAAACTCTGGTTCCATAGACTTACATTAAAAGTGACCTGTCCTGTAAAGTGGTCATATTGTACATACTTATTGTTCTTTGGACAGTGACGATGAGAACAAGCACAATTTTCTTTTAAGAACATTTGAGAACTTCGTAAGTGTTTAACTTGCTCCAGGTGTAGTAGATGTTATAGTAAAAGACCTTCCTATTCTTATCATGTTAAAGCATCATCTAACTGACGTGTGTGTATAGCATGCAACCGACATGCAGCGGTACAGACCTTGAGTCCGGGAGGCCCTGGGCGACCGGGATTTCCATGTGGACCTGGAGGACCCTGCAACACAAGCACATGGTCACGTTTTATTTGTGTGCCGTCTCTTCCATATTTACAATGCACTCGCTGCAGGGCGCTCAGGCCGGGGTCGCGGGCCTTGACCTGCGTTATTGTTTTTCCCCTTAAGAAGAGCTGCGGGAGAAAAGAAAGGGAGGAGAGGGACATAAAAAGTGTAAACAGTGTCTGGCAGTGGTTAATGATGGGGCAGTTTGTTTAGCTGGGACATGTCCTCAGTCGGTATGACTCTGTCTAGTACCAGGGACGCGGCAGCTACAAGGTGCTGACTGTAAATGCCGCCGCTTTCGGTGTCTTGTAAAGCCCCTAATTTGAGTGTTACAAGGTGCAGAGGTCATAACTCTCTTAGAACATGGTTTTATAGATTCTGTTCAACTATAGGTTACTCTTTACAAGACGAAGCCTTGCGGGGTTTAGGTTAAACACTTGAAAATGGCTCACAGTGCTGTATCTAGTGTTGTATCAAGTTGAGGATTTACCTCAATTAAGGCTGCAACAACAGAACACAATGAAAAGTCAGAAACATTAGAACCTGTAACATTTCAATCCTGGCAAGTTTTGGTATTACACTTTATCTCGTGCGAATCAGACAGTCAGATCTCTTCCAAATCAAATAAGACATGTCCTGGTAAAATTGACCAAGTTTCAATACATTGACATTACTGGCAACTAACAAACCACATTCTTTGGAATGAAACTCACAAAAGTAAACATGTTTTTGCCAACATTTATCTTCCCATGTCAGTAATTTACTTCACTATCGCCTCCAATTCTTTTTGGTAATCATCTCAACAATCTTGAGTCATTTATGGTGACTTTTACACATAACACTTAAACATAAGGCTGATATCCAAAAATCCCATATATCTTATTTTTTATGATTTTCATTTTTAGATATTTGAACACAACAGTTGCCATTTACATTGTGTAAAAACACCAAGAAGAATGGACCAATAGAAATGCTCCAAAATATCTTGGAAATAATTCTGGTTCCATACACTTACACTAAAAGTAAAGTGTGTTTTTGGCCTGTCCTGTAAAGTTGTCATTTTGTAGATACTTATTATTCTTTGGACAGTGACGATAAGAACAAGCACATTTCTCTTTTAAGAACATTTGAGAACTTTGTAAGTGTTTAACATTAGAACCTGTAGCTCTCTTATATCTAAATCTTTCTTTTGTGCAGCCTTAATCTGCTAGCTTGTGAATCATTGTTCCACCAGTGCACCACTTCCACATTAGCTGGTGCCTTAGAATGTATAGAACCACAAGAAAACTATCAGAAAAGAACAAAAAAGCTTTCAAGTTTAAACGGTTCCATCCAGAAGAAAAGTTAAACAGAGGGATAACAGGCTGAAGTGCTATTCTTTCATGTAAAACCCTGGCAACACTGGAAACAATAGTTGGTCAACATGACACAATACAATCATTATACTTGAAGATATATTCATAATACATAATAGCAGAGCTTCAAGTATTTGAAAATTAAATATATATTTTTGAATATCCTATTAAATGTTATATTGAATATTTTAACAAATCTGTAAGTATAAGACAAGATCAAGATATGTTTTACTTTACTAACTGATTTTTAAACCCAACTTAAAACATCCCAGCTAAATTGTTTCATTCAAGCATTAACACATTGGGCTTCAGACCAATTTGGCAACCCTGGGCGTGTGGAGGGAGAGAGGGAGGTAGGCGAAGAGAAAGAGAGCGCTAGAGAAAAGCCTCTCAAAGACCAGCTGATGGTCAGCCGACCTGCACACTCCGTCCAGATGTCACAGGTAGGAAAGTGAGAAAAGATAATGAGAGCAAATGAAAGCAGCAACATCTAGCACTCACAGTTCAACTCAACAAGGCAGCTCAGAACCCAGAGGCCAAGACACTGACATGCAGAACACAAACAGGCTAGCTGTGTGACAGAGGGTTTTACTGCTGACAGGAGGCAATCAGACATTTTAATATAACAAGAGTAGTTATGGCTTTTAGAGGAATGTTTTTTTTGGGGAGGTGGGCTGGTGAACTATAGACCCCTGTGGTGTGGCCTAAGCTTTTGTCCTTAATGGCATTTTTTCTCTTACATTACTTTTACTTTATACTTTAAGTAGTTTTGAAAGCAGTACTTTTACACTCTTACTGGAGGAAAAAGCTTGAGTTGATATTTCAACTTCTACAGAAGTATTTTAAACCCTAGTATCTAATGAATGAATGTTAATACTTCTGACACCTTTGCATACTGTAATAACAACAACAGCTTCAACATCATACCAGCCACCCCACCTGAGCAACAGACCCAGTTTAGGACTGTACAGTTAACGTAGTCGTAGGTTTCTGTTAATTATCCTAGAAAGCTCCAAAAACGGATGTATTCCAAGAACTCACAGCTTCAGACGTCTGGCACTTAAAGAACACGCGAGTGGTTTTAAACGCTTCTTTCAGAATTTCCCTCGTCCACCTGCGTTATGTCAGAGCTCACGTCGTTCTCAGCTCGAGCTCTAGGGGAGGTCAAGCCCGCCCCAAGCTTTGTGCCAGTGTGTGTGCACAAAACCCTTTTTCTGTGGGCCATATGGAAAATGACTCTCTGTTTGAGTTATGGCATATGGATGTGATTTTCTTCATCCTGTCACTTCACCCACACACATGAGGCCCGTGTGGAGGGTGGGAGGGAGGGATGGAGGGAGAGAGAGAGGGGGGGGTAGGTGAAAAGAAAGAGAGACGTACAAAAGGGGATCACGAAAAAGAAGGACCAAAAAACCAAACAAAGCTCTGGAAGACCAGCTGATGGTCAGCTGACCTACACAATCTGTCCAGATGTCACAGGTAAAAACAAAAAGTCAGAAATAGCCAGTGCTCGGAGTAAAACTCACTGAGGCAGCTCAGAACTGAGGTCTAGACACGTGCCAGCTGTGGGATAGAGGGGTTTTACTGCTGATAGAAGGCACCATGGAAATATTTTATCCATATGTTCAGAAATTGGAACCCAAAACTCTCATGTCAGGCACTGTATAGACTTAATTAATGAATTTAATAACTTTCTATAACATAGTTATTAATAAAGTTATGAAATAACAGACCTTTGGGGGTACAGTAGTAAAATCCCCTCCTCTTTTCAATTTAATGGCCTATGAATTTCCATCACTTCCTTCTGCTTTTCATGTTTTCACAAGTTCCACTACCCCAGTTCTATTCATCAGTTCAACCAACCTCTAAACGTGTTGAGGTGGGGTATGTGGGTGTCCCACCTTCCACCTTTATTACCTTCTATCTACATCTATCACCCATTTTATCAGCTCTGTTTACTATAAAGTCCATCTGATTCTCATGTTAGCCTCCCTTTGACCTGTTCTTCACTAGTCAGGAGCCCCACAGGACCACCACAGTGCAGATATCATTAGAGAGCTGGCTCATTCTCAGCACTGCAGTGACACTGACATGGTGGTGGTGTGTTAGTGTGTGTTGGGCTGGCGTGAGTGGATGAGACACAGCAATCTACTACTCAATCCCTTCACTCTCGAGAACTTTTCTCCACTTCCTCAATCCCTCTCCCCTCAATCTACCACCGTCAGCTAAAGACGTGGTACCGATTTGCCAAAAAAACAATCAACTTCTTGCACATCTGGTTCTTATCAGCACTGCTGTGAATAATTCTTTGCAACTGAGCATCCTGAGCATCCTGAATGGCCTTGTTTGTATCCTAATGATTTCATTAAGATGGGGTTTAGGTAGAATTCCTCATAAAACATGAACATAAAAACATAAAACACTGAGGCAGGCGTCTCTGTGAGCGTTCTGATGAATCATTAAATTCGATTCGACTGCTGGTGCACATGCTAAATAAATCTTTATCCAAATAAAAAGCACTGTCAAGGAGGATCTCTTTAGTTAGAGTTAATGGGTGGGATAGCAGGAGCTGTGAGGTCAAAAGGTTTTAAAGGCGGGAACATTTATTACACTGATTCAGAAAAAAACAAGAATTTAGACTTTTACGAGACACAATGTGAACAGAGGGCTAAAGCAATAAGGCAGAAACGGCCGATTCAGATTTCAGATTGATTAAAATTCACACTCGCTGAACACTTTATTACCTTCTATCTACATGTATTGCCCAGTTTATCAGCACTGCTTACCATACAGGTGCACAATGAAAGCTTGAGCGAAGGTTCTGCCAGAAAGGCTCCAATGCTACGTCACTCTCTCATCCATTACTCCAGCCAATCGCAGGCTGCCACCTGCCTTTTAAAAGCATTCAATTCATGCTCCTTCTTTGCTGCCTTCAGGTGTGGACGTTTCTGCACGCTCCCCTCTTCTCCCCACCACCACCTCAGTCTCAGTCCTGCCGTCCTAGGAGGGTCTGCACGCTTAAAAACCTGGACCTAGGACTGGGCTTAGGCCAAAGACTGTTTCTTCATGTTCTACAATAACTAACCTTCCAGTTGTACACCCTATCGAAGATTAAACCTTGACATTGAACACTGAACTGTAGTTCTACAATTGCAGACCATAGTCCATCAGTGTCTCTGTATGCCTTTATATCCCCATATACCCTGTTTATCAATGGTCAGGAACCCCACAGGACCACCACAGAGCATGCATTATGTGGGTGGTGGATTATTCTCAGCATTGCAGTGACACTGCTGTGGTGCTGGTGTGTCCACTCACTGTCCAATCTACTAGAAACTTGTACCTTGTTGATCCACCTTGTAGATGTATAGTCAGAGACGACAGCTCATCGGTTGCTGCACAGTTTGGGTTCCTTCGTCTGTAGTCACAGGCTGCTGCCACTGAGATGTCTACACCCTCCAGCAGCATTTCTGTGTCTGATCCACTAGTATCAGCGCAACACACACTAACACAAGCTGTGGCTTAAAATTCCTTCATAATAGAGAAACATAGTAATTTAGCAGTTACGTGTCAAGAAATAACCAATAAGTTACAAGTTATGTTTTTCAGGACCCTGTAATATTTCAGTTACACTCATGTCTGCTTTCTGAGAACGTTCAAATATTCAAGATAATGTTCTACAGAATATTAGAAAATGAAAACGCTTTTTTTTGTTTGTTGTGCAACAAACAAAGCACAATACCAGCATTCTGTTCATACTGTGCTGCCGTTCTGCAGGCTGTTATTAATCCGCCTGTCAGAGCTGCAGTGTGCTGTGATCTGTGCTGGCCCAGCCGTGAGTGAGGCTCTTTTCCACAGACCTGCCTGCTGACTCTGCACATACTAACCATATGGAGACACTTACCAGAAGCTCATCTACAGATTTCCGCCTCCTTATTCAACAATTCAATGCATTGCTCTGCATACTGCAATTTGCCTGGATGCTGCACATGTGGCAGTGGTTAGCCACCAGACTGAGCCAGAGCGCAAGATCTAGGGTAAACTTATTAAATTACACATAGTATACAGCGTCACAGCGCTAGAGAAAACATGATGGGTGACTGAGAGAGGCTGCCTGCTAGGAGGCCCTCATCTTACCGTCTATTCACAGGGAGATTTGAGGAAGGGGTATTACTAAGAATGATGGGTAACTTAAAGCAAATGCACTGTAGACTGCAATCCAATAGTATCGTGAGTCACCAAGAGATAATAATAGGACACAGTAAAACACAGTACAGCTACAATCAGAACAAGCCGACTTCATATGGTGAGCTTTAGGCTTATTTGACCAATAATCCATTTATAAACACACAATTTATTATAACTACAGTGAGAATACCAAATCACACCAAGCGCTACCAAAGCATGCCAAAAACAACCTTAGCTTACAAAGTTTCTGAGCCGAAACTCAACACGTGTTTATTTTCTCTGGTCTAAGTGGGCTTCTCTGTGGTGTTCCCACATAACCTGCGGTTGCTAAGGAAAAGGAGATGCAGAAAGGAGAATTCTCCCAGACTTCACAGCTACAGGGTAGACACACCAGTTACCTTACAGTCTCAGACATGTGCTGAAAACATGCTAACCATCAGACAGATGAGGAACAAGTCCTTTATGTTCAAATTAGTTTATTTTTATTTGTACTGTAATCACATTACTGTACATCTGCACTCCCGGATACTATTGACACTTTACTGGACATCTTATGTCAGCACTCATAGACACTATAGACACTTTACTGGACATCTTATGTCAGCACTCATAGACACTATAGACACTTTACTGGACATCTTATGCCAGCACTCATAGA
Organism: Megaleporinus macrocephalus; assembly: GCA_021613375.1. Classification (NCBI taxonomy): domain Eukaryota; kingdom Metazoa; phylum Chordata; class Actinopteri; order Characiformes; family Anostomidae; genus Megaleporinus; species Megaleporinus macrocephalus. The sequence goes on along the minus strand of CM038725.1, from coordinate 12,943,803 downwards.
CACTATTGACACTTTACTGGACATCTTATGTCAGCACTCATAGACACTATTGACACTTTACTGGACAACTTATGTCAGCACTCAGACACTATTGACACTTTACTGGACATCTTATGTCAGCACTCATAGACACTATTGACACTTTACTGGACATCTTATGTCAGCACTCATAGACACTATTGACACTTTACTGGACAACTTATGTCAGCACTCATAGACACTACTGACACTTTGCTGTATGACCTGTACATCTGCACTCCTGGACAGTATTTAACACTATTTAACATTTACTTCCCAGTACTGTTATGTATCTGCGATACCTGTTTTTCTCTTACACATTACCTAATTTATTACTGCACTACCGTTTAACCTACGCTCAGGGTGTATAGTTTGTATTCATATATTCTTGTATATATTCTTTTTGAATATTGGAGTTCTTTATTCTTTTTTATTAATACTGTGTTATATACCTTATTGTTTTTTGTACTGTGCTTTGTACTGTGTAACTGCTACTGGCTGCTAAATTTCCTTTGGGATCAATAAAGTATCTATCTATCTATCTATCTATCTATCTATCTATCTATCATCTATCTATCTATCTATCTATCTATCTATCTATCTATCTATCTATCTATCTATCTATCTATCTATCTATCTATCTATCTATCTATCTATCTATCTATCTATCTATCTAGAAGGAGTAAGACTCACGTAAGTGAGAGGACGCAAAATATTTTGTGGCATTCTGTGTTTGTGTCTTCTTTTCAGAAACGGTGTTATCTGGAATATAATAGCACCCCTGTAGAAGCCACTGTTTGGAAAGCCCCTCAATTTAGTCAGTTAACTGAATTGTTCTGTTTTGTCTCAAGCTTTTTGACAGCTCTATTATTTCAACACTCCAAGAATTCAAACAGACAGAAAATCAATAAAAATCACATCCGGCTTGTCCTCATCATTTATTTTCACTCAATAATAAGCAAAAGAATGAACTACTGTAAAGATGCTTGCATTTCTAGTTTACAGACACTCTAGATAAATCTTTTCTCAGAAGGAATCCGAACTGATACTTGATACCGACCTGATACCGACCTGATACTCTACCCAAACCGACCTGTTTGGGTAGATCAGAAATTGAACAAATTTATAAAGATATTGTAATTACAAAGGATCTACATGTGAAATAGTGACATATCTAAGTAGCCCAGGGTCTCCTGAAAATAAAGACACATGGTGCACGTGTAAAAACATTATACACAATATGGACAAAAGTATTGGGACACCTACAAAGCAACCTTACAGGAGCTTTTATGGTATGCCATTCTAAATCCATGGGCTATAACAGCTTCTACGCATCGCACTGATGTTGAACAACAGGGTCTGGCTCTCTATTCTAATTAATTTCACAGTCAGTCATGTTGGAGCAGTTTCCACACATTTAGAAGTATACAACTGTCCAAAATATCTTAATTGGCTGAAGCATTCAGATTCCCCTTCCTTGGAACTACGGGGTCTCTGCCAACCCCTGAAAAACAACCCCATAACATCATCCCTCCTCTACCAAACTTTACAGTTGGCACAATGTAGCCAGGCAGGTAACATTTTCCTGGTAATCACGAAACCCAGACTCGTCCATCAGACTGCTAGATAGAAAAGCTTCTCCAGAACACAGAGTTGCTGTGATTCCTAAACACTTCCACTTTTCATTAATACCAATCATAGAAGATGGTGAACTATCTAGAAGGAAAGACATTTCACCAACTATAACAACACCACGCTCAAATTCTTGGAGCTCTTTAGAACGACCCATTCTTTCACAAATGTTTGTAAAGGCAGGTTGCATGGATGGCTAGGTGCTTCATTTTGGGTGTGTCTCAAAACCTAGTTAGGGTCTACATAGGCAGCATTTTTAGTCATAGTATTTGCATTCTCGACATGTAGGCTGTCCCAATTCTTAGATATCTTAAACATGCTGTCTACTGAGGCACCTTATTTAGACCTGATTTTAAGGAAGCATCGAACGCTTCCTCAGCCGCTAAGACAATCCCATGATGCAACACAGGCTAATCTAGGAGCAGTGAAGTGGTTTGAAAATGTAAGTTATTTTGATTCTCTCTGGTGTTTTAATGTGTTTCTTGTCATATAATCACACAAAACAGTTTTTATTATCAACTCTGTAACGAGTCCTTCACCATTCAGCAGTTTTGTACTTGAGCCATTAGCATTTATGCTAGCAGATTTTAAAGCCTAGGGCTATTGCTTTGGATGCTATCCGGTAGCTTAGCAACCAGCTAAACCACCGGTGGCGTTCTGCAGTGGGTGGGAACAAGCCGTGACACAGTCTCTCTCTAACTAGAGCGTCTCAGTAATCTGTTTTATGAGGAGAGATGAGGAGAGAACACTGCTACTTAAACAACTGCCTACCTAGACAGCCTACTTAGATACTTACTAGGTTTTGAGACACACCCATTATACACCTGTGCTAATGAGAGTGAACAAAACATCTGAATTCAATGAACACTTTTGTCCATATAATGTAACTGTAATTGACCAAAACAGACCTACACACACTAACCTACGGTTTAAAAAGTAGGTCTACACATTAAAAAGCAGTCACTGTAAAGTTAATACGGTTAGGAAGGAGGCACGTTTTAAACACCACCCCCACACAAGGCTTGCATCAGTGTGGGCTGACGTCTGGGGGCACGCGGGTGGCAGGCGTCTCGTTCCACCTCGTATAAATTTGGGCTGATTGACGTGTGGTCAGGTTCCTTAATTTGCTAACTTTGTTTAAGTGCCATGGTGTTGTCTGCAGAGCAAAGCCCCTGCTAGGAGCTCCTAAAGCACCTTAAGCGGGGGTCTGCTGGCCAGACCTCTTAAATTTCAACATAAAACGCAATCTTGTACTGGGGCCAAAAGGCCAACATAGCTAGGGACTTAGAGAAGCGTAGACCTCGCCAATTAGTGCAGAGCCTAAATCATCACACCCTTGTCTCTAACCCTGCTGAGCTGTTCATCTGAAATACATTTGCTTCTGTGGTTTCTGACACTGTATGACACTCTGTAATTCAGAACACGGACAAGAGTATATCCAACAGCAAAAACCAACAGTAGTATTTATTACGTTCATCATCATCAGCTCGCACATGAATCAAAGTCACAGGGTTCACAGTTACTCCAAACCTGTGCTTGCTGGTGGAGGAATGTTCTCCTTCATTCATTCTGGTTTACTCAGCTTGCCAGTTAGCATGCTGGTAATTGTTTTAGAATGTTTGGACGATGTGCTCTGGCTTTAAAGACTCCGGCAACCTAAATCTGTGTTTTCTTTCTAATTAGGTTAATCTTGTTTTTGCAGGCAAACAGTAAACATACCCTTTGAATAATGTTCCAATGACCAGTAAATGGCTGACCTATAACTGGCCTATATTTCCCCACATTTCTCTCCTCTTCATGTAAACTGGGTGGTCCTAATCTTGGATAATGCTTCTGTAAGGATTCCATTTACCAATCACAAGGCTCAGAAACCAAAAGCTGGCAAGCTAGACCTCCTGTCTGTAGCCACTATACTGATTTTGGTTTGATCAAAAATTCATTAAGATATAACATTTTCAAAAGATTGTTGTGAATATGTTATATAAATCATAGCATGTATTAAAAGCTTTTTAGATAGATGACCAAGAAGGCTCCAGGCTCGCGGGAAGGTCAGGGCTTTTTGGGACCCCCGCATATAGGGCCATATACCCTGTGGCGTTATCTTGGGAACGGAAGAATTACGACGTGGCCAGGTGTACAAAGGCCAAAAGAAGCAAGAAGGGCTGACCTATAAAGAGACCATGCAGCACAGACATGATTGAGACCAGGACAGACCAGGGTGTGAGAGCTCAGAGAAACATTGGTACTGCAATCCCAAGAATAAAAAGCTTAAACTCTGAACTGGACCTCCTCTTCATTCTGACGGCAAAAACGAAGATATGACAAGATCTACATGTCAAATAATGAAACATCTGAGTAGCCCAGGCTCTCCTGAAAACTACGACACAGGGCATGTGTGACTGTCTCATGTAAATACTTTATACACTATATGGGCAAAAGTATTGGGACCCCTGCACATCACACCTACAGGAGCTTTTATGACCTCCCATTCTAAATCCATTGGCATTAACATGGAGTTTGTTCTTCATTGCACAACAGCTTCCAGCATTCTAGAAAATCATTCCAGAAGATTTTGGAGTGTGTCAATTGGATTTTTTGCCCGTTCATCCAGAAGAGCATTTGAGAGGGCCTGACTCACAGTCTCCGCCCTAAGGTTGAGGTCAGGGTTTCAGTCAAGATTTTCCACACCTTACGCATCCAACCAGCCTTTTTGGGCCTGCCTGTTGCCCATCCATTAGGTTAGGCTAAAGGTGCTACATGCTAGAGGCTTATTTTATTTAAATTAAGTTAATAATAGTTCAACTTTAAGAATATGAAATGCATATCACCCTCCAAACAACTAGATGGCAGAATCATAAGTTTCACTTCTCCAGTGTAACAAAATCCATTCTCCTGAATTCTATTGTGTTCTTGAATGCTGAGGCTTAAAATCTAGGATGACAGACATTACTAAGAATGCAAAAAATGTCTCTGGTTCAAAGTTTCTACTCAAAAAGGTCAAATCGGCATCAAACAGATTTAATGAACATGATTTGATATATTAAACTTCTTTTCCTTTATTTTAGATGCTTTTATGGCTCAGAAACCAACTGTCCACATATGTGGACATCATGCAACAAAGGCATTGCTTTTTAATTTAAAAGTTACAAAAAAGAGGCTTAAAATGTTAGTTTTACAATATAATACATTCAAACGTTCAAGAAAGATTTGAGGAAAAATATAAGCATTCTTGGAAACACTAGATGTTTTTATAAATCGTATGTTCTCTGTTCTCTGTTATTTTACTCCACTAATGCATGGTGTCCACATATGTGGACAGTTCAATAACTTTTTAATAAAACTGATTTTTATGTAAAATAAAATTCCATAAGATTATTCATGCAGATCTGAGCAAGAAAAAGCATTTTTAAAAATCTGAATACAATTTTTAATCATTTACGCACGAAAGGGTTAAGTCTTACTAAGCACATCCTAAGACTGGTTGACAAGTCTTGATCACAGTCTCCGATTGGCCAACTCAACCCAAGTAAAATGCTAACAGCTATGCTAACAACAGTAGCTGTTGTCAATATTGCAACAATCACAGAAGATATTCAGTCCTGGATTTGATATTACAGATTTATATATAACAAATATTTGATATATAGATATCTGATCAATACTAAACATCCACAAAAAAATAAAAGTATGTTTCTAGCATGTAGCCTGAGATTTATTCTATTATGTATGACGTCCTTTGATGATGTATATGACATTGTTGACCTGAGGCGGTTAATATACCACTTAAGTTTTATATAACACAAACTTATTTAATATTTGATTGTTCCTTGGAACATTAGGCATTAGGCTTAGTGGTGTATGATTCAAATGGTTAGTTGTAGTGACTTTAAAAAAACATAATATTTAATAAACATAGGATTGTGCTTAATGGCTTAATGCTGTATCAAATTGGTACCAAGCAACACTTGTTTTACTGGCATTGGTAACGACCATCAACTTTTATATATGGTGACAGCTGCTGCACAGAATCCAATCTAATCTGTTGGTAATGAAGCATACATTAAGCCTGGGTTCTGTAAGTACTGAATATATTCAGAAAAGCACATTGCAAAGTAATTGATCACACTTATCACTGCATACACCACAAATGGCTATATTTAGAAGCTGTATAATTCTGACTTTTGACTGAACTACTGCTTTAAAAAAACTGGCTCCTCTATTTCTTTCCAAAAACCTTTGAGAAAGCATCAGTTTTCTGAAACACACTCTGATTGGTGGACGATGTCTTGAGCAGACTCCAGCACCACAGGAAAAGAGAGCAGAGGTCAGATTTACACTGAAGACCACTGACTTTTACAGGGCTGGTGTGTGGAGCGGCGTCCTTTACAAGCTACCGAGAACAGACGAGCCACATGACCCAGAAACGCAAATCATGACTTCAGCCGCATTAGGAAGCAGTTAGCTTTATAGTTTCTTTGACTGCTGTACGCTCTTTCAGAATCAGAGGACGTATTTGGGGAAAAGAAAATCTATAAACACGGACAATGTATCTAACATATGGAGTCTTGGCAGAGAAGGTCATGTAGAATGGCAGCGGAAGGAAACTTTTTTTTTTCCCCCATCCCTCCGATTCACAGGCAATATTCTTGACTGACCATGCCAAAATGACAAAGCACAAAGCCCTAGCCCGTCACAGTTAAGGCCTGGATGTTCAGAGAGCTTGAGGCTTTGAGAGTGGTCAGAAAAAGACAGAGCGCCTGACCGCATTCATGCAATCCCTTTGCATTTCTCTTAAAGCTCTGTTCTGCTCGTAAACACTCGGTCCAAGAGGAAAAGAAAAAACAGCCAATCTGACCATAAAAGTGAAATGTAGTAAATGGCAAATGATATGCTGACACAGCGTAGGAAAATATCACCGTTCGGGGGGAAAGGGGGGTTCAAGCGCCTGCCAAGTTTGTGAAAAATCACAAAGGCACGAGTTCTCATTTGGACCCATGTTTTTTACGAGTCGGTCATGTTGTTGTAGACGTCTCCAGTGTGCGCGGCCACGTGATCGAAGCGTGGAGGCCCAGGTCCCGTGAGAAGCGTTGGCCTAGACTTCTGACCCTAAATTGTCCTGTCAGAAGGATTCTGGAGGTCCTCAGTCACACATCTCCTGGAGCGCAAAGATCCGGAAACGGTGACATAATGGGAGAGTGAAAGAACCGGCGTTTTCCGTATTTACTTCACGTTGGGGATATTCTAAATGTTTGTAAACAGCTCGGTGGACCCGTCCGACTAAAGTGAAGTTAAATGAGTCCAAACATTTTAAAGGCTGTGCTGGCAGGCGCTGCAGAGGACTGGTCACTTTCACATTTTAGCACTGATCCAGGTCTGGATGCCTCTATGAGGATCATCAGGTTAACACAATAGGCTGGTCTATAGTTCTTTGTTTTTCCCAGCATGAACTAAGTTTGGGTTTTTGGGACGTTGGCTCTTATACATCAAAACATCATATCATATGTATCTGCATAATCAAACCAACATCTGCTAGGAGTGCATGTAAACTGGAGCATGTACTTATTTTATGTGTACACTTGTATGAACTCCATGTTCCATTTGAAAACATTTTAAGCTGTACTTATGTTTTATACTACCATCACTCTGCAGCTATCCATTATTTAAGCAATCAAGCGTTCCACAGGTTATTCCATCAGATAAGTAATTCTTGTGCGCTTATTAACAGCAATAGTAAATATAATAAAGAAAAATAAGACATGTCTGAAGAACTAACCAGTTTCCAATTTAGAGAAAGTTACATTTTTATAGTTTAATTTGCACATAATAATAATATTATTGATCAAAACCAGTTTAAACAAACAATATCCATTTCATTTAGGGGCGATACTACATTCTGTGCTAATGTACATTTATTTACTATGTAGACCTGCTGAGCCCACTCACTGCAAACAGACTGAACTGAATACTGGTGGACTGGTGCAACTGGACTCCAGCTGATACTTAAACCACCTGACAATTTTTTTTCTGGGTTTTTTTATGCATCAGTGTAGTAGCTGTGTGTTTCATAACTAGTAATCATATTGATGTGTGTGATTACAAGCCATTACATATAATTAACAGAATTCTTCACTAGCCTAGCAGTCATATTCATTTCCGTTAATGTAAGTGTTGCCTAGAGTCACGTCTGCTCTGTGGACTGGACGCAGAGCCTGGATGCTTTCTGATGAGATACTGAAGCACTGACATAGTGCTTTTGTCTTTGAACACCTTCTCTTATATCAAACTTGCTTTTTGTTGGCCTAAAGAGATAACAGGACGCAAGCCAGCCTCATATTTATGACAGTAGAGTGAATTAATGAATTAAACTCAGTAACTCAGAGCCCCAGAGCAAATTCACCCGTTCTTGCAAAACGCTGCTACATGCAAGCTCCCAGCTCAAGTCTTTTGTGTTTCATATTTTCTTTTTACTTTTTGTACTCTTTTACACAAGTTCATCGATTGGTAGAAAACAGTTTGGAATCTGAGCAGTTTTACTTTCACATTAAGGCCAAAAACAGCCTTACTTGATCACTGTGTCCTTATGACTGAACGGTTGTTAGTTTAAATTTAACCAGTCATGTTGCTGATTGGGCCAATATCAACAGCTTTGCTTTGCTATTATTTTATCGCTCATCTTCTGTTATCAGCAGCAGCTCCTGAGTTTCAACAGAGAGTCAAATGTTCAGGCTGAAAATAGCATTTAAGTGGCAATAGGAATTGAACCAGCTTGGATTCCATCATATGTGGGACCAGATGGCCTAACCTGACTATTACCTTGAAAAATCTTGCTCAACAACGACTACATTTAAAATGTATACACAGGGCCTACACCTTATTGTCCCCACTGTCCATTTATCTTGATTACTAAAGTTTCTGTCTATGCTCAGTGAAAGACTAATATTTTCTAGTTTAACTGCTCCTGAAAAGATCAGTATTCGTAATAGGTTTTATCCAAAAATGATACCACTGCTATGAATAAAAAAATGTAAACAGACTGACATACTGCTTGTAGAGGAAAGCACAAGAGTAAGGCCGGCTGTGAAAATGAGTCTGAGGCCACACTACGGTTTGTTACTTGTGCACTCGAGTACAGGTGAACTGTTCATACCTGTCAGAACTGACCGAAAGAAACTGTTTAATTGTGATCAAAACTGCACAGTCCATCTCAGGAGCAGCCTTCTCCTCACTACAGAACATCTACTACACCAGGGTCACCAGGAGGGCCCACAACATAATCAGGGACAGTACACACCCCCAGCACACACTCTTCACACTTTTACCTTCAGGCAGACGTTACAGGAGTGTGAAGTCCAGGACCACAAGACTGACAAACAGTTTCTACTCACAGGCCATCAGGCTTGTGAACACCTTATGGATTACCTCTGTAACCTCTCCTATCTGTACTGGTTTTAACTGGTCTGATTTTAACTGCACCTCACTGTACTGTTGCTTACATACAATACTGTTTACATTCACTACACACACAAACATTATTGTTTATATTTGTTACTTTCAACTTGCACTTTATGGCTGCTGCTCTTCATACTTGCACATAAAAACTTTTATTTTTTTATTCTTTAACTATAAAAATACTTTTATCTACTTCAACTTATATTATTATACATTGTATATTTTGTATATATTTTTTTATTATTTCTTTTTTTTGTTATCTTTATCTATTGGTGAATGAAGGAGCAGCAAAGTAAGAATTTCATTGTACAGTGTAACTGTCTGTTCTGCTGTGCACATGACAATAAAACTCTTGAATCTCTTGAATCTTGAGTCACTAAAAAAGTTATACTTAAAAAGCCTCCTTAAAAATCTCTACCTGCACCCTGAGGAACACTTCACCCTGTCATGGTGCCATGGTCAAAGGTCAATTGTCAAGACAGGCGACGGGTCCCAAGGGTGCTATTTTCCTCCCACATCTGTCAAACCTGACATTATCCGTACTGTGTCATCAACAGAACGCAAGCGCGCTGGCAACGTTTACCGCTCTCAGCGTTTGTGGAATCTTTTCTCCTGCACTTCCAAAGTGACACACAGATCGGCTCCAGAACAACAGCCCTGATTCATTACTTGCTTTTATGATGAAGACCCTACAAAACAAAATATGTGAACTACATTCAGGAAGCCTTTTAAAAACTGGCTTTAACATTAGCCTGAACTCTCAAAGTGTGATTGCTTCATTCAAACGTGCTGTGTTTTTAATTAAAGCGCCCGAGAACAGCCGGCTGCTGCCATGTGTGTGCGATCTTTAGAAGAGAGGTACTGAAGCTCAAACTGCATTCCAAACTCAACGTACATAATAGATTGATTCACTCTGACTTGGGGAGATCCCTGCTGCTTTCTGATAACCCATGAATTTATTTGATGAATCCAGCCAATCCAATAAATTGGCCGGATGGCATGATGGCACTGCTTTCCGATACTGATACAGAAACCTAGATATCGGATTATCAAAACGATCTGCTATATTGATATCCAATGTTGTGGTCATTCATTTAGAAAGAATTGCAGCGGCCATAGAATTTAAAGCTTACAGAGTTGTTTCTGAGTGAGAATCTGGTCTTTCTACTTCAGCACTTTCTACTTCAGCCATCAATTTTATATATATGTAATTAGATGATTTGACAGACTGCTGGTGGTGTAGACAGAGTTTCCTGCTTTTCTGCCCTGCTGCTCATGCACACAATCAAAGTTGTCACCGGACGCAGGCCGAGAACTTAGTACTGACACGTATAGATACTGTATATGGATATGGATCACTTTAAATTAATATTGTTTTCTTGGACACATATGAGTAATACAAGTACCATAATTCTTACTGAGGCAGTAACTGATTATTACAAAAGTATAATCTCTAAGACATTTTGGTACCTTGTACTTTGTACTGTATTACTCCCAAAACAGTTAATATCAAAAACTACAAATACTGTAACTTCACAGTAACACTTATTATATTCTGATAATCAAAGACGAGTATTCTGAGAAATGTAAACAAATGTAAACATCGAGTTGGCTTTCAAGTCTGTGCATGTGATGTTAAAATGTTAATGTCTTTAAAGGTCTTATCATCTATAAGCCAATAAGCTTGCTTGTGTTCATGTAATTAAAGTTTGTGCTTTTCTTTTGTGGTCAATATTTATTAGGGCTGTGTATTGGCAAGAACCTGGCAATACAATGTATCATGACACAGTGGTCACGATTTAATATATCATGATATATTACGATACTGCAAGCAAAGTGATATATTGCGATTTTTCAAATCCTACTATTAAAACAGACCACTGTATGAACAGGTTTGCCAATACTTACAATAGCATTGCGCCCTTGTGCTGCTTGTTAATTTTGGAGTGGAGCTGAAAATGGATTACAACACTGCCATCTAGTGGTCAGAGGTTTAAACACAACACATGCTGATTCACTGTCTGCCAGGAATCTGTGTATGGATACTGTGTTTTTAAGAAATGATACAGTATCACCAAACATAATATACCGATATTTGATATTTCAATATTTTCTTACACCCTTAATAAATACACCCAATTTCAACACCTGCCCCTGACTTCTAGTTTAAGCTACACCCACTTGGTTTGTGATTTAATGATGGTTTTGAAAAAGTTCATCCCCCGGGTCTGGTTACGTAGCAAACCTGAGATACTTAAGGCAAGATTTGTTACAAAACCTGATTGGATTCATTTCTTCCTCCGCAATGAGAAGCATCAGTGCTGCTTCTTTACTCTGCCCTCATTTTCATGGCTTCAGAGGTCCCTGAATTCTTTGCATCAGTAAACAGAATGAACAATGCGCTCATATGCCCTCACCTACTGGCTTATGGTCATGGATCCTCAAAGCCCCCTGACCAGGGTCTCTGAGCTGCTAAAGAGCAGGCGAACACCAGCATGGCTGTAAATGCCTTTAATAAGACTGCTACAAAGGCCTCTTTATTCACTTCTACAGATTGGGTTCCCACAGAGCAGACCTTAGAGGCCCTGCTAAAGGGCAGCCTTCAACAGGTATCTCACACAACCTTCAGACGTACACGCAGGAAAGCCTCTTTGAACTGCGGGGAAATGAATAAGCTTTTCTACTCTATCCAATTTAGCAGCTATAGGCGTCGACTCTGTCCAGACCAAGCATCTACAGCCGAGACCACTCTTCATATATTTCATTACTAGTGAATTCCTAGTTAATTCCTGGGCAGTTCTATTATTATATTACTATATCGTTATTATGAAATTATTCATTGCTCAGCAAATTAATGTCTATATAATAGCTTTCCATTCTTTACAGGAGACTTGCTTTCAGTTGAAGGTCTGCAGAGATGTTTTTCCACATCCACAGACTTAAGTCATAGAGACTGGTTGCATTTTCTGCCTCTTATGATTTAAACAGTCCCAAACATTTAAGGTCATTGAGGTCTAGACTCTGGGTTGCCAATGCATTGCTATGAGAACACAAGCAGCTTCTTTGTGACCTTCATTTTTGTTTGTTTCTTCTATACTTTGACTCTTAAACTTAAACTTAAGCAAAAGTGGAGCTTGGTTTTTTGACATCTAGCAAAGATGAAAGTTCTAAGTGCAGTTTATCAGATAAACACTGTTTTGGTGGTCTACCAAGTTTTGCTTGGTCCCATTTTCATATCTTTAAATTATTTTCTTTACAGTCCACTCTTGAAAACACTATTTTTTCTATTCAAATGTTCCCTCCTCATGCACACCAATCGTCTTGCATCTCATCTATTCAGAAAATAACACCTGATAATAAATAAACTCAACATAAAAGCTGTTCTGACTGCAAATTGATGAAGGATGGGCTCTGACCTTTACCCAGCACTGCAAATAAATTCCAAATAATGTTTCATTTCTATATGTGTTCACAAGATGGTTTTAGGAACTGTTTTCAAAGAGTTAGAAGGTAGTTATGATAGCAACACTATCGTCGCTGTCCAAAGAAAAACATGTATCTCCATTTTTGTTGTTTATTATTTTTTAGTATTATCATTCGCTGCAGTTGCCATTTACATTTTGTAACAAATTTATGATGAATGGACCAATAGAATTGCTACAAAATAGCAAAAAAACGGATTTTGGCCACTCCTGTAAATTTGTAATTTTGGAGATACTTTTTTTTTTTTAATTGGACAGTGATGATATGCTGATGTCTCTCTTATCCTGCAGTCACTGATTCTCTCAAAACAAGTGGAGATGCTGTTGGATTTGCCAGAGCTCTGCTTTCTGATGGCCAGCGTTCAATATCAACTGGCATTCCATGACCCTATTAGTCAAAGGAAAGTGGCCTTGAGAAAACAGCAATGGTTGAGGCAAAACTAAGAAAAGGGGCCTTAAATGACATCATACCAAAAGTGTCTCTTTCTTTGGACGACTATAAAGTAATGCCTCTCAAGCAAAGCCGGAGGAGAAACCATAACCTGAAAATTCTGAAAATTATTTATTGATCTACTGTAACATATTCCTTAGGTCCAAATGGGAATCTCCAAGGCAATAAAATAAGGCACGTTCTAACCAAACAGAAAATAAAAGTCCAAGTCAGACGTAATATCAGATCTGTTTTTCTAATAGCCATAAAATATTGCTCTCTGGAACTAGGACTCTACTTAACAGTGTTCTCAGTAAGCCTGAGTCTGTCTTCCAAGAAAACAGGCCCGAGTAATGACACTGACCTCTGGGACTTGCTAAGCGAGGTGAGTTAGTGTTGATTTTAGCTTGTTTAGTGTCAGGAACCACTTAGAGGGTTTTAAAATGCCAACTTCATCACCTATTAAACCAGCCTTGGCAAGTGAACTCTAACCGTCATAGCACTCTGAGAAACACTAGGTGGACGAAACAGTTTACCTAATCGGACTAATTAGATGAAGCATGTTGACAGAACACTGAGAATATGTTCTCGAGAGAAAAGGGGTTGGGGAACGCACAGCGGCAGGACTTCTTTAAGACTTACCCGAGGCCCTCTTTTCCCTGGTAATCCTGGCTTGCCGGGGGGCCCTTGAGCTCCCTGAAAGAGAGAAAGAGAATATTGTGATGTGTTGTATGTCTACCTGCTGACATTCAATAAAGCCTCCAACATCACAGTAATCCCTGCAGCTGGGATAAAGGTAATGAACCATAGCCAATCAGGAGCGGCTTCCAAGCTGCTACTGGCTACACTCTTAGAATTAATGGTGCCAAAAAGGCTTCCATGGAGTGATGCCATAGAAGAACTTTCAGTGGATGGTTATTTAAAGAATGGATGGTTATTCTAGGCGACATGTGCACGAATAATCCTTTTAAAAGGAAAACAACTCCATATTCCATTTAAAGTGTTTTTTTATTCTGAAACCACATGTCCATGCCAAGATCCAAGCCAGAAACCTTCAGTTTTTAAATCAAATGCAGGTGCCAAAAAGAGTTCCTTTGAGCCATAGAGGAACTTGTCAAATGGAGGGATGGATCTCTGAAAAAAACCTATCAATAGATGGATCTCTGAGGAACATATCAATGGATGGATCTCTGAGGAACATATCAATGGATGGATCTCTGAAACCCTATCAATGGATGGATCTCTGAGGAACATATCAATGGATGGATCTCTGAAAAACCTATCAATGGATGAATCTCTAAGGAACATCAATGGATGGATCTCTGAAAAACCTATTAATGGATGGATCTCTAAAAAACCTATCAATGGATGGATCTTTGAGGAACATATCAATGAATGGATCTCTAAAGAACCTTTCAATTGATAGATCTCTGAAATCCTATCAATGGATAGATCTCTGAAAAACCTATCAATGGATGGATCCCTGAGGAACATATCAATGGATGGAACTTTTAAAAACCTATCAATGGATGGATCTCTGAAGAAACTATAAATGGATGGATCTCTAAAAAAAACTACTAACGTTTGGATCTCTGAAGAACCTATAAATGGATGGATCTCCGAAGAACCTATTAAGGGATGGATCTCCAAAGACTCAGCTACATTCATTGTAGGTGAATGTAAAACCCCAACATAATGCAAGATTTTATTTATTTACGTTTTTTTTATACAATCACCACGCCAAGAACCATTTGAGAACCTTGAACCTTTCAAACGATGGACTTTTAAAGTTGAGATATGCAAATGTGAGCAACATTACTGCAGTTTAAAGAAGATTCTATACAAAGGAATATCTAATAGCCAAGAACCACTGAGGGATCATTATTTTACATTATGTACATTATGACTCAAAAGGTTGCAGCATCATGCATCAACCTATAGACCTGTCCATGTTCCAGCGGTTATTGAAAATCTAACAAAATCCAGCAACAAGCACATTGAAAACAGGCGTTTCAAGCTGCATAAAATACACTGCTGTGCGAACACTGGCACACAAGTGGTGAAATTGTCTTTGGACAAAGTCATTGGTAAATTTAATACATTCGCTACAGAGCCACCATGGGACTTCCTCTGTAGCCAATAAAATGAGCCCAAGCCACTAAAGTTTTACTGACGCCTGACTCATTCTACTGGCATCAAACCTCTGTGCCGACTCCAGGCGTAGGCACCCTTGTTAATTATGGGCATCATCTAGCTTTAAACCAATTACACACATGGATTAACTGAGCACCGAGGGGTCACATTTAACAAGAGGTCAGCCTTCAAACACAGAGCGGTTCGTTTGGACTAAAAGCTGGTGTTTTGTTTTCATTTCCTCTATCGGAGGTACAGGAAAAGCAGACAAGGGGTTATGCTCCTGGGTAATGGCACCTAAACGCCACTTCTGGCTTCAGCAAAAATTCGGAGGAACTATGTTAACGCAGTCCTGATACTGATGCTGGAGAGTGAAGTGTGGTATCAGATGCTTAATTGAAGTGATGCCTTTGTGTGTTATCAAAAAGCCATGTCCCCTTCAGGCATCATCCTAAACAAAGTTCTGAAGCTTACACCCACCGACCCCTCATATCTACTCTCATTGTTCATTTTATCAGCTCCATGTCCCATAATGGAGAACCTTCTTGTAGTTCTACAATCACAGTAGAACTGTAGTCCATCTAATTCATTACATGTTTTGTTCACCCCTCTTCAGCCACACCACCACAGATCAGGTATGATTTGGGTGGTGCATTATTCTCAGCATTAATGTAGTGGTGGTTGTGCTGGTAAGGGTGGATGAGCTAATATCAGCACGATACTGATACCCGTTGTCCGCCGCATCTCTGCTTTCGCGTCAGCTGCGTAACAAAACATCACCTGGCAACATCTCTCAACACCTGCAACATTTGGAACGGGCCCACATCCACACAAAGAGGACGGAGAAAGACTCCAGTGTTTGCAGATTTTCTGCTTTCCGTTTGGTTTCAAAACAATTCCTACTGACACACTTCAAAGTAGCAGCCTATTAATGAATTTCAGGCAGGTTTTCATAAAGGCTTAAAGGCTGTACACATGCTATACGACTGGAAAGCTTGACCTCGCTCTTTCCCATGTAGGTCTTTAGTCTGTGCAATATAAAGCACGTGTAGGCCATATAAACAGAAAGCTTAGAGCTACCCTAAGAAATGTTTGGATATGCTATTGGTTTGCTTAACAAGCTCCATGTAGTAGGATCTGCAGAGAGAGAGAGGCAGGGAGAGAGAGAGAGAGAGAATAGGAGCAGCCCCTCTGAGCCCCCAGCCTCTTCCACGTGGCACATTTCCTCTCTGGAGTAAAAGAAGAGTATTAAGAGATCTCTCTCTCTCTCTCTCTCTCTCTCCATAAAAGAATGCAGCGATTAGGACAGAAGGAAACAGAGCCTAGAGTAGCCGCCTCTTCTGAGACTCTTCCCTGCAGTGACATGTGGTCAGTGTTACATGTGTGTGCCAGTCATACTGACTGAGACATCTGGACTAACGTGCTCACAGTTAACGTGGTGGGTGCAACCGAGGATTTAACATATGGTATATCTGCTGAACTAGAGCTCAGCAGTTCACTATAATCAACTATATTAAGATCTAATAACAATGTTATTAAACGTCATTCTGGAGTACTGAGAAGTCAATGCAACATGCAGTCCTACAAATCTGACAGTTGTGTTTGCTCAGATTGTGCTGTTCTACTTAAAACTACACCACAAAGAACCTGTAATAGTGTTTAAACGTTAATCCCTAAAGAAGGTTACCAGTACTACTACTACTACTACTACTACTACTACTACTACTACTATTATTGATAGTAATAGTAATAACAATGCAGTTTTAAAAAATGATCTAAATCTTAAAAAACATTTGAAAAAGGATTATTATGTTTTATTTAACGGCACTAACAAAATATATATACATATATATATATATATATATATATATATATATATATATATATATATATATATATATATATATATATATAATATTATGAGATATAATTAGGCTAAATGTATTGTCGCTGTCCACAGAAAAAACACATATCTGAATGATGAACAGTCCAATAGAAATGCTTCACAACTGTCACTCTTCTGTAAAGCTGCTATGTTGGAGATACCTTTGTATTTTCTTTTGAAGACAACGATGATATACAAAATCATCATTTACAGTAGGGCTGGGTATTGCCACTGAATTCCCGGATCGATTTGGTCCCGATTCACAAGGTCCCAATTCAATTTGATTTTCGATTCGATTAAATTCAATATTGATTCATTTAGGGATATTTCAGTTACAATAAGGTCGATTTGAATCGAAAAAATGATTTTTTAAACACACCCCTAATTTACAGGTTTTGTTTGGAGGCGTTGGTCACCAAACCCAACCCCTACATTTCAACTAGTGAAAATAATATTTACATTATTCTTTCTAACTTGGTCATGTTTTTTTGTTTGACTTCTGAGACTAAAATCCTGAAATGCATTATGAGTTTAATTTTTGAATAAAAAAAAAACGCATACGCAAAACATACTGCTCGTGTACTGATTCTGGTCGAGAGCAGTAAGTGTTATGTTTGTGACCTACATGAATTTACTGAGTGGGCCGAGGACACCCAAACGATGCACTGCTCCAGCAAAATACTCCAGTACAGAGTCTGTGCCACCTTGACATTTTACTGCATCTCAAAATGCAATGCAGCTGTTTCAGGAGGATATAACAACTGACGTAACCACGTGAGATATATTTAATAGCCCTGGGTTCTGACTTTTACACATCAATTACAGCAAACCAAATGTCAGTCAAATATTTTCTCAGCTTGAAGTGGACTTGTTTACTTCATACATTCAAAAGTGTAAGACATGGACAAACACAGCACCTTAGCTGGACGATCTGCTCAGCATATATAGTTTTCTGCTTATAACTAAGTCAAACTGCTCATATCAGCAACTATAAGTGTAATACAAAATTAACTAATTAACTTATACACAGAGAAAGCAGGTGTTTGGAAATCATACAGGTTTACCACACTGACTACTACACAGCTGATATAAGTAGGTATGGAGACGAGTGGAATGCACTGACATGTGCTCAGTTGTGGTATGTGATGTGTTTTTTAAAAATCACACAGACACATATCTCAACTAAAATATAAGTTTATAGGCTGAGGAAAATGGGGCGGGTCTTGAGATGGTCTGACTGGAACAGTCCCAGATGTTGGCAGGCTAGTCATGCGCCTCTACCACGTAGTACAGGAGACTGTACAGTATACTACTGATGAAGAGCAGCATTCGGAGGAGTAGCAGTATTCAGTGTATACTAGTGCAGTGCACACAGTATGCCAATTTAAGGTTACTGCATTTTAGAGTAAGAGATGAGACTACATCATGTGGAGAAGTTAGATCCCATTGTTTCAACGCAAATGTATCTAAAAATTAGTGTGTAACATTAAAAGTTGTTGCTACCAAATACATATTTTCTGCAAGTGAGTAAACTTTTTTTGAGATTCACTGAAAAATATTACAATTATATGTGTGTGCAACTCACATTTACTGTATTTGCTCACATTGTCACTAGCAAAACATTTAAAACTGAAACATGTAGTAAAGTTTTGGTAGTGTTATAACTGTTTTGCTAGTGATAACATTAAACGCTCAATGAGTTGTTTGAAAAGAGTAAACATATTTAGGGCACAGAGTCGCTCAAATAATTATTTTAGTCCAATTCAGTTAAAAGTCTGAAATGTGTTTCTCTATACTAATTTAATATGATAATTCATACACACACATATATTTATATATGTATATTCAGGAATTCAACACTGTGCAAAGAATTTCTTATTCTGAAATATGTAACTAATATCTTGTGATCGTGATTAAATAACAAAGTTTGGTAGCAGATGTCTCCTATATGCCCCCCAGCCACCACCTGGATCTGTTAAACTCCTTTACTGGCACATTTCATTTAAAGAGCCAGAGAAACAAAATCTGTGTTTTCTGTCTAATTAGGTTAATGATGGTCTTGCAGGCAAACAGTAAACATGTACTGAGCATTTCTTTTTTTTGAATGAGGTACCAATAAATTTTAGCAGATTTCCCCCCCCTCCATGTAAACTGGGTGGTCCTACTCTTGAGTAACACTGCTGTTAACATTCAACTGGCCAATCATAAGGCTGATGTCTCTGGCCGGACCCACAGAAAACAGTTTTAGTGTCAGAAAAACTTGCTTACAAGCTAAACTTCAATCTGTAGCTCCCTGTTACCTGTTTGTCAGAGTAGCTCCTTCATTCATACATTGCTTCGTCAGTCCACTCATTCGTCTGTGTATCTGGTCATCCGTTCATTTGCTCATTGCTTTGCCAGCCAGTTTGTTAGTCCTTCTACATATCTGCTCATCTGTGACCTTTATTCATCCAGGTACCTTATTAGAAAAGCTGATGATTGTAGTTCTGTATGTGGGCAGAGCAGGCTAGGAGTGTCGCTGTCAATCAAGCTGCTTATTAGCCACAGATTTATTTCTAATTAATAATTAGTTATCATTTAATCTGCTTTGACTACTCAGTACTTCATTAAGCTAAATCAAGATAAAATCTACATTATTTACATCTGTTCTAATGATATCTGATGTTTTTACTGGTGAAAACACTTATTGCTAAAATAAAAAAATATATAGTAAAAATTATAGAAGGTTATATATCGGGATATGGTGTTTTGTAATACTGTATCGATTCTCAAAAACACAGTATCGATACACAGATTTCTGGCAGACAGTGAATCAGTGTGTGTTGTGTTTAAACCTCTGAACACTAGATGGCAGTGTTGTAATCCATTTTCAGTTCCACTCCAACATTAACAAGCAGCACAAGGGCGCAGTGCTATTGTAAGCATTGACAAACCTGTTCATACAGTGATGTGTTTTAATAGTAGGATTTGAAAAATCACAGTATATCACTTTGCTTGCAGTATCACAATATATCACAGTATACTGAATCGTGACCGCTGTATCACGATATGTATTGTATGGCCAGGTTCTTGCCAATACACAGCCCTGATATATATATATAATATATATATATATATATATATATATATATATATATATATATATATATATATATATATATAGTACAGCATTAACTTGTATTACTTTTCTATTCACCTCTCTCATCAGTGCCACCAGGTACAAATCTGCTGTGCTCAGAAACTGGTTCATACTCAAAGTAAACCCACAGGCATCAATTAGAGTTCTGAGGTCCACCCTGGCGTGCCTGGCTGGACAGCTGATGGTGCTCACAAAGCTATAATTTTCAAACTTGGTGTATGTTTTCTATTATGGGGGGACACGTTATTACAGCATTATCCACACTGTCTTATAAACGCCAACCTTTCTCGTATTTCTTTCTTGGGGATTTCACAGCCTGAACAGAATCCAGTGTCAATGTTAAAAGAGTAAAGAGAGTAACAAAGCAAAGAGAGTTTGAGGATTAGCCTGTGCAATGTCAGCAGGTCATCATGGCCTACAGAGCTCCCTGACCCTCTGCCCACTGAGCTAAGCGTTTAACAATAGGAAAATGAGCGTTAAGTATTCTATAGCCAAAAACAGCTCCAGCCAGCGTTGCCCATTTTTCAAAGGATTACATAAACGGGCTGAGAACCAAGACCACCAAATGTTCAGACGCAACAACGATGACACCGCTGGAGTTTCCATCCATTCCAGTGCCGCTCTTTTCATCCAGACAAGCGCTTTTCAACTGCTTAAAACCATGATTAATGGACGGTATTAAAGCCTAAAGGAGTAAACAAACCCAAAAGAACAAGCACTGCATCAATATTATGCTCTGCTCAGCACTAAATATGATCCAAAAACGAAAATATCAGAATTAAAGAGCTCCACACAGTCTGAGAGCACATGGCCACAGCCAATAACTCACATTTAACAGGTTCTTAAAAATAAGCAAAGTGCTAAGTCTGCCATCTGGCTACCATAAGACACAGTTTGAGGTAGGAAAAAATGATCTACATACCACTGTCAGTGTTCTGTCACATGTTGAACATAGCTTGTTATAGTTTTGAAAGCTGTTTCAACATTTTGCACTGTAGGAGAAATTCAATATTTGACCATTGAACTGTCGTACGTTCTCAAGAGCCACTGCCACGACAGGTGTTTTACATTCAGCTGACCATTTTATGAGCAGAAAGGGAAAAACCCTACAGCTCTAAGTAAACTTTCAGGATTTCAAGTCTTCTTTTCATCCACACTTATCAAGTGTTCAGTGTATTTAGGAGTTAATTCCATAAAATGCCTGCATAATTAAATTGTTAGGATATAAATGAAGTCATTCAGAGCGATTTGATGTGAAATGCTTGGTTCTAGAGAAACTTTCTAAGTCAGAATTGTTCGCAGTGGTAGGGATGGGAACCAGATGACCAAGTGCTGAATGCCAAAAGCTCCTTCACAGAAAGTTACTACATGATGCTTGTGAATACATCGCCTGATGTCCAGACACTATTTTACGATCGTACTGCGATAAGAATTGGGCTTTGAATATATTAATGGCAGAGAGGAACATGCAGGGCAGTGTGAGGTAATACAGTCCCCAGTAACCCATAAGATAACTAGTTCACCATCAACATTACATTACATTACAACACAAACTCAGAAGAAACAAGAAGTAAATAATATGGTGATGTTTGAGCTCCAGACATTATCACCCCTGGTTCCCATCACCGCCACTGTAAAGAAATACATAACACTCTTATAATATATATTTACATCTCAACAGCTGAGCTATGCAGAACTATAAAGTTAGTGGAATCCGCTTTCCTTTAGTGGGTTGTAGCTTTCTGGGCATGTAAACAGCCTACAAAGTAATAAAGCTCAAATTACCTGCCTGAGGGAGAAACTCTCTCTTTCTTTTCTCAGCTGCTGGAAACACCTTATGGAGTTTCAGCCTGTTTCTCTGTTACAAGGTGACATCATCTCACCACACAATCCCTTGTGCCTGCCTACCAGCAAGCTTAAAACATCTTCACACAATGCACACCACCTACTGAAAGTACTACTGACGATTGACCAATCAGAACAACAGAGTGGGTGCACAGACCAAACATAGCTTATATAGGCTCATCAGGAGGAGGGGCAAGTGAATACAGATGTACAGTATCAGAACAATATTACTTTTTGTGAAAAAGAAATATGTAAATATATATTCTAGTAGACCCCATAAATAAAACAATGACTTTTCTCTTTAAAGCTTGACAAATCATAACTCGTAGGAACTAGGGCTGTACCTAAGTCAGAAGCTGAGAGGCTGTTTAACCAAAGATTCGACTATTAATTCCATTTTTTCATATATTTTAGCTATCAGATATTCACTTAGCATACATTTCACTGATTTCAACCATTATAAAAAGTCAAATAAGAGTCATGGGAACATATATGTTTAGGTCGCTGAATAAAGATCTGAACTAAGGCCTGTTTTATATATCAATATATACAATGATGGGCTTCCACAGGGGTTATAGTAAAAGAGGCAGCGCAGAGTTTGAAATGAGCTATCATAGTCTATTTACTTTTTGTATTTCACCTTAAACATTAAATATGACCTGTAAATCAATAAATAAATAATACAGTCCAAAACAAATTTACAGCATTGATAGTTATATATAAACTATCATAGTTATAGTTATAGATATGAAATAACTGACTATATATATAAATACCTTTAGCAAGATTGGCTCACACTAAGATCTCAAATAAAACTTAAAAATAAATCTAAATGAATGAAATAAACTACTTTTTAAACGAGATTAAAAACAGTACAACTGTATATTCAGAATAAATTCATGGTCCACTTTGAAGTAATACCTTCTCGTCGACGTTGTCAGGACAGGCTTATTAGTCTACCATGTTTCTCTTTAAACATAATAAATAAAACTTAAATTAATACACACATTAAACACTTGTAATGTAAAATTTAAACAGATCAGTTGTTTGTGACTCAGTAAGGGGTCTGCTGCTCTCTAAGGCGTCTCTTCCCCCGGCCAGTGGACGTGCTGCGCGCGAGACTGCTGGCCGTTCGCTGCTGTGTAAACAGACTCACTGCATGCTTTATATGTGTATACGTTCTGCAGTAAATCAGGTCAGATAATCACAGAACGGCCGCCAATGTTGCGTCATGAGCTGCCTGAAATGCCACCGCGCGTTAGACTTCTCCTGAGACCTGGTCTGAACTAGCCTAACTTACTGACTACTTTTTGCATTCATAAACCTCCACATATCGTCGCTGTCCTATGCAAAACAAGTATGTCCAAAACTTTACAGGAGAGCCCAAAAACTGTCTTCACTTTCAATGTAAGTCAATGGAACCAGGTTTTTTCCCAAGCGAATTTGAGGCATTTTTATTGGTCCATTCATTGTGAAATGTTTACACAATGTAAACGGCAGCTGTTGAGTACAAATAATGTAGAAAACTGAAAATGGACAAAAATAATACATGTTTTTCATTGGACAGCCACGATATGCATGTTACACTGTAGTAATGCAGGTAGATTTATTTTAATATATCATGAACATTGATGCATTGGCATTGGCAGATGTGCATATAAAAAATGTCAGATATTGGCATCAACTCACATTTCCCAAACTGGTGAATTCTTTGTACACAAGACCAGCAAAAGCATCCGTCAGGTGTTTCAGCTAATATAAACAAATGCAATTAAAATCCAAAATATAAATATAAAACTTCATCAGCCGGGTATCTACATTTTACAAGGACTAACCCTATGGGCCATCTTGGTCTTCACAGATGACTTAAAAAACAAACTCTTTCATTTTTAGTAAATCTTTTATTTACCAGAATCATTTTTGTATTTAAACTCATTCATTTTTAAGTTTTGGATGAATTCAACAGGCTTAAATTCTTAAAACACTTTAGGAATTGTTTTTTTTCTGTGGAACATCTAGCTAAGTGAGCTCTCCTATTGGTCAAGATTTTAAGAGCTGAAGAGATTGACTATTGGCATAACTAGGAAGTAACAAAGGTATTCAATTAAATTAAACAATTATGTTTCATTTTATGAGTGGCAGCTTAATCGGTGGTTTGTTAAGAAAGGGAAAACAGTGGTGGCATCTCTTTACCAGTCACGAGCGTCAAGAAAAAATGGAACTGAAAAATGTTCATGCAATCCACTAAGCTCAGCACTAACAAGGTACTACAATCCATTAGGAATGCTGGTAGAAATTACCACTATAATGGTGGTTTTTGACACTTATGGCCTGAACTGAAGGCCTGGTCAAAAGTCATCTTAAAATCATCTTAAAATCAGTATCAGCCACAAAAGCTACAATCAGTTGGATCTTGATAGCACAGAACTTCAGCAGCATCTACGCTCCAAGAGTTCATTAATACAGGTGTCTAAAAACAGTTGGTTGGCTAATGTCTTCACTCTCAAAAGATATAAGTTTCTTTTCTTTTACCTTTGACCGTGTCCCAAAATCACTCCATTCTCTAAAACTCTTACTTTCTCTCTGAAGAATCTGTCACCTAGACGCCAATCCTCCTGCACAGACATTCAAAGAGCTCCCAAGACTTTCTACGTCCCGGACTATTTCTAACCAGAACGTTAAACAGAAACCTCACATAAGCATGCTCTGCTCTCGGGGGAGAACCTTTCCATTCATTCTGAGGAACAAACGTGTTAAAAGAATAAATCAATTATTTAACATAGTTTTGGGAGGTACTGCTTTCTATTGGATACTGATTAGGAATTGGAGCAAAATAGGATGACCTTCTGACACATATTATAAAATCTTTAAATTGAGCTGAGGAAAGAATTTCCCAAATGTGTTGAAAACCCATAGCACATACAAAACACAAGCAATTCATCATTCATGCTAATCCCATTTGTTACATTTAAGTCAATGTAAAGTCTAAAGCTATTGATATTGGTCTTACCGGTGGTCCTGGTTCTCCTTTCAATCCGGGTGGCCCAGCCAGGAGGGAAAACTGTGTAGGTTCCAGGTCGAAGGTTTGGAAGCCATCAGTGGCAGCAGGAGTGACAGGAACAAACGAGGATTGCTTGGAAGCCAGAAAGGTGGTAGCCTCTGGCACGGATCTCTTCACGGCTACAGTGGTCAGTTGCCTCTTTAAGGAAGGCGAAAGGCTGTAAGTGCTAGAGGGTCTTGGTTTGGTGGCTGCAGAAGGAGGAACACTTGGCTTGTTTCTGGTTGGCCTGGCTGTAACAGACATGCCGTTCTCTTTGGATTTCTGGGATTTATGAGTAACCACATGGACACTGGGCCTGCTTGGTTGAGTAGGTTTGGAAAGGGTTGGTGATCCACTGGTCCTAAGAGGAACAGTAACAGTGGGTGTTTTGGCTAGTACCGGAAGTTGCAGAGTGGGCTTGGCTGTCCTCGGAGGCACTGTTACTTGTACCGCCAGCGACAAGGAACCAGACTGTAATGTTGTTCGGATGGAAGAGTTAAGACCTCCATGGCTTTCAGAGTTAATCCTCATCTTGCCTCGTGTTAGTGACAGACTGGGGCTGAAGCCCCTGTTGACTAGCTCGGTTATGGCAACGGGAGTCCGAAGGGTGACAGAGATGTTAGGATCCAGGGGTAACAGCGGTAAAAGGGGCGGAAGGTTTGGTCGATAGGTGTCGGCTTCCCTGCACTGTTTTTTAATGTACTTACAATAGTTGTGAGCTGCCTTAGCAGAAGGATGAATGTCAAACTGGCAGATGGCTCCCTCGAACTGCACCGAGTTGTGGCTCATTTTGCCCAGAAGAAAGGAGCCCTCTGGATCCAGAGTTTCCTCATTTTTTAAATGCAAATTTGCATGTACACTTGTCTTCCCACAAGAAGTATATAAAGTGACCCTTTGAGGTTGGACGTCCAAAGCCAGGTTGTGCCACTGGCCATTGTGGACGTCATAATCAAAATATACAGAGTTCTTCTGGCCCACATACACTACTATTTTCCCAGGGATGAACTGCACCCCCAGCTGCAGTCTCTTCCTCTTTGACACCACGGTGAAGAGGAAGGCATTGTTGATGCGATGCGAGCATACGCTGAGGATGAGGGTGAAGTCCGTGCCCAGAGGAAACGGCACCACAGAGCTCACGGGCACTTCGATTCGTGCCCGCTGGGTGAGGATGACCCCCGACTTGAAGGGGATGACGCCCTGCGGTGTGGAGCGTGTCCCTGTGGAAGGTTTCTTCCCAACCAGACCCAGCTTTTGAAGGATGTCCACATCTGAAAAACAGTAGAAGGAGCCAGATATTACAAAAAAAAAAAAGATTTATACAGCATAACACCCCCCTCCCCACCACCACCACACCAACTATTCCAGAGTGATCCCATAGGACTGCAGCTGCTGCAGCTAACATATTTGGACAGATACCTAAAATCAGGGTCTAGTAACACTTGGATACATACCAATACACTTACAAGTTAATATTTACAGCCTCTGAATACTAAATAGAATATCAAATACCAGTGTAACAAGCAAGTACTGAAACATTTGGATTGTTCAGGCCAGACATAATGGCATCGCTCTAAAGAGCCCCTTCTGGCGCCTTTATTTTGAAGAGTGCAGCTTATCAACAATATAACAAAGCATTAACAAAATAATGTGTATTTCAATGAGATTTATGCACTCACAAGGGCAGACTAGGCCCCCGAACAAGCGTATTTGGAGAACCATAAGTGTCTGAGATAGATCAACTTTATTCAACTCCACATTCGCAGTATTCGTTTTAGAACGCTGTAGTAAAACATGTCAAGAGGGATCCCACATGTCTCAAATCTCCACAACAAGCGATCACATTTAAATGTGAGATGCTGCCCATCAAGACTTACAGCTAGTGCAGTTCTGGCAGTGCAAAAGGAACAATGTGTTTGTTCCAACGTTCCTATCACCTCCTCCTTATGCAAATGAACCAAAACATGAGTGCGTAATCAGCACCGGGAAAAACCCCCGGCATCATCCATCTTGGGTTTGGCACTTCTAGGAGTCCAGTAGCAAGTTACCCACTTACAAAAAAGAGAAATAAATATGTCATTATGCCTAATCAGAGCCGATGCCGAGCCGCAAGTACCTTGGTTAAACACAATCTAGCTAAAGATTGGCAGCTGCAGATTACCCTCTGCGAGCCTAAATGAAAAGCACATGGCTAAACACTGTCAATGGGCAGGCCAAAGCTTACTCCATGGGCTTAAGGCCATACATCACTGTCTAACCTTAACAGGCAGAAGATGGTAAGGAGATTATGTAACAGATATATGTGTCTTTGTTTGAAAACCTTTTCAGAGCGCATCCCAGGGGAGTCAGTAATCATGTCCATGGAAAAGAATAGAGCTTTGCTGAGTGTGTGAAAACGGAAACTGAGACCGATTCAAATAAGGCCTACCACAGCTTTCCAGAGACAAAGGCCATTCATAAATCGGTGACATGTAACAATGTTTGTGGGAAAAAAGAGCCAAAATAGAAAAAAGGAAGAAAGGAATAAAGAATAATGGGCTGAATATATATTCCACAGTTCAAAGCGCTGGGGACGCTCTAAAGGTGTTGCAACGGTTCACTACACCGCTTTGTTTGTGATTCTGAGCACGAGTGCGACTGTAAAATAATCTGTTGAGGGAAGAACAGAAGATGCATGCCGCCATATTGGAAGTAATAACGTCTGCAGTGATCCTGTAGGCACATCCTGTAGGAAAGTAGGCAGGAAGGAGGAAAGGAACGACGGAAGGAAGGACTGTGGGAAGCTCTGTAGGATGCAAGCAAGCAAACAAGCCCAAAATGATGAAGTACTAACATTTATGACTTGTATCAAATCGACTTCACAGACATTGTGATGAAACATCATCATCCGCCGAGGAGGAACACCTGATGACCATTATAGGAATGAAACGGTCCAGCTAGCAAATAAATCAGACGTGATTATGAAACTAAAACCTGGAGTTCCACCTCACTTAGCGACGGAACACATGAGTGGAAAGACGCCAGTCATGCTACATTCAGAACATTACTCTGAGAGTTCTGTCTGAATGAGTCATGGCAACCTGAAATGTTGGGAAACTCTATGAAGGGAAAGCGGGGGAAAGGAGAGCATCTGGGCTGCAGGTCCAGTTGCAGACGTTCTGATGTTCCGCAGAGACTAGCCGGTAGATGCGATTGAAGGAAGACGATAGGGAATCTGAACTGCTCAGCTGCTCCAAGTCCCAGAAGTCGGACCCAAAACCCAAAGAAAGTCTGTAAATCTTCAGCGGCTGAGCCGTGAGGGCTTTTTTGTCAAAGCTGAGCACTCTTTGCCCTTGAACCCTGCACAAGTTAAGGGTGGAATGTCATAAAGTGTAAACTGTATACTAAACCAAACCTAAAGCCAGCAATGAGAGAAACATTCCAGAAAGTCCCCGGCTGTAGCTTACAAAGACCGTCTGATCATAAGTCACGCAGGGTTTTTAGGGAGCGGGGGGGTGCGGGGGTTACTTGGAGAAATCCTGGTCTGTAATGGGACAGCATGCTCTATGAAATGTCCCACACATGGAAAAACCATCACACATGCTTTCCAAGCAGAACAAAAGCATCTTTCATGAGCTGAAACGCTGCTTCAAATACAATTGCCTACACTGATAGTTTTTTTTTTGTAATTCTGTTAATTGCTTTAAGGCAGCACTGAGCTCAGTTTTCCACTACAGCTCAAGGAGGTGACCTGAACTTAACAGTAGCTGGCGTGGAATGTTACAGGATGATGACAAGACTCTGGGAGCTAGGAAAGTGTCTTTCTTTTCATTGGAGCTGAGCTAGCAAAACGGAGCTAACAAGAAAAAGCATTGTTCCTTTGTTGGGAACTACTGCCGAGCATATGAGTGAAGACGTTTGCAGTGGAGAGGTCTCCACATGGCACACAACGTGCAAAAGGCAGATGTGGAGATGCCAGAACCTTGGTGGGTGGCTGCGAGTCCATTAGGCAGCCTGAAGTACCTGGCTAAAAATAAATAAGAGCAAAAGACATCAGTCAAATGTCTGAGTAGGCATACAGAACTGTGCTAACCCTTAAGGCACTTGGAATATTATATTTAAAAGCTAGTTTTCTCAGCACAAGACATTATTTTTTAAATATTTAAATAGCATAAATGCAGGAAGTAATGGTTTTACATATCTTAGTGTGTTTATTTAACCCTTTCCAAGCTTCTCCTTGTGGAACCCAGTATTATTTACAGTTTTCATCTAATACCTGCTTTAACTGGTACTTCATTAAGCTAAAGCAAGATTGCTGCTGAAGCTACTGAATACATTCATACAATATCTGGGGCGTCCAGGAGAAATCTGGAACTAAACTAAACTGGTGCACAAGATATTATCTACTTCTTTGACAATAAGATATTTATGTTACTTTATATTGTAGTTATGCTTACTTACATGTTACTGGTGAAAATACGCTTATTGCTAATATAAAGGATTTTAAACAATCAGACTTTTGCATAGAAGTGTATGCAATCATGATCCAACAGACTTGAATTTCCCTCTGGGATCAATAAAGTATCTATCTATCTGTCTGTCTGTCTGTCTGTCTATCTATCTATCTGTCTGTCTGTCTGTCTGTCTGTCTGTCTATCTATCTATCTATCTATCTATCTATCTATCTATCTATCTATCTATCTATCTATCTATCTATCTATCTATCTATCTATCTATCTATCTATCTATCTATCTATCTATCTATCTATCATCTTTTTACCACATACATGCAGTAACTAAGTTCAGTTAGTGGCATATTGCCAAATAGTGCTAATGTTCTCCTTTTTGGAAAAGATATATATATATATATCTGTTTCTCTGTTTGTCTTTTTTGTATACTCCAAATACATCAATCAACAAAGTATTAACAATCTGATCATCTCCAGTCAACACTCCTACCTGGACCTTACAAGCTCTTACAAACATAACCTGTGAACAAACAGTCCTTCGCTGCTGTCAGGTACACATCAGGACACCATAGCGTTTAAACTACAAAAGCTATTTGATCACATTCCTGACTGATCTTCAGACTGACTGATTGAAGGTGGTCTGAGTGATTGGATCACAATGTGCTTCCGAGACGCATTGGACAACATCCACATCCGTACTTAGTGCTGTGAGATCAGATCATCAGATATGTTAGTGCCAGATTTAGGTTGGATTTAAAGTAACTGAATGTAAATTCCTAAATAGTTTAAATAAGTACATTAAATGAATCGTCAATACTTCTAAAACAATTGTTAAGCATGCTATTATAGTAAAGTATATGTCTTGATTAAAAATAATAGCATTCAGTACAGTGGGGCTTATTTGAGGGGTGGACTCTGAGTAATCATATAGGTGGGAGTTTTTGTTTAGAATGTAAGGGGGAAGGTGAGGAAATATCTATCCCTATTGTTATGTTTCTCTATATCTCTAGTTCTACTGGGCACTGCACAATATGTACAGAATATCAGATTGCAACTCTGAATGCAGATTGATTTCTGAATGCATTACAATTTATTCACAATAGCGAAGGGCCCTGTTTCCATCCAGTTAAAGACTGACCTGCACTGTTTTCACCAACAATCATCTACATCTGTTGGCACGTTTAGTCTCAATTAGTCAGGACAACCACAGAACTGCACACTGGACACTGTACAATACGGATATAATATGCAATGTTCAGTAAAGCTACAGTAATAACATGAGAAGCACAAAATATTACTCAAATAGCATGCCTCTAACTGGATGGTGCGGTTGTTATTGTGCAATGGATTACATCTCTATGCTGTAGAGTTTGATTACACACCTGAGCAATCATCCTACACTCTACCAGTAAGAGTCTTTGGGCAAGACTGTGTAAATGTAAATATATATATATATATATATATAATGGCATCTTTATTTGCCTACAGCTGATAATCCCCATGCATTTCCAGTCAATGCATATATATATACACACTGTGTTGCAGAGATATTGTGGAAGAAACTGTGAAAGGGAGCATCAATGTTAACTAATGTTTTGTTTTGTCATTCAATTTCTTTTATCTTAATTCATTTAGTGTATCAAACAAAAGTGGGACTTCTTGGCAGAAGCTGGCAGCAGTAGTGATAATGGTCGCTTGCCAAGATATTCAGCCATTGTTGCTTTTACTGTTCCTTTCATTGGCTACCTGTTCTTGAAAGATCCAACCAAGAACAAGAACTTCAAGATGACTGACAAGAGGTTAGAGTAGAGTTTAGCGCTGTTTCTTCATTCTCTCAAGTTGGACTGATGGCAGAGGTGACGCTACAGTGAGTCACTATTGCCTCTTAAGGTTTAATGTGGTATTACAAGACATGCTGGGGCAGGGCTAGCTGAAAAGCATGCTATATCTTCAGTAGACATCTCTGCAACACAATACATAGACGCCTCTGAAACTGCATCAAAACTGTTATTTCTTCACATTCTGTGGAAAATGTGTAGCTACGTTTGGAATAAAATCTTACATCTTTAACATTTTGATAAGTATTTTGGAGCCGTGCACATATATATGCTTTATAACTGCCCGCTCAGCCAAATGTGGGGGAGCGGGGTTCAAGCCCAGAGCAGGAAAGCACTACTGGGTTTCCAGCGTTCTTGGTACAGTGGTGCTGTTTGCAGAAGTTAATCTGATCTGTTCTGTCATCGTAGCCCTTACAGATGTCTTTATTACGGAAACTCATATCCGGATAACGACTAAAGTTAGATGGCTCATTGCATATTGCAGACATCTGCGGTATCTGTATTGTAAAGGCCAATACGGCGCTAATAAGAACTAAAGGATAAACTGTGCAGCCCTGTTCCAAACCAACCGCAGGAAAACTAGTCCAAATGGATTCACTTTTCACAAAACGCAGGAATATCTATGGGCTCTCCCGCTTGCCATCTGAAATTAAGCACAAGCCTACTTTTCAGATGAAGCAACGATGGATAGATAGCGTATCCATGCTGAAGCGAGGGCTTTTTAAGCTCCAGAGCTAAGCAAATAGACTCAGAGCAGACCTGTCTCAGTGATCTGAGGACTCTGCATAAATCAAACAACTGTTAGCTCTGGCAAATACAGCCCCACACTAGTCCACACAAAAAAAACTGTAGCGCTGTCTGTCTTTCTGACATCCAAGTCATGGAAAAGTTCAGTAAACTTGTAATATTAGAGGTGGGCTTGTTTTAATGGTCTCATCACTGTCTATCAAGTGTCCTTTTTTTCTTCTTTGATACAAAGAAAACTGATCCGATTCAGAGTAAATAAGACAGTTTGATTATGTTTTCTTGAAGCCCCCCATAAAACGCAGTAACTTCATGCACCCAGCAATAAGTTAAATATGTTACTACATATAAACAACAAGTTTATAATGTTACTCCCACAGTAGATGCATGAAAATGTATAGGTGGTGTTGCAGCATTAAGTACACCCCAGGTATTAGTAATAAATAACACACACATCAACGTTCTACAAGTGTTCTACAAGATGGTGCATAGATCACTCTGATGACGTCCTACCTCTATCCTACATCCACGACTTGCAATTTGCAAACTGTATCCAAAATGATTCCATTACATGCAAAACAATTCTAAATAACAATGGGTCGGATTCCCAGCATTCGGAACTGCTATTGCCCATTAAATAGGAAATTTAGTCCCGAACTAGACTTAATCCCCGTCTGGGAAACCAACCCAAAGTCACAAATTAGATAGAGACTGCATAAGACGACAGAACACATGATAAGACAATTTAAAAGAGAGAGACAAAAAAAAAACAAAAGATCTTACCTTCAAACTGTACTTGTGCCAAGCCCAGATAGCAAGTACAGTAGAGGACTGTGCAGAGAAATAAAGTTCTCCTGTAAAAACAAATAAGCCAGTTATTCATCGAGCAGGAATGATCCTGGATAAATGTTGACACTTTTTATACAATAAATTAACATTCTGTCTGCTGCGGTCATACAGAATCTGCAGCGGCAAATGATTGATATTCCTTTCACTTGTTTAGCAGACGTATAACTTAAAATGAAAAAATGTTGAATATGCACACTTTAAACCACAACAGCTTCTTTGATTTCAACAACTGTCTTTGAGTATAATGCCCATTGCACGAACTCTAATTCTGACTCATCCACCAAATAGACAATATAATCATAATAGGATGATAATAGAATGATATTATCTGTTTTTCACAATCACCAGTTGTTGTGTTACCTTCATGTTAGAGAATCTTCAATTCTAGGGTTCTTTGGTTTCCTGAAGAACCTTTCCATTGATCGTTTCTTTATGGAACCATTTTTGTAAAGTGAAGAGTATGAGTGTGAGGAAGCTTTTGAAAGTTTAAGCTCTTTGCCAACTCAGGGCAGAGGATTACCATCATACTAGTACATTCAAGTCAAGAACTGTTTAGGAACCTTCATGTTTAAAAGTGTTTCCCCAAATTACTGTTCACACCATTGACTGCCAAATCTGCATACAGGGGTAAAATACAGAACACAAGCAAGCCAGTAATCAGTAGTGGATTCAGGCAAACAACTTCCAAATCACCTGGTTTAAGCCACTTTGCCTTAATGTTCACTGCATTTATGTTAACAAACACATTTGAATCCAAGCCTATCAAGAAACCAGAAGCAGGATGCTGGGTGAGCAATAGAAAGTGATTGTCAGGTCATATAATAAAGTCATATGCAACAAGCTAGTGCAACAGTCAATGGGAATCAGAAGTCGTAACACTACTTTCTGACACGGTTCTGAATGAAATGCGGCATCAACAGAGTCTCTCAGCTACCTGAACCTATGATGAAGGCGATGGATGGGGTGGAGGAAGGAAAAGTCATTGGTTATTATTGGTTTTCCTTGCTTTCATTAGGGAAAGCTAATGTAATACAAAACTGAAAGCCCTTTGAGAGGCAGCAGAAGTCGCCTCTAAACATCGACTTTGAACTGATAAGGTGAATTATGTTTAATATAACCAGGAAACTAACAAGGTTTAGGAAAACTTATCAGATCTAAATGATTATTATTCAGTTAACTACATAGGAGACCGTTCAAACTGACTGAATTATTGTTAAACTGTGGGGGTTTGGGCCCACTGGTGATCATTTAAGGGGATAAATACAAATTTCCTATTGTAAACAAACAACCAGGATATCACAGCTGGCAACCAATAAAACAAAAACAACTAATTATGCAATCATGCTAATAAGCGTATGTCCTCTATGCACAAACAAAACAAAAACAAAAACACACCACAAGAGCACTTCAGAACTAATGGGGTGGACCGAAGGTGACAGGTCAACGTGAATAAAATATTAAATAGCATATCTTAGTTCATCAAAACCCAAAACTGAAACAGCTCTGATTGTTCAACGCATTGTGATTGGTCTGATTGACCCATTCAACCACTGCAGCACTGCAAAGGCTAATGTAGCAGTAACGAATAACAAACGATACACTGTGCAAACACTTAGCCCTACTCAGCTAATACAGTCCCCAGGAGGTATGCTAGTAGCAGGCATCTCTGGAAACAATGCCTTTGAAAAGAGCCCCATAAAACGAAACCGTGGAAAGTCACAAAGGTCAAGCTGTGCAAGAGCAACCAAGAAGCGCTACCTAGCTGCCGATCTTTCCCGAGTGTCCCGAGCACACACTGTTCCAGTCTGCACAGCGGTGGGACGCCTTCATCCCAATTACAAACCCAGTCACTCTCCAGGAGCACTCTCCAAGAATACTGATCCACCTGCCTTCAGGGCTCGGAGCATATGGCGCCACAAGCAGCAGCAGCAGAAGAAGCAGCTCTTCCTTCTAAAGCCCTTACAGCTGTTCCCGCTCACAGGGCAGCCAGATACTTATCAGCTGTCCGGAATCCAAAACCCTGCAGTCCTCAACGCAGAAGGTCAGTGCTTCCTACCCAATCGGCTACGAAGCTGAGGCTACGCACTTCGAGTGCTTGCAGTGACCTAGCAGACGACCAAGAGTGGGCTGCTGCTTTTAGCTTTACTTACAGATGTTAAGCATCAATTGGAGTGTCTATAGCTCCACTCTAAGTTGTCTCGTTCAGAGTGGAGGAGCCCAAAGGCATAGGAATCTGAAGAAATCCTGTCTTGCGGTGTGCGCCAACTTGGCTGGGCAGTAACTGCTGGTATGTAACGCAGTGCTGAGGTTGTGAATCCTCATGCATGCATCAATTTCTCTTTTCATATAACCTTGCCAGCTCCCTTCCTGACATCCAAAACGAAGATATAAACACTTCAACATGCTAGAAAGTTGTTTCTTCTCAACCACATGCAACCTTCGTCTCCAAGTTGGGCGGTCTCATTGATTCCTAAATGGAGCAACATCTGTTGCTACTAATATTTTAATACTTTCAGCCATTCTATGCCATCCCTGTGAGAAAGTTTACGTTGAAACTAAATGGCAAGCTGACTTCCCACTGTAGAAAACATGTTTGAACTTATAAAGGTTTCAAGCATCATAAGCCATAATACATGACATTGTGCTATTGGGCTCATATTGGAATAATATTTCAAATAAATTGCTATCATTTGATACTTCAAACCAATATTTGTTGAAATATTTATTAGTAAGCCACCTGGTTTCTGAAAATCAGGGACATTTTCAGTTGGAGTTTAAGAAAAAGATGCACTATTGGAAGATTGCATGGTAGGTGTTCAAGTCCACAGTATGTCTATACAAACCTACCTATCAGTAGTCCTGTAACTTCATCCCTGCTTTTAATCCCAGGGTTACCTTGTGTTTTGATACTTTTATGGTGATGTTGTGGACTCTCTTAACACTTGCTAGCTTCTGGTGGAGTTCTACACAGCAGTATTCTCTAAAACTAGACGAGCAAGGGGTAGAGGTGGCTGGCAGATAGCAGCAGCCCCCTCTGTTGGCCAAAACAAGCACAACCGCCCTCCTCTGCTGCCAGACGGATATTTCACAAAGCAGGATTTTTCAGTAAGCCAGATAATTTATGTCTGGAAATGAGGACTGTCCAATAGGAATGACCCTCAGTTCTTTTCCTTTTGACTTTGAACTTCAGTTACCTGGCTAAACTGAGAAACCTCACTTTGTGAAATAGGACTTAGAACTTTTTAATTCAAAGTCCAACACAGAGACATTTCCAGGGCCAGCTCCAGCTGGTGACAGGCCACCAGAAACAGGGACTTTCCTGGAAAAACTGGGCATGTTTGGTCACCCTTTTTGAAATAATTAGATGCCGCTGGGCTTCTGCACTAATACATGTGGTTTTTATTCATTAACACTTTGGAAACTAAAATATACATTTCTCTGTAATGCTAATCCAGACAGATGTAGTCACAATCTGTACATTCATCAGTTCAATAAACAAATAACAACTCACTCTTTCCACCAGTCTCATGGGAAATTGGAAGTTTTTGGATGTACAAATATGCTGTATTAAGTTTTCTGAGGTATCCCGGGCACAGTTACAGGTGCTAGTTGCTTAAGTATGAAGGACCAATTAAGTAAACTAATTCACTACAGCACCACCCTGAGAAAGATCATTGCTGCACCTCTAATTAATTAAGAATGCCAAAGACAGAAGCTGGCCAACTGGAGGATGAAGAAGGCAAACCAATAACCTTTCCCTGATTTTGATTGTCTATGTTTTTCCCTGTTGGACAGCATAACATCCTTCTAAGTTCATTTTCAGGCGAGTGTCAGTTCTGAGGGATTCAGAGGGTCCAAATGGTTAAATAGGAGGTCCCAGACCTCTTGGGACCCCCAGTGTTTGACATCTTGACTTCATGTCCAATTGGAATTCATTCATTATGACAAATAAACCGAAGGAGTAGTTTCTGAAGAAGGTGAGAAGACTTTATATTATAAGGTCAGGCTTTGTACTAGTTCAGATCAGATGTAACAGAATGTCTGAGCTCTGCTGTGGGAGTTTGGCTAACTAGGCTAAGAGCTACGTCCTCCATTCATTCATTCAGTGCAGTATCTGCAGAGCTTGTCAGCGAATAAGACTCTTCTACTCTTCTCGTTCAGCCGCAAACTGGCTTATACGACCGCAGCGACAGGAAACTGGAAGCAGCTAGCCACAAAGCTGGAGAAGCCGGGAGTGATAGGGAGAAGAAGTCGTGCAGTGTTTTAGGGTTCTGAGGTTACTCACCCCCCGACTCCAGCTGCTTTGAGTTTGGAGTACGGGGCATTGTCCGTCTCCATCGCGGCTACTTCATTCTTTCTTGAGAGTGTTTGTCAAGACATGACAGGCATGTGTGGACTATTTCCATTCCCAAAAAGATACAAATAAAAAAAAAAAACAGCCAGAAAACACAGAAGGTTTTGAAGCCAAAGGCCAAAAAAAGGAAAAAGAAGAAGAAAAATAAAGGAACGGGGAAGAGTAGCGGGGGTTCTACGAGTCGTGCTTCCTTCCCAGTGCCGAATCAGAACCGTGTTCCTTCAGGAGATGAGCAACAACAAGCCGCGGTACGAAGGACTCCATCTGAGGGGAAGCAGCGCAGCCGGGAGCCGCTGGAGGAACAACTCCAGTTAAGTCCGGGTCCGTACAGCCATGACTCGCCGCCGAGCTGGAAGACAAGCGCCTTGCGAGAGAGAGAGAGAGAGAGAGAGAGAGGGAGAGAGAGAGAGGGAGAGAGAGAGCGCGCGCGAGAGAGAGAGAGAGCCTGAATAGACTAGAAGCGAACTAAGTTGAGGAGGAATGTTGAGGAAATTTCAGGACACAGTGAAGCACACCTCCCTCTGTCGCCCTCAACTGACTCTGAGAGAAAGAGACGCCGCCGAGTTGGTGTGACAAGAAGCCTTTCCTCTAAAGGTGTGTCTTCCTTCATCCAGCCATTCAGCCTTCCCTTCTTCACTTCCCTCTTATCCAGGAGCAGCTTCTCCTCATCCTCCACAGTGGAAACGTGTCAAAAACCAGCTTTTTTATACGCAAGTGTCAGAAATAGAAACGCGAAGATGGATTTCATCCGCGAGCGACCCTAACTGTAACATTAGAATAGACTTAAAGGGGAAATCCGCCGACTTTTTCGAAATTTCCGCCGTTGTGATGTAAACAGAGCCATTGAGAGTGGTAAATGTTTCACTGTCTGATTTCTCACTAGCAGACACATTTGCTTCCACTTCAGGGTACAGTGGTTTAGCTAAAGGACAACTCCACCAGTTTTCTAAAGTTGCCACTCTGATGTGAAATAAGTCATGCAAAATTAAGCTTACAGAGTCAGAACACTTCACAGTGGTCACAGTGGGGGTGATGGAAACCAGACGTTTTGAGAGTTGAATGCCTCTGAACGCTTAAAGGTGGAAACACATGGATTATATGATGTTCGTGGCACTGTTTTACATGACTTCTGTATAAATTATTTATTACGAAATATTTGTTGAAGAAGGGCAAGGAGTGAGACTAAATAACCCCACAAAAACAACACTTTTTTTTCTGATTGGCCATTGTGTTACCATCACCAACATTACATATTAAAACAGATGGTTCTGGAAAGTTAGTAAAATAGCTATGTTTGTGCTGTGGACAATGCGACCCTTGGTGAATGATTTTCATTTTTATATTTCATCAGCGAAATTATGTAAAATTGTCCTTTGAGGAATCCGTTCAGTGGTTTATTGTAGAGACACTTACAGACTCAGAACTTACAGAATTAGCAGAATTTTGTCACTGTGATTGTGATAGAAACCAAGTGTCGCATTGTCCACAGCACAAACAGAGCCATTTATATGTATTGTTGGCAAGTGTAACACACAATGGCCAATCAGAAAAAATAGGCTTTGTTTATATATATATATGATATAATCAATATCAAATAGGCCATGCAATGTAAAGTAAGGCAAGATAAATGTGCTAAAAAAAATGTGCTGCTTAATACAAAATGAAAACATACAGTTCTTATTTTCCATGAATAATATTCAGGAGAAGTCTGTCTGATGGCACAATGTATATGTAAGGGTTCTTGGATACACAGAGAAGAGCAGTCACAGTTTTTGCATAATAATTCAAGAAAGTTCATGAAAGAAAGATCCACACTAATAAAAAATTATTATTATTATTTTTGTTGTTGTTGTTGTTGTTATTACTACTACCGCAAGCCCAAGAAAAGCTTTGAATGCTGTGCAAAATGTAAAAAACAGAATGCATTGGACTCAATTATTTATACACCTCTATCTATCTATCTATCTATCTATCTATCTATCTATCTATCTATCTATCTATCTATATATATATTATGTTATATACATGGTTTTATCCTGAGCTTGCTCATAGCGATGCTCTCTGGGTTCTGAAGCTGGTGCGCTGGTCCTGCACTGTGAAATTCCTCCTCCAAATAGAACCCTCATTGACCCGCCCTCAACAAACACGAGTGACAGTGTCCAGCAGA
The DNA here is from genome assembly GCA_021613375.1 of Megaleporinus macrocephalus. NCBI lineage: Eukaryota > Metazoa > Chordata > Actinopteri > Characiformes > Anostomidae > Megaleporinus > Megaleporinus macrocephalus. The sequence goes on along the minus strand of CM038725.1, from coordinate 12,904,353 downwards.
GCCCCAACAGAGCACCAATTCAGCACAGTGCAACTGGATCTCTCTACTGTGCACAGAGGGCTCTCACAGTGCTGTCCCGAACCTGAGCAGGGTGCACAGCAAACCTTGGAAGACCACTTCTATCTCACCTCCGCTTGGAATCAATGCTCTCTCACATTGTGATCAGCAATACAGGATGTATTACTTGCCTCTGTATGCATCTGTGGTTCATTTCCAGTTGGCACGTGGCTCAGATGAATATTAGGCCTACATTCTTTGAATTTCTGTAGTTTGTTTTGTTTTGTTTTTCACTATTATTATGTGTTGTACAGTTCAATATATTTTCAGTAAAAAAAAAAATTAATACACATTTTTTCTTTCTTTCTGTTTTTTTTTAAATGAACAAAATACATATTGTCGCTGTTCAAAGAAAAACAAATATCTCCAAATTGGCAGCTTTGCTTTCAATGTAAGTCAATGGAACCAGACTGTTTTCTAGGTTATTTTGGAGCATTTCTATTCATCCATTTATTATGATTTTTTAACACAACGTAAATGGCATATGTAATGTTTATATGATGTAGAAAATTTTCAAGCATGAAAATTGGAGATGCATGTTTTTGGACAACAATATGTATGAAGTACACATACAAATTACTGTTTGTTTGCTTAACATATTACTGAACAATGAAACATAAACATAAAACCTGTGCTTCAAGATTTTTGTTGTCATATACACAGCAGAACAGACTCAAATTAGATCAAATTAGCATTTTCTGCTAATCAAATGAGCAGAAAATGACATATTTCAGTTATAGAGGATGTTTAAAATAATTTTTACTTTAAAATGTTGGGGGTATTTATACTGTGACCATATACAAAAACTAAACCACAAAACTGTCAGACAGTCAATGTCTACATATCCAGCAGCTACTATCTCCTTGTTTTCTGCTTTTGGTATGAGGCGCAGTACAGGACAGCCAATCAGAACAGGGGTCGATTACATACACGATTCTTAAAGGGGTCCTTGACTCTAATAAGAGAATCTAAAGTGTTTCTCTTGAGTGATGTTAAGCTCTAGCTAAAGCTGGAAAGGCTAAATAATGTATTAAATGAGTTAAATGAGAGATTCGACTAGCGGTTCCTCATTTAGTGTATGAGAAAGAGAGTAAGCTTTTAATGCAGTAATACAAATGGTCACCTACTAGCTTTGCTTGATGTATACAATATATTTGAATAGTATTGGACATAAGATAATCCTTTATTCGTCCCACATTGAGAAAATTCATATGTTCACAAAATAGTGGTCTATATGTCTTAACAGTCTTAAAAACGGTGTACACTCATGTAAACTGTTTCTTGTAAACTGTTTTTGAAACATACAAAGATAATAAGTGTATTGCAGAGGAAAAAAGCTGTATACCTATCAAACGAGTGCAAAACGTACATACCAGTCAAACAACGCCCACTACAGGAGTCCCTTTAACCACTTACAGGTGTAGAGTTGGGCCAGATTTTCTCTGATTCCAGCCTGATGGATGGTAATGGAAGTCAGATGCTCTTTATGACCTGGTATCACAGTGGATATCATGGGTTCAGTGTCTTCCGGAAATGAGAGGATTTTCCTACAGACACGTCTTGATGTGGCCAGAAACTCAATCAAACGAATGAAACCCCTGTGAGAACTGTCAAACAACTGTCCGTCAATGGAGTGACCACTGGATGCTTCCTGCTCTGTAAGAAACTGCGATACTGTAAACCAGGAATTAGCCGTGCGGAATCTTCTATCATTAGTAAAGCTCATCAAATGTCTGATCCCAGATGTTTTTTCTGGAAAACCGATCTCCGTCCTGGGTTACTGGTGAAGAACCCGGGCTTCAATAAAAAAAGGCTGCATGCACAGTAACCCCACAGCACTGAGGTGCGTATCTCCAGTCCAGATGGACTCGTTTACTCAGCTCCTGTTTGAGTTTTGAGACATTATCCTTATCCATATTTAAACAGGAAATTTAGAGGAAATATCAACCAGCCCCTCACAAATAATTCCTTTCTTGCTTGCTCCACTTGTGTAACGCCAGGAAGGACCACATTCCAAATACTATACAGTATTTTATGGATAGCATGAATGTTTTCCTGTTAATGCAGCTTTGCCGTCTCTACTTTAGAAGCTCCATCTATGAGCTATTGGTTATATATATAGGACACCTGGTTCTTATCATAATCACTGTAAGAAAATTCTGTTCTGAGTCTGTATATTCTCAATCATAAGAAAATTTAATTTGGTGCATTCAGACCTGGTCAAACATTTGACAAAGCATGACAAAGCATTCAAGACCAACATGATACTTAAAGGGGAATATATATCAAATTCTATTTTTAATGAAGTTAATGATGTTCAACACTACACTTCATCTATTACTCCAGCACATCCAGCAGTGGAGAGCATTCCAGTGTTAACTCCTGTATTGTTTCTATTTTTATCACTTCTTTTATTTGTTGATATACGTGAATTCTTGACGCGAGCAGGCGGTGGCGTGCCAACACGAGATGGGCCGGGACTAGCCAGTTAGCATGCTAACTTCAGTAGATACCTCTGCCACATGATACATGAATCACTGATGTACTATATTTCTGCCAGAAAGACTCAGGAGGCAGGAGGAGTGAAGGAAGATCATTTTGATCCTGAATATGATTCAATCACATTAAAATGTGAAGGATACGGTTATTTAAAACTTCTTTGTTTTTGACATAGGCCCCGTCCTCGGCCCAGGTCCTCTGCATATCCTGGCAGATTGGGGTAGCAGGGGCGGAGACCACCCATGCTGCAACTGGGCAGGGTCAAACAAGTGGTGGTGGTGGGGAGAAAGAAGGAGAACATCAGAACATTGGCACCTGAAAGCAGCCGGAGGTAGAGTCATTTTAAAGCTAGCTATTGGTCAGGAGTAATGAATGAAGGACTGGTGAGGTGTAGAGTAGATGAAGTATAGTTTAGAGTCTTCCTGGCAGAATTTTCCATTTCCGTTTCACATTCTGTTAATAAAGTTTAGTTTATTATGGGATACTTTAAACTGAACATCATTCATGTTGCCCCAGTATTTTTCAAGGGAAGCCCAAACATCCAGCATTAATGTAGACTAGATTTTAGTGAATGTGTTGTATATGTAAACATGTCAGAATCCTTTTTGGTGTTGCATAGAACTATTTCTAGGTTCTATATAGGACCATATGGAACTATATATATAGAACCTATGGAACCAATGTCTTTACTATAGAACCATTGGAGAGCCACCTTGTCACCACACATGTGCTCACACACACCCAGTCTTCACCAGAAGGGGCACCCAGGAGCGACAAACCTGAGTCAACCCACGAGAATGGCCCTATAAAACAATTATCATACACACCAACCAAGAGGGTACTTGTACAGTCTTTAGGGAGAAAGGCAGGGTCTCAGGGTTTATAGGTGCACGAGCCTGTCTCTATTCATGCTTTCTTCAGCTGTCTATATTGCTCTGGAAACATTTTGCATGATGCTCCCACCCTCATGCTTCACTGTGGGCAGGATGCACTTGTGATCATGCGTGCAGCCCTTCGAGGAAAGCCCAACCATCCAGCACTGCTGTACAATGTCCCCATATTTCCAAAATGATTCTTATGCCCTTGAATAAGTCTGAATTTGAGATCTGTTGAAGTGATAGAAGTATATGTGCTTATAAGCACTGAAGGACATCATGAAGAAAGCAAGGGAAGATCAAGATGTGTTTGTTCAAGGAAGAAGCTGTTGACTGTCTTAGAGTATTTGACAGGCCAACCTAAAGCCGGGTGTGTTCACGATCATTTGGACTGAACGTGGCTGAAAAACGTCCTGCAGAAACTGAAATCAATGTTTTTGTATGTTTTCTTTCCGTTATTTTTATTTGTTCCACTTCACCCCCCCCCCTTGCACCTCCTCCTGCATTTCACTTCCTGGTCCCTCCAATTCAGAACCCCCCAACTCTATCTGCTTGAAAAGAAGAAAAAAAATGTTGCAGTACAATGATTGTTGTTGTGAAATAAATAATAAAGAATTAATAGTCCTTCGAAGGAGGGGGGTGGTGGCAGGCCCCCTCAAAAAAAACCCAAAAAAAACCCTGAAATCAATGAAAGTGCAGTCTCTGACTATTGCACAGCACTCCATTTTTTAATTCACCTATAAAGCTAAAGGTTTTGTTATAATGGCAGGCCGTTCATCCGTTCATCATAAATGAAAGCTTTCTACTGGGCCAACCTGGCAGGCCTTTCCTCTTCTGGAATGAAAGCCTTAAACAAGTGTCTGAGATTCTTTTTGCATTTATACGCCTGGCATGATTAACGGATACTAGAAAAGCTTCAGACGTCAGCTGGATCTGAGAGATTTATAAAGAGTCTATTTACAAGGGAAGCATTTGGAGCATGCAGGGGTGTGAGATATTTGCACAGATCCTACTTGTGAGATACTGAAGGTGCAGCATTGGGCCGGTGCCGGAGAGAGGTTAGAGTGAGGTTTCTCTGTTGCCTTTTCTTAGGAAACGAGTCACGACAAGCGTGAAGAGAAAACGGAAATAAGAAGCTTGTGGTAAAAAAATTGAATCCCTGCATAATTGCTTTACATATGTCACCAAATACACTGTGTTATGGGCTGTTTAGTACTCATGAAATTACCTACAGTCAAATAACTGGATATGTTTATGGTCATTCGAATGTTTTCTTGTAAAGGTGTTAACTTTGAGGTTATAGATAAGTCATTGCACAAATCCTTTATAGGACTTTACTGTCATGTCTTTGGTGATGTCTTTGTCTTTATCCTATGTCATCTTGTATTTAGAATATAAAATAATAATGAAGTAATACCAGAATAGACTACAAATCACACTTGTACTATACTGGTTGAAGATGGTTCCTCAAAGGGTTAGGGTTATGATTAGGGTTAGGGTTAGGTTAGGGTTAGGGTTACGGTTACGATCCAGTTAGGTTAGGTAAGGTAAGGTAAGGTAAGGTAAGGTAAGGTAAGGTAAGGTTAGGTTAGGTTAGGTTAGGGTTAGGGTTAGGGTTAGGGTTAGGATTAGGCTTAGGTTAGGGTAGGTTTAGATTAGGGTTAGGTTAGTTTATGTTAGGTTAGGGTTAAGGATATGTTAAGGTTAGGGTTAGGTTAGGGTTTGGGTTAGGTTAGGTTTAGGGTTAGGTTAGGGTTAGGGTCAGAGTTAGGCTTAAGGTTAGGTTAGGGTTGGGGTTGAGGTTAGGGTTGGGGTTGGGGTTGGGGCTAGGTTAGGGTTAGGTTAGGTTAGGTTAGGTATAGGGTTAAGGATATGTTAGGGTTAGGTTAGGGCTAGGTTAAGGTTGGGGTTTGGTTTGGTTAGATTAGGGTTAGGGTTAGGGTTAGACTTAAGGTTACATTTGTCTACATTGAACACAGCAGCTGCATTGTACATAAAAGCTTCATGATGAATGAACCAATAGAAATGCTATGAAAAAGCTTGGACAAAATTCTGGTTCCATCGACTTCCATTGAAAATAAAGACTGTGTTTCTTCTGTAAAGTTGTCATTTCGAAGATACTTGCTTTTCACAGGACAGCGACAATTTTCTTTGCTGCTTTTTAAAAAAAACAAAGTCTAAAAACATTGTGTGTGCAAATACTGAGTGGATATATGCACTGGAAGTGCATCTCACACTATCAAAGAAAGCCTGTACAGGTAGAGGAAACCTGATCACGTAAGCAGAAAAATCCAAACAGCTCATTTATAAAACTCACACTTAAATGTATGTCTAGTGATGATGGTAGAATGGCCCCTTGTACAGTTATGTTTGAGAACATTCACTCCCACAGCTGGTTGTTTTGAAATGTATTTTACTTCCTGGCTCTGAGCTGTTCAAGACACTGCCTTTAGTGAAGCTGCACGGCCAAATTTGACAGACGTCTTTCATGGACCCCACCTCTGTACGTCCGTACAGGTAACTGAAAATAGTATAAATAAAAACAAACCAAATCGCATGAACTCCTTATATTTGTGTTGTTGGTGAATTGAGCAGTGTTACATTCTTAGAAAGTTCTTAGAAAGCTCAGTGTAACTGCTTGAACAGTCCCAAGGAAAAGTGAATTACCAATACTGAACGCTCAGTCATCCCATTTATTATACTGATGAATAGACAGTGGTTCTCTTTGACTGTTCTGATGTTTGATGGCCAGAATTGAATATGTACATTCTCAGCAGTCACTATACAACCTCACTGCACTCACTTACTCTTGGTAGTAATAGTTTATGCAAGCAAGTATGTTTCAATCTAGCCATCTAGTGTTATGGGCATGGATATTGTTGTGTGTTTGTGTGTTCTGTGTTTCTGTCCACTGTTCAGGGTCGAGTCCGGGATTCCTGTCTGCTACTCGTTTCCATAGTTTGGCTCCTTCTGCCCTTTAAAAGAGGCACCAACTTCACAAACCCCAGGACTATCCTCTTTCTGATTGTGACTTGTTGTGTACTCTGTTTGCTCTGCTTGTTATCAACCTTGCTAGTTTTTGACTTTGATCTTTTGCCTGAACCTTTTTGTTTTGACTGCTGTTGTATATATTGTAAAATTGTAAATAGAACCAGTTGTAGAGAGTGACTTGGAGTAGCTAGGGAGTAAGGGTAGCACTGTGTCTTTGTTTTGTCTTTTGTTGTAGGTTAGTCAGTGTTTGTTAAATAGTTAGTGGGGGGTTTGTTTGTTATTTTGGCCTGGGTCACTCTTGAAATCACTATCTGATTCACCTGTAAATAAGTCACAATACACTTTTGTAAACTGAGTAAACTTGTCTTGTGTGTCACTTCAACAATTTCCTAATTTTCATTATATGTGTCGTGGCCTGACCTAGACCGGGTAATAATAAAAACATGTTGTGATTTTATATTAAAGGGGACTTATTGTAAAATAATCATGCTCCTACATTTGGGTACCCACTTACCAACTACAAAATAAGACAAGCCAGCCAGTTGGCTGCTTATATTCACAAAACATTGGACTTAACAGATCATTCGGCCTGGGTTTCTACGTCAAGTGGGGAATCAAAAGAATAATACCGCCCTTTTCTGTAAAGCTCCACCCATGGACTCAGAACTGCAACTGTTTTTAGTGCTGAAGCCACTAACATTATATATATGGTAAGAGCTAATCATGGGAACTGCTCTGTTTCTGGCTGAACCTGATTGAATAAAATTTATGTTTGATGGCCACGTCCGGCTCCAGTCAGCAACAACCTGTACTCGTGTGATGTACCATGTTGTTTCAGATTATTATTCACCAGTGTCTTCTTCAACTTTTCCCGTTCCACCTTAAATGATGGGGCATGCCTCAGTCTACCTGTCTAGCTTCCTGTTTATATTTTCCCATTCTACCTTCCTGACCCGGGTTGGAAAAACAGCATCACAAGACTGAAGTTGCTACTCATTAATTCGTTTCTTGTTCCATTTGGTTCATTCCACCTTAAATGGTGCTGTAGTTAACAGAGGCTGCCTGATGAGACAGAATGTAATTGCTGTACCAGTTACAGTGGAGCGAGAAAATTCCAACAAGACGTTGGCGAATAGGAAGCCAACTTCAGATCCACGATAATATTAGTTCTATTAGCTCGGATGTCTGTAAAGTGAACTGCATCTGATCAACATAAATTATGGTGATATATAATAAGGGGCATTTTGCTTGAATGTAAAGGCATTGGTGTGTTTAGTCTTGTTTTGCATCCTTGTGCATTCAATGTTTTGGTATTCTTTTTTGAACTAAACAACTAAGAAATGTAAGAAATGAACTAGAATGAACTAAAAGGAGAGAAGCTGCACAAGTGGTGCATTTGAATGATACAGTAATGCAATCGAGGTGCAGCAGATGATATAGATGAAGAGGAGCCCTGGTTAGTGCCAGGTGATGAGGGGGTACTGATGGTTGGTTCTCCAACAGTATTCGGCAGGACAGGTGGGTGGTTATTACCTCAGAAAGAAGGAGAAAAAGAAAAACAAGGTTAGTTCTGGTTTGGATTTATATAGAGGATGAGAAGCATAGCTCAGTCAACAAAAGACAAGTATGTTCTTAGTCTGGATTTAAAAGTTGAGACTGTGTCAGAGTCCCGAACATGAACTGGGAGATTATTCCACAATTTTGGGGCTTTGTAGGAAGAACCCCCCCCCTACAATAGGAACCAATAGAAAACCAGCCTTCTGTGATCTGAGAAAGCCCAGCGGTTAAACTGAGGTCATACAGGAAGTGTGTTGTTATAACACATGGAGAGGAGGCAGCCATTACCAGTTCATGTGCTTCAATCTGCTTTTATCCTGCTCTTTGATGGCATCATCTGTACGTACCTACACATACATTATGTTCTTCATGAGTCTGCATCAGTATAAGCTAGTATTTTAATGTTTCAAAAGGTTATTGGCAGTGTCAGCTAGAGTGATGCTTTAAATGCTAATTCATAGTATGTTAACTTGTTGTCCTGGTCTCTGTAATGTGAGAGAACTTTTGCCATGTAGATGTTCCTTCGTTTATGGTGAACATGTAGCTAAGCGTTAAACAAGGTTAATGCCGGGCTGTACTTCTTTACAGTTTCACCCTTTTCAAATCATTAAACCTGTGCACAAACAGACAAGTGTCTTCAGAGTCGTGGTTGAAGAAAGGTGTTTATCTGACTGTCAGGTCACATCATCCCTTATGTGAATAGAGGACAGTACAGTAGCGCTGATAAAACTGGACTGATGTGATGGAATGTTCTGGTTTTAGTTAGTGCTCTAGCTGCAGCGTTCTGAACTAACTGAAGTTTCTTCAGGTTCCTGCTGGAGCATCCTAACAACAATGCATTACAGTAATCTAGCTTTGAGGTTATAAAGGCATGTCAACTTTTGCAGATTCAAACATGTCCATATAGAATACACTTTAAAAGTAGGTGGTATTAACTGTATATTCAAATAATTTTATTTACATTAATTCAATTAGATAAAAATATTGCGTCTAAGGAATATTTTCATGTTGACGCTCAGTTGTCAGTAATGTTCTGGAGCTGAAGCATGGACAAGTCATTTCATTGACTGGTCAAACATGAATTACTGCTTTGACTTTTTATGGGAACATCAAATCCCCCAAAATGAATCAGATGGAAATGACATTCTGCTTATTGCTAAATGTCAGCCAGCAGGCAAATGCCCACAAGGCTTTGTTTTACACAGGCACTTTCTTCATCCTACTCTTTCACTCCTCCAAGTCTTTAGAAACAGATAAAAAAAGGTTTGAAACCACAGAGCACAGAGTAGCAAGACAAAGCTGTTTTGAACAATCCTATAGAAATAAATGATGAAACATAAAGGAACAGCTTTTTAATGTTGCTAACAAGAAGTTATTAGGATTGTGCAAATGATATCATGCTAATCATGCTAACTGGGGGAGCTTTCCTTTCACAGCAAGTCAACCACATTAGTATGTTTAATCGAACTGTTCCTTCTGCATACATTCTAAAGAACCATGGATGACTACAAATAAACTGAATGAATAACTGAACTGAAAGTCTTGCAGGGTTTAGAGCAGGGCTGCCCAAGGTGAGGCCCTCTGGAAACAACCGATGAGTGTAAAGGCGCAAGATATTTAGCTTAAAACCAAAATGAACTAAAATTATCAACAGAATGTGAAAAAGTAACAGCTTTGTTGAAGCGCCAAAGGTGTCTATGTACTGTATTATATGTATTAGCATGCTAACCAGCTGGCCCAGCCTGTTCTGTCTTCTTCTGCCCTGATGGCGTATTCTAACTTTCTATCAGTCATGTTGAAGGTCTTGTTGCTGGTTAGATCATTTAAGGAGAGGTAGCAATAATGGCTGAAGCTCTTGGCCACCAACTGTTATAACAAACAAAGCTACTCCCTTAAACAAAAAACAGAAATAAAAAAGCAAAAGAAGAGTTAGCATTGGTGTTGCTTTGCACCGCTGGTGAAGCTCTTGCTGAGTAATAGTATGAAAATTGACATTCAAGTCCTAATTGAGGAAGTAAACAGTAGTTAATGCTAACAGTGAGGAGGAGGGACTGTACATTTCCTTGGGCACAGCTATTTGTTTGGGTCTGCTGTCACGTGAGACTCTGTTCCTACGTTTGGTTGTTAGTAGCGCCAAAACTGGAAGGAAAACTTTCCAGTCATATGAGATTCACGGTGTAAGACTCAGGTGCAATGTGGGAGACACATGGGTGTTAAAAGCGAGTGAGGATGGCAGCAAAGAAGAAAAAGGTGCAGCTATTTTTTAGGAAAACGTGTAAATAACTTAAAGTCAAGTTCGCTAATGAAATGAGTCCATCAGAATAATGTTAAAGGCAATGCTATGGTTTTGGGGACAGGGTATAGATTCATAGGTCCCCACCAATGTCAAGAGCAAATCTACGCCCTTGGCTTTCAGCATCATGAGCCTGAAACTGTGAAAATCATTACCACAATCTCTCCGTGACCGTCTGTCAACCTCCTCCTTCAAAGCTTAAAACTTTTCTCAGTACTTTCTCTCTGCCCCTAATTGAAGTTATTATTATTATTATTATTATTATTATTATTTAATTTTGTCCTTTTTGCCCCACGCATATTAGACTTGGCCTCCCAAAACAAAACGTTTTGCAATCTGCCACTGGCTTCTGCGGAGGCTCTTGGGAGTCACTGCAGCAGCAATAGGAGTGACTACAACTTGAGAATAAGCTGCTTTGGTTCAGTTTACGCTGTGCTGTTCTGTGACAGGTTTTGGGCAAGTTTGTGTGAATTTACTATCTATCATATAAGGAAAATGTATGGCTTAATAGTGGCCTGCCTGCTTCCTGGCCACATCAGTGGTTCTCTCTTTCATTGTGTTCCATTAAAAAGCCTTTGTTTAAAACATTGTTTCCTGCATTTTCTTTTATGCAGTGTCAGCGATGCCACAGTGTATTAGGAAACACTATTTATACACCATTTTTCTCAAACTCTTCTCAAACTCATGTTGAGGTTGATGGGATATCTGACTACTTCAAACTATTTGATGGCTCCATAATTAAGGCCTTTGTGCTGCTTCCTCCTCTAGAAGTCTCGGAATCCATTCTGATACATGCCACGGCTAGCCAGCTCTCCTCTGATCTCCTCCCAGGCCTACGTTAAATCCCTTCCTGAGAGGGGTGACTCAGTTTACTATCTTTAGATGCCTTTTCTGGGTTTACAGAAAGCTATTTGAGATCACAAGTGACCTACGTAATCAGTTTATAGAAGCAAGAGTAAAGTGTTTGTCTCTAAATGTCTCAGGTCCTCTCACATGTCACTTAGTTATTGGAAGTCTTTGGTCTGATTACCTCCATTCACTTGTTTAAAGAAGTAGATACAGTATATAATAGACCCACACAACACAAAGACCTGTATCAGGCAGGTATTCCTTGTAGGTTTTTTTTTTTACCTTGTCTTGAAACTTCATAGCTTGTTTGGACATCAGCACCAGTTTGGAAGTGACCTACCTTAAACAACAAGTGTCTTGTTTGTATTTGGCAGCATCGTTTCTCAGCAAACCACTTAGTCCAGAGATTTCACTCGGCTCTGCTGAAGCCTGCACTTGCTGCAGTTTGACGCAGTGGCTTCTCACTGGCTTCTGTGCCTGTAAGTGATGTCAGAACTATGATGAGATGATGATACAGTGGCTAGTTGATATACAGTCATTGAAAGGTCAGTGTAACACAAAAGATAGGGAGCACTTTTTAAAAAATCTAGGTCCCAAAAAGGGTGCTTTGGATGCAGGAGAGTGAAGAAGCTTTCTAAATTTTAGGGGACCCTCTATATCAGGGGTATTGAATTAGAATTCAGTAAGGCCCAGTTAGAGGAAATTTCTTCAGGCCAAAGTCTAGACCATCATTATTTCTAACTTGTGTTATGATTCAGTGCCATATCCTGTATACTGAAGTAACCTGGTATCAGCATTTTATCTCGCAAGCTTTTGAATAAACAATATATTTAATAAACAAACAGGCGGGCAGGTACAGAAACTGAGCTAACCATAACAACAACACCATAACCCTACAATGACCGACACAGAAGGGACCGAGTGGGGAGGCTTTAAACAAACGCACAAAACACCAAACACAGGACACCTGGTGAACATAACTCAAGACAGGTGGAGGGCGGAGACATAAAGCACATGTTCAAAACAAACACCACGCGGACATGACAGGACGTAAACAGAAGCACGTGCAACAGACAAGACGTAAACAGGCAGATGAGGACAGGCAGGGCGTGAGACCGTTCAGTATATTTCAATTATATTTACTGTTTAAATGCTGAATCATTTATAAAACTTCAAATAAAAAGGTTTACATTAAAAAACAAAATGCTTCTTAAATGCTTCTTATATTTATAGAAAAAGTAGGTCTTCTTGTAAACTAATTTGGACATTTGGACAGTTTTACATTTGGACATGTTGGTTTGGAGCTACCTCTGAGAAGAATAAACATATATGTCATATAGTTTTTCGCCGTCGACTTTTCTTTTTTTCTTTTCTTTCTCTCTTCAACTCGCTTTATTCTCTTACTGCACAGATCTGATTGGCTGAGGAGCGCCTTTGGTGATCTTACAACACATGTGATTGGTCTGTGAGACTGTGAACCTGAATACCGCAAAGACAGGAAAAGTCCCGCCGCTTAAAATAAACACTAAAATTAAGTCCTTCTCAACAGTTTGTCGGTTTGGGTCCGCATTGGACGACCTCTGGGTCCAGACCGTGCTCCACCTATTGGTGACCTCTGCTCTATATAATGTAAACATTCTATTCCAAATAAAGATTTTTTCTTAGAACTGTATGTCCAAGAACAATTTAGGGACCTTCTTTTTAAGAACACACAAAAAGCTTTTTGAGGCCACATTTTAGTAACAAGTCAAACCAAAAGTCATAATCTCGTACACCAATAGTCTTGGAAAGATGAAAGCATGACAAAATCTTCTCAGCATTTCTGTGTGATTTCATGGTTGCTGCTGTCTAAAAATAAACAAATAATTAAAAAATATGATGAATGTTTCTACATTAACTGCATTACACGAGTACATTAGTTGCCCTTGGTAATCTTCAAAAATCTCATGAAGCTTGGACCAATATAAAAGCTCCAAAACTGCTTGGAATAGTACATTTGCTCTTTTTGCCCTTTTGGACTGTGAGAACATAGATGCCAGAACTTGCTGACTGTGATCTACTATTATCTATTGATATATTATTATTCAGTGCTGTGAAATAATTACTGACGCCTGGTGACCACACTGTTGCAGTTCAAAGTACAACAAGTATCTCCAAAACTGTAACTTTACAGGAGAGAAACATTCTTAACTTTCAGTGTGAGTGTATGTTAGAGAGGTTCATCATGAAACTTCCACAGGACGTAAAGAGAAAATGGACATGACTTCTGAGCTAAAGTAGGGATGTCTCAGCTGAATATTAATATCTTCCTAAGATAAAGTTTTTGGAGATGTTGTAAATGCACTTCCAGAACTTGTTTCAGCTTGAAAACGTTGGACATGAACAATGACACATGGACAATGAGCTAGTGCAGCTTGATTTATTACTAACCCCAGAAAGCAGCCAAGACATGTTCGATATCTGATAGGTCCTTCTTTAGTATACAAAACTAGGGTTGGGGTTAGATTGTCTTAGACTGTGACCAAACACATCTCCATGTCCACATCTCAACCCATATTCTGGCTACATAAACAAGCTATTTAAAACATGTACATCATGCCATTGATAGACCTGGAAGTATGTTATTACCTGCATAACATTCAGCTTTGTAGCACTATTTTACTTCCAGACTGGACCACTAGGGGGGTGTTGTAAAATCCCCACTACGCAGGTATCCTGTTATGTTTGTTGGCGTGGTTACGGCTTCACAAGGGACTTTACTCGCAAATGTTTAACTAGCTCTGATGGGGTAGGCTGTAATATTCCACTTCTGTCAGAATTGTTCCGTGTCTGAAATTAACTCGAGCTTAGCTGACAGTTTTTAAGCCTTTATAAAAGACGTAGCAACAGTCTGCCTGTATTAGGTTGTGCCCTGCTCTGCCCTGTACACATGTTTGAACTTCAAGGCAAATTAAGCCAGTGCGGCTTTAGGGCTGAGTTTAAAGCTGATATTCTAAAGAACTCGGGGCTCAGGCAATCTAGCCTGTCTTAGCTGATTAAGCACGGCTCGGCCTGCTGGCACGTGCACTATTTATCACACTTGTAAGGTAAATATTTAGAGCGGAGCCCGAGAACTGTAGCCTTATTCAGAGCGGCCTTTCTGACAGCATCTAATTCATACTCACCAGACAAAAACAAATTAGCTTTTACCCAGGCTAAAAGCTCGGGGCTTCGCTGAAAAGAGGGGCAAACACAAGCTCTGCTGTCCTGACACTAGTCCACGAGCTGCGGTCTCTGTAAACACACTGCTCCACCTAACTACACAAACACGCCCTCCTAAAGCACCCTGCCTCATGCTACTAGGACACTTTTGTTGTCTGCTACGTGCTGCTGCTCTCTCGGTGGAATTTGTTGGAGCAGACTCTTCACAGCCCTCACCCAGACAACTGTCCATTGACAAATTGGGCGGATTCACTTTCCATGTGATAACACTCGGCTGTTAGTGACCGAAAACAGTGTGTGGTTTTGACCACAGAAAACGTTTCTGGTCTGGTTTGGAGGCCTTGACGCAGCTCTGCAGATTCAAGTATCGAAATGGACCAATGAGAGCACTTCAAATATTGTCGCTGTCCAAATAAAAAATGGGCTCAAAATTTTGATTTCAATTGTCAGTTTTCCACACGCTCCACAATAGCTCAAACAATTCTGGTTCCATTGACTTATATTAAAAATAGAGACATTGAAAGTAAAAAGTTGTTCTCTCCTGTAAAGTTGTCATTGTGGACTTGCATGTTTTCCTTTGGACAGAGATGATATACTTTATATACTAAAGTATGCCTTAACTTAAATATAGATGATCAGACAAAACCAGCTTGGTTTCTGAAATTAGCTTCTGTGATTTTGCCCAGGAGCTACAAGCCAGACAGACAACTATAGTTTTAGGCCCCACCATCTAGAACTGTATTATATACTATTATTAGAGATGGAAGGATTGATCAGCTATGTATTAGTAGCCGATCGATGGTGTTAAACAAATGAGCCTAATTTCTTTATTTCCAGCTAGCGTTTCATCCAGGAAGAGGAGCCCTCTGTGAAACCCCATCTGGGCAGGTCCCTGCAATTCCTATCTGAACCACTAGGTGGAAATACATACCCTTTCATTTTCCACAGACTGACTAAAGCGCTGTTAGAGAGCATGTTGTCTGTCTGGCAGTGTTTACCGTATGTGATGCAGACTCATCCAGGACGTTTTTAAAATGTGTAAAATCAGCGTCTCTCGTGGGAACCAAAGACATTTTACACTACTAATCTGATAGAATACGAGTACACCATGCGGCTTAATACAGTGAGTACCAGCAAACAGCAGAGATAGCATGCGCAGATAGCACAAAACAAACAACCCAGAACACCATACAGACCAGATCTGACTGGTAAGAACAGAACAGCAGCAACAATTCAAGATCTACATTTAATGATTACAGTTATTTGTTTATAATAACTCAGAGTCTGCGTTTAATGACTGCAGTTTTGACTGCATTTATTTAATTAGCTTTTGTTGTTTGAAATTTAAATTTAATGAAAATATTATACTGTTTCATATGAGCTTGTTAAAAATAGTAATAAATCAGTTTCAATCATGTTTCATGACTTGCTTGCGCTTATAACTACATGTAGCCCTGCCATGGCATTTAGCCCCGCCCTTGAACGGTATCGGTATTTGGCTGATCGTACTGAAAAGTGATCGGTGATCAGAATCGGCCTCAAAAACGCTGATCGGTTCATCTCTAACTGTTATCTATAAAAAACCTGGGTAACATTCAGGAACATTCAGGTGGCTGCTTCTGCTGCATCTTAGTATGCTTAGTTGTCTATTGTACCACAGCCTATTTCCTCAGGTTTGGTTTCAGGAAGTCTTTTATGTGAACAATTGCCCCCCAACCAATCATCTAAACCCACTTCTTTCTACATACTGCTATAATACCAAGTAGCAAAAGTGTTACAGGTATAAAAGGAATTGATTGATATGGGAGTGTTTGTATACACCGCTTGGCTGCAGTGGTTATTTCTTGTTGCGCTTTCTTCAGTTTAGGCTTGCTACATAATAAACACAGTCACACAGTGACATTCCAGAGTGTAGAACTTTGAATTTCTATCCAAGTACGTTTAAGATGTAAGTGACAAGATCTGTGACGGCCTAGCAGACACAAATTTAGTCTTTTTCATGTATTTTTTAAATGTAATTTTAATTTCAGTGCACAGTCTTTGGGCTGCCCCCTGAGTGCTGATGAGTTAAATCGTCTGTTGGAGATGTCAGCATGTACAGGTATGTTCTAGCTGGACTAACAGGCCTGTTTACTTAAAACACTCTTCGTTAAACATGCGCTGGTGGTTAACTGATGCGAGAAGCTTAACTCTGAGTTAAAGTGGTTGGAAAACTAGGAAGCTATAAGCTCGGAAGCACAGCAGAATTTGACCTCCACATTTAACCCATTCGTGCAGTGAAACACCCACATATACACACTCTAGTGAACATACACAGTAGGGGGCAGTAAGAACACACACATGCCCGGAGCAGTGGGGGTTAGGTGCTCAAAGGCACTTCAGTTGTGTCCTGTTTGTCCAGGGGATCAAACCAGTGATCTTTTAGTCACAAGACCAGATCCCTAACTATCAGTCCACAACTGCTACAATATATATATATATATACTAATGTGTTTAATTGTGAAGTGTTTAATTGATTTATTTAGTATGTTTTTATGTTCAAAGAGAAATGCAATAGCCTAATAGACTCATAGACCTGACAGACAGTAGTAGGCTGGTTCACCAGGGTCCCCTCTGTGGGGAGTTTGCTCTGGGTGCTCTGGTTTCCTCCCACAGTTCAAAGACATGCAGCCAGGCGAGTTGGAAATACTGAATTTGTCCTGTATGTGAAAGTGTATGTTTATGTATCTGCCCCGTGCTGGACTCCCCAGGGTGTTTCCTGCCTTCTGCCCAGTGAATGCTAAGATAGTCTTCAGCACCTCCTGCAGTCTAGGTGATGAAAGCATTTCTTCTTCTTTTGATTAATTTATTTTATGGGTATAAGTAAATAGCATAAAGAAGCATATAGAAGTAGACCTATCCCTGATAAGAAGAGCCATCAGTTTTTTCATAGTCAAAAATGATTAAACTCCTTCATTTGTATATTCTTTTACATATATGTTGTTTTTAATATCTAATGTTTAAAGTAGAATAAATAATAGACTATTAGAGCAAATCTTAAACAGAAATGCATGTTGGCTCCTTCACATATTATTCCATCATTCGAACAGATTCATAGGGTAAAGTGTTCAAGTAGGCCACAATTCAAATCTTCCATATGCAGTGGTCTTTTTTATAGATTTCTAATTGCAAAAATATACGCTCTCATGCCAATGAGTCTGATTACTAGATAATCTATATATAAAAGGAAGAAATGATTGAATCTTCAAACAAACAGAAAACCTGATTCACAGTCCTATACAGTTACTGTTCATTTGCTGGGTTTAACATACAAAGTCAAACATAAAAAGCCTGTGCAACTAAAAAATTAGGCTTATGGCTCATTTTATATTTGATTTTCAACTCAGATCAATATGTTAAAGTAATATGTAGAAGTTGTAGCAGCAGCATGTTGCTCTCTGTACGACCAAATAACTTATTCTCTAAACTCTCTATTGTTCTCCTATTGTGTATTGTATTGTATTCTGTTGTGTTGTAATCTCCTATTGTATTAGGTTCTGAATGTGAGACTCCACTGAACAGATCTGCCATAGATTTCTAGTTGTTCATCCTGTTTATATTTCTAATTTCATTGGTTGTTTCTTTTTCTGCCTCCTGGATCTGCTGGCAATGGGCAATAATAAGAATATGCCTTAGAATATGCTTAAAATCTATTGTAAAGCCGAGTCTCAGGTATCATATAATATTATAAACGAGGCTTGGGGTAAATTTACTGTTCACCAAACTTCTTCTTTACATGTGACTTTGTTTAGATATGAAACCTTCTGTGTTTTTTTGCCCGTGTTGCTTGTTTGGATTAGTTTTAGGTTACAGTCCTTCTTCATACACAATCCCCAAAACTCACTCTGATATGAAACTCTAAACACGTTCTTTGAGCAAGCAAGCCTTTTTTTCTCAGGCATATCTGGGAGCTCCTTGAAGATGCCAAGCCTATGATCAGGTGACTCCTGGCAGACAGGTTGAAAGGGTCTTCTATTCAGGAAAGATTGAAATCTCATTTGTGTGAAGACATAAGGAATCACTGATCTGAGTCCAGGAATACCTCAGAGGACTACAGGGTCTTTCATTGTACGTGTCTTAGACACTTGCAATTTCTAACATATTTGTGATTTAAACTACAATTTCATAGACGGCAATCAGCGACCTGTTATTGTCACAACATGAGTTTTATAGGAGCGCATGTGCAGCGTATCACCACTGTCCAATGAAAAACTATTTTTGTCTCCATTTTTGTCGATTTTAAGTTTTCAACATCGTTTGAACACACCAATGGTTGTGTTATGACAAATGGACCAATAGAAGTGCTCCAAAATAGCTTGGAAAAAAATTCTGGTTCCATTGACTTACATGGAACCATGTAGTGGCAAAAATAGAACTTTTTAGGATTACTTTCATCACTTACATTTAGCTTAGCATTGTGTCTCACTTAATAGTAGGTATGCAGGAGGGCTGGAGAGTTTTTTTTTGGGGGGGGGGTTTATAGTGATATTTTTATAAATGTTGTGATTTAAATTAGATTATTTTCTATGAAGAATAAGATTCAGGCTTGTTTTTTGGCCAAGATGACCAGAATATTCACCTTTTCCAGCTTGAGGTTCGACCTCTCAATATTCACGCTATTTTCCATGACAACACTGGGATCTTTGTTTACTTTGTGTTAGAACTTCTGGTGCACCCACATATATGTTGATAATAATTATAAGCAAAACAAAAACAACAATATAAAATGACTAGTATAATACTTTAGTTAGAGTCACAATAATTGGAAGAAGAGGAAACTTGGCTTGAACAACAGTGATCAAAGTGTTGTAAAGCCGCCTTCCAAAGAAGAGGACCTGCGTCTCTGGCTGAGGGCGCTAAATTCAAAACATCCACCCCAAACCTCTGAATGTCCGCTCTTACCATTCTGTGGAGGAGAACCATCAGCAGAGCATCCTTATCCAGAGAAATGTCTTGGTTATTAAGTAACTGTTTTTGATCAGTGTCCACCGTGCTAGGCTATCTGGGCTGTAACACCCACGCAGAGTGGCTCGGGCAGCTGGCTTGACTTGGGTTTAACCGGCTTTCAGAAATATAAACTCACCGTCTGTGTGTAGGAGTACACGGCCCACCTTCCCACTGTGCAGGTACTGATACGCTTCAGTACTTTTATACTTTTTCATTGCCGAACCGTCTACACCTTCTAAGGGTACAAAGTAATTAAACATGTCTCCATAAGTAACCTCAGACCACCTTCTCATATCACCCACCCACTGTGTTATTAACCTTGGATGGAACAGTGTTGTATCATTAGAACTTCTTACTGTCTCTCTGGTCTCCTCCCATGTAACTGTATTCATTTTGGTTAGCTGACCGGAAGTTCTAACACAAAGGCGGAAGAAACACACACTTGAAAGTGGGTGTGGCCAAATATGGTAAATAGTATGCCAGATGGCCAGTAAGCAGTGGCTGTGATATTATGAGGTTGGGTTGGATCTGATTTATCTAACTCATTCACAGGTAGTTCACAAGCTTTATCTAACTCATTCACCGGTAGTTCACAAGCTTTATCTAACTCATTCACAGGTAGTTCACAATCTCTGTGTTACTGAATTCCCCGCTTAGAATTTAAGGCAACATTTTTGATAATGCAGGCTGTAATTTGCAAATGATGCGACATTCCTGCGTTGCTACGGTGCGAACAGGATTAAGTTATTTACAGTTGCTCAAAATCACAAGGAGCTTTTATCAAGCACCAGAGGTTTTTGTCCATGAGCGGCAATAAATGCAAGAAACTGACAGACCAGGTAGAAAGTATGGCTTGTGAGTTTTCTTCTGTGGTCAGGATGAGAGACTGTTTCAGTTTCTTGTACCTGTTGTTTTAAATCTGTGACCGGTAACCACAGCCCGCACAGATTAGCTCTTCATGATACAATACTCACTCTTACCTACTGCACCAGTTTTCATGTTCCACCTTAAATGTTGTAGGCACCAGAGTTTTGGCTAACTGCTGCGCTTTTTAAGGTGGAACAGGAAAACTGGTAATTAAAAAGATGAACCAGGTTGTGTAGGCGGTAGGAGGGAGTATTGTATTGTGTACAGTGGATAGGTGGCTTCACTGGTGATAGAAGTAAGAGGAGCCCCAACTGCCCATACATCAATCCAACCACTAATAAACAAGTTCTATGCGCAAATACTTTTAATTGTTTGTTTCCTTGGTGGTTCTTATCTCTGCTGCTTTGATAACAGATATTTTTTTTCTGAAAACAAGCTATTAAAACTGTGTTAAATTGTGATTTTGGCATATAAAAACAATGAATCTTTCAATCAGGTTTTATTTTGTAGCCTTCTGTTGGTACAGACATGTGGGTTTAATGAAGAAGTAATCAGCAGTTTGATTACTTGTTATAGGAAGTAATAAAAGCAACTCTATATATAGTTTAAGAAAAAAAATAAGTAATCATTTATTTATTACTATTAACTAATCAACAGTTTCTGAACACACTCAAGTGAAATGCATAGAGACAGAACTTTCACAACCACATGAGCACAAACTTGGTATGATGTATGATGACATTTTAAATGCACAGAGGACCACGAACAGAACCAAAGTCCAAATGTGGAGATACGCATTGTAATTCATCATCATTCATCATCTCTCAAGCCTCAGAGTCCTGTAGTGATCCTTATCAGGGGATAAAGGGGGGAAAGATCAAACTGACAGACAAAGAGGGGTATGCGGGGGGACTTAGTCTGGCTCAATTACAGCTTGCAGCAGAAATGATTTCTGTGAAAAGCTTTGATCAGCGCTTTTACCCAATGTCAGTGCTGATGGAACGACGCCATGACCTGCTGTAACGTGGATAGTGGGGAACAAATTCACCGTTCTGTGAATGAAAGCATTGTACTGCATATCCTCAGCCTCCAGCCCAGAGGTGACTTCCTCATCACGTTAGTTACCTCTTAGTACTTTAGTAATAGAGAACTATGCAGCTGCCTCTTTAGTTGCCTTTGGCTTGAGTGCTGTGGATCTGATTGCATTTGAATTTGATTGTATTTGTGGTTTTTGGAGAACAGGAGACTGTATTCTCTCTACAACACATCATGTTGAAACAGGTGGAAGTATATGGTTTGTGTTTAATTTGCATTTTTAATTTGTTAACACGTGGAATAAAGCATGTGACCAATGTAAAAGCTGAAACTCAAATCTGAACTTAATAACCTCTAACAATATTCAAAATATTCACTGTAGAGGTTTAGCAGAGGTTCTCAAGCAGCAGTGGGTTAGTAAAGGTTTAGCAGAGGTTCTAAAGCAGCAGTGGGTTAGTAGAGGTTTAGCAGAGGTTTTAAAGCAGCAGTGGGTTAGTATAGGTTTAGCAGAGGTTCTAAAGCAGCAGTGGGTTAGTAGAGGTTTAGCAGAGGTTCTCAGACTGCAGTGGGTTAGTAGAGGTTTAGCAGAGGTTCTCAGACAGCAGTGGGTTAGTAAAGGTTTAGCAGAGGTTCTCAGACTGCAGTGGGTTAGTAGAGGTTTAGCAGAGGTTCTCAGACTGCAGTGGGTTAGTAGAGGTTTAGCAGAGGTTCTCAGACTGCAGTGGGTTAGTAGAGGTTTAGCAGAGGTTCTTAGACTGCAGTGGGTTAGTAGAGGTTTAGCAGAGGTTTTCAGATTGCAGTGGGTAAGTAGAGGTTTAGCAGAGGTTCTCAGACTGCAGTGGTTTAGTAGAGGTTAAGCAGAGGTTATCAGACTGCATTGGTTTAGTAGAGGTTTAGCAGAGGTTCTCAGACTGCATTGGGTTAGTAGAGGATTAGCAGAGGTTCTCAGACTGCATTGAGTTAGTAGAGGTTTAGCAGAGGTTATCACACTACAGTGGGTTAGAGATTTAGCAGAGGTTATCAGACTGCATTGGTTTAGTAGAGGTTTAGCAGAGGTTCTCAGACTGCATTGGGTTAGTAGAGGATTAGCAGAGGTTCTCAGACTGCATTGAGTTAGTAGAGGTTTAGCAGAGGTTATCACACTACAGTGGGTTAGAGATTTAGCAGAGGTTATCAGACTGCATTGGTTTAGTAGAGGTTTAGCAGAGGTTATCAGACTGCATTGGTTTAGTAGAGGTACTGAGACTGCAGTGGATTAGTAGAGGTTTAGCAGAGGTTCTCAGATTGCAGTGGGTTAATAGAGGTTTATCAGAGGTTCTCAGATTGCAGTGGGTTAATAGAGGTTTATCAGAGGTTCTCAGACTGCAGTGGGTTAGTAGAGGTTTAGCAGAGGTTCTCAGACTGCAGTGGGTTAGTAGAGGTTTAGCAGAGGTTCTCAGACTGCAGTGGGTTAGTAGAGGTTTAGCAGAGGTTCTCAGACTGCAGTGGGTTAGTACAGGTTTAGCAGAGGTTCTTAGACTGCAGTGGGTTAGTAGAGGTTTAGCAGAGGTTTTCAGATTGCAGTGGGTAAGTAGAGGTTTAGCAGAGGTTCTCAGACTGAAGTGGTTTAGTAGAGGTTA
The DNA here is from genome assembly GCA_021613375.1 of Megaleporinus macrocephalus. Taxonomy (NCBI): domain Eukaryota; kingdom Metazoa; phylum Chordata; class Actinopteri; order Characiformes; family Anostomidae; genus Megaleporinus; species Megaleporinus macrocephalus. The sequence goes on along the minus strand of CM038725.1, from coordinate 12,881,524 downwards.
AGCAGAGGTTATCAGACTGCATTGGTTTAGTAGAGGTTTAGCAGAGGTTCTCAGACTGCATTGGGTTAGTAGAGGATTAGCAGAGGTTCTCAGACTGCATTGAGTTAGTAGAGGTTTAGCAGAGGTTATCACACTACAGTGGGTTAGAGATTTAGCAGAGGTTATCAGACTGCATTGGTTTAGTAGAGGTTTAGCAGAGGTTATCAGACTGCATTGGTTTAGTAGAGGTACTGAGACTGCAGTGGATTAGTAGAGGTTTAGCAGAGGTTCTCAGATTGCAGTGGGTTAATAGAGGTTTATCAGAGGTTCTCAGATTGCAGTGGGTTAATAGAGGTTTATCAGAGGTTCTCAGACTGCAGTGGGTTAGTAGAGGTTTAGCAGAGGTTCTCAGACTGCAGTGGGTAAGTAGAGGTTTAGCAGAGGTTCTCAGACTGCAGTGGGTTAGTAGAGGTTTAGCAGAGGTTCTCAGATTGCAGTGGGTTAGTAGAGGTTTATCAAAGGTTCTCAGACTGCAGTGGGTAAGTAGAGGTTTAGCAGAGGTTCTCAGATTGCAGTGGGTTAGTAGAGGTTTAGCAGAGGTTCTCAGATTACAGTGCGTTAGTAGAGGTTTAGCAGAGGTTTTCAGACTGCATTGGGTTAGTAGAGGATTAGCAGAAGTTCTCAGACTGCATTGAGTTAGTAGAGGTTTAGCAGAGGTTATCACACTATAGTGGGTTAGAGATTTAGCAGAGGTTATCAGACTGCATTGGTTTAGTAGAGGTTTAGCAGAGGTACTCAGACTGCAGTGGGTAAGTAGAGGTTTAGCAGAGGTTCTCAGACTGCAGTGGTTTAGTAGAGGTTAAGCAGAGGTTATCAAACTGCATTGGTTTAGTAGAGGTTTAGCAGAGGTTCTCAGACTGCATTGGGTTAGTAGAGGATTAGCAGAGGTTCTCAGACTGCATTGAGTTAGTAGAGGTTTAGCAGAGGTTATCACACTACAGTGGGTTAGAGATTTAGCAGAGGTTATCAGACTGCATTGGTTTAGTAGAGGTTTAGCAGAGGTTCTCAGACTGCATTGGGTTAGTAGAGGATTAGCAGAGGTTCTCAGACTGCATTGAGTTAGTAGAGGTTTAGCAGAGGTTATCACACTACAGTGGGTTAGAGATTTAGCAGAGGTTATCAGACTGCATTGGTTTAGTAGAGGTTTAGCAGAGGTTATCAGACTGCATTGGTTTAGTAGAGGTACTGAGACTGCAGTGGATTAGTAGAGGTTTAGCAGAGGTTCTCAGATTGCAGTGGGTTAATAGAGGTTTATCAGAGGTTCTCAGATTGCAGTGGGTTAATAGAGGTTTATCAGAGGTTCTCAGACTGCAGTGGGTTAGTAGAGGTTTAGCAGAGGTTCTCAGACTGCAGTGGGTAAGTAGAGGTTTAGCAGAGGTTCTCAGACTGCAGTGGGTTAGTAGAGGTTTATCAGAGGTTCTCAGACTGCAGTGGGTAAGTAGAGGTTTAGCAGAGGTTCTCAGATTGCAGTGGGTTAGTAGAGGTTTAGCAGAGGTTCTCAGATTACAGTGCGTTAGTAGAGGTTTAGCAGAGGTTCTCAGATTACAGTGCGTTAGTAGAGGTTTAGCAGAGGTTCTCAGATTGCAGTGGGTTAGTAGAGGTTTAGCAGAGGTTTTCAGACTGCATTGGGTTAGTAGAGGATTAGCAGAAGTTCTCAGACTGCATTGAGTTAGTAGAGGTTTAGCAGAGGTTATCACACTACAGTGGGTTAGAGGTTTAGCAGAGGTTCTCAGATTGCAGTGGGTTAGTAGAGGTTTAGCAAAGGTACTCAGACTCCAGTGGGTTAGTAGAAGTTTACCAGAGGTTCTCAGACTGCAGTGGGTTAGTAGAGGTTTAGCAAAGGTACTCAGACTGCAGTGGGTTAGTAGAAGTTTAGCAGAGGTACTCAGACTGCAGTGGGTTAGTAGAGGTTTAGCAGAGGTTCTCAGATTGCAGTGGGTTAGTAGAGGTTTAGCAGAGGTTCCCAGACTGCAGTGGGTAAGTAGAGGTTTAGCAGAGGTTCTCAGACTGCAGTGGGTTAGTAGAGGTTTAGCAGAGGTTCTTAGACTGCAGTGGGTTAGTAGAGGTTTAGCAGAGGTTTTCAGATTGCAGTGGGTAAGTAGAGGTTTAGCAGAGGTTCCCAGACTGCAGTGGGTAAGTAGAGGTTTAGCAGAGGTTCTCAGGCTGCAGTGGGTTAGTAGAGGTTTAGCAGAGGTTCTTAGACTGCAGTGGGTTAGTAGGATCTCATTTTTCTCAGAGATAGCTGCTTAACAGCTACATATCCTTTCAGATCTATAGGGTTGAGGTGTCTTTTCAGAGTAGATGGATGGACAGAAACACCTGTGGACCTTTTCAGATCTGAAGCAAGAGAGGAGCTTGATTTTCAAGGATGAAAGCTCCTCAGGTATATATATCTCCTGAAAAATGAATAACTTGTACTTCATGGCCATTTGACTAGAAACTGAATAAATGCAATAAACCCAAACATCAAGACCAAGATGGTCACAAGAGCAGAGTTTGTACTTAAAGTGGGGCTTATATTTAAAGATAAATACTTCTGCGCTCCAGGTGACCCTCAACCAAGCGATGTTGCAGTAAAGGGGCGCTTAGAGCTGTAACTTTAGTGGCCTTCACTAAATATAACAGTGATTGTAGGATGCACAGGAAAGCCATTGACTTCAGAGATATGTTAATGGAGGTGTGCAGCTGAGGGGGCAAACTAACTGGCGCGGAGTTGAAAGGCCAGGTCAAGAACTGAGGCAACTATTTCTCTGAACCCTTTCCTCTGCTGGCCAAGTTTATGCTGAACTCCCAGGCAGATGAAACTCTGAATAAAGCAATTCATTTGGAATTGCTGGAAGCCATCCAAATGCACAGCTCACAGAGTTCCTCTTTTTCCTCTTTGGTCAGTGCTGGGGGTCAGGTTCCTCTAAAGTTCCGGTATTAGGCGGTACGAGTGAATCGTAAATGTCCGCTAATGTTTTAAACATGTGTTTACGAAGGGGCAACCACCTGCTGTATTTTGCTCATCAGTGTTGTGCTGATGTAGTTCTCCTGCAAGCTTAAGTGCTCAAGTGAACACTGCTCCCTGCCAAGCAGCGCCTCGAGGAGAGCGTTTCCTCCAACCTCACCCAAACCATTACTGTCCAGGTCAACTTTCCGCAAGCCTTCGTTCACTTTCAGAGCCTCTGCAAACAGCTTGACTCCTTGGTCTCCCAGATGGTTCTCATCTAGAATGATGTGGGTTAGTTTAGCGTTCACCTTCATGCTTTCAAACAAGACATTCCAGGCTTCCAAGTCAGAGCAAGGTGTTTGAGCCAGGCCTAAATATTGCAGCTGTGAGTGATATCTCATGTAGGTGCCCAGCACTCTCAGTCCTTCACTTCCCATTCCGTTCCCACCCAAGTCCAGTTCTATGAGGGTGAAGCTGGGTGCAGAAAAGTACAACTGTCCTGGCATTCTTGGTGAAATTGCTGTTTTGTCTTGAAGGTCAGCCAATCCACTAAGCAGGGACTTAACTCCAGCATCGCCAAGCTGGTTCCCAAACAACCTAGACAAGGAACAGAAGGCATATTTAAATAGGATTCATATATATATATATATATATATATATATATATATATATATATATATATATATATATATATATATATATATATATATATATTCTACATCATTTGAACACGACTGCTGCCGTTTACATTGTGTAAACATGTCATGTATTTTCATCAGTAAGAGCACCAGATATAATACAATACAAAGTAGCATGAGTGTCTTATTTTAAGTAGATCATATCTTGGGCTCCAATTTGAAGAACAAAGTGTAGTTCCAGATTTCTCCTGGGTGCCCCAGACATTGTATGAATTTATTTAGTTCCTTCACCAGTACTGCTGATTTAGCTGATTTAAGTACTGAGTAGTCACAGCAGGTATTACTGGGTTGACACTTGAAAACATTTAGAAAGAGTTAAATTGACATAAACCCAGTAAACCACTACTTACTTTATTAATACTATTTGAATATATAATAGATAAAGTGCTTTGTTAAGAAAATAATAGCTTCCTGTCTGGAACAATTGCTTTTTAAATATAATAATATATAATAAGTAGCCAAGTACCTAAAACTTTTGTACAGTACTGTAAAGCTATATGAAAAAAATCTGGCCCCCATTTTTTGGACAGCCCCCAACAGAATATCCACAGTATATATTATATAATATATATTATATATTACTAGCAAGCCACCTGGCATGGGGTTCAATTTAAGACCAAAGTAAAGATTAAGTTTAGGTTGCAGAATTAAGTTAAGGATAGGGTTAGGGTTAAGGTTAGGGTCATGACTAGCATTGAAGAACAAATAATGTGTATTTAAAAAGGTTAGGTTAAAATTAAGATCTAAAAATGATTATACCAAGTTGCATGTAAATGGGTACATCAGGCTTTATGTCCAGTATATGATAATGCTTATTTACAATATCCATCATCTTTCAAACTGCTGACTAATCAGTACAGATTCATAGAAACAGAAACTTTATTCAGTTTTGTTTTAAATAGGGTAATCTTAGCAGCTCTCATTTTATCTCCTGCTCATTAATCTAGTTCTGAAAATTAGTTGTGAGGGTGAAAGGCTAGCTTAGCATCTAAGGTGACTTACAGTAGTCCCTTGATCTCTGGCTTGACTTGCAGGAGGTCAAGCAGAACATGAACTCCAGGGGGTCCGACGTGGTTGAGATTGAGGTTGATCATGGTGACCACAGACAAGCTGCTCTTCAGTGCTATGGCTAAACCTTTTAGCAGGTCATCTGTCAGCCCTGTGTTCCTCAGAACCAGCTGCTCCACCTCATCTGATGAGCTCAGCACCTCCGTCATAGCGTCCAGCTGAAGGTAATGAGATGAGTTTGTATAACAGCACACTTTAGAACTGCTCTAGAAATCACGTCTCCAAAATGTTTTAATTAATACTGTCACAATATATTCTACAATTTGATTGACACAGTAGTACATTCCATCCATCCATTCATTATCTTCCACTTTATCCCACTAGTTGGGCTCACAGGGTGTCTGGAGTATATCCCAGCTTTATCGGGCCATGGCGGGGTACACCATGGACACGTCGCCAACATTCACTCACACACGCACTCACACCTACAGGCAATTTAGAGTGACCGTCAACCTAACATGCATGTGTTTGGACTGTGGGAGGAAACCGGAGTACCCAGAGGAAACCCACTCAAGCACGGGGAGAACATACAAACTAACCACTGCACCACCAGGCCCCCTCAAAGAGCTCTCTCTCTATGTGTATTTATAGTTGATAGGACTAATTAAGTGAACCCTTTAAAATGACATGTTTTCTGCTGCACTGATCACTTTATGTATCTCAATAATGCTAACTTTCTTGGTACATTCATCATGATGTTTACACACAATATAAAGGGCAACAAAACTGTGGTTAGCAGTGGCAGCTGGTGGTAAAACAATTGAGTGGGGCTCAAACAAAACAACAAATTAAAAACAAACAAATAAAAAAATCTTAAAAAATGGAGTAGGCCCACAGCACCATAACAGGCTTTGAACTCTTCCCTGCTGTAGATGAGACAGAAGGCGCGTCTGAAATCGCCTACTACTCAGTAGACAAAATCAGTAGGCAAAATCAGTAGGCGAGCAAGACTAGTATGTCCGAATACTCAGTACAGTAGGCATCGAGTAGTAGGCGAACGGTACCCGGATCACCTACTGAATCGGCCCTATCACGATTCACCTGGAGCCGCGGATGTATTCAAAGCGGAGGAAAAAACGGTGAAAAGCGGAACTGTGTGTACGCAGCTACGGCTAGTGAACAGCCGCTACAGAAGTTAGCGCTACTGCTGAGGTAAACAATTATTACATTCCTCCCGTTTCATCTTCTCTGAGCTACAGCTCAACACTGTCTGATACATAATCAGACAAAAACTCAGATCAGTGTCACAAAAAGATCTAAATCTGTCAGTAAACGAGCTTTTAAATGAATAGCATTTACGCTGGTGGTCTGATGTCTTGCTTCACAGTACGCTGGCAATATGGTGGACTTAGTACGTCCGAGCTTGTGTGGCTACTAAACCTCACCTACTGAAATTAACTACTAGTCTGCTGCTGGAGCAGTATGTACTGACTCTAATCCAGTACCTACTGACTAGAAACGATTTCGGACACACCTTAAGCTCTGTCTTCAGCTTACCGTGACAGAGCCCCGGATAGGCTTTTAAGGTGTTGTTAGTGCAGGAAATGCTGTGTTGTATTGTTCAAAGCCGTTTGTCATAAGAAGAGCTGGAAAAGACCTGGATGTAAGCTTGTCCTCAATCACTTGCCTGCTGCTGAATTGTAAATTTGGACCAAGCTCCTTTATCTTTTCTTCCTTCAAGTGAATGCCTTATGAAACATCTTTTTTGTAAAGACAAAACTGAATTGTCTCTCATTTTGTCAGAGACGCTGCTCCAGCCTGCAACTGTTCATAGTGAACCGCGTTAATGAACCGCAGCGGAGTTAATGAGTCGATTCGGGGATTGTCCAATCACACGAGGATTAAAAAACAAGCCAGTACCGACACACTACCAATAACAGTGGGTGTCTAACATGGATATTAGACACAGTATAACTAAATGATGTCCTAATTATTTTGCAGTTTATAATGAACTAATTTTAATGTCTGAACGATTTAAAGGGGGTGGCGCCCCAGCGCCCCCTATTGGCCAGCCGCCACTGGTGGTTAGGTTAAAAAACAACAGACAAAATATTACAACACAGTGTTAAATAGCAAGGCCTGGCTAAGTTGAGGGTAAATTAAAGATGCACACAATTCTAAGCTCACCACCTGCTATGGACTTTGGGTTACAGTTATTATGTAGTCCAGTAACAGGAGATTCTGAGTGTTGTCTCTGTCTCTGTTGGGATCTACTGTGTACTATGGGAATGTTTTTTGACGAATGCTTTAAATTCAGTAAAGGCCTTAAGAATGTCATTGAGCTCCATTTTAAATAATCAGTTCCAAATGTAACTGATTGGTTGTGTTTGAATGCATTTCTGATGTGCTTCCCTTTGGAGCAGCTGTATTACTCTAAATGGTGGTTGCCTTGTTTTCCAATAAAGGAATGCCGAGCCACAGGTACAGTTAAACTCCCTGATATCAAGAGATTTTATAAGTATCTTCTTTTATGAACTCAGTTTACTGATATAGTTGGAGGAGGCTTTAAAGAAAGATCTTAGTTTAATTAGATTTAAATTTAAGCATAGGCTTTATATTTTAAAATGTACAATAAAAAAATATACTATGAGGAACTGTCTTATACAATTTTAGTAAAAGTTACACATTGTTAGTAAAAATCCTTTTATTACATACGAGAAAAGTTCCGAGAGTTTAAATGAAAAACAGATTTTCAGTCGAAACCATCGTACACTGAAATCTCATTGGGGTTACTGGGTTTCTCATATCAAATCCACTGAGTCACAGTGATTCATTGCTATCTCATTCTCATTCTCCGGCTGCAGAGGGCTCAGTGAATGCTGGCTAACTTCCTACAATCTGTCTTCACGGTATGGAACATGTTATATAATAGATTCTGGACGCGATCCTACTTTAAGTCTTCTGTCAAGATGCCAGCGGCTTACAATAAATATCATAGATTTGGTCATTTAATCTCAGAATATATCAATGTGCGGTTGCAAGATTACTGAAGGAATGCCTTTTGCAAGTAGAGGGATAGATATAGTAGAGAAGGCCATGCAGGCGTGCACTGATCTTTCTCTGGATGTGAACATAGGCTTCCTCTACTACCCTGTGTGGAGTTTTTCAACTACAGCTTGTGAAACATTGGTGGACACTGGATCCTCACACTATCGTCTCAGTGGGCAAACTTTGTGTAAAAGTCAGTGCTGACATAGGAAAGAAGAAAGCCCACATGAATTATATATAAAAATGTATACAACAAAAAATCTCATTTGTACAGAAGAAGTTTAGAAATTTGCTATTAGCCATTTAAGTCAATTGACACATAATGTATTAACACATTAATATATATTTGTAAAGTTTTTGCATATTCTTTACATACAGCAGACATAAATATACCATTTTGTATAAATGTAAGTGTATTTATTTTCTCTAAGGTTAACACATTGGAAAAAGAAACATAAAATTTAAATATTTTTTACAATGTTAAATTCAGCAAATAATATGTAATTTTGCATTAAAATGTGTTTGTATATTTTCTGTAGATAATATGAGCACCACAGTGCTGTATTCCTGTATACGTACATCAAAAACTTGCAACATTTGTCCTGTTTGACACTTTGAATGGACATTTTATGATGAATGGTCTGATGGAAATAAAATAATAAATAATAAAACAAATAATAATAAAATCCACTCACAATTAGATTCAAGTAAAGAACGTTTTTGTAACTTATTTGTTGGATGCAACACTTTTAGATTTAACCAACCTGTTTTTGTAGATCTTGTTCTTTCTCAGATGCATCGTTCTCTACAAAACAAACAATGGGAGTTAAATATGACTGAATGAGAACACTGTAAAATAACATGGCACACTTTTCATAACTGATGAGCCTTTTTAAAGCTTAAAGTAGTGCTGTAGCCAAGTTCAGGTCAAAACCGAGACCTTAACACCTTAAGTCTGAGTTAAGACCGATACCAGGAATAGTCTGAAATATGTTTGTATTTCAGCATTCATTCATTCATTATCATGCATTACTTAATATAAATATACATTTAAATAATATATAGTCTCAAACTGTAGTCCAAATTTGCATTGTAAGTAAGAAAGGAAGGAAATGAGTGTGGGGTTATTCTCTGTTCTTTTATCTCAGTTCATCACAGCTTTAAGACAAGTCTGTCCTAACCTAGGACGAATTTCTGACTCCACCTTAACCTGAGACAAGACGATCTTGAGACAAGACAAATTCCTGAGTCCACCTTAACCTGAGACAAGATGATCTTTAGACAAGACAATTTTCTGAGTCCACCTTAACCTGAGACAAGATAATCTTTAGACAAGACAAATTTCTGAGTCCACCTTAACCTGAGACAAGATGATCTTTAGACAAGACAATTTTCTGAGTCCACCTTAACCTGAGACAAGATGATCTTTAGACAAGACAAACTTCTGAGTCCACCTTAACCTGAGACAAGATGATCTTTAGACAAGACAAACTTCTGAGTCCACCTTAACCTGAGACAAGATGATCTTTAGACAAGACAAACTTCTGAGTCCACCTTAACCTGAGACAAGATGATCTTTAGACAAGACAAACTTCTGACTCTACCTTAACCTGAGACAAGGCGATTTTGAGACAAGACACATTTCTGACAAGGCCTTAACCTGAGAAAAGACAATCTTGAGACAAGAAGACCCCGAGACCAAGATAACAATAAGATCAGTCTTAAGACCAGGACCAGACTACAGTACTACAACACTGTGGTATCACCAGGATTCAAACATTACTAGAAAGAAAAACTTCACAACTTCACTTTGACAAGTTGTACTTTCTGTGGTTTCCAGTTACCTCAGGTGGAGGCATCACACTCATGCATCACACTCATGCTGGAGACAAGACAATCCTGAGACTGAGATAAGGCCGAGATAAGGCCGAGATCACACTCTAAGTACTACAACAGCATCTTAAAGAAGCTCTATATATTATATATTATGTATAATACAAACTTATTTCTTCCTACAGCTGTATGTGCACTGAAGCCCAGAAACATTTAAGAATGGAGTTTTAAAACCAACCTTGCTGCAGTGTATCAGGGTGCTTTGTATTCGTCCTGCGCCTCCCTGCATTTAAATTGAGGGCGCTGCTGTCACTTTCTTCACTGAGCTCAACTTCGGAAGCTGAGCAGTCAGGATAGGGACCCAGAGCGATCTGCTCTTTAATCTTATTCCTCTCATATTCTAAAAAAGAAAACATAAAAAAACCCAAATCACAGCTATTGTTTCATCAGTACCTTCTGATCTCATCTTAGATTCTGTAGAAATGACTCAAACCTTGAGAATGAATCATTTCAGTCTGTTATGCTCCTGCTGTTACCTAATTCTTTCATTACTAATCAAAGTCATCACTGGCAATAATGAGTGCAGGGTAAGTTCAGTGTTCATTGTATCTATTTTTTAATCCCTTGAAGGTCCAGGATGGCCTGGCATGTCCAAACATGTATTACACACTTCTGTAGTTTAGCTGCAAAATGCATATTCCAAAAAGTTTCCAAAAATGTAACTTTTTAACTAAACCCTCTGTTAAATTATGTGTGTATATACGGGATGATTTCTTCACTTCTTGTATGGAACGTTCCACAATTTACAGTTTTGAAGCTGCTGACTGCAGGATATTTCTGAACAGGCATCTCAACACAAGCTCTAACAAAGAGAAAGACCACCTAACAGCCAGAGCAAGTTGTTAACAACAAACACAGCGCGTGACTTGCAAACGATGCCAAAACGGGCTTTTAAAATTAAGTGTTTTAAACAGTTTTCGCTTTTCTGTGGTTTAATTTTTGGGTGGGACAAATCTACCTGTTTCTGACACGTTTCTGTTCCTACGTCAATGTCAATATGCAACTTTGACTAAATATCAAATAAACTGAAAGTGATGTCTGATTCTTGGACAGTACTACAGCAGGAAGGGCGAATCCTATACATTTCTTGTGTCTTGACATTGAAGCAGAAGAGAAAGGAGTCAGAAGTGCAGCCTCAAACCTGTTGATACAGAATGGAGGTCAATTATCAATGAAATTCATTCCTGCGTAATAAATGACATCACATAATAACATGTACATTGCATAGTGAGCTGAGAGTAACAACTCTCGACTTCTAAGGGCCAAAACAGAGAGTCAGAGATTACAGCAGTCTCACTTTTTCCTAAGATTGGGTTAAACGAAGGACTCAGCTGATGCTTTTACTCTCCAGGTAGCTTAAGCATGTCCCTGCATTAACTAAGCTACTTTTTGGGCAGCATCAAACTTTTATGTTCAAATGATTGACTGAGTGGGATTGGGTTTAATAGGCTCAAGGGGAACCCTGTCCGTGAGCAATGAGCCGCACATCTTTACTCACTGTTTGCTTTGAACCACTTCTGTTGGTCTAGGCCTGATTCCAGACCAGTACTCATTTCAACACATTCTTCATAGAAGTCTCTCAGTCTTTCCCCGTCTCTGCTTTTGCCATTCGATTGCAGGGGAGCCGGCCTCCTCTTTCCATGCTGCTTACTCAGGGCTTCGCCATCCTGCAATGAATCTTCGAGAAATACAACTGTCTTTAGCTCCAATGTACTTTTTCTTTGTGATGGGTTCTTATAAAATGAAATACTGCGTTAAGATTTACAAGGAGAGAGGATGTTTGTAACTTCAAAGCCGTACAAGGTGCAGCCAAGTGAACTCGAATGCGTTAAACAGACATAACAGGGAGAAAGAAATGAGCGCTCACCTGGCGCTTTGACTCCACTGTCAGGTCCTGGATTTTCTCTGCTGTGTTCTTTGGCGCTGGCTGGATTTTTCACAGGAGGTCTGGGCTGATTTAAAGCCGTTGGATTGCCCTCTCCTTCCTCCGCGTCTCTTTTTTTATTTTGGGATTCCTCAGCGGCCTTGCCGTCTCCCTGCTGGCTGCGGCGTCCCTTATGCCGCTTGTGTCGCATTCTGTCCTTCACGCTGCCGTTCATGTCCTCGCTATCTGTAGACACGCCGCTGCCCTCTTTTGGAAGCTTTCTGGTTCTCCGTACAGATCTTTCCATTCCAAGTGGGATGAATAAAGGGGATGATGGACAAGACTCCATCACGCCTGAACAGTGATTCATCCATAATCAAAAAATAAACATATAATCAGTTACATGTACACCACCATTCAATAGTTTGGAATCATCTTTTGATTGTATTATTTTATGTATACAGGACAATACTGGGTTAAACATATTAATCAACTACTAAACGATATGTAATACAGAGTAGATGTCCCATTTTTGCCAAGTTACCTGCCTCAGCATTTGATCAAGTGTAAGGCATTCTAGATATTAACCATTAATTCACAGGTTCTTTATGAGACCCACTTTTGTCTATGGTACTGCTCCAATATATAGTAACAACAGTACATCAGTTCCTTTTAAATAAATATATATATATATATATATATATATATATATATATATATATATATATATATATATATATATATATATATATATATATATATATATATATATATAAAAGGAACTGATGTACTGTGTACCTCAACCTCTGTTTTCACATTACGTTTATGTCAAGTCCTATTCTGTGAGTTTATTGACCTGGTGTTTCCTATTATGTGACTGCTCAAGTCTAAAGTTATTACATTATTAATTATGTAAATGCACTCATTGACTCACTGACTGACTGACTCACTCACTTACTTACCAATGGACTTACTGACTTCATATTAAGTAGGCTTAACATTCGCCACAAGGGCTTATGTTAGCATGTATGGTGTTTAATAGGAGTGGTGCTCTGCACATGTATTCTTGCTGTAGTTGGTTGTATTTTCTCCTTATGTAAATAATCCCTAACACTTATTATTATTCTGGACTCATTTTTTGAGAACACCAGCATCTTCTTTGTTTGAGTTGCATTTGTTTCTTATTTTTTTGGTTTTCTTCTTATTGATGAGCTTTAAGTAGAGTTTATCTGATTGTGATGGTGATGGTGGTCTAACAGGTTTTGCATGATTGTTTGAACTCCAGTTTTGGGCAGTTTACATAGTTGTATGTAAATGGAATAATTCATATCGAATCTCCTCAGACATATGAATGAGCTCTTTTGACAGAAAATTGAATAAAGTGAAAGTGATGTCTGATTGTTGGACAGTACTATAGCAAAAGTGAAGGAGGCATCCTTTAGATTTCTAATGCCTTTGCCTGACATTCAAACAAAAAGAAAAGAAGTACAGACTCAAACCTGTCGATACAGAATGGAAGTCAATTATCACTGTAATTAATTCCTGTATAATAAATGATATCATATAATAACATGTATATTTCATAGCAAACTGATAGTCATAACTCTCGACTTCTAAGGGTTGGACAATACAGCATTGTACCAACTTATAGGAGCTTATATCAGCATGTATGGTGTTTAGTAGGAGTGGTGCTCTGCACATGTATTCTTGTTTTAACTCCTTTTTTAAAGCTGTACAGTTTTTTTTAAGGTTGTATAATCACCTACGGCTCTGATCATCATTTTGGACACATCTACAATGTACTCATCTTTCAGCTTCCTTCTAAACCTTGGAAAGCGGCAAAGTTACATGGGACTAGCATGTTGGAATAATTTTATTCATCTGCAACCAGATTGGTTTAATATTGCTGAAAGCATGAGTTGGACCACTGGCAGGAAAATAAAGCCCAGTGACATGCAATTCATTCTAACCTTCATGAGATTTGATGGCTTGGTGATTGTTGTGAACATCTTTTGCTTCGTGGCCAATACCATGCCTTGAATTCACACATCTAAAATGAAAGACAGAGCAAGCTTAGACAGTAGATGTATAGTAATAGGTTCCATATCTCCAGCCATCCTCCTGCAGCTCTTGAGCAACACTCACTTATAGCACGGCTTCCCCCCGCTCAGCCGCGTCAGCCTGAAGCAGCTCTTGCGGCCTTGCTGGAAGCCGGGGGAGTAGCGGTATTCACAGCACGAACTGATCCTGCCTGCCATTATGCCATTGACATAGAAGGTGGCGCTGAAAGGGTAGCCAAGGTGTCTCTGGGAGGTGAACTGGAACTGCTCTGCAGAAGACAGCAGGGATTCCAGTTATGCTTACCAGCAGGCCAGTAGACTTACCACAATCATTTCCTACTGAGTTGGAAAACCATGTTTCAAAACTGCTTGAATTATTGGATTTCCTCTTTCATGGCTTCACGGTGTGTGGCATTTGTGGTAATTATTACCTCCAGGCAAGACCGATCCTTTAAAGACGCAGATGTTCTCCCCTCCGCAGATCTGCTGGAGCACCTTCATCTCATCCTGGGTGGCTCCAGGCTTTCCTTGGCCAAGGTACGTCATTGTCACGGCCACGTTGGACCTCCTCGAGTCTTTCTGTTCTTTTAGGTAACTCTGAGGAGGTAAATAGTGCAAACAAGATTGAAAAAGGTGAAGAATATGAACTGCATGGGTTGTTTGACTTGCAAACTGAAAATAACAAAGGTAACAAAGTCCATATATTGTTGTTGTCCAAAGAAAAACATGTTTATCATCTATTTGTTTGGCAATTCTTATTTTTTTACATGATAATGACAATATGCTGACTCTATTTGTCTGAATGGAAATGTGGAAAATTCTTAAATATAAGCTGCCAAAGGGGTTCTTTTTACTTTGTTCTTTGTTTTCTGCACCCTAGAGGAACAGCGTTATGGTCCATGCTGTAACTCTGGGACACATCTACTTCCAAACAATGGGATCTGACTGCTCACCATGTTGGGACGAGGGACAGAGATCCACTCTCACCTTCTGCTCACAGATGTAGCAGTGTGGCCAGTGTGAAGCTTCCATCTATGAACTAAAACTCATTTTGTTAATATAAATGTTTTATTTAAAAAATAAATACATGATGAATCCAGCATTGCTCGAAAGGAAATCTAAAGGATCTTTCAAACAGATAATAATAGTAGAGTTCCTAGTATTTATTCCACAAGCTGAAATTTAGGAGTTCGAGTTTAGGATCTGCCACCTCCTAAAAGAAAGCGCCCTATAAATAATGATTTTCTATATATTTTGTATACTTATATATTTATATTTACTAATAGATATGCTTATATGTTTGTCTGAATACTTATATTGTTTTTCTGACTGTAGGGCCAGAGCTAATTCTCTAAAGTAGGTCAGTTCATATATGTAATGTTAATAAAGGTAGCAGCAAATCTGTCTTTTCTGGGGGCGATTTTGTCCTACAATGTCCTGCATCTATCTCTCCAGCTTGAAAGTATTTACAGGGGACCTATTATGCTGTTCCAGTTTTCCTCTTTTCTACTACGTTTCTTAGCTGCCTGAAATGCTTCATTATAATTTGAACCCTTTTCTCTGTTACAAGGTGACATAATTTCGTAACACAATCTTTCAAGAGCTACACAAGTAAAAACAAGCCACTCTGAAATGCCAATGCTTCAGTCTGGCTTGCGAGGGTGGATCGGGGCTACAAACTTGTTCTACCTGACTTTCAGCATCAGACTCTGGCTCAAACGCAGTTGTGTGTGTGGGGGTGAAACTTGTAGCAAGATGCCACTCTGGTGGTTGGCCATTCAGAACACACAAGAGCTCTAACAGATGTTCAGACAGAGGTCGAATACAGACGTAAAGCTTTCTGTAAGGCTGTTTTGTGACAGCATCTGTTGTAAAAGACGTTATATCCATAAATCTCAGCTTGACTTGATTTACAAGAGAAAATTATAAACATATCAGCAAGTTAATCTATTCCAGTAGACCCCCATACAAAAATACATCTAAAACCTTCTCTTACCATAAAACAATGTTCGTTGTACCAGGCAGTGCAATTATAACCATTCTGTGTAACTGTTTGAGCGTTATAGATTATATATATTTTTTACTTCTCATCAGCATCACTGCAACCAGTTCTGATTTAATTTCTGTGGACTGGTGTATTTCCATTAAAACACAAACCCAAAAAAAACCCAATTAATTACTGAGAGATCATCAGGGTGAGATATGAGGACATGACTCTGTAGTTGTTCTGTTTTCTGTACAAGACAGGGAGCAATGAAAAGCTCTTTTATGACTGAGAATCTTATCTGTGTTCAGACTCTGTACGGTGACGCAGAACAGATAGCTCTGCCGGGACTACACAAACTCGTAAAACCATTATATCTCATGACTGACTTTCACACGGAGCCTGACAGCGACAGTGCACTGCATCAGCGTGGACCCTGAATCTGAATGCAGTCGTCTGGGTTTGTTCACCTGTTTGCTGTTGAAGTCTGAGCCTCTTTGTGAGATGACAGAGGAGGCGGACCCGCGGCGTCTGCTGCCGTACAGATAGGGACAGGAATGACTCAGATTCGCCCGGGACGCCTGCAGGTTTGACATCTTCCCTGTGATCGCTGGCAGGTAAACATCAGTCACCCGCGCTCCGCTCACCACTTGGCTTGTCTTGCCGGGCTGTGGAGATTGTAGGAAATGAAATGCTGAGAGACCGCAGAAAGCAGGCAGAGGCAAACCGGGATGAAAGGGCAGTGAGCTCGACTGAAAGAACGGGCAACTTTGTCAGATTCCCGAAGGCAACGTCTATATATTCCACATACGACTCTGCTACAGGATTATAGCCTGTATGAAACCATCTACACCACCATGCTAACCACTACACCACCGTGCTGATCACTACACCACCATACTAACCACTACATCACCATACTAACCACTACACCACCGTACTAACCACTACACCACCGTACTAACCACCACACCACAGTACTAACCACTACACCACCGTACTAACCACTACACCACCATACTAACCACCACACCACCGTACTAACCACTACACCACCGTGCTGATCACTACACCACCATACTAACCACTACACCACCATACTAACCACTACACCACCATACTAACCACCACACCACCGTACTAACCACTACACCACAGTACTAACCACCACACCACCGTACTAACCACTACACCACCATACTAACCACTACACTACCATACTAACCACTACACCACCATACTAACCACTACACCACCGTGCTGATCACTACACCACAATACTAACCACTACACCACCATACTAACCACTACACCACCATACTAACCACCACACCACCGTACTAACCACTACACCACAGTACTAACCACCACACCACCGTACTAACCACTACACCACCATACTAACCACTACACCACCATACTAACCACTACACCACCGTGCTGATCACTACACCACAATACTAACCACTACACCACCATACTAACCACTACACCACCGAACTAACCACTACACCACCATACTGACCACTACACCACCATACTAACCACTACACCACCGTACTAACCACTACACCACCTTACTAACCACTACACCACCATACTAACCACTACACCACCATACTAACCTCTACACCACCTTACTAACCACTACACCACCATACTAACCACTACACCACCATACTGACCACTACACCACTGTACTAACCACTACACCACCATACTAACCACTACACCACCAAACTAACCACACCACCGTACTAACCACTACACCACCATACTGACCACTACACCACCATACTAACCACTACACCACCGTGCTGATCACTACATCACCGTGTTAACCACTACACCACTGTACTAACCACGACACCACCGTGCTGATCACTACATCACCGTGTTAACCACTACACCACTGTACTAACCACTACACCACAGTACTAACCACTACACCACCGTGCTGATCACTACACCACAATACTAACCACTACACCACCATACTAACCACTACACCACTGTACTAACCACTACACCACAGTACTAACCACTACACCACCATACTAACCACTACACCACCGTACTAACCACTACTCCACCATACTGACCACTACACCACCATACTAACCACTACACCACCGTACTAACCACTACTCCACCATACTGACCACTACACCACCATACTAACCACTACACCACCGTACTAACCACTACTCCACCATACTGACCACTACACCACCATACTAACCACTACACCACCGTACTAACCACTACTCCACTGTGCCACCACGTCTTAATGAACCTCCCCATAAAATTCAGATAAAAAGAAATTGTTTTATATTATGTGGAGGTTCTTTATGTCTTTAAAAGGTTTTTTAAACTCACAGTACTCTTTAACATGGTTCCTTATAGAACCAAACGTACTTCTTCTATAACGTTTCCTCAAAGAAGTCTTAGTGTCACCTTTTGTTTGAGAGTGTAAATGAAAGTGTTCCTGAACGCAGTGAAATCTCACCTCTCATTGATTCTCATTTAAAGATTATCTCCTTGTTATCATTATATCCTGAATAATCACAGTTATACGATTTCCTCATCATATTAGGCCTCGTGCTGTTTCAGTAACTGAGAATATATCTCTGCTATATCTCTGTGTCTTTCGTAACACCATGGTGTTTGCAGGGTGATTTCTCTAGGCAGAGTTTGTTGTGATTGAGATAAGAACCTGCGTATTCCTCTTTTCAGCCTCAAACGCTGCACTCAGACTTCCAGGCACCGCTTTCAATGTGTCTGATGGGAAACACATTTTCGCCAGCACTGTGAGTCTTCCGATCAAAATGCCGTAGATTGAAGAAAATTTCATCTTTAAAAAGATGTTGAAGTGTTTTTCTTTGAAGGCTTTATTAGTTTGGTGTGTGTTTGCATGTGTTCTGTCACAGATGCCACTTTGTTTCATGTGGATGTGTTTTTGTTGTAGCTCTGTTTTGAAACGTTTGCTCACACAAAACAGTCTGTCATTGGTTATTTTGCACATCAGTCCATCTTTAAAGCATCCTGGGAGGCATGCTGGTCTGGCCTGAGACTGGGGAATTGGTTGAGTGTGATTTTGAAGATTACTTAAGGTCATTTTGAGGCCTTAGACCTGTCTGAGAGTGTGACTGACCCCATCTTTGTGCACTGAGAATCTCAAGAATTCACTAGAATAGGCTTTACTCTGATATTGAAAACACGGCAATGGTGAGCACTGTTGATCTCATTTGCATAAAAGTATAACAGTTTTATCCATGTCTGTGCTATGTCCTTTTCTTCTCCATACTCTCTCTCTCTCTCTCTCACCCCATTTCTCTTTTTCTTCTCCATACTCTCTCTCTCTCTCTCTCTCTCCATTTCTCTTTTTCTTCTCTATACTCACTGACTCTCACTCTCTGACTTGCACTCTTTCTCTCTCCATCTGTCTCTTTTTGTATTCTTAATACTCACCCTGACTTGCACTCTCTCTCTTTTTCTTCTCCTTAGCCACTCTCTCCCACTCTCTGACTTGCACTCTCTCTCTTTCTCTTATTCTGCTTTTCCTCAACCTACTCATCCCCCCTTAGTCTCTCCATTACACTCTCTCCTCCTCTCTTTCACTTTACCTTTCCCTTCTCCTTATTCTCTGTCTCTCTCTCTCTCTCTGTCTATTTTCATCCCTATTTTTCCTCTCCCCTCTCATTCTCCTTCCCTTACTTTGTCTCTCTTTCTGTGTCTATCACTCCCTCCTCCTCCTTCTCTGACTTTTCTCTCTCTCCTTGCTCTCTCATCTTTCTCATTTCTTCCTATTCACTCTTTCATACTCCCAGTTTTTTCATTCTCTCTCTCTTTTCCTTTTTCACTCTCTCTCTCCCTGTCTATCTCTGTTTTACTTCTTTCTACTTATTTACTCTCCCTTACTTTGTTTTCTTCTCTCTTTTCTCTCTCTCTTATTTTGGTTGTCTTCCACCTACTCATCTCCTCTTGTTCTCTCCATTACACTCTCTTCTTCTCTCCCCTTCTCAATATCCTTCCCCTACTTGGTCCATCTCTCTCTTTCTGTGTCCCTCACTCTTCATTTTCTCTCTTTCTCTATATCTTCCCTCTCTCTCCCTCACCCTCTCCTTCTCTGTCTGTCTATTTCTGTTTATCATCTTCCTGCTCTTCCCCTTATGCTCTGTCCCTTACACTCTCCCCTTCTCCTTCTTTGACTTTTCTCTCCTTCACTCTCTCTCATGCTCTCAGCTTTTTCTGTTTCTCTCGTCTCCCACCTCGATTTCACTCGCACCCTACTCACTTAATCTCCCTTACTTTGTTCGTCTGCTCTCTTTTCTCTCTCTGTCCTTCTCTCTTTCTCTAATTCTGCGTCCTGTTTCTCTCTCTCTCTGCTTTCCCTCTTTTTCTGTGGTTTTCTCTCCTATTTAAGCTCTTCTCTCTTGAATATTTACATATGAAGCTGTGTTTATGCAGAAGTGAGTCTGTATGTGAATATTGAATTCATAAATATAAATATAAATATAAATAAGTATTGAATTTGGACCTTGACCATCAACTGTTATCATTGTGTCAGTATTTATTAAAACAATAATTTCCGAAATGGTAGAGGAGAAAAAAGCATTCTTTACTTGTTATGTAAGTGAATGTAAATATATTTTATCCTGAGCAAATTTGAAGCATTTCTATTGGTCGATTCATTATGAACGATTCATCATTCATTTGATATTGGGATCAACAGTTTTTTTTTCTTTTTGGGCTTCAGTTTCTACATTTAGAATCACCGTTTTAAATACATAGATTTTCATATTTCATCTCAGACACCTGTGTGGACATCACCTAAAAATAACTGGACTGTACCTTGTAGACCTCTAAAGTGTTGGGTCCATTCAGTAGAACTAAGCTGCCTCGGCGGGTGATAATGCTGTCCAGAGCCAGAGGGTGGAAATATACAGGTGTCCCGGTCCTGACATGAGGACGAGTCTTTAACCCAAAAATGAGAAGAGAATAAAAAGATCCTTAATTTCTTTTTCACTGCCTATGAATATGGAAATGAATATAAAGAAGATCTCGACATCTCCTTCCCTTCACGCTTAAACACTTACAGCAACATCCTTTCTTCCGGTCTTGAAGCCTTTGTTGAACAAATCCTCCAGAACACCATGGCTGTGTCTCCGGGTTTGTCTAGTAGAGTCTTTCTGATAGTCCTCCATCACTGCTGTCACTCATCTGAGGGTCTGCACAAACTGGACATTAACAAATTCTCATGTTTCATGTTCATTCACACCGTTTCTTTAAATGAAAAACAGAAGTCGCTCTGCCGCAGTTCTGTTGTGCCATGACTAATGAATAAGACGTGCGGTGTAACACAATAGCATTCAGAGTCTGGGATCATGTCATCTGGTACCCAGAGCGCTTTGGCGACACGGGGTAAGGAAACGGCCTGCGTTCCAGAGAAATGCTGTAAATAATGCATGCACAGCTACTGTGCCCTGTTTATCCCACTGAGAAACAAATGAAAGTAATCTGATTGGAGTTTAAGCCAGTTCAATGCAGTATGAAACTAAAAAACTTTTCTTTTGTAATGTGCATTTCATTCTCCATGTTATCATATATCATCACTGTCAGTCAAACCTTTTAGAACAGTTTGACTGGTAATGTATCTAAAACGTTTGGCTGGTAGTGATCTAAAACGTTTGGCTGGTAGTGTATCTAAAACGTTTGGCTGGTAGTGTATCTAAAACGTTTGGCTGCAAGTGATCTAAAACGTTTGGCTGGTAGTGTATCTAAAACGTTTGACTGGTAATGTATCTAAAACGTTTGGCTGGTAGTGATCTAAAACGTTTGACTGGTAGTGATCTAAAACAGTTGACTGGTAGTGATCTAAAACGTTTGACTGGTAGTGTATCTAAAACGTTTGGCTTGTAGTGATCTAAAACGTTTGACTGGTAGTGATCTAAAACGTTTGACTGGTAGTGTATCTAAAACGTTTGGCTGGTAGTGATCTAAAACGTTTGACTGGTAGTGTATCTAAAACGTTTGACTGGTAGTGTATCTAAAACGTTTGACTGGTAGTGTATCTAAAACATTGGACTGGTAGTGTACTAAAACGTTTGGCTGGTAGTGTATCTAAAACGTTTGACTGGTAGTGTATCTAAAACGTTTGGCTGGTAGTGTACTAAAACGTTTGGCTGGTAGTGATCTAAAACGTTTGGCTGGTAGTGTATCTAAAACGTTTGGCTGGTAGTGTATCTAAAACGTTTGACTGGTAGTGTATCTAAAACGTTTGGCTGCAAGTGATCTAAAACGTTTGGCTGGTAGTGTATCTAAAACGTTTGGCTGGTAGTGTATCTAAAACGTTTGGCTGCAAGTGATCTAAAACGTTTGGCTGGTAGTGTATCTAAAACGTTTGGCTGGTAGTGTATCTAAAACGTTTGGCTGGTAGTGTACTAAAATGTTTGACTGGTAGTGATTTAAAATGTTTGGCTGGTAGTGATCTAAAATGTTTGGCTGGTAGTGTACTAAAACATTTGGCTGGTAGTGTATCTAAAACGTTTGACTGGTAGTGATCTAAAACGTTTGACTGGTAGTGTATCTAAAACGTTTGACTGGTAGTGATCTAAAACGTTTGACTGGTAGTGATCTAAAACGTTTGACTGGTAGTGTACTAAAACATTTGGCTGGTAGTGTATCTAAAACGTTTGACTGGTAGTGTACTAAAACGTTTGACTGGTAGTGATTTAAAACGTTTGGCTGGTAGTGTACTAAAATGTTTGGCTGGTAGTGATCTAAAATGTTTGGCTGGTAGTGATCTAAAATGTTTGGCTGGTAGTGATCTAAAATGTTTGGCTGGTAGTGATCTAAAACAATTGGCTTTTTAGAGCAATGATAAATACCTTAATGACCTCTTCTTTTCATTTTGCAGTAATTTAGCAAACTCATTGACCCAACATGTCTTCATTCTGGACTAGAGGCATGTGTTCTTGGAAAAAAAACTAAATTAATATCAAGCTATAAAAGCGCTAATCAACCAACATCAAATCCAGGCTGTAAGTAATCTGGAGACATGATGCCTGAAATTGCAGAAGAAAAGCGATGTCGTACCTGCTGTTAGAGGTAAAAGTCACCCAGGTGGCCTCGTAATGATGTGATCTTTCATCTCCTTGTTGAGCCCTCGCTCACTGCGCTAGTCCCAAGCCAAGGCGATATCTGAGAGGCTGACAGCTTTGACGCCCGCTTTTGGCACGCCACCCTGATCTCTCATTAATGGATAATGGGTTTCGGCCTCTAACCACCTCACGCCGGCCGTCTCAGTGAGGGAAGAAAAGAACGTTTCATGTCGCCAGTGCTGGCTTTGTTCTGTATTCTGAGGTATTAGGCGTTTGCAGTTGCTCGTTCTCAAAAAAGCGTTTGTGAAGCCATTAAAGGACAACTTTTGGTTCCAGTAGGTGGCCCTTTTAAAAGAAATACCTGCAAAATTAGCGAATGTGAACCAATGTTGTGCATAATGTAATGGATCTATACCTGTTACAACTTAAATTAGCTTGTTTGGAAAAGAGTAGGTTGTCACATAATGGAACATAAGAAGTGAATGGGGCCCGGCCAGAATTAGTTTTGTAAACTACAGCAGATTTATTGCCATCAGAAGAAACACCCACCTTAACATACAGGCCTAGATCCCTATTGAGGCCTAAGAGGAGCCAACGGAGACGGTGCCAAAGAAAAGAAAGAAACAGAACAAAACATTAAACTAACCTATGTTACTATGTACAAAGAAAAAGAAAGAAAACAAAACTACCTACACTAACAAACATAAATACACAATGGATACCCACCTTCTTACCTAGTGTATGGAATGTATAAGGCGCCTTAGTCTTACCTGTTGGACTCCTCTGGTAGGGATAGGGTGGGATGTCTATACAAAATGGCTTAAGTATTTAGAGCAGGGATGACACACACAACTGTTTCAAACAATGCACAGACAAAGAAACACATGCAGCAAAATGGTAGTGAAAGCAGAAGGGGAGCCAGGATCACACCGCAGGCCTCACTTCCTGTGAGCGATCTGGCCGCCATCTTGGTAGAGACTGCAGCTGATATAGGCCATGGCTCCTCCCCCGAAGGTCACATGGACTATTAACCTGCAGAAACATTTAACAAGAGCACCTAGCACACTAACCCAGCAGACCTGCACGTAACAATACCAACTGAATGTTTTTTCATCTAGAACCATACATACAAGTCAAGTGTCATATGCTTGTAATCACTATGTTTGAGAGGGACTGTAAACATGGACTGTATGTCTCTTTACCACAATACATAGATGCCTGCCATACTGACTTCATATTCCGTTAATGGTTTTGGTTAGTGTTTAAACGTTTTAAAGTAAAAATCTTTTGTTGTTAATCTTTAGTCAGATTGCAAATTTGGTGGAAATGGGAAAATTCTTACCAGAAGCTGGCAAACAGACTTATCTGGAAATGTAACAAGCATTCAAAAAATAATCAGGACATTTAGATTGTTTAAAAGATTGCTTATTAGGGGTAAGTAGTGATTTTTATAATCTGTACGGAATTAACATTAAAAACACAATAAAACACTGAATGTCCATGCTGTACTAGTAATATGAGTGTGCTACATAGCACTGTTTGAGGGGTAAAATAAAGGTAATTTAATTGAATTTCTAATTTATCTAATGATTTATTTTGATTAGTCGATTAATCTAACAACTAATTTTAGCTTACTCTAATGTGTGTTAGGAATTAAAATATATATAGAAGCTCGAGGAAAATGCATGGACTTAACGTATTAAAGGGTATCTTAAACGCATGTGATCTATAAATGGTTAAAAAAAAAAGGCAGTTTGTGGACTATATATTTTGGCAGAGAGACATTTGAGAAGCAGCTACGTGTGTTTTAAAGCTCCCGCGGTATCGAGAACAGTCTTGGGTTCTACACTGGATAATTAAGAATCGGTTAGCAATGCAACTTCAAGGTCTTGTGTATAGCAGTTGTACTGTTGTGATCATCTCCACTGTGCAGAACTGACAGAGCACCACACTGTTGTGTTTCTGTGTGAAACTCATTCTTTCAGTAGGCGCGGCCCTCTTTGCGACACATCGAGGCACGTTATGTTAATCAACGTAATTTCGTAAAAAAGTACATCGATTACGTCGACGTGACGCCCCAGCCCGAGTGCTGAGTAACTATTTTATATTGTGAGACATTTACGAACTCACATTTTTGTAAATAGAGCATTATATTAAATAAATTCATTATTTAACACAAAAGAAGAACAAGAAACACAAGAAAAGCAAATCAGGATGAATCCTCACTGCGAAAGAAGTGAAACATGAAGAAGCAAAAAGAAGTCAGGACAAGCACTGAGGCAACAGTAGGAAACCTGACAGCCACTGTAGGTTCTTAGGAAAGAAGGGGTGGGGAGTTTGAGGTAGTTCAGTATACAACATCATCTGCTCCTTTAAGACTTGTTTTAAGGTGAAATACTCAGAGTTTTAAATATTTGTGCATAAATAAACAGTTAAGGAATTTAGAGTGACTCAATTTAATCGATTCTAGAGGAACTGAGTCAGAATAGTTCACATCAAATCATTTTGAATGACATTCTTATATCATCTACATATCAACATTCACATTATGCAGAAAGTATGAAATATCAATAGGAAAACATTAAAAATGCCCATCACAGTGTAGCATATATCTACACATACTATCATCAGGAGACTGCAGACTCAGCCCTCTAATGACACCACAGCCATCCGTGACCCGAAGTCTAAGGGAGCACAATCAGAGTCACTCTCTCTAGGTGGGTAGGATGATCTCCTCACACCCCCTACATTCCCTCTCTATGAACCACCTAACAATCAATCAGCATGAAGCACCTGCTAACCGTCACCCTTGCAGCTTGGTAGCGCTGTGCGATAGCGGGAGACCTAACAAGCAGCCGTGATTTTCACATGATTGGAAAAAAATGGGTAAAAATTAAAAATAGGAGATCAGAAAGAACCAATATTACCTGGAATAACATATTATCACATGAATACACATTAAACGGAAGAACTATTCTCCTATCATAAGTCTCAGAGAAAGATCACGTATGATCAATATCATCGGTTTATCAAAGACTCTGTTTTTGCACCATTTAAAAACTGCAATATGCTGCTTTCAGCACATCTCTCTACAGAATGAGTAGCTTTTAGCCCTGCTCTGCTCCACATCCTTTCAGGGGGCATTCATCCCCATCACTCTCTCCACAGCTGCACCCCACCCCCACTTTAATCCATGCCCTGCAGTGAATTTTCTAAATGCTGCTACTGTAGACTCACTTCTGGGCCTCTTTTATGCACTCCGGATCCACTCTGCCTGGTTTGAATGGGTGTGCTCTGTTAGCTTGGGGAAAGCGTCTGGGGCTGCACTCGCTGCATCCATCCAAACAGCTCTGGCTTATTATTGTGCTTGGCAGAGACAACCCTGCTTCCTGCCACTCGCACTCTAACTGCATGTCAGTCAGTGGAGCAGCAGAGTGCGCTGATTCACTTCAGGATTGCTAATCGTAGTCATACAGTCTAGTCTATCCGTGTCTCTATAGATTGTTTTCACAGCTTTCTGAGTCACTCCGGAAAACTTACCTCACTTTTGAACTGTGCTGGTAGTGATAATGTCATTGCTGATACGGAAAGACAAGACGTACATTGGGATACAACTGTATAGAAGATTTAAAGTGTCTTAAATAAATAAAAATGTAACGTTTTATTTTACTTTTGTTACAGTTCTTACACTTCTATGATAGTAACCACATGCAATGTTACATTTATATAATAGTAACAACATGTAATATTACATTTATATGATGGTATCATCATGCAGTGTTACATTTATATAATAGTAACTAAAGAGAATGTTATATTTATATGATAGTGACAACATGCAATGTTAAATTTATATAATAGTAACAAAATGCAATGTTAAATTTATATAATAGTAACATCATGCAGTGTTACATTTATATAATAGTAACAAAATGCAATGTTAAATTTATATAATAGTAACATCATGAAGTGTTACATTTATATAATAGTAACAAAATGCAATGTTAAATTTATATAATAGTAACATCATGCAGTGTTACATTTATATAATAGTAACACAATGCAATGTTAAATTTATATTGTAGTAACATTATGCAATGTTAAATTTATATGAGTAACATCATGCAATGTTAAATTTATATAATAGTAACATCATGCAGTGTTACATTTATATAATAGTAACAAAATGCAATGTTAATTTTATGATAGTAACAACATGCAGTGTTACATTTATATAATAGTAACAAAATGCAATGTTAATTTTATGATAGCAACAACATGCAGTGTTACATTTATATAATAGTAACAATATACAATGTTAAATTGATACAACAGTAACATCATGCAGTGTTACATTTATATAATAATAACAATATGCAATCTTAAATGTATATGATAGTAGCATCATGCAGCGGTACATTTATATAATAGTAACAACATGGAATGTTAAATTTATGATAGTAACATCATGCAGTGTTACATTTATATAATAGTAACAACATGCAATGTTAAATGTATATGATAGTAGCATCATGCAGTGTTACATTTATATAATTATAACAACATGCAATGTTAAATTTATATAATAGTAACATCATGCAGTGTTACATTTATATAATAGTAACAAAATGCAATGTTAATTTTATGATAGTAACAACATGCAGTGTTACATTTATATAATAGTAACAACATGCAATGTTAAATTTATATGAGTAACATCATGCAGTGTTACATTTATATAATAGTAACAACATGCAATGTTAAATTTATGATAGTAACATCATGCAGTGTTACATTTATATAATAGTAACAAAATGCAATGTTACATTTATATAATAGTAACATCATGCAGTGTTACATTTATATAATAGTAACACAATGCAATGTTAAATGTATATTGTAGTAACATTATGCAGTGTTACATTTATATAATAGTAACAACATGCAATGTTAAATTTATATAATAGTAACATCATGCAGCGTTATATTTATATAATAGTAACAATATGCAATGTTAAATTTATATGAGTAACATCATGCAGTGTTACATTTATATAATAGTAACAACATGCAATGTTAAAATTTATATAATAGTAACATCATGCAGTGTTACATTTATATAATAGTAACAAAATGCAATGTTAATTTTATGATAGTAACAACATGCAGTGTTACATTTATATAATAGTAACAAAATGCAATGTTAATTTTATGATAGCAACAACATGCAGTGTTACATTTATATAATAGTAACAATATACAATGTTAAATTGATATAACAGTAACATCATGCAGTGTTACATTTATATAATAATAACAATATGCAATCTTAAATGTATATGATAGTAACATCATGCAGCGGTACATTTATATAATAGTAACAACATAGAATGTTAAATTTATGATAGTAACATCATGCAGTGTTACATTTATATAATAGTAACAACATGCAATGTTAAATGTATATGATAGTAGCATCATGCAGTGTTACATTTATACAATAGTAATATCATGCAGTGGTACATTTATATAATTATAACAACATGCAATGTTAAATTTATATAATAGTAACCTCATGCAGTGTTACATTTATATAATAGTAACAAAATGCAATGTTAATTTTATGATAGTAACAACATGCAGTGTTACATTTATATAATAGTAACAATATACAATGTTAAATTGATATAACAGTAATATCATGCAGTGTTACATTTATATAATAATAACAATATGCAATCTTAAATGTATATGATAGTAGCATCATGCAGTGGTACATTTATGTAATTATAACAACATGCAATGTTAAATTTATGATAGTAACATCATGCAGTGTTACATTTATATAATAGTAACAACATGCAATGTTAAATTTATGATAGTAACATCATGCAGTGTTACATTTATATAATAGTAACAACATGCAATGTTAAATTTATGATAGTAACATCATGCAGTGTTACATTTATATAATAGTAACAATATGCTATGTTAAATTTATATGATAGTAATATTACGCAGTGTTACATTATATAATAGTAACGATATGCTGTGTTACATTTGTATGCTAGTAACATCGTGCAGTGTTACATTTATGTTATAGCAATACAATATTATATTGCAATGACATGTAATGTTACACTTAAATCATTGCCACAACATATAATGTCACAGGTATATGATAATAACAACATGTAATTTTACATTTATGTGATAGCAACCACATATGACGTTATATACAAATGATAATAATAACATGTGTTACAGCAGTGTTACATTGATATATTAAAGTGTTGGGGTAGAGTAAAAAGATGCTGAAAGCAGGGGAGACGCTGCCTAGCACAACTGAATGAATGGGATAGTGTGTCCATCCTAAGATGGACTGGTGATCAGTCCAGGGTGTTTCCTGTCTGCTGTCCAATGGGCACTAGAATAGACTCCAGTGGCTTAGATAATGAATGAATATTACAAGGTAAATGTCATTTATATACATTATTTTGTTACATTAATTTGAAGAGCAGCACTGTGTAATGTAAGAACTAATTACGGCACAATTAAAGTACACATCCAACTTGTCTTGTATACCTTTTTATTCTGTGTATCCACACTTCCACTGACTTGTCCTGTTAGAGGTTTAATTCAAAAACATGTAAAATGCTACTTTTATCTTTCTTTTCATTCTTTTAGTTTTCTCTTTTCTTGGTATACATGTTGGGAATTGGTTTTATATTCATGCAAGAAACTCCACTGTTATCTTCTGGTTAATAGCACATTTAATAGAGAAATATTATTATATAAAAATATACTATTTTATTAGATCACTATATATCAGCCGCAACTAATTTACCACACATTGATATAAACAGAATTTTGAGACGTAATTTGAAATATAGACTATGCAGTGTGTCAGCTGCCATTTACCTAATTCATTATTGGCCAGTGACTGTGGAACCACTGCTGACCAGATATTATTTGGGTTGCAGACAATAATATTTGTATATATTAAGGTGGTCTGAGAGTGGCTACCTTGACTATGTCTATTAAGACTATATAAATGAGAAAGTGATGAATGTATGCTTCTGTTGCAATGCTATTACCAACTTAGACCAGCAGATGATGCTAGAGGTGTAGCTTTACCCACGCTCCACCTCACTGGCCTGAAATGCTCTCTCCTCCCTGCCTTGTGCTTGTGTTGTGCAGCATCTTCTTTCCATCTCTATCAAAATCAGACACTATTACTGGGAACATCTCAAGCACACTGAAAAACACTGAGATGCTATGATGTAGTGTACTTGACTTGCCCTGCTCTAACTTCACTGTCTGCACGCTCCCTCCATACCTCTCTTATTCAAAGCTTATTAAGGTTAGAGGCACTGCAGTACAGGAATAACCTCTGCTGCGGTTTACAAGCCTTTTATATTTTATTGAGACTCAGTCTTTTGCCAAAACAATGAGCAACACACCAGCATGCGCCATGCACCAATATTGTGCTATACAACCCATTACAGTCTATGTTATCAAGCTACACACTAGTGTTACAATTTTTTTTACCATCCTTTTAGATTCAGGGTCATACAAACCATATTTAATGCAAACTTGTGACCATTTGACAGTCCAGTCATAAAGAAACTAGCATAACAGATCCCTTCACTGCAGGCAGCCACACCCAAAAGCATTTGGTCCTAAACCTCCCCACCACCTCCTCTTTGTTTCTCCTGAAAGCACCTTATTAATCATAGTGACATGGCTGGCACAGCCAGTCACTTAATAATTAGACAAATTAATCGATGGTTGCTAATCAAAAACTGGATTTATAAAAATAGGAATCCATAATTCTGCAACCATCCTTTGACTGCAACTATTTTTTAAACGGTATCTTACTCTGATTACCAGAGGTGGATATAGTGATTCTAGGACTTTAGGGAAAAGATGAGATATTTTTAAAGCTCCTGAGTTGTGCAGCCATATACACTGCAAGCAAGGACACAACTGGGTCAATAATATGAAGCACCAGCTTGTAGTACCCCATTAGGTTTTTCTTCAAAGCTGAATCCATTCCTATAATGTCAGGTAATATTTATTGCAATACAAAACTAGTTCATAGAAACATGGAAATACATATACTGTGTATAATAATAAAACATGTGTTCTGTTTAACGTACTGTTGAAGAAAAGACGACTGTTAGGTCTTTGTGGTTGTGGCTGTCATTGATTCAATTCAATTCAAGTTTATTTGTGTAGTTCTTTTTTTTTACAACGATGTTGTCGCAAAGCAGCTTTACAGAAGTTTGAAAACAGACAGTCACAACATATATCACCCAGTGAGCAAGCCAGAGGCAACAGTGGCAAGAAAAACTCCCTCAGACTGGAGGAAGAAACCTTGGGAGGAACTAAGACACAAGGGGAGACCCATCTGCCTCTGGTCAAACAGTGTTTACAGTTTAATAAACTAAATATCAAAGAAAAGAGTCTCTGTTTGAAATCTGGATAGCAAAGCTTTAGAAGCTGTGCAGGTAGATGCAGTCTCTGACTGAGTCTTTATGTAAAGTGGGCGTGAGCTGAAACAGTCCCATCCTATCTCAATGCTGGTGCATCTGGATGGTGTACAGTGATGTAACTGAGGGTGTAGAAGTTGACACAAATAGACAGGAGAGCTGGCTGGTGATGGGTGGGGAGGAGGCCCTGATGGTTAGTCATCTAACAGCGTTCAACAAACAGGAGGACAGTCATTACTTCAGGAAGAGTAAAGAGAGAGAGTTAGTTCAGCTCAGGAGTAAGACTGTAGAGAATATGAATATTCAGAATTTTAGAGTGTGGCTGGCGACTCCGGCAGATCTAACCATAACAGCATAAACTAAAAGGAGAGAACCAGAAGCTAACATAGACATGAGAGCACCCTGAGACACTGGGATCCCCCCACTCCACCGTCAACAAACCTGTGTGATTGCTTGAAGTGGTGGGGCAACAGCACCAACATCCCAGTTTACCATAAACCTCTCTGTCCATGAACCAGAAAAACAGCTGGTCATTAGATGTTTAGATGAGCTGTGGACATCTTAAAAGTCATACAGACGGCATCATGGTCAGAGAAAAATATGGGAACCACCAATGCTGCTGTTTTCAGTCCACACATACCCCTGCAACTCATACTACTACATACTACTACACTACTACATAACACATACTAACACGCCAGTACAGTGTGAATGTCAGTGCTGATGAATGAATTACCACTAAGAAAACCTGTTCTGTGGGGGTTAGGGTTAGGGTTAGGGTTAGGAAGTACATGGCCAGAACAGAAAGGACAGAGAAACAGCTGGACTGCAGTTTGGAACTACACAGAGCACCTTTATGGTATTGAAGCTGATGTTCCCCAGTAAGTTCCCCAGGATCATGATAAATACAGCACAACACATTGAAAGTAAATTACAACACATACTCGAACAGATTTGGACTTAGAAGTGGATTGTCCCATGCAAAGCGGAAACTGACACACAGCACAAAGTAAAACACACACACACACACATAGTACTTAGTTTGCTATCACAGTGTTTGTACACATATTATCAAACACAATAAAACATTATATGTTTAAAATTCTATTTAAATTGATGACAGTGAAAATGCGATAGCATGGCTGAGAACTGGTGTGATAGTTAGTTAGTGAGCTTATATAGTTCAACAGTAAGCTAGACATCTGTAGCTTTAATGTAGGCTCAATGAACTGGCTAACTCCCCCCTATCTGCTCTTTGACCCTGTGGTTCATTGCTCTGATATCCAAACAAATCGTGTATGTTCTCTTTGTATATATTTATTTTTAAGTTCTGGGCTTAACTCAAACCCCCCTCTCTTTTGGATGGGTTCTCTGTCTCTGTCTAACTGCTATTAATGTACCTTGTTTTGGGGGGACAGTATTTTAGTGTATGACTGACTGATGGTGACTGATGGTGATGGTGATTGAAAGTGGTTCACTAATGTGAGTATGTGAATGAGTATGTGAGGGAGTGAAAGAGTGACTGAGTATGTGGGTGAGTATGTGAGGGAGTGAAAGAGTGACTGAGTATGTGAGTGAGTATGTCAGGGAGTGGGCAAGCAAGTAAGCGAGTGAGTGCGTATGTGAGTGAGTATGTGAGGGAGTGAATGAGTGACTAAGTATGTGAGTGAGGATGTCAGGGAGTGGGCAAGTAAGTGAGCGAGTAAGTGTGTATGTGGGTGAGTATGTGAGGGAGTGAATGAGTGACTAAGTATGTAAGTGAGGATGTCAGGGAGTGGGCAAGTAAGTGAGCGAGTGAGTGAGTGTGTATGTGAGTGAGTATGTGAGGGAGTGAATGAGTGACTGAGTATGTGAGTGAGTATGTGAGGGGATGAATAAGTGACTGAGAATGTAAGTGAATATGTGAGGGAGTGAATAAGTGACTATGTGAGTGAGTGAGCAAGTGAGTGAGCGAATGAGTGACTAAGTGAGTGAGTATGTAAGTGAGTATGTGAGGGAGTGAATAAGTGACTATGTGAGTGAGTGAGCGAGTGAGTGGGTATGTGAGTGAGTATGTGAGGGAGTGAATAAGTGACTAAGTATGTAAGTGAAAATGTGAGGGAGTGAATGAGTGACTGAGTATGTATGTGAGGGACTGAATAAATGACTATGTGAGTGAGTGAGTGAGTGAGTAAATGAGTGACTGAGTATGTGAGTGACTATGTGAGTGAGTGAGTGAGTGAATGAGTAAGTAACTGTGAGTGAGTATATGACTGAATGAGTATGTGAGTGAGTGAGTGAGTATGTGAGGGAGTGAATAAGTGACTAAGTATGTAAGTGAATATGTGAGGGAGTGAATGAGTGACTGAGTATGTAACTATGTGAGGGAGTGAATATATGACTATGTGAGTGAGTGAGTAAGTGAGTGACTGAGTATGTGATTGACTATGTGAGTGAGTGAGTGAATGAGTAAGTAACTGTGAGTGAGTATATGCCAGAATGAGTATGTGAGTGAGTGA
Organism: Megaleporinus macrocephalus; assembly: GCA_021613375.1. Classification (NCBI taxonomy): domain Eukaryota; kingdom Metazoa; phylum Chordata; class Actinopteri; order Characiformes; family Anostomidae; genus Megaleporinus; species Megaleporinus macrocephalus. Next base: position 12,847,902 of record CM038725.1, on the reverse strand, counting down.
GTGAGTGACTGAGTATGTGAGTGAGTATGTCAGGGAGTGGGCAAGCAAGTAAGCGAGTGAGTGCGTATGTGAGTGAGTATGTGAGGGAGTGAATGAGTGACTAAGTATGTGAGTGAGGATGTCAGGGAGTGGGCAAGTAAGTGAGCGAGTAAGTGTGTATGTGGGTGAGTATGTGAGGGAGTGAATGAGTGACTAAGTATGTGAGTGAGGATGTCAGGGAGTGGGCAAGTAAGTGAGCGAGTGAGTGAGTGTGTATGTGGGTGAGTATGTGAGGGAGTGAATGAGTGACTGAGTATGTGAGTGAGTATGTGAGGGGATGAATAAGTGACTGAGAATGTAAGTGAATATGTGAGGGAGTGAATAAGTGACTATGTGAGTGAGTGAGCAAGTGAGTGAGCGAATGAGTGACTAAGTGAGTGAGTATGTAAGTGAGTATGTGAGGGAGTGAATAAGTGACTATGTGAGTGAGTGAGCGAGTGAGTGGGTATGTGAGTGAGTATGTGAGGGAGTGAATAAGTGACTAAGTATGTAAGTGAAAATGTGAGGGAGTGAATGAGTGACTGAGTATGTATGTGAGGGAGTGAATAAATGACTATGTGAGTGAGTGAGTGAGTAAATGAGTGACTGAGTATGTGAGTGACTATGTGAGTGAGTGAGTGAATGAGTAAGTAACTGTGAGTGAGTATATGACTGAATGAGTATGTGAGTGAGTGAGTGAGTATGTGAGGGAGTGAATAAGTGACTAAGTATGTAAGTGAATATGTGAGGGAGTGAATGAGTGACTGAGTATGTAACTATGTGAGGGAGTGAATATATGACTATGTGAGTGAGTAAGTGAGTGACTGAGTATGTGATTGACTATGTGAGTGAGTGAGTGAATGAGTAAGTAACTGTGAGTGAGTATATGCCAGAATGAGTATGTGAGTGAGTGAGTGAGTGACTGAGTATGTGAGTGAGTATGTCAGGGAGTGGGCAAGCAAGTAAGCGAGTGAGTGCGTATGTGAGTGAGTATGTGAGGGAGTGAATGAGTGACTAAGTATGTGAGTGAGGATGTCAGGGAGTGGGCAAGTAAGTGAGCGAGTAAGTGTGTATGTGGGTGAGTATGTGAGGGAGTGAATGAGTGACTAAGTATGTGAGTGAGGATGTCAGGGAGTGGGCAAGTAAGTGAGCGAGTGAGTGAGTGTGTATGTGGGTGAGTATGTGAGGGAGTGAATGAGTGACTGAGTATGTGAGTGAGTATGTGAGGGGATGAATAAGTGACTGAGAATGTAAGTGAATATGTGAGGGAGTGAATAAGTGACTATGTGAGTGAGTGAGCAAGTGAGTGAGCGAATGAGTGACTAAGTGAGTGAGTATGTAAGTGAGTATGTGAGGGAGTGAATAAGTGACTATGTGAGTGAGTGAGCGAGTGAGTGGGTATGTGAGTGAGTATGTGAGGGAGTGAATAAGTGACTAAGTATGTAAGTGAAAATGTGAGGGAGTGAATGAGTGACTGAGTATGTATGTGAGGGAGTGAATAAATGACTATGTGAGTGAGTAAATGAGTGACTGAGTATGTGAGTGACTATGTGAGTGAGTGAGTGAGTGAATGAGTAAGTAACTGTGAGTGAGTATATGACTGAATGAGTATGTGAGTGAGTGAGTGAGTGAGTATGTGAGGGAGTGAATAAGTGACTAAGTATGTAAGTGAATATGTGAGGGAGTGAATGAGTGACTGAGTATGTAACTATGTGAGGGAGTGAATATATGACTATGTGAGTGAGTGAGTAAGTGAGTGACTGAGTATGTGAGTGACTATGTGAGTGAGTGAGTGAATGAGTAAGTAACTGTGAGTGAGTATATGACAGAATGAGTATAAGTGAGTGAGTGAATGAGTAAGTAACTGTGAGTGAGTATATGACAGAATGAGTATGTGAGTGAGTGAGTGAGTGAATGAGTAAGTAACTGTGAGTGAGTATATGACAGAATGAGTATAAGTGAGTGAGTGAGTGAATGAGTAAGTAACTGTAAGTGAGTATATGACAGAATGAGTATAAGTGAGTGAGTGAATGAGTAAGTAACTGTGAGTGAGTATATGACAGAATGAGTATGTGAGTGAGTGAGTGAGTGAATGAGTAAGTAACTGTGAGTGAGTATATGACAGAATGAGTATAAGTGAGTGAGTGAGTGAATGAGTAAGTAACTGTGAGTGAGTATATGACAGAATGAGTATCTGAGTGAGTGAGTGAATGAGTGAGTTACATGGCAGGGGTTTTGGGATCAGATTACATGCAGTAGTCTGTTACTACTCAACACTGGTCATATCATATAAGGCTGTATTATATGGGCAGGTCTTACATTTATAAAAGTAATTAGCATTAGTTCAGTGTTATTGTTTACAGTCTGCTGAAGCTCTTTTACTTCTTTCTTTATGAAAACAATGTTGACGCCACAACTCGATGTGTTGCAGCGAAGGCCTCCATTTCACGCCTTCTACTAACATATGTCTCGGACGATCTGTTCATAAGTGAACAGCCCTAAGTACAAGTGTTAACAAGATCCAGTGTGTCATAGAGATGCATTTTGTTTATAAGTCACATTAACAATTCATGCCATTAGAGTTTGTCACTACACATACATACACAAAGACAAAACATAATAATAAGAAAAACAACCCTAAAAAAATGACTTTAATAAACATTTTGTATTGGTTTACGTGCACTTTGTACAGCACTGGGAGAAAAATGTAATGTAAACAAAATGATTCACTCTCAGTAGTGTGCAGTAAGTAGCCTATTGTTTCCTATGCAGTTACATTTCTGAATATTTGTGGTGTTAGGAGGCTTTAAATAATTTTAAATACAAAGACCACTTATTTATTTAGTGATTATATATCACCGCTGACAGGAGAGGTCGAAAACGTTCTGACTTTCAACGTCAGTGGAATCAGAATCTTTTCCAAGCTTTTGTGGAGAATTTCCATTTGTCCATTCATCATGAATTTTTACACAATGTTAATGCCCAACTGTTCAAAGTATGTATAAAAATAAAAATCAACAGAAATAGATTGAATATGTTTTTTTTTTAAATATGTTTTTCTTCGCAGCAAGGATACCTAAAAATACAACTGAAAAACAACCCCACACCATAATCCCCACTCCACCAAACTTTACACTGGGCGCAACACAGTCAGACAAGTATTGTATTCCTTGCAACCACCAAACCCAGACTCGCCCATCAGATTGCCAGACGGAGAAGTGTGATTCGTCACCCCAGAGAACACGTCTCCACTGCTCCAGTCCAGTGGAGGTGTGCCTTACACCACTGCATTCACCACTTTGCATTGCGTTTGGTGGTGTGAGGCTTGGATGCAGCTGCTCGGCTATGGAAACCCATTCCATGAAGCTCTCTATGCTCAGTTGTTGAGCTGATCTGAAGGCCACATGAAGTTTGGAGGTCTGTAGCGATTGACTCTACAGAAAGTTGGTGACCTCTGCACAGTATGTGCCTCAGCATCTGCTGACCTCACTCTGTGGCTACCACTTTGTGGCTGAGTTGCTGTCATTCCTAATCGCTTCCTCTTTGTTATAACACCACTGACAGTCGACTGTGGAATATTTAGTAGTGAGGAAATTTCACGACTGCACAGGTGGCATCCTATAACTGTACCATGCTGGAGTTCACTAAGCTCCTGAGAGCAACTCATTGTTTGTAGAAGCAGTCTGCATGCCTAGGTGCTTGGTTTTATACACCTGTGGCCATGGAAGTGAGTGGAACACCTGAATTCAATTATGTAGATGGGTGAGTGATTACCTTTGGCAATATAGTGTATAAGGACTATACATTCATCTATAGTAATTTTTGCATCTGCAGTGGACTACATTGTTCATCATGGGCCTTGGTGAGCACTGAATGCCCATGGCAGTCAGTGGCCACTGACCCAATCGCTAGTCCTGCAGCTAATGATATGTTCAATTACTCCCTAAGCATAAACTCATAAGCACTGTGGGTTCTTCTCCAAGCCTACACTTTGGTGATGTCAGCACAGGGCCTGCATGGGCCAAACTCGCAGTGCAGTGTATTCATACTATGCATGTATCAGACAAGTGAAATGATGTTGTCAACAATCCTATTATGTCTTTTAATTACTGGCTTATTTGCTTAGCTACACATTACAGGCACAATTAAGCTTCATGAGGACTTAAATTAACAAACGAGTTTTAAATCATTCTAAATACTTTCTGGGTCAGGCAGCTATAAACAAATCCCTTCTGTCTGATTGGTGTAATTCTTTTTTTCTCATGGAATTTTGGGTAACCAGCCACTGCTGAATGCACATTGATGTAATCTTGTCTAAGGGCTTCACGTTCATGAGTGTCCATCTGACTACCCAGAGGAGGAATAGGCCACAGCCTCATAGCTGTCATGGGCTCAGGTAAATGAGGCCCACAGGACTGCAAGTGCACCAATTAAGATACGGCCAGTATCTAAACAGTAGCAAACTCAAGAAATATCCCAGAAAGAATATTATTAATAACTTTTCAGCTCAGTAGGTTAAGGTGCCATTGTTGCATTGCAGCAGATGTTGTTCAAACTGTAAAGCTGCTATAAAGTAGCTGAACTCAAACAACTAGAAGTCATCGCTGTCTGATTTTAATTAACAAAAACTGTTGAAATGATATTATATTGTATTATATGTCTCTGAGCATCACTGTCTTGAGAACAGTGAGCCAGGGACCCTTATTTACACCTGGTCACTTTAAGCATTGCGAGTATCAGGATCTGGATAAAGCCACGGCATATAAAAATGCACTCCAGATACAGATTTGTATGTCCCATCAGACACAGTGATCAGATTTTAGTGCAAGTGCATGTGGCTGGAATCTCTTCAGGATACAGTCCGGAAACTAGCCACGTGAAATGACCAGGTGTAAATGGGGTCTTGATGTCTGATCTTAAATGTCTGATTTCTACTGCGAAATGTTGCCCTGAAAAGTAATGGAGGTGATGGTGGACTCCAGCAGAGTATGTGCTCTGAAAAAAGGGAACCTGGCAGGCTTTCATGCACGGTGGGCAATTTCCTGCACGAGGAAAAGCTCCGATTATCATTCTCCTGCTGCTGCTAACACATGCCACACAGCTCACCTGCCTGCCCTCGCCGGAGTGCTGCCGCGTTTCAGGCAATAATAGCTTATTATTAACAAAACAGGCAATGTTTTCAACTATGACTCAACTATGACCCACTTGCCTGAACCAGGCAGCCCACTTGTCTGGACTATAAGTGAACCTTTAGAAGTTATCACTGACAATAACATAAGCAAGGAGCAACATGATATTTCAGTGACAGGTTTTTTTGAGGGTTCCTGTTTTAGACTAAATAAACACACAACAGACAAATCAACCACATCCCATTGATGTAGCAGCAGTGAAGCAGCTGGATACAGTCAGTAGATTATTAAGAGACTTTTAGCTGCAGTCATAGATATTGTATATAATCTGCTGAATTCATATCTGTAGATTGGTTGAGGCTTAGGTTAGGTTAAGGATTAGGGCCAGGGTGAGGATTAGTTTTAGATTAAGGTTAAGGTTAGGTTTAAAATTAGGGCCAGGGTAGGGGCTAGGATTAGGTTTTGAGTTGAGGTTAAGGTTAGGTTTTGGCTTAAGGTTAAAGTTCAGTTTAAGATTAGGGCCAGGGTGAGGATTAGTATTAGCTTGACCTTAAGGTTAGGTTTAAAATTAGGGCCAGGGTAAGGGTTAGGATTAGGCTTTAGGTTGAAGTTAACATTAAAGTTAGGATTTGAGACAGGGTTAGGGTAAGGCTTTAGGTTGAGGTTACATTTAGGGCCAGGGTAAGAGTTAGGGTTTGGGGAAGGCTTGAGTTAAGATGACAACCAGTGCGAGAGTTAGTATTAGCTTATGGATTTAGGTTAATGTTAAAGTTAGGATTTGAGACAGGGTTAGGGTAAGACTTTAGACTGTTAACGTTAAGGCCAGAATTAAGGCCAGGGTGAGGATTATCTTTAAATTGAGGTGAGGTGAGACAGGGTTATGGTAAGGCTTTAGGTTGAGGTTACATTTAGGGCCAGGGTAAGAGTTAGGGTTTGGGGAAGGATTGAGTTAAGATGACAACCAGTGCGAGAGTTAGTATTAGCTTATGGATTTAGGTTAATGTTAAAGTTAGGATTTGAGACAGGGTTATGGTAAGGCTTTAGGTTTAGGTTAAGTTTAGGGTCTGGATTAGGGCAAGGGTGAGAGTTAGGGTTTGGGTAAGATTTAGGTTAAGATTACAATCAGGGTCAAAGTTAGAATTAGCTTTTGGATTTAGGTTAATGTTAAAGTTAGGATTTGAGCCAGGGTTATGGTAAGGCTTTAGGTTACGTTTAGGGTCAGGATTAGGGCCTGGGTGAGAATAAGGTTTTGGGTAAGGTTTGAGTTAGACTCACAGGCAGTGTAAGGGTTTGGATTAGGTTTTTGTATTGATGCTAGAGTTGAGATTAAAGTTAGGGTTAATATTAGGTTTTGAGTAAGGTTGGGTGTAGATATATTGATGTTACTGATACTCTTATCAATCATTACCTTTTTCATTGATGGATGGGGTGTGGCTGAAAACCTACAATTACCAACCGCTTTATTACAAACACTATAATTGATCTGTATTACACCTGTTGTTCAGTGACTTCTCAGGTTATCATCTACAGATATTAATTCAGAAGATTATACAAAGGACCACACACAAAATAAAATGCTACTAATATGGAAACAGGCTGAAAAGCCAGGAGTGTAAACATGTTGATACAGAATTAGAATTGTAAATAGCTCAACAGCACAACAGCAATAACTAGACTTTAATGAGCTAAAGGGAGAGTTCTGAAAACACCACTGTTCATCATCCAACATAATTCTAAAATGAATTGACCTTTCCTGGATGTCACAAATCAGGTATAATCAACTGGTCAGACATCAGGCAGCACCCCTCACTACTGAACCAGAGGTAAGTTGGCAATGTATGAACAATCATTTCTGTCACCTCAGTAATTGCTGGTCGGCCTGACCTGCCTGGGATAATCAAAAGGTGTATGAATAACATTATATTGGTTCCTGGATCCAGTTTCCAAGCAATCAGACATCAAGATTGAAATATAACACTGTTCCCCCAGCTCAATATCCTCAAGACAATGACATCACTGTCAGTTTGTGTTGTGGGGTATGCCGGTGCCACAATGGGGTGGCACCAAACTCAGACTACAAAGACTGCTCTCTAGTCATATTAATAACCTGGAATTAATAATTTAGCTAAATTAGTTTATTCAACTAGAATGAGAATTCCTGTATTTTGGTAATGTTAGGCATAAAAAACATCAACACAGACAGAAAGACCACAGTAAATATCCCATTCAAACCCCATTCACAAACACTTACTATATAGGTACAATTCATAGATAGATGCTTTATTGATCCCAGAAGGAAATTCAAGATCTCCACATTTAACCCATCCATGCAGTGAAACACTCACATATACACACACTAGTGAACAGACACACTAGGGGGCAGTCAGCACACTTGCCTAGAGTGTTGGGCAGCCCTACCCCAGCGCTTGGAGAGCAGTCTGCCTGCTCAAGGGCACTTCAGTCGTGTCCTGTCAGTTCATGGGATCGAACCAGCAACCTTCACATCACAAAACTGGTTCCCTAACCTCCAGCTCACGAGTAGGTTTACAGTTATAGACTCTAGTCTGTCTGTCTCAAAATCTATCAGCCTCACTTTACCACATTCATCAGAAACTCCCGATTGATGAAGGACAAGAAGGTGACTAACAAAAATTGGTTATTGAAAAAGATGAGCTACTATCAAGAATAGATTTACACAGTGTTTAAAAACTCAGGCAACACTGCTGTGCCTGATAAAGCTCCAACTAACATACTACTACCAGCTAGTGAAACTCCTATGGGGATTATTGACAGACACTTCCCTCTGGCAGAAGACACAGGACCACCAAGACCAACACAACCAGACATGCTAACAGCTTTTTCCCCAGAGCTGTTACCCTTATTAACCACAGTGGTCACTCTGCACTTCAAATTTATACTTGAACTGAAATCTCACAGGTATTACAGTAACTTCTTTGTAACATAATGTATATTTGCAGAGCTTTACAGATTCTGTAATTAATAGCTCTTATAATACATATCTACTCACATTCACACACATATAAGCACAGATTTGAATATATATCTGTTCGACAAAGCATCGTCACACTCATAAGCACCTCTCTTAGTGTAATATTTTTCTTGTTACATGTCATACGTGTGCCTCATTAAGACAAATTCCTTGTATGTGTGACATACTTGGCAAAATAAACAATGCTGATTCTGATTCTGATTGATGGAAGGGGTGTGGCTAAAAAATGTACAGCAAAATATAAGCTACGGTCAACAGCTTTTAATTATTTTTGATTGCTTTCAAAACTGTTTTGACATGGATTCCATAAAATTTTGGAAACCTTTGAGATTCTGGTCCATGTTGAAATGACAGCATCAGCCTTTCATGGATCTCCTGTACTAATTCATCCCAAAAGTGTTATATTAGCGTCAGATCTGATGATGAGGAAGGTCACTGAAGAACGTGTTGCCATGTTCCTGAAGCCAGTTTAAGATGATGTTTGCTTTGTGATATTGTGCATTATCATGCTGGACGTAACCATTAGAATATGGTAAATCGTGGTCATGAAGGGATGCGTGTCGTGAATTGCAAAATAGGCTGTGACATTTAAGCGACCACTGATTGGTAGTAATGGGCCTAAATAGTGCCAGGAAGACACACACTATTACAATGTTATTACACCACCTCCACCAGCCTTAACTGTTTACACATAGTGGGCTGCATCCATGGATTCATACTGTTTAAGATTCATTAGATCAGGCCAGGATGTAGTTTTCTAGTTTTCATGAGTATGTGCCAACTGAGCACTCAGCTTTTGGTCTTGGTTGACAAAAATAGAACCCAGCATGGTCCTCCAGTGTTCAACCTCAAGGCTTAACATGTTGTGAACTCTAAGTTACTGTAGCCTTCCAGGCTGCCCATTCTCTGTTGAACTCGTTTTTATTACCAAAGCATTTTCATTTACAGAACTGCCGCTCACTGGCTCATCATCAATAGAGCATCAATAATGTTTTAAGGTGAAAACAATTACCAATCAGTTTAAATAGTATGATGACTGTAGATACTTGCAATTGTATAAATGCAACACTATTCTTTTGACCCTTCTTAGTCTTTGCATAGTTACCTATTAGCTATAATGGTATTATACAGTATTATAAGGTCAGTGAGAACTAACTGGACAAAACTATGGTACCTAGCCAGCTGGCTGTGTAAAGTGATTACGTTGCATCATGTATGAGTAATGGAGTAGTTTGTGACTCCCAGCAAATTAAATGTGGCATTAAAATGTTACGCATTTCAGTGTAGTTTACTGTCATGGCTTATAAACAGCTTTGTCTATCATTTGTCCACCAAGTCATAATAATTTTGAGGCAAGTTCTGCTGCTCAGGTTGATGCTGATGTACACTCAGTACCTCATCCCTCTGGGGGCTCTTCTAACACCCTTCACTTGAGCTAATAAAGCAATGGAATGGAACAGCCCTTAAGAGGGCACTGAAAATTGAGGCCAAGTAGACAAGGGCTTGTTAAAACCAGTATCGAAATGTAACCAGTTCTAAAAAAAAAAAAGGAACAGCTGAAGACTCATGGAGCATTAGCAGAGATTACAGATTAAAAGAAAGGGTTTCTAATACAGTGGCCAAAAGCTGGAGCTATCACTGCCTTTGGCATATGTGAATAGGTACTTTAGACAAGGTGCCCCTGTATTTCACTTTAATGGTGCTAATAATTGAATCTGTATTGGACTGAATAGCACCAAAGTCCTAGCAGCTCAGGGTTTCAGGATAATTTAAAGAGAAAGTAATGTGCGCTCCTTTGTTAATAACACAGTTATTTCTGGCTCATTAGTGTGGGATTACATCAGGTGTACTTGTACAGATGGAAAGAAGGAACCTAGGTGTCGCGGGGGTTATAAATAAATAATATTCCTCTCTGTCTTCCATCCTACCCCAGCAGATGATGTAACACCTCTTCAGACCTGCTCACTTCTCTCTGTGCATCTGCGGTTCCTGATTGAGTCACTCGGAGAATCCAAGGATCTGAGCACAGTGTCCCTGACGTCCACTCATAGTACACCAGGCCTGAGCAGGGAACGCAGCGGTTTTACGATGTGACCCACTTTCCCTCCAGTTCTGGCTCAAATATCTTCAGGCTGTGGCCTTTGCCCCAGCTCAGCCTACCCCAGGACTGTAAAACAGAAGAAGTGTCATTTTCAGGTCATCATATGTCAGGGGACCCAGCGTACAACTCTGAATATAGATAGGACTGAAACGTGAAACCATAAAAAATAAAACTATAAAAAGGAAATTGAGGAAATCTTCAATATTGAAGTGAACAGCGAACGCAAATTTATCACCTGAAGTAGTTTAAGAGTTTACAGTTCATGTTCAGTTTTTAATTTTCTGCTTCTTAATGACCCCCCCAAACATATTCAATAGTGCTGAGGTCTTGACTCTGGAGTGGAAAGGCCATTGGGTTGAGAAGGCCACAGCTTATTTGTTTAATTTGCAAACGTTCTTCTTTCTTGTCTGCTTCCTTTTTTTAAATGATCACTTCTTAACAGCTACACATCCTTTCAGACCCATAGTCTTCTCACAGTAGAAGGATGGACAGGAACAGATGTGGGGTTTTTTTTCAGATCTAAAGCACAAGTGGAGTTTGGTTTCCACCTCTCTCTCAAAGAGTAGAGTAAGTAGAGTTTAGGGACAGCTTTGGTGGTCTACCAGGTGTTCCGCTTATGTTATTGTAAACAATAACATTTATTAACTCTTTATTAACTCAACCTTTATACATGTATGACTAGCTTTGTCATGCTGTCTTTTCAACTCCAATCACATAATAGCATTTCTCAGCATCCAATCACAATGTGCCTATAAAGTAAAGGCAGTATTTAAGCCAACCATGCCGTATATTTAGGGATATTACATTTGAATATTACACCAGGTCTTGCAGGGTTTTGAGTAGTCCCATGTTCTCAGCACCTTGTAATAATTTTCTAATTTCTATTTTATCTTATATATTTTAAGATTATGACTCACTAGAAATTATAGTTAATGGTCAAATAAACACATAGTGGCCTCTGACTTTTGCACAGCACTATAAAGGGTTCTCTGAAGTGCCATCATAGAAGAACTACTTTTTAAGATATATGGTGGGAATTAATCAGGGTAAATGACACACTTCAGCCACCAGCTGCCCCCTGACATTTCCAGAATCCATTCCCTTGGCAGAGTATTAGCACCTGACATAACTTGATCGATGTGTTCAGATGAGTCAATCATATCATGAGTCACGCTGTCGTAATAGCCAAACGAAAGCACAGCCCCTCATTTCTTAATATGGCCAGTGACTAAGCTGGATAAAATTAGTATCTTTTTGTGCCACTGTCTGACACCAGGCCAGGACGTAACCTCGTAGAGACGGTTTTCTCCAATGACATGTTTTTCACCCTCGGCCTTCGTTACCTTCCACGATAAACAATGTGCGAGATTCCTTGACAGCTCTGAAAAAAGCCCCCCCGATACACATCATCCTGAGTGTCAGTAACACAGCCAGCGATTGTTGCCACTTCCAAGCAGCGAGAGGGTGTGAAATCATTGCAGCTCCTATCAAACAGACACGCCCCTCAACGACCGGCCAAAAATACCAGAGCTGAGAGCCATGGGATCGTCTGCAGGCTCTTTTCAGCACGCCTTTGTGTGGTTATGAACAAGCTTGGCTGGGAAGGCTGCGGGACAGCTGCCCAGGGCTAGAGTGTTGCTGGCAGGCCTCTTCTATGGCATACTTCCTGCCCATCACTGGAGGTGTGCTGGCAGGACTGCAGTGAAACAGTGATCTTTACTATATACTTATGTTAAATTAAAGGATTACTCTACAGTTTTTTGACTGAACCTCTATTGGCCACATTTCCAGCATACAGTTAAGTACTGTCAAAGATGGAGACTTCAGGGAATAACCAATTCTGACCAATAACACTATCCCCTGTCACAAACTGGTGACATAACTCCAGGTCTTGACCCTGGGCAGTTTGGAAGCCGACCTGAAAGACAGACTGCTCGCATATTAGTCAGTATTTTTCATACTTAATACAAAGCCTGTGATATTCCATTGACCTCCAGTACTTTTATTACTACTGGATTTTCACAAGCATTTAATAAAGTGAATTTGATAGTTGCTATGAAACATCTGACACAGTTAGGAGTCAAGCCCACTCTATTGCTTTGGCTCTGTAGCTTTATATCTGGCCATAGACAAAGAGTTTGCTATCAGGATTGCTATTTAGTTGGGCAAGAGCTTACTAAGGAAGTGGCACATGGCACATTATTAGGACCTCTTATCTTTCTAGCGATTGCAAATTATGCTTTGACTTTATAAAATTATGTATACGGATGATTCAACGTTGTGTGCTGCGGTTCCAAAGTCCCCAGATGGCCCTGGACAATCTGGATAGGTGGGTTCACATATTCAAATGATGTTGAATCTGACCAAATGCAACATCATGACAGTGACCTTCAAGAATAACCCACACCTGTCTGGACAGCAGCTACCATCTTCTACCAATGTACTTGGAGTCTTGCTGCACTCAGATTTACACCACACCTGACCTGACTTTGATATACACTGATTACATTCGTCCCATATTAGAGTATATCCTCCCAGCATGGTACGAAAAGCTGACACAGTGTCTGTTGAACGAGGCAGGACTAATTCTGTGTATCAGGAGGCCCTTCAAACACTCACATTACCATCCCTCCAAGAGAGAAAACACATACTGTGTAGACGGTTTGTCTTTAGTCTCTTAAACTCAGGCTGGAGAACTAGTGACTAATAAGAACCTACAGGCCCAAAAATAAGAACTGATGTTTTTAAAGTCACTACTTTCTTTTAAACAAGAATGTGAAATTATTATTCATAGAAGGTTTAGCATTTTTATATGTTTGGAAAATAATTTAGTTATTTTTTTATGTAAATATACAAAAGAGCAATTCTTGTCTGTAAAATTGCAAAATGAATGTAAAATGAATCCAATCTGTCAGGCCTTCCCGTATTCATGTGTTGATCAAACACTGACTTTCTTCCGAACTCTAACTCCCAGCATCCCCAGGGAGAGCTTGTGACTGTCACACCCCTTCCCATCTGATCAACTACCTTACTTGCAATCATCTTTAACTGATTCTCCCTTCTGGCTTTGTTTGCTGTGCTTGTTTTTTGTGATTTCTCAGTTCAGACCACTACATAGCTCTTGATTATCCTCTTTTGATGTTTTTTTTGTCTTCTTTGGGTTTTGACCCTTGCCTGTTCCTGTAACGATACTGTAAATTCAGACAATCCTTGTTACGTTGAAGCTTTACTGTTGGAACCCTGTTGTGTGAAGTCACAAATCTAATCTAAAATATATCTTTAAAAAAAGATAACTGAAACATACTGTAACATGTCTGTAATTACAATGTTTTTTTTCAAAAGACTCAACCGATCTACCAACAACACTACCATTGGTCAGACCTTGGAGCTGGACCAAAGGCTGTAAGTGTCAAATTAACCTCCAATATTTTAATGTCGGAGGACAGAATGTCATTTTAGGCCTTCTGGAAGTTTTACATACATCACTGTCTGTGAATATAAATAGAAGTTTAACAGATGTTTCAGGTGGATGTTAGAAGTGGAAAACAATGGCCACGAAACGTTAGGACTCTTAACTGAAAGTTGCTGTGAAACTGATACTAGTGAGGTAAAATATATGTTATGTTGGCTACAAGCTTCAAACAAAGGATGAAATGTACTCAAATGTCAATGGTTAATATAGAATACGCATGTGTGCATTGCCAATTAAAGCTAACATACTACTATAGGCCCACAGGGGCGCCAGCACAACTGAGCAATATGGTAGAGATTGGTTTAAACATTTATAGCCTAAACTGAAAACCTGGCTCTGAAAGTCACAATTCACTGCTGATACCATGGACAATAACTTTAAGTGTATTAGAAACACTTGTCATGTAGAATTATCTTTCTAGTTTACTGTAATCCATCTGTTGTCATGCATAAGTTAGCCATTCTCAGTCTTCTTCTGACCATAGAAAACTGTTTTTGAAGGGACTGTCCAATGACAAGAATTAGTTTCTACTATGTGCTTATCCTATTAAACACTTACTGATTACTTTGTTCTCCCACCATCTGCCTAGGTCTACTATACAGCTGTAAATCACTGCACATTTTAGTGTTTTGATTGTGTTTGTTTAAATTTGTGAAGGATTTTTTAATGAGTTGATGAGTTGGGGCACGACTGCAGTGCAGGGCTAGTCCAGGCCCATAAACAGGAAACAAGGTCCATCATTTCTGCATCAGACCATATACACTGAGTGGTCACTTCATCAGGAACCTTGACCTTCCTGAGGTGGAGTGACAAATTATAGCTCATCTGTTGTCATGCAGCATTTGTCAGCCACCCGAGTCATCATTGGTCGGTTTTTGACCACAGGAACCCAGTTGGTATTGGTAGAAGCATATCTAGCACAAGAGTGTTGCTGGGGATTTTACACACTTTAGTGTTGCTACTTGGCTGCAGGTGGTCCACCACTCAAATATATCCACCCACAAGCAGTTGTGTGGTCATAAACTGACCAATGATGTATCGGGTAGAAAGTGTTTAACAAACTGTGCATGAGCAGATGGGCCATTTATAAGTTTAAGTATGCTAATGTAATGAAAGCACTCATGTCCAGGGTAGGACTTTTCCAAGACGAGTTTTAGAAAACACCGTTTGAGTTTTGGAAAATAACAGTCTGAGTTTTGGAAAATCACAGTCTGAGTTTTGGAAAATCACAGTCTGAGTTTTGGAAAATAACAGTCGGAGTTTTGGAAAATAACAGTCGGAGTTTTGGAAAATCACAGTCTGAGTTTTGGAAAATAACAGTCTGAGTTTTGGAAAATAACAGTCTGAGTTTTGGAAAATAACAGTCAGAGTTTTGGAAAATCACAGTCTGAGTTTTGGAAAATAACAGTCGGAGTTTTGGAAAATAACAGTCGGAGTTTTGGAAAATCACAGTCTGAGTTTTGGAAAATAACAGTCTGAGTTTTGGAAAATAACAGTCTGAGTTTGTTTTTTGTCTAATGATTATGAAATGAATTTTAGCAAAATTATTTTTTTTTTTTGGACAAGCAACTTTCACACAGTTGGGTATGACAGTCTGATTAAATTAATGCAGGCGCCATTAATTTGGAGAGGTTTAGGTGTAACACTGTGTTTAATCGATGTAGTGTTGAGGTTCCCATAGTGAGGTATTCAGATGTTTCAAAACAGTGTTATTTTATAGACACCAGAAGGTCAACCTGCCACCCAATCTTAGGCCAAATGTAGCTGAATAGCCAACACAAATTTTGGTTCTTAATTAAATCTGTATTATGTACATTTTGGGAATTCTGCAATTCTGCATTTAGAGAAATGTGTAATTACACACAACGTGCAGAACAACATTTCATAACTTTGATTGTGACATGGCACCAACGAGCAGATAAACCTAATGATAGCAAGCCTGTTTACACAGCATTCAAAGACAACTCAGTAAACTTGCGTCTTATGAGAATGTAAATTAATTATATGCTATCATCATCATATCTTCCTCAGTACATTTGTACTCCGGGCTTTATAACATATTTCAGCCTATTCTTCAGTAGACCATTTATTTAAGTGTTTGTTACTAGCACTTAATTTCTTGTTGATGTTTAAGTGGTGTATCAAACTATAAGCAGAGTCAGTTTACTCCGCTTTAGTGGAGTAGTTGATCATTTACAACAGCCCAACGCAGAACAACTGCCCATCCTGTGTGATCTGACACAGAACAACTGCCCATCCTGTGTGATCTGACACAGAACAACTGCCCATCCTGTGTGATCTGACGCAAAACAACTGCCCATCCTGTGTGATCTGACGCAAAACAACTGCCCATCCTGTGTGATCTGACGCAAAACAACTGCCCATCCTGTGTGGTCCTATGCAGAACAACTGCCCATCCTGTGTGGTCCTATGCAAAACAACTGCCCATCCTGTATGGTCCTATGCAAAACACTTGCCAAGATATCATTTTATTGTATTGTATGTCATACGGAAGCATTTTTCACCTAATATTCCACCCAGTAAAAGGGTTGAGGTCCAGTAATGGCTTTTACTGACCTCTAACCCCATTCTGATTGACTGACACCCTCTTACTATGAGCTGTACTGGGCATTTGTTCATCTGGACGATTAGTGCTTAGCTTAGCACTTTCTGCCCTTCTTTGTTATTTGGTGAAATGTGCAATGACAATGTCACTTGTACATGTCTGTCCCTTTCTGGGTGCAACACTGATGTAATATAAATAGCACTTCCTGCAATACCACAGTTTCAAACCAACACTTCAAACTAACATTCTTTAGGAGGAGCTACCAGTATGATTTTTTGAGCTATCCCATAGAAAAGCCACTTTCAGTTCCATTAAGAAACTTTTAATCCAGCGACTGGTGTATGGTATCCAAACGAGCAACATATTCAACAAAGGATCAGCAGCTGAGCCACATCTACAGCAAATTTCCAAGGTTCTACTCATTTAAGAAATCTGCTAGCTGATTCAGCTTCCCACAATATACCACACATCCAAAACAGAGTTATGGATGCAAGCTCTCACCAGCCAACATGTCCATGTGGGTCCTGTTTGGGTTTTATCTGGGCTCTATGGGTTTTACGTGGGCTTGTAGTGGATTTTCAATTGGTGATACATGGGCCCCAGTTGGGTTATAACTTTGGGCCCAGGTTGAGCTACAGTTGTGGGTCCTATTTGGATCAATTTGTAGCCCCAATTGGGTTATCATTGTGGAGCCCAGTTAGGCTGCTATGGTGGTCCGCAATTGGCAACCCATGTGGGGCCCACATGGACATGTTCTCTGGGTCCTGTGTAACCTTTGGTATCTGACACTCGCAGCAAACAGAAGCAGCACTCAAGATGTTTCATTTTACTTTTGTTATTTTCAGATACTAGAATTTTGTTTTTGTATGGAAGTACTTAATAGAAGATGTGGGGTTAATGGGGCATGAAGATTGGTTGGTGGGGTGTTGCACCACCATGCCCTGTTGGCATGTGTGAAAATTCTGAGCAGACCCAGCTGACCTTGATTTTAGATCACCATAACAAAAGGAAAAGATCTAAAGAACTTTCATTAGCGGTTAATGGACCACAGGAGCTTCATCTACTGCTCAGCTGCCTTGTGTTTCAGTCAGAACATCTGCATTTAGATCTATAAGAAAGACGTCAGTGAATAGAGTTGAGACTGTGAGCCTGTGTTTAAAAGCCAACATTCGGTGAGCGTGATGCATGTGCATTAGTGTGATATATATATATATATATATATATATATATATATATATATAGAAGAACAGAGAAGCAACTGTTCCTGTGGTGACTAAGATGGTCAAGTGCAGAACACAGTCATCCTGTGATCAGACAGCAAGACCATGTGCAATTACATAGAATCCCTTATTACAAAGACGAATGTACAATGAGGGAGTGGTGGAGTCATCCTGCTCCATATTATCTACAAGTTGTCAAATAAACGAGTGGTGTACATCAAGACAAAGTACAGGCCTGACTGCTTAACCCCTACAGTGACAAGGTCCATTGACTCTGTTATCTTTATCCTATGATCGAAGGCATTGTGATGGGAGTATTCTCTTCAAAGACAACAATGCCCACTTTCACAGTGCCTATGGAGTGATAGGATGATATGATTAGTATAAAAATGATTTAAAACATAGTCTTTTAAGTCAGCAGATCTCAACTCAACTGAGCACCGATGACAGATTTTGCAAAATCTAAACCAAGGTGCACTAATGCTGTTTCTGAGGCTTGTAGTGGCCCAACACCTTACCAAAACATGTTATGTTGTTTTTTTTCCTCTGTTGTCTGCATATGGCAACTTCACAGGAGGTGCCAAAACTTACTTTACTTTTAATGTAAGTCAATAGAGCCAGAAGTTTTATATAAGTTTAATTTTTTTTTTACACAAGTTATTTTTCTAAGCGTTTTTACTGGTCTATTTATCATTTTCACATAATGTAAACGGCAGCTGCTGTGTATAAATGATGCAGAAAACTAAAGAGGAATTAAAAAAGCAAATATTAGCACAAATAAATATACAACATGCTCACATACAAGCTTGTACATCCCTTAATAATTGTATGTTGGCTTTCTAAGTGAAAAAATTAACACTTCCTTTAAAGGAAACTAACTTAAATACATTTGAAGTTAGTTTGGACTGTACATATAAACATAAATATTGGCAACATTGGCATGCTTCTGTATGACATACAATACATTAACACCACCTGCACGCCTACTCATTCATGCATTTATCTAATCAGCCAATCATGTGGCATGGATGCAGTGCATAAAATTACATATATAAATGATTAAATAAACATGTGACTTCAAAAATTCTGACCATGACATGGTTACTGATGCCAGACGGGCTGGTTTGAATTTTTATGTAACTGCTTAACTGTTGGGATTTTTACACAAAACATTCTTGAAGTTTACACAAAACTGTCCAATAAATAAAAAAATCTTCAGTTTTTCTGTGCCTTGTTGATGAAAGAGGTCAATAGAGAATGGCCAGATTGCTTTGTGCTCACAGAAAGACTAGAATAACTTGAGAAACCCGCCTGTTCAATTATGTTGAGCAGAAAAGCAACTCAATGCACAGCAATTTGGAAATAATAGTATAAATTCATGAACCCTTATGTCAACAGTCTGTTAATACCGTCAGTCGTTGCTTGAATGCCACAGCATATTTGAGTATCCACAGATCTGAATCCAACAGAACACCTTAAATGAAAATGAATCTAAGAAAATCTAAAGGAATTGCATAATGCACTCATGGAACCATAGTCATAAAGTATTGGGGTCTTGAGAGCAAAGGGAAGTTCAACCCATTGCCACATAGGTGGCAGAGTTATGATATATTTTGTAGCATTCTCTGGACCCACTCATCTATGTGGGGGTCACTTTCAACTGATTTGTGTATAAATCCATCCTTGCAGATCTAGTACACTCATACATGCTGATTGTCTTCCCTAGGGCAAATGGGATCTTCCAGCAAGACGATGCCACACATCACACGGCTAGAAATGTCTGACATTGGTTGGAAGTGCTTGACCAAGACTTCCAAGTACTACCATGGACCCCTAATTCCCCAGACTTGAACCCAAAGGGGCACCTGTGGAACCACCTGGATATTTGTGTTCACTCTATGGATCCTCCCCCATGTTTCCTTCAGCAGCAGTGGAATGCTCTGCAGTCAGAAAGACTCCAGATACCTGTGACCGTCTACCAGGACCTTAACTGAGTCTCCCAACCTGTCTAGCTGCTTTCCATGCTGTCCGTCTGGACATTAGCCGGTGGTCATAATAATGTGACTGGACTGTGTATAATTTTTCTTCCATATGCGCCAGAGAACAAACATTAAACAAAACAAACAAATCAGTTAAAGCAAACAAGCTGCTTGTAGGAGTAATTTACACACAAGACAGGGTCAGTAACAAGCCGCTGAAAGACCAGAGGCTGTTTATACTGACGGAACGAGGACAAGCTGCGGTTAATTTTATATGGTGGCGAAATGCAATCAGTCATGTGGTTGCATCATGACCTTGAGCTGAGTTCGCTGAGTCAGGGAATCTAAGTATTGCTCTGTAATTCTTTGCCATGCGCCGCTCTCCAGTCGGCCTTGGAGAAGTATCCTGAAGCATCGTTTTGGCATCAACAGCCTGAACTCTGACTCCATCAGCACTCATGGATTGTGCCGGTATTCGTCTCAGTTTTTAAAAGGTGGTCTAATGTTGTTTTCCTCTCTAAGGTCTAGTTTCAGCGTGAGCTCGCTTACAAAACCGCCTGCTCGCTGCTCCGTATTAAAAATGAGTCCCAAGGCTGTCATTAATTTCTTTTTCCGTTTTTTTTTTTTTTTCATTATTATTGTTCAGTGAGCATTTCTGTCCTTGTGTCATTCTCATTATCTGCTTATTCTTCAGGGTAACACGGCAGTTATTTTCCTTTATTTATTTAAATGTTGCTATGATTGTAGGCACAAAGCAACTGATCCTAGATAAGCACGTATTAGATTGACTGTTTATTGGTTGGTACAGCATGTGTGTGAGATGCTCCAAAAAATACTTTAAAGGGCATCTTCAAAATGTGCCTAATTAAACTGTTATATTGTAAACAGAGTCGTTCCAAGTGATTTGACATGAAATACTGTGTTGCAGAAAAACTTGTTCACAGTGCTGAAAAAAAAGTTGTTCACAGTGCTGATGATAGGAACCAGACATCTGAAGAGTTGAATGCCTCTCAAAAGTCACCAAACTTGTGAAAAGATTACAAATACACTGCTTGTTATCTGAGACATTGCTTTATGATGGTTGTTCTTAGAATTCTTAGAGGTTTTGGCCAAAAAAGTACTTTTTTTCATACATTCAGTGAAAAATAGTCCCAAATAAACTCTTTTTTTTTGATTTACCACCAATTTAATCAGCTTCACCTATAAAAACGCTGGTGGTTGTGAACATTTAATAAAATGGCTATTTTTGTATTGTAGGTATCACGACTAGAAGTCTGCACAGGCCGCACCGGCCCATTTTAACCGCACATCATGTCTCTTGTTCCAACATATATAATATATTATATACTTAACATAATTTGGAACTTATCTCTGCCCTGGTTGGCTGCCTAGTTTGTGCTTTATTTAAAAAGCTGTTCAAGCTAAAACACTCCTTATAACTTCAAGGTGAATGTGTGGGGTTAAACTGCTGTAGTCTGAATAGATAAGTATATATATATTGTAGTGTTTCTTTTAGTGAAATTACAACAACAACAATAACAATGAAAAATCAGCTGTTTTTACAGTTTAGTTTCCATCTGTGGATTATATGAACTGAGGAGGTTTGAAGCCAGTGGGTGGCCTGGAGGCCATAGTGGTACTGCTAGAGGTCTGCAGCCTTTTTATGTAAACATTAAACAAAATGTAATTTTAAATACAACTAATTATTTTCAACAATTAGACTATTAGCTATATTTAGGCTGACCTCATTTGTTAGTCATTTTAGTGCATATCAAAGCAACGTGGTCCCACAGTTTTCTAAAAAGAAAGATCCCAGGCTCATACTTATACAGCATCCATCTCTGTATCTCAGTCTGATTTCCAGTTACTCTGATATTGGAGATGCTAACATCGTCTGTAAGGAAGCAGAAAGTAAAGTAGACATTGATCAAAGTCTTCCAGTTTCTGGGACACAGCTACACTGTCAACTTGGTAGTTGTTGTGCTAGGCTCACACTGAGTCTGGTACCTTTTGCCACATAATATGTTCAAGAACCGCGTACTATTGCAGGAAAATGAAATTTGACTGACATACAAGACGACCAAGTCTGCTGTTTGGCGTGAAGGAGGCGATCTTGAAATTAGCAGCCCCCTTAGAGAAACAAAGAAAGTATACGATGGATTGAATTCAGTTAGACGCATTCTCTAACTTATTTACTGTCATCCAAAAACACTGCATGTTTAAACGCTGTTAGATAACTATTGATCTGTGCTGTAGCTTAGGGGGTCTTTTCAAATGAAACTAAAGGCAAATGAAGCTGTCGGTTGGATGCTGAACATAGCAAATATGCATCTAAAGCTGCTGAACTGAGTGGACCTCCTTTCACAGCTTTCAAATCTGTCATCCAGTCTTTAGTAGCTGCCAAGAACATCCGTCAACTTACCAGTTCAGTTAGAAACTGTTATTGTTTAGTTTTTAATGTTGTGTGTTATTTTGTCAGTAAAGTCTTTTGGGGTTGGCTGGGTGGGCCGGGAGTTAAAAACAGGTTGGGAACCTCTTAAACACCAATAATGATATTTTTAGTTTTTAGAAGAAATCTGAAACGGCCTCCTTTAATTCATTGTTTGACAGTTTTAAGATTTTAAGGTTGAAACTTGATTTTTTTTTTTCAGGATATGACTGGACATTCCAAACCAAACAGAGCCAGACTCTGACGGTCAGCAGACTCCAAGACAAAGGAAAAAAAAAAAAAGAAGCAAGATACTGCCCAAAAATAAAGTACTACAATATTCTGATGTGCTGTTTGTATAGTTTTTGAAACATGGTTTGTAACATGTAGCTTAATTTTAATTATATTTATTTTATTTTGTAAGGCAAAACACTGGCTAGCAGGTTAGCTTGTTAGCATCCATGCCGTACTCATGTAAGAGTGTTGTAAGTGATGTAAGATCAGTTATTTTCATTTATTTAAATGTTAATATGATTATAGGCAACTGATCTTTGATTAACAATCAGAATGACTGTTTATTAGTTGGGGTAAAACAAAAGAAGTTAAGTTAAATAAATTTGTGTACGAGTGTCTTTACCTAAGATTTTAGATGGGCTGTGTGTGAGTTTGTAGGGAGGACATGAGAAGATATTGTTAGTTAATACACTATATATTCACTCACGCATTCAAATCATTGAATTCAGGTGTTCCAATCACTTCCATGGCCGTATGTGTATAAAACTAAGCACCTAGGCATGTAGACTTCTTTAACAAGCATTAGTGAAAGAATGGGTTGCTCTCAAGAGCTCAGTGAATTCCAGCATGACACCGTGATAGGATGCAACCTATGCAACCCTCCTCAGTTCCAATGAAAGGATCTCTCAAGAGATTCTGGACAACTTCATGCTCCCAACTTTGTGGGAAGAGTTTGGGGACGGCTCCTATCCTGTTCCAACATGACTGTGCACCAGTGCACAAAGCAGCTCCATAAAGACATGGATGAGGGAGTTTGGTGTGGAAGAACTTGACTGGAGGAGTCCTGACCTAAACCCAAAAGAACACCTCTGAGATGAATTAGAGTGGAGACGGCGAGCCAGGCCTTCTCGTCCAACATCAGTGTCTGACCCCAAAAAATGCACTTCTGGAAGAACGGTCAAACATTCCCATAAACACACTCCTAAACCGTGTGGAGAGCCTTCCCAGAAGAGCTGAAGCTGTTATAGCTGCAGAGGGTGGGCCGACAGCATGTTAAACCCTATGGGCTAGGAATGGGGTCACTTAAGTTCATGTGTGTGTAAGGGCAGGCGAGTGAATACTTTTGGCAAAATATTGTATATATGCCGTAGACACTCGGTGATGCAGTCAACACCAGGCGGCATTTAGAGACGGCCAGAAATTACACACTTCAGTCCAAGATTGAGGAGCAACAATGAAAAATAGTTTTTTGAATGATATGAAACATTGAATTGCTCTTAATGCGGCAAAAGACGTGAACCAACATGGTAACAAGAGGTCCGTTTTAATTTCAGGGTGACTTTATTAAAGACTTGGGAGCAGTAACAGCTGAAGCCCTGCAGTAAGACAAACATATCTGTATCCGAGTCACCTCTAACCTCTCATTAATGAAGAGGGCTTATGGAGAAGTTGGGGGGTGGGATGCACAAGATGAGCTATGGTGTTATGAGAGACCACATTAACGTTAATGACTGTATACCAGCTCATTCTCAGGTAGCAGTGGAGGAGTTTTAGAGTAGACAGAGAAAAACTTTTCAAACTAAACTAATGATTAGACACTTCGGTTGATTCGGCTCCTTCTTGCCAGCAGGTATGGCAGTTTAGCAGGTACGGCACGAAGAATCCACGCCTCCTCTTTTTAGCTGGGACACCAATAAACAGGACTCGCACATGCTCCAATGAAGGATAATTTATTGCTGTCCAGTGTTCTGGCAGCAGGCTTGTGGCTGGAGGACATCTTGTTATGCAATCTAAAGGCCATGCTGTTCTGTACATGGATGCTGACAGATTCTGGTGGAGGAGGAAGATGTTACATAAAGTGTGCATTTAAAAATGCATTTCAAAATAAAATTACTGTGATGATGATGACTGTTCTTCTTCTTCTTCTTCCTTATCTTATTATTATTATTATTATTATTAGTAGTAGTAGTAGTAGCAGTAGTAGTGTTAGTAGTAGTGATGGTAGTGCCTGTATATATCATCTAAGATCTGAAATCCCCTTCATTTTTAGAATGCCTGCATTGCTGCAACCTAAACAATATAATAACTAGCTGAGTCATTCAGCTTTTTGTTGTTGTTGAAGCCCTCAAGTTCACAGCTCATACTGTTGGTGTTTATAGTCACTTACAAACATTTCACACATTGCACATGCTAATGAGAATGAATATGCAGATGTTTACATTTTTAAAGGGCAGCACAATAAGCTAAACCAGCTAAATCAGCAAGCCTTTCATAAAGACAAGCCAAGAGTGTTACATCCAGTGTGTGCGCACACACACACACACACACACGTTGTTCAGAAGGTGTTTGTGCACAATAGATCTAAAACAACATGTTTATAAAAATGGCTGAAGTGAATTTGGGACAGTTGCTATTTTCACAGTGCTCCCAAGATGCTATGTTAAACACACACACACACACAGAGTTTGTTTTTATGCAGAATCAGACATAAAATTATACATATGTCTCACACAGGGTCGGATCATTGAACTGCAGGAAATGTTTGGTGGGCCTCTAGATGGCTACCTCTTTGGATGGTGAGTGATTTTGTTTTATTACATTATGCAGCAGCACAACTGCAGCACACTGACCGCAGTGCTGGGCACATCATTACTATAAGTTTTTTTTTTCAACCAAGAGAAAACAATAACAGGATTACACACACTATAACAAAAGCACAGCTTGAGAAAGCATGTATTTGCCCTTCCCAAGCAAAGCATGTACTCCAGTAAATGAAAATAACTTTTTTTTTTTTAAAGAATTTGAACTCGGGTAACTGATGCTTTACATTTGGGCACCTATAGGAATGCTAGCTCAATGTTCAAAAACACTGAGCTAAAAAAACCCGACAAAGCTTGTCTAAGGCAACAGTGTATAATGTGAACTCTCTTCTCTGTAGGTGTTCCAGTCTGGCTAGGTATTGCATTGTCTTTTTTTCTAGGTATCAGCACTGGCCCTGTGTTTATGGCAGTGTTTGAGTATAGAGTGGTTTGGACTTAAACCTGTTTGTACTAGATAGAGATTCATACTCTAACCAACAATAAGCACTTTTGTAAGTCGCTCTGGATAAGAGCGTCTGCTAAATGCCGTAAATGTAAATGTAAACTTAGCAGATGATGTGGAGAGCATCAGTAATTAGCTGCCATGCAATGACAGATCAGTTCTTTCTTTCTCTGCGCTGCTATTCAGGTTTCCACCGCAAGTCCAAACAGCTGTTTGATTTTTTTGTAATTGCTTGCCTTCAGAGTATGTCTTCACACCACGTACCACCTGTTTGCTTTTGAATGAATGTTCATGTTATAAGAATTTCCTCGATTCCATTTGTACCCCTTATATCCACAACCGAGCAGAGTTAATGTCATCAGCTGTAGAGATGCTGGATTAACAGAGCAGCGCTGGCAGGCATCTCCAGACTTCTAATGTTTCTTCGGTTCATCACTGGGGGCTGATGGGGGGAGTGGGTAGTTACAGAGGGAAACATCAGTTATTCTGAACCAACTCACAAACATACACAGGCTTGTATTCCTATCTTTGTAGGATATCTCCATTTCCTTCTGTATGACTGTAACTAATGCTATGCCTACAACACACTAACCCTGTCTGTTGGTTCTTGTATGCTTTTGTCTAATAAATGCTGCATGATTTGCTGTATTTGTAATCAAAGGAGTCTTAAGCTTCTCGTGAGGACCAAGTGCATGTCCCCGCAGCATCGACATGTCTTTTTCCTATTATACTGCTTAAGTTTGGTCCCTATGAAGAACTTAATACGTGAACACCTCCCACACACTTGAGGATGCGGGCTGTAACCACAGTGAACAGGGTGGGTTGCTGACCCACATATATAAGAAGCAGCTGACCGTCGCTGATCCTTTAGCACCAAGCAACGGGGGCAGGATCTTTCTGAAGAGCAAGGATGGGGATATACTGTGAGCAGGGGTAAATATTAACATGTGCTGAAGTGATTGGTGCTGATGAAGGAATGTAGCACTACATATGGCTGTTTGCAGGTGATGATGATGATGATGATGAAGCTAATGAAACGTCATTAGGCCCAGCGTAATAACTTTCTGACGTTGACTGCATGATTAATATTATTATATTATGCTATGAAGTTGATTTCAGTCTGAGCTCGCTGATGACTACATTGCCGAAGAGGATATTTTAATCTGTACACAGAGTCACTGTCGGCAGTTAATTTGTGTGGTGGCGAGCAGTGACTGGTACATTATCATTATGAAAGTTATATAATGACTCATGAAAGTCATTGTTGTAGTTAAGTTTCTTTTTTCTCACATAGTACTTTATTTGTTAATTATCCTCATAAGACCTGGTAATTCATTTTTGTCCACTGGAGTCTCCAAAAGATATTTCAAAAACTAAATAAGGTACCTTGTTAAATCCTGATGTATGATGTGTTGGGGTGTGTCACTCACAACAGAAGTTCTGCCTTTTTATGGCTGCCTCTCAGTAACCACATTTTATGGGAGCAAGAGAGGGAAGCTAAAATAATATGAATTTATTATGTTTCTAAAACCTGTATTTTTTTTGATAGGCACAAATGTTTACCTACCTAACAGCATACTTTTCTTTTGATGTCCTTCGTAGTGGAGACATTGGGACTAAATCTGGTTTTATATGAAATTATTGGTGTCACAGGTGACAAGAATTTGACTGAGACAGAGATAAATTTGCAACATGTAAACTCTGTAAACATGTAAATTAATTGCTAATTTACTTTTAATTAATTACTAATTATTTATAATAATTATATTAATTGTACATTTTAAAAATAGAACATTGAAATGAAAAGGTTTGGAGTGATTAACACAGGTTTAGCTAGTGTGCTTAAAAACTGTTTAAACTTGGATTTTTTTTAAATCAAAGTAACAGTAACCTTTGGAATGGGTTATTATTTGTTCATGTTTATGTTTATATACAGTGCATTTGAAATATTTCTTATACTGCCAAAAGTGGAAATGGTATAAAAAAGGTAAACAATGTTTGTTTACTCAGTTTTTATTTACATTATTTTCTAGGATTGAATTGGTCCTGATGTTGTAGAAGGATTTTTGGTCTGATACAGAACAGAAAACAAGAAATATGATGTCCTGTTGTCCACTATAAAGGACATTCCATAAAAATCATTAAAAAATGTTTTTAGGCTTATTTTATGTTGAAATTACTGAAGTTCTCAAACTTTAATTCTTCTGGGTCTCAGGAGGTTATACTCAAAATGCCTTACAATTTTAATTATATTAGATGAATGTAGCGTCAGACATTTGGTGATATAACATTGTGTTACTGCCCAAGCAGGGATTTGAACCCTGTCACAACACAATCAATGTAAAATCTAGCTACAAAGGCATTAATACACCAGTGGGTGGTTTACTAAATTACACCCCATGTCCTAAATACAGCTACTGGTGTGATAGACAGGTCATGTGACTTTTGCTTCTTGGGCTTTCAGGACTTTTGTTAATAAGAATTTAGCAAAAAGGCAAATGGTTTCTTGAACGTTATGCCTACCATGATGTCATCTAATCTAATAATGTCTTTACCACCAAAAATGTATCCAGTTAACTCAACTCAATGTGCTGGCAGAGGAATTTGGAATTAATTTGTTTATTAAACTTATCTTCTTGATTTTAAGAAAGAAATCTTTCATAGGAATAAAGAATTTTTCAGTGTATTGAATTACATTCAATTCGTATTGAGCTAAATTAGCGTAATAAACTTTGTTAGGTTGCATTTCTTTTACAGAGAGGTTGTAAATGTAACCTGATCAATGTTGTTGATGTTCTTTCTCATTTGAAAATGCCTGCTGTTGTTTACACTGCATGAGCACTTCATGATAAATAGTCCAATAGAAATGCTCTAGAATTGCTTAACATATGTAAAGACTTTTACATTGTCTTATTCTCCTATGAAGTTACTATTTTTTTTTTAACCGCAATCACGATATGTGCCCTAAACAAAATGTTCAAGTATGTACCAAATTCGTAACTGCTTGTGTTGAATCTTTATCTCAGGTCAGCTGTGGTTGAACGAGTAAGTGATCTCACACTTAAGAAGCCAAAACAAAGACTCAATGGCCCTCAGACAGGAAGAGGACACAATGGCACCCAGCACCAGCGACCTGGCCAGTTTAAAGAGCAGCTCCCTGAAACAATGTTCATAGGTCAGTGCTTAGCTTATACACAAAATTACTTCTCTTCCCATTTGTAGCTGAGTTTTAGAGGTTTAGAGGTGGACTCAGCTCAGTTGTGGGCAGTCTTAGGGACAGCTGTGGGCTGGAGGTTAGGGATTTATTCTTATAACCGGATCTGACAGGGCACGATTGAATTACCCCTGAGCAAGACACCTAACCCCCAACTGCTCCCCATGTTCTGTGGATAAGGCTACCCACTGCTCCAGGCAAGTGGACTCACTGCCTCCTTGTGTATGTGTATGTGTATGTGAGTGTTTTACTGCACAGCTGGGTTAACTGTGGAAGTCCAATGTAGACTTGTGTACAGTTGCTCAACTGTGGAATCCCATTTCACGAAGCTCACAATGCACAAGTGTTTGCTGATGGTGTAGAAAAACTCTGTCGTGAATGGCGCAGCAAAGGATCCTATTCTAAAAAAAAGACCTATTCTAAGAGTTATTGGGGTCTTCTGCTTCATGATTGAGTTGCTGTTGCTCCCTCCATTTCCCAATAATAGCACTTACAGTTGACTGGGGCAGATCTAGCCGGACAGACTCTCACCGCCTGACTTGTGGCAAAAAGAGCATCCTGTGAAACAGTGCCATATTGAGCTCTTTAGTATGACCTTGTCTGTCGATGAAGTGCGTGACCATGTGCTTTATTTATGCACTTGTTTGCAATAGTTATAGCTGAAGTGCCTAAATTCAATAAATAAGAGGGATGTCCACATATTATTGGCCTTATAGTATTTTTAAAACAGAATTTATTCCGCCATGAAATGCTAGGAAATGTCTAAAATGTAGTATCCTGTATTGAAATCTTTAGGTAGTCCTAAGTCCTAAAATCCTACAGCTTCAGAATTCCACAGCACGTTGGTTGTACAGCTGATTTCAAAGATATTTGTAGGGACTCTGTATGGATGCCGATTTTCACCACGTAGAAAAGACACTAATTACATTGTTTTCTGTTTCTAGCAGCAGCATATTAACATTTTGACTTATGTTCTCAAGGTTTTATTTTCTTGTTCTGCAAAAACTGAATTAGTATGTCAAAATAGTGACATACAGTTACAGTTAAACCTAATTCTATACATTCAATAATGCATATGGTTATAAATCTTATATATATATATATATATATATATATATATATATATATATATATATATATATATATATATATATATGTATATATATATATATATATATATATATATATATATATATATATGGCTTTTGTGCTCGTTTACAAATAAGATTGAAATTCAAGGTACTTCACAGGTGATTGAAGAAAATCCAAAAGAATACAAATAATAATAATAAAAAAATAAATAATTTAATATAAAAATAAAAGGTGATTAATTAAAATGATAAAAGGTAATTAACAAAACAAGAGCACACAAAATAAAAAAAGCTTTAAAGATGAGGGGTGGAATAATAATAATAAATAAAATAAATTAAATTAAATTAAATTAAATAGTAGACAAAATAAAGCAAATTAAATATTACAGATAATAAAAACAGATAACAGACAATCAAAACATGATATTAAATTATTAATATTAAATATTTTATCAAAAACACTGCATAAAAGCCAGACTCAACAAATAGGTTTTTAGTTTACGCTTAGAGATTTCAATGTTTTGAGCTTCTTTAACAATTTGGTCTTAACAATTTTGATCTTAACTTAGTATTTCAAAAGAACCACTTAGCATGTCAAAATAATGACTAAAATGTTGACTTATTAGGTGTGATGACAAATGATGACTTTTTGTCCCAAAAGAATCACTTACTGTATATTTTAAGAAACATTTCCATTAATATCCCTTTAACATAATCAATATTTTTATGGACTGCTGCCAGAAACTAGAAAAAGTACATATAGGCATTTTTTTTCTCTATGGAAGCAGAAATAGACCTACATATTTTCTATACATATAAAACAATCTTGTTACATTATCTTCCATTAAAGTGTCGTTGTCCTGTAAAGCAGCTGTTTCAGAGATCTTTACCTGATTTGAGCTTGTAAAGCTGACGCTAGACCAGCACGAAGGGGTGTATAAGAGAGCAGACTGCAGGCAGACCCAGCAACAAGGCCATAAATTCTCAGCAGCTGCGATGTGATGAGCGCTGATATTTTTGGAACTCGTTTCATATTAAATCAGCTCTGAAAACTCCAGCTCAGAGACTCTAATGGACAGTACGTTTCCGCTGTGATGTCGCTTTCGATAGCATCATGACAGACCTGTCTGAGGCACCTGGGGGTGAGAGTGTCAGGATTTATAATTGTAATTTACAGTTGTTATTGTTATCACAAACATATTGCAGATAATAAGCCTAAAACCTCTCAGATGTGGTTATCTATTGCTCTATTATGCCTAAAGCATATTTTGCTGTTAATAGAATCTCTTTATTAGTGCAATTATAAGGACAGCATAAGATACATAAAGAATCCAGCCAGTATGTTTGGTGTGTGAAGTGTGCTCTTTAGATTTGTACTTGAGCTGCAAAATAATAGAGGCATTAATCCCCCCAATATCTGTGCCTAAATTATCTCACTAGCCTCAAACCATGTTTAGGTGTTAGTCATCCCACTCAAGAGGGATCACTGCATAACTTACTGTCTGTAAGTCAGTAAGTCTGTAAGTGTTTATCTATGTGGTGAACTTATTCCATTGTTATGGATAACAGAGAGTTATGTAGTGTGTGGAATGTTAAAGGACAGTTAATACACTGAAGTAATTATACATCGTTATTGTACTTCAGCTCAACTTTGGAAGATTTCTACTAGAGATGGAAGAATCGATCGGCTATTTATCGGTATTGGCCGATTTTTAATTAAAATATGTGATCGGCACTATATTAAATATCGGCCGATATTTCACCAATTAAGCCGATCTCGAGAGCCGATCGATGGCGTTAAACAAATGAGCCTAATTTCTGTATTTCCAGCTAGCGGTTCATCCAGGAGGAGGAGCCCTCCAGCCAGCTCCCTGCAATTCCTATCTGAACCACTAGGTGGAAATACATACCATTTCATTTTCCACAGACTGACCAAAGCAGCGGCTTCGCGAGAACAGTTTACGGCACGTGCGGAAAGAAAACATCGTCCGTCTGGCAGTTTGTTACCGTATGTGACGCAAACTCATCCTGGGCTGTTTTAACATCTGCACACGCAGCTAGCACAAAACAAACAACCCAGAGCACCATACAGACCAGATCTGACCGGTACGAACAGTACAGCAGCAGAAACAGCTAGAGAGCTAAAAGAACCACAGTCAGAGTGATTGAGTTTATAGTTCTAGATAAGCAGCTCTTCTCGGCTGTAGAAGACGTTCATTCTGCTGCTTAATATTCCACCTGGATCCACGCTCTGCTGTTCCTAGTAGAAATACTTTTCAGATGTGGCTCTTCTGGAGCTGTATCAAGCGGTTTACTCCCACATAGACCAACTTCTAATTTAGTTAAAATATTATACTGTTTCATATGAGCTCATTAAAAATGGTAACAAACCAGTTTAGACCATGTTTCATGACTTGCTTGCGATAATAATAGCCCTGCCGTGGCATATAGCCCCGCCCTCGATCGGTATCGGCTATTGGCCGATCGCACTGAAAGGTGATTGGCGATCGAAATCGGCCTCAAATATGCTGATATTTCATCTCTAATTTCTACACATTGTATTGACATTAAATACTTCTGTGCCATAATTAATGCTTTAATGCCTTATAACTATTGGCAAACCATGGCTGTCAAACAGAGGCCTTTAGTCGTAATATTGTGTATTAAAAATTGGACAAATAAAAAGTTTACAATACAGTAAATTTCTGTTAGCCTGTCTGTGGGATTTTAGTAGTTTGTTAGCGCTAAGCTATTGCTGATTCTGATGATAATGCTAACTTCTGCTAGTGTCCCTGTAGGATTCTAGTAGTATGTTAGCACAAAGCTAACAGTAATTCACAAGTTTGAGGTTAAATACAGACTAAAAGATACAGATTATCTATTTTAGCTGAAGCTTGTGACAGACATATTAGCATATTGTTACTGTCCAATGAAAAACAAGTATATCCAATAATGCTACTTTACAGGAGAGGCCAAAAACTCTTTACTTGCAATGTATGTCTATGTAACCAGAATTATTTTCCAATGATTTTGGAGCATTTCTATTGGTCTATTCATCGTGACATTTTCCCACAATGTAAACGGCAGCTGCTGCATTCAAATGATGTAATAAAAAAATCAACAAAAAGAAAGATACATGTTTTTCTTTGGACAGTGATGATATTGTGGTGGCCCGCTACTAGCTGAAACTGGCTCCCAGAGACTCTGGAGGTGTATATGTTTCATGTACAGGTATACAGGTATACAGGTATACATGGTTAATGTGTGGATAAAAGGGGATCGGGGTGTGGGCTTATTGTGTGGGTGTTTTTTGCTGGGGGTTGGTGACCATCTGAATGAAGTGTATGGCTACCGGTGACCTCCCCCGTGGTTTCATGCCTCTGTATGTGTCTTTCCAGCTGAGTGTTTAATAAATAGCAGGTCTTGCAGCAGAACCTGCTGTGTGTCTTACTCTCTGCCAACACTGTATTAGGTTCTGACCTTGCAGCAGTTTCCCAGTGGCTCTTTCAGTCATGAACTCTGGTACAGAGTTGGCGTATAGAGCTGTTGTAAAGAGCTGCAGTTGTTGATTTCCATTCCTAACAACCTGCTGATGAGGCAGCCCCTGATACTCACCGTCACTGATGTATGTAGGACTTCTAGAAAGCATACAAGAAAATTTGTACTGGTTATTGAAACTTAGAAACGTGATTGGTTGATTCATCCTTATTATGCTGATGGTAAATCTAATACGTTAACGCTTCTCTTTAGTGCTTCTAGTCCTAACCGATAGAAGAGCTCGTTTAGCTATAATTACCTAGATTCCACAGAGAAAAACAATTCCTGATTGGCTAATTTTCCACTTAGCGTTTGAAGAATAGCTACATTAGCTTTGTAGCTCCTGTGGAAAACTTCAGACACAAGGCTCGTCTTGGCCAATCGACTAAATCCATTGATTTTTCACCAGAAGGTCAATTTAGGAGTTAACTGAAAGCATGAACCTCTTGATGGAGACTGAGGTCCATCACTAAGTACCTACGGTTCTAGTCTTCCCTGCATGCTTCTCTGACTCTTGTGTCTCTGTAGCTCTCTTGACCTCATCCAAAATAATTCTTTTGCTGTTATGACACTGCTTTCGGTCCCAGTCTGCCTCTCTCTCTCTCTCTCTCCTGGTTTTATGATAGTTGGTGGCTGGACCCCAAAGGACCGCTCATGCCCCGTTGAGCGATTCTGCCCACTGTATAACGAGTGGAGGCTGATGGCCCCTATGCTCAGTCGCCGTGGAGACGTGGCCGTCTGCGCCCTGGCTGGGATGATCTACACCGTCGGCGGGCGTGATGATGTCACCTGTGTGAGCAGCGTAGAAAAGTAAGGATGGGAGAGGTGGTGGTGGTGGTGGTGGTCTCCTGAGTAACAAGCCAGGAGACCATGCTGTGGCCACTGTAACTGTTCGTGATGTTGGAATGAATAATCATACTAATCACTTTTGCTTATAAACAATAACTCATACAATGTACGTAGGTATACAGGCTAGGAAGTAGATGCTAAAAGCCATCTTAGATCTTTAATTAAATAGTTTAAGTCTTTTGAGAACAACAAGAACAGTTTGGTGGAATTCCACTTAAAGATGTCAACACAGTCATTAAGTATGGTTTCGTGCATTGTCGAAAAATATACTCACACACTGCTTTCGTGGTGATGGGAAACAGGAGTTGCAATATCTAAAATGTAAATATAGTAATTAAACGCTTCAGATGTCTGGTTCCTATCACTACTATTTTGAATCAAATCACACTGAATAATGCTGTTTACATCTTTAAGGGGAATTCCAATATTTATTTATTTTTATTTGCTGCATAATAGTGTGATTAGGTCAATTCAAGTAGTTCCGTGTGTAATGCTCTGTCAGAACTGTTGACTGTGGTGATGATAAGGACCAGACATCTAAAGCATTTCATGCCTCTGAAAGCTCCCTCACAGGCAGGTTATTACATAAAATGACAATAAGTTATGAAGCCCAAGACTTTGTTTAACCACAGTTTTGTAAGAACCTTTTGGTCCAAATATATTGTTATGTCCTGGTCTAGGTTCAGGCCGTAACAGAAATTGAACGTGGGTTCCCTCCTGTGACCTCTGCCATACCAACCACCGGACACTGTTCAAAACCAGAAAACTGCAAGTTTATTTAAAAAAAATGAGTAATAGATGGGACAGTGGCTTTAAGGACAGGCAACGCCAAAATAACAAACAAAACAACTAAAGTTAGAAAACTAACTAAACCTGAAAACAAAGTAAACAAAAATACACCGAACTACCCCTAACGCCCTACAACAAACAGGAGAAAAGGGTAGATAAACAAAAGGCACCCGTCCCCTACAACCCACAGAGATTTTGTAGAATCTAACAAAGCTGTTGCTAAATATACGAACGTAGTGGAGAGTGCCGGGCTGGTCCGGACAGGAGTTCGTCCAGGTCAAGTCAAAGGAGAGAACACTATATGTTTCCAAAAGATGGCCATTTAACAATCTTTTATACCACTAGGTGCACCCTAGTGGTCAGCAGTGGGCCTGCACACAAAGTCCGACAGACACACAACATGGCCAACAGATATAAAAAAATGGCTATAAAAATGTTGTATGGCTATAACAATATTTTTATTTTTTAATTCTCACCTGGTGATGAGGAACATGGAGGAGAATATGAGGCAAACTAGAACTCTAAAATTCGTACATGTTCAGATTACCAGTATTTATTATTCTCTGTATTACACAGCCATCTTATTTTTTATTTTTAGGAAAGTCTCTTGAATTTCCCTCTGGGATCAATAAATATATTCATCTAGGCTTATTTTCCACTTTAAATAGTACATAGAAAGGCTATATTTGTAGACAAAATGACCCCTCGTTTCTATTACCGACCCTATATCCAATGTGAGTCTAATCTCTTTTATGCCATTTCACATCCAACCACTCCTGAATGTCTATATGTGGACCATTCAGTTATAAAGAAACAAAAAACAGGGATTCATTATGTAGAAATTACATAGAAATTACAAGTAGAATTACATACAGTGTGTAAATAACCATTATATAATGAGCTATCTTGTAATTATAATGTAAAACACTCTCCAATGTTATATAGCCCTCTCTGCAGTTTTAGAATCTCCTGTTTTCATCATTCTGGATTCACTAACACTAAACAGCTTCTTGCTAATGATCTGAAACCTAGTAAGCTGTGAAGCTGTACAGGGCTATTAGCATATACATATATATGTAACCACATAGGCTTCATATTGTTGAAAGCATTATTAAAGGATAGTGTTTTTCCATGAAATCGGGACCTTTTCTGTCTGTAGCGTCCACTGTTAACATGAGTGATGTCCTTTGGCTGGGCACTAGACTGACCTTCTCACTGCTACGGGCTGCATATCCGTCCCTCTTTAGTCTCACAAATCTCCAACCTCAGACAAGCATCCAAAGCATCCTGGCATAAATCCCGACCCTTCAGATACAAATCCAAATCTCACAGCGTGATTAATTAGACCACATACTTTACTCTAATTTCAGATATCATCAGAAACGTAATAAAACTAAATCAAACTGTATGGCCTTTAATCATGTTCTGAGTCTTAAACCCACCACTTCAGTGCCAGTTAAAGAGCCCATATCCTACAGTTTCCTTATGTTTGATTTATTTTTACCACAATGTCCATTTATTGCATTTGTGTGGGTTTAGTTCATGTTCACATTACCACTTCTTATATCTTTTAGAAGTGAACACACTGCGTGTGCCTTCAAAATGGATGTCTGCAAATAACCTGTGCTCTGATTGGCTGCTCTGTTTTGTGCCCTATTCAAAAAGCAGTTCAGGCTAAAACGTTTCTTATAACTTTAAAATGAATTGTGGTCTAAACTGCTTGAATGCATGGATGTAAAAATGGAAAGATTTATTTGGACATCCCAAAAACAGTGAACTTAAAGCTGTTTTTGCATCTTACTTTCCACATATCAATTTGGACATATATATATATATATATCGTCGCTGTCCAGTGAAAAACAAGTATCTCCAAAATTGCAACATTACAGAACAGAACAAAAACATAATTTTCTTTCAATGTAAATCAATGGAACCAGATTTTTTTCCGATCTATTTTGGAGCACTTCTATTGGTCCATTTATCATGAAATGTTCATACAGTGTCAACAATCATTGGTGTGTTCAAATGATGTAGAAAACTCAAAATCGACAAAAATGGAGATACATGTTTTTCATTGGACAGCAATGATATGGAGTGCGATAAAAAAAGGGCTCAATTTTAAAACCTAAATAATGGACAGGACAACATTCTGTCTCAAGCACAACTGCATTAAAGAGCACATATCATCCTTCCATCCATTATCTGCCACTTAATCCCACTAGGCGGGGTCACGGGGGGGGGGCTGGAGCCAATCCTAGAGTCATCGGGCGAAGGCGGGGTACACCACAGACAGTTTGCCAGTCCATCTCATGGCTAACACACACTCACGCACTTACACCTACGGGCAATTTAGAGTGACCAATCAACCTATCATGCATGTGGTTGAACAGTGGGAGGAAACCCTCTTAAGCACGGAGAGAACATGCCCACTCCACACAGGCCCGAACCAGGAATCCAAACCGGATTATGTTGCTGTGAGGCAACAGTGCTAACCACTACACAACCGTGCTGCCCAGCACATATCATTTGCCATGCTTTTTTGTAAATATTGTTTAGTTTTGAAAATGTATTAGAAACTCCTTATTGCCCATGTAGCTGCGAAAACAGCTCATTGTGAATGCATTGTGTTAGTGATGCCACAAATAAACAAACATATTTACATATATCCACATATCATCTCTAAAATGGCAACTTTACAGGAGAGGCCAAAAACTGCCTTCACTCTCAATGGATGTCAATGAAACCAGATTTTTTCCAAACTATTTTGGAGCATTTATATTGGTCCTCTCATCATAAAATTGTCTCACAATATAAACAGCGGCTGCTGCATTTAATTGATGTAGAAAAACAGAAATCGACAAAAATAGAGATACATGTTTTTCTTTGGATGACGAAGATATTCAGGCTACAACATTAGCCAGTCCTATTTGAACTTAAGTTATAAGAAGTGTTTTAGCCCAAGATGTTTTTTTATTTTTTTTAAATAAGGTACAATACAGGCCAGCCAGTCAGTCACTTCAACGATCCTTCAGAATCTCCACCCCACTAAAACCAAGTTCTTGTTTAAATCCATCAACTCGGGAGAACTCTCCAATGTTATTCATCTATGCCTTTTTTCTTTAGAACCTTTCCTCTTTGGCCATGTCTCCTACTCGACAATGCATGGACTTCTGCACGTAGACCCTCCTCATTGCCTCGGTCCTGTGCACAAACATACACTACCGTTCAAAAGTTTAGGATCACTTTAGAATTTCATTTCATGCAATTTTCATGCAATTCACAAACAATATTGTCCATTTCACAATGAATGTAAGTGTATCAGATGATTTTTAAAGAATAAAAATGTTTGTATTAAAGTCTATTTTTGTATAGAGGCTTATTTTGCATATAGTCCTATTATCAGCAATTCTCAGTCCTCTGTCTAAATCTCCTGGTACGGCCACCAATCCAAGTTAAGGATGTTATTGGACTAACTGGTTGTTGGGACACTCTTGCTCATGATGCACAGCTGAAAAACATTCTACTAATAAGTGAGTATAAAAGGGAGAACAACATTCTAGGTTAGTTTAATATCTGAAGCATCAGCAGTTGATGGCTTTCTGACCGACTCACAATGACCAGAAAGAAACAACTTTCTTTAGAGACCCGTCAGTTCATTGTTGTGTTAAGGAAGAAGATACTCCATTGAAAACAAGAACATTTCACTGTGATCCCAAACTTTTGAGCGTTAGTGTAAATGCCTGCTGTTGCTGATAGTGTGGAATAGTGTTGTGTGGCTTGGACTGAGAGAGGAGATGTTTGCTGAATTTAAATTTGACTGCACCTTTAAATAAATAATAAAAGTTAAAGAGAAGTTGAAAAATGGATGTGTTAAGATACATTATGACTGTTTCGGTACATTAACAAACACAAGAAAAATGTAAGATAGATGTGAGAAAATGTGTTTTTCTATGGTATGTGCCCTTTAAAATCTAAACTGCAATCAAACAGGAAGCAAATATCGATTGTACCATAGAAGCTCTATTGTAGCAAATAAAGCGCCTGCTCTTTTTGCACTGTGGGCAGGATAGACATGCTTATTATTAAGCAGCTGGATGTGCTGACACGTACAGGGATGGTATTTTTGTGCTGTGATGTATTACTGTGTTCAATTTTTCATTAGGCTCACCGTCGACTCATTTTATCCACTAAGACGCAGCTGATTGCTGTAGCTTCGTTTCAGTCTACAGCACACAGCAAATTGAGCTTGACAGGATTGCAGTTGCTCTGGTTCTTTCGAAATGAGTTTAAAATGTGTCTGCTCGGCTTGTTTTCTGTCTTTTGTAATGCTTTCATTATTGATTAATCAAATCAAGAAATCTAATAATAAACAAAATATCAACAGGCCAAACAGAGGCCACATTTAAAGGGCCCATACACAACCGAGGTTCCCTTTCAGTCTGTTAAATAAAGATGTACCTTGTAAACACTATGGAAGCTTCAAGACATATTATTCACTTTCTGACCCATACAGGCTTTATATAGCAGTGGCAAACTGCAGTAGCTTGTTAGAGCTAGGCCTTATTTTGGGGCCATACATGTCAAAACCTGGTCAAAAAAACTGGTTATTATTATTATTATTATTATTATTACTTTTATTATCATTTCTTTTACTATTTTCAGTTTTACTACTATATTTTTTATTAATTTTTTTTTTTTTACTTTTGTCTTCTTGGTTTTAGTTTCTTATTCAGTTTTTATTAGTTTTTCTTTTATGATTCATCTTAATTTTGTCATTTTCTTTACATTGCTCATTTTATATTTTAAGTAATCACATTAAAATTAATTTTAATTTATTTTAAATCCCTATTTGTTTTAATGCTCGGCTACATTGTAAATAAGGGGCTCCCTCAATATACTCCCGAGTGAAAATAAAGGTTGATCAATTGATTGAAAACATGACCTCTTCTGCTAACATCCCTATAGGATTGTACTACTATGTTAGCACTAAGATAATTTCTATTCACACCTTCTTTTAGCCAGTTCTTCAATGGCCGGGACCTCCAAAGGACCTCAGATGTGGTAGTTTAAGCACACACACACTTATTCAATCTCTAATAGTGGTTGAGATTTTTCCATAAGGTTCCACAGCTTGTTATACTACTGATCCACACATCAGGGCTAGCTTCAGTAATGGTTTTTTTATTGCCTGGATATTAAGAACAAGGAAACTGGGGCAATACATGAAGATTTTGATTACTACTGGAATTTGATGAAATGTATTATATGGAGGATGAGCAGAGATAGTAGTATTATATGGAGGATGAGCAGAGATAGCTATTTTATGGAGGATGAGCAGAGATAGCTATTTTATGGAGGATGAGCAGAGATGACTGTTTTATGGAGGATTTGCGTTTGCACATTGAAGTGTAAATGCAAATGTAACACCTAATCTAGATTTAGATTAACAAAAGTGGGGAAACAGATATACTGCTTTCCAAGACTTTAGAATTTACACAGAAGTGCCTTACTGCCGCTGGGAGCTCAGGAGAGAACTGCTGGTCCATGTGCTTAAGAGAGTAAATGTGGTGGTCTTTGGAGAGGTAAACCCCCAAAACACCTCAGCTCCACTGGGCCTGGGTGATGGATTCAACTCATTTGCTGGCTTCTCTGCTGGTTTGGAAGATGCTGGGTCACATGGGCGAGTCAAGCCTACTTTGTGAAGGCACCTGGCGAGTTGGTGCTGGCTTGTTTTTGGTCCATAAATCTTAAACAATGCTCATTAGACAGGCTGGCTTGAGGTACAGTCCAGTAGATTCACAACAAAAGAGAAAAAAATAAAGAAACTTGAACAATGAAACAATGAAGATACAGAATCTACTCATTTCAAGTGGAAAGTGGAGCTCCTGAGAAGTTACAGGATACTTCTCGATCTGTCTCAAAGGGCTCTGACTTTATTGTCTGTATGTTCAGGTATAAAAACAGGTGTTTCTATGTGGGGTCTAAAGGTCACTTTCCTAAAGAATATGCAAACCCTCAGTCTCCACAAAATGAAGTGGTTCCAACCTAAAGGTTCTGGCACAAGTCGGGCGAAGAACCCAACAAATATGCAACCCGTTTGTCTGCTCAGTCTCGAAAAAATTACTTCACATACGTGAGGATGTTTGTATAACTACATACTACAAGCATTAATATGGATTTATCCTACTAGTAAACATAAAAACTTTATACTTTGAGTACGCTGACATCACACAAGGGTTACTTTAAACTAACCAATGTTTAACAATCCTACTGCTGGGATAAATAACATGTTACACAAAGGATAACTATAGTTAGCCTTAGTTTAGGGGTGTTTTTTAGTTTAGTTTTTAGTTTAGTTTATTTTGTCACGCCCTGCTCGTCCTCCCCTGTCTGAGTCCTTGTTTACGTCCTGTCATGTCCACATGGTGTTTGTTTTGGTCACGTGCTCCTTGTCTCTGCTGTAGCCCCGCCTGTCACACCTGTTTTACATTCGCCCTGAGTCCTGTCACCTGCTCCCTCTCGTTACCTTGTGTTAAATATACCCCATGTTTGCAGTCTGTCTTTGTCCAACGTTGTTATGCTGTTGGTGTGTTCATGCTTGTTTGCGTGCCTGTTTTTGCCATCATGGATGTTATTAAACCCTTAAATCTTCATCTGTGTGTGTATCCGCCTCCTGTCTCCCGCACCATTACAATTGTAAGTGTTTAAGTACCCCTAAATTGAGTCCCAGCACCCCCAAAGATTATAGATAAAAACATTTTTTTCTTTTAACGTTAATTTGTCTCTGACAAGCTGAAAATGTTAAAACCATAGAATATATAGAGAGTATATGCTTAAACCAATTATATCAACAACGAAAATACAGCAACCCCTCATCCCCTTGCCTTGCAAAATGGTATCCAGCTTCTCTTTTTTGCATCTCGTGCAAACACAGGGTCAGTGTTTTATTTGACTGGTGTTGTGTGTCTAGTAAGTTTTGTAAAGGAGTATTTTTGTACTTTGTCACTCAGAACTAACACATTGCAGTCAATATCAGCCTAGCTTGAACCCCAACCCATATTTCTAATACACTCTTTATTCTGTTATAGGAGTGACTATCTGATGTCTTTTTTATTTAGCAGGCTAATAATGCAGGTGGTCTGTTTACTGTTTAAAAAGGAGTGAGAACACATATATAACACACACACATGTAGTTTTTTATGAGCTGTTCTTATTTGGGTGCTCAGCCCCCCTAAACCTCTAAGCTTTAATTGCCCATGTGGTTGTGCAACCTAAGCAGTGTGAAGAACAAGTGATGAATGAACAACGAGAAGAGGAGTGTGGGTCAGTGTGTTTAGAGACCTGTCCTGAGTGACTATGTGCAGTTTGGTGGGTGTAAGTTTAACGGAACCATGATGTTTGGGTGCGCTCGGAAATGAATGGGACTCTATGGGGGAAAAGGGGGGGATGGGGAAAAAATGACAAACGGTCAAGTGTGGGTCAAACCAACACTACAGTCATGGTCGGGAATCTGCCCTGAGCCAGTGTATGCAAAACATTGTCTGTCAGTCGAGCAGAAGTACAGTAGATTGGTGTGCACGTTTCTATTCTATTCATTCTCTATGGGAGAAAAATCTGAAAAAATCTGATTTTTTGAAAACTGCAGGACGAGGTACACAGCAAAGATCTGACTGAAACCAAAAATGAATAACAATACAGTTGTGTGTTGCATAATAATAATAATAATAATAATAATAATAATAATAATCTTGATTAAGGAAACTGGCTTAACTGATAACACTCAAACCGATACTGGATTGTGATTGGATTTAAAAGCTAACTGATATGATAACAAAACACACTTGTGCCACAGTTAATAAAGAAGAATTATTAAGTTTGTCTGTGATTAGAATTTGAAGTAGCAGTTTTAAAGATTCACTCTCTGGAAGGTCCTGGATGATTTACAGCCCCCAGGATGTCCTGTGGGTGTGCAGACAGAGTTGGGGGGAGATGACAACCCCTGGATCTCCAAGTCGTAAATTTGGGGGTTCGATTTCGTGAGGCCAGTTCTTAACCACAAGAGAGCTATCAAAGTTGTAAATTCAGGAATTAGTCTTCTTATGTGAGTCTTTTTAGGCCAAACTTTACAGCTGAGAGGGCCTTTAGAGGCAAGAGAGTTGGGGCTGGGGGGCCTTTTACAGTTCTTCTTAACTTCTTTACTGGCATCACTGAGGTTTGACAGAGAGAGAGAGAATATGGCTCTTCGTGGCATCATGGTCAGAAGTTAATGTTCACTGTATGAATAAAATCTAATCTAAAGCCTAAATCTGTTTAAATAGACATTAGAGTTTAGTTGGTTGGTTGATTGTGCTTTTATTTTGTAATTGAAAAAAAATACTAAGATGGAAGAAAACAGCTCTGAGATAAAGAGAGTTTGGAAATATTCGAGTAGAACTTTGATTTGGTCTGTTTTTGACATAGAAAAAAGTAGCATATGGGCCCTTTAATAGGTCCCTCAGCTCTATATATCAGCTTACATTTCAGGTTTGTCTCATAAAACTTAAAATCCCTGAGATCTTCTGGGCAGTGCAATGTTTATGAAGAGGTTTACTGCCATTTGAAAAGCCAAGTATGTAGCCCTGGATACAACAGTCATGGGGTCAGTCAGTATGGATCCTTCATCAGAGCTCCAGCCTGGGTTTTATGAGCTGATAAGAACTGGCAATATGATATTTTCTGTGTAAATACACAAATCAGCCATAACAGTAAAACCTCCTCCTCCTGTCTACATTGATATTCCAGTTTATCGGCTCCACATACCATATAGGAGCACTTAGTGGATCTACAATTGTAGTCCATCTGTTTCTTTGTATACTTTGTTATCCCCTTTACACTCTGTTCTTTAATAGTCAGGATCCCCACAGGACCACCACTGAGCAGGTACTATTTGGATGATGGTCATTCTCATCACTGCAGTGACACTGGCTTGTATTAGTGTGTGTTGTGCTGGTGTAAGTGGATCACAGTTTTTATACACCTCGTTGTCACTGCTGGACTGAGAGTAGTCTGCTATCCAAAATTATCCAGCCAACAGTGTCCTGTGGGCAGCATACTGTGACCACTGATGAAGGACTAGAAGGTGACCAACACAAACTGTACATCAACAGATGAGTTACCATCTCATACTCTACATCTATAAGGTGGGCCAGCAAGAGAGTGGACTCTAGCAACACACGTACCAGCACAACACACACTAACACAGGGCTGTGTACTGGCAAGAACCTGGCAATACAATATGTATCATAATACAGCGGTCATGATTCAATGTATTGCGATATATTGCGATACTGCAAGCAAAGTGATGTATTGTGATTTTTCAAACTATACTATTAAAAGACCCCATTATATGAAGTTTGTCAATGCTTGTAACAGCATTGCGCCCTTGTGCTGCTTGTTAATCTTGGAGTGGAGCTGAAAATGGATCACAACACTGCCATCTAGTGTTCAGAGGTTAATACACATCCCACAATGATTCACTGTCTGCCAGGAATCTGTGTATCGATACTGTGTTTTTTAGAATCAATACAGTATCACCAAACATAATATCCCAATATTCGATATTTCAATATTTTCTTACACCCTTACACTAACATGCCACTATGTCTGTGGTTAAAAGCCTTTACTGAGAAAAGGAAACAGACAGAAAAGAATTTGGTAAGAAGAAGAAAGAAGCTGCTGGTGTTCTCAGAACAATAGGGCCAGAAGTCCAGACCTCAGCATCACTGCAGAAAATGCAACCAAAGACTGATGTTTGGAGGTTTGATTAAAACATTGTGATATGATATTGATGTTGAGGCTTCTGTTAAACTTTATGTGAAAAATAGCTTTCCTGAAAACTTCATCATGATTGGAGTGATAGAAGTGCTTTCTTTGCATTTACATTAACAGAATCATGAAAAGTCACTATTTCTTGGACATTAATAATATTTTATATTTCACCAAGTAAAGTCAAGACACTACTTTCTTCAGTGCATACTGGCAAGCAAACTTAAAGGGCTGATGACCAGACAGACAACAGTCTTTATCTCTATCTGTGTGTGTGTGTGTGTGTGTGTGTGTGTGTGTGTGTGTGTGTGTGTGTGGTTCAAAAATGGACTTTCAATTAGCGACCTGAACTCCAGGGTAAAGCACTGACAGTAAATGACAGCCATGAGAGACAACTCCTCACACACACATACACACA
The DNA here is from genome assembly GCA_021613375.1 of Megaleporinus macrocephalus. Lineage (NCBI taxonomy): Eukaryota > Metazoa > Chordata > Actinopteri > Characiformes > Anostomidae > Megaleporinus > Megaleporinus macrocephalus. The sequence continues at coordinate 12,803,001 of CM038725.1, read as the reverse complement.
CATTCACAGCCTGCTGCTACCACTTCTGGCTCTGTGTCAGCAGCTGATCAGAGAATAATCCAATCGTCCAGTAATGGCATCCTGCTCTGCTCACTGCTCACAGATCATTTTTCTGGCACTGCGTAAGTGCAGCTGATCCACAAAACAAGTTTCCAGACTTGCCAGAATGTCATATTCAGTTCAGTAGTTACTAAAGGACTTCTGTATTTAACTGTTCTCACTGAACTCCGCTTATGACATCTGTGTGGTTTTATGTAACAAACACAGCCACGATTTCTTTTTCCTGACCCTTTTCCAACATTTCCTTATCCCTCACTCTCAAGCAGGCTGTTTTTGTCACTGTGCCTTTAAGACTGGTGTATGTAAATAAGCTCTGTTCTAATCGGCTTCTCTGTATCATACCTCATTTAAAAAGCAGTCCTGGCTGAAGCACTCCTTGTACCTTCAGCATGAATGGGCTGCTGAATGTTTCGAACAGTCGTGTGCAGAAGTTTGTTTCTGCATGAAAGTAGGTGAAGACTCAGTTCTGCCCCTTTAATGCACAATTACTGCTTATTTGCTGAGCTTATTGGGAGAAATATAGAGAATCCGATGTGTTAAACTCAAATAAAAATAAAAATAAAATAAACTGTGCAAAAAACACAGGCAGCCACATTTTTGTTTTCATTGAAACAAATACATTGCAGAAAATATGTGTTTCAACAGTGAGTCTTGATGTTATACATAGATTTTCAGACTATGGCACACATTTACTTAGAAATCAATAGAACTGCCCACTATGAAGGACAGGGTCTCAGTTCTAAATGCAGGGGTGTGGACAAGGCTTTATTAAATCAAAATCTTTCAACTTCAGCTCAAAATAAACCAAGCAGGTCTTTTAAAATCCAACATTAAAGATAAATTTATTATTTTTGCAAGTTGGATTTTAGGGGTTAAGGTTTGGGGCAACCACCTACCAATAGAAAGTACCATATAAATGATGATTGTGTATATTGTTGCTGTCCAATGAAAAAAAAATCTCTTTTTTATTATATTTGTTGATTTTATTTTTCTACATCACATAAACACAGCAGCCATGGGCCAATAGAAATACTCCAAAATAGCTTGGAGAAAAATATGGTTCCATTGACTTTAAATGGCATTGACATTGACATTAAAAGTGAAGACAGTTTTGGTCAGTTTACTTGTTTTTCATTGGACAGAGACAATATATTTAGCTTATTAGTACAATAAAAATATGTTAGTGTGGTGCTTGTTTAAAATCCTTTATTGTAGCAATAAGTGTATGTTCACCAGATATCATTAGAACAGTGTCACGATAAGTCGGGCTGAGCAGTGGAGATATGGATTCGGACACACTCGCAAGCTTTTTAAATAAACTATATTTTAAATAAACCAAAAACAAATGAAGGACAAACAGACGGGATACATAGACAGAGTATTTACGACACATACCAAGACAATGATCAACCAAGACTGACTACAAACACAGGGTATAAATAACACAGGGAACAGGTGACGGGAATAAACACTAATAGGGAACAGGTGTACAAGGCGGGGCAAGGGCGGAGACACAGGAGCACATGACAAATGTAAACACAAGCACATGGGACTGACAGAACGTAAACACGGACTTAGACAGGGGGAGACGAGCAGGGCATGACAAACAGATGTAAATAATCATGCATACAATACAAAGTAACATGAATTTCTTATTGTGAAAGAAGTAGATCATATCTTGAGCTCCAGTTTAAAGAACAAAGTTTAGTTCCAAATTTCTCTTTACTTTTAATGCCAATCAATGGAACCAGAATTTTTTCCAAGTTATTTATTTCTATTGGTCCATTCATCACACAGTGATGCACACAGTGTTAACAACAGCTGGTATGTTCAGATAATATAGAAAAATTACATTTGAGATAAAAGTTTTTCTTTGGACAGCGACAATATGTAATACTACTTATACTGTATTAATACAATTTGAATATTTAATATAAAGAATGTTTTGTTGAGCTAATAAAATATTGCTTTTTGAATATAGTAATGTCCCCAAGTGTATAAAGGTGTATAAAGGTCTGAATGCTTAATAACTTGTGTTTTATTTATTTAATTTTATTTTTTAAACTGAGTTAGCAAACTGCTTGTATAATGGAGGTATAAGCTGGGTGGAGCTAATGAGTGGAGGCACTGGGTAGGGCCTTTGAATACAGTGGATGGAAAAAGAACGTAGAGATGGGATTTCTGGAAATACTGGCTATCAGTCTAAAATGTTTGTTTTGTCTGGTTTGAATAGTGATAGCAGGCGGACAGAAGGCAATAGAAGGCATTCATTTTGCTCTCCAGCTCTTGGCAATGACTCAGCTTGAGAGCACACAGATGCAGTTAATTGCTCATAGCCATCTGAAGGAGGCGAGGCCGGAGTTTGATGCTGTATAAACGCCAAGAAAACATAGATATAGTACATTAACTGTTATATAGCTATGACTGTGGATTGCTGTCTATATGATTTAGACCACCTGCATAATTAGTGCACACTATAGTGGTGTAATAACATTTCCAACCCCATTTCCAAAGAGGGTGGGATGCGGTGCAGAGTGATGTGAAAGATACAGAATGTATGATGTGCACAGCATTTAAGGCTTATATTGAATTTAAGGCAGTACAGAGGTAACATATCAAATGTTGCCAACATCTTACCATTTTTGTTTAAAAAGCATGTTTACCACTGTGTTGCATCCTGAATTCTAATCAAATAATAATAAACGTTTTTCTCCCTGATTTAATAGTGTCCAGTTCCATGAGCTAGTTACATGCCTCCCAATGCCGGTGCTGGAAATGCTTCAGTGGGCCAGTAGTGTTTTGGACCGATTACGCTGAGCTAATGTTTAAACTCACACATATACAAGTATGGACACGAACACTCAGACAAACTGTATCCAAGTTTGGGGGTTAACCCAGCGGCCTCTGTCGTGAGTGGTGCGTGCTTGGTTTGCTAATTGAGTCCCATACAGTGGATAGTGGCACAGTTTTGAGAGATTAGTGTATCAAATTCAGTGTAATGGAGTGAATCTGGTGCTGTCTGACAGCACACAACTGCAAATCATGTTAAATAATGAAAAGACAAAAATAAAAAAGCTAGTCAAAGAGGGCACGGACAGACCCGAGTGGCTGAGCAGTAATAAATTTTGACCTGAAAGGAGAATTTTACATTTTCCTTAAATTTTTGAATAATTAACCCTCCTATTAAGTTAACATAAAATTATATTCATAATGTTATGGTTAAAATTGACCCACATAGTTTAAATACACTCAAAAACAAGCAAGGGCTCAAGTCAAAACAATAAAACGTAATTATAAATTCTCTGAAGATTCACAAAGATGAAATGTAAGAACATATGCTGTATATATTTCATTTTTACAGCTTTTAAATAAACATGTTCCTCAGTGGAGGTAACCAGTATTTCAGACAACTCAAATTTGAAACGGGTCAAACTGACCCATAACATAATAGGAGGGTTAACTCTTCTATCTGAACAAGCCATTCACAGTGGTTTGATGTGAAATGGTTTACTGTAGTATAAAATTAACAGACTCTCATTTCTTTACAGTGGTATTGATGGGAAGCAGGGGTTGCCTCGTCTACAATATGGCTATTTTATTTACTATCCAAACCCACTAGTGAACCTACACATGCCTATAGGGTTTTTATCTGTAATGTTTAATGATGGTTAAAATCATTTGGGCACTATTTGTTTTACAGTGCTCTGCAAGTGCCTTGCCGTCATCAATGGATTACAATAAATTTAATGCAAAAGTTCTGGGCACTCATTATATTTAAAAAGCTATTTTTTCAGACAAGAAGCTTTTATTTGTTCAGCAAAACACTTCTTAAACTATTCAAATAGTAGTAATACAGTAAGTAGTGCTTTTATATGTGCCAGTGTGTGTATTTAACACATTCCAAGCTACTCCTTGTGGAAACAATCCAGTATTATTTACAGTTCTCATCTAATACCTGCTTTGACTGATCAGTACTTCATTAAGCTAAATCAAGATTGCTGCTGAACTTAATACATTCATACAATGTCTGAGGCGCCCAGGAGAAATCTGGAACTACACTTTGTTCTTCAGACTGGAGCTCAAGATATGATCTACTTCTTTCACAATAAGATATTCATGTTACTTTGTATTGTATGTATGATTATTTACATCTGTTTTAATGATATCTGGTGTTCTTACTGGTGAACATACACTTACTGGTCAGATAAAGGCTTTTAAGCAATGAGCTTAAGTGCCTAAGCATTAAACTGTTCAGACGTCTGGTTCCTATCACCACTGCTGTGAACAATACCCAATTGACATGTTTCTCTACCAAATATTTCAACATCAAACCATTTTTAATGCCTTTGTTTACATATAAATCATCTGAACATATCTGTGTAGCATATGAATTATACATTAGAAATGTAGCTGAAAATATACTGGTTTTAGAATAAGTTATGCAGAGATGCAGTCAAAGTTTGGGGTGGGTGGATCTGCTCCTTCTATCTCCCGGCCTTAAAACAAGGCCCAGTCTGGCCTCGCACCTCCACACAGTTTTCAAACTGTCACTAACATTACGTCACTGGATATCTCAACAGACCTGGAGAGGAACACTAACTGCCAGTTCTGTTACATCAGCTACCGGACGCCCACGGTGCAAGCACTGTCTGAGTGATGGCGGGGAGAGGGAGGGTCAGAGCAAGGACAATTATGCTTTCGTGGACTCCCAACAACGAATATCCAAGAGAGTATAATTGGAGCGAACTCCTGATCTCCTGATGATGAAGCGAATGCTTGGTGGTTGTGCCACTCTGGAGCAAATCACTCTTCCAACAAAACTTGTCCTCTTGTTTCAGTCAGCGACAGGTGGGCGATAATTGTATAGATTACAAGGTGTTTTTGTTACCGCCAGCAATAAACATGGCTTTGTAAGGTCACATGCCTGATAGTCAAAGCACTAAATAATCCTGAGAGGGATTCATATGGAAATCTGTTTTACTTTTAACCCACAATTTTGAAAATTTAAAATGAATACTAATAAAAACACTAATGCAGAAATGTCGCTTGCACTAGTAGGACTTCTTTGTTATATTCTCAGTTGTGTTTTATCTCCAGGCGCTCACTCCTCCTTTGTTTTATCATGTTTACCTGTGTAAGCCCATCCAGTCATTAAAGCTACCAGTGTATTGTTTGGATTTGTGGATTCATAGCTCTTTATTATTGACTGGTATTGACATTGTGTTTGTTAGCAGAGTCCTGTCATGGCTTTGTTCATGTTTACTCAGTCTCTTTGTTCCCATGTTTTTCTACTTTAGTCCTTCATTGTTTTGTCGCTTTTCTATTTCCCCAGTGCCTTCTGTTTTCCTGGACCTTTCAAATACAACTCGCTAATACACCCTGCAGAATACAGTCCAACACACCAGTTCAACTTTTTTAGAACTAACAAAATACAATTTTCTGTATAGTAATTTTATTGCAACCATGTAGCATTATGTAACCAGCATGAGATGCAAGTACACAGTGTCTTTCCCAGTAATGCCAATATTCCTCCATTGGTCGGAAATGAAATTCAGTCTGTGATCTCCCACCAAATTTATAATCTCTCCCGCAATTATAACGAAGTACGTTAAACTCATTACTGGACGCATGTATCCAAACATACAGTGAGCAGGTAGCTGATTGGATGAAAGCAGGTGGTTTGTATAGCTGATTGGTTGTCAACAAAAAAAGAAGCCTCTGCCCAATTATTAAAATGAAGGCTGCACTATGATTTTTTCAAGTGACAATTTAACTGTTACATGAAAAACCTGAAGAGTAATAGTATATCATTGCTGTCCAAAGAAAAATCTTCAAAATGGCAATTTTACAGGAGAGGACAAAAACAGTGTTTGCTTTCAATGCAAGTCCAAGGCAAGTCTAAGTGATTTTGGAGCATTTCTATTGGTCCATTCCTCAGAACATATTTACCCAATGTAAAAAGCAGCTGCTGCATTAAAATGATGAGAAAAATGGAGAGCCATATTTTTATTTGGATAGCGATGATATGCACATGTAACACTGGAATTGACATGAAATGGTAATAACATCAATTATATAATAACATTTATAATAAAAAAGATTTATAATAAAAATGATAAATCAATTCAAATATGTAATAATTTAAATGTCATTATTATTTTTTTTACTTCAGACACTTGAATCGACCCCATGTTAATGTGTACTAACTGCTACTAGCATTTTTTCCCTTAATACCTCGTGTTATAAAGCAATAGACTATTTCCAGATGTTTATATTCTAAACAAACAATCTAGAAAATCTCTATCTGGACTTACACTCCATACACTTATTCTATATAGTAATGAAAAAGAGCTTTTCGGTGCCTCTTTATGCAGAGAGAGTATTTTACAAAAGAATCTTAAAATTGTCCTACAACATCAGCCAGCAGAGTATTTAGTACTTAAATTGAATATTTGTATCTTACATTGAATATTCTTTTAAAACAGTCCAGCACACCAGCTCTCAAATTTCATAAAATTTGTTTAACAATATATCAATTTTCAGCATACCAATTGTTAGCCTTCTATATGCAATGCAACTGTGTATTCAGTATGAGATGCAAGGACACAGTGTCTCTCCCAGAGCCTAAAGACTCCTGATGTACAACTCCAAATGTACAATCTTTCCCTCAATTATATCCAAGAACATTAAGCTCATTGCTGGATCCAAATATCCAAACATACAGTAAGAAGGTTGCTAATTGGGTGATAGCAGGTGGTTTTAGCTGATTGGTTGTCAACAGAGAGAGGCTCCGCCCGCTGTATGTCATTGAAATGAAGCTGCACTTGTTTCAACCACTGCATGTTTGAGTGACAAGACTCACTTTGTTGGGCGTTTATTGGCTGCCAGGAACCGAAATGCTGCACGTAAGGTGATGAAGAGGTAACGTTATGGGACAAGCCTCCTAGCAACTTATTTATATATTTAAATGCTGTGATGCATACAAAGCTTCAACTAGGGAGTTTATAATGGAACGCTCTCTAAAGTTGGGTTCCAGTTCAGAAACTGCTGCAGCAAGGAAGCACGGCTAAATTCTAGCTTTACGTCTAAAACTTGGTTGTCTTGGCAATAAAAATGAAATGATTTATGCTAAAGAGGTAGATAGAAGTCTAGCTGGCTCAGCCCTGCATCACTTCATATCTGCCTCCAACAAAGCACAACTTCTTTAACCATAGCTTTATAAAATATGCTTGGGATGTAAGATAACTTTAACTATTGTTACAGAAAATTCACATATTAAAGCAACTGTATAATGCTGATGAACAGTTTGCTAGCATGGACCACGCCCAAACTTAGGAGACTTTGGGCTGGAGTTCTGGGTGGCTTTGGTCCTTGTTCATATCTTCTTACAGCATGCATTCATTTCCATCATAACCAGAATGGAATATTTGTGGAGCTCTTAGCGTGCAATGGAAAGTTTTCAAATAGTTGTGCATGAATGGAAAATGAGTTAAAACATAGATTTCCATGGAGGAGCTATTTCAAGCTCATTACACATGCAATGATCCATATATACATTCAGTTCAAATGATTCATGGTTTCATAAAAGCCTGTGCCTTTACTAAACATTACATTCTCTTTTAGTGTGTTAGATTTAGGATTAGGTTTAGGTTTAGGGTTGAGGTTAAAGTCTGTCTTAGACGTATACATTAAAATGTTTCATGGTTCCATAAAAACATTGCCTTCCCTAAAGAACCATTAAAGAAACCGTTAAAGTCTTTCTTATTGTGCAACATTTAGGATTAGGTTTAGGCTTGGGGTTGAGGTACTAGGTCTGCTTTAAAGAATCCATAAAACACTGTTAAATCATGACATAAACTGTTTTGTAACATCGATTTATCAATTTTCTAGTTTAATTCCAAGTAAGTTAAAATAGCTTTCCGTAGTCACTGGAATGAAGAGTAAAAGCTTGTGTTAACTTACACTGTTGTCTATGCCTTCAGATACGACCCCGAAACTAACGAGTGGAGTAGTGGGGTGGCGTCCCTGAGTGGCCCCCGCAGCGGCGTGTGTGTGCTGGAGATGGACGGGTACATGTACGCCCTGGGGGGATATGATAGCACTGCCTGCACTAACACTGTGGAAAGGTAGCCTGCCTGAACATACCTGACATCTGTCTCTCACACGATCCTCAGTGCCACAATTGCCACTGCCACAAATGTCTGTTCTATGGCCTTGACTGCAGCAGATGAGCCTCCAGGGGGGTTTTAATGGAGATCATGTATTGTGAACACAAGAGCATTATGAAGAACTGGGCACATTAGGGAGAAATTCTTGCCAGATCTAGTGTTTAAAAGCACCATATGGACTATAGAGAGAGTGTGCTTTGGTGCAGTGAGAGAGCGAGAGAAAGAGAGAGAGGGCTGACTATCAGCTGTTATCTGATCAGGCAAACATCATACAGTTTTAGAATAGATTGTGAGAAAAGTGCAGCTAAGACCACAATACCATTCTCAAATATAGCGAAACAATAATAATAAATAGTATATATACTTTTGGAAATACAGTACAAAGATAATAATTATCACAACAACAACAGCAACAATAAAAAAAACAACAACAATAATAATAATAATAATAATAATAATAATAAAGTATATATATAATAGTATATATACTTTTGCAAATAAATTACAAAGATAATAATTATCACAACAACAACAACAACAACAACAGAAAAAAGCTAATAATAATAATAATAATAACAATAATAATAATAATAATAATAATAGTAATAATTGTTGATGCAGTTGCCAACAGCAAAACAAGTATAACTTCATGCTATAGGACTGTTAATAAAAGTAGATGCTCTGAAGCAGCAAAACCCTGTCTGTGGAATAGCCATCTCTGATGTGTTGGAGTGGCGTTTGTGATCCAGACCCAATCATCCAACATCATTTCCTGATCTCATTAATGCTCTTTTGGCGAAATGCAATTAAACCCTCACAGCAATGTTCTAGCATCTATTCAAGGCTTCCCAGAACAGCAGAGGCTGTTGCTGCAGTATAGGAGAATGAGAAGGTGTCTACAAACATTTGGCCAGAATAATTTAATAGTGCATTGACCAAAAAATGTTCTATTGATCAGAAAGTACTGGCAGTAACGCACTTTCACTTTTAGTCCCACTTTTCTTGATGGACTGCAACTCCCAAAAGCCTGCCACAGGAAAGGACAAGAGAATGCTGATGTTACGGAGAAAATGGTGCTATTTGTTCATTTTTGTCTGAACAACAGAACAACTCATTGATGGGTTCTGCAGGGCTTGATTTAGTTTTTGGGCCCCAGACATGATTAAAGAAGCTTTGTGCACCTGCAGCGGGCGCCTAAAATCTAAATACAGCAGCAAGTACTCTACCGGCATGGCCCTCTACGCCCTCTCAGAGGGCCTAAAATATTCTTAACACACACACACACACACACACACACACACACACACACACACACACACACACACACATATATATAATTTGATCTACTTACAGTTTGACAATCAACATCTAAACAATTACAAAAATATAGACAAATAAACTATTCAAACATGTCTATTCAATCTGTGTTGGAACGTGAGGGGTTAAGTGGAAGCCTGTGAGTCTGTGTCTCCCCCTGTAAGGACTGAGATGCCTCTGCAGAATGTTGGTGATTGGTGGTCCCGCTGTTTATGTACAGAGGGGGCCAGGCAGTTATAATTCAGCGCTATACCAATTTCAAATGACAGTAAAATTGACCAATCATATCTTCCCTCTAAGTGGATGGGCTTAACTGTATGATAATTTATGCCCGCTGTGGTGATGCTAGCTGGAGAAACAGCTAGCTGCCGCTAGGCTACCACCACTAGCTAGTTTGCTGAGTCACGATAGAAGCCCATGCCCCGCCTCCAAACTGTCAAACCCACCCCCTCTAAAAAACTGGAGCGCAAATATTTCTCTCGCACGCAGAGAGCACATGTTTGTGTTCTCGTGAGTTTCACATTTACGCTCACGAGTGAAACATTTACGTGTGCAAAAGGTTAAAACGTGCAGCTTTAAATCTTTCACCGAGCCTTTTTGCGAGTTTTGATATTAAAGTGATGCCCCTCGGGCGCATCATCTACATATTCCTCTGAAGCGCAGACAGAGCTGTGTGATGTCCAGTTATTTAGAAGGAGGAACCTTATTTTGCTTAAGAAGTTGTCTATGATGTACAGATGTTATTGTTTGTCTCATTTTTTGTTTCTTGACTTGCTCTTTATTAGGAGAGGAAACAGTACTTTTTTTTCAGATGGTGGTTGGTTGGGGGGGCAAGGCTTAAGGGATTCACTACTGACACACACACGCACACACACCTTCTTTGATGCTCTACTTGCACTATCTGGAACATTGCTGCTGACACTGTGTTTACAATGCTTACCTCTACCTAGTACTACCTCAGTAACTGCTATGTATATGTATGTTATCTGACTGTGTGACTCACAGATCACAGTATGTTAAATACCTCTGCACTTTATTTACAACCACACGTTTAGTAATGAGTGCTGTGTGGTTGCTGCACTGTCCTGTCTGTTTACTGCATCTAATGTATGTTAATTTATTGTGTTTATTGTTTCTATCTAAATTTAGTTGCCCACTTATGTCTGCTACTTACTGTTCCATGTTACACCGTGTTCTTCCTGGAGGAATGTAATTTCACTCCAGTGTGTACTTGTAGGTAGATGGAATGACAACAATAGCTTCTTGACTTGACTTGACTATAGTTGCAGCACTGATCTGCCTCAGGGGGGCACTGCAGTAAATTGTTTCACCCAGTTGGATCTAGCAACTGTAACTGTAACCATGCTCGGGATACCTCTAAAAACTTTTACAATGTGCTGTATATGCTTCACACTATCCTGACCACTATGTAATGGTATTGTAAAAAGTCTCTACTGCCATTACACTTTATTCGTATAACACTGGTGCTGAATTACTGGGAATAAAGTGTGACTGAGCTTACATACTGATGTTGGTCGATTAGTTCTGGATCTTAAACTCCCGATGCCTCCATCATTCCATAGAACAAAGTTCCATCTCTCCACAGCTCAATTCTGGAAGAATTTATATCCATTTAGCTGACGTTTAGCATCAGACACAATAACCTTAAGGTCATGTGTGGCTGTATAAGGGCATCCCTATGGGCAACGCTTTGTTATGGAGATCATACAAGTTGTGTGGGTGTAACCGAACGCCTGTGTCAGCAACAGGTGCACGTTAGAAGAGGTGAATTCACTAATTATAAGGAGGGGGGTCCAGACACTTCCAATGTCACAATATAGTGGGCGTATAGTGTACATCAAGGTTAATCAGCAACAGAATGAGAGTTCTGCAGATTATTTATAGCGATGCAGTCTTGATTATATCAACACAGCATTCTCCTTCAAACTATGGCTGCAGTGGGTACAGTTATTGATTCTATTGAACACCCACATCCTGATTAATGATACCCTGTCACTTGCGTTTCTCTTGACAAGGAGTTGAAAACACAGCTGTCTTACCCACCCCCCGCCTCATGTCCTTTGTCCTGGCTAGTGAGCCCTTGCCTGAAGCCATTATAGCTTATCCTTGTATAAAAGGCATCCAACTGGCAACCTCAGAACAAAATCTGTCTCTATCTGCAGATGATTAGATATTATGTTTGAATACTTCTATGCTAACATATCTTAACTCATTCAACAGTACAGCAGGGCATCCAAGTAGAAGCTTAATGAAATAACCTTATAATAATAATAATAATAATAATCATAATAATAATAATAATAAGTTCAATTTATATAGCGCCTTTCTTATACCCAAGGATGCTTTACATCGAGAGAAAAAAAAAAAAAATCAGTGAGCAGCAGAGAGAAAGTACTGAGAAAAGTTAAAGTTAAGCTTTGAATGAGGAGAGTGAGTGACAGTCACAAAGAGATTGTGGTAAGGAGTTCCACAGTTTGGGGGTCATGACGTTGAAAGCTCTCCTCCCAACAGTGACCAGTCTGAATTTTGGAACAGGCAGGCGACCTGCGTCAGAGGACTTAAGAGTTCGGACAGGGCAGTACGGGTGCAGGAGCTCAGCTAAGTAGGCAGGAGCTAAACCATGAAGAGATTTGTATGTTAGCAGGAGGAGTTTAAACTGGATCCGAAGCTTGACAGGGAGCCAGTGTAACTGTAATAGAACTGGGATGATATGAACTGATTTTTTAGAACGAGTGAGTGAGTAGTCTAGCTGCTGGGTTTTGTAAGTATTGAAGGGGGTGGATAGCTTTGTTTGGAATGCCAATAAGAAGAGAGTTAGAGTAGTCTAATCTGGATGATACTAACACATGGACCAGAGTTTCAGTATCTTTTATGGAGAGCGAGGGTCTAAGACGAGAAATATTATAGAGATGGAAAAAAGCTGATTTTACCAGAGCCTTAATGTGTAATTCAAAGAGTACACCTAAGTTACAGACTACTGGTAAAGGTTTTACTGTCACACCATCAAAGTTAAGAGAGAAGTCAGTGAGATGAAAAACCACAGACTTGGGGCCAACAAATAAAATTCTTTAAAATGGTACACTACTGATTTCAGATAAGTCTAAACTTTTCTTTACAATGATCTTGGATCACTAGTTTTGGAACACCAAGTATGTTTACTTGTCTGTAGCGGATGCGTTTTTTCAACTTTTTTCAACTCAACTCATGGTGCTAAGACTTTGTGTGTTCCAAGTTGATGGTAAATACGCTTTATGTTCAAAGTATCCCATAAAAAAAAGACTGCAATTATGAATTCAGCTACTTTGATGCACCACCCAGCACTGAGATGAAGTGATCCAGAACTAATCATCAACCATCAGTATCTTATGCACTTGTGACTGGATGCAATCAGATCCTCAGAGCAATACTGTTCACACCCTTAAACATTTAAGCAGATGTAAAAAGTTTAACAATAACAGTTTCCTAAATGCAAACAAGTCAAAACTATAATTTCCTGATTTGACAATTTCAGAACTTAATGAGATGTGACCAACCATCCACTTAAACCATATACACTGCATACAATCCAATTATTAAAACGACCCCCACAGGTTTGATCCGGAGGTGAAAAGCTGGACTAAACTGTCCCCCATGAGGCAGCCTCGGTCAGGGGCTGCTGCCGCTGTGCTGGACGGTTACCTCTATGTGATGGGTGGAACAGATGGAGAAACACCACTCAGCTCAGGTACTCAGATACTCTGAAACCCACTCATGTTTCTCAACACATCTGCTGGGTATTCCTATCTCTCCGTCCTGTAATCTACAAATGATGGACAGTGATTTTCCACATTTTGCTCAAACTGACAAGAACATCATCACTGAGCGTTCATTCGGCTATGGCTCTTCAGCTTCTGTAATATATGCATCAGAAGGGAAGGCACATCCTCCCCTAATGGTATATATCCACCCACATTCTGTATTAAGCCATAACACACAAACGACACCAACATTAGCCCTCTTATAACTGGACTTTCCAAGAATAGGTTTAGAAAAAATTGATTTTGCTGCCATTTATCTGTGTGTGTGAGAAGCCAGACTAGAGGAAACTCCCATGAACCTTCGCCAAAGTTTATAAGGTCATTCTCGGATTCTTATACAGACAGGGTTACATAACAGAGGAAAAGGCTGTTTATTTAACATTTGAGATGTAAAAGAAGGAAACTGAACAATATTGTGAATGGCCACTTTATTAGAAACAGCCACCTTTTACGTTCCCTCACTGACCACTTTATTAGAAACAGCCACCTTTTACATTCCCTCACTGGTCACTTTATTGGAAACACTCACCTTTTACATTCCCTCACTGGTCACTTTATTGGAAACACTCACCTTTTACATTCCCTCACTGGTCACTTTATTAGAAACAGCCACCTTTTACATTCCCTCACTGGTCACTTTATTGGAAACCCTCACCTTTTACATTCACTCACTGGTCACTTTATTAGAAACAGCCACTTTTTACATTCCCTCACTGGCCACTTTATTGAAAACAGTCACCTTTTACATTCCCTCACTGGCCACTTTATTGGAAACACTCACCTTTTACATTCACTCACTGGTCACTTTATTAGAAACAGCCACCTGTTACATTCCCTCACTGGCCACTTTATTAGAAACAGCCACCTTTAACATTCCCCTCACTGGCCACTTTATTAGAAACACCCAGAAACATTCAGTGCTGCTGTACATAACACCAGTTGCAGTTTACTTGTAGATGGTGTTGTATATTTTATATTTACCCAATATTTTATAAGATTTAAGTGAAATTCCTTGTACGTCTTGTATTTAGTAAAGAAATTCTGTCTCTGATCTCCAGTGGAACGCTTTAACCCTCTGGACGGGACGTGGCAAACTTGTGCCCCCATGAGGACCCCCAGGGAGCATCCAGGCTGTGCTGTGTATCTGGGCTGCCTGTATGTGGCTGGGGGACGGGATGAGCTCTTGCTGGAGCTCAGCACTGTGGAGAAGTTTGACCCCTACACGCTCCACTGGACTCCTGTTCGACGCATGAAGAACAAACGTTACCAAGTGAGTTGTCAGCAGCCTGTCTGACAGTGGGTCAGGTCCCACGTTCCCCACAGTCCAAAATGACTGTACCGCTCAAAAGTCAGTAGTGTTAAGCCTATTTGTTTATACATATTTGTACAAAATGAAGTATACAGTAACGTCCAGGTTTTTATTTCAAAAGTGGTCATTGACTTTTAACAAACACACTGTGTAAACAGACCACTGAAGCAGTTCATTCCAAAGACTGTATATCCGTTTATATTAAGTTTTAAAAGAATCACTGCTGATCTATGCTGGAAAATACATTTTTATTTCTCTAATAAAGGGGACATTAATAATAATATAGCCCTGATATATCTTCTATATGTAGAGCCCACTCTTACCAACAAGAGAATTCCTAAAACCCCTTTAATTACTGTCTAATTAGTATTTTATAACCTCATCGTATTAAAGAAAATATTAGATTTTTATAGTTGATACATATGAAACCTGCCTACATAGGAACGATATCACCACTGCCCAAAAAACAAAACTCATGTATATCCATTTTTGTCGCTTTTTATTTTTCTATGTCATTTGAATGCAGCAGTTTCCATTTACGTTGTATGAAATGGACCAATAGAAATGCTTCAAAATTGCTTGGAAACAAATCTGGTTACACTGACTTACATTAAAAGTAAAGATAGTTTTTGGCCTCCTGGAACGTTGGCATTCATAGATACTTGTTTTTCTTTTTGACAGTGATGATATACAATAACATATTTATAATATAACATATTTGCAACCTAACATGTTTATATTGCTATATATAAATATTTATAGACTTATGCTTATGCCAGTCATCATAAGATGACACAAGATGTTTTATGAGGAATGTAATGCTCAGGCATTTTTTAAATAAAATAAATATAACTGACATATACAGTCACTGAGAGGACAAAAGTCCAAAAGTCCGAAATGTGACATTGAATGAATTTAATAGAATGAGCCAAATATAGAGAAACATGTAAGAAATATGTATGAAATATGTATAAAAATGACCACCAAAGTTTCAAAGAACTGATATATGAAGCTCTAAGTTCAATTGCTCGGGAATGACGCCCCTTAAAAGTGTTATTAATGGAACAAATGCATAAAACATGCATGTAATATAAGATCTAGGCAGCCTTCACAATGTTACCAAGTATTGAACATCTAAATGTTTTTAGTGATATTTAAACCTAAATTATTAAAGTCATTATTGTATATAAAATAGCTAATTATATGACAAGCACCTCCAAGCTGATAAACAGTAGTGTACCTGAAGTATTGCAGACTGAGAGTGCTGTGTTTAGCGCTGGCTGTTGCTTGCCTGACGTGTTGAGTCAGCGGTTAGTGCAGGCCTGTGATAAGTCTGACCTTGTCTAGTTGTCACTGCTGGTGTTTGGTGAAAGACTGCTGGCCGTAGGAGGCTGTGATGGCACATCCAACCTCCGAACCGTCGAGACCTATAATCCTGACACTAATACTTGGAGGTGAGAGCTTTTTCCCATCTATTTATTCATCTGTCATTCTTCACTGCATCTCAGCCAACCAATTGTCTGTTCATCTGTTTCGTTCGTCTGTCTTTCCATCCGTCCAACTAACGCCAGCCCTCCAGTTCTCTCCGAGCTAATATCCTGTTTTTGCTCTCGTTTTTTGTTTTTTTTTTGCAGACACTTTGGAAGTATGAAGGCTTCCCATCCAGGAGGACATGGCGTTTTAGTGAAAACTCTTTTATGACTTTCTGTATCTCTTGTTTGATGGTCAGCCAGTCTATATTTCTCAGTGTCTTACAGGACTGCACAGCATGTTAATCCTAAACTTTACTAACTAACAAACATATTGCCTTGTTTGAGTCATAGATACTTTACAGTCTTTGAGTGATCCACACTTCTTCTGCAATATTCATTTGTATGCAGTGTACTGGTACCAACTCTGTAATAGCTCTATTATTTTAAAGTAGATTGTTTCAGACAGTAATGAATAAATGAGCTCTATACTCAATCCCTGATGTTTAACTGTGTGCTGTGATTATCTTGACCAGTCACCAGAGGTCGCAGACAGAGTCCAGGTATTCATACGGTACTGTTCAAAAATGCGGAATTATAAGACTTTAAAATCTTATAAAGTCAACACCAAAAGAAAAAAATATCATATATAATATAATGTTTTAAATATGAGGTGTTCTATATATTACAGGGGAATTTCCCTGATTGTTCATGATGTCTGTATCTTTTAATGGTTGGGATGCAACCAGAATGGTTTAACATGAAAAGCATGATTCTAGAAAAAAATGGGAAAATTGTTATTACATAAACTAATAAATACATCAAAAAATGTCTGAAACATTATTATTAAAAGTTTCTAAGTAAGATGACAAAGAATTATGTGGAGAGCTTTCTAATGCACATAGCACATAAAAAAGAGAGATTCTACCTTTGATTACGCTCTCTCTCTTTATATATATATATATATATATATATATATATATATATATATATATATATATATATATATATATATATATATATATATATATATATATATGTATATATGTATATATATATATATATATATATATATACACTACCGCTCAAAAGTTTGGGATCACAGTGAAATGTTCTTGTTTTAATGGAGTATCTTCTTCCTTAACACAACAATGGACTGACGGGTTTCTAAAGAAAGTTGGTCATTTTGAGTCGGTCAGCAAACCATCAACTGCTGATGCTTCAGATACTAAACTAACCTAGAATGTTGTTCTCCCTTTTATACTCACTTATTAGTAGAATGTTTTTCAGCTGTGCATCACAATTGAGCAAGAGTGTCCTAACAACCAATTAGTCCAATAACATCCTTAACTTGGATTGGTGGCCGTACCAGGAGATTTAGACAGAGGACTGAGAATTACTGATAATAGGAATATATGCAAAATAAGCCTCTATACAAAAATAGGCTTTTTTTAATTTTAACCTGAAGAATTAGAATTAAGTTGATATATTATGGAAATTCAGTAAATACATATGAGTAGACTAAAGTGCTGGAACTACAGTATGTGTAAATTTATTTATTTGCTTTTCACAGGGGTTGTTTGATAGACGTCTAAAGTAATGATTCACTGTAAATTTCTAATAAGTCAAAAAGTTATTTTTTTAATATGATTCTGTTATTATTTGATCATTATTATATGATGAAAGTAAAATGCATTACTTTGCAGAACACATACATAAAGTACTGGTTGGCTGTGTTGGTAATTGCGACGGGTCGGTCTAAGCCAAAAATGGCAGGGCCGATTTTTTGTCCTAGTCCAGCCCTGGTATCCACCAATTATGATAAAATTGTCCTCTCTGAAGCCATCAGACAGTAACACATTAGAATTCATTAATCTTCTCTGTCAACAGGTGTTTTTACATATGCTTTTAAAAGTGAATCCTTTCAAACTAAATAATTTTAGACCAATCTCTCACCTTCCTTTCCTACATAGAGTCTTAGAAAAAGTTGCTTTCAAACACTTAAATGCTTCTATATCAAACAAGTTATATGAAAAGTTTTAATCAGCTGTTCATTCTAACAAAAGTACTGAGACAGAACTGGTTTGTGTTGTCAGTGAGCTCAGGCTTAACGCTGATGTACTAAATCCTCAAAATCCTTATTCTGGTTTTATTGGATCGTGTTACTGTTAACCACAAGATTCTTATCCACAGTCTTGAATGCTGGGTTGGCCTCTCAGACACAGTTTTAAAATGGTTTAAAACAGTTTGTGATTTCATTAGGCAACTGCTCATCAAGAAAATGTAATATTTCTTGTGGAGTAACACAAGGGTCAGTTCTAGGGCCTCTGGGTGATGTCATTGGGAAGCATGAGATAAACTTTCGTAGCTATGCTGATGACACCCAATTATACATTTCCTTCTGATCATTTAGATTCAGTAGACAGGCTTACAAGCTGTGTGTCAGGTATTTCTCAGTGGATGTCACAAAATGTTTACAATGAATTACTGATTCTTGCTTCTAAAACAACAGACATGGTTCTTTAGCTAATGTCAAACATGAAGTATGTAACCTGGGTGTGATCTTAGACTTTGAGCTCTGTTCTATCACTGAATTAGCTTTTTATAATTTGAGAAATGTGGTTAAAGTTCAGCCTTTTCTATCTAAGAGCGACACAGAGAAACCCCAAGTTAATTCCAGTGATTATTAGATAGTCAGGTTCAGTGCTCTTTTTGCATAAACAATTAAAAATGTATCTCTAACGAATCTGTAATTAAAAGTCCCAATTCTTAGTACTAATAAATTTGACCTTTGTTTTTGGCATATTAACTCTCGGTTTATGTTATTACTGATAAAACTGTCTGTAAAGTGATTTGAGCTGCCACTGGTATTTTAAAAACACTCTATAAAAAGCATATACACATATATACCTTTGACTGGCACAGCAAGACATTCTGTTTTCGATTCCCAGTCCGGGTCGCTCTGTGTGGAGTGTGCATGTTCTCCCTGTGCTTTAGTGGGTTTCCTCCAGGTTCTCCAGTTTCCTCACACAGTCCAAACACATGCATGTTAGATTGATCACTCACTCTAAATTGTCCCTGTGCGTGAGTGTGCCCCTGCAATGGACTGGTGACCTGTCCATGGTGTACCATGCTGTCACCCAACCACCGCCTGATCATGCTGGGATTGCGACTAGTGGGATGAAGATGATGAATATATGTGTATATATATATATATATATATATATATATATATATATATATATATATATATATATATATATATATATATATATATAAAGAGAGAGATTCTAGCTTCCATTACTGACCTCTCTCTCTCTTTATATATACACTACCGCTCAAAAGTTTGGGATCACAGTGAAATGTTCTTGTTTTAATGGAGTATCTTCTTCCTTAACACAACAATGGACTGACGGGTCTCTAAAGAAAGTTGTTTCTTTCTGGTCATTTTGAGTCGGTCAGCAAGCCATCAACTGCTGATCTTCAGATACTAAACTAACCTAGAATGTTGTTCCCTTTTATACTCACTTATTAGTAGAATGTTTTTCAGCTGTGCATCACAATTGAGCAAGAGTTTCCTAACAACCAATTAGCCCAATAACATCCTTAACTTGGATTGGCGGCCGTACCAGGAGATTTAGACAGAGGACTGAGAATTGCTGATAATAGGACTATATGCAAAATAAGCCTCTATACAAAAATAGACTTTAAGGCAAACATTTTTATTCTTTAAAAATCATCTGATACACTTACATTAATTGTGAAATGGACAATATTGTTTGTGAATTGCATGAAAATTGCATGAAATTAAATTCTAAAGTGATCCTAAACTTTTGAGCGGTAGTGTATATATATGTATTAATAAATAAATTAGTGCATCAATGTATATCATTTTTGTCATTAACATATCATGAAAGGTGGAATTTTGAATGTGGATTTTGAACAACAAATTGTACATCAATATAATCATAAAAAATAAGAATATACCTTTTCATGCTAGATAGAGCGACAGAGAAAGAGCAAATAAGAGAGAGAGGCAGCGACAGGGTTCAGGTGCCCACGTATCAACATGAATCATCAAAACAATCCTTCATAGAAGAAAAAAAACACAAGCTATGTTCTTCCTGTAGCAGCAAGAAAAAAACCCTATTTTCTTCCAGTCTAGCATCTGTACAAGTGCATATACGGGAAAAGAAAATAGGTGGAGTTTGATGGAATGACCATGTCGCCCGGCCTGGGAAAAGTACTTTCCACATCTTCCCCCAAGGTCACGCTGAAAATGGAAAGCACTTCTGGTCAGTGTGCAAAGAATTGAAGCTGAATTTACTGAGTAAACTCCTGCTGGGTCGTTGGACCACACGACTGTAAATCCAGTCCACAGATATGAACACTTTCTTCACCCAGAGGAGAAGGTGCACCCTGCCTGCAGCTGCCGACAGACTAATTGCAGGTACGTTCCTTCTTCTCTCAGAATAAAAGTCCTATACAGGGTTTTTGGAGCAATTCTTAAAAAAGCATTGGCTTCTTAATAGGCATTTAAACTGTGGTTCTCTTTTTATCTAATTGACTTTATAATTTTAGTTATATGATCTTCCCTGTTTTACTCTCTTTGAATGGAGTGATCTATTCTTACCAGTTTGATCTTAATGTTTAATTATTAATAATACAGGCCCTGATCTGTAATTTCTTCTCTTGGTCCGAGTTTATATTATGTTTGTTTTACTTACTTTCTTTGTTGTTCTAACTTTGTACTGTGAGTTGCATCTTTGATATATGATAGGAGTTATGTCAATTTACTATTATTATTATTATTATTATTATTAGTATATTTTGTAAGGATTATCAAAGCAAGTTTGTACAAGAATAAAATCAGTAAAAACACAATAAATTATTATTATTATCATTATTATTATTATTAACGGAACCAAATGTTTAACGGAACCAAATGTTGAAACAGCCGTTACGTTCAAGTTATTATTACATTTATATATTACATATACACACAAGATGATCCAAGTGCATAAGGAAGGCTAAGCCATAAGAAAATAACAAGTTCAAAAAGTGTGTAAAAGTGCAGTACAGTGCATTTACTTAGTATTTCTAATTGTTCTCTGATGTCAACATGCTAATTTGTTTGTGGATGCGATTTTCCACATCCATTACTTGGTCCTAGAATGAAACAAGCTGTCTGGTCTTTATTGGTGAGCTCATGAACAATTTCATGAGCTCTGCTCTGATGAATTACAGTGAAATTAATTACTAATTACCTGAATTACAGTGAAACAAATTACTAATAAGCTAAATTACAGTGAGACAAATTACTAATTGGCTGATTTACAGTGAGACTAATTACTAATAGACTGAATTACAGTAAGCAAAATTACTAATTGACTGAATTACAGTGAAATGTATTACAAATTGTCTGATTTACAGTAAAATTAATTACTAATAGACTGAATTAGAGTGAGACTATGTACTAATAGACTGAATTACAGTGAGCAAAATTACTTATTAACGGAATTACAGTGAGCAAAATTACTTATTGACGGAATTACAGTGAGATTAATTACAAATTGGCTGATTTACAGTGAGATTAATTACAAATTGTCTGATTTACAGTGAAATTTATACAAATTGTCTGATTTACAGAGAAATTAATTACTAATAGATTGAATTACAGTGAGACTTATTACTAATAGGCTGAATTACAGTGAGCAAAATTACTAATTGACTGAATTACAGTAAAATGAATTACTAATAGACTGAATTACAGTGAGACTAATTACTAATAGACTGAATTACAGTGAGACTAATTACTTATTGATTGAATTACAGAGAGATTAATTACAAATTGGCTGATTTACAGTGAAAATAATTACAAATTGTCTGATTTACAGTGAAATGTATTACTAATAGACCGAATTACAGTGAGAATCATTACAAATTGACTGAATTACAGTGAGATTAATTACAAATTGGCTGATTTACATTAAAATGAATTACAAATTGACTGAATTACAGTGAGAATATTTACTAAGTGGCTGATTTACAGTGAAACTAATTAGTAATAGACCGAATTACAGTGAAACTAATTAGTAATAGACCGAATTACAGTGAGACAAATTACTAATAGACTAAATTACAGTGAGACAAATTACTAATTGTCTGATTTACAGTGGGACTAATTACTAATAGGCTGAATTACAGTAAGATTAATTACTAATTGTCTGATTTACAGTGATTTTTTTTACTAATAGACTAATTTACAGTGAGACTAATTACTAATAGGCTGAATTACAGTAAGATTAATTACTTATTGTCTGATTTACAGTGAGATTTATTTACTAATAGACTGAATTACAGTGAGACTAATTACTAATAGGCTGAATTACAGTAAGATTAATTACTAATTGTCTGATTTACAGTGAGATTTATTTACTAATAGACTGAATTACAGTGAAATTAATTACTAATTGGCTGCATAATTAAAAGTTAACATTCAAATAGTGTAAAATGCTTGTTTAATGCCTGTAAAGGTTCCCTCACAGAAACCTATTACATGACATGGTTAGATATATACTGCCTGATGTCTGACGTTTTTTGATAAGGTTTTGGTTTAAGCTCTATTCTATTATTGTAATCCATTTAATGGTGGAGACATACATGAGGGGTGGTCTAAGGCAAAATAGTCCCCACAGAGAACCTTTTTTTTTTTTTATTCAATATTACTTTACCATCATCAGGGTTACATTACACAACTCAGGAGACGCATATAAGTTCACAGGTGGTTTGGATTGTGACTAAAATTGCTCTACTTGTGTTGTAGACATTGGGGCCTCTGGTTCCCATTGATACCATTACAAAGAAGTCTGAGTCAGTACGTTTCTCTGCAAATTCAGTATGTTTCTCTGCAAATGAGCCATTTTAGATGAAAGCACTGAATTAATAATGTTAATAATGCAATAATTATATATATTATTTTTAACAATAATAACAATAGTTAATAGGAATTTCCCTTTAATGTCATTTCTACTGTAAATTAAATAAATAAAGTGTCTTTGCCTTTTGAACAGTACTGTACAACTAAGTTTATACCATAAATATAAAGTAAGTAAAGTGTCTTTGCCTTTTGAACAGTACTGCACAACTAAATTTATACCATAAATATACAGTAAATAAAGTGTCTTTGCCTCTTGAACAGTACTGTATGACTAGGTTTTTAATGATGGTAGTAAATCTGAGCCTGTTCTGGACTGATTTGCCTCACAGTGCCACATATACCTCCCCAGCCAGGCCAGAAACATATCGCAAAACTCTCATAAAGCAACGTCTATGACATCAGGCAATGTATTGGTGGCTATTATGTGTAATAGCTTTCAGTCTGTGAGGAGCTTTTAGAGGCATTAAACTCTTCGGATGTCTGGTTCCCATCACCACCACTGTGAACAATTCTGACTTTCTCTGCAACTAAGCACTGGAAACGACTTTGTTTACATCCTAACAATTTCATTAGACAGAAATGAAGGTTTTTATTGAGCGGCATCACGAAACACCTACTTACTCGGGACCACCGTGTACAGCCAATTTTATGCTCATGCAAAAGAAACGAATGTCCTGCATTCTTGGCACGGCTCTC
Organism: Megaleporinus macrocephalus; assembly: GCA_021613375.1. Taxonomy (NCBI): domain Eukaryota; kingdom Metazoa; phylum Chordata; class Actinopteri; order Characiformes; family Anostomidae; genus Megaleporinus; species Megaleporinus macrocephalus. The sequence continues at coordinate 12,779,224 of CM038725.1, read as the reverse complement.
TGCATCTTGTCTAAACGAACGTCATCTGAAAGATGAACATTACCCACATGGACGATTCCTCCAGAGGAAGCCATCTGCAGTTATTCCCCTTATTCGCCGCTCATGCAGATAATAGCAGCATTAAAAGGGACGTTACACAGTGAAGTGTGACCATGAACAGACACGGCTGGAAGTGTCGGAGCAGTTGGCCACAGATGGAGTGGATTATGTTATATCCAGAGAATGGGTCCCCTGATGGTCCTAGGGGGACAAATAAGGGCAATAATGAAACAAGGCATCTTTGAAGACAGGAGCTGTGGCTAGATGTTTGGATGAAGCTGAACACTGTTACAATGAGCGTGAACTTTATGGTGCATTGTGGTGAAACAGTGCTTCTATGGACGGTACGCTCCCTCACTAAGGTCATGACTACGGCACAAAACGTGTCAAGGTGGTCCAGCAGATGGCGCTATAAGCTTTGAATGCATAACGCTGGGCTTCCAGCGCTCCCTCACGTTTGTATACGTTTCCCACCCGTATTCCGCCGACCGCGGACCTCCCGCGCTATGATTGGCTACCAGGTTTTGGCCTCCTGCGCCAGGATTGGCTGCCGGTGCGCGTCCTAGGACCGCGCGTGGCTCGTGAGAATGAAGTGCTTAGCTATTCCGAGCGCAGGGGGCGGGGCTTGTCGAATGCGGGTGGGAAAAGAAAGAAATAAATGATCTTAACGCCACTCATATATAGAGGTGACAGAGCGCGCCGTGAAGAGAATCCCGTCTATTTATGTTTCCCAGCGCGCGTCCAGCGTTTTCTCTCTTTACCTGAGAAGCTTTTTTTGGGGGGGTGGGCAGTTGTTTTATTTTATTTATTTGATTTTATTTGACCAACCAAAATGGCATCAGAATGAGGGGGAGATGCGTCTCTGTCGTTCATTCACAGCGCGCTGTAGAGGTGTAGCGCACTCAGAGTTCACTCACTGGCTCCCGAGTGGAAAAGCAGAGAAGATGCTCCAGAGGCTGCACCCAGCGGTGGCTTTCTCTGAGCTTGCTACTCGGGGTCGTTGCCCATCCCTCTGAGGTGACCACCCATGGATGACGGAGCTGTCAAGAGGACGTTGTCGTCGAAAGTCCTCAGAGGACCCTTGACTCGGGCTTTCTGGAGAAAATGTGTGGCGCTTGGTTCGCCAGCACGACGTTGATTTACAATGATGGGACCGCGCACTCAGACACAACCAGGTAAGACTCTCCACAGGGCGGGTTGCCAGAGTAGCATTATATCCTACATATCCAGAAATCATATTTAGCAGCTTTTGGAGAAAAAAAAAACTGAGTATGTGCTGAACGAGTCGGTGTGGCCATGTTCACCTGTTCGGTGTATTTGTGTAAGGGGACGTGTGCTGTATATAAAGAAAGAGAGAAGACTTGAGAAAAAGAGTAGTCTTGGTTTTACGCTGAACATTCTAAAGTCCAACCCACTTGTTTGTCATTTCTTTTTTTCTTGTCTCGCAGTGATATACTTCATGAAATGATACAAACTAAACAGGCGAATATTGGAGATTTTTATTGGTCCATAACAGCTGAAGTGACAGGCTGGGAATTGATACTCCTGAAAGCTACACGGTGGACCAATCAGCTTGTCTGAAATCAGCTCATTATGAATATTTGATGATCATTGGCTGCATTAGGGGGTTTGAGTTATTATGAGAAATGGAGTGATGTGATTTTGCTCTAAATACAGTTTGATTGTGTTCTCACTTTCTCTCTCGCTCTAATTATTAAAGGGGAGGTCCACCGATCTTCGAAGATTTGTGTATGATTAAGTGTATCAGCTCATTCCGAGTGGTTTGATATGAAGTGATCGGTTCTAGAGAAACTTACTGAGTCAGAACTGTTTGCAGTGGAGGTGATAGGAACCGGACGTCTGAATAGAACAGTGCTTCTAAAAGACAACAGGCATGACATGATGATGAATGTGTTGCCTGATGCAACATTGATGATGTTTGTGTGGCATGGTTTAGTATAGACAGTGTGACAATGTAACAGTCACTGGGGAGAGGCACAATAGTCTCCCCCTTGTTTTATCATTAAAAAGATATTTATAATGGACTGACCGTTTTAAATAGCAATTTAAGTGTCCATATTTGTGGCGTATACATCACGACCCCTGGTGTCCTGTTGATGTTGAAGAAATGTGAGTCAGGACAAATCTTGGACATGGCACTGGAAGTACCACTTTATTAAAGGGCTCATATGAAAAACTGACTTTCTTTTTCTTTAGTATGTAAACATTGTTAAACACTCCAGTTGATATGGTCCATATATGGACACTAAACTGTAAAAGCCAAAAGTCAGGAAACAGAAAACTTCCACATATGGATATATATGGACCTTTTCAACCTACACCAGCTTTTATGGGTGGGTAAAAATCGATACAGCAAAGTATTGCGATATTTGGGTGGAATTATCCTAGTATTGATATTTTCTATTTTACAGAAATTTAGAGTAAGCCCTTTTTTTTACAGTGTTAGTCAGTCTATCTGCACCATGACCTCATTTTGCTGCAAAAAAAGATTAAAGTGGTGTTGATAAAGTTTTCTTTTTGGCAAGAACATTTGCCGTTGAAACAAGTAATGAATCACAATATGTATATATATTATTGCAACATTTATCATATCACAACATTTAAACAATTGTAGAAATATAATATAGGCACTTAAAATATCGTAATAATATAATATCTTGACTTAGGCATTGTGATAATATCATATTGTGACTTAGGTACTGTAACATCAGATCTTGAAGTATCAGGATTGTATGGTATCATGACTTAAATACTGTGATAATATCATATATTGACTTAATTATCGTGATAATATTGTGATGTGACTTAAATATTGTGATATCATATCTTGACGTAAGTATCAGGATGATATTGTATCATGACCTAAAAATGGTAATAATATCATATCTGGAAGTATTGTGATATTGTTGTATTGGGAGGTCTTTGGTGATTCCCAACCCTGCTAGCTTAGTGTTAAAGCTGTAGGCTATAAGCAGGAACAGTATGGGCTATAAGCAGGAACACTATGGGCTATAAACAGGAACAATATGGGCTATAAACAGGAACAGTATAGGCTATAAGCGGGAACAGTATGGGCTATAAGCGGGAACAGTATGGGCTATAAGCAGGAACAGTATGGGCTATAAGCAGGAACGGTATAGGCTATAAGCAGGAACAGTATGGGCTATAAGTAGGAACGGTATAGGCTATAAGCAGGAACGGTATGGGCTATAAACAGGAACGATATAGACTATAAGCAGGAACAGTATGGGCTATAAGCAGGGCTATAAGCAAGAACAGTGTGGGCTATAAACAGGAAGAGTATAGGCTATAAGCGGGAACAGTATGGGCTATAAACTGGAACAGTATGGGCTATAAACTGGAACAGTATGGGCTAGAAGTGGGAACAGTATGGGCTATAAGCAGAAACAGTATGGGCTATAAGCGGGAATAGTATGGGCTATAAACGGGAACAGTATGGGCTATAAGCAGGAACAGTATGGGCTATAAACAGGAACAGTATGGGCTATAAACAGGGCTATAAGCAGGAACAGTATGGGCTATAAACTGGAACAGTATGGGCTAGAAGTGGGAACAGTATGGGCTATAAGCAGAAACAGTATGGGCTATGAGCGGGAATAGTATGGGCTATAAGCAGGAACAGTATGGGCTATAAACAGGGCTATAAGCAGGAACAGTGTGGGCTATAAGCAGGAACAGTATGGGCTATAAGCAGGAACAGTATGGGCTATAAACAGGAACAGTATGGGCTATAAGCAGGAACAGTATGGGCTATAAACAGGAACGGTATGGGCTATAAGCAGGAATGGTATGGGCTATAAGCAGGAATGGTGTGGGCTATAAGCAGGAACGGTATGGGCTATAAACAGGAACGGTATAGACTATAAGCAGGAACAGTATGGGCTATAAGCAGGGCTATAAGCAGGGACAGTGTGGGCTATAAGCAGGAACAGTATGGACTATAAACAGGAACGGTATAGGCTATAAGCAGGAACAGTATGGGCTATAAGCAGGAACAGTATGGACTATAAGCAGGAACAGTATGGGCTATAAGCAGGAACAGTATGGGCTATAAGCAGGAACATTATGGACTATAAATAGGAACAGTATGGACTATAAGCAGGAACAGTATGGGCTATAAGCAGGAACAGTATGGGCTATAAGCAGGAACATTATGGACTATAAATAGGAACAGTATGGACTATAAGCAGGAACAGTATGGGCTATAAGCAGGAACAGTATGGGCTATAAGCAGGAACATTATGGACTATAAATAGGAACAGTATGGACTATAAGCAGGAATAGTATGGGCTATAAGCAGGAACAGTATGGACTATAAATAGGAACAGTATGGACTATAAGCAGGAACAGTATGGGCTATAAGCAGGAACAGTATGGACTATAAATAGGAACAGTATGGACTATAAGCAGGAACAGTATGGGCTATAAGCAGGAACATTATGGACTATAAGCAGGAACAGTATGGACTATAAGCAGGAACAGTATGGGCTATAAGCAGGAACATTATGGACTATAAGCAGGAACAGTATGGACTATAAGCAGGAACAGTATGGGCTATAAGCAGGAACATTATGGACTATAAGCAGGAACAGTATGGACTATAAGCAGGAACAGTATGGGCCAGCCTATCAGAACAAAAGTAATTTCCATAAATCGATTTTAAAGCCACAGTCCATTTAGTACCAGATAATAAAAAGGGGTTGAAAATGGATCTTTTGGTAGACAGTTCTATGTGAACACCACATGCAGAGCTCAGAGTCTCACAAAATGAAAAATATATATCGTTTCAGGTTCTTATTTCTGACAGAGATGTCTGTCAAAATTTCTACCCTCACCACAGCGTTCGTTTTTTTGGGTGTTGCGAATTTCTCCAACCTGGATCGGTTTTGTTCAGATGGTTTAGTGCTCTGACAGTCTACCCCTGGAGGAGGAACACAATCCGCACAGCGCTTTTCACTTTTGTTTACGCCTTTGCCATTAAAGCCGCCCTCCACCCACTCCGCTCTGATTTACACACTAATAGCTCTGCACAGTCCACACATACAGACAGCTGAGGGTACTCAAAGGAGACCATACAGGGAATGTTCTAGATGATATAGGCTGGCTGCTATGTTGCATGGTACATAATGTCACAGGGGCGGTGTAATGACAGTAGGGAATTAGACTTTGGACGTGCTTTTTGACCTTAGGGGTGAAGTTTAGAACAAATCACTGTAAGTGGTCTATTAAACACGCTTTAGGAAGCGACCTTTGATTATCAAAGAGGCAGGCTGTCCTTTAAAACGTTTCTGAAGACGAAGCACGACAAAGACGAAGGAAAAGAAACAGACGACCTGCTAATTGCAGGTGATTCACCGGCTTCGTATTCGAATAGGCTGGGATGGAAGTTGACGTGTCACACGCTGCACCTTTAATACAAACGTACTTGCGAGAGGAAACGGATTCGGCGTTTTATGATCTAATGCACTGAACAAAAATATAACAGAGCTCCTAAATGTGTCTCATCTCACGTCATTCATTCATTCATTCATGGGGTGTCTGCGTGAGCTGCCTATTAGATGGGAAACACTAACGATTCTGTCCTTTTCTTTCTCTTCTCATGTGGCTCAGAGGCGAGTATGACCCCTCCGCGGCGTTCCTCAAATCCTGCTGACAGGTACGCAGTCCCGTTCCTGCTGTACACAGAGTTTATGTGCTGTAGTCCACGTACACAGTGTGTACAATTCTAGGGATGCATGATGTGTGAGCAGCTGATATATTAATAGATAAATGGGAAAATTTATTTAATATGAAATATTAAATTGCAGATGATAATTACAACTAAAAACTTTGCCGCCCCCGATGCATGTCTTTTAAAATACTGGTGATTAAAAAAAGGGTTTTTGAAACACCACTTTTGGTGCCTTAATAACTTTCCATAGATGTTTCCTGATATTGAGCTGTAATTGTAATGAGATCTGCTACTGTGAGAGATTTCCAGTAGGGCTGCACCAAATGAACATGAAGCCTGAATCAGTAGTGTCACTGTTGGATATTATAATGATGCTATAGGTGAATGTGCTGTGAGTGTGTTTTCTTTTGCAGTGCAAACAGAAAACAGGCTTTTGAGCCACTAGCAAAAAAAAAATACAGAAATAAAAAATCAATGTTCACTATTGTAGAAATTAAAAAAACTAATTAGAAATGCAGGTGCAAGAAATTTAACAATCCCTGGTAAAATTACATGTTTACCTTTAACATTGCTCTGTTATGTGAACCTTAGTGCACAGTTTCTATGTAGATACAGTCTCTGTCCAATGAAAAAATTCATCTCAATTTTTGTCGATTTTTAGTTTTCTACATGGTTTGAACCTCACAGCCGTTGTTTACATTGTCTGATTCATGAAGAATGGACCAATAGAAATGCTTCAAAATAGCTTGAAAAAATTCTGGTTCCATTGACTTGCATTAAAAGTGAAGTATGTTTTTGGCCTCTCCTGTAAAGTTGCACTTTTGGAGATACTTATTATTATGTTATTCATTGGACAGTGGTGATATATTAGGGCTAGATTTTGTCTGCTATGTGTTTTGCAATATTAAAAACCAGGAATTTTCACCAGATGGAAAGACTGAACAACCCTATATTTGTAAAGAATTAAGAAAGAGGTTTTTGTTTTGGAGGACACTGCATCTGCTTAAAAAATATAAAAAAAACAATGAAATTTAAAAAATATGATATAGTTCTTCAGTGGTCCCCACAGGACCACGGTCTGGCAGGTGATATTTGGGTGGTGGATCATTCTTAGCACTGCAGGGATAATTGCTCTGTTGTTGTACAGTTTGTCTTCTTCTAGTCTTCATCAGTGGTCACAGGACACTGTTGGCTGAATGTTGCTGGTTGGTGGACTACTCTCAGTCCAGCAATGACACTGAGGTGTTTAAACACTTCAGCAGCACTGCTGTGTCTGATCCACTCACACCGGTGCAACACACACTAACACACCACCTCTAGAATGATTTCCCCACCCCAATGATACCTACTCTGTGGTGGTCCATTGATGAACAGGGTAAAAGGGGACTAATGAAGTAGCAGAGAAACAGATTGTGTTTGTAACAGTCTATAAGTGCCTATACGGTAAGTGGAGTTGATATAATAGTAGAAATTAAAATACAGATAAGAAATGCAGGTGCAAGAAACTTGACAATCCCTGGTAAAATGCTCTGTTATGTGAACTCTAGTGCACAGTTTCTATGTAGATATTGTGATATTGCGATATTTTGTCTGCAATATATTTTAATATTAAAATCCAGGAATTTTCACCAGATGAATAACTCAATTAAGAAAGAGGTGTTTTTTTGGAGGGCAGTGCATCTGCTTAAAATATAAAAAAGAACAATGAAATTTTACTTTGAAGATTTTTTTTGAGTGTGAATCATCGTTTCTTGAACTTCAGTGCTATAAATTGGTTTTAACACATCAAACATAAAAGCAAGTGAGCACTGTGACTGCTCTTGTTCATGTATCCAAGAAACCTTAAATCTGTGTGAGGTTTTCTTTTATATCAAGCATTAAAAATGTGCATGCTGCGTTGGATTGCCTTACTTAACCTTGCACGTCTCATGCTGTGACTCTGTGAATGTTATGCATGGAAAACCAGGGTTAAGCCCAATGTGGAGACAGACACTATGTGGGCGATAGTTTGAGCCTTCTACTGCGCTGAGTATAAAAATATAATTTATTGTGAAGCCCAAATAATATATAAATAATGAAATGAAGGTTCTTGAACAACTGCACCCCCAACCATTGTTTTTCTTCATATTGTGGAACTCCAGTCTCTCCTGAAGCCTTACCAGTAGAAGAGCTGGACACTACAGTAAACTTTACTTAACTGTTTATGAGCTGCAGCTCAGCATCGCTATTTCAGATAATGTTTATTTGAGCGTGTACTTTTCAAATGTTCTCCTTAATGAAATTGTCATGGAGTACAAAGGCAGAGAACATAGATCAATAGCAAGTCATGTGCACATACCTAGCCTCATATGTCACTGTCAGGCGGTGCACATGATTCAGGCTGGGGAAAGAAAAAGCACTGGTCAGGCTATGCATGCAGAATTTCTGCTTTGTTCTGTTTCCTGCCCGGGTGCACTGTCGCCCTTACATCGATCAAATGAATTAAACGGAGCGCTTCTGTTTATTTGCGAGCGAGGAATGCAAAACTGCACGCATCAGCCTGAAAGTGGCATCCCACATAGCTTAGATGATAAACAGATAATAGGTTTAGAGTTGAGTAGAGTTCTGAATCATACCAGCGTGACTGCAGTCAAATCAGGGTTACATTCAAGAGTTTGTGATGCATTGAATGCTCATTGAATCAAATCGTTGGTTTACCTTAGGTCATCTGCAGAGACAGCCCACAAGAACAGCATCAGTAACAGTGGCGTTATCCTGGACATCTCCACGTTAAAGATGGCAGATGTGGACTCAGAGGTTCCTCCACTACCTCCACGCTACCGTTTCAGAGATTTGCTGCTGGGAGATCAGTCTTTTCAGAATGATGACAGGTAAACGACTGCTCTGTTCTTGTATAGGATGCACTAAGGGTTAATGGTGCTATCCTCATTAATTACATTATGTGATAATAGATATGTGGTGGGTATGATTTTTACCAGCTGATTGATTTTTCCTCTTATTTCTTATTAAATGTCTTAAACAAAGCTAGGGTGATGTTCAGGTGACACTAGTGTTTTGGTATAAAGTGTCTATTTCAAGTGATCAAACCTTTAAAAATGTATACATATATATATATATATATATATATATATATATATATATATATATATATATATATATATATATATATATATATATAATATATTTTGCATACAATGAAAATGTGTTTTTGAGTATTATGAGTGTTATGATATTGTATTTTTGCCGTGTTGGCCCCATTAATAAGGCATTTATAAAGCATATCGTCACTGTCCAATGAAACACATGTATCTCAACTTTTGCAGATTTTGAGTTTTCCACATCATTTGAACACGCCAGTGGTCGTTTACATTGTGTGAAAATGTAGACCAATAGAGATGCTCCAAAATAGCTTGGAAAAAAATCTGGTTCCATTGACTTCCATTGAAAGTAAACTATGTTTTTGGTCTCTCCTGTAAAGTTGTAATTTTGTAGATACTTGTTTTTCATTGGGCAGTGATGATATGTAAGTAGGGCGGGGAAAAAATGCACTAGTTTTATGTTGCTGACCACATTATTTTAATACCACCCAGTATAAATAAATTTTTGACGTCAGTGTCAAACTTCAATATCACAGTCAGTCAGCCTTACTGGCATCTGGAGCCTGTAGTGTCTAAATAATATTCTTCATGTATATTTCTTAAAGTCAGCACTTCCTGTTAACTTAAATCAGTAATAATACTAACAATAAGAAAAAGTCAGGTGTTTTTCGTCGGGGATGCTGAAATTTTACATGGCGTGTATGTGACGATGATGTCATGCAAAGTATGTACCTTTTTACTTTTTGATTTGTTAAGATTTACATTTAACATTAAACGTCATAATGCCCTGTAATGTGGCAATAGATGACAACATACACGTATATATGCAACTGATACAACACACCTTTCTGCTCTCTCAATGTTGGATGAACCTTTTGGACTGGTGTCCAATCGGATTGTTGATGTTGTGAAATGGTGACGTTTTGTTTCACGCCAACTGTCACTTGGTAAGATTCAACACTGCCATGACTGATAACAATGAATCTTTGCAAATTGTGGGTTATTATTATTTTTAGTATTATTTTTAAGTTTAAAAACTATATTTGGCTATTTCTGGTGCTCTAAAATGGTCACCCCTGCTCAGTTTTTCCCTTTATTCCTTTCACCCTACTTGTGTTCTAGCTACATGCCTTGAAAGCAGCCAACAGGGAAGCGATTCAGCCCAATGAAAAGAAAATACACAGAACGGCCATAACATTCAAACCACCTGCTTGTTTTATTGGCTAAACTTACCATATAGGACCATATTACAGTTATACAATACACACTGCTCTTCAGTGGACCCCCACAGGACCACGGCAGGGCAGGTATTATTTGGGTGGTGGATCATTCTCAGCACTGCAGGGATGATTGCTCTGTTGCTGCACAGTTTCTCTTCTCTAGTTCTTCATCAGTGGTCACAGGACGCTGTTGGCGGGATGTTGCTGGTTGGTGGACTACTCTCAGTCCAGCCACGACACTGAGGTGTTTAAACACTCCAGCAGTGCCTGGTCCACTCATACCAGCGCAACACACACTAACACACTACCTCTAGAGTGAGTTCCCCACCCAAATAATACCTGCTCTGTGGTGGTCCATTGATAAACAAGGTAAAAGGGGGCTAATGAAGCATGCAGAGAAACAGATCCATTGTTTTTGTAACAGTCTGTCAGTGTAAAACTACAGAGGGTGCCTGTACAGTAAGTGGAGCTGATATAATGGACAATGCGAGTAGAAACAAGGAGGCTGTTTTAATCTTATGGCTGATAGGTGTGAAGTGTTAACGTAAATAGTGTACGGCTACTGCAGGCTTTACAAATATAGAAATTAAACATACACCACTGAACAAACAAGCACAAATTGGTCTCTCATGTTTAAATCTTTTTAAAAGTCTTTTTGAGACAGTTCCCAAAACTAAAGCTAAAGCATGAGTTGAGATTCATTGTGGAGCATTAAAAGAACGTTATGGCCCAGTTGGGCAGAAGCCGAGTGTGTAATATATTGGCAGTTTTAATTTGACCATGAAGGCAGTAAATAATCTAGTAATAAAGAAGGAAATTGCCAATGTCAAAACAACTTTATTGTCAGATTAGCCTGATGCCTTCTTCTCCAAAGCCTTTTTGCCTGCAGCTGTTTGAAACAGCCCAATTTGCATAATCTACCACCACAGCTGAGACATGAGTCTACTCCAGACCTGAAACCTGTTACTGCAGTCTGAGGCATTCTGAAATGGAAACAGTGTGTACTGTATAAACAAGCCATTGTAATATATTACATCTTTAATATTTTTACAATGATATATTTATATATTTATTTTATGAAGACCAGGATAAGACTGACACCATATTAGGTTTTTAAATAAATAAATATATATATATATAAATATGTAAATATATATATATATATATATATATATATATATATATATATATATATATATATATATATATATATATATAAGAACCCCTGAGGAAAGGGAGGTATTGTTTATTCTAATTTTGTTAGTATTTAACTATTATTAACTGTATTATTTTCTGTATTTATTTATTTATTTTACGAAGACCAGGATAAGACTGACACCCTATATATATAATATATATATATATAAGAACCCCTGAGGAAAGGGAGGTATTGTTTATTCTGATTTTGTTAGTATTCAATCATTTCCGAGTCCACCCTACCCTGAGACTGACACAAGACCAAGTCCAAATGAGGTTGAGACCAATACAAGGACTCTAGTCACTAGTCACTCTAGACCACTGTCACTATTTTTAACCATACTCAGTTCTACTTCAAGGTCCTGGATAAGCAAAGACACTGTTTCTATCTGTTTTTTTTGCAGCCTGTACTTTATAATTTAATAATGAGTGCAGTGAAATGAACAGTAACCGGAGATCACGCGCCAGACGTCCAGGTGTGCTTATTTAACAGGAATCTTATTACTCACTGTTTGTACAAGACCTCATAAACGATGCACCTGTGAGATGATCATCTCAGCTGTTTGTAATGCAGTACTGTATGTAAGGAATGCTACAAAGCTACCGATCTTTAAAAGCTCGTCCATTAAAGGGATCGTAGAAGAGCAGGTCATCCTTAAGCACCTTTTAACAACAAGAGCCATGTATTGTGTGTATGGTTTTAATGGCTACATACTTCTTCGCCGCAGTACGTAGTTGCCTCAGTGTGCAACGTGACCATTGTGCAGAGTTACAATGTGCTCGGAGGGAGCTGTCCTCCGCTGTGGTGCTGAAATGTGCGAGAAAGTGAGAGAGAAAGAGGTTGAAAGGCAGCAAGGCTGAATAGAATAGCGTCTGAATGTACCTACAGCGTCTTGCTAAATGACTCAATCCTTTGTGATGGACTCAAGGCCATGGCATCCCGTCAAAACCGCCGGGGGCGTCAGAGACTTTTTCTGACTTATTTAAATGGCTGAAAGCTGTTGCCTATGATTACGTACTTTGAGAAGAAAGAAAAAAAAAGGAAAAAACATGAAGAAAAGTTTGGATTCAAATTAGCATTTCCTCTTCACTTGTATGAAAATGAAGCTGATCCTGAGTGTCAGAACAACATGAGGCAATTCAGAGAGCTTCTCACAAACAGACAAATAAAAACATCACACATGTTCAGATTGATTCAGAACTGAGGTTGGAATGGAGACGTGTGGGGTGAATGTTGGTCATCAGTGAACATTTTACGTTGATTCATTTGACAAGACTCAAATTAAGGCTCTAGATTAGAGGTATTTAATTAGAGTTCAGTAAGGTCCGGTTAGAGGAGATCTTCTCAGGCCAAGGTCCGGACTATCATCATTTCTAACACTGATTCAGTGGTGTATTCTGTTTACTGAAGTAGCCTATTATCAGCATCTTATACCATCAGCAACTGAAACACCAACACATCACACATACCGTTCAGTATATTTCAGTATATTTACTGTTCAAATGCTGAACTGAATGAATTATTTATAAAGCTCCAAATTAAATTTTTGTTCCTGCTTCAAGTAAAAACAAGAGCTACATTAAAAAAACTGAATGCTTTTGAAAAAAAGTGCATCTTAAAGTGTTTATTTATAGAAAAAGTAAATAAAATGTGCGTCTTCTTGTTAACTCTTGTAAGCTTCACAGATTAACATGTTGGTTGTACAGAGCGGTGTTCTCCAAAACTAGACGAGCAGGTCCATTCCAGAACCGTTCCTGTTAAACAGACTTTTCTGTTTTTCTGTTTTTACGTTATTCTTTCAGACTCTCTTTAGTCTCCGGCTGCTGTTTCTCGCTTCATACCTCGCCTGTGTGGTACCACACGTCCCAATGTGAACAGATCTGATTGGCTGGGGAGCACCTTTAATGATCTTACAGCGCTCGTGATTGGTCTCTGAGTTCACTGTGCCCTAAAGCCCGTATACCATACAGACAAGAAAAGCTCCGCCACTTAAAATAAACACAGTTTAAATTAAATCATTCTCAATAGTTTATCGGTTTGGGTCCACATTGGACAACGTCTGGGTTCGGATCCGGACCGCGGTCCACCTATTAGTGACCCCTGCTCTAGATTTTGTCAGTTTGTGTTATAACTTAACCTTGGGTGTGTCTGAAATGGTTCACTCGTTAACTCGTTTCCTGTTCACTACATAGACTGCTCTATGTAGAACACTATATAGGGGGGCAGTGAGGGGGACAGTAGAGGGAATTCGGACAACGAACTTTCCAAAGAAACCGCTACGCATTGTGGGTTGTCAACCTGTAAATAGTGTACATCGGTTGTCCACTAGTTTTACGGTGCATTGTGGGTAAGAATGTAGTGAACTATATAGGGAATCTAACTGTCCACCGAGAATTCGGACAACACTACAAAATGTTCGACGCCCTGAATAAAACACTAAACGGTAACTAGGGTGCGATTTCAGACACACCCCTAACCTTTACCTGCGACTAGGGCTGGTTGTGGGAGTATTTCACACAGATTTAAAATGATTAACACTAGAGATGGACTGATCAGCGTTTTTGAGGGCGAATCCGATAGCCGATATCGATTAAGGGCGGGGCTATATGCCACGGCAGGGCTACATGTAGTTATTTTAGCGCAAGCAAGTCATGAAACATGATCTAAACTGGTTTATTACCATTTTTAACAAGCTCATATGAAACAGCATCATATTTTAAACAAAATAAACAATAAATACGCTTTTCTCACGACGCCGCTGCTTTAGTCAGTCTGTGGAAAATGAAAGGGTATGTATTTCCACCTAGTGGTTCAGATAGGAATTGCAGGGGTTCTCCTCTTCCTGGATGAAGCGCTAGCTGGAAAAACAGAAATTAGGCTCATTTGTTTAACGCCATTGATTGGCTCTCGGGATCGGCTAAATTGGAGAAATATCGGCCAATCACTGATCACATATTTTGATTAAAAATCGTCCGATACCGATACATAGCCGATCGATCCTTCCATCTCTAATAAACACATGTAAAGGCTGATATTTACTCCGTCTGCCTGCGTTTGAAGCGATATAGCTGTCACTGCCCTCAGACTTCTCTGCATCAGCTTCATTGACATGGTTGCTAAGCAAAACGTCCAGTAGAGGGCAGTTCGGAGTACTTCAAACATGGCAACGATAGATGAGCTCGTAGTTCTTTATTTAGTTCAAAACGAAGAAAAACTGCTGTCTGTCTCTGCAGAAGGTATGTTGGGGAATTTCTAATCAACTTGCACAACCTCTCTTTACAAAGTCCCGTCGTTTCTTCTTCGTCATGTTCGTATGGAAGTGGTCGCGTGTTGCACTGCCCCCATGGTCTCCAGCGGTATTGCTCCACCCCGGACAGTGCAGATCCGTATTTAACGTTGAGCATAAATGAGCCTTAAAACATGTTTCTTTTAGTCACTTGACTACGCATTGCTAACCGTTTCTTAATCGTCCAGTGTACCCGAGACTGTTCTCGATACCGCGGGAGCTTTAAAACATACGTAGCTGCTTCTCAAATGGCTCTCTGCCAAAATATACAGTCCACAAACTGTCCGGTTTCTTCTCTGTGGGGTGTAGGCTACGTGTCATTTGTGCCTCTAAAAGTCGAGTCAGAGTGAGACTACAAGGTTACAGAGCGTAGGTTCCAAATAAATCCTAACACATCCTAAAAAAAATCCTAACACACTCAGTAATCATCGAATAAAAAAAATATATATATAATTGTTAGATTAATCGATTATTAAATTAATCGTTAAGTGCATCCCTACCTGCGACATCTGTATGGTGGGTTAGCATGGCCACCTCTCTCGTACCATGCTGTGGAAAAGTCAGAGGCTGCCCTTCATTTGTTTTTTGCAGTCAATTAGCGGTTAAGCACAGCTATTTCTGTTTCAGGAGATATTTCTGAGGGGATTCGAGTCCTTGCACCAAAGTTATCGAAAAATACAGGGGACAACGAACATCTGGGTAGACCACCAAAATGGCACCACTAGATAAACAAAGCAAAGCTATGTGACTGAGGGTCCACCTGGGGTCCAGACATCAGCACCAGTGAATATATTGAAATATCATTTCTGCCCAAAACATATATCCCTTTTTGTTCTGCATCATTGTTTTGTTCTACATTGTGTGAAACTTTCAGGAGGGCTAGACCAATCAAAATGCTTCAAAAAGACCTTGAGTGAAATTATTATGGAGATATTTGTCTATGAAGATATTTGTGTTTTTATGTGTGTGTGGCCATTCAATGACACTAGGGTGGTCTCGGCCACAGATGATCCACCCACACATTGAGCGAGACACTGATATCTTGAGTGTGATGACCTGGCCACACTGTCAGGACTCCGCCAGTTGTGTTGTGTTGAGGTCAGCCTACTGAACAGTAGTCTAGAGGACAGTAGCGCTCTGCCCTTGGACACTTCTGTGTCCTGAGGGACTGTTTATGTCGTGACTCGTTTTCAAGACTGCTTCCTTCATTTGCCGAATAGCAGGCCTGTGATTGGCCATTTTGCTGCAGTTCTTGGAGAAGTTCAGTGGTGAAGATGCTGAATGGTTAAGTGTGAGACAAGGGTGGTCTCTGATGTCTGCACATGATAGAGTGATTGTGTAGTAATGTCAGTTTTCTGTTGTATTCTAAGAACAGGGAAATGTATTGAAATCACTGTGGTAATTGAATATATGCTACAAATGAAGCACCTAGAAATGAGGTTGAAAGATTTCTGGAGAAAGAATTTAAATTAATTTAAGTAGTTCAATAATTAATAAATACAAAGTATTAAGCTAAAAATACAAAGTTTAATCTTAAAGCTTAATAAACACTATTTACAGATACACAAACATCCTAAATTATCCAGAAAATATGGCATAAATAATGCAAATGTCCTTTAAAGCTTGAATTCTTATTTTTTTATTATTTTTTTGTTTGCTGTATAAAAATATTATGCTGTAATCTTTTAAGCAGCCCCAGATTTAGTTAGTGTTGTTTCCAGATGCGTATGAAAAGCTCCTGTTATTTGTTTTCATGGAGTGTAATGAATGATAATTAGCATTATTGTATGTCAGCCTTATGGTTGCAAACCACAAATCACTGACCATCAGTGTCTTAGACGATTACAGCGCATCAGAACTTTATGTGGTCTTCAGTTCATAAGACTGCAGGGTAAGCAGATGTTCGGCGTGTGTTCTGCAGCTTTACTAGCCAGGATTAATTAACCAGCACTGTTTATGACCCTGTTTAAATGACTGATTTGCAGCACGTTGCTCAGCTCACTCTAGGCTGAAGCTAATTTTCAAATGTGAAGTCATGTAGAGTTGTGATATTAAAGAGTCCATACTCTATATTAGATTTCTCATTTGACAGTAATGTTTCAGAAACAATAAAATGTAAATTTGTCTAATACACATGTCCCTTACCTCTCCAGGCTATAGCCTCCAGAGTTCAATAGACGCCCACTGGCCACTTTATTAGGTACACCTCCTTGTATCTGCATTCATTGTCCATTCTATTAGCTCCATTGACCACATAGGAGCAGTTTGTAGTTCTATCTTTACAAACTCTAGTCCATCTGTTTCTCTGCATACATCTTCAATTGTCAGAACCTAATAGCCGGTGGGTGTATATTTAATATATTTTGCTTCAACTAAGGATTTCTCAGCTTGGCTGAAGAAAAAGGCTGTGATACTCTATCATTATCTGAAGAGACCAGTGGTTTTCTTTTACATTGTTACTTTAATGTTGCCTGTATCGGTAACAACCTGGTCTAACATTAACTCAGACTGTAACTGAATACACAGCAGCAGATGAAAAGCCTGACAGCTGCGGAGCTAATGATGCGTTATCTGGTGTATTTATGACATATCACTGAACCCAGTAGCTTAGAAAGAATCCCAAACAGCATATCAAGCACTGCTGCTGCCTTTCCGCAAAATACTGCCATAACAGTGTTCGGTATGAGGATTTTACCAGTGCTTTTCAACCCACACCTCTGACATGCTGATGAAACCTCTGAGGTTCACAGTGTTGTCAGCGACATCTAAGGACATCTCAGGAACACTGCATGCTCGCAACGTAGGCACAACTAGTGTTCGCTGTAAATAAAAATGAAAGGATTTCTCTCAAAACAATGTAAATGTTTTTTTAATGGTTTAGATTTTTTTTCTTGTTTGACAATATTATATATATATATATATATATATATATATATATATATACTTACTGGTACGCAATACTGGCACTTTTGCTTACTTTACTCTTTGGCATACTGTTCACAAGATGCAGGTGATGTACCTGATTCAGTTCTCCTTAAATTCAGGTTCACTTTTGCAAATCAGGTCTTCCAACAGACAAGCAACACTGAAACCATGGCAAGTTCACTGTATTCACTCTATCAGCACCGAACATCATGAAAAGTATTTATTAGCACAACTGTTCACATTTTGCTTGGATTAAAAATAATATACCACAAAATTTTGATTATGCAGTGCTTATCTTGTGTTTATGAATAAATAAATAAGCACCATTGTCTTCGGTTAAGAATGTTATAATACTGTATTGAATAACATCATATTATATACAATAGCACAATAGAATTCTTAACTTGTTTACATCTGAATGCTGCAGACAGCTGACTAAACTGGAAGTGTAACACACACAGAGCAGCACACATACATAATTTATAGTACCATGTGAAAAATAACATTATTATTCTCTATAATTATAGGATTAAATGAATAGTTAGTGGTTGTCTCTTTAAATATATAAATGTATGTGGTGAACAGCAGAGATGTCTCCTCAAATCTCTTCTTCATGGTAGAAGAAGGCTGTCAGGCTTCTGAATAAACTGTGAAGCTGAAAGACCCCAATACCGTTCACTTGGTCACTGCTATATTATATTATATTATATTATATTATACTATTTTATTATTTATTCTGATATCGCTGCTATGGACAATATCACTAAGTCACTTTAAATAGATGTATTAAATAGATAACCTGCCAATGCAAAAGTTTCTATATATGTCCTCCTGCATATCTTATGTATATATCTTGTGTATGTTTTGTATAGTCAAGTAAAGTCAAGTTTATTTGTATAGCGCTTTTTACAACTATGTTGTCACAAAGCAGCTTTACAGGAATTTTAAAAGCATGAAAAACATGAAATCACAGCTGTTTATCCCTTGTGAGCAAGCCAGAGGCAACGGTGGCAAGGAAAAACTCCCTCAACTGGAGGAAGAAACCTTGGGCGGAACCAGACTCACAAGGGGAGACCCATCCTCCTCTGGTCGAACAGTATTTACAGTTTAATAAACTAAAGCTGAGTCTGAAGGTAGAAGCTTTAGAAGCTGTACGGGTGCTACATCAGGTGGATATTCCCTTATATATTTCAGTTATTACTAAATGTATATATTCTAGCCTATTTTTTACTTCATTATTGTCTATTTATTGTATGTTTGCACTGTTTTTAGTACATATATATAATGCTGCCCTGCTGTAGAGGTGTATCTGAGCCTCATCCCAAGAATTTCAATGCATATATGTCCTGACATGATGTCCAAATGACAAATGAACTTAAAACTTGAAAATCTGAATATAACACCAGCGTGTGCATGGAGAAAGTAGGTTTTTTACCACTTCATTCATCGGTCCAAACCGCATGAAACCAACCAAGCTGTGTGTACAGCCACACTAAGAGGAAATTGCTGCCGTCGTGTTTTAAATCAAACCTGCTCTTATCATCCGTGCGGCCTGAAGTGGATAAATAATGTAGCTTGTCTTACTTAGAACCAGCCAGCGTGGCCTTAAAAGGCAAACCCAGGACAGATAGAGGTTAGGTTTGCTCTCTAGAGATACGATCCACTTTAAATCTGTGCTGCGGCCAGGCCGTGTCAGGGAACAGCGAAGAGATTCCAAACGCAATTCCGAATCCCGCATATCAGAACGCTGCAAAATGACATGGCAGGACATTCTTCAAGTAATCCCCTCGTGGAATGTAAAACAGAGTGAAGGGCTGCTTCTCAGGCGTTCTCATAAGCATCAGTGAGATCTTTTTGTATGCGGTGTAATCAGCAGCTCATTGTGTGGCGTGATTATGGCTGTTGAGTATTATTATTGTCTGAGTCTATGAGGAGATGTATTCATGATGGATCTTGAGTGTCATTAAGGTGGAGTGTACTTGACAATCATCATCCACAGTCTGGTTCCTGACGTCAAAACTATTAATACTATTAATACCCATGGGGGCGTGTAGGTCCCTCCGAATCCTTGGTTTCACAAAAACGAAAACAAAACAATGTGCAAGTTATACTTCAGTATAAGACCATGCTGCGCTAGTACATTCTTTCATAGCCACTGGTGCATAGTTTCCAACAACGCTGGCAGCAAAACTGTTAATCCAAGGTACTGAAACATCTCAGCTTTGTAAAAATTGCCCAGTGCATTATTTATATTAGATTTATTTTGTGTTTATGAAAGGCATACGTTAGGACTGAGTGATAAAACGATAATGTTTCCTCGAAAGGACTATAAGACATAGTTGATAGAAAGTCAATAGAAGTATGTTTTGAGAGACAACACGAACAGCCAATGAGAATGAGAATAGCGCCGCTCCAAGCCAATCGGGTGAACTAGAGTTCCAGCCATTTCATGTATTGTTGAAGCACACAGCGCAGAGTGTAGGCATAGCGGCAGCTTAACCCACCTGCTAGTAATTTGGTTACTGCAGGCGTCACAGTCGAGAAGTGAGAACACGACAGAAAACGTTAACTACTACTGAAAGAAACATGTTACACGTGTTAATAATAATAAAATAATCTGCTAAAATAAGATAAACAAGTAAACAGGTGCTGTCCTGCTGCTGTGTTGATGAAGCTCTACGGGATGTTTGAGCTTCAAGTGCTCGTGTATAGCAGTTGTACTGTTGTGATCATCTCCACTGTGCAGAGCTGACAGAGCACCACACTGTTGTGTTTCTGTGTGAAACTCTCCCACAACTTGATACACACAAGTGATTGTTAGTAGCTGCTGCAGCTTGCGCACCGATTGAATCCATGCATCAACACACGTTATGCCAATCGATGTAATTTCTTTTTTGTATATTGTGGCAATTCAAGTGAGAACGCTGAGGCAAAGTTGACTTTATAACCAAAATCCAGAGGAGGGAAACTTTATTTTCTACTGAAAACAGAATCGCTAAACCAACTCCCCATTTAAGCTGGCAGAGAGTCGACTCACCGCTATGAGTGAACATGAACAAAGTTCTTTCCTCAGACTGATCTTAAAGGGCTAGCAACAGCCTGCTTAACTCAGTGTCTGTGTGTGAATACTGTTCATACTAATACTGCCCCATATATATATATATATATATATATATATATATATATATATATATATATATATATATATATGTGTGTGTGTGTGTGTGTGTGTGTGTGTGTGTGTTTACTTTATTTGAAATACAGTTGTGTAATGTTTTATAGTACATTTGTCTATCCTCTGACGATAAAAACAATTAAACGAAATTTGTACATTTTGATATCTTCACTTCTCACTTAAAGTAAAAAGGCAATAGTGATTTGATTTATATTATAATATATATTGATATTGACTGATATGAAAAAAAATTGTGATAAGATTTTTTCCCATGTCGCCCAGCCCTAGTTTTGTCTGTCATGCATTCTTAAAAAGATGGTTCTTCAAGATGCTTTACTAAAGACAGTGATTCAGGCTCTAAACCAGGGCCGCAACTAGGACCACCTTAAACACACATAATTCACAGGACTCCTGAGTTGCAGATGTTGCACATACACTATCTCACATTATTCAACAACGTTTCACATTCTCTATTTCTCTATTGCATGTTTATGTGTATAAGTGTATATATTCTAATTACATTTAATTGTTATTTATATAATGATGGACGCTCGCAAAACCAAAAGGTGAACTAGTTTCATTTAGCAGAAGTGAGTTATTCTGTACACTGGCAACAGTGAACCACAGATACAGAACATGAGCTGAGAGAGAAGGACAAAGCCAGAACCAGGATAACCAGCAATAGTCAAAATCACAGTAGCAAACTGACCAACACTAATAACTTATTATACACAGAGCAACAAACAAGGGAGATGCTCAGCAGCAACAAAGGGTTAACAAACTTTGCAAAGTACAAACAGAATGTTATAGATAGAGGTAGTATAATGAACAACAGCTGATAGATAGATAGATACTTTATTGATCCCAGAGGGAAATTCGAGATCTCCGCATTTAACCCATCTGTGCACTGAACAGACACACTAGGGGGCAGTGAGCACACTTGCCCAGAGCGGTGGGCAGCCCTACCACAGCACCCAGGGAGCAGAGATGGGTTAGGTGCCTTGCTTAAGGGCACTTTAGTCGTGTTCTGTCGGTACATGGGATCGAACTGGCGACCGTCTGCTCACAAGGCTGTTTCCCTGACCTCGAGCCCACGACTGCCCCATTACGATGATGATTAGAATTCAGGAGATGACGCAGGAAGGTGGTATGTGATGTGATGAAACCAGGATGTAGGTGCATTATTGGGATTGTAGTTTGTGGCTGAGACGGAGGCGGCAGGAGAACCGAGAAGCGTGACGTGTTAGTATATTATTATAACGTTGCTGTCCAATGAAAAACCAGTATCTCCAAAATAGTAACTTTACAACAGAGGCCAAAAACTGTCTTTACTTTCAATGTAAGTCAATGGAACCAGAGTTTTTCCAAGTGATTTTGAGGCATTTATATCGGTCCATCATCATGAAATTCCCACACTACATAAATGGTTATGTAGTAAAATAAACTACATAATCGACAATTGGAGACGATTTATTATATAATATTTCCGATATCCTATCTTATATTATTGTTTCATTGAGTGGACAGTTCTCAAAACATTTCACACAAGCCTTAATTTAATTCCAAAATTAAAAGCCTACTTAGACATTAACTAGGATTTGAGACACACCCATATTGACATAAGGTAAAACAGCCCTAGTTGGTTGTCTCACAAAGGCAGCAAATCAACACTAACCAGTTCTCACTTTTCTGGGAAATTGATGCTCTGTGATCTGTGTAGTTGTGCAGTTATATCTGAAACATCACTTGAACTGAACTGTGATGTGCAGCTGAACCAAGGCAGCACTCAGTGGCTCTTCTGTTCTGATCCACGTCTGCTCGGGCTGGTTCTGAGGAACACTTTTCATTCTGTTTGAGTCATTTTATGAAGTTTTTGAGTGCTGGGTTTGGCTGCTCTCTCCACCTCTGCTTGGTCACAGCGTGTGGGTGGTTAGAGAGGGAATCTCCACATTCTGCTGCCAACACGCCAAGGCTTCTGCGAGTGTGCATGTGTGCGTTTTCACCATTGAAGAAGTGAAGTGGGTGATCTGAGGTGGGAGATGTCTGCCTCTCAAGAACGAGCAGTGTGTGATTATGTGTGAACCTAGTCATATTCTTACGTTGTGGGGACCTTTCGTCCCTGTGGGGACCACAAGCTGGTCTCCTTGATGTAAATCTTTACGTTTTGAGATCAGGTTGGAGTTAAGACTAGGGATAGGGTGGTAGTAGCAGTAGGTCATCAGTAAATAAATAAATAAACGAGAGTCTGTGTAATGGCCCACAATTCACATAAATGTGTGTGTTTGTGCGTTTGTTTTTGTAGCTGTTCAGGACAAATTGCATATAAAAGTAAGAATCTGCTGGTGTTCTCAGAACAATAACCACCACACAGTTCAGAGCTCAACATCAATTAATGTGTTTGATTTCACTCCATTTACTTTACTCAGTGGCCAACTCTGTGTGGCTATATCCTTGACTGGAAATTAAATAAACAAAGAATTTTGTATGTATTATATACAGGACATTATTATATACAGGCATATTAGAGTGTGCACAACTTCAGATGTTTTTAAAGATATATGATGAAATATGATGAAAGGATATGTTGAATAATTGCTGAATAAAGGCATGAATAACAGCACAAGAGAAAGGAATGCTTTGCAACAAGTGACTTTAAAAATCCAACTCTGCAGGTCAGCAGAGCATGACTTGCCTTTTCCAGCAAGCCTTGGATTGCATTGTTAGTGGTTACGCGCCGCAGAATCTCACACATTTTTATTCGACTGAGACACTTGCCCACAGTGGATTTCCAGACAGCCAGAGAAATTTAGAGCGTCATAACTCTATTAAAACTTGAAAGGTTTATGGGGCGTGATGCCTCCTCTCCAATAACACATGACTTTTTATTGTAGTTTTTGGGAAACGAGATAATGACATTCAGTACCCGATCTTTGAAGCACTGTATATTGGTGGAGAAATTCACCAGTCTCCTCACCAGTTCCACCAGTCTCCTCACCTGGTCCACCAGTCTCCTCACCAGTTCAATCAGTCTCCTCACCTGTTGCACCAGTCTCCTCACCTGGTCCACCAGTCTCCTCACCTGTTCCACCAGTCTCCCCATCTTGTTCACCAGTCTCTGCACCTGTCCCACCAGTTTCCTCATCTCTTCCACTAGTCTCCTCACCTGGTCCACCAGTCTCCTCACCTGGTCCACCAGTCTCCTCACCAGTTCAATCAGTCTCCTCACCTGTTGCACCAGTCTCCTCACCTGGTCCACCAGTCTCCTCACCTGTTCCACCAGTCTCCCCATCTTGTTCACCAGTCTCTGCACCTGTCCCACCAGTTTCCTCATCTCTTCCACTAGTCTCCTCACCTGGTCCACCAGTCTCCTCACCTGGTCCACCAGTCTCCCCATCTGTTCCACCAGTCTCCTCACCTGGTCCACCAGTCTCAGCACAGCAAAGTCTATTACATATACATGCGTTTTCATACAGAGCATTATTGTTATTACATAAAAATATAGTATAAGATATTATTACATGTAAATACTGAGATATAGTCAGATATCCCCAGAAAGGCAGCTTTATTTTCAATACAAGTCAATGGAACCAGATTTCTTTTCTCAGCTATTTTGGAGCATTTCTATTGGTCCATTCATTATGAGAATTGGACAGCTGTGGTGTTCAAATGATAAAGAAAAACTAAAATCAGAAGATACAGTTTTCTTTGGACAGCGATGATGCATAGAATATATTCTAGTGATATGTATGATTCCACAACCTAACATTGTATATGCGTATGAGTTTTTGCATTATCTCCAGGGCTTTGTTCCACAGACAAGAGGTTTGAGATCTTTCCGTCTCTCCCTCTCTCTCTCTCTCTCTCTCTCTCTCTCTCTCCCTCTCTCTCTCTCTCTGTTTATGTGAGGTCCGTGTGCATGTCTCTGTATGTATGCGAGTTTGTGTGTGTGCCCGTGTGTCTGTGTGTGTCTGAGTTTAAGCGCGTGGGAGTTGGAGAGCCACAGAACTGACAAGTGGAAAGGGAAAATTACTCATGTCAAAATAACTCCAGAACACCAGCAGCTTTTTTGTGCTTTCTAACATCATTTACACCCGTCAGAGGGACGGGGACATTATTCTAACCAATCATAGTGATCTTCTCTTTCTGAGGTTCATTCCTTATTTACTGAAGCCTCTTTTCAGAGAAGTGAGGACACAGCCGTTCTCTCAAACGTGTCATTGGTGCTCCATGATGACAGAGATGCCAGTATCTTCTACACTTTGGCCCAATTTTCTGTTTGTTTGTGTCATTAAGTTATTTACCATTGTGATGATGAACTGGCTTCTCTAACCTGTTTCTACATTCACTGGCAACTGTATGATGTGCACCACCTTTATCACTGTGGTCCATCTGTTACTGTACGTTGTCCAATGTGGACCCAAGCTGATAATCTATTGAGAATAATTGAATTCTGTCTGTGTTTATTTTAAGCGGCGGAGCTTTTCTTGTCTTTACGGTATACAGCTTTACGGCGCAGTAAACTCAGAGACCAATCGCGTGCCCTGTAAAATCACAGAAGGCTCCTCAGCCAATCAGATCAATGCACATTGGGGCGTGCGGGGTACACACACAGACAAGGTACGAAGCGAGGAGTGGCAGCCGGAGACTAAAGCGAGTCAGAAAGAATAACGAGCTCTAAAAACAGAAAAGTGAACAGAGAGAACTGAGTGTTGAACAGGAACGGTTCTGGAATGAACCTGCTCGTCTAGTTTTGGAGAATACCGCTCTGTACAACCAACATGTTAATCTGTGAAGCTGAGTTAACAAGAAGACACATGTTTTATTTACTTTCTCTATAAATAAACACTTTAGGATGTACTTTTTTTCAAAGGCATTCCGTTTTTTTAATTGTAGCCCTTGTTTTTACTTGAATTGAGGGAAAAGCTTTATAAATAATTCATTCAGTTCAGCATTTAAACAGTAAATATACTGAAATATAAGGAAAGGTTGATTTTTAGTGGCTGATGGTATAAGACAGGGGTATTTAATTAGAAGTCAGTAAGGTCCAGTTAGAGCAAATTTCCTCAGGCCAAGGTTCAGACCATCATCATTTCTAACTTGTGTTATGGTTTAGTACCATAACCTGTTTACTGAAGTAGCTCAGCATCAGCATTTTATACCATCAGCAACTGAAATAACAAATACAGTTCAGTATATTTCAACAATATTTGTTTATTGTTGCTGAACTGAATGAATTATAAACTTCTAATAAATGTTTTTTTAGAATGTTCCTCACTTCACATAAAAACAACGGCTACATTAAAATCTTATAGTGCTTATTAATAGAAAAAGTAAATAAAACGTGCCCATCTTTCACATATTAACACATATACTTTCTCTTTGAATCTGGGCTGAAATGGGTGTTTGTTGGTGAGCCCTGGAACGATATTTGTTCTTAATAATGTTCATTGTGTGTCTGAATTATCCTTTCTCTGACTCGCTTTATGGTCTGGACCTTGGCCTGAGGAAATCTAATTAAATACCCCTGCTCTAGTCCATTGAACGGGGAAAGACATTTAGATGTTATGGTCACAGTGAGCAGGTATTTAGGGTGCAGAACTTCAAGAAAAGAAAACCTCTCTGGCTGATAACCACAGGAGTAAATTAATTAAGCTTTGGGCTCGTCTTGCAGCACATACAGAAACTGACCACTGATGAAGGGCTAACACAAATTGGTAATGAACAAAGCTGATCTATAGTCTGTACTGTACATGTACAAGGTTCACCAGAAATTTAAGCACTTCTAACGAAGTTGCCAACAAGTTGACTACTTCACTAGAAACCCTTTCCTTTCTGGTGCACCGTGTACATGTACAAAAGAAACTACAGCTCATCTTCATCCTGTAACAGCCTAGCCCTTCATCCATGGTCAGTCTCTGTCCAGAGGACCAGTATTGACTGGATGTTTGTAGACTGTTCTCAATCCAGTAGTGACACTGAGGTGTCGGACCAGTCTAACACACAATAATGTGCCATAACCACGTTGTCCACCCACATCCAATCACTGCTGAACTTATGGGGGTCCCTGAATAAGGTAGAGGGGTTGCTAAACCATTGTGCAGCAGCCGATTGGCTACAGTAAGTAACCCATGGTGTACCTAATAAACTGGCAACTGAGTCTTTGTTGTAGACTGGTCTTTCTTCAGGAAACTTTGATTCATATGCAGCAGCATCAGTAGCTGAAATGTCCTGCACCACTGAAGCAGAATCAGTCCTAGCCCTAGTTTGGGGGAAATGAGGAGCAGTGCTATGCTATGCATTCATCTAGGAAATCAAAATGACCACGGAGACGTGACAAGCGAAGACTGTCACTCAAAAATCTGCCCACCGTGCACGGCTTGAACAGCACCAATTAGATCCACTCCACTGAATTCACACTGATCTAGCACGCAACGCAAGCATCAATTCAAGACAGCTGGTATTGAGACTAGATGCACTTACACTTTGTTTACTGTGTTAGTCACTCCTACTGTGATATGCCTGTGTTGTCTGACTGTCTGTGTCTACGGTGGTATGCACAGGTTCGGTCAAAGTTTCTGTTGCTGTGATTAGTTAAGAGAGAAGATATGAACTGATATCCAAAAAGTAAAATATGAAAATTCAATATTGGTGAGTTCAATTTGTTTGATATCCTTTTAGAGTGAAAAATGAAAGAACATTTAAAAGAGCACCATGCAAAAGTTTGGGCACTCCTCAGATATTTGTGCTTTCAGACTAGTTAGTTTGTTAGAGGTGTGGATTCATCATTCTAAAAGTCCTGGTGATGCAACTGATAAAAGCCTTCAAAAAAAAACTCTGACTCTTCAAACCTATTTCCAACAATCAGCAGTGATGGGCTGCTTTAAGTGGCTGCCAAGAAGTCTGAAAACTGAAATACTCTAAAAATAAAGCCTATAAAGAAGAAGATTATAAGAAGATAGCAGAGTGTTTTCAGGTTTTCCTCAGTTCATATGAGAAATGACAGTTAACAGGAATGGTCGAGGTCATGCTGAGGTCTTGAAGACAAAGAACATTCTCTGGGAGAACTGCTGGTAGAATTGATAGAAAGGCAAATCCAAACCCTTATTTGATGCGAAAGACCTTCAGAAAGATTTAGCAGACTCTGGAGTGGTGGTGCTCTGTTCTAATGTGGAGCAACTCCTATACAAATAGGACCTTCATGGAAGAGCCATCAGAAGAAAGTCTTTCCTGTGTCCTCACTAGGGGTGTGCCATATCGTATCGAACACAATAATATCGCCAACATTTTTGAATATGGTGAACGATATTATACCCTGAAATATCGTGCCATATCACCCACACCTACTTATCACATCAGGTAATACTTTTTACTGTTATTAGCACGAAAAATTCACACATTTCTCATTTACCATTATATATCTACTAGAGACAGATTTTATCTGTCCAGTATCATTCATTTTACTTCAGTCCTGGATATATGGAGATATTTGGAGTGCGTTATTTAGTATTGTGACATTCTGGATCATTGACTTCTGTTACAATCTGATGAAAATTCTTGTATTTTTTAATATCTCAGTTAGGGGTGTCCATATCATATCGTATGCAATAATAACATTTTATTTTCATTGTGTTGCAGTAGTGTATTCTTGAAATATATATATTTTTTAATTAAATGTTTTGTCATATCGCCAAGAATATCGCAACACAAAAAAAAAAAACAATGAGATATCGTGATATTATTGTAGGGCCATATCGCCCACCCCTAGTCCTCACCTCAAACATTTGCATCTGAAGTTTGTGTAGTATCGCCAAGAACAAGCCTAATGCATATAGGACACAAATCCTGTGAACTGATGGAGGTAAAATAGAACGTTATGGTCACAGGGAGGAGATATGTAGGGTGCAGAGCTTCATGAAAAGAAAACCTCTCCAGCCGTTAACCACAGGCGTAGATCAATCAAGCTTTGGGCCTGTCTTGTAGCTAATGGCACAGGAAAGATTTCACTGCTAGTGAAAAAGATAAATAAATAAATAAATATCAGCCAATTCTGGAAGCAGACATCATACCAGAAGATGGCTTAGAAAACAGTACAGTAGTAGGTGTAGTAGTTGGTGGGTTACACCGAAGCTCCCTATATTGTAGTCTGGGGTTTGATTCCCCGCCTGGGCAACCAGCCTACACCAGTAAGGGTCTTTGGGCTCCTGACATTACCTTCGCCTTCCTGTGTACATGTTAACCACAAGTCACTCTGGATAAGAGTGTCTACCAAATTGTGTAAAAGTAAATGTAAATGATGATTCTCAACACAACTCAAAATCCACAGTGGGCTACCTCAAGAGCAAGCCGAAGGTTTATCCGTGGCCCCCACAGTCTCCCCTGATCAAAACACCAATGAAAATCTATGATTAAACCTCAAAAGAGCAGTGGATGCAGGAGGCCAAGATAGTCTCACAGACCTGGATGCATTTTGCTCGTACGAATGGGTGAAAATCCTCCAAACAAGAACTGAAAGACTGTCAACTTTAGAACGTCACTGTCAGAACTGTAAGTTCTGAATGTGTCACATTTGATAAAAACGAAATGATTAAAATCAGTATTGGCAGAACCATAATGTCCCCAGCCACCATGTTTGGAATGTTCTAAAAGCTCTCTTAGATAGCACTGGTGTGCTCAATGCTGTATCAGAATTGAAAGCGTATCAGATTTCGCCTCACTCAACTCTTATGACAAGCTCCAAATGATTAGGGTTAAGCCTACAGTCAGGCTTCATTAGTAAGAAATGAAATGAAATTGATCTTGCCTGCTGTACTTCCTGCAGATGTCTTTTGAGATCGTTCTACTTTAATGAATTCCATATAAGTAGCAATTATGGGGACCAGTCACTGTATGTAGTTACTTTGTTAGATTGGCTTAGCGTTTAGCTGAGCACCACTATGCGTTGGACTGAATAGGTTTTTGGGATTTATTCAATTTTAGACCAAAATGAAAAAGTATGAAAGTAATTATTTTTTTTTATATCCACCCATCCATCCATTATCTGTCGCTTAATCCCGCTAGTCGGGGTCACGGGGGGTGCTGGAGCCAATCTCAGTGTCATCGGGTGAAGGCGAGGTACACCATGGACAGTTCGCCAGTCCATCGCTTGGCCAACACTCACTCACGCACTCACACCTACGGGCAATTTAGAGTGACCAATTTATTTCATTAATATATATATATTCACTACCGCTCAAAAGTTTGGGATCACAGTGAAATGTTCTTGTTTTCAATGGAGTATCTTCTTCCTTAACACAACAATGGACTGACGGGTCTCTAAAGAAAGTTGTTTCTTGAGTCGGTCAGCAAGCCATCAACTGCTGATGCTTCAGATACTAAACTAACCTAGAATGTTGTCTAGGTTTTTCTTTTATACTCACTTATTAGTAGAATTTTTTATACTCACTTATTAGTAGAATGTTTTTCAGCTGTGCATCACAATTGAGCAAGAGTGTCCTAACAACCAATTAGCCCAACAACATCCTTAACTTGGATTGGCGGCCATACCAGGAGATTTAGGCAGAGGACTGATAATTGCTGATAATAGGACTATATGCAAAATAAGCCTCTATACAAAAATAGACTTTAATACAAACATTTTTATTCTTTAAAAATCATCTGATACACTTACATTAATTGAGAAATGAACAATATTGTTTGTGAATTGCATGAAAATTGCATAAAATGAAATTCTAAAGTGATCATAGTGTATATATATATATATATATATATATATATATATATATATATATATATATATATATATATTTCAGTATTACCTTTTACTACTACTACTCTTTTTGAGGGACTTGCTTTCACACAGTCCTAGAAGCAGGATGCATTTTCTGCTTCTCACAATGACTAGATTGAATGATTCTTGGGTGGTCATTATTCTCAGAACAACATCAGCTTTGCCTGACTTGCCAGTTTTCTCTTTTTTTGGTTAACTTTTTTTTAGTCAAGGCTTCTTAGTTGTCTTCTTGCAGTGGAAGGATGGACAGATAAGTCTGTCCATTTTCTTTTCAGATGAAAAGCTTCAAGTACTGTTTGTCAGATGGCAACAGTTTTTGGGGGTCTACCAGGCTTTGCTGTCAGGAATCCCATTTTCTCTAGAGGTTTTAGTCATTTTTGAACTCCAGTTTTGGATTATCCGTTGTTTTTGCACATTACTGTAAAAGTACACATATAGAACATTTTAGGGTGACGTTTTTTTCCCAAATCCAAGTCAGTTCAGTTTCGAGGAAGGCTGGAAGAAACTGCAGTGGAGCAATAATGTATCATGTAAGGGTTACACAGTGTAGCCAGTTTTTTATTTGTTTAAAAAAGCCATAGAAGTAGTAGAAGTAGAAGATTTCAAACAACTGTGAACATAAGTGTGTAATTGCAATTACTTCACTAATCTCACTGGAGCCCTCGGCAATCATTGTATAACAACTATATAGGGACAATGTTATTCAACCATGTTTCATCACACAATGAAGTGACACAATATTATGTTCAGAAACTAGAAACGCACTTGTGTCTATGATCATACAGTGTCTGAGCGACGATACAGCCAAAAATATTAATAATAAATATTAATAACTTCAGTGTAGTATCAGTCTTTTTCATTCAGATTCAGATTTGAAAGATGTCAGCAAACCAGAAGCTTGACGAGAATAATAAAAAAGTGAAATGGCTTTATTTAGGGCATGTATTTATATCTTAATAAGGTCACCAGTTTTCAAGGTTTCAGACAGCTGCATAATTATGACACGAACCTGTTTTTTCTTTTTTTTTCACAAATCAGGCCTTGAGGTATTAAGAAAAGAACAATGAAAGTCAGATGTGATTTAGAACTTTCATTGATTTGCCATTTGGGCATTTGATTAAAAGATCGAATGTTCTGGTGGTCCATAAAATGCATGCAGATCTGGTAATAGGATGACTAAGCCCTTACTGAGAGTTGCAGTTTTATGCTTTGGAGAAACTGAAAAAAAAAAAGAAAAAAAAATCCAATAACAGAATCACTGTCCCCAACGAGAGACTTAATGGAGCTACATGGAGGTGGAGTAGATTCAGTGGCACCACCAAATTAAATGTCGTACCAAACTGTTCTGCACCGTTGAAGAAGGATAAGCCTAATGTGATTATCCAAGCCACAGAACAGCTTACAGGAGGGGCGGACAAACCAGGCACAAACACAGATCACAGTTCATGAAACATTATAATTATGACCTTATTTTAGTAGTGGTCATTCTGACTCACCAGAAGGAGGGATTTCTTCTCCTATATCTCATTACAGGCCTAGAGGTGTTTAGCCAGTAGGAGTCTGGAGGTTTTTAGCCTGTAAGAATAGATGTGTGTAGCTATATTTGAGTTTGAAAGTGCTCAGCCTGTAAGAGTCTGGAAGTGTTTAGTCTGTAAGAGACTGGAAGAGTTTAGTCTTTAGGAGTCTGGAAGTGTTTAGTCTATAGGTGTCTGGAAGTGATTAGTCTGTAGACGTCTGGAAGTGTTTAGTCTATAGGTGTCTGGAAATGTTTAGTCTGTAAGACACTGGAAGAGTTTAGTCTGTAGTAGTCTGGAAGTGATTAGTCTGTAAGAGACTGGAAGTGTTTAGCCTGTAGGAGTCTGGAAGTGTTTAGTCTGTAGGAGTCTGCAAGTGTTTAGTCTGTAAGAGTCTGGAAGTGTTTAGTCTGTAGGAGTCTGGAAGTGTTTAGTCTATAAGAGACTGGAAGAGTTTAGTCTGTAGGAGTCTGGAATTGTTTAGTCTATAGGAGTCTGAAAGTGTTTAGTCTGTAAGAGACTGGAAGTGTTTGGTCTGTAAGAGTCTGGAAGTGTTTAGTCTGTAGGAGTCTGGAAGTGTTTGGTCTGTAGGAGTCTGTAGGTGTTTAGCCTGTAGGAGTGTGAAGGTGTTTAGCCTGTAGGAGTCTGGAGTTGTTTCTCCTGTAGGAGTCTGGAAGTGTTTAGTCTGTAGGAGTCTGGAAGTGTTTAGTCTGTAAGAGACTGGACGTGATTAGCCTGTAGGAGTCTGGAAGTGTTTAGCCTGTAAGAGACTGGAAGTGTTTAGCCTGTAGGAGTCTGGAAGTGTTTAGCCTGTAAGAGACTGGAAGTGTTTAGCCTGTAAGAGACTGGAAGTGTTTAGCCTGTAAGAGACTGGAAGTGTTTAGTCTGTAGGAGTCTGAAAGTGTTTAGTCTTTAGGAGACTGGAAGTGTTTAGTCTGTAAGAGACTGGAAGTGATTAGCCTGTAGGAGTCTGGAAGTGATTAGCCTGTAGGAGTCTGGAAGTGTTTAGTCTATAGGAGTCTGGAAGTGTTTAGTCTAAAGGAGTCTGGAAGTGTTTAGTCTGTAAGAATCTGGAAGTGTTTAGTCTGTAAGAGACTGGAAGTGATTAGCCTGTAGGAGTCTGGAAGTGTTTAGTCTGTAGGAGTCTGGAAGTGTTTAGTCTGTAGGAGTCTGAAAGTGTTTAGTCTGTAAGAGACTGGAAGTGTTTAGTTTGTAAGAGTCTGGAAGTGTTTAGTCTGTAGGAGTCTGGAAGTGTTTGGTCTGTAGGAGTCTGTAGGTGTTTAGCCTGTAGGAGTGTGAAGGTGTTTAGCCTGTAGGAGTCTGGAGTTGTTTCTCCTGTAGGAGTCTGGAAGTGTTTAGTCTGTAAGAGACTGGACGTGATTAGCCTGTAGGAGTCTGGAAGTGTTTAGCCTGTAAGAGACTGGAAGTGTTTAGCCTGTAAGAGACTGGAAGTGTTTAGCCTGTAAGAGACTGGATGTGTTTAGTCTGTAGGAGTCTGGAAGTGTTTAGCCTGTAAGAGACTGGAAGTGTTCAGCCTGTAAGAGACTGGAAGTGTTTAGCATGTAAGAGACTGGAAGTGTTTAGTCTGTAAGAGACTGGAAGTGTTTGGTCTGTAGGAGTCTGGAAGTGTTTAGTCTGTAGGTGTTTAGCCTGTAGGAGTGTGAAGGTGTTTAGCCTGTAGGAGTCTGGAGTTGTTTCTCCTGTAGGAGTGTGAAGGTGTTTAGTCTGTAGGAGTCTAGAAGTATATTATACATTATAGTAAATATATTTAGCCTGTATTTGAGTCTAGAACGGCCTATATTAACCTGAAACTGTTTAGTTCTTATATTCTACCTGCATGGGTCTGGAAGTGTTTAGATTCTCTTGTTATGCCAGTAGGAATCTGGAGGTGTTTAATGAGCCTGTTCAAGAGAGCGATGGATGGCTAATGGGAGCTGAGTGGTCTGCTAGCTGTGTATGGCAGTTTCAGTGGTTCGTCATCCACTGCAGTCTAGACTAAAGGCCAGATTAGTCACTGATGTACTGTACAGTGAGTGGGTGAGCAACAGATAGGCCCACTGTCAAAAAATCCATCTGCTGCTTTACAGCCACTGGCTACAGTGAGATTGTGTAACAAGGATGTTCTCAGAAATTAATAAAACATTGCTTAGCTTCTCACCACCTTTACACCAGTTGTTCTAGGCGGATGTTCGCTAGCGCACTTTACAGCAAATCAATTTTAATTGTTTTTGTGTGGAGCTGGCAGATTCAAAAATTGACCAAGGCTCAGTTAAGCCCATGCCGTGCGTACGAGTGGCTGGTAATGGATCGTTTCAACTTGCCTGATCTAATGGCAGTGACTGCTTGTAAGGAATAGCAATTTTAGAATTCTTCAGCAGGATTTATTTATTTATTTTTATGCATTATAGGATATATGAAAAGTGTCTCTGTGCTGCGTTAAGTAAATGGGAGAGCACATTCAGTACAACTTGACTCTTGGCATGATATTTTGTGCCAGTGCTGCAAATGAGCCCTCAAACCTTGCCTTGACAATTAAATTAACTGACATAGCTGAAAGCCCGGCTGTTGGGTGTAATGAGCTAGTTTAATAAAGAAGAGAGAGATACAGTGTGTGTGTGTGTGTGTGTGTGTGTGTGTGTGTGTGTGTGATAGTGCTCTGTGCAGAGATGGTGCCTCATGGGTTTGATAGGAGATGATAGCAGAGGAGTACAGGTGGAGATCGTGTCCTCTCATTAAACCAAACAGACACACCCTGTGCAAATCTCTGTGGAAAGCTTGCAAAAAACAGCTCATACCTTAATATACACTAACCGGTATTTCTGACATTGTAGGCGTTTGTGGCTGAAAGCAGCTGAAACTGAGGCTATTAGAATCCTCAGGGTCATGTTTTGGGTTCAAAGCTATTTGCATGTCATTTACATTTCTTTAGCGCTATAGAATCAGAACTGCATTTAAACAATTTTCTGTTGAACGCAAGCATAATGGTCATGCTTTTCAGCGTGCAGCATTATGCTGATATGTAACATTAACCTTTATATATATGTATGTATATTGCCATCAGGTATTTTATGCGGTACCACTTTCCAGAAGTTTTCAAATGAGCAAACTGAGAGAAGCAGTGACAGAAAGACCTCCCTACAAACATGCAGACAAAACACCTGAGTGGAACCAAGCCCTTAAAAAGAGACCAAATCTGTATAACTTTCTTCAAATTCAGCCCATCAGCTTTAACCGTAGCTGGTTAAAATTTTGCTTCATGACAGTCCAGGTCTGGGGTGCGTGTCCGTCTCCAAATCCAGTCTGAAATCTTGGGGCGCGTGTCAGATCTCAAGTTTCTGGGTTTTGTGCACAAGTGAGTGAATTTCAGTGTAGTCTTGTTATTAGGGCTGAACTGAAGCTCTACATGCAGATTCATGCAAGCATTGCTTTAGCTAGAGGAGATGACAGGTTCTGTTAACTTAACGAACCTGATGCCACTGCGTGCTACAGGTGAACGGCGTTGTACTGTAAAAGTTTAATTCATTTAACATTGAGGTTGGTGGTTGTAATTTAATCATGAAATTGATCTTTTTCTGCTAAGATTTTCGAAGTCTTCAGTGTGAGTTGAGTCAGTCTATGTGCCAGTTACTGACTGGATTCCCAATCTCCTTGCTAAGATGTGACTGGTGGCTATTTTTGAACTGGAGCTATAAGGCTAATGTAGCTAACAAGTATTAAAAACTTATATATATACACGTCCAGTTCAATAATCATAACGTAACTGTTATAAAGAAGAAGTATCTTCAAAATTGCAAAATTGAGAGATCAAAAACGTTCTTTACTGTAAATGTAAGTCAATGGAACCAGTTATTTTGGAGCATTTCTATTGGTTCGTTCATCATAAATGTTTCACACAATGTAGACAGCAGCTTCTAAGTTCAAAATGCGACCATATAAGCATGTTTATTTAAGATTACCTTACTATTTTAGGAAAAATCTATGCAACATGCATGAAAATTTGAAAGGTTTATTTCTTTTTTTCAGAATAATATAATTAAAGATATTTTAAAAAATGTTAATATATGGTGACTTTTTAGATTATATTTGTATTGGTTTATTTTATATTGTCAGCCAAATAATTATAATAAATTAACATTTGCTTAACATTCAGTTAACGGCTCTATGTAGGTCAAGTAGGTCATGATATCTGCCTGCGGTCTCAAAGTGCGAACGGATGGGGTAGAAGCTTATATTATTTGTTAGCTTTGTCACTCCAGGGCAAAACTAAAGAAGCAAACTTTAGACACTCAACACGTCTTGACTGATCAACTGCATTCGGGGTGATGGGGAAATAGTAAAAAACAGAGTTTTGGTTAAACTGCTGTAAGCAGAGGCAGTCAGATCAAACAGAAAACCAATCTCTGCCACGTCTGGCATAACACTGATCTGCTAGAAAACTGATTTTATCCAACAGAAACTAAACGGTACTGTATGTAAAATTCTATAGACGTTCAAGTCAGGATTAGAACTTCCTGTGCCTTGTACGTTCTGTTCATGTATCATAATCATGTACTGCCAGTCTGTATAAGAAGGGTCCCCTGCAGTCAGATAGTAGAACCTCTATGCCATACTACCTTCATTGCAATGCTAATGAAATAAGCATTTCATAATATTGTTTAATTCCAATCCCACCCCCTGCAGAGAGGAGAGAATAGGATGTTCACTCTTCAATCCCCTCGTACTAATAGATTTGTAAATGCCACTGATTTAGAGCAGACATCGCTGGGATATTTTCGGAATGTTATGTTGATTGCTGAACAATCCTAAGCTAAGCAATTCCCGCCAAAATAATTAGCTGCAATCAGCGTTTCTGTTTAATATTCTCTCCGTTCGCCTGCTTCCTTTTTACTCTTTGCTTCAAGTGCTGTCGTTTTATTAAAAGCTGTAATCACAGAGGCCACCTGGAGTGATCTGAGTTTTGTGCCGAAGAAATGTTCTTTCTTGCAAATGCTGTGGCTGCTTTACACGGACACGTACCCTGCGTATCTCGAAAATTCGAAATTCCTCTTGTGACATCTGTATTGAATGCTTTTCTGAACCTGAATGTTCAGCTTTAAACGACTTTCAATGGCGTCATGTAATCATTTTCCTCCTTTCAGCTTCCCATGATAAAGAACTTCACGTTCACTCGCCACCACATCTCCTTCCACTCTTCCAATCTCTTGTTTGACTACAGCAAAAAACTGCCCAATCTGCTGCCAAGGTTTCTCATTGCTCCCTTCCTCTGCCTCAAGCTCTGTTTGGGACATGGTCCCATAATTTATTTTGACTAATCAAATTTCTTATTTACTCAAATTTGACTCTGAATTTTGGTTTCTCTTTAAAAAGTAGTGCACTTAAGAACAATATGAGTGGAAAATAAGCTTCATCAAAATGCATCTATTATTCAGTCACTCAGTAGTACAGCTACTCAAGAATCTGAGTATGGAAGTCTGATTTACATGCTC
Source organism: Megaleporinus macrocephalus (assembly GCA_021613375.1). Classification (NCBI taxonomy): domain Eukaryota; kingdom Metazoa; phylum Chordata; class Actinopteri; order Characiformes; family Anostomidae; genus Megaleporinus; species Megaleporinus macrocephalus. The sequence continues at coordinate 12,741,783 of CM038725.1, read as the reverse complement.
AGGTCCATCAAGGAAAGTTAAGTGACAGTAGTTATTCCTGTCATCATATCATATAATATCATCGCTGTCAAAGAAAAAAATCTTTATTTTTGTCTCAATTTTTATTTTTATACATTATTAGAATGCAGCAGTGGCTGTTTACATTTTGTGAAAGCTTCATGGAGTATGAACCAATAGAAATGCTCCAAAATAGCTTGGAAAAAAAATCTGGTTCGATGGACGTATAATAAACGTAAAGACCTCTGTTTTTGAGCTCTCCTGTAAAGTGGACTGGAACACTCCTTATATATCTGAATGGCTGAATGATAATATGTAAGTGATATCACAGACAGGTTTTGAAACTTACATACTACATCATTATTTATTAACTACAACTTATTGCAAATAAGTTTTCTATAGGTTTTCTTCCACACAGGCCCTTAAAAGAAACCTGTGTCTAGAAAAATCACCTTTAATTTCACAGAGCAAAGGACAATCACAACGGCACATACACTCAAACGTATTTCTGAATAAATAATATCAGACCTGGTGTTTTGTGTGTTATTGTCAGGCTTGCCATTAGGTGGCCTTTATTTTGTGCCTATTTACTTTCCTTTAATCAAGTAGTGAGTCTGTGTCTGCAGGAACGCTCTCTGTGTGGGCAGTCTGGACATAAAACCTCACGCTGACAGTCCCCTGTTGCTTGTTGTTTTGTAAGTGCTTTAGTGTTGCTTGGTATGCCGAAAATCAACAGTTTGTTTATGCATGACTTCTAATCGAGCGTTCTTTCTTTCACCCCTGGGATCGGAATGGTAAACATGTAAATCGGCCTTTACTTAAGAGCCAGGCGCTGTATGTATTACATGGCTTTCCCCTGTAGTCCTAATCAAAAGCTACACCGCTACCTTGAGTTTTCATTTGCATATTAATCACGCCTCGTAATGCCGTGCCTGTGGATGTTTTAGTGCCATGTTAAGACTTAATCTCCAGGGTAACTTGAGGTTATTACAGACTGTGGCGTCGTGTCATGGCACGTGGTAGAGAGATGCTTCTATAGAATGGCAGCAGGGAGAGATTATGTACGGCTCAGGTTCATTTTACACTCTACTTATAGAAATTGAATAAACTAAAGCTTTCAGCATCACTTAATACACTTGGAATCAGTTTACTTCCTCTGCACATCCCGGCTGTTTTCCAGTTAAAGGATACCCGCTTAGAATGTTAGTAAGGTTAGCTGGGATAACAGACTGTTGGCATTTGTCTGTTTATCTAAAAGACTGGCTGCCTTACTCTGTGTAAATGTTAAGCCTTGTGTGATCCTCTGTCACTTCCTGGGGTCTCAATATGGTATTCATGTAAGGTAGTAATGGCAAAATATACCATGGCATGCTGGGGAGTCGACCAGTGTTTGGAGTCGCCTGTGCGGGCACCTCCATTAAAAACAATGGTTTTGAATTTTCGGAGCCTGCTTAGAAGCTTATGTAAGAAGAAGGTCAGGTCTCACCTAGATTAGTTCACACTATTCACCAATAAAGAACCACTGTTTACCAGTAAGTACCACTAATTACCAGTATCAGACTGAATGCAGTCTACAAGCTTGAGTCCTGCATTAGAGTGTTGATGGCATTTGTAGTGGGCTAAGATTCTTTCAGCTGTCGAGTTGCTGTCATTTAAGCAGGCAGAGTTTAATAAAGTTAACGTGATTGGGGGCCAATACTAGTTTACTAATCCACAGATTTGTAAAGAGTTGCATTTCAGTGAAGGGATTCTAGAGATATTTTGACCAACCGGCTGATCCCTGGTTGGCCCATGGTAGAAAATGTATAATGCCAATATCACTATGTCAGCGAGATAAAATTTAAATAAAAGCTGTTTGTAAAGCACAAACATGACTAGTGGAACATGGCAATTGGATAAATTAGTGGCTGCCGTTGTTCATATGTTGCAGCCGTGACAATAAAATGCAAAAATTTATGAATCACACAGCTGAAAAAAATTTAATATCTATCTTTCAGTTGCGAACCATGACCCCCAAGCCTCAGCCCTCTCCCCCAATGCCCATCCCAACCCACCCACCCACTGTTTGAAAAAGAAATTACTGTTAATGCCACAGCGGGCGGAAATGATCATACAGTTAAGCCCGACCATATAATATGATTGATATATGATATGATATGATATGATATGATATGATATGATATGACATAATGCCTGGCTCTCTGTACATGAACAGCGGGACCACCAATCACCAACATTCGGTGGAGGCATCACAGTCATTATAGGGGGATACACCGGCTTCCACTTAACCCCTCACGTTCCAGCACAGATTAAATAGACACGTTTAAATAATTTATTTGTCTATATTTTTGTAATTGTTTGATTGTTGATTGTCAAACTGTAAGTAGATAAAATAAAATTATATATATATATATATATATATATATATATATATATATATATATATATATATATATATATATATCTGTGTGTGTGTGTGTGTGTGTGTGTGTGTGTGTGTGTGTGTGTGTGTGTGTGTGTATTAAAAATATTTTAGGCCCCCTGAGAGGGCGTAGAGGGCCATGACTGTTCCCCACTGCTATCTTTATATCTAAACATTTGGCTTTTTTTTACTATATAAGAAACTTGAAATCGTAAGGAACACAAAGCGATCAGAATTGAAATGCATAAGATTTAAATGATTCCCAGCCTTATTCTCTTCTGGAACTAGAAGAATCAACTCTTTTTGGAATGGACAGTTCTAACCCTTGAACCTCACTAATGGTATAAATGACAGAGATGAAAGACCACATATAAGTTTCCTGTATTTTATCTACCCACTATTGGTAGTGGACTGTATTTCAGCAAGTCACCCCAATCTGATACATTAGTTTGCAGACACCTTGAGATTCAAGCCTTCTGGACGCTGCTCCTCCACGCGTTACTGTTTTCAGGAATGCTCCCTCGTTTTTATTGGTTAACCAAGAACGTCCTCGCCTTTTCATTCACTTTAAAACAGAACCAGCCTTCTTCCTCACTGGCTACAACATGATCCGTTCCTTGTTTTCACTGGTTCTGTTTTCCTGTTGTTTCTCACTTTTCTGTCTGAAGGTAAAAGTTTGTTCTCTACAGTCAAGTCATCTAATTGTATTACTCATCTAATCTGAAATACATCCTTCTCTGTTCAAATCTCCTAACATATTCTCTCACATCACTCCAAAACACTCCTGTGGTCGATTTTGGCCTGTTGGGATTGGATCTGTTCAAGCCGTATTGATTTGGGGGGCGTTTCTGCTTGTACAGGAACACCCCAACACGGAACGCACCCCTGGCTGCAGCTCGACTATAGCTCAACTATTGCTAGTTCTAGAGTAGAACTTTTGACAGAGCTTATTCTGATGTACTCACGTCAGCCAAGAGGAGACTATGTGGGCCAGGGCTTTAGTCAGTCACGGTGATTTTAAACTAATTTGAGGAGACGCGACTGACTGCTGTAAAATCCCGGTCTGAAGCTTCAGCATGACGGCAGCCAAAAAACAAACACATCTTTTCTTTCTTTCGTTTTAAGGGGAAAAACAGCACAAACAAGCTTTTAGATTTGCATGACTTTCCCGCTCACATCAATCTCCACCCAATAACATGCCCACAACAAACCAGTGACAGGCGTATCAGGGTGTGTGTGTGTGTGTTTTTTTTTTTAAGTCCTTGTGAATGCAGCCTTAGGGAGCAAACCTGACCATCTACATTTCGGGTAAGCAAGAAATCAGCTGAATCATCACTGAGCACCAGTTTTTGTGGTAATAGCTAAAAAGAATGTGAATTTATCTGAACTGTCAGGATAATTAACCTCCAAAGGAGGATCTCTACTGTGAGTGGTGGTGAGATTGTGTGGCACTTGGTTTTCTGATATCAAAAAGTATTTCAGTATGCCACAAGTGAGGCGCCATGATTATAAGGCTGAAAGAATAGCTTGGTGAAAACATTAAATCATGCAGTGGTGTAAACCCCATAGGCAAGTCATAAGAGCTTAATGCCTCAGCCTGGTTTGAGGCAAGAGTCTGTATAATTTCGACATGCAGTTTGCAAAGTACTGGGGTTCACGCTTCTATTACCTGTTAGTGACATTCGCCTCACAGCTCTAGTACAGAATTACAGAAGCAAACATCAGACACCAAACACGTCTTGGCTAATTGACTGTGTTTGGGGTAAGGAGAAACGTCCAAACTACTGGTTTAAGAGCTTCAGTTATAGAATCTGTGCTCCTGTAGATTAGCAGCAATGAAACTCCTCAGTACTAACCGTTCAGCATGCATTCGTCTTATGCAGTGAAGGTTTTGGACTGCAGAAAAAAAGTTTCATGTGCTTGGCAAGCAAATGGTTATTTCTCCCTGGAACAATAGCTGGTGGCATCTAGCCGGGCATCCCTGAGAGGTTGGGCTGCTGGCCATCCAGCCGGCTGTCTGGGGCTGCCGCGGGGCTACAGGCCCTGAACTAATGCACAGCGACAGCGGAGCCATAACACGGCTCTCCACTTCCATCTGCCGTTTCCACTGGAGAAGTGAAGCGTGACTGCTGATGGAGGCTGTGCGTTATCACGCTTCACTCCGTGCCAGTGCAGCTTCCAGCGCTTCTCAGAGAGAGATGCTGAGCTCTGAGGCATTTGGGCTCTTCTTCTGACTTTGCTGGTCTGCAGTTTTACATATGAAACTTGTTCAGATTCCTGGTACCACTTTTTGGTATCTAGTGAAATTAGCTATTTCATTGGTTAACTGCATGTCAGAGTGGTTTAGTAGACGTGTGTCAGTTCTGGATGTGTCAGCACTGTGTACCAGTTTTTTTGGACCAATTAAATCACTGACACTGACCTGGGTCCCATACTAGAGACTAGGTATCACATTTCCATCACTGGTGTAGATGTGATACACATCTCAATGCACTGCCAACAATCCACTACATTATGAGATTATGAGATGCATATGAAGCAACCATTGATGAGATGTGTATGATACAGTTGAATCATACTGTGATGCAGTGCGAATAGACACAGTTTGAGGCAAGGCAGAAGAAGAAGGTAACGATATGCGATATAATGTGGCACCAAAATTAGATTTTATTTAGTTTTCAAATCATAAATAAACTCAAACATGTGATTTTACCTCACAGGTAGCCCTGCAACTCAGTAAGCATCTCATTTAGGCTGTTTCTTTATGACTTATAAAAAACACTTGGCACTTTCACAAAGAGAATTATTCACAAGTCCTTTATAGTTAAAAAAATAAAAATATATATAAATTTCAAAATAAAAGCTAAAATTTCAAATAAAAGCTAAAATGAAACCCATAACACAACGGCTGTACACTACCGCTCAAAAGTTTGGGATCACAGTGAAATGTTCTTGTTTTCAATGGAGTATCTTCTTCCTTAACACAACAATGAACTGACGGGTCTCTAAAGAAAGTTGTTTCTTTCTGGCCATTTTGAGTCGGTCAGCAAGCCATCAACTGCTGATGCTTCAGATACTAAACTAACCTAGAATGTTGTTCTCCCTTTTATACTCACTTATTAGTAGAATGTTTTTCAGCTGTGCATCACAATTGAGCAAGAGTGTCCTAACAACCAATTAGTCCAATAACATCCTTAACTTGGATTGGCGGCCGTACCAGGAGATTTAGACAGAGGACTGAGAATTGCTGATAATAGGACTATATGCAAAATAAGCCTCTATACAAAAATAGACTTTAATACAAACATTTTTATTCTTTAAAAATCATCTGATACACTTACATTAATTGAGACATGAACAATGTTGTTTGTGAATTGCATGAAAGTTGCATGAATTGCATGAAAATTGCATGAAACGAAATTCTAGTGATACTAAACTTTTGAGCGGTAGTGTATATTATTTAGAAGAAAATAAGATCATGGCGTCGGTTTGTGCTATAAAACAGGCAGAGCTGTTAGCGGGTCATGAGCGTTGCAATACGTTACTTACCAGTCTTCTTGCTGCCAGACAGAGGAGGAGGGAGAGGCAAAAGCCTTCACAAACACAAACCATCTCACCATAGTGGTACTTTATAGCAGCAGAGAGCATTGACCAGCATTGGTCAAAAGAAGTAACAGTTTAGAGAAGAAGAATCCTAAATCTCAAACTCTTCTTACATTGTATTAAATGCCCATTTTTTTAATCCTGACAATCACGTTTTAAGGCAAATTGGTGAATATTACTATCCCTAGTCCATACACTAGCCATTTTTATACATTTTAAGCACATTAGTTCAGACTCTTGCATCCAGAGATCACCCTCGGTTATTAAATTTCCAATTAAAAATAGTCATTAGGTACAGTTCCTTATTCATATTTCTGACAGGATTAGTTCTAAGTTAAGCTGCTGGCATAGAGAAGATACATGGAAAGTAATTGGAATAACGAAAGCTTCCATAACTGGAATTAAGCAAATGAAGAAATTGAGAAAATGGGACTGGAAATTCATCTTTGAGGGAAAGAAAGAAAATCAGGCTCCACTATTGCTTCAGATCTGAAAACCTCCACAGGTGTGACTGTCTATCCTTCCACTGTGAGAGGACGACGCAGACGCTAGAGGATCTGAAAGCTATTACTAAGAGAAGAAAAAAGAAGAAAACTTGCAAATCAAACAAAGAAGATGCTAGCGTTCTCAGAACAATGGACTGACCAATCCAGAGTCCAGACCTCATTCCTATCACTTATAATTCTTATACTTATGGATCCTTAGAAGCAGAAAATGCAACCAAATATCTCAAATTTCTCTGAAACGGTAAAAGCAAGTCTCCTGAAAAGAATGGAAGCTCTAAAAACATGAAAGCGTGGACACAGTAAATACTGAAAAATTATTTTAAATAAAAAATGTATTTAGTTCTGTTACAAAATGAATAACTTGTACTTAATAGCCATTTTGCCTGTAAATGAAATAAATAAAGGGTGGTCTCTAACTTCTGAACAGTACTGTGTGACAGCAGTGTGCTTATGTAAAGGATAATGCAAGGGGTGTAAGTCTGGAATTTACCACAGGGTGTCGCTGTGTGGTCTCACTAACAGATCTGCCTGTCCTCTCACTTCATCACTTCATGTGTTACATAACAGCAATGTTCAGAAGACTGGAGGCTGGCAGAGATGAAGCAGTCTATTCACACTGCAGCCATCCAGTTACTCTCTCCAACACACAAACATCCCAAGATCCACTTCAATGGATGGAATTCAAGAAGATCTCTGCACCAAATAACCGAGTCGCTCAATTCTGTGTAAGAAAGAAAAGCACATGCTGTGGGGTCAAAGTCAAAGGCTTCATTTTGTCATTGTTTTCTAATTTAATACCCAGTTATTAACTTGTTATGCAAATTATTTTGTCAGTGCAGCAATTTTGGGTAAAAAAGTAAAATATTTTAAATATTTTAAAGAATTTTAGAATTGGTATGTGATATGTCTCTCTTCTGCTTTTATGACAGCGTGCACTCAGGCAGGCCCACGTTCCACAAACCTGCTGGAAACCTCTGAGATTCAAACAGATTAGAGACATTTTTGGATAAAGCATGGACAATTTCACAAATGTGCTGAAATGTATGTAGTGACACACAACTACTGCAGAGTCCTGGATATTTCTTTCTGCTCTTTATGTCCTAAAACAAATTCCAGGTTTTCACTGTAGGCTTTTGGATTCCACTGTATATAATACCTGAAGATAAACATCAGGTGCACTTTCATATTAGGAATCTTCTGTTCTAGACACCTCAGAAATGTTCTACTGGGTTTGGATTTGGTGATTGGGAAAACTCATTGTTATGTTCATGCCCTAAGTTTGACATGAGTCTGGCTTTGTGACATGGCGCTTTATCATGCTGATAAATTGTCAGAGGTGTCGAGTAACGAAGTACGAATACTTCGTTACCTTACTTTAGTAGAAGTTTTGGTTATTTATACTTTACTAGAGTAATTATTTGTACTTCTACTCCTTACATTTTCACACCATTATCTGTACTTTCTACACCTTACATTTAAACATAGCCTTTTTTCTCCTATTTCATTTACAGCGTGTTTTATTCATTCAAAGGTTATTGATAACATCCCTTTGAAGTTTGACTTTTTGCACCATTACAATACTTATAGACAACTAGTCATCATATCTTCCGCTCTATGAAACACATGTTAATGCTCACTAGTACACAGATATGCTTCTTTAATATATTTACATTGTACTAAACTACATTTATTTTCAATGGCCATATATGTCGCTGAAACAGGAAGCCTAGTGCATCCCAAACTTATCAACATTAACATTTTAATATAACATTATAGTCATTATGGCTTTTAGAAGAATGATTTTTGGGTAGGTGGGCTAGTGCACTATAGACCCCTGTGGTGCGACCTAAGCTTTTGTCCTTAATGGCATTTTTCCCTTACATCACTTTCACTTTTATACTTTAAGTAGTTCTGAAAGCAGTACTTTTACACTTTTACTGGACTAAAAAGCTTGAGTTGATACGTCAACTTCTACAGAAGTATTTTTTTACCATAGTATCTATACTTCTACCTGAGTCATGAATGTGAATACTTTTGACACCTTTGTAAATTGTGGCCATGAAGGGATGAACATGATCAACAATAATACTCAAATAGACACTGACATTTAAAATAGGCCAAGAAAGCATTCCCCACACTATTACACCACCTTCACCAGCCTGGACTCCTGATACAAGACAGGTTGGGTACATAGAATCATGCTGATGGAGTCGAATTCTGACCCTACTGTCTGCGTGACTCTGCAGAAAATGCAATTCATCAGATCAGGCTACATTTATTATACACTCTTGGCTGACAGAAGTGGAACCCACATTGGTTTTCTGCTGTTGTAGCCTCAAGGTTCAATGTGTTGTGCATTCTAAGATGCTTTTCTGCTCACCATGCTTGTACAGAGCTGGCTATTTGAGTTACCTTACATCCTGTCAGCTCAAAGTAGTCTGATCTATGGCCAATAGAAATGATGCAAAATAACTGAGAATAAAAGCTGTGAAGTGAATGTCTATTAAAGGGCAATTCCAGCAGCTTTTTTTCTAAATGTATGCACAATTAAATGGTTAAGATGTAAACAAAGTCATTCAGAGTGGCTTATTCACAGTGGTGGTAGGTACCAGACCTCTAAAAGCTTTTCCACAGAAAGCTATGACATGAAATCACTACGAACACATAATCTGATGACTGAGATGTTTTTATGCTGTTTATATTAGAGTTGTGTATTGGCAAGAACCTAGTCATACGATACATATCATGATACAAATGTTACAATTGAATATATTGTGATATATTGCAATACTGTAAGCAATAAGTGATATTTTTCATAGGTTTGCTAATGCTGTCACCCTTACGCTACTTGTTTGCATTGGAGTGGAAAAGCTATTGAAAAAAAAAACCAGGGCAATATCGCAAAAAATGATAGAGCAATATTTGAAATTTTCATTATTTTCTTACACTCCTAATTTATATGGTCAAAATGTGTTATTGAAATGCACTCTTTATTCTTAGGTACATACAGGGCACTGAATGGCAGGGTTTTTTTTAACTTTAAGACTATTTTATTATCAATAAACTTGATGTGTAGGTTCACTGAAATCAAAGGGCTGTTTTTGCCTCACAACATGTAGCTCCTATCACCATCACTGTCAGTAATCAGAATCACAGTCAGTAAAAGATATGTATGTATTTCATCGAAGCATAGTACTGTATACATTAAAAGGCCTCCATACATATGAAAGAAAACATATGCTTAAGAGCATAATGGATTTTTTTAAAGCGTATAATTGGAACATGTGCAGTTGATCATTTTCTTGTCCTCTTGTCTGTGTTTGTACTTAAAACACCTACGCAAACTGTACAATGAACAAAATCAAAGGAGCTCCTTTTACTTTCATTATTTAGCAGGACTCACAGTAGCACAATTCTGTTTCTGATGCAAATTATCTACACAATGTTTGTGTAGATGAGTTTGAATCATAAGTTTGGTTTCAATCTTAATCCCAGACTAAAACAGAATCTCTGCTGACCGTGTAAATTTCAGCTAGTTGCCTGTTGTCAGTGGCCCTACAGTCTTTGTGCAACTGGACAGTTATGCAAAGCAATTTTTAAAAAGTTTCACATGACATGCTTCATTGCTCCTGTAGGTTGGCAACTTAACGGTGCATAGTTTTTGTTATGCTGTGTTGTTCTTGAACTTGCAGCATATTTATTACCTTCATATGTTTATAGCCAAAAATGGATTGTAGTGAATGTAGTATATATAATGAATATAGTATGTATAGTGAATGTAGTATATATAATGAATATAGTATATATAATGAACATAGTATATATAGTGAATGTAGTATATATAATGAATATAGTATGTATAGTGAATGTAGTATATATAGTGAATGTAGTATATATAATGAACATAGTATATATAGTGAATGTAGTATATATAATGATTATAGTATGTATAGTAAATCAAGTATATATAGTGAATGTAGTATATATAGTGAATGTAGTATATATAGTGAATGTAGTGTATATAATGAACGTAGTATATATAGTGAATGTAAAATATATAGTGAATGTAGGATTTATAGTGAATGTAGTATTTTTAGTTAATGTAGTATAAATAGTGAATGTAGTATATATAGTGAATGTAGGATTTATAGTGAATGTCGTATAAATAGTGATTGTAGTATATATAGTGAATGTACTATATTTAGAGAATGTAGTATATGTAGTGAATGTAGTATTTATAGTTAATGTAGTATAAATAGTGAATGTAGTATATATAGTGAATGTAGCATATATAGTGATTGTAGTATTTATAGTAAATATATAGTATATATAGTAAATATATAGTATATATAGTGAATGTAGTAAAAATAGTGAACGTAGTGTATAAATAGTAAATGTAGCATATGTAGTGAATGTACTATTTATAGTTAATGTAGTATAAATAGTGAATGTAGTATATATAGTTATTGTAGTATATATAGTAAACATATAGTATATATAGTGAATGTAGTATAAATAGTGAATGTAGTATATATAGTGAATGCAGTATATATAGTGAATGTAGTATATATAGTGATTGTAGTATATATAGTGAATGTAGTATAAATAGTGAATGTAGTAAAAATAGTAAATATATAGTATATATAGTAAATATATAGTATATATAGTGAATGTAGTATATATATAGTGATTGTAGTATATATAGTAAACATATAGTATATATAGTAAACATATAGTATATATAGTGAATGTAGTATATATAGTGAATGCAGTATATATAGTGAATGTAGTATATATAGTGAATGTAGTATATATAGTGAATGTAGTATAAATAGTGAACGTATTGTATAAATAGTGAATGTAGTATATGTAGTGAATGTAGTATTTATAGTTAATGTAGTATATATAGTGAATGTAGTATATATAGTGAATGTAGTATATATATATAGTGATTGTAGTATATATAGTAAACATATAGTATATATAGTGAATGTAGTATAAATAGTGAACGTATTGTATAAATAGTGAATGTAGTATATGTAGTGAATGTAGTATTTATAGTTAATGTAGTATATATAGTGAATGTAGTATATATAGTGAATGTAGTACATATATAGTGATTGTAGTATATATAGTAAACATATAGTATATATAGTGAATGTAGTATAAATAGTGAATGTAGTATATATAGTGAATGTAGTATATATAGTGAATGTAGTATAAATAGTGAATGTAGTATAAATAGTGAATGTAGTATATATAGTGAATGTAGTATAAATAGTGAATGTAGTATATATAGTGAATGTAGTATAAATAGTGATTGTAGTATATTTAGTGAATGTAGTATATATAGTGAATGTAGTATAAATAGTGAATGTAGTATAAATAGTGAATGTAGTATATATAGTGAATGTAGTATATATAGTGAATGTAGTATAAATAGTGATTGTAGTATATATAGTGAATGTAGTATAAATAGTGAATGTAGTATATATAGTAAATGTAGTATAAATAGTGATTGTAGTATATATAGTGAATGTAGTATAAATAGTGATTGTAGTATATATAGTGAATGTAGTATAAATAGTGATTGTAGTATAAATAGTGATTGTAGCATATATAGTGAATGTAGTATAAATAGTGATTGTAGTATATATAGTGAATGTAGTATAAATAGTGAATGTAGTATATATAGTGAATGTAGTATAAATAGTGATTGTAGTATAAATAGTGATTGTAGCATATATAGTGAATGTAGTATAAATAGTGATTGTAGTATATATAGTGAATGTAGTATAAATAGTGATTGTAGTATATTTAGTGAATGTAGTATATATAGTGAATGTAGTATAAATAGTGAATGTAGTATAAATAGTGAATGTAGTATATATAGTGAATGTAGTATAAATAGTGATTGTAGTATATATAGTGAATGTAGTATAAATAGTGAATGTAGTATATATAGTAAATGTAGTATAAATAGTGATTGTAGTATATATAGTGAATGTAGTATAAATAGTGAATGTAGTATATATAGTGAATGTAGTATAAATAGTGATTGTAGTATAAATAGTGATTGTAGCATATGTAGTGAATGTAGTATTTATAGTTAATGTAGTATATATAGTGAATGTAGTATATATAGTGAATGTAGTATATATATATAGTGATTGTAGTATATATAGTAAACATATAGTATATATAGTGAATGTAGTATAAATAGTGAACGTATTGTATAAATAGTGAATGTAGTATATGTAGTGAATGTAGTATTTATAGTTAATGTAGTATATATAGGGAATGTAGTATATATAGTGAATGTAGTACATATATAGTGATTGTAGTATATATAGTAAACATATAGTATATATAGTGAATGTAGTATAAATAGTGAATGTAGTATATATAGTGAATGTAGTATATATAGTGAATGTAGTATATATAGTGAATGTAGTATAAATAGTGAATGTAGTATAAATAGTGAATGTAGTATATATAGTGAATGTAGTATAAATAGTGAATGTAGTATATATAGTGAATGTAGTATAAATAGTGATTGTAGTATATTTAGTGAATGTAGTATATATAGTGAATGTAGTATAAATAGTGAATGTAGTATAAATAGTGAATGTAGTATATATAGTGAATGTAGTATATATAGTGAATGTAGTATAAATAGTGATTGTAGTATATATAGTGAATGTAGTATAAATAGTGAATGTAGTATATATAGTAAATGTAGTATAAATAGTGATTGTAGTATATATAGTGAATGTAGTATAAATAGTGAATGTAGTATATATAGTGAATGTAGTATAAATAGTGATTGTAGTATAAATAGTGATTGTAGCATATATAGTGAATGTAGTATAAATAGTGATTGTAGTATATATAGTGAATGTAGTATAAATAGTGAATGTAGTATATATAGTGAATGTAGTATAAATAGTGATTGTAGTATAAATAGTGATTGTAGCATATATAGTGAATGTAGTATAAATAGTGATTGTAGTATATATAGTGAATGTAGTATAAATAGTGATTGTAGTATATTTAGTGAATGTAGTATATATAGTGAATGTAGTATAAATAGTGAATGTAGTATAAATAGTGAATGTAGTATATATAGTGAATGTAGTATATATAGTGAATGTAGTATAAATAGTGAATGTAGTATATATAGTAAATGTAGTATAAATAGTGATTGTAGTATATATAGTGAATGTAGTATAAATAGTGAATGTAGTATATATAGTGAATGTAGTATAAATAGTGATTGTAGTATAAATAGTGATTGTAGCATATATAGTGAATGTAGTATAAATAGTGATTGTAGTATATATAGTGAATGTAGTATAAATAGTGAATGTAGTATATATAGTGAATGTAGTATAAATAGTGATTGTAGTATAAATAGTGATTGTAGCATATATAGTGAATGTAGTATAAATAGTGATTGTAGTATATATAGTGAATGTAGTATAAATAGTGAATGTAGTATATATAGTGAATGTAGTATATATAGTGATTGTAGTATAAATAGTGAATGTAGTATATATAGTGAATGTAGTATATATAGTGAATGTAGTATATATAGTGATTGTAGTATAAATAGTGAATGTAGTATATATAGTGAATGTAGTATAAATAGTGATTGTAGCATATATAGTGAATGTAGTATAAATAGTGATTGTAGTATAAATAGTGATTGTAGTATATATAGTGAATGTAGTATATATAGTGAATGTAGCATAAATAGTGAATGTAGTATATATAGTGAATGTAGTATAAATAGTGATTGTAGCATATATAGTGAATGTAGTATAAATAGTGATTGTAGTATAAATAGTGATTGTAGTATATATAGTGAATGTAGTATATATAGTGAATGTAGCATAAATAGTGAATGTAGTATATATAGTGAATGTAGTATAAATAGTGATTGTAGTATATATAGTGAATGTAGTATAAATAGTGATTGTAGCATATATAGTGAATGTAGTATATATAGTGAATGTAGTATATATAGTGAATGTAGTATAAATAGTGATTGTAGTATATATAGTGAATGTAGTATATATAGTGAATGTAGTATGCTGTTTGAAGTTTGAGAACCCAAAATTTGGTAAATCGAAGGTCTTTTTATAATGTAGCACAAGACAAAGGAGGATAAATCCTTGATGTCAAAGAGTTGAGAACTTGAAGAAGCAAGATGAAATCAGGACAGGTGGTGACAGAGAACCTGATGGTTCTGGGGTGAGGGAGGGGTATTCAATCTTCAAGAAGTCCCGCCGTTTCTCCTTCATTGTGTCCGTATGGAAGTGCTCGCATCCTCTACTGCCCCCACGGTCTGCAGCGGTATTGCTCCGTCCCGTTCATATCCGTAAGCTTTCTGAAAACGTGCAAAATAGTTTTATAAACCCAGAGTACGGACAGATATGCTCTATGTGTATCCGTATCCATATTTCACGTTGAGTATAAATGAGCCTAGACCAGTAAACCATCTAATGTTTAATCTATATCCACTAAATCAGTGAACTCTAAATCAAATCCTTTGAAATAATGTCATTGGATTGTTGACATTTCCTGAAACTTGTTTCTCAAAGTTGGAACTCCTGCAACCCCTGTGGACCTCTGAGTTGCAGGACACTTTGCATCAAATGCAATTTTTTTCCATGTAGGTTTCCAGCAACTAGAAGTAAAAGAGAGTCTAAAGCTTCAGACAAATATGAACTGCCCTGAGCGCCCTTAGAGAGATTTGCCTTACAGAGAGGATGGAGAGCGAAGGCGTCAGTCACAGGTGCACAGGGATTCACTGCCTGGCTTACTGTTGGTGCAATAGCCTGCCAGTTGCTGCAGTTCTTAATTGTATATAAAACAGCTTATTCCAGTATAATACGACCTGAATGGCAAAACCTGACTATCCATTTAGGAACCCGTCAAGCTGTTTTGTTCTGTACATTAATAAATTAAAACACAATATTCCTTCTTATTTTGCCTTTAAATGGCAAGATGTGTCGCTCAGGCCACTAATGCACAGCAGTAGATTCACCCAGGTGTTCAATGGGATGATAAGAAAGTACACATCTAAACATTCACAATGTCAATTTCACTGATTCATATCTCATTCCAGTTTATCTCAATCCAGTTCAACAATTTTGGTGCTAACCCAACACTCTGTGTAAGCTCGTTTATCACTGGAGTAGTTCATTACCAGGTCATTACCGGTATGGAGTGGATCGTAGTTCACTGAGTTATAGTAAACGCCGTCTCAGCAACATGCCATGCTGAGAAATTCAACTTAATTGCTATTAATGATCAGTAGGTCCCATTTAAGAGCTGTTCAGAGTAGAAAAGCATTCACTTCTACAGGCATTAGTGTAGCAGTGATTAACGCTGCCTTCAAACACAGTTTCAGAATTGATATCGCCGCTGCAATGAATAATCCAGTTTACATTTACAGCCAAACGTTTTAGATCACTACCAGCCAAACATTTTAGATCACTACCAGCCAAACGTTTTAGATCACTACCAGCCAAACGTTTTAGTACACTACCAGTCAAACGTTTTAGTACACTACCAGTCAAACGTTTTAGTACACTACCAGCCAAACGTTTTAGATCACTACCAGTCAAACGTTTTAGTACACTACCAGTCAAACGTTTTAGTACACTACCAACCAAACGTTTTAGTACACTACCAGCCAAACGTTTTAGATACACTACCAGTCAAACGTTTTAGTACACTACCAACCAAACGTTTTAGATCACTACCAGCCAAACGTTTTAGATCACTACCAGCCAAACGTTTTAGTACACTACCAGTCAAACGTTTTAGTACACTACCAGTCAAACGTTTTAGTACACTACCAGCCAAACGTTTTAGATCACTACCAGTCAAACGTTTTAGTACACTACCAGTCAAACGTTTTAGTACACTACCAACCAAACGTTTTAGTACACTACCAGCCAAACGTTTTAGATACACTACCAGTCAAACGTTTTAGTACACTACCAACCAAACGTTTTAGATCACTACCAGCCAAACGTTTTAGTACACTACCAGTCAAACGTTTTAGTACAATACCAGTCAAACGTTTTAGTACACTACCAGTCAAACGTTTTAGATCACTACCAGCCAAAACGTTTTAGTACACTACCAGCCAAACGTTTTAGTACAATACCAGTCAAACGTTTTAGTACACTACCAGTCAAATGTTTTAGATACACTACCAGCCAAACGTTTTAGATACACTACCAGCCAAACGTTTTAGATCACTACCAGCCAAACGTTTTAGATCACTACCAGCCAAATGTTTTAGATCACTACAAGCCAAACGTTTTAGATCACTACCAGTCAAACGTTTTAGTACAATACCAGTCAAACGTTTTAGTACACTACCAGTCAAACGTTTTAGATCACTACCAGCCAAACGTTTTAGATACACTACCAGTCAAACGTTTTAGATCACTACCAACCAAACGTTTTAGTACACTACCAGTCAAACGTTTTAGTACAATACCAGTCAAACGTTTTAGTACACTACCAGTCAAACGTTTTAGATCACTACCAGCCAAACGTTTTAGTACACTACCAGCCAAACGTTTTAGTACAATACCAGTCAAACGTTTTAGTACACTACCAGTCAAACGTTTTAGATACACTACCAGCCAAACGTTTTAGATACACTACCAGCCAAACGTTTTAGATCACTACCAGCCAAACGTTTTAGATCACTACCAGCCAAATGTTTTAGATCACTACAAGCCAAACGTTTTAGATCACTACCAGTCAAACGTTTTAGTACAATACCAGTCAAACGTTTTAGTACACTACCAGTCAAACGTTTTAGATCACTACCAGCCAAACGTTTTAGTACACTACCAGCCAAACGTTTTAGTACAATACCAGTCAAACGTTTTAGTACACTACCAGTCAAACGTTTTAGATACACTACCAGCCAAACGTTTTAGATACACTACCAGCCAAACGTTTTAGTACACTACCAGCCAAACGTTTTAGATCACTACCAGCCAAATGTTTTAGATCACTACAAGCCAAACGTTTTAGATCACTACCAGTCAAACGTTTTAGTACACTACCAGCCAAACGTTTTAGTACACTACCAGCCAAACGTTTTAGATCACTACCAGTCAAACGTTTTAGTACACTACCAGCCAAACGTTTTAGATCACTACCAGCCAAACGTTTTAGATCACTACAAGCCAAACGTTTTAGTACACTACCAGCCAAACATTTTAGTACACTACCAGTCAAACGTTTTAGTACACTACCAGCCAAACGTTTTAGTACACTACCAGTAAAACGTTTTAGATCACTACCAGCCAAACGTTTTAGATACACTACCAGCCAAACGTTTTAGTACACTACCAGCCAAATGTTTTAGATACACTACCAGTAAAACGTTTTAGATACACTACCAGCCAAACGTTTTAGTACACTACCAGTCAAACGTTTTAGTACACTACCAGCCAAACGTTTTAGTACACTACCAGTCAAACGTTTTAGTACACTACCAGCCAAATGTAACGTAACTAGGGGTATTTATTTAATCCACCAATTAATCAATCGAATTAATTAATTTAGATGAATCAAATTTACCCTTATAAAATATTAAGTTTCTGAGGTTGAGGTTGGTTTGAGTTCAGGGATCCACACACTGGTAATAATATTGAAAACACACCAAGACTAGCTTATATAAAAGAGGCTTTATTAGATAAACACATCAAAAGTACGTATATATATTAAATAAAAAGAAAAAGAGATAAAAAGGGTGAAAGAAAGGAACCTAGACTAAAAGAAAGCAGAACTTGCTATATAGAATGGAAATATGCACTCTGTGGAAACGGCTTCTCTAACATAGCACTCGGACCGGACCACGACAGATGTTTGCGCATGCGCGTGTCTTACTGCATTTCCGTCTGAGGGAAGCGGCTTTGTGGGCCTCGGCGGCGGTCTCGTTGGTGTTGACATCAAAGGCCTCTCCGCTAGACTGGCTGGTTGTCTCGGTGACGGCGGGCCGGGTGGACCTCTACTGCGCATGGGTGGTTTGGTTGCTTCGCGCGAGTCACGTGGTTCACGCACCTGGGGCTGCAGGGCGGCGCGCTGGTTGCCTCGGTGACGGCAAGCCGCGCAGGGGTTGTGTGCTTCGGTTAGATGAATGAAGCACGACTCACGTGCGCATGGTGAACCATTCACCAAACGAAACTTAACTGAACTTGAGTGACGGGGCTGTGTAGACCGCCTCGGCTGATCTTCATTCTCCGTGAAACTACCGTCTTGTGAAGCTGTTGCGGGTTGACCTCAGTTCAACCCCTGTCGGCTCTCTCGCGAGCGGCTTGGTTTAGGCCATGTCGTTGCTTCCGCAGTTCCGCGGCTGAAAAGCCCCGGATGAAGAGAGAAGTCTGCCTCTAAGGGCCGACGCCCTGGAATTCCTTGGAGTTCCAACAGCTTGCCGTCTTTGTCCAGAGTCAAGGAGAAGAGAGAATGAACGAAGAGAAGTTTCTCTCGTTTATAGAGTTCCTGAAGGGGGAGGGGTGACGTGGAGGCCCCCCCTCTCATGCATATGCATCACTCGTGTTTAACACATACAGTCATTCGCGCCAAGCCGGGCGCATCACATCACACTATCCTGATTGGCTGAGGGCAAAGCAGGCATCTTTTGAACTTTGAATCTTACATACCAGAGGAGAATGCCGATTCAAACAGAATTAAGAAAAGAAAACAAAAGAGTAGATTAAAATGAAAATAAGCATAAATCTCCAATTAAATTCAAGTGTCCTGCGTTCATCTGAGCTGCTGTAAAGGCTTTGGTAAACGTAAGGATTTAAGTAGATCTTTAAGTTTACTAAATAAACTTACAAAACTTTTAACACACCGCTAAATTCTACCACTTATAACCACAATGAAACTTAAATATGAGGTTATGAAAACATTCTTCAAAGGTTCATTTAGCATAAATCAAAGAATTTTGCTTGGAAAATCAAAGGTCTTGGAGAGAGAGAAGGAAATTAAAAGACACAGTATAGACATAAGGTGGACACATAACAACTTTACATATTTCACGGTCACAAATAGAGGAACATTTCTATGAAAAGTTAATTTGGCTTATAAAGTCTGGTCTCTGCTAGACTGGTGTCAGCAGGATGTGTGGAGGTAGAGGGGTCATAAATAGTTTTAGCTCTATCTTATCTGATTTTTAGGCAGGATGAGAGGGGGTGGTGTGTGTCTGTGTGAGAAGACTTCTTGTCTCTAGTCTGTCCTAGAAGGGGATGGTGGAAATCGCTGGTTGAAACAAAGTCTTAGAACAGACAAAATATGCTGTTCGCCAAATCAGGAAGAGTCAATGTATGGGTTTTATGCATGGATCGTTACACAAATGTTTTAGATACATTACCAGTCAAACGTTTTAGATCACTACCAGTCAAACGTTTTAGTACACTACCAGTCAAACGTTTTAGTACACTACCAGTAAAACATTTTAGATACACTACCAGTCAAACGTTTTAGATCACTACCAGCCAAACGTTTTAGATACACTACCAGCCAAACATTTTAGTACACTACCAGCCATACGTTTTAGATCACTACCAGCCAAACATTTTAGTACACTACCAGCCATACGTTTTAGATCACTACCAGCCAAACGTTTTAGATACACTACCAGTCAAACATTTTACTACACTACCAGTCAAACGTTTTAGATACACTACCAGCCATACGTTTTAGATACACTACCAGCCAAACGTTTTAGATACACTACCAGTCAAACGTTTTAGATACACTACCAACCAGACGTTTTAGTACACTACCAGCCAAACGTTTTAGATCACTACCATTCAAACGTTTTAGTACACTACCAGCCAAACGTTTTAGTACACTACCAGACAAACGTTTTAGTACACTACCAGTCAAACGTTTTAGTACACTACCGGCCAAACGTTTTAGAACACTACCAGTCAAACGTTTTAGTACACTACCAGTCAAACGTTTTAGTACACTACCAGCCAAACGTTTTAGATCACTACCATTCAAACGTTTTAGTACACTACCAGCCAAACGTTTTAGATCACTACCATTCAAACGTTTTAGTACACTACCAGTCAAACGTTTTAGTACACTACCATTCAAACGTTTAAGTACACTACCGGTCAAACGTTTTAGTACACTACCGGCCAAACGTTTTAGTACACTACCAGTCAAACGTTTTAGTACACTACCATTCAAACGTTTTAGTACACTACCGGCCAAACGTTTTAGATCACTACCAGTCAAACGTTTTAGTACACTACCAGTCAAACGTTTTAGATACACTACCAGCCAAACGTTTTAGATACACTACCAGTCAAACGTTTTAGAACACTACCAGCCAAATGTTTTAGATACACTACCAGTCAAACGTTTTAGAACACTACCAGCCAAATGTTTTAGATACACTACCAACCAGACGTTTTAGATACACTACCAGTAAAACGTTTTAGATACACTACCAGTCAAACGTTTTAGATACACTACCAGCCAAATGTTTTAGATACACTACCAACCAGACGTTTTAGATACACTACCAGTCAAACGTTTTAGTACACTACCAGTCAAACGTTTTAGAACACTACCAGTCAAACGTTTTAGTACACTACCAGTCAAACGTTTTAGAACACTACCAGCCAAATGTTTTAGATACACTACCAACCAGACGTTTTAGATACACTACCAGTAAAACGTTTTAGATACACTACCAGCCAAACGTTTTAGATACACTACCAGCCAAACGTTTTAGATACACTACCAGTCAAATGTTTTAGTACACTACCGGTCAAACGTTTTAGTACACTACCAGTCAAACGTTTTAGTACACTACCAGTCAAACGTTTTAGAACACTACCAGCTAAACGTTTTAGTACACTACCAGTCAAACATTTTAGATACACTACCAGCCAAACGTTTTAGATACACTACCAGCCAAACGTTTTAGTACACTACCAGCCAAACGTTTTAGATACACTACCAGTCAAACGTTTTAGATACACTACCAACCAGACATTTTAGTACACTACCAGCCAAACGTTTTAGAACACTACCAGTCAAACGTTTTAGATCACTACCAGCCAAATGTTTTAGATACACTACCAACCAGACATTTTAGTACACTACCAGTCAAACGTTTTAGATCACTACCAGCCAAACGTTTTAGATACACTACCAGCCAAACGTTTTAGATACACTACCAGCCAAACATTTTAGTACACTACCAGCCATACGTTTTAGATACACTACCAGCCAAACGTTTTAGATCACTACCAGCCAAACGTTTTAGATACACTACCAGTCAAACATTTTACTACACTACCAGTCAAACGTTTTAGATACACTACCAGCCATACGTTTTAGATACACTACCAGCCAAACGTTTTAGATACACTACCAGTCAAACGTTTTAGATACACTACCAACCAGACGTTTTAGTACACTACCAGCCAAACGTTTTAGATCACTACCATTCAAACGTTTTAGTACACTACCAGCCAAACGTTTTAGTACACTACCGGCCAAACGTTTTAGAACACTACCAGTCAAACGTTTTAGTACACTACCAGTCAAACGTTTTAGTACACTACCAGCCAAACGTTTTAGATCACTACCATTCAAACGTTTTAGTACACTACCAGCCAAACGTTTTAGATCACTACCATTCAAACGTTTTAGTACACTACCAGTCAAACGTTTTAGTACACTACCATTCAAACGTTTAAGTACACTACCGGTCAAACGTTTTAGTACACTACCGGCCAAACGTTTTAGTACACTACCAGTCAAACGTTTTAGTACACTACCATTCAAACGTTTTAGTATACTACCGGCCAAACGTTTTAGATCACTACCAGTCAAACGTTTTAGTACACTACCAGTCAAACGTTTTAGATACACTACCAGCCAAACGTTTTAGATACACTACCAGTCAAACGTTTTAGAACACTACCAGCCAAATGTTTTAGATACACTACCAGTCAAACGTTTTAGAACACTACCAGCCAAATGTTTTAGATACACTACCAACCAGACGTTTTAGATCACTACCAGTCAAACGTTTTAGATCACTACCAGTCAAACGTTTTAGAACACTACCAGCCAAATGTTTTAGATACACTACCAACCAGACGTTTTAGATACACTACCAGTCAAATGTTTTAGATACACTACCAGCCAAATGTTTTAGATACACTACCAACCAAATGTTTTAGATACACTACCAACCAGACGTTTTAGAACACTACCAGCCAAATGTTTTAGATACACTACCAACCAGACGTTTTAGATACACTACCAGTCAAATGTTTTAGATACACTACCAGCCAAATGTTTTAGATACACTACCAACCAAATGTTTTAGATACACTACCAACCAGACGTTTTAGTACACTACCAGTAAAACGTTTTAGATACACTACCAGTCAAACGTTTTAGAACACTACCAGCCAAATGTTTTAGATACACTACCAACCAGACGTTTTAGATACACTACCAGTCAAACGTTTTAGTACACTACCAGTCAAACGTTTTAGAACACTACCAGTCAAACGTTTTAGTACACTACCAGTCAAACGTTTTAGAACACTACCAGCCAAATGTTTTAGATACACTACCAACCAGACGTTTTAGATACACTACCAGTAAAACGTTTTAGATACACTACCAGCCAAACGTTTTAGATACACTACCAGCCAAACGTTTTAGATACACTACCAGTCAAATGTTTTAGTACACTACCAGTCAAACGTTTTAGTACACTACCAGCCAAACGTTTTAGATACACTACCAGTCAAACATTTTAGATCACTACCAGCTTAACGTTTTAGTACACTACCAGTCAAACATTTTAGATACACTACCAGCTTAACGTTTTAGATAAACTACCAGCCAAACGTTTTAGTACACTACCAGTCAAACATTTTAGATCACTACCAGCCAAACGTTTTAGATCACTACCAGCCAAACGTTTTAGTACACTACCAGCCAAACGTTTTAGATACACTACCAGTCAAACGTTTTAGATACACTACCAACCAGACATTTTAGTACACTACCAGTTAAACGTTTTAGATACACTACCAGCCAAATGTTTTAGATACACTACCAACCAGACATTTTAGTACACTACCAGTCAAACGTTTTAGATCACTACCAGCCAAACGTTTTAGATACACTACCAGCCAAACGTTTTAGTACACTACCAGCCAAACGTTTTAGATACACTACCAGCCAAACGTTTTAGATACACTACCAGCCAAACGTTTTAGATACACTACCAGTCAAATGTTTTAATACACTACCAGCCAAACGTTTTAGATACACTACCAGCCAAACGTTTTAGATACACTACCAGTCAAACGTTTTAGTACACTACCAGTCAAACGTTTTAGATCACTACCAGTCAAACGTTTTAATACACTACCTGTCAAGCTTTTTAGTACACTACCAGTCAAACGTTTTAGATACACTACCAGTCAAACGTTTTAGATCACTACCAGTCAAACGTTTTAGTACACTACCAGTCAAACGTTTTAGTACACTACCAGTCAAACGTTTTAGATCACTACCAGTCAAACGTTTTAGATACACTACCAGTCAAACGTTTTAGTACACTACCAGTCAAACGTTTTAGTACACTACCAGTCAAACTTTTTAGTACACTACCAGTCAAACGTTTTAGTACACTACCAGCCAAACGTTTTAGATCACTACCAGTCAAATGTTTTAGATACACTACCAGTCAAACGTTTTAGTACACTACCAGCCAAACGTTTTAGATACACTACCAGTCAAACGTTTTAGTACACTACCAGACAAACGTTTTAGATCACTACCAGTCAAACGTTTTAGATACACTACCAGTCAAACGTTTTAGTACACTACCAGTCAAACGTTTTAGTACACTACCAGTCAAACGTTTTAGATCACTACCAGCCAAACGTTTTAGATACACTACCAGCCAAACGTTTTAGTACACTACCAGTCAAACGTTTTAGATCACTACCAGTCAAACGTTTTAGATACACTACCAGTCAAACGTTTTAGTACACTACCAGTCAAACGTTTTAGTACACTACCAGTCAAACGTTTTAGTACACTACCAGTCAAACTTTTTAGTACACTACCAGTCAAACGTTTTAGTACACTACCAGCCAAACGTTTTAGATCACTACCAGTCAAATGTTTTAGATACACTACCAGTCAAACGTTTTAGTACACTACCAGCCAAACGTTTTAGATACACTACCAGTCAAACGTTTTAGTACACTACCAGACAAACGTTTTAGATCACTACCAGTCAAACGTTTTAGATACACTACCAGTCAAACGTTTTAGTACACTACCAGCCAAACGTTTTAGATACACTACCAGCCAAACGTTTTAGTACACTACCAGTCAAACGTTTTAGATACACTACCAGTCAAACGTTTTAGATACACTACCAGTCAAACGTTTTAGTACACTACCAGTCAAACGTTTTAGTACACTACCAGCCAAACGTTTTAGATCACTACCAGTCAAACGTTTTAGATCACTACCAGTCAAACGTTTTAGTACTGTTTTAATCATTTTTAACAAGGACAGCTGCTCTGTGAACGTTCTAGTACCTACAGACTGTTATTCAAGTATCAGGACCCCTAAAGGACCACCACAAAGTAGATATTATTTGGGTGGTGGGACATTCTCAGCACTGCAGTCACACTGACATGGTGGTGTAGACACAGCAGTGTAGCTGGAGTTTTAAAACACTGCGTCCATTCACTGTCCACTCTATTAGATCCACCATGTAGATGTAACTTCCGAGACAGTAGCTCATCTGTTGTTGCAGTTTGTGGACCATCAGATATAAGGTTTTAATGTTATGGTGTTATGTTCTTTCTTTTTATATTTAGCTGTATTGTTATGTAAAGATAACAATTATATGTCACTATATACCAGTTTTCAGTGTAGAATCTGGAGGGTCCGCTGTGAGCTGTGTACATTCATTAGATTTGACATTTCGAGTCCGATAACTGGCTAACCATGTCCTCGTTTACAAAGCTTGTGGACATAAAGACTTCGAAACAGTTACAGTTTTGCATGTGGGGAAATCGAGAGCCTTCAAAGAGCATGCAAGAGAGAGAGAGAGAGAGAGAGAGAAAGAGAGAGAGAGAGAGAGAGAGAGAGAGAGGGAGAGAGGGAGTGGAACTGGGCTGCATCTCCTTTTCCCTGAGGCCACAAGGCCATTACTGCAAATCAGACCGAAGCACGTGTGGTCAGAGAGAGGAAGGATGAAATAGAGAGATAGAGGATATAGTGACAGAATGAAAAAGAGAGAGGGATGTAGGGATAGAGCAATAACCAAGAGAAAGAAAAAGGACAAAGAGAGTAAAACAGGAGGGAGTGGGTGAATTAGAGGAATGAGGAATGAAAAAGAAGAAGGCAGGGACAGAAAAGGAGGGAGAAGGATGGCATGACTGAATAAAACAGAAAAGGAGGGAGTCAGAAGCAGAAAAGGAGGCAGTGAGGAAAAGCTGGTAAAGAAAGGGGGAGTGACAGAACGAGACTGAGAAAAGTAGGGAGAAAAAGAAAGGGGAAGCGAAAATGAATCAATAAAAAGAGAGAGAGAGGGAGAGGGTAAACGAACAAGAGAGTATGTAAATGATACTGAGAGAGAAGAGCGAAAGAGAGCAGAAGCGTGAGAAGCAGAAAAGGAGGAAGAGAGAACGACAGAGAGATAGGCAGAAAAGTCGAGAAAGTAAAAGAGGAAGGAAGAGGGGAGAGAGACAGAAAGATGTACTAAGGTAGAAAGAGAAAAGGAGGGACTGAGAAAGAGGCAGACAAGGAGGCGAGAACGAAGGAGATCAGGAAAAGGTGGGAGAATGAGAAAAACAGAGAGAGAGAATAAGACTGAATGAGTGAGACAACATAGTAGTAGTAGTTGTTGTAGCGATGGAGAGAGAACATGATTAAGTGAGAGAGAGAGAGAGAGAGAGAGAGAGAGAGAGAGAGAGAGTGAAAGTGACAGTGTGAGAGAAGAAAAAGAAAAACAGAAAAGGAGGGAGAGAGATGTACAGGAGTGAGAAAAGGATGAAGTGAGAGAGAGAGAGAGAGAGAGAGAGAGAGAGAGAGACAGAGAGAGACAGAGAGAGAGAGAACAGGATGAAGTGAAAGAGAGAGAGAGAGTGAGAGAGACAGAGAGAGAGTAGAAGTGAGTGAGAAGAGAAGAAGAAAAACAGAAAAGGAGGGAGAGAGATGAACTGGAATGAAAAAAGGATGAAGTGAGTGACAGAGAGAGAGAGAGAGAGAGAGGGGAGAGAGAGAGAGAGGACGAGCGAGAAGGAGAAACAGGAGAGAGAGCGAGAGAAAGTACAAGTGACAGAGTGAGCGAATTAGCTGGAGAAAGGGAGGGAGGGAGGGAGGGAGGAAGAGAGAGATGCGCTGAGGTAGAGAGGCAGAAAAAGAGGGAGTGAGAAACAGAGAGGCAGGAAAGGATAG
Organism: Megaleporinus macrocephalus; assembly: GCA_021613375.1. Lineage (NCBI taxonomy): Eukaryota > Metazoa > Chordata > Actinopteri > Characiformes > Anostomidae > Megaleporinus > Megaleporinus macrocephalus. The sequence continues at coordinate 12,714,729 of CM038725.1, read as the reverse complement.
AGTGAGAGAGAACGACGCAGAGACAGGGGAGCTAGAGATTGAGAGAGAAAGAGAGAGAGAGAGGAACTGAGGGAGAGGGACTCTCTCCTCCTCCCTCATGGCTTGGCCGCCGGCGGGTTTCTCTCCTCCTCTGCTGCCCTGAAGCGGTGGACCGATGGCGGTCAGGCTCGGCGAGTCTCCGGCCGACCCGGAGCCGGACGCGAGGAGTCTGAGAGCGGCGCCGCCGCACAGACTCATGGGCTCCATCTGCAGCGACGGCGGCCAAAGGTACCGCACAACCACCGGCCAGCACGAACACACGCGCTCTACTGCATGCTCCAGCGCGCGCGCACCGAGAACCCAGTCACGAGACCGATTTTCGTTACACATACATGATTTGGGACGCGCCACCGTTCGAGCAGCTTTGCACGCGTTTAGTCGCAGACACTGCTGCATGCTTGTAGCGCGCGCGAGAAATAACACGCCTGTAAACAGAAACGACTGCAGAAATGTCGAGCAGCTGGACCAGCGCTGTAGGCAGAGCGTCTGTGGTGCTGAAGCGGACTCGATGCACAGCCAGGTGCCCCCTCGTGCTCCACTAACACCTGCAGTGATCACTTCACTCCTGGAGCTTCATCTGCCCGGTTAGAGTTTGCAGGCTTTTTTGCTCCATGTGAACTGAGCAGCATTTATTACTTAACAAGGGCTGCTGAGGCTTTTCCAGCAGCATGCCAACGTGCATTGCACCAGGACTGCCCTTGTGGAAAAGATCTATAGCAACAGCACGTGCATTTCTGCAGCATTCCTATATAAACCACATAGCATAGTTGCTATAATTGACCACATGGTCGCTGTTCAAAGATAAACATGTATCTCTATTTTAGTCCATTTTTACTTTCCTGCATCATTTGAATACAACAGCCACCGTTTACATTGTGTGAGAGTATCTTGATAATTGGACCAATAGAAATGCTTTAAAATAACTAACAAACATTTCTGGTTCCATTGACTTGCATTCAAAGTAAAGACTGTTTTTGGCCTCTCCTGTAAAGTTGCCATTCTGGAGATACTTTTTCTTGGGACAGCGATGATATGATACTACACATACTACTATAATACTTACTGCATGACTGCTGGACTACTGAAGGATCTGAAAATATATATTATTATAGCAGTGTTACACTCCTCAATCTGTTACTATAGACCTGTTTTATAACATCCACGTCCGTTTCCTTCAGCTAGGTGAAAGACAGAAACTTAGGAATGTTTAAAGTTGGGCAACGAATGTAAGAAGTGAGACAGCAGGAGGCTGAACAGTCCAAACCCGAAAAGCCTTAGCAGCAGCCTGAGTTGCGACTGCTGCATTTGGCAGTCAAATAAGACCACAATCGCACCGTTTCCCTAGAGACAGGGGACACTTTCGCCTTTGCCAGCCAAAGAACTCACCATCAGTGTTCGCTGTATTTAATCGCCATCCACAAAAAAAACGATTTACATCTCATCTCATCAACCCGCCAGCATCGCCTTCACCACTCATTTCCAGATATTAGGCTTTCAGATATCAGCCACTGTGTTGTAATCATTGAATCTATGAATGCGTCTGCAGCCAGGAGAGCCTCAGAGCAGTGATTTGTCTGATGCCGACAGGAAAGTCTTTCCTTCTTTATCTGTTTTTGTGCTTTGCAGTGTACGTTGATTAGAAAGTAATACGAGTAGATGTATCAGTACAGATATGATGAAGTATCACTTTGCTGAACTGAAAATTCTGCTGATTTAGCAAATGTTCTGCATACATACCTCACTGAGATCTAAGCAGAGTCCTTCAGAGTGGTGTGATGTGAAAGGGTTTATTGTAGAGGCTCTAATTCTTTACAGTGGTGGTGATGGGAACCGGGGTCACACAGTATATAATGCAAAATTATAGCCAATTTGTTTACCATGCACAACCAAGAGTGAACCTATTTTTGTGGTACAGCTCCCTCTGTGGCAGAAATGGTTTTAAAAATAGGTTTTAATCTAATTTTTTTTAAACACTCATTAAGCGACCTCGCAGGCATAACTATGTTATGTAATAACTTTCTTTTAGGAAAGTGTGGACTCTGTGGGCTCTGATTGGCCCGTGAGGATGTGGTGTGATTTGGCCTAACCCCTTCCCTCATGTGTTAATGTGTTAATAACAACAAAATAAAGTCTTATATATTATAGTGTTATATATTAAAGGAGCAATATGTAAGATCACCTTTAAAGTTCCTGCTCCCGTTTTATTCCTCACCTCATTTACTTAACTGTCTGAGGAAAGCAGTATCAGTGTTAATTCTTGTTTAGCTGCTATTTTTGTCACTCATTTTCTGTTTTTGGCTCATGTTGGACTGATGGCTTTACACTACAATGACTCACTCTTGAAGTAGAAAGTGTTATTACGAGACCGGACAGCCTGGGACAAGCTGGCTAGCATACCACCTTCAGTAGATATCTCTGCAACACAATAGATAGACGTCTTTGACATCCTGTCCAAGCTGTTATGTCTTTGTATATACTTCATATTCATTTTAGCTCTTATAAGACTAAACAAAACCACTGAACCAATCCTACCCATTAATTACATTATTTTACATATCGCTCCTTTAATAAAACCTCAGTTTGTGACCTACATTCTATACGCGAACAGTGTTTAGGCCCTGGGCCCAAGTGCTTAAAGGTTTTGCACGTCTGGTTCCTATATCACTATATCACTGCTGTGACTGATTTCTCTAGAATGTAGCTTTTTACTTAAAACTAGGCACAAAAAAAGATGTGAAATTGCTCTTTAATTTTATTCCATAATCTATATATGAAGGGCAGTAAAAATAGAACAGGTGGGATAATGGAGCGTTATTATAATATCAGCTGCAGATATATGGTACACGCCTGGTAATATCCACGACGGTGCTTGATGTTCACTCCAGACACATGCTGTGTTTCTCCCTCTGCTGTTTTTCTCCCTGGTGGAGGTGTGAATTCATAACACTGAATCACTACAGCCACACGTTTTCAGCTGTGTGCTTGTTTGTCTTGTCCTGGTTTCGGCGGACTGAGGAGGACAGCTCAAGTGGTGGCTGAAACTGTGCGAGTTTGCTTTGATTTTGGGTCCTCACACCGATACTTGAGTCATCTGCTGTGCTAAATATATTTGAACGGCTAGCGAGCCGTGATGTGTTGTGTAATGATGGTTGAAGAGAAGCCCAGAGCATCTCACCGGGAGAACTGCTTGAGGTTTTATTTATTTATTTATTTATTTTTTATTTTTTTGAAGCCTGGCTTTTTAGGAAGTTCAGAAGGTACTAGATTAGTATCTTAATGGCGCTTATTCAACGTCTGATGATAATATAGCTGCCGTTTCTGATGTTGTTTTTGATGGAGCTAATATATTATTAAATATTACGCAGGCAACCGAGCTAAATATATCAGCACGCTTTAATATGTAAATGAGCGTTCTCTCCAATCACAGTGTGTTTGACTGTGTGCTGTGATTATAATGATCGGTCATTACAGGTTTATGAGGGTCTGTAATCTAGGTTTTTTATGACATGCCAGTCTTGAACGGTTCGTCAGTGCATGTTTAAAGGACCCATAATGGAAGTTTTCTGTTGTTCCCCCCTAATATGCACTTATAATGTTTGAATACAGTAAATAAGGTTACGCAACAGTGTTCCAGTTTCTCCTTATCAGGGCATTCTGTTATTGGGACCTGTGTAATAGTACCTGTATAGGTATATATTGTCGCTGTCCAAAGAAAACAAGTATTTCCAAAATGCCAACTTTACAAGAGAGGCCAAAAACATTCTTCACTTTCAATGTAAGTCAATGGAACCAGACTTTTCCATGCTATTTTGGAGCATTTCTATTGGTCCATTCATCTTGAAATTTTTACCCAATGTAAAAGGCAGCTGTCGGGTTTAAATGATACAGAAAAATGAAAATCATCAAAAATTGTGATAAATGTTTTTCTTTGGACAGTGACAGTATAAAACCCCAATTCACGAAAAGTTGGGACGTTGTGTAAAATGTAAATAAACATGAATAAAAACAGAATGCAATGATTTGCTAATCTCATAGGCCAATATTTTATTCCCAATAGAACATTTCAGATGTTAAAAAGTGAGATATTTTAATGTTTCTGGAAATTCAGAACTTGATGGCGGCAGCACATCTGAAAAAAAGTTGGGACTGATCATCTCTGCTGCCAGAATTCTGCTTTTATTTAAATTTTTTTACTTTTTTTAACCCACAGCGTCCCAACTTTGTTGTAAATGATAAATGTAAGTGGCGTGAACAGTCTTTGTTCTGATTGGCTGCCTCATTCAAACAGCAGTCTGGCCTAAAACATAGCTTTCATTTTAACATGAACCAGCAACCTAAACTGGTGTAAACTGAATAGGCAGATATACAGTATGTAAATGTTGTTTTTTTGTGACATCACAAACACAATACAGTCAGGTTTTATTTTTGCAGGTTAGTTTCCATACATGGACTGTATTGACCAACAAGTTTGAAAAGAAGAATGTTTACATACTATATCAAACTTTTATAAAATAGAACGGTTGTAATGGCTTTTTAACAACACTGATAAGCCATGACATTAAAACCACCTCATTGTTTCTACATTCATTAACTATTTTATCAGTTTCATTAATCATATATGAGCATTTTGTTGTTCTACAAATACAGACTGTAGTCCATCTGTTTCTCTGTATACTTTGCTGTTCCATCTTTAGCCTGTTTTTAAATAGTCATATCCTCCCAGGACCACCACAAAGCAGTTAGTTCATTCTCAGCACTGCAGTGACACTGACGTTGTGGTGATATGTTAGAGTGTGTTGTGCTGGTGTGAGTAGATCAGACACTGCTGTGCTGCTGGTGTTACTAAACACCTCAGTGTCACTGCTGGACTGAGAATAGTCCACCAACATCTAGCAGCTGTGTCTGATCCACTTCTACCAGCACGACACACACTAACACACCACAACCACGTCACTACAGTGCTGAGAATGATCCACCACCCAAATCATGCCTGCTCTGTGGGGGTCCTGACCACTGAAAAACATAATCAAAGGGTAACGAAGTATACAGAGAAACAATTGGACTACAGGCTGTAATGGTAGAACTACAAAGTGGTCCTATATGGAAAGTTTAGCTGATAAACAGCCAGATGTTGTAGAATCAAGGTGGTGGTTTTAATGATCTGGGTAATTGGTGTAGACCTCATAGCACAACCACAGTGTGTGATACTTAAAAAAAGTAAAGCAGTTTAAGAGTGAAACAGTTTTCCTAAGGTCACTAATAATTGCTGATCATGTAAATATGACACTAACAACATGGACGCTTAGAGAAGACAGCAGGTGAGGAGCCAGGGTCCAAATCTGTGTTTTGCTGAAGGCTATTAATACAAGGGCTTGTTGGAAAGGACACGTCACGCTCTACTGAGCCGTGGAGTTTGGCTTTGTTCTAACATTTCTCCGCTGATCTACAGCGCTTCAACCACCTGCTACTGAATGCCATTATAAAAGTGGTTGTTGCAAAGCATTCCTTTGTCCCATAGTGTTATTCATGATGTCATCAGTGATTAATCGATTTGACTTTCATCACATGACTGTCAAAGTCAGGCAACTCTTAATATATAGGTATATATTCCAATAAAAGCTTTTTGAAAGCTTTACCTTGTTTGTATCTATTTCAATTTTGGAATTTTAAACATGTTTTTAACCCTCCGATTTTTTAATTGCTCAAAATAATATCAAATATTAAAATAATATCAATATATCAAAGTGTACATAAAGATGGCTTCTTATTTGTGTTTGAATTTTCCATTCCACCTTAAATTACACACCTGTGCAGACGCCTTAATGTAATTGCTGCATCATTTAAGGTGGAACAGGAATTTTAAACTGGAAAGCAAATCATTGCGGTCCAAACAAAACATGCATTTTCATTTTTGTCGATTTTTATTTTCCTACACTGTTTTAACGCGACAGCTGGCATTTGCATTGTGTGAACGTTTCATGATGAATGGACCAACAGAAATGCTCAAAAGTAGCTTGGAAAAATGTTCTGGTTCCATTGACTTACCTTGAAAGTGAAGAAGGTTTTTGTTCCCTCCTGTAAAGTTGCCATTGGAGATGTTTTTCTTTGAACAGCTGCAAAATTCTCTATAGGAACCGTGTGGTATTCACAGGTGTGTGGCATACTCACTTGCAACTCTGACCATCAGACACTGCTGGAAATGGTTAAATATTCCAGTTACACAGCTTCCTCAGTACTAAATGGGCTGCAGCTTGTTTTGCGCACAAGGCCCTGATCACAGACTCACCTATTTAGTTATACAGGTATCTCACAAACATGTAAAAAAAAAAAAAAAAAAAAAAAAAAAAAAAAAAAAATATATATATATATATATATATATATATATATATATATATATATATGGACCAGTGTCATGTCCATAACATATAGCTCTTATAGATTATCTTCTAGCACCCATCTGCGAACGTGGTCCTATTTTTTCCATAGAAAATGATGCATAAAAGCCTCAGCGCACAGACACCCAGCTAAAGGGCAGCAGTGCGGATGTTGTGACGGTTGCACAGGGTTTTGTTGGCGCTCAGTATGAGTGTGGGTGAAACATGATGAGCATGTAACAGGTCCCTAGGGCTTAGGAGGCGTGAGATGATTGATTCAACTATCTCCTGCCATCGATCGGAACACGCTAGCTACGTCTCCAGCACTAAATTATTGATACTGTTTGTAATCATTCACTCAGGACTTTTCACAGGGGGACTATTACAGTCTCTGGGGGGGAGGGACAAGAAGACAAAACAATTAGGTCTCTAAATGAATGTCTTATTCACTAGTCTCATGCCATATAGAGTAGATGAAAGGCTTTTTATGGGGCTCGCTGAGCACTGTGGCAGCTTAAAGGCAAGGTTAGAGGTGTAGAGGGGGATAGAGGCATAAACCTGGTTGTCTGCTACAGTTGCTGTACCTGAAACCTGACTGACTGGGCTCATTTGAGTGAAGAAACTAGGCTAGTTGTGGATGTGCTGTCCAGTAGGTTACAACACATCGCTGCATGGCAGGACATTTGCTTTAGGCAGTCTTTGGGGAAAACATCAAGTCTGCTGCAGGAGTGAAGAAGATGCAGTGTGACTAGGAAACATCTCCAACCTATTGAGTCAGGCTTGTACCTGATATTACTCTTAAGAACAGGGTTCCTTGATGAGATACTGTAGAGTAAGTGCCTTTAATTTGTGATCAGCTTTGGAAATGATCACAAATTAACTTAAAAAAGTGCATTTCCTGAAAGAAACGCAGGACGATTGTGCAGCTTAAGCAGTGCCAGAAATAAGGGATGAATAACTAACAAGTAGAAGCGTGCAGGTCAGTGTGTTTGGAGACCTGCTCTGAGGGAATACATGCAGTTTGGAGGCTGCCGGTTAAATGAAACCATCATTTTTTGGGTGCGCTCAAACATGAATGGGACTCTATGGGGGGGGGGAAAGTGGGATGAAAAAAACAACAAACAAACGAGTGCAGGTCAAACCAGCGCTGCACTCGTGGTCGGGGGTCTGCCCTGAGCCAGTGTATGCAAAACAGTGTCTGTCAGTCAAGCATAAGTTCAATACATTGGCATTGACTTTTCTATCCTATTCATTCTCTATGGGAAGAAATTCCGGAAAAAAACTGTTGTTTTCTGGAATCCGTGCATCTGATAAAAAATTTTATGCAAGCCTGAATCACAAGATCGTACCAGACAGTATGGAGCTGGAACGGTGTTGATATTTTGAAAACTGTGGGACGAGTTACGCAGCGAAGATCTGGCAGAAAGCATTTTATTGTTTATAGTAGAAATGCAGTTAACAGCTTATCTTATTGGTTCATTGTATGTAACTAATGCCTGGTTCACACTACACGACTGTTTGAGTGGTCAGGTCTTTGTACTGTTCACACAACATGACTGGTTGTTGTGATGTGCGGATCGATACTGAAATATCGATACCTCCGATACCAGACCTGTATGCTCTGAAATCAATTCTCAAATCAAAATATTGATACTTCTGATATTTCAACCATTTGCAGTAATGCACATCATTAACAGGAAGCACTGCTTAGCAACCATTTTCCCATTAGCTCAGCATCCTAGCAACTGCTATTGTTTAACGATTACTGTAGTCCATCTGATTTAACTCCTTAGGCACTTTATAAATGACCGACTCATGTATTTACGGAATTATTATTCATCTGGCAACGAGTTGAAATGTTACAGATTTCTATCTGGATCACATCCTTTATTTATAAAATAGGAGCTACTAAGAGATTTGACTCTGTTATTAAGCTTGTATATGCTTGTTTTATGAAAATAACAACAATACAACAAACAACAATAATAATAATAATTTTTAAAAAATAAATAAAAATAAAAAGTAATAATATTATTATCAAATATGATTTCTATTCTTTTTTCATTATAAGATATGGCTATTAATAATAATATAAATACAGTTGTTATTATAACAAATAGTTAATATCTGCTACATGTAGGTAGGGTATAAATAGACTTTATTTTATTTCATGTAGGTGATTCTCCCATCGGTATCAGTATCTGGATTGGTATCAGTATCGGTGATACTTGCCCTGTATTTACTTAGTATTGGATCGATAAAAAATTTTGTAGTATCGCACATTTCTGCTGGTTGTGCTATAATGGCGAGTCTTTTAGTTGTCGTGGCTTTCACACTACTTGACTGATCGGCGACACGGGGTCACCAATTACATGATTTTCACGCTAGGGAACCGCCCACTCATCTGGCTGCTGTCCAAAAACAAGAGCACAGGAGAATAAACTCTGGTGAGAACTGAATGCATGTGAGAGCTAGCGACGCCATGTAGAACATACACGTTTCCAAAACAGACATCAACAAACAAGCGATACAAGTTGTTACTGCGCTGATCTGCAGTGATGATATAAAGAAGAAAAAGGAGTGAATATGGATGAGAAGATGGATAAAGGCTCTCACAGCCACTGTTTACAGTTCGAGAACTCCTCCTCGACTGTCGCATCGTCCACAGCAGAGAGATTGCGTCAATGCTGACGCGGTTCTCTCTCTACGTGATTCCATTGGCTGTAGCTAGACTGGCCTAGATATTAAACATTCTAGATATTTGCCGGAGTTCTATCATTACTTCCTACCCATTGATCGGCCCTATTTAGGCTTATTACATCAAGATTTCGATGGTTGGCGCGTACGCTCATCATTTTATCCTACCTTGGATCCTATTGGCTGTAGCTAGATGCGACTGTTGACTCACAGTTGCCGACTGGCATACCCTTACAGAAAATAAGTATACTTAAAGTTCATTTTATTACGTATACTTTATGCAGTTACTATATTAATGTCATTGTACTAGGAGTACACTTGTATATGTACTATTTTAATACTTCTTGGGACTAAATTGGCCCACTTCCTAGTTTTTAAAAGTATACTTTTAAGTACACTTTAAGTGTAAAAGTAGTAAACCAAGTATGCAACTACTTTACATCTTTTGTACTGCAACTACACTAAAAGTAATCTTAAGAGTTTACTTAGTTTACTAGCTTGTACGTTTTTTTTAGTGGACTTAACATAACACTTATAATTTACTGCTTATATAATTGTTATACTTTAAAGTATATGACTAGGTTTAATGTTTTTTTTACTAATTACTCACCAGTGGACACACGTAAAATAAACAAGACACTCAGATTAGGAAACATATTTGTACCTTTATAAATTTTTATAAATCAAATTTTAAATGAATATTGTACTGGATGTGTTTTTGTGCTATCTCTATCTCAATCAAAAGATGAAGTACTAGTAAAGGCCAAATATACTTGGACTGTTCTATATACTTGTCAGTATAACCCAAGCATACTTAAGGCCGCTTCGACAAGAACACCGGGGGTCTGCGATTAGACGACGAACACTCAGCAACAGCAAACATCTTTTAGCAGTTCACGCTACACGACTGATCCGAGTGCCGAGTGGTTGGCGTTTTGCCTCCGAGCAGAGGTTTTTGTCGCCGATCTACAAAAAAACAGTCGGCGACTGAAACATCAGGCTAAAATCATGTAGTGTGAACTAGACACAAGTCTAAAGTTGTCAATACTTATTAAACTCTCAAGTCGTGAACATCTTCAAATGAACTAACATTAAACTAGCTAACTAAACTAGGAATATTCACTGCTGCCTCTAAAGGTGTTAGAAACAAAACAACAAATAAACAAACATTATTTACTGCAGCCTTCAAACCGTATTACATTCCTACATACAAATACAAGCAAAACAGTCATGTTTTACTGAATGGCCAGCCTGTATATTGTCTCCGCCTTCCCGGAATAAATATGAATCCCAAAGTGTGATCCCATTATTTCAATACTGGTGCTTGAACAAGTAATAGCAAGAACCTTTCCATGTTCTGTATGTGACAGCCAAAAACCAAGAAGCTTCACTTTGTATGCTGTTGATACACCAATCAACCATAACATTAAAAACACTATTTTTATCTAATGTTATTAACTATTTCATCAGCGTCCCCTTTAAGTGCACAGTAGAGTTCTACACTTACAGACTGTAGTCCATCTGATTCTCTGTAAACTTCATTATCCCCTTTCACCTTGTTCTTCAGTGTTCATGAACCCACAGGACCACCACAGAGCAGGCATTACCTGGTTGGTGGATCATTCTCAGCACTGAGATGGTGGTGGTGTGTTAGTGTGTTGTGCTGGTACGAGTGGCACAGACATAGCAGTGTTGGTTCATCCTGTAGATGTAAAGTCAAAGGCGGTAGCTTGTCTGCTGCTGCACAGTTTGTGTTCCTCTAGTCCTTCATCAGTGCTCACAGGTCACTGACCACGGGACACTGTTGGCTAGACCTTTTTGGTTGGTGGACTGTTCTCAGCAGTGTGTCAGCAGAGACAGTGAGGTGTTTAAAAACTCCAGCAGCAGTGCTGTGTTCGATCCCCTCACACCAGCGCAACACACACTGATACACCACCACCACCACATCATTGTGACTGCAGTGCTCTGTCGGGGGACGGCTAATTAAAAAAACAGGGTGAAAGGGGGCTAACAAAGTTCTATGGTCAGTCGAGCTGATAAACAGGAGAAGGTGGTTTTACTGTTATGGCTGCTGGTGTGTATATTGTGTTTCTTATTAAAATGAATTGAAAGTTGTTTACTTTGTTCTCTGTAGGGACCTTATCTTATTTAAGTGGATGTCATTGTGTGTCCTGGCTTGATTGAAAACTGCTGGCACGGGCTTTGCTCTTCCATTTGTCCCACTGCATCAGTTTGCAGAAAACAAAATAGCACTTATTCTTTTTCCTCTGATGCTTCCTAGTCGCATTCCATGGCTCCTCGGCTTCTACTTTGCTATTGCACCTGTGTCCTTGTATATAGATCCTGGCTTTGGCTTTGGCAGGGTCTGGTGTGATTTGTGAAGCTTGTTCCTAGTTTTTTGTTGTTTTTTGAGCTTGTTTGCGTTTTTATTGTCACAGATTATTGTCTGTTTTGTCATTGACTGCCTGTCTCTGGGTTTATTATTATGGATTTGTTACTACTGTCTGCCAACGTTGTGATTCAGGACGTGGTAGTCTACAGTTAAAGTAAGCTCCGTCTGCAGCAACTGAGGCGTATAATCACTGAATGCAGACAATGGTTTTGACAATGAGTCCCTGTACTGAAAACTCTAAACACGTAGACAGAAAGTAACAGGCAGGCGTTAAAGCAGCTGTCTGTTATAAGTATGTTTTGAGTGATTTGGTTCGTGGTTCTTTTCTCTCTTCTCTCTTGTCGAGTATTGTATGTGACAGTATGCTACAGGTACATCAGATAAAAGATTAGTGTTGAAAAAAAATATTTCTTTAAATGGCCTGGAGTACTGTATAAAAGTCAGAGACCGCTGATGTATTATTTCATTTCCAGAACAGCCATTAAGTACAAGTTATTTATTTTTCGTAAATCAGAAAAGGGCAGAAAACTATCAATGCAGCATTGCATGGTGTGTTCACCAGTTTTTTCAGAAGACCTCCTTTCAGTTTTAGAAATAAACCAAACAGGGATATTTTCCACACTTCCAAAGTTCAGCCTTAGACGTAAGGCTACATTTGATTGATTTATTTTATTTGTATTACTCTATTATTATTAATATTATTATTTTATTATTACTTTTATTTTTATTATTATTATTTCTTTTACTATTTTATGTTTTACTACTATATTTATATTTACTTTATTGACTTATTTTTTATCTTTGTCTTATTCCTGATTTTAGTTTCTTTTTCAGTTTTTATTTGTTTTTCTTTATTTTGTCTCTGTTCTTATTGTCTCTTTTACATTTTAAGTACTCACTAAAATTAATTTTAATTTATTTTCAATCTCTTTTTCTTTAATAATTGCAATGCTTGTCCATATTGTAAATGAGGGTCTCCTTCAATGTATTTCCGAGTGAAAATAACAGTTGATTGATTGACTTCTTGCTTCTCACAGTCCACTTAACCTCAAATATACTGATGTTCAGGTCTGGACTCCAGTGTTAGGGGTGGACAGCTATGTTTGACAGCCGTACGTCCTTTCAGACTCTTAGTCTTGAGTGACAGCTGTAGATGTTTTCAGATCTGAAGTAAGAGTGGAGCTTAATTTTGTCCTCTCTCTCTCAAAGATGAAAGCTTTAACTGCTGTTTATCTAATGGTGACAGTTTTGGGGGTCTGCCAGGTCTTTAATGACTATTGGCAGTTCCATTTTCTCTTGTAGCTTTTAATCTTTTTTTGAAGTCCAGGTCAGGAGACTTCTTTGGACTTCTCTTTTTACAAGTGGATCTTATATCTATCTTGTATCTTTTCTGGAATATCTCCAGAAAAATGAATGACTTTTTAAGCCTTTGATGCACAACCTGGGTCAAAAGTGACCTGAGACTTTATTTTCTATATCTTTGCACCATCATTCAAGCTTCATTGAATTCCCGGATTTTCTTTGTTCATCACAAATCTTGATTTCAGTTTTAGTTTTTTTTATTTACCTTTTAATAAAAGTCTACCTTCTAACGCACACCTCGAGTCAGAATTGACCCTTATGTATTCACTATGGAATTTGATAGGAACTGTTGATATTTACATTTATATGAACACTTCCAGTCAGAAACATATTTACAAAACCATTTTTGTTCATGGAGTTAATAAATAAGAATTAAAATAATGGTTTAAGGTAATCAAACAAGATTTTTAATGAACACATGAAACATTAAATAATGAAATAAACTGATTTTAATAGATATACCAAAGAGATACACAACATTAGACACATAAGACATGAATAGGGGTCAGGTTTGACCCATGTTATGCATTAGAAGGGTTTTGTTTAGCTTGTGCATCAAAGAATTAATGGATTTATGAATGTAAATGAAATAAATTAAGGGTGCTCTGTGATTTGTGGGGTACTATTTCTCATCTATGCATTATTGCGTATGTAGTATACATACCCGTAGCATTAATGCCCGTAGCATTAACAGCATTGAGCCACATTTTAATAAGAAAATCAAGGTTATTTTAAAATGCTACAGTCCTTCTGCAAAACATACCCAAATACTTCCTGTCACTTCCAGATACAGTCAGCTGATTGATGTAAAGTGACTTGCTTACATAGCCACTATCATCCACGCCGCTGGACAGGCTGTGCTTATCGCCGAAGCATTTCAGTTCATCCTGTCACATCTCCTCAGGACTCTCTGCGATGAGGAAGAAAAGAGGACATGAAGTTGTTCTAGCGAGACCGCCGCTCTGAAACTTTTAGTTCCAATCATGATGCCTATAAAAAACGAATTACATGCAAATTGTTGAGTGTCAGCCTCGATCTTTGTCAGTATTTCAGTAAGTGGGCTGAGCATGGAGACTTAAAAAGGCCCCAAAACAAATAACTGTTTACAAAGGAATCAGCACTTCTGCTGTATAGCTGGTTTAGTGCATTACGTTTCAGACATGTATGTAATTTTGGTGGTGCTATATTTGGTGGTGCTGTGCAAACGTCTTAGGCATTTGAGGAAATGATATGTAAAGCCATTTATCTGAGCAGTGAAGCTGGTTATTTATTTAAAAAACATTTACATTAGAATAAGTATAAACAAACAAAGCATGATTTATATTATTTATATTATGATTTAATAGGATGTGTGATTGTGTTAATGCCTGTTGATGGTGTTTCCTGCATTACACTCACTTAATGCTGGAATAGGCCCAACAAACTGATTTAAATATCCAAACTGTGTTTTCCTCTAAATCAGAGGTATTTAATTAGAATTCAGTAAGGTCCACCTACAGAAGATCAGTTGTGTATCCTGTTTACTGAAGTAGCCTAGTATCAACATCTTATACCATCAGCTACTGAAACACCAACACATCACACATACCGATCAGTATATTTTAGTATATTTACAGTTTAAATGCTGAACTAAAATGCTGAACTTAATAAATGCCTTCATCAATTTAAGTAAAAACAAGGGCTACATTTAAAATGCTTTTGAATAAGAAGTGCATTATAAAGTGTTTATTTATAATAAATAGGGAAATAAAACATTTACTCTTGTTAACTAAGTTTCACCTCTTAACAGTTTATCTCTCTCTTGTATTCCTCCACACTTTATCTTGTTTAGTGAGAGAAGTGAGCTCTCGTGAATACAACAGCTCTACAAACGAGAGGGGTGCGATGTACCTTCAGCCTTGTCCCTCAGGCTTGTCCCTTTTTTCTAATCAGCAGGTGCACAACATTGTTGTTCTAAACTCTGGGAGAGTGCTTTTAATGCCTCTGACAGTGGGAGAGTTCAGTGAGCGAGAGACGGAGGACAGAGTTTGGAAGGAGGGCAAGTCTGCTCTGTCTGAGAAACGAGGGAGGAGAGGAAACATAAACACCACAAAACTGCCTTTAGTTATCAAGTTGTTCTTTCTTTCCTTCTTTGGTTACATTAAGGTTATATATTACTGTCTTGCATAGTAAACATGTAATACCTAGTTAATAGAAATAATCATGTCATTTCAAATTTGATTATTATTATTACTGTTCATAGTGGAAATAGACCACCTACTGTCTTTTCGCAAAGCATGTGCCAAGACAATGTGTACACAGTTTGCAGTGCGTGCTAGTTTGTGAAAAGCTTGGAAAACTGTGAAACCAGGTGAAAACTATTTTTTTGGTTAATATGAGAAAGTTCCACGAGTGATATCCCTGGTGATATTATTCCAGTGTGTATTAGTGTGTCTTTAAGAGTTCCGGCATACTGTAACAATACTACCATAATACATACTGTAACAGTACTAACATAATACATACTGTAACAGTACTACCATAACACATACTGTAACAGTACTAATATAATACATACTGTACCAATACTACCATAACACATACTGTACCAATACTACCATACAAAATACTGTAACAGTACTAACATAACACATACTGTACCAATACTACCATACAAAATACTGTAACAGTACTAACATAACACATACTGTACAAATACTACCATAACACACACTGTACCAATACTACCATAACACACACTGTACCAATACTACCATAATACATACTGTAACAGTACTAACATAACACATACTGTAACAGTACTACCATAACACATACTGTAACAGTACTACCATAACACACACTGTACCAATACTACCATAACACACACTGTACCAATACTACCATAACACACACTGTACCAATACTACCATAATACACACTGTAACAATACTACCATAATACACACTGTAACAGTACTAACATAACACACACTGTACCAATACTACCATAATACACACTGTAACAATACTACCATAATACATACTGTAACAGTACTAACATAACACACACTGTACCGATACTACCATAACACATACTGTAACAGTACTACCATAACACACACTGTACCAATACTACCATAACACACACTGTACCAATACTACCATAATACACACTGTAACAATACTACCATAATACATACTGTAACAGTACTACCATAACACACACTGTACCAATACTACCATAACACATACTGTAACAGTACTACCATAACACACACTGTACCAATACTACCATAACACACACTGTACCAATACTACCATAATACACACTGTAACAATACTACCATAATACACACTGTAACAGTACTAACATAACACACACTGTACCAATACTACCATAATACACACTGTAACAATACTACCATAACACATACTGTAACAGTACTAACATAATACACACTGTAACAATACTACCATAATACACACTGTGCCAATACTACCATAACACATACTGTAACAGTACTAACATAACACACACTGTACCAATACTACCATAATACACACTGTAACAATACTACCATAACACATGCTGTAACAGTACTAACATAACGCATACTGTAACAGTACTAACATAACACACACTGTACCAATACTACCATAATACACACTGTAACAATAATACCATAACACATACTGTAACAGTACTAACATAATACACACTGTAACAATACTACCATAATACACACTGTACCAATACTACCATAATACACACTGTAACAATAATACCATAACACATACTGTAACAGTACTAACATAATACACACTGTAACAATACTACCATAATACACACTGTACCAATACTACCATAATACACACTGTAACAATAATACCATAACACATACTGTAACAGTACTAACATAACACACACTGTACCAATACTACCATAATACACACTGTACCAATACTACCATAATACACACTGTAACAATACTACCATAACACATGCTGTAACAGTACTAACATAATGCATACTGTAACAGTACTAACATAACACACACTGTACCAATACTACCATAATACACACTGTACCAATACTACCATAATACATACTGTAACAGTACTAACATAACACATACTGTAACAGTACTAACATAACACACACTGTACCAATACTACCATAATACACACTGTAACAATAATACCATAACACATACTGTAACAGTACTAACATAACACATACTGTAACAGTACTAACATAACACACACTGTACCAATACTACCATAATACACACTGTACCAATACTACCATAACACACACTGTTACAATACTACCATAACACACACTGTACCAATACTACCATAACACATACTGTAACAGTACTACCATAACACACACTGTACCAATACTACCATAACACACACTGTACCAATACTACCATAACACATACTGTAACAGTACTACCATAACACACACTGTACCAATACTACCATAACACACACTGTTACAATACTACCATGATACACACTGTTACAATACTACCATGATACACACTGTAACAAAACTACCATGATACACGCTGTAACAATACTACCATGATACACACTGTAACAATACTACCATGATACACGCTGTAACAATACTACCATGATACACGCTGTTACAATACTACCATGATACACGCTGTAACAATACTACCATGATACACGCTGTAACAATACCACCATGATACATGCTGTTACAATACCACCATGATACATGCTGTAACAATACCACCATGATACATACTGTAACAATACCACCATGATACATACTGTAACAAAACTACCATGATACATACTGTAACAAAACTACCATGATACACACTGTAACAAAACTACCATAATACACACTGTTACAATACTACCATAATGCATAATAATGCACAAGCTGCAGCAGCTACTAACAATCACTCACGTTCATCTAAAGTTGTGGGAGTGTTTCACACAGAAACACAACAGTGTGGTGCTCTGTCAGCTCTGCACAGTGGAGATGATCACAACAGTACAACTGCTATACACAAGACCTTGAACACAAACGTCCCGTAGAGCTTCATCAACACAGCAGCAGGACAGCACCTGTTTACCTGTTTATCTAATCTTAGCAGATTATTTTAAGATTATTAACACGTGTAACATGTTTCTTTTAGTAGTAGTTAATGTTTTCCGTCGTTATTGTCTCTAATTTGGTTTTCACTGTGACGCCTGCAGTAACCATATTAACCATACTACACTCTGTGCTGTGTGCTTCAACCATACATGAAATGGCTGGAACTCTAGTTCAGTCCCCTGATTGGTTTGTGGCGGCGCTCTTCTCATTCTCATTGGCTATTTGTGTTGTCTCTCAAAACATGGGTGGAACTTAATTATATCGACTTTCTATCGACTATGTCTTACAGTTCTATCAAGGAAACGTTATTTCGCGATAATTATCGTTATCATTTTATCGCCCAGCACTAGGTTCATTCGTCATGAAATTTACTTAATATAAAGAGCAGCTGTCATGTTCAAATGATGTATCTCCATTTTTGTCATATTCCTATTTCTATATAGAACTTCTACTATTACTTTACTGTAAATACTGATTCATTTACACTACATAAACAGCATTTTGAAAACATAACACTGACATTCTGACACGTCGAGACCCTTTGTATTTAATTTCTAATCAAAGTGGGCATTAAGCTGTAAGGCTTATGAATTAATTTTTCAGTGTTTCTTTATTGGCTGTCCTAGATCCTTAATTGATTAGGAAGCAGAACCTTCAACATGATTGATAAGAGGTTCGAAAGATACTCACTATCACCTCTTGTGGTAGAAAGTGGTATTACAAGACAGGCCAGACTATGGCTAGATGTTTAGAATTCTAACTCTAGCAGATATGTCTTTGCAGATCCATTTGCATAGACGTCTTATTTTTTTTTTTACATTGTTTATATTTTTTGTTGCTCCTTTAAGAACAGAACTACTAAATAAATCAATACTAATTAAAACAAGTTAGTTCTAGTCTGTAGAACATGTAGAACATCAGTACACATGGCAACGCAAGGTTAAATAATATCTGACACTGCAATAGTGTAATGTATTAGAAAGTATTGAGATATTAATATTGACAGTACTGCTTCTCTCTCTCCACAAAAGACGAAATAGGGAGTAAATATTTAACAAAAACCTCTCGTCGTCTTGTTTCTAGCAGAGTATAAACACATGAAAAGTTAAAGCCTGCCTGGAAAAGCAAGTGTCTCACACGCCGGCACTTTTACTGCATAAACACACAATCAATAAGGAAGGAGGGACTCTAAGGGGAGTGCTGGGGGAGAAACATCCAGTGATATGACGGTAGAGCCTTGGCTGACTTGTGTTATGGAACTGTAGACAAGGGCACTCTAACACACACTTGGCTGACTTCCTGGCCCTACGTACACACCACATTCACACACACATATGGCCATCACATATGGCCCTTCACTCCAACTAATTGGTTCTTCTGACTAGAGTTCTACCACACAGAGTTAGAAGCTTGTTATATTGGCCTGGGCTGCTGTCATTGTTTTGTGTTATATAGAGTAGTAGTGACTTTTAGCTTAATCAGAATCAGTCACAGCTATTAGTTCATTTCTGTTGACCAGTAAGGTGGGGCTCAGAAATGGCCAATGGTAAGTAAGAACAAGTAAAAAAGTGGAATGACATACCTGGGCCGGCACCTCAGTGTGTTCACAACTTCCTTCATCACTTTGTTGATATGCTGATGCTTAAGACCATCTTACAACCAACATATGGCATATCTAGAAGTTCTTAAAGTGTTTATTGTGTTATAAATATACATAGAACAGCTACATAAATGAAAGGCTGTGTTTTACAAAAAGGATCATCATAATTTAATAGCAATATAATATAATAATATTTAACAACTGAGAAGTTTGGCCAATTTTTTTTTTAGTGTTTAGTTTTTGCTGTTTTAGTTTTGCACTGGAGCTACGAAGCTAATGTAGCTACAAGTAAGAACTGCATGACTAATTCATCATAAACCTCAAACCATACCATATTGTTAAATAATGTAAAAAAAAACCTTGTTTATGTTGTTTCTGTTTTTGTATATTATATTGTTAATTATTAGTATATAGCTGCGTTAGAAATGATTGATACATTTGAGTGTTGCAGTACTGTGTGTTTGGTGATACTGTATTGAGAGTATGGATTTTGAATGAATAGTTTACTTGCAAAGATTAGTGGAAGACCGTGGTTTGTGTTGTGTTGTGTTTAAACGCCCTACCACTAGATTGTTGTAATCTATCTGCAGCCATTAGTCGCTTCCACTCCAGCATAAACAAATAGCATAAGGGCGCGTCATTAACATCAGTTGTAGCATAAGTCTATGTATATGGTGGTGTGTTTTTACACTATGACTATTTCCAAAAAACTGTAATAATAAATATCATTACATATAGAATCATTATATAAATGTAGTTAATTTTTATCTGTGCAACATAGATTTCCGTGTTTTAGATAAATGTACGTCATACGCAGAGTAAGTCTATGGTTCAATTGGATTTTCCCACGTTTCTCAAGATTCACCATAAGGTTTGCAA
The DNA here is from genome assembly GCA_021613375.1 of Megaleporinus macrocephalus. Lineage (NCBI taxonomy): Eukaryota > Metazoa > Chordata > Actinopteri > Characiformes > Anostomidae > Megaleporinus > Megaleporinus macrocephalus. The sequence goes on along the minus strand of CM038725.1, from coordinate 12,694,259 downwards.
GGGTTGGATAAACGACCATAATTCTAGATGTACTTTTTAATTATTTAAATACAAGTACAAGTACTAAAAGTAATTATATAGCTATTATTGGTAAAAGTAAATAATATCACTACCACACAGGCATGTCACACTATACCAATCCTTGAGCAGGGCCCCTAAACCTTTATTCACATAACATTTACCTCTCTAAATGATTATAATTGTAAGCTGTTCTGGGTAAGAGCTCCTGTCGAACACCTTTAATATATACTAAAAAGTAGAAGAGTACTTGCTTGTGAATGTAGTTTACTATCTGAAATGAAATACATCTTAACATGTTAAATATGTTAAATACATGTATAGTGTGTTTAATATGTTAAATAATATAAATTAAAATATATTTAAGTCATTTACAAGTTTTCTTCTATAACTGCAGTCTTAAACTTCAAACACCTTTGTAAAAACTTTTACTTTTAACACTTTACATTACATTCACAAACAAGTACTCACGCAGAGATATAGTAGCAGTAAGTATGCAAGTACTGTATTTTGTCCACTCCTGACCACTAGACCACTTTATGCATATCCGAGAAGCAGCCCACAGCGTCAGAAACCACATAAGCACTTAACCACTATAGTATAGTATAGTATAGGCCTGAATGATGCTAAACTGATGGCTATTGGCATCCATTCCTTGTTGGCTACATTATCTCAGAGCTCAAAAGCAAAAGTAGAATTAATTCCAACTCATTGATTATGTTTGGGGGGTGGACTGTATAAGCTTGACATTAAGCTGGACCATCACACTGCATCTTTTCCTCAGCCACGGTTAAAAGAGTCCTGTATACTGCGCCATAGCTTAAATGCCGTAGACCCAGGCTGGTGTTCTGGAAGAGTCTTGCGCTTGCTTATGTAGGAGAGGTTCTCAGTCACAGTCCGAGCGGACCCCTACACAGAGTTTTGTGTTTTCCACTCTCCACCACACCTGATTCAACACATCGGCTAATTAGCAGGCCCTTTGTGTGTTGAATCAGATGTGTCAGAGCAGGGAAAACAAACAGAAAACAGTGCGGCGCAGGGGTCCCTCCGGCCTGAGAGTGAGAAGCACTGGCCCAGGATCTGTTTTCCTAACTTAGATAAGTATAAACAGGAGATGGTTTTGTCCTGGTCCTGCCAATCTGGAGTTCTTTATCGCTCTCATATCCCTGCCTGCCTGCCTGCCTGTCCTCTCAGCTGCAGCATTATCATTAAATAAGATATTAAAGGTAGAACATGACGTTTTCTGATGTGAGAGATTAGCAAGTAGTGGATCAGAGCGCTGCAGGAGGTTTAGTGTGCTGTGCGGTTGCTTGAATGTCTCTGATAAGAATAATTATGGGTTAAGGTAAAATTCACTATTGCATTATGTCACTTTATCCTTTTTACTCTGTGAAATTGGAAGTCGTTTGTCTCAGCATTACATGTAATTGAGAGGAAACTGATAGTGACAGTGTCCTTGAGTGAACCCAGCCTACCTGAGTATCTGCTCAGGATATTTCTGGAGGTATGCTTTGAGTCCTTTTTACTCAGAAATGACAAGCGTTGAACTTGGACAAACAAAGTTGAACTAAACTAACTATGACTGAATTATTGAAGTTCTTTTAGATGAGTCATTTATAATTTTTATAATCAATTTGTGATACTATTAAAAGCAAACTACACAGTGACATAGGGTGTTTCTCAAAAGCTAGTGAGTGTCTAAGTAGGCTGTCTAGGTAGGCAGCTGTTTAAGTAGCATCGTTCTCTCCTCATCTCTCCTCATAAAACAGATTACTGAGACTCTCTAGTTAGAGAGAGACTGCGTCACGGCTTGTTTCCGCCCACTGCAGCACACGACTGGTGGTTTAGCTAAATGCTAAGCTACCGGCTGGCTATCCAAAACAATAGCCCGAGGCTTAAAAATCCGCTAGCATGAATGCTAATGGATTGAGTAAAAAACTGCAAAATGGTCAATGACTCGTTACAAAGTTAATAATAAAATACTGTTTTGTGTGATTATACCAGAAACACATTAAAACTCCAGAGAAAATCAAAATAACTCACATTTTAAAACCACTTCACTGTTCGTAGCTTTGCTTGCGTTGCATCATGGGATTGTCTTAGCGGCTGAGGAAGCGTTCAATGCTTCCTTAAAATTTGGGCAAAATAAGGTTCCTCAGTAGACAGCATGTTTAAGATATCTAAGAATTGGGACAGCCTACATGTCGGGAGCGAATACTATGATGTAAAATGCTGCCTATGTATGCAGTTCAGTAGGTTTTGAGACACACCCATAGTTAATGACGTAGCTACATAACAAATGACATTTGGTTGAATGATCATATATATCATGGTGCAGTGTCTTTGATGTGTGCCCACATAAACATTTTATAACACATGCACAAGGACTGAATAATATTAAGTATCAAGTAAGTATTTATGAAATGGTTCAAGTCAGCAGGGCTTAAGATTCGTTTAAATTAATGACATTGTACTTACAAAAAGATCTGTATACTATTGTTTTATTCACTGTTATGAAGTACTGGTACTAAGTACTGGAGCTCCTTTGAATGTGCCATGTATGTGCATGTATTCAGTATTTTAAATAGTCCTCTGATGTCTATGTAGAAGATGTGTGACTTGGGTTGGGATGGGCACTGATGTGGTTTTACACGCCCGTAATTTGGTCCTAGAATGAGCTGTTTTCCCTTTGTTGGTGAGACCATGAATAATTGATGAGCTCTGTTCTGATTGGCTTGTTTACAATGAGATACTGTGATGGTCACACAGAAGTAACATGACAAAATAGAAACAGACAGGAAAATAAAATGAACCTCCTTGCATCAGCATATGTTTAGTTAGCTATGCTTGCTAGTAGCTAATGCCTGCCCATCCACGTGCCTCTCTTTACGTCCAGTCCATGTGGTTCTGTTTGGTCATGTGCTCCCCTCGTTCTCTGCTCCGCCCTTGTCCCGCCTGTCTCGCCTGTTTGTCATTAGTTCTGTCAGCTGGTTTCCCTTGTTAGTCCGTGTGTTTATGCCCTCTGTTTGCCCTCAGTCTCTGTCGCTCATTGTTGATTATGTTGTGGTGTAGTGTGGTGTTTTCCGTCTGTGTAGCTACCCGTTTGTTTCTTCATTAAATCCTTATTTTTGACTAAAAGTTTGCGGGTGTCTGCTCCTGCCTTTCCCTGCTCCAGCTACACCATGACACTTACATACTGGCTACTTGCTTTCAGTCTCGACTTCAACATAAAGTTGTTACTTACTGTAAAACTTTCAGTTTAAGATGATCTGCTTTAACCGGCAAAAAGGGATAAGCTCACACAGCATGGCTGCTACTTACAGGTTACTGTTGGGGTGGTGATGCTAATAAAGTTATAACTGTTTGTCTCTTCAGTGTTAAACACTGTGCGAGGCTGCTTGATATTGTTTAAAGGTGCTTTTAGTCCAGCATGTTGTTGAGGGTGAGTGAGGTTGTTGGAGTTGAACTTGTTTTATGGTGGAAGCTTGCGAATAGGAAGCCAGCCTCGTTTAAATATGAATGACAGTCATGTACATTATCAGTATAGCTTTTTCTTTTTTGTTGCTCCATTGGAATTGTTTATGGCTTAATGAGTGTACATTTTTGGGGAGTAAGTATTACTGAGTCCAGAATGTTATGTAACAGCCGGTGATTTTGGAGTCTGCCTGGTTTACCACCCTCATTTATAAATGAACTCTTCTTATTCAAGTGTGACAATGTAGGTACAGGTATTTTCTTTTTTATGACGCCTTTAAAAACACAGTCAGTTCAATGAAAGATGCTTTGAAGTGACACAGAACTTTTATTTTAAAGGCATCCATGTCTTTCAACAGATACCTGGTGCTCTTAACTAAGCTTCTGTTTTAGAATTTCCACCTGTTAGATAATTTATTACAGTGTTATAAATGAAACAAATTACCATCTGAGGGCCTTTTGTCAACATAATGCTGCAGAAAACATATAACATGACATTGTAAATGCTTCATATGATTTATATGAACTCAGTGTATTGTTATAATCCCTGTGTAGATAAAATGCTATCAAATATCTCCACCTCTGCTGCCTTTTAACAGTACATAGAGTTTCTATAAAGCAGGTAAAATCACTAGTAGCACTGAAGGCTGCTACTATACAACAATATCTAAGGATGATTATATTGAACTTATACATCAGCCCCACAGATTGGCCATTTGCTGCAGAAAAATTGGAATTTGCCAAAAAATTATGATTTGTGCATGGCTAATTAATTTTTAATTAATTAAGTTTTAATATGTTACCACCAGGATTTTATTGCGTTTATATGATTGTTATGTACTAAAATGTTTGATTTGGCAGCAGCATTTTTAAAATCTGCATCAATATTTATAAAGTATGTGTTTTTTGTGAAGGCTGTCTGAGTCTGAAATTGATTTAACTTCCTCCATATGTAGCCTATATGGTGAAAAAAAAAAAGAAATGTAGTTAGTGTACCTCTGAGAACCTCTGGGAAGTGCAAATATGGCTGTTTTAAGGTCTACAGTGGCTGTAATGGATATTTCCTTCAATAGCAAAGTACTGATAGATCATCCAAATGCACTTTCTGCTGAATATGTTCTCTAAATAAAGAGGAATATACAGAAATATTCTTTGTGAAAGCTATTCCATGTCTTTTGCCAGCAGCTGAGGCTGTTAGTTGTGTTGACTTATGCAAAACACTGCAGTTCAGAGTTGTAGCGCTACTGGATGCTTTAAGTACTTTATTTTACATTTACTAAAACCAAAATAAGGTACTTACAGCACCCAGTAGCGCTGCAATCAATCAGGCCAGTCAGAGCGCACTGGGCTCATCGGGAGGCAGAGCTTAAAGGCAGTCAAGCAATCAATCAACATTTATTTGTATAGCACTTTTTACAACCAGTGTTGTCTCAACGTAGCTTTACAGAAAAGCAGTTTATGAAAAAGAGGACACAAAGAGAAGGGTGGTAAAAAAAATCCATGTATAAACATTAACATTAGAAATGGTATCCAGGTCCAAGCCCCCCTAGAGAGCAAGGAAGAAACCTGGAGAGGAACCCAGGCTCAAGGGAGGAACCCATCCTCCCCTGGTGGACCCCAGATAGACAGAGAGTGACCCCCTCCCCTAGTCGACCCCAGATAATGTAAAAGTTTAAACCATCTCATAGGTTCTTTGTCAGAGTGAGAGATGGTGTCAGATGTTCTACTGTGGCAATTCCGGCCATGCAGTCTGACAAGCAAGTGAGCGTCAACAGGTCAGGCAGGAGGGAAATTTGATCAGCCAGTGGGGACGGAGCTCTGGTGACTTTTAGCACCTCTGGTGACTTCCGTGTGATGAACACAGGAGCTCTAACACAGCATTTCAGACAGAGGCTGCATGCAGTTTAGTATGAGTACTTTAGGAATATTGAAACATGAAAATCAATTCATGTAGACCCCAAAAAGAAAATTTAAATCATAAAATCAATAATCAAACCATTAAAGGGCCCTTTTTTAAAAAAAATAAAAAAAATAATAATTAATTTAAAAAAATTATCCAGGAAGAGAAGCCCCCTCCGTTCAGGTCCCTGCAATTCCTATCTGAACCGCTATTCCCACATCCGGTCGGCGGCGCGTTAACACGCAGCGGCCGCTCTTGGTCCGAGAATTGGTGCTTTTTGTGTTATTGTTTGTGAATATTCTCGTCCATCTCTGCAAATATGTGCATCGGAACACCAGTGCACATATCCTACCACCGCCAGACCCTGCTTCAGTGGAGAAATCAGCCTACAAACAATCTTTCGGACGAAGTTCTGCAGACGCTACAAGAGCTCAGCCTGCTACAAGACCCAGGCCTGCAGTCCGCGGCGTTTCCTGATGGCGGAGCCCGGCGGAAGTGTCATCGCAAGCGGTGCGAGCGAAAGCGGAAGCGCGGTAAGAGAGCCGGGGTTCGCGCGAGGCTAAAGGCTAGCCCTAGCCGCCCGGCTATACCATCGCTATTCCTCGCAAACGTCTGCTCCCTCGATAATAAACTGGACTGCATTCGACTCCAGCGAGCGACCCAGCGAGAGTTCAGAGACTGCTGTGCTCTAGTCTTTGTGGAATCGTGGCTCAGCGACAGTATTCCAGACAGCGCCATTCAGCTAGACGGGCTAGCCTCGTTCAGAGCGGATAGGAGCGCGGCTCTGTCCGGGAAGACCCGCGGTGGAGGCGTGTGTGTTTACATCAACACAGAATGGTGCAACAACGCTGTGACTGTCGCCAAGCACTGCTCTCCGCTGGTGGAGTTCGTCATAGTTAAGTGCAGACCTTTTTATTTAGTACGGGAATTCTCCGCCGTGCTGATAGCCGCCGTGTACATACCGCCTAGCGCTAGCGCTAATGCTAAAGAGGCACTGTGGGAGCTGCACGGGGGCGTCAGTGATCTGCAGACCAGACACCCAGACGCACTGTTCATTGTCGCCGGAGATTTTAACCACGCTAATCTCCAGTCAGTCCTCCCTAAATTCCATCAGCATGTGGACTTTGCCACGAGAGGAGCGAACGCGTTGGACCTTGTTTACACAAACATACCCAGCGCGTACCGGGCGGAGCCCCGCCCCCACCTCGCGTTCTCGGACCACATGTCTGTGTATCTGACTCCAGCTTACACACCCCCTCATCAGACGCTCCAGACCAGTTCAGAAGCAGGTGAAAACCTGGCCGGCAGGAGCCATCTCTGCCCTTCAGGACTGTTTTGAGTGCACTGCATGGGACGTGTTCAGGGAGGCTGCGACTGAAGGCGACTCTGTTAACTTGGAGGAGTACACAGCATCAGTCACTGGCTACATCAGCAAGTGTATTGATGATGTCACTGTCTCCAAGACCATCACCATATGCCCAAACCAGAAGCCGTGGATGACTCCTGAGGTGCGTGCGCTACTGAGGACCCGCGACTCGGCCTTCAGAGTGGGTGACAAGGCGGCCCTAAGGAGAGCAAGAGCCAAATTGTCACGAGCCATCCGAGAGGCAAAGCGCGCTCACGCCCAGAGGATCCACAACCACTTCCAGGACACGGGTGACACGCGGCGCATGTGGCAGGGCATCCAGGAAATCACACACTACAGGACAATGCCACCGTCCTGTGACAGTGATGCCTTCCTCCCCGATGCCCTTAACGACTTTTATGCACGGTTTGAGGCACAGAACAACACGTTGGTGAGCAAGATCACACCCAAGCCAGACGAGCAGGCGCTGTGCCTGACTGCAGTGGACGTGAGGAAAACTCTGCGCAGAGTCAACCCACGGAAAGCTGCAGGACCAGACAACATCCCTGGCAGAGTGCTCAGAGAGTGTGCAGACCAGTTGACAGATGTTCTCACGGACATCTTCAACGTCTCCCTGCGCAGCTCCACTGCCCCAACGTGCCTCAAGACCACCACCATCATCCCCGTGCCGAAGAAGTCCACGGTGTCCTGCCTCAATGACTACCGTCCCGTAGCTCTCACGCCCATCATCATGAAGTGCTTCGAGAGGCTAGTCATGAGGAACATCAAAACCCAACTGCCCTCTTCATTGGACCCCTTGCAATTTGCATATCGTCCCAACCGCTCCACGGACGATGCCATCACCACCACCCTTCACCTCTCCCTTACCCACCTGGAGAAGAAGGACACCTACGTCAGAATGCTGTTCATAGACTTCAGTTCAGCATTCAACACCATCATCCCGCAGAATCTCACCAGGAAGTTAAGCCTGCTGGGCCTCAACACCCCCCTGTGCAACTGGATCCTGGACTTCCTGACAGGGAGGCCCCAGTTAGTCCGGTTCGGGAACAGCAGCTCCAGCACCATCACCATGAACACTGGGGCACCCCAGGGCAGTGTACTGAGTCCTCTGTTGTTCACCCTGCTGACTCATGACTGTGTTGCGAAACACAGTTCTAACAGCATCATAAAGTTCGCCGATGATACAACTGTGCTGGGTCTCATCAGCAAAGGCGACGAGTCAGCATACAGGGAGGAGGTACAGCAGCTGACAGACTGGTGTACAGTCAACAACCTTCACTGGAATGTAGAGAAGACCAAGGAAATGGTTGTTGACTTCAGGAAATCAAGACCGGACCACTCTCCGCTTAACATCAACGGCTCCTCTGTGGAGATCGTTAAGAGCACCAAGTTCCTTGGTGTCCACCTAGCGGAGAACCTCACCTGGTCCCTGAACACCAGCTCTACAGCCAAGAAAGCCCAGCAGCGTCTCTACTTCCTCCGGAAGCTGAGAAAGGCCCGTCTCCCTCCACCCATCCTCACCCTCTTCTATAGGGGAACCATAGAGAGCATCCTAAGCAGCTGCATCACTGCTTGGTTTGGGACCTGCACAGCCTCTGACCGCAAGTCCCTCCAACGCATTGTGAGGACAGCTGAGAGGATCATCGGAGTCTCTCTCCCCTCCGTCTTGGACATTTACACCACCCGCTGCATCCGCAAAGCAACCAGCATTGTGGATGACCCCACCCACCCTTCACACAGACTGTTCTCCCTCCTGCCATCAGGAAGAAGGTACCGCAGCGTCCGGTCCAACACGACCAGACTCTGCAACAGCTTCTTCCCCCAAGACTTCAGACTTCTCAACACAACTCAACGTCTGAACTGATATCTTTCTCCAACCATTTACCCCAGATAAAAAAAGGGAAGCATTTTTTGCACAAAGCATTGCACTAACAACCTTACTACCTCACTGGACTCTATTTATTACACATTGCACAATTTGCACACAACCAGCAATTATTTATTATTCTCTGTCTGTACTGTGTTGTGTTGTCTGTCCGTACTTGTTTGTTTGTGTTGCACTTGTGTCTGTATGCACTGTCTATGTTGCACCATGGTCCTGGAGGAACGTTGTTTCGTTTCACTGTGTACTCTGTATGTAGTTGAAATGACAATAAAAACCCACTTGACTTGACTTGAGGTGGAAATACATACCCTTTCGTTTTCGACAGATTGACTGAAGCAGCGACCTCGTGAGAAAAGTATGCGCTGATAGAAAGCATGTCGTCCGTCTGGCAGTCCGTATGTGACGCAGACTCATCCAAGGCGTTTTTAAAATTTGTAAAATCAACGAGTCTCGTGGGGGAATCAAGACAAAGACATTTAACACTACTAATCTGATACAACACTTCAGAGACACCACACAGCTGAATACAGTGAGTATCAGCAAACAGCAGAGCTAGCACGCACAGCTAGCACAAAACAAATAACCCAGAACACCATACAGACCAGATCTGACCGGTACGAACAGAACAGCAGCAACAATTTAAGATCTACATTTAATGATTGCAATTTTTTGTTTAAAATAACCAGAGTCTGCGTTTAATGACTGCAGTTTTGACTTCATGGTTTTTTTTTTCGTTTTACATTAGAGGTCTAAATTTAATAATTGCAGTATTGGGGATATTTGTATGATGTACTTTGTTTATTTACTGCTAATTTTGTTAAAAATATTGTGCTGTTTCACATGAGCTTATTAAAAATGGTAATAAACCAGTTTAGACCATGTTTCATGACTTGCTTGCGCTAATAATATGTAGCCCTGCCGTGGCATCTAGTCCCACCCTCGATCGGTATCAGCTATTGGCCTATCGTATATCGTATGAGGTTATGTTATTGTTTAAAATGTAGATATAAGAAAATTATCATTGTGCTTTACTCCTTGTCAAAAACCCCAATGAATTGGAAGGCAGTGTGGTTTAGTGTTAGACAGATACTGACTTTCTTAGGAGTTCAGCAGGCCAGTGAGAGAGGATATTTTATAGGTTTTGAGACTTAAAAAGTGATTCTATAATTATACTGCTGGATATGAACTGATGAATCACCTGCTTGCTATGTTTGGAGCAGAGCTGCTATGGAGCAGCAGGGCAGAACAGCAAAATGGCATTTGTAACTTGGCTAAATGATGTCAAAGAGGTGGTGATATTAAGGCCAGTATCCTTTTCATCTGCGACCCCACTCTCCACCTCTGAATCAGCAAAAAAGCAGCCCAAGAACTGTGTCCTTCTGAGAATCCGGCCCTTTTAAAAGAGGTGGATAGAAATTGAAGCAGTGATTCAGCCCTTATTCCCCTCATTACCAGATAATGAGATAAGGTCTATTGCTCCATCAAAGTAAATGAGTTAGAGTCTGAGTTGGACTGCTTAAGATTCATGTTGGACATCTTCCCCTAGTTACACACTGTTGCTGTTCACTGTTATCTCAGTTGTTTAAAATATACTGGTTATTACTTTTTTTACAATGTTGTGTGAATGTACTGTAGGAATGAAGAGGTCCAGTCTCAGAGAGGCAGTACTGACCCAAACATCTCTCTCATTCTGTCTGCTCTGTCTGCTGTTGAATGCTCACTGTTGAATGCAGTAAACTGGTACTCCATATACACTACCACTCAAGTTAAGGATCATTTTAGAATTTTATTTTATGCAATTTTCATGCAATTCACAAACAATATTGTCCATTTCACAATGAATGTAAGTGTATCAGATGATATTTAAAGAATAAAAATGTTTGTATTAAAGTCTATTTTTGTATAGGGGCTTATTTTGCATATGGTCCTATTATCAGCAATTCTCAGTCCTCTGTCTAAATCTCCTGGTAAGGCCACCAATCCAAGTTAAGGATGTTATTGAACTAATTGGTTGTTAGGACACTCTTTTGTGATGCTCAATTGTGATGCACAGCTGAAAAACATTCTACTAATAAGTGAGCATAAAAGGAAGCACAACATTCTAGGTTAGTTTAGTATCTGAAGCATCAGCAGTTGATGGCTTGCTGACCGACTCAAAATGACTAGAAAGAAACAACTTTCTTTAGAGACCCGTCAGTCCATTGTTGTGTTAAGGAAGAAAGGCTACTCCATTGAAAACATTGAAGGTCCATTGAAGGTCATTTCACTGTGATCCCAAACTTTTGAGCTGTAGTGTACACTAGTACATAAAGAAATGGCTGATCTCTTAAAGCCCACAGATTACTGAGATTTCTTGTATTTTATTGGTTTCCGGTGATAACCCGGTCAAGCTGAATAGAAACAGAGAACATCATGGCTAGTTTCGAAAGACTGGATCATTCACTTTTATAGCGTGTGTTTATATGCATATGCTCCTTGATTTACAATGTAAAGCAATGGCCAGTAAGTAGGTTACACCATTCTGGTAAAAGATAACGTCAGACTATTTACCATAGATTCTCTCTAACAGTTCTAGCAGGCGCCACCTGGCAAGCTCAGCCAAAGCAATGAAATTGCTTTGAGCCACTGAGCCATGCTTTCAGCATAATGCACTTCTGGTAAGCCTGGTGTAGTTCAGTGGGAATACTTACTGTATTCCTCTGCAGAGCATGCTGGGAGAACGCTGGAGTCAGCCTATTCAGACAGAATATCTGGTTCAGGAATTCAGAGGGAATATTTAGCTCACACTGCACACAGAAGGAATATTCATGGCGCTCTGTCCTGGGATCTTTAATCGCTCGCTTGGTCATTAAAAGTTGTATGAGTGGCTGTTTACGAGGCCGTAGCTTCTATGACCAGAGAGAGATGGGATGAAGGTTTTGCAGGTGTTCAGCATTTTGAGTTTGATATCTACAATACTGTGCAAAAGTCAGAGAGTATCCTTCATTTATTTCATATAGGGCCAAAACGGTCATTAGAAATTTATAATTTATTTATTATTTATTTATTATTTATTAAACAGTCGTTAGTTATTTTTCAGGGGAATATTTTTGAGGCGATTAGGTAGAAGATAATCCACTTACTTAACTGGATTTTCCAAAACTGGAGTTCAAAGAAAAGATTTAAGTCCCATTTTCACATACAGCCCAAGTAACATCCATGCAGGATCTCGTAGACCACCAAAACCTTTAGGATGAAGCTAAAGCTTTTTATCTTTGAGCGGGAAATCAAGCTCCACTTTTGTTTCAGATCTGAAAACCGTCTTCCACTGTGAGAACACAATGCAATGGGTCTGTGCAGCTACAAATCCACAAAAAAATTAAACATTTGCTAATCAAACCAAAAAACAATGGACTGACCACCCAAAGCAGAGCTCTGTGTGCGACAGATTTTTAAAATTCTGCTCCCAGTAGAAATAGATGCACTTCCACCAAAAACTGGCAAAACTGTCCTGCTCCTGGCTGCGGTTTAGGAGTATCGGTCCGCTCCTGCCCGCCATCCCATACGAGCAGAAATGACATCCAACACTGTTTACCAGTAAGTGATGATGCGGTGCATCTCAAAATTTTTGTAATCTGCCACTTTCCGTGCGCCCTGAATGAGTATGAAGGAAGATTTGCTCAGCAGGTTTATTATCTATAAACTGTATATAAACTATGGATTAATATGTGGGATCTTTCTTTATGCAAGCTATTGTGGAGGGACCCATGGGCCATATTGTTTGGGAATGTAGACCCCTATTCCAGACCTCAACATCACTGAATGTGTTTGGGATTACTTGGATTGTGGGAAACAACTTCCAAGACTGGAGGCGATGAAAAATATCGCTGAGTAAAAAAAAAATGGAAGCTGTTAGAAAAGCTTAGACACACTTGTCGGATGTAATTTTGTATGTGTTTAAATATGGTTAATACGCATTTCTGGGTTTTTCTTTTTGATGAATAACTTGTACTTAAATAAGTGAATGGGTGGTCTCTGACTTTTGTACAACGCTGGATCAGCATTTGCAGCATCTACTGTGGACAATAACGTTGGGCCTTGTTAACCACTATATAAAAAAAATAATAAATTCTTAAGGCGGGACGGTGGTGTAATGGTCAGAACTGTCGCCTCACAGCAAGACGATCCGGGATCAATTCTTGGTCTCGGCCTTTCTGTGTGGAGTCTGGGTACTCCGGTTTCCTCCCATATTTCCAAAGACATGCATGTTAGGTTGATTGGTCACTCTAAATTGCCTGTAGGTGTGAGTGCGTGAATGAGTGGGACAGTTGGTGGGATAGCCTACTGTCCATGGTGTACCCCGCCTTCGCCGGATGATGCTGGGATTGGCCCCTAGTGACTCCGACTAGCAGGATTAAGCGTCAGATAATGGATGGACTAAATTCTTAATATTGTTCTTGAAAAGGTCCTAAGAAAGAGTCTACTTCAGTTTAAATTATGGGTGGATTGTTTTTCTTTTCTAAAAAAAAAATCCAAACAAGAAAATGTTGGTGAAGGTCAGAATCTTCATGAAAATTGCACAAATGGGTTTGAACAGTTGGTGAATGAAGCTTGTTGACGTGTGATGCTGTAGAAAAGCTGTTTCAGCATCTTCCCATTGACTTCTATCACAAGCGTGTTTTAGGTCTGCGGCTCTCTGTTCTGTTATAGTTACAGATGAATTACTGTCCGTGGTAATCGATCATACGCTACAGATGACGCAGCTCTGGATTTGGTTGCAAATCCCTGAAGTACTCCTTCAAAGCATCTATCAAAAGCTCATCATGGCCCTCATCTCTGACCTGCCTTTGATAGCTGTGTTCACAGCTTAGTCACCCTGCACCCTCGGCTGAGTGCTGCTATTATGTTGCAGCCTCCGAAGAGAATTCAGAGCTCATGAATCACTTTCATTCTGTCTACACCATGCCCATCCATCATCACATCTGCAGCTCCGCTCAAGAGCATTACACCAGGCATCCACTGGCCTCTGGGCTTTACATTCTTCTTTTCATTTGTATGTTTGTCTGCATGTGTTAAAACTCAAGGCAAAGTGTCCGGTTTAAAGAAAACTGCCAACAGCAACACATACAACAGTGTTATTCTGTTATAGATTATTAGAACTCTCAGCCCAACCTAACCTGCCTGCTCCCTCCAGGAACAACAAGAAGTGTAAAAGTTTGGAATCACTGTGTTCAATAATATTAAGCCAGTTTGTGGGTTAATTAATGCATGAAAATCTAATTTGATAGTACAGTGCAACTTTATGGGGGCAGATTTTATGTTTTTTGGCATCGCAAACTCTGTTGTGTTAAAAAATTGACTGTTATGATTTGCTACATAGGCCTTTTAGAGGCCAAAATAATAATAATGTGTTTTTATATTTTCTGCTTAAAGGAAAAATCTTTAAATTGTGTACAAAATTTCACAATGAATCAACCAATGAAAATGCTCCAAAATTGCTTTACACAAAATGTATATACCTTTATTACACTGAAAGTAAAGAATGTCCTTGTTCTCTCCTGTAAAGTTATCATTTTGGAGATGCATGTTTTTTCTTTGGGTAGAGATGATATGCATTCAGTTTCATTCTTTCATTTTTCTGGTAACCATGCAAAATATTGGAAGGAGGTTATTCTTATGAAGCATCTACTTCTATTTACTACAGTCATGGCCATAGGTTTTCACAAACTCTGCTGCCTCAGATCTTATGGCAGTGATTTGTATAAACTCTAGATTGTGAAGAGAGATCAGATGAATTGCAGTTAATTGCGAAGTCATTCCCAGCCATGAAAAGTGACCTTATCACAAAAATGACTGCAATCCAGCCACTGCATTTCTGCAAACATCATTTTAGTGATGATCTCGTTAACTCAGGAGAAAAGGTTAATGAGGGCAAGACAGCTCTATGATATCACTCTGTCATGCTGATTAGAAGAGCAGACTGGTTGCTTTAAAAGGGTAGTGGTGCTTTCAAGTTTTCTTCTGTTAACCATGGTTACCTCCAAAAACAGGGGCAGTCATCATTGCATTGCATCAAAAGGGTTTCACAGGCAAGAACATTGCTGCTTGTAAGATACGCCCCAATCAACCATTTATCCACTCGTCAAGAACTTTAAGGAGAGTGGTTCAGTTGTGGTGAAGACGCTTCAGGTCGCCCAAGAAAGTCAAGCAAACATCAGGACTGTCCGCTAAAGAGGATGCAGCTACAAGATTGGGTCATCACCAGTGTAGAGCGTGCTCAGGAATGGCAGAGGGCAGGTGTGAGAGCATCAGAACGCACAGTGACACAAAGGCTTTTGGAGGATGGCTTGGTGTCAAGAAGGGCAGCAAAGAAGCCTCTTCTCTCCACGAACAACATGAAGGACAGACTGACATCCTGCAGGAAGTAGAGGGATTGGACTGCAGAGGACTGGGGTAAAGTTATTTTTTCTGATGAAGCCCCCTTCAGTTTGGGACATCTAGAAAAATGATTGTCCAGAGAAGAAAAGGTTAGTGCCACCATGAGTCCTGTGTCATGCCAACAGTGAAGCATCCTGAGACCATTTATGTGTGGGCTTGCTTCTCCTCTTGGGGCGTGGGTTCACTCAAAATTTGCCATGAATAAGGAACGGTATCAAAACATCCTCCAAAAGTAACTTCTCCCAATGATCCAGGAGCAATTTGGAGATGAACAATGCTTTTTCCAGCATGATGGAGCTCCATGTCACAAAGCTAAAGTGATAACCAAGAGGCTCGGTGAACAAAACATTGACATTTTGGGTCCATGGCCAGGATACTCCCCAGATCTCAATCCCATTGAGGACAGACAGACAATCCTCAAAAAGAGGACAAACAAAAACCCAGAAACTGTGATCAACTCCAAACACTAAATAGGCAAGAATGGGTTGCCATCATTCAAGATTTTCAGGATATCCAGCATGCCGAGGCAAACAGAGAAGAAGTCTTAAAGAAGGGTCAACACTGTAAATATTACATCTTTGCTTAAACTGGATGTATTTGACAATAAAAGGTTAACACTTTTAATTGTACTTCATTATACCACATAAACATCTGATTATAGGTTCACAAAACTGAGGCTGCAAACATTGTAAAAAAAACAAACAAATTTGCCGTTCTCAAACGTTTTGGCCACGACTGTAAGACTGAGATATAATCATATATGCTGATAAATGACTGAATACACCTCACACTTCAGAGAAGCTTCTCTGATTCTTGCCACCATCTTGCCTTTGGTTTTGCTTAGAGACCCATTTACAGGCTAGAAAACAAAGATGCCTCTTATTTTTTAATAAGATTAACTTATTTCAACACATTCCAGAAAATTATTATTATTATTCCAGCATGAAAAGCCTTTATTTCAACTTACTAAGTCAAAATATTGCACCAAACAAATCATTACCTTGAAACAGAAAGTCAAACAATTCACATAAAATGTCCAAATCTGAACTTCCAGAAACAGAGAAACAAAAAAACGTTTAACAGAAGTTCCTCCTACCTGTAAGCAGGCTTCCGTACAAAAGCAACATGAGAAGAACAGGTGCTGGTCACGTTAATTATAAAGTTGAACCTTCGTTCATTTGCTTGAAAGTTCTTAGAAGACAACCTGCCAAAGTGGCCACCCCACCAGCCCTAAATGTCTATAGACAATCAGCAGTTAGCCTCTCTTTTAGTGAATCTGCCCATAGTGTATTCATATTGTGTAGAATCCTAGTGTAGAATTCATATTTGAGAAGTAGTGGTTTTGGAGTGGTACAAGTTAGGTAGGTATGGTAGGGTGGGTGTGAGTGCATCTGAACACACAGTGAGATGAAGGCTTTTGGAGGATGGCTTGGTGTCAAGAAGGGCAGCAAAGAAGCCACTTCTCTCCAAGAAGAACATCAATAACAGACTGACATTCTGCAGGAAGTATAGGGCTTGGGCTGGGGTTCAGTTTTCTAGATGTTTGGGACATCTAGAAAAATTATTGTCTACAAGTTACAGGTTATTACTGAATAACACTTTAGTGTATATGCCAAGTTATTACTGAACGAAGTAACAACGTTTATTAACATAACAAGTGATTCCAAACTTTTGAACAGCTGCTCAAAGATTGAAAGATAAGCTCAGTCCACTCGTCTCCTGCTCGTCCACTGCATGCTCGCTGCCTCTGCATGAATCTTAGACTGTAACCTCTCTCTGCCCTTTGCTGTGTGTGTGTATGTATGTATGTGTGTGTGTGTGTGTGCACGCTCTTCGCAGGTATTCAGAAGAATACAGCATGGATTCCACTAACGCACAGTAAGTTCAGAAAGCGCAGAGCCGCTGCACTGTGGCCATTATGGGGCAACAGTCCCTGACTGCAAGTCCACCTCTCTGTAAATGGCAGTTAGTGCTGAGCTGCTATGTTACACAGGCTTCCGCCAAGTACTACTATTAATCCCGACAGACTCTGCTGGTCAGGAAAGCTTTTACAACAGCTGATGCATAATTGCATGAGGTTCAGTGCTTTGGAGCTACACTGGGATGTGTTGTTTGTGAGCTGGCTTCCTAATGAGGCACCTCACATCGCTGTAAAACGGCAAGCTGCATCGGCCGGAGTAGAACGCTGACGTCCTCTCTGACTGGTATGTATGTTTGTGAGGTGGAGGAAGAGAGGGCGTAGATGCTGCGTTATGAGTTTCTGATGCTCAGGAAGGAAACGGCGTGTCCTGCACCGAGTACTGTATGTTGAAGAGACTCGTGCCTTGCTAATGACAGGATGTGGTGCTGCAGCTTGCAACTGCGCTCTCTCTGCTGTGCTGATAGTCAGAAAGTGTTTGATGCTGTCAGATAACAACAGAGTTGTTTGATGCTCAATGGTTGCAGTGTGAGCAATTTTTGCAGGGAGTTGCACACTGCATAAAACATACTATACTTGCAATCTGGCAACTTAACCAAAGTCCATTCGTTTGGCTGTTCCATTAGTTCATTAGTAGTAGCTTGTGTTTCTCGTATGCATTGGCATAGGGCGGGGGGACGTGTCCCACCCAATATCAGAGACAGGTAGATTTGTCCCACCCAAAAATTAAACCACAGAAACTATACACTAAATACATTATATATATATATATATATATATATATATATATATATATATATATATATATATATATATATATATATATATATATATTCTTATCTTTCAGTAATGGGACAGTATTCAGTAGTGGGACACAGCCTTACTGTACTTAACGGGAATATTTTGGTCATTTAATTTCAGCATTATGCCACCAAAGAAAATTATTTTATTGGGTTTTATTCCTGTATAATCCAGACATTTTATGCATAATTTAAACATTTTCATAGTCATAGTCATAGTTCCTTTATTTGTCTCCCAGAGGAGAGATTTTGCTAACAACAGTACTTTGTAATGTGGAATTTAATTTGTAAAGTGAGCTTTAATTAGATTTATCTAATAATAAACAGACATACAGATAAAGTTGTATTTTATTTATTTATTTGCAATGTACCGTAATTTCACAAATACAGTGATTTACTACCTTACCTACAGTGAAATCAGCTTATAGTTAATATTAGGGGATAGAGTGGGCTTTGATTCATATTAACCGAAGTGTTGATAAGTGTTAAGTGTTAACCCGCTCATACGCCCTTGCTCGTATGTCATATCATTCCAATATCTTATGTATTGTTTATGTCGAGCATGATGAAAAGAGATCATGATGCAGGAGGTGTATAAAAAAATAACATATGAGCTGGATTTTCTACTACTTTTAACTACTTTTACTTGCTTCAAAATATACATTTTTCTAGGACTTAATTATACACTCTACAAGAAATAACCACACATTTTGTCAAAACATTCAAAATGTATTATTCCAACATGAAAAGCCATTGTTTTGACTTGCTAAGTTAAAATATTGAGCAAAGCAAGTCAGTACCTTGAAAGGAAAAAAGTCAAACCTTTGACATGAATAGTCCAAATCTGCTTACTGCTTCCACAAACTGAGACACAAAATATGTTTAACAAACTAATAGCAGTTTTGCTCCTCCTACCTGGAAACAGGCTTCCGTACAAAAACACTATATTATTGCAATTTGACAATTTGACCCAAGTCCGTTCCGCTGTTCCCCTAATTAACTAGTAGTAGCTGGTGTTTCTCATATGGCATAACATTCTATTGATATGAGATGTTTATGTCAAGCATGGTGAAAAGCAGCCATGTTGCAGGAGACTAGCAGAGCAGAAGAAACCCCGCCACCAGCAGCTATTCAGACACCTCTAAGGGTAATGTTTGTTGGCTCGCTAATTAGTTACAGCCAAATAAGAAGTATTCCACTGTGTGCCTGGTCTGTCATGATGTTGAAAACAATCTGCTTAAATGATCATTTCATATGATTACTTAGGACATGGTTGCTGTTTTTTTTTATTAGCTCTTTCATGGAGCTTGTTTTTTTCATTAGCTTTCGATGATTACTGTGAATATATCTGCATTTCAAAGAGCCGCAGGAGGATTTATATAATGCCACTTAAGAGAAACTGAATTTCATGTAGGCTATAAACTAAAGGTATGTAAATGTTTTAGCATAAGTGAAACAGTTATTGCATAACAGCCTGGTTGCAACTGTTCACGCTGATTGCAATTAAGTTTAAGTTTAGAATTATTTTGTCACTTGTGTTTTGCACACAGCAAAATTTGACCTCCGCATTTAACCCATCCGTGCAGTGAAAGACCCATATATACACACACACTAGTGAACATACACACTAGGGGGCAGTGAGTACACGTGTCCAGAGCAGTAGGCAGCCGTATCCACAGTGCCCGGGGAGCAGTTGGGGGTTTGGTGCATTGCTCAAGGGCACTGCAGTCGTGTCCTGCTGGTCCTGGGGGTCGAACCAGTGACCAAAAGACCAGATCCCTAACCTTCAGGCAACGGATGAGGCAAAGGGGATGAGCCCTGATTTCAGGACTGAAAAGTAATAGTACTAATGATTAAATGATTAAATTTAATAATTTAAGCATAGTAAAGATCAAAGTGTGCTTATGAACGACAGAAGTCTATGCAGCACCAGTTTTGAGTCCAAATGTCGCCTAATCTGATGCAATAATGAAATTTTTTATGTACCCATTTACCATGTGGGGGCATCACACAATCCTGTCACTGTGCCGCATATTAACAATCAGATTGGGCGCCACTCATCTCATTTGCAAGTTCATGCAGGACCAGAGAGCAGAATAATAGCACGTCTCATTATAGAGCTGTATGACACGTTCTGTTTGATGTAGATTAGCAACACAAAGATTAAACATCTAATTTAAAAAACTAATCATTTTACATGACGTCACTGGTTACAGCTGATCAGCTGATTTGGACACTTCAGGCTTATATTTCAACAGTCGCATACAAAACCCAGTAAAGAATTTGAATTATTTACATGTCAATCACTAATTAGTTGTACTTTTGTAACAGGCCTATGTTGTACCTTGAGAGTAATGGTGCTCCAGCACCCTGGCTTTGATGACTGTGAGCTTAAAGTGTAAAATGTCAGGGTTAATTTAAGGGTCTGTATTAGCAGAAATGTACAGAATCACAGGCCTTGGTATTTGCAGGTCTAGTGTTGATTCTAGTGTTTGGGGTGCTGTTGTCTATGCAGCCTAAGGACCTAATAGGTGTCGATCCTAGTGTTGTAATAGGCCATCATGTGGTTGCAAAATTAGAATCTGCTTGTTTGGTATGTTGCTAAGAAGATGGAAGCTCACAGTAGTGAGTGAAATAAGAATACAAAAACAAACCCATCCAGATCAAAAAGACGTCCAGGATGAAGGCCTTGATGCTATTATAAAGAGATGAATACATCATCATAGCCTCAGAGGTGTAAACCACAGCAAAGCCTCAAAAACAGAAAAGCTGGGTTACAGTTACAGCTACAGCTACAAAGCCTGAAGAGTTCTAAAATCATGCCTTATGGATGTTATGATGAAATTGGGCAGGATTCACACAGTCGAGTCACATTATTATGAGCAGCAGCAGCAGCAGCTAGATGGACTGGGGGACTTAATAAGGTCCTGGTAGGTTGTCACAGGTATCAGGAGTCATGCTGACTGCAGTGCATCCCACAGCTGCTTGAGGGCATGTGAGGAAGAATCCACAAAGCCTACACGATAATCCAAGTGGTCCCACAGATGCTCAATGGGGTCTAGGGAATTAGGGGTCCAGTGAATTACTTGGAATTCACTGGACCCCAGCCAACATGGGACATTTCTAGCAGTTTGACGTCTCGCATTGTCTCACTAGAAGATCCCATCAGGCCCAGGGAAGACAATCAGCATATACAGGTGTACGTGATCGTGTATGTGCAAGGATGGATTTATACCCAAATTGGTTAAGAGCGTCTTCCACATAGATGAGTGGGCCCAGAGGATACCACAAAAACCATTCCCCAGACCATAACTCTGCCAGCTACACGCTGCCACCACTGAAAGTAGGAAGTGGTCATAATAAGATGTCTGGAGACAAAAAATGTGAAAAAAATGCTTATATTTCAAAGCACACTGCTTTATCAGAGAAAGCTTGTGTCCTGGTGTTGTAGACATACATGGCTTAACTGCTTCAGAGCTGCTCAGAGCTGACAAAAATGCTTCAAATAAACTACTCAATGGAAAGTGCTTACCCTTGGACAGCGGCTCAGAATATACTACTACAGTCGTTCTTGTCAGGGCCAAAAAGTGGGATGTTGAGGAATGGCCAAGTCTATAATCCAGACTGGGTTCCACTGAGAATGCAATTCAGAAAAATATCCCAAACTGTGTTGCTGCAGTGAACATTAGTGAATACTGGTAGCAGCTTTCTTCATTGTTAAATAGTAATAGAGCCCAGCCAATTTGAACATTGTGTGACCAATACTGATTGTAACGGGATCATTTTTAAATATCACTGTCCAGTGCATTTCCATATATATTTTTTTTTGTTAAACATTGCTTGATTGTGAATCACCATTATTATCTGATATTACTGCTCTAACCATATATCAGTGGAGTTCTAGTATTAGCATTAGCCACTGTCTGTGGTCATCTTTACTCATAGCGCTTTGGATTCCAAGAGGTCTTTAAACTGACAGTCCACGTTTTTGCTCCAGCCTCATGCTCAGGTTGTAGCTAAAATGTGGAGTGTCTGGGGGAGTCTGAGGACCGGTTTGAAGACTTTTTATCTAGACTGACTAGGCTGATTCATGAGAGATAGTATAAGCCAGCTTCCTCCATTAAAAAAAGATTTACCAAAGATTCAAATAATGCATTCCCACTCTTGTGCTGTTGAAAAAGCGAATTTGGAATAAAGGTCTGAATACTTGATGTAGCATTCATTTAAACACGACACTGCTCTAGAGTAGTCAACAGCTTGTGTGAGAGGTGGTACAGCCTTGAAATGATATTAATATGTATTCATTTCATACTTGCCCTATCACGCAATCTTGCAGCTTAGAAAATGTGAGAAAATGTCTCAGCAGTATTTGCATCTATTCAGTTATATGTGAATGTGTAGGAATTTATTATGAACATGCAAGTTATGTATGGCTGTATGCTGCGTGAGGGCAAACATCATCATACACTCTTTTCAAAATCAAGGTTCTTACATAGCTACTGGTTTGGATATGCATTTAACTGGTATAGCACCTTTACGTTTTGCAGAGGTTGTTTAAACTTTACAGTGGTTCCCAGGTTTACAGAGTTAAGATATAATAAAAGGAAATTTCATTCATACAAAATATAACTACATTTAATACCACAAGGATGCTCTTCTTGGGTGACTCACTTGAGAGACACATTTCCCAAGTTCAGTCTTCGAAATTGGTTTGATTTCCTATCTCTCACAATCCAAGTGATCTCAAACACATTCAGTGATGTTGGGGTGTTCACTTCATTGTTCTAAAGACATGAACAGTTTCTTTGTTTGATGTTGCAAATGTTCTTTTTTTTCTTATTTCCTTCTCTCAGTAATGGCCTCTTACCAGCTACACATCCTTTCAGACCAGTAGTGTTGAGCTGTCCTCTCACAGTAGGAGGATGGACAGTAACACCTGTAGACCTTTTTTCAGATCTAAAGCAAGAGTGGAGCTTAATTGTCTCCTCTCCGCCAAAGATAAGAGCTTTATAAATGGGATTATGTGGCAGTTGTAGGGATCTACCAGGTCTTGCCCTGGTGTTTTATTTGTATCGACATTTGCAAAATAGTAACATAAAGGTGACAGAAATGGTTCTTTTCAACACTTTTGGTATAAAGAACTTGGTTTAAAGCTTCAAGAACCTCCATATTGGGTAAATGTTCCGAGTTAAGAACCTTTCAATTATGTGGTGGTCACATTATGTAACAATTCTCATTTAAAATAACAGCTACAGAATTAGTTTGATGGTAAATGTTGATTGTACACTGACATATATCAGGAAGAATGGTGTCTCTATCATTGCTACTCTGGGACAGGAGGACCTGCTATAGCCCTGTATAACTCTGGAGGAGCAATCATAAGAACCCCTGTGAAAACTGGGTAGCGATTTATGGCACACAACAACAACTATGGGTTTCAGCTAGCTATAAGAAGAAGCAAGCTTTGGTGTTCCGGCATGGACATTATGGCAGAGGCTGCAAAGAGAAGAAAATGTTGTATGAGGAGAGCATGACCAAGCCAGAGAACCGGACCGGAGTGAATCTAGAGAGTGGTTTTTACTCCAGAGCTAAAATAGATAAAAGAATGGAGGACAGTCTCATGGCTAACAGGAAAAACCAACAACTTCATCCTTAATAAATGTTATTTACTCTACAATGTTATATCATTATCTGGATCATCCGTGTCTCACAGGGTTGTGGAGCTTTTCCGGATGTCAAATGTCATCGAACCCCAGGCTAAGTAATAAATTCATCTCACGCCCAGAAAGTGTGGCCAGACTTTGGCTATATCTCCACAAAAGCCTTACACTTGTGATTACAGAATTACAGAAACAGATGAAATCATGAGTGTATTCATTGGTGCCCATATGCCTGCATGGACATGAAGAAGAATCAGACTCCATCTGCTTCAGCTTGTCAACAACTATACATGTACACCAGGACATGAGGGGGACCCGAGGTGCTATTTGTATTTACAACAGTGGTGTTAAAGTGAATTATGCTCTGCAATTGTAGGGGGAGCTCAAGAGCAAAAACACTCTTCTTATGTAATGCTGTTTCAAAAGCTTATACATGTGCTTTTCACACCTGGTTCTTTAAAGACCTGATGGAACCACTTAAAAATTGCTTTGTGGTACCTTTTTATGTGCATCCGTTAATATCTCGGAACTTTTCCCAGTTAGCGTCATTAGCTTTTCTCTAGTCTCCTCAACAAAAATCTATATCTCGTACCGTGCGGGCATTTTAACCGGGACCCTCCGTTTCGTTCGGGATCTAAAAGTGTTTCTTTCATGGCGTTTCTCCAAAGAACACTTCTCAGCATCTTTATTTTTAAGTGCGTGAGAGCGCATTCACAAGACGCTAATACAGCACAGACATTCAAATCCCGCCACGAGAAGCGCTTTCAGCCTGAAGTGTCAATAAAGTGCGAACACCCTGCTCTAATTATGGCTTTATATGGAGAAGCGCTGCAGTCCGCTCCAGTGGAAGCCACAGTACAATAGAATTTCCTCTTTAACGACAGCGTAGGCTCACCGAGCAGCTCGGCTGAGCATCATCGTCGTGACTGCTGTGTGACCAGTGCTACCGTTGTTTCCAGCATGGAGGCTAAAGTAGGTTGACATGCGCTCACTGACAGGAGAGTGTTCCACAGCTTCAATATTCATGTCCCTAAAACTATTTATAGAGCTCGTACTGTATCTGCCTGGTGTTTCTCAGCCTCACGTGGGTGGGAGGTATACAAAGAGCTGGTATTATCAGACACTGGGTTTTTTGAGGATAGTGAGGTAAATGCAGATAATTCAGGTGCAGGCTGTATTTGGGTAGCGGGTAGGAAAAGGAAAAATGGGAAAAAACGAAGATTGGTCTGGTTAAGTCTGCTTTTGGGCTTGTTTTGACAGGATCAGTGTCTTGTTCCTGCTACTTTGACAGATGGAGGTGAAGACTGGTTGGAGGTTTTGAGAGTCGGCATGTCAGCAGTCTTTCGGCTATGGCTGTGTATGTGTGTTGGTGTGTGGGAAGTCTGGTGATTGGCAGGAGTGTCAATCTCCGCAATCTCACAACGCTTGGATTTGTTCGAGATTCTTCAGGACATGCTCATCCTGAGATCTCAGATTTCTCAGATTTTACCACAAGTAATTCGCTTCTATTCACAGTTTGACTGGATTACGTTAGTACAGCTCTGAAAAGAGAAACCGAACACACAAATTTGATGGTATAATAATACCACCAGCATTGCAGCTATTACTATTAATTCTAACACTGACTGGCCAGTTTATTGTCTTTACACTTATTGTCTATTTTATCAGCTCCTCTAACCATATAGGACCATATTTGTAGTTCTACAGTCGAGACTGTAGTTTAACTGTTTCTCTGTATACTTGGTTACCTTGCTCTTCAGTGGTTAGGACCCCCAAAGGACCAGTCCGGGGGGACCAGGTATTATTTGGGTGGTGGGTTGGTAGATCATAGGACTGTCTAATAGTGGACAGTGAGTGGACACAGTTTTTAAAAATGCCAGGAGCATTGCTGTGTCTGAACCACTCACACCAGCGCCACACATCCACCAATGATTACAATCACACTAATAATACTAGGGTGGTCCTGTGACTACTGAAGAACAGGGTAACAAAGTACACAGAGAAACAGATGAACTAAAGACTGTAAGTGTAGAACTACAGAGTGCTCCTGTATGGTCAGAGGAGCTGATAAGGTGGACAGTGGTGAGCAGTGAGTGGACAGTGAGTGTGGATATCAGGTTGTGTAGGTAATGAAGTGGCAGGTCAGTGCTGTAATGGAACTGAAGACTGTGTGAATGATCAGTGGGTTTGTACTGGGTCTGTATTTCTCTCTGCTCTGCAGCGTCTATATGTGCCACTGCTGCCTGTTTTTAATGCCATCACCATAGCGACAGGGGAGCAGGAGAGTAGGAAATATCTCTCTCTCTCTCTTTCTCTCTCTCAATCTAACTCTCTCTCTTCCCTTTCTCCTCTCTCTCTCTCGATCTAAATATTTTTCTCTCTCTCACGATCTAACACTGCCTCTTTCTCGATCTATCTCTCTCTCTTTCTTAAAATAATTATTTCTCTCTCTCCTCCCTCTTTTCTCTCTCTCAAGATCTAAATCTCTCTCTTCTCTCTCTCACTATCTAACTTTTTCTCTCTCTCTCTCCTTCTCTTTTGTGATCACTGTTTTCTCTCTCCTTCTCTTGCTCTCTCTTTCTCTCTCACACACACTAAGTCTCTCTTTCTCTCTATCTCTGTCATTTTTTTTATTCTTTTCTCTCATTTTTCTTCCCCTCATTGCCATCTTTCCCAACTCTATCTTTCTTGTTTCTCTCTCTCTCTCTTCCTGTGTGTCTTTCTAATGCTTTATCTTTTTTATCTCTTTCACTTTTTTCTTTTGTTTTCTTTCTAACTCTACTCCCCTCCCTCCTCACCTCTCTCTCTGTTTACCTCAGTCCTTCTGTCTTTCTTTTCCATTTTTTTGAATTGCTCTCTTTCGCCATCTCTGCTGTCACTCTGTTTCCATAACATTCCTATTCTCACAATCCATCTCTAAATCTTGCCATCCTTCTTTCTCTTCTGAAAACTCTAATTTTCACTTACTCTCACTTTCTCTTTCTGTCTTCCCCTCTTTATCTCTATGTGTCTCTGTTCCATGTACTGGACTGATCACAGTCTTCTCCCTCGTTTATCATGTTTATCTATAGTCAGCTTTAAAAGACTGTTAGGTGGAAGCTAGAGGGTTGGCTCTCAGGCCTGCTGGAACTGCTTAGCCCCCAAATCCCTTATCTCCAACACACACACACACACACACACACACACACACACACACACACACACACACACACAGTGCAATAATTTACCCCTTACATGAACTTGAGAAAGCGAGTGTAATGATTATTCCCATCTGTTATTGATAATACCCTTATACACATGATGCTTCATGGTATACATAATAAATTATGATGTAGTGGTTTTGTCCTTCTAGCATTTTCATGGAAATCATTAACTTACATGCCAAGGTGCAGTTTTTTTAATAAATATATAATAGTATAATTACTATACTAGTCTTATTATACTTATTATACAATAGTAATAATTTTATTTTTTGCATAAATTGAAAATCCCTGTTACACTTTGCATGGTGTTAAAACGTAATGATGAACAGACCGACGGAACGTGTGTACATTTACATTTAAATTTATTTCGGTTAGGGTTACGGTAACTCCTGTAAAGTTAATCATTTTGCAGATAAAATATTTTGTTCTTTCATGTCAATATTAGAAATTGAATGTATGAAAAGGTGTATTAGCCCCCTGCGGTTGAAACGGCTAGCTGGAACACATTCTATATATTTGAGACATACTTCTGATCTCAGTAACACAATACTCATTAATAATACACGCAGAAGACCACAGCATACTGACCATCCGACCACAGGCAGAATATCAGCTCAAATATTTATACACAGACGCTGCAGAATAATGAAGACTTTGTAGTGGAGGTTATTCTGCTCATATGAAACACAGCTGGCTGTAACCTCTCTGATAGGTCTTAAATTAGTTTTAGATTTTCAGCCTCTGACGGTGCAGTGCTATCAGAACTAATGCTGTTACACTGTGATTGGCTTTCCGCACTGCTGTGTGTGGATGCGCTTCTGCTCGTTTCACATTGCCTTTACGTGATCACTCACAGTGAAGCTGAATTTTGTAAGTTTTTTGGTAAAACAGAAAACTTGACGGCTGTCAGCATGTAATAGTCACTTATATTGTCAAAATTTTCCAATCAGGAATTTTTGGACCACATTGTAAGTCTATGAGTAATCATTAACGTCACACATACAGACTTAAAAAGAGAATCTGGAAGGTAAAAATGCTACTGAAGAAGAAAGAATGACTGTGGATGATACTGTGGATCTGAAGACACGTCCTTTGCCAAGTTTTGACTGAGTTCTCATTGAATTTCTTTTTTGGTGAGCTTGCAATCATCAGATTCATCTACTTGGTTGAGAAGCCCAAGGCACAGTTGACATTACAAAACATTCTTTCACATCCGCCAATGGGCTCTCCAAATCCCAAGAACTTACATAGTGCAGCTTTTAGAAAATAAGATGCATAAAAATGCATATAATTAAAAAACCATTTAGGCTTATATATATATATATATATATATATATATATATATATATATATATATATATATATATATATATATATATAAGACATGTATCTCTATTTTTGTCGATTTTCTACATCATTTGAACACGACAACTGCCGTTTACATTTTATGATGAATGGACCAATAGAAATGCCTCAAAATCACTTGGGGGGAAAAAAACCTGCTTCCATTGACTTACATTGAAAGTGAAGACTGTTTTTGTCCTCTCCTGTAAAGTTACCATTTTGGAGATAATTGTTTTTCATTGGACAGCGACGAGACGGTTAGAAAGATATGTCCAGTGCTGTCCAGTGCTGCTTGAAAAGGAACTTATCCCTTTGCAGCCTTGCAGTGTTGTTGGTCATGTAGAGTTTTGAATGGTTGCTGTTGATCTAACAGCAAAGCTTGATTCATTGTATTCAACTATGTTTTAATAGAAGTATATGTGCTGCTAAATTTCGAGATCTTTTTTCCCTTTTTTGTCACTTAAAGAGGCATAAAAGCACTTAATCAGATGAGTTCACAATAGACAGAAAAAAGAGTCCAGATTCATTTTGTCTAATGGAGCTTGTGGTAATTATAGAAAAGCGGCTTTGCTCCACGCAGGTAGGCTTACCATACAATGCCTGTCTTATTCATAGCCCCATCACACTGACACAAGAGGTGTTCTTTTTCTCGCAGGTGTTCTTTTTCAGTGTCTTCGACTCAGTTCTGAGTTTGCAGATGTAACAGATGCACAAATATTATGCAACCGTGCAACCACATCTATTTGATTACTACAGAAACAACAGAGGAGAGCGTGAGTGTTCAATGTAAGCCTCAGTGAAGAGCAGTGGAGAGTATTGAGGCCTTCAGAACTGAATCGATTGTGCAAATAGATGAAATGATCTTTCTTTTCCTCTTATGATGCACTGGTATAGTTTTATTGATTATGTGTCCTCATATCATTATATGTACCATGTGATCCATACTAAGAGTGGCTTAATGAAAACAAACCACATTTTTATGCCTTATGTTTTATGGCTATGGTATGTGTAGGACTGTCTTGATAATGTTGTTTATTAATTAAATAATACAAAAAAGTGAGTAAGCAATGACTAGTTGGCAGCTTGTAAGATGCCAATACATAATTCTTTAACCTTTATGCATAATTCTGTATGTGACCAAAGTCATTCAGAGAGGTTTGATGTGCAATGCTGTGTTATAAAGAAACTTGAGTGAGAATTGTTCACTGTGGGCAAGACAGAAACTAGACTATGTCTAACATTGATCTCACAGTTCCCTTCATGTCTAGGATCATGTTTTAAAAGAAAACATGGTAAGGACTTACATGCAGGGTGTCCACAGCATTTTATTGGTTCATTTATTTTCCACTTTTGTACCATCTTCAATACTACCGTTAAATACTTTTCACATGTACAGTAATAACAATAGAACAATAATTTAATCATGTGTGCAACAACTCAAATGTGCGATAACTTCTTACTTCTAAACTCTTACTGCTGTATACAGTATATCTGTACTTATTATTATAGCCACAGTCACTTTACATTTTATTCTTCTATTGTATTATAAGACTTTATATATGTGTACATATTGCAAATTTCTTTTTGTTGTAAATTATTATTAGAGTGTTTATTCTTCTACATAACCGGCTGCTACTGTAATAACTGCAATTTCCCCCTGGGATCAATAAAGTATTTCTGATTCTGATTCCAAATACTATATACCACCAGGGCTATTTAATTCAAATTCAGTAAGGTCCACGTAGGAGAGATTTCCTCAGGCCAAGGTCTGGACCGCCATCATTTCTAACTTGTGTTCTGATTCAGTGGTGTATCCTGTTTACTGGAGTAGCCTAGTATCAGCATCTTATACCACCAGCTACTGAAACACCAACACACCACACATACTGTTGAGTATATTTCAGTATATTTACTGCTGAACTGAAATGCTGTACTTAATAAATGCTTTTTTCATCACTTTAAGTAAAAACAAGGGCATCAGAAAGAGTTTATTTATAATAAAAAGGGAAATAAAATGTTTAGTCTTGTTACCTGAGTTTCACATCTTAACAGTTTATCTGTTTTGTATTCCTCCACACTTTCTCTTGTTTAGTGAGAGAAGTGAGCTCTTGGAGGTCCAGACAAGACTTTAAATCTGGACTGAAATTCTGATTTCACACACATTTGAGAGATCCGGGTCATTCTGTGTGGAGTGTGTATGTTCTCTCCGTGCATGAGTGGGTTTCCTCTGGGTACTCCGGTTTCCTCCCACAGTCCAAACACATGCATGTTAGGTTGATCGGTCACTCTAAACTGCCCGTTGGTGTGAGTGTGCATGTGAGTGTGTGTTGGACATGTGATGGACTGGCAAACTGTCCATGGTGTACCCTGCCTTCGCCTGATGATGCTGGGATTGGCTCCAGCCCCCCGTGACCCAAACTAGCAGGATAAAGCAGAAGATAATGAATTGATGGATGGATATGAGATACATGGCTGCTTTTAATTAGCGCCACGATCTCAGAACATATGAACCATGTTTGCTCCATTCCTGGTTGAAACGCCATTTTTCGCCGTCTGACTCGCTTTATTCTCCAACTGCTGCTTCTCGCCTGTGTGTGCTCCCCGTGCTCCCGAATTTGCACAGATCTGATTGGCTGAGGAGCGCGTTTGGTGATTTTACTACGCACGCGATTGGTCTGTGAGGTTACTGCACTGCAAAGCTTGTATACCATAAAGACAAGAAAAGCTCCGCCTCTTAAAATAAACACTGTCAACATTAAATCCTTCTCAATAGTTTATCGGTTTGGGTCCACATTGGACAACGTCTGGGCACCTTTTAGTGACCTCTGCTATATACTGAAGCCCAAAAGGTTCAATGGTCATTTTGGAAATCCAACCACTTATCCAAACACTAAATGTCATTCATTCAAAGCCTGCTATGTTTCATATGTCACTTTTAAACAAAATAATATATTCAAGGATTGGAGTGCTGTAAATATTGTAATTATGGTAATTATATGTATTATTATGTTAGGATTGGTATCATTACTTAGTACTGACAGTTACTTAAGGATCACATTTCAGTACTTGAGAAGAGAAGTAGTATTTGTCAATCCTTAATTTCAGCTATGGTAGCTATGTTCAGGAACAGTGTATATATATTTCTCTGTCCAATAACGTTGGCATATTCTCCGTTTAAGACGGCAAGTCCCCGTCAGCATCCACTGTAGTGCCAGTTACCTTCACATCTGACGAGGCCAACTATGTTACTCATACTCAATACAAAAGTATAGGATGGGTGGAGCATCTGTGGCTAAGACTGCTGTTTTCTAGGCTGAACTTTGCTGAAACAATGAACTTTGATTGATGTCAGAGCAAAGCAAAGCGATACACGGAATTATGGATACAACAGAAAAAACGGATAGCCAATCAGAATGCAAAGGCCAGAATACAGACAGTATAGCATAGTGAACACACAAAATATATTTGGTATAGTGTAATAGGTTACAAGGTTTTTTATCATGTTTGGGTTTAATTCCCCAACTGGGCAACCACCTTACACTATTACACCACTTCTTGAGTAAGACTCCTAAACACTATCTTCACCTACCTGTGTACAGGTAAACTGTAACTACCTCTGGATACGAGCATCTGCCTAATACCATTAATATCAGACTCAATGTGTACATCTGAGTGGAGCTTTTGTGCCTGAAACTCTGTTTTTAGTTCCTAAACTGGATACTTGTTCAGTAACTCTTGCAGGTACTTGAGTATCAAATTTAGTTAAAATGCACATCCCTAATTTCAACAGCTGAATGCAAAGCATGTAGGGGAATAATTATGGAATCCTCTTCAAATTCCAGTGTTCTCCAGCAATTAATCCAGTGGAAACCTTTTTAATTGTTTCCTGGTTGACCTTTTTTCCAATAAGGTGTCCAAGAAAAGCTATGTATGGTTTGTTATTGCTCCGTCAAAGCTTTTATTGGTCTTTTACTTAAAATAATCAGCGGATAACTCTATTAGGATAATTGACATCCCTGTATATTTACAATCTGCCTGTAGCTTTTGATGAAAAGCACTCAACTGTGTTTTTTGTTCCTTTGCAGGGTGCAGGTGGAGTTCTATGTGAATGAAAACACTTTTAAAGAGAGGCTGAAGCTCTTCTTCATCAAAAACCAAAGGTCAAGTAAGTAAAACCCACTCTAAAGTTTATTACATTGGACAACGGCGTTAAGAAAAATCCAATATGTTTGCACGGACAGAGCCAGAAATAAGTGCTCATGGCTAACTGTTATTACCATTAACCCCATAAAACTGTCCACCTAATAAATAACAGTAAAGCAAAGGTGCATTGTTGTGTGTGTCTGAGGCCAAGGCGTTCTTTTGTTGTTCGTTTCTCTTCATCTAGCTGTTGACATCCTGAATCAGTGAGACTGCAATGCGTGTGTGGGTGTTCTTTCTGCTTTTAGGTGCCACTTTTCATTGGGGTTCTCACAGTAATTAATAGGTAGGGTTGTGATTAATATAGAAGTCAGGTCTGTTATTTACATTCTGTGGCCCACAGCTTTTACAGAAGCCACCCCCGGCCCCCCGGCAGCAGTGCTGAAATGCCAGGAAGAATGCCTGCTTATTTTAGCAATGATTGGTCCACCTACCTTTTTTGAACTGAATAGAGTATTAGATTGGATATAGCGCAGTGTTAATTAAAAAGCTGCGCCACTGGCCGCCGTTATGAATGCGTCCCTTTAAGCATTTGTTGTTGATCGCGATAAATCTAAGCAAAGTATTTTTCTGCTCTGATTTGATGGATAGGACCTGCAGTAAGAGCATTAAAAAGATTTAGAGCTATTGAGGGGAAATTAAATTGGCCCCTCTGCACACTCTTCACAAAGGCTCTAAGGGTTTTGCTGTTTTTATGCTCACAGTACATCATAAAATAGAAAAAAACTTATTTCTGCATGATGAATAGACTAGATCACTACTAATATTTACTGGATTTGGATATTTGGTTTTGTATTAGAATGTATATTTTAAATTGAATTCAGTTGACTTTTATTAAAATTGATCCATGCGTAGACCTCTGTAGCAACTGCTGCAAGGCAGAACTTTTATATATATATAGCTAAAGATTTGATATATTGTGATACGTTGCAACACCGCAAGCAAGGATATATATTCAGATTCCAAATAAATAAATAAATAATTTATAATAGCTGAAAAACATGTCTCCATTTTTGTCGATTTGTATTTTTCTGTCTTTGAACACAACAGATGTTCCTTATATCCTTTGAAAATTTCATGATGAATGGACCAGTAGAAATTCTTCAAAATTGGTCAGGAAAACAGTTTGATTTGAGAATATATATAATATTATAATTATAATATAAAAACTTAATATTGTGATACTCAATATTGTAAATATTTGCAATAGTTCTAAACCAGACATTGGTATTAATACAATAAAACTATACAAGTAAAGAAAACATTCTGATCCATAAAAAAACTATGGGCAATAAAGTGGAATGATTTGGGAAAAAAGAGAACACAAGCACAGGGAAAACACACCAACTCTGGGTTAGTGCATGTTGGCAGGGTTAGTACTTCAACTCAAAAGTGGTACTCAATCATTTGTCACCAGGCTGTCATGCAAGAAACATCTCATGATGGATAAACGTAAAAAACTCTCCCAAAACCTCTACAACATGATAGTTGGGTAGCATAACAATGACACTGGTTAGTAGCTGACAGATTTCCTCAGCTACTGAATGTTCTTATGAGTACCATTGGGGCAATTATCTGCCAGAGGAAGGAACATCAATTGACCATCAGCTAGCTATGCACAGGAGAACCTTGCAAGATTTCCAGGCAGTCAGAGCATAAATCAGAAATAGTCCAAGAGCTCCACACAGACCTGAAAATGGTAATGCACTCCAATGTCACAGTCTCCATTCTCCATAACTCAGAGCCAGCTGGAGAAGAAGGCATCATGGAATTTATCAGAAACAGTATGGTGCTGCATGTTTGGAGGAGAAATGGTTCTCCATATGACTCTAAACACGGCATACCTACACCTACAGCCTCATGGTATGGATCTTTAGCACTTCTTGTGGAATCCAGATTATCAAAGGGTAGTTGAATGGAGCCAAATACCTGGAAATTTTTTAGAAGAATCTTCTTATCATCCACCAAGATGATTAGGATGAGACATGGACCTTCCAGCAGGATGATGCTCTCGAATAGTTCAGTAGAAAGTTGAAGGTATTGGAATGGCCCCCTCAATCGCCAGACCTAAACCTAATAGAAAAATGAGAATAGACAAAACATGTCATATGATCAGGCGGTGCCTTTGACTGTACAAAATAAATATAATTTGATATTAATAACACACTCTACATGGTACCACTATTTTAAGGAACATATATCAGAAATAAATTATGGTCTTATTTTTTGGTCAGTAAAGCCCAAATTAGATATTTCTAAATGATGTATTCACCTTAAATCAAGTTTTTTCATCATAAACCTGTCTTTTATGTGAATATCACTAATGAGCACATTATTAATTTGAATAATACTTAATAAACATTTTGCTTTTCTCATTTCATGCAAATTATTGAGCTTGAATGATCTAAATTTATATCCTATGAAGGTACAATGGACAGCTTTTGGTTCTTACAGGTCTTAGATAGAATCAGATAGGATCAAGTGAGTACTTGCATTTACAGAGAGTAATAATAATAATAATGATAATAATAGTAATAATAGTCACTTCAAAATGTGTTTTACATTCTAAAGTGAAGTTTTACTCCTTACTAATTAATCTGCAAATCAGTGTGTATAACGTAATTTGTATTGAATATTTTGCAAATGTGTTAGTATGTGTTTCAGATATATCTATAGGAATCAAATGCAGCTTATACACTTATATTATTTACATGTAGCTAATATATATATATAAATATTGATCATTATTTTAACAACGTTTTGATGATACATGCTCAATTATTTGCATAACAATGTGTTACCAAAGTGTTCATTATCACAGCTTAGCTAATAATGCACTTACTATTAAATTTCAAACAAAATATCTTACATTTTTCCAGTTTGTCCAAAATTAATAATAAAAATAATAACCTTAACACTCAAATTGCAGCTCTACAAATATGTTGTATATTCTTCAATCAGATATTGGTCAGGTTTTTTTTTCTTTTCTTGATAAGGTCAGTTCATTGCATGGCATTATACAGCAGACGATATCATTTGTTTTGTCTTGCAGGCCTCCGAATACGCCTTTTCAACCTCTCTTTGAAGCTGTTAACGTGTCTCCTCTACATCATCCGAGTGTCACTGGATGACCCCACCACCCAAGTCACATGTGCGCGGTAAGAGAACATGACGTACGCTGTGCTGTCTCTGTGTTTAAGAGGTAAATAGAATTAGACAGATCAACCAGAATAGCTCCAATGAACTGCTGGAAAGCACCTGATAAGTTGCATCAGGCTATGTAAACCTCTGAGGCACCACAGTTCATCTCTCTCCTGATAGCCAATCTCAGTGCTTCTGGGGCAAAGCAGTGCTCTGTGTGTGAGAGCGAAAGAAGAAATGAAAGTGAGAGTGTATCGATGTAGAAAGATGCTATGACTAGAGCTCTTGTGTTGCCATAGAAACCAGAAATCCTGTAGTACGGCAGTGCTTATAGGAAACTGGGTTTCTGTAAAGACTTTAAGACGAAGTGAAAGTTTCTGTAAGCCTTGATTTGAGCGCTGCTACGTAACAGTGACATCATGCAATGCTATATGTCATATATTTGTCCAAGTTAAGGTTTTGTAGAAAGATTCAAGTGTTATTAAAGTTTCTCTCCGGTACTGTGCTTACAGGAAACACTGCTCGAACGTCACAGATGCGCTCTGCAGTAAAATATGTGCCAATCAGACAGCAGATCCCACCCAGATCAACTGGTAAGCATCAAGACAACATCTCAGTTCAATTCCTTATATCTTAGAAATCAGATGTATGTAAACATAGCTTATATACTGTTTACCAGTTCTCATTTACAGCTCAGCACTGACAAACATAGCATTGAAATGCGTACATTCTGTTGATACGTACTTTCAGTCGATGCCACACTGCTGTCGATCAGATAAGACCTTGTTTTGTTTGTTTGGTGTACAAATTTCACTTCTTTATTTTAACACTGGTGCTACAAGGAGACAATGTTTCTAACAAACACCAATAGTCACCCAAATCATTTTTGGAAAATACCTCCCTCAAAACATCTTTCAGACTGCACAAAGCACACCTGAAACGACCAGAACTTCTTCGTGTCATCCACTTTACGTAGTGTTGTGTCTAAAGCTCAGACTTGCGTGCACACACGTCTTACAGCCACGTGGATGCTACAGAATATATGTCTGTGATTGATTTCTGTTGTTGTTTTTTAAATATATTTCTTTAATCTTGAATTATGAATCTTCTAACTAAAGATCAGTGTTTATAAATCAAGAAACTATATACATTTGTATACACAACATTACATTTCTATCATTTTGAATATTTAGATGATGCCAGAACAGTAAAGATGAATTCTTATGTTTTTTATGTGTTTTATATATAGGCCACCCTGTTTTATGAAAAGAAAAAGCTACACATTCTACACATTTAATTAACAGATATACTTCTGGAAATATAGATAATTACACGGTTATGTAATGAATTACATTCGCATTTAGTTTTATATTTACATGAACTTACATTGCATTTCATTTTTTTCTGTTTTGGCCGAATTCAGTTATTTTGTTGCTTTTTTTGATGTCTAAATAGAACAAACTTGGCACATCTTCAGAATTCATGCAAACTGACCTAAGCTTGCATCCTTTGGTTTGGACTTTGAGCTAGAAGGCTCAGGTAGAAATCTGTCCTGCAGACCAGTTGGTGGGTGATGGGTCTTATTGTTAACATACTGTTACATAAGCATGTCAGCCTCTTTAGAGAACAGGGCGTTCAGGCATGTCACGCAAGCAGAGGTGTCAAGTAACAAATTACAAATACTTCATTACCTTACTTGAGTAGATTTTTGGTTAGTTATACTGGAGTAACCATTTTCAGCTGACTTATTACTTCTACTTACATTTACACTCCATCATCTGTACTTTCTACTTCTTACATTTTAAACATAGCCTCGTTGCTCATATTTCATTACAGCTTGTTTTCATTCATTTACATTCCAGTAAAGGTTATTGATAACATGCCTTTGAAGTTAGACTTTTTGCACCATTACAATACTTATAGTCAACTAGTCATCATATCTTCTGCTCCATGAAACACATGTTAATGTTCAGTAGTACACAGATATGCTTCTTTAATATATTTACATTGTACTAAAATACATTCATTTTCAATGGGCGTATATGCAGCTAAAGCAGCAAGCCTAGCACATCCCAAATTTATCAACATCAACATTTTAATATAACATTATACTTATTATGGCTTTTAGAAGAATGTGGTTTTTGGGGAGGTGGGCTAGTGCACTATAGACCCCTGTGGTGCGGACTAAGCTTTTGTCCTTAATGCCATTTTTCCCCCCTTTACTTTTATACTTTAAGTCGTTTAAAGCAGTATTTTTACATCTGTATTGGAGTTAAAAGCTTGAGTTGATACAGAAGTATTTTTAAACCCTAGTGTCTATATTTCTACCTGAGTCATGAATGTGAATACTTTTGACACCTTTGCACACAAGCATATGGAAGTTACAGGCTGGGTTTGTGAGTTCTGTCGAATCCTTTTCTAAATAACTGTTATGTTTATTTTTTTATTCAACTTTACTGAAGATAGTTGCTTATAAATAGAAACAATGGGAATCAGTTGTAATGCTTTGCATTGCGTGAACATGAAGAGGAGCCAGACTCTGACGGCACAACACCTTCCCTAAAACAGCAGCTCACAGTGTTTGTTTACACGACTATGAATGAGTACATGTTATTGACTCACTTAAAACTGTTTTTGTGGAAGACTTCTGCAAAGGTCATGTAGCCTCATGAACCTTGAGTGAAGTGTTTTTACTTCAAAAGAAGCAATACTAAGTACGGACTGAGCCCTTTTAATGCAGAATGTATGTAAAATGTAAATCATACTGTTATTACATTTAGGTAAGCATATGTATATCGCAAACAATTACAGTTACAATAATAGACTTATAAAGGTTATTAATAATATCTTAGTCATTTAATTGTGTATGTAGTTACAGAACGGTTTGTAAGAAACTCAGGAATCAGAAGTCAGGAGACCTTCAGTGTAGACTTGAGTTTATTGACACACAGGAAATGTGGGTACAGCTGAGTCGATCACAGCCAGTCTGTTAGCGGTCGGCAAGCAGTCTTAATTACGTGCATACAGAATCACAGACATGGGCACATCATCTTAGGTCATTGCTCTATTGCTGGGCAGTCTCTTGAGGTCCGTTCATCTCTCTCAGTCTAACTCAGTAACTCTAGTTTAAGTAGGAGTTAAGAAAAGGGAGGGGGAGTCAACATTAAGGGGGGTTGGTGTGATGCCAGGGCGATTGGTATTACCTTCTCAAAGGACAGAGGTGCCGACTCCCTGCAAGGATGGCAAACATCAACACTCAAATGGCCATACCAACAATGCAGGGAGTTGACCACCTCAGATCGGCAGATAGGACATACAATAGAGGGGGTTGACCCCTCTAATTTGGTAACTCTCCACAAATAAAGTACATATGATGATAATTATTTCTCTCAGGTTTAATTCAGGATGTGGAAATACAAAGAAACCTCAGGTGTTACAATTAATCAAAGTACAGCTCATTGTCTATGATAACTGAGTTTCTGTTGTGTTTGGTTTGGCTGCATGTTGTGTAACATGTTCTGCTTTCCTTTTAAGGGAGTTGATATTCTGGGTGAACAGAAAGGTTCCTGTATGGGCGATACAGGTTTGTGATCCTCATGGGTTCTTGACTGCTTGCAAGAAGATTCCATAATTACCTCAGCTTCTACTTGCCGTTTGTAATTGGTCTCTAGAAAACGTAAGCTAATTCTTCATTGTCAAACTATAAAAACTGTGGTGTGTTTTTCTCTCTCCTATATTTCCCTATGGATTAGGTGATAGTGGCCTTAATCAGCTTCCTGGAAGCAATGCTCTTGACATATCTCAGCTATAAGGTAAGACCTCTGCCGGTCTGGTTTTCCTCATGGGGATGGTCTATATTGATCCTGCATGCTGAGGGACACTTGGGTAGCTTCAGCTCTAATAGATCATCCCTGTTTTCGTAGCCTACCTTTAAAGTACTTTCACTTCACTGTTTAGTTTCGAGTTTCAAGTTTGGACTGAGCATCAATATCTGTTTTCATCCCTGTTTGATAATAAACAATAAATAGTCTTCTCTGGAGGCAACTCGAAGCATTTTTCTAATCAAAGCGACATTAGCCTTTCAATATTAGCATAACAGTGTTACATAATTGCCATCGAGGGGATGTGGTTAATGATGGCCTGGAAGATTGAGAGTCAGTGCCTGGGCTAATTGATCTCGTTAATCTACGCTCTGTTTCAGGGGAACATTTGGGAACAAATATTCCAGATCTCCTTCATCCTCGAGATGATCAATACAGTACCATTCATAATCACAGTAAGTGCTTAATAAACTTATTACATGAGACGTTGCTACTGTTATGAGATGCAGAGGGTTTGCGAGATCTTCGGTATCCCAAACCAGTCATAAAAAGAAATTATTAAGGGGATTATGCAAACTAATCAAGTAACAAGTGGAACGGAGCTTATTATGCAGCCGTAAGTGAGTTTGACAAGGGAGCAAATTAGAGGTTGTACCTTTCTTTGGAACAGATGGCAAGTAATCCATTACATACACCTTACAGCAGTGGTTGCAGTAAACAAAATAAGATGGATTTCTCAAAAAATGTGCTACCTTACATCGTCTTGAAGAGCTCTATACTCTAAACAGAAGTTTCTGGTAGAGGTTCTACAGGTTGTGTTTGGAGAGAAAGTTACACCTGGAGCCTGACATCCTACAGGAATGTTAACAACCTGAGATGTAGTTACATTCAAAATATAAGCCGCTGTTGTGTATAAATGAAAGAACCTACAGCCTTATTCTCAAAGATGTGAAGAGCAAAGCCCCCCACCCAACCTACCAATAGCCATCTGTACACATCTGTTCTTTCTTTCTTGTGTTCTGGTGATGCTTGTAGTGGAGAGCAGGACACAAACTACCATTAGGTAAAACATAAAATAGAAATTGTACAGCCCATATTCCAAAAAGTGTGTAAAATGTAAATAAAAGTCAATAAAAACAGAATGTAATTGTGCAAATCTCATAAACCTATATTTTATTCATAATAAAGCATAGAACGCATATCACACATTGAAAGTGAGACGTTTTATCATTTCATGAAAAATATTAACTCATTTAGAACTTAATGGCAGCAAAGCATCTTCAAAAAGTTAGGATGGGGCAACAAAAGAAGGAACAATTTGTAACAGGACTGGGTTTAAATGAAGCAATCTAGAGAGGCAGAGTCGGGTGGAGGGTTGCCAATCTGCCAAAATATGTGTCTAAAAATCATGGAGCAGTTTCAGAAAAATGTTCTTTTACATAAAGACTTTGGAAATCCCCCCATATACAGTACATAGTGTCTTCAAAAGATTCAGAGAATCTGGAGAAATCCCTGTGCGCAATGGACAAAGCCGACAAGTCAGTATGAATGCTCATGATGGTCAGGCCTTCAGGCGTGATCCTGTACTGGAAATCACTGCATGGGCTCAGGAACACTTACCTCAGAAATTATTACTTATAAACAAAGTTCTGTGCACAATCTTCACATGCAAGTTAAAGCTGTATCATGCAAAGAAGAGGCTTTATGTCAGTATGATTCAGAAATGCCACCATCTTCTCTGAGCCAAGCTCTTTTATAATAGAGGAAAAACGGAAAACTGTTCTATGGCCAGATTCATCAAAAAAATTATGTTTTTATTACAAGACAAGATGTGTACATTATTAAACTTGCTCATATATGGGTTTTTTTATTATAAGGCAAACCTGCAAACGCTCTCCACTACTGTTTACCGTAAAGGCACTTTTATAATTAATAAACGTGTACCATTAATATTCGACATTTCTGAATATTTATTATCTCCACAGATCTTTTGGCCCCCATGGAGGAACATATTTGTCCCTGTGTTTCTCAACTGCTGGCTTGCCAAGTCTGCACTGGAGAACATGATTGTAAGTAATCCACAGCCACCAGTTAATAAGCGAAAGGAAATATTCAGTTGAGCAGATCGGCTAAAACAGCAGTGCCATAATCTTATGCCATCTCCATTCTGCCCAGTTCAGGAAGCAGTAAATGGTATTTAGCTTCATAATTTGCTGGAAACATGAAAGTGAGTCATCGATGATCAGAATTTGAGAAAGCGCCAACATTCTCTCTTCTGGCAGATGGTTGGGTCAAACAGCCAAGGAGAACTTGGCAGGGAGTTTGTCCCGTTTTGAAACCCAGAGCCATGGATTCTGGTAACGCATAAGAAACAGATATTAACCAGAGAAATTAGACTTTGATATAATTCTTTGATATCATTTCCATTATATAAGGAGCGCTCCTCGTTTTATACCATCACCATAGATGTGAAAAAATTCAGATTAAACGCAGATAAAAGAAACAAGCAGGTCAAGCATTGCCTCTTGCAGCACACCACACAGTTGTAGCACGTTTAACATTTCCTTTGATTATAATTGACAACTAATTAAAATCAACTGTGCTCTGAAGATATTGTGCTTAGATTTCCGTTCCGTCCATTCCCCCAGATTTCAATTGTGCTTAAATGAAGGTACTGTGATCTCAGAGATGCAGAACATTAGACACACTTTAAAGAATATCGTTGCTGTCCAAAGAAAAACCTTCAAACACGACAGCTGCCGTGTACAGTGTATGACAATTTCATGATAAACGGACCAATGAACATGCTCCGAAATAGCTTGTTAAAATTCTAGTTCCATTAATTTACATTAAAAGTAAAGTTAGTTTTTGTACTCTCCCATAAACTTGCCTTTTTTGACAAGCGTGTAGAATTAGCATGGACGGAAGTGATGTGTCCCCACCAATATCCAGCAATAATTGAATTGTCCCCACCAATAATTTGAACCCCTTCAAAAAAAAAAAAACCCAATCTGTCAACGTCTCATTAACCTAAAGGCTAAGAAAAATTCATAGGTCCCCACTAATGTCAAGAGCAAATCTACTTGGTTTTGGAGACACCTGTTTTTTCTTTGGACGGCGACAATATATAGGTTAGAATACAGACGAGTGACATTACGGTTATGATCTTTATGCATTTTGTGACTAGGTTAAACTTAATGTTTCAGTGTACATTTCAGTAATATTTTATTTTTATTTATACTCTGTTGCCAGTTAACTAGTTAACATGGATAGTTTAAGTTTAGTTTAAGGCAGAGGCAGTCAGCATGTTTGGTGAAGCACTGAATATTTTTATCTGTAAGATTAATATAAACTGTAATAGTGGTTACACAAGTTGTGTAATCACTTCAAGTTAATTTCCACTAGACATTGTATTTAACCTGATTCATCCGTGTACATAAGGCGTAATAGGGTTTCTTTGTTTTTCCATATGCTTTTGAGACTCATATGGCTCTGATCACCTGATGCAGACAGACAGACATCAATAGCAAGTGCTGGTATAAAACATATACAGTGCTGTGCAGAAGGTGCATACACTTGGGGACATTGTTATATACAAAAAGTTATTAGCTTAGCAAAACACTTTATTTCTTAAACATTTAAACAGTATTAATACAGTAAGTAGTGATTTTACATGTCAGTGTGATGATTTAACCCTTTCCAAGCTTCTCCTAGTGGAAGCAACCCAGTATTATTTACAGTTCTCATCTAATACCTGCTTTGACTGCTCAGTACTTCATTAAGCTAAATCAAGATTGCTGCTGAAGAAACTGTACACATTCATACAATGTCTGGGGCATCCAGGAGAAATCTGGAACTACACTTCTTCAAATGGGAGCTCAAGATATGATCTACTTCTTTCGCAATAAGATATTGATGCTACTTTGTATTGTATTTACTTTTATTTAAATCTGTTCTAATTATATCTGGCGTGCTTACTGGTAAAAATACACTTACTACCAAGATAAAAACTTTTGCACACTAGTGTACGTGACATTTATAGAGAATCAACAGAGATATGAGGATATGCAGAAAATTTTTGGTGGTTATGTTCTATACATCGGTAAAACCACAGTGGCTAGAAAGGAGGAGCTTGGCTGAATATTATAGTATAAGTATTAAACAATATTTCATGATTAATTGTAATGCAGAGTGGATTCTGGGTAATTTTCTGAGTCAGATTACTCACTGGTGCTTTGTCACACCTCTCTAAAGAGGGCAAGTTCTGTTGATTGTTGCTAATATACATCAATCAGCCATAAAATTAAAACCCCCTCCTTATATCTGTACACACTGACCATTATATCAACTTCGTAGTTCTACACTTACAGACTGTAGTCCATCTGATTCTCTGTGTACATAGTTTATCCCCTTTCACTCTGTTCTCTAATGGTCAGGACCCCCACACGACCACCACAGAGCAGGTACTATTAGGGAGGTGAATCATTCCCAGCATTGCAGTGACACACTGACATGATGGTTGTGTGTTAGTGTGTGTTATGCTGGTATGAGTGGATCAGACAGGGCAATGCTGATGGAGTTTTTAAACACCTCAGTGTCACTGCTGCACTGAGAATAGTCCACCAACCAGCAACATCCAGCCAACAGTGTCCTGTGAGCAGAAGCCGGTGACCACTAATGAAGGACTAGAGGATGACCAACACAAACTTATCTATGAGGTGATAGATAAGCTACCACCTCTGACTTTACATCT
Organism: Megaleporinus macrocephalus; assembly: GCA_021613375.1. Taxonomy (NCBI): domain Eukaryota; kingdom Metazoa; phylum Chordata; class Actinopteri; order Characiformes; family Anostomidae; genus Megaleporinus; species Megaleporinus macrocephalus. The sequence goes on along the minus strand of CM038725.1, from coordinate 12,650,359 downwards.
ACACAACACACACTAACACACCACCTGCACGTCAATGCCACTGCAGTGCTTAGAATGACCCACCACTCAAACATTACATGCTCCGTGGTGTAACAGGGTAAAGGGGGTCTAGAAAGTATGCAGAGTAACAGATGGACTGCAGTCTGTAAGTGTAGATCCATACAGTGCACCTGTATTGCAAATCAAGCAGATTAAATGGATAATGTATGTAGACACAAGAAGGTGGTTTTAATGTTATGGTAGATGATGGTATTTAATGACTGATCCACAGTTATGAAGGCCAAAAGGCAGCCATGATCACGAAATGCAGGCCTTGGGGGTCTTAATTAGTGTTAATAATAGTGTCTGAAAAGTGTTAATTAGAAGTGGTGTCTGTAAATGTAATGTTTTCTCCCCCACAGAATGATCTTCACCGTGCCATCCAGCGCACCCACTCTGCAATGTTCAACCAGGTTCTCATCCTCATCTGCACCCTGCTCTGCCTGGTCTTCACCGGGTGAGCTCTTTGATCTTCTCTTTGATATGCTCTGTTTCACTCCAAGCCAGCCTCTGACATTTTATTATTTGTTAGTGCAAATTTACACTGAACAGGGAGGCGGCGGGGACATCTGTGCAAATCAATAATGCTAATTCAGTCAAGTCCAATATTATTAGCACATTATTGTTGGTCACAAAGCCAAATTCAGGCATTGGATTCCAGCAGGGTAATGTTTTCTTACTCTGGAGAATACTGACTACATGGCTTAGACTATATTATATATATATATATATATATATATATATATATATATATATATATATATATATATATATATATATATATATATATATATGGTTTGGGGTTTTTTTCCTCTGATTGACATTTTACATTATATATTTGTTTCTAAAATACTCAATTAGGGCTTGTGGGATTCAGCACCTAGAGCGAGCAGGCAAGAACCTCTCCCTGTTTGACTCTCTCTACTTCTGCATCGTCACATTCTCCACTGTGGGGTATGGAGACGTCACTCCGAGAATCTGGCCGTCACAGCTGTTGGTGGTCATCATGATATGTGTGGCACTTGTGGTGCTGCCTTTGCAGGTATTACAGAAGAGTTGCAGTAAAAGCTGTCAACTGTTTACACACATTGTCTGTCAAAAGTTTGGTTACACCTTCAAACTGCTCTTTGGCAGCAACTGAGATAGCTGGCTAGCAATTCTGGTAGTTTCTTTACAGAAGGAACCTGAAAAACTGAAGGGACAGCTGGCAAAAGGCCTAGATTTGGGAAAAATTTCCAACCCCCCACATTTCATCCCCAAATTGTGATGTCCTTACCCATCAGGAGGTCTTTTCAGGTGTTTAATCCACATTTGGGTTAAAAGAGACTTAGTATATATTTTTAACAACAGTACACTTAATGTGTAAACAGCTGTCATACAGCGCCCTCCACAATTATTTGCACCCCTCTTTAAGGTGTGTTAAAAGCCTTGAAATAAATTGTTTTTATTGCAGAAGCTCAATCATACACTGAAGTTTGTAAAAAATGTAAGCGTCAACTCAAATGAATTTTCCATAAAATCACCTGTTCATATCTACAGGCAGAGGAATCATCAAGAAGTTTAAAACAATTGGAACAGTCACAAAGTCTTGATAACAACCATCAGGCTACATGCCAACAAGCTGTTTGGGAGGCATGCATGGAAAAGATTTCTCACTTACAAGCGTAAACATAAACATCTAGAGTTTGCTAAGCAGTACCGGGACTTCAAGTGTAACCGTGTCTTTTGGTTAGATGAGACCAAGATAGAGCTTTTTGGCAACAAACACTCTAGGTGGGTCTGGCATAACACAAAATATGAGTATGCGGAAAGGCACCTCATCACACTGTGAAGTATGGGCGAGGATTGGTGATGCTGTGGGCCTGTTTCTCTTCCAAAGGCCCCGGGAACATTATTTGGGTGCAAATCTTCCTGGACATTTTAAATCAAAATCTGGTGGCCTCTACCCAAAAGCTGAAGATGGGTCGTCACTGGGACTTTCACCAAGATAATGATCCTAAACATGTGGCCAAATCTACACAAAGATGTTTCTCCACACACAAAATCAAGCTCCTCCCTCCAAGCTCCTCACATCTTAGTCCCCAGACCTCAACTCAATTGAAAACCTGTGGGATGAGCTGAAGAGGAGAGTGTATAGGAGAGGACCCAGGACTCTGGAAGATTTAGAGAGATTGTGCAAAGAAGAATGGTCAAAGAGCCCTCTCTTGTGAAATGTTATAGGAGAAGATTAAGTGCTGTCTTGTTGGCAAAAGGGGGGCTCTACTAAGTATTAATATCAGGGGTGCCAATAATTGTAGCACAGATGAGTCATGTAAAAGAATTATTTATTAATGTGGGATTTTTTCCTCACTAAATGAATAAATGCACTTGAATTAAATATATATATTAGATGCCTAAGAACACATCTTAACGAGGGGTGCCAATAATTGTGGAGGGAAATAAATTTGTACTATATTATGTTATATCCCTTATTGGTTTATTAAACTTTGATTATATTCCTTATATCGGCTTTAGAATTGTCGAAGTGGACCCTAATTAAAACCTCATGCAGGTATTTTATCAGATATTCTTGTAATGACCCAGACTTTTACTGAGCCGTGCTTTAACATTGTGCAGCAGGAAGTTGTGGATCTGTGTTGTTCTTTTAAGTATGATCCTAAATGCTCTCTTTCTGCTGTGGTACCAGTTTGAGGAGCTGGCGTATCTGTGGATGGAAAGGCAGAAATCTGGTGGTAACTACAGCAGACACCGTGCTCAGACAGAGAAACATGTGGTGCTCTGCGTCAGCTCCCTCAAGATTGACCTCCTCATGGACTTCCTCAATGAGTTTTACGCCCATCCCAGACTACAGGTACAATATATTTAAATATATTATATATAAAACATCATTATGTTTCCTCCCACCATTAGATCTCCTCACACCGAGCCTGTCTATAGAGAACGTGACAGTAAACCAACAAGAATTATTAGATTAAGAAACAGTGGGAGGGTGTTACTGAAGAACCCGCAATGCCACACGCTGCCCTGCTAATCTGGAGGGTGGTGTGATTTTTTTATTTTTTTATTCCTAATGCTAACTATCCGCTAGAAGACTTTTAAAATACTTTGAAAAGATGTTTAATAGATTAAAGTCTGACTCCCTCTCACATCTAAAGACTAGTCAAAGACTTTTAGTCTCAGACTAGTCACAGGCTATGATTTTGCAAAGACTGGGGGTCTTTCAGAGTCACTATTTAACAAGACTGCAACATTTTGAGATTTCCCATCATGCTCCTGGTGGAGTTTTACAGGAAGAGAAACTGTTGAACAGTGGAGCAGAAACAGAAGCACTTTTTGGCCACAGCTGTCTTTGTGTGTGGAGTGATTTGTACAGAAGAAACAGCTCAACGGAAAAAGACAAGACACCAAGCTATAAACAGGAAGACATGCAAAGAGACACTCTTGCTCACTCCACAGCTCACTCCACAGTTCACTACACAGCTCACTACACAGCTCACTACACAGCTCCACCAGTTTCTCCTCCTTTTGTACCCTCGCCAGACTCCCCTCCATGTCTAACTTCTTTACCCGCCAGACAACCCGCCGGTTGATTTTATCAGAATGCTAGGACGAGAAAAAGACTGACTTAAACCTGCAGTCTTGACTGGAGATGGAACGATTGATCGACTATGTGTCCATATAGTCGATAATTCTCCAATTTAGTCTATTGGTGGCGGTAAACAAATGGGCCTAATTTGTATTTCCAGCTAGCGTTTCATCCAGAAAGAGGAGACCTCCGTGAAACCCCATCCGGCCAGCTCCCTGCAATTACCATCTGAAACACTAGGTGGAAATACACACCCTTTCATTTTGGACAGACTGACTAAAGCAGCGGCTTCCCGAGAACAGTTTACTGCGTTTACCGCACGTGCTGATAGAAAACATCGTCCGTCTGGCAGTTGTTTCCCGTATCTGACACATTCAGGACGTTTTTAAAATGTGTAAAATCAGCGTGTCTCATTGGGGAACCAAGACAAAGACATTTAACACTACTAATCTGATAGGACACTGCACACAGCTGAATACAGTGACTATCAGTAAACAGCAGAGCTAGCACGCACAGCTAGCACAAAACTACAAACCCAGAACACCATACAGACCAGATCTGACCGATACGAACAATACAGCAGCAACAATTCAAGATCTACATTTAATGATTTTTGTTTAAAATAGCCCAGAGTCCTACTGCATGTATTTAATTAGCTTTTTTAATTTTAAATTAAGGGTCTAAATTTAATGATTGCAGTATTGGGGATATTTGTTTGATTTACTTTGTTAATTTACTGTTCATTTTGTTCATATGCTGTTTCATATGAGCTCATTAAAAAAGGTAATGAATCAGTTTTGACCATGTTCTATGACTTGCTTGCGCTAATAACTACATGTAGCCCTGCCGCGGCATATAGCCCTGCCCTCAATCGGCTATCGGCCAATCGCGCTGAAAGGTGATCCGCGATCGGCCTCAAAAACGCTGATCGGTCCATCTCTAGTCTTGACCACCTTGCACCAAATGATTGAGATGACTCGAGCGTGACTCAACTCTAGCAAGACTCTCGTGAATTTATTTAGACTGTGGAAATTTGTCTGCGACAGTAAAATCATTTGAATCGCTCGTTTGGTGTGAGGTCAGCATAAAGCTAAAAAGGTCTTGTGTGAAATCTGCAAGACCAAACTCAGAGCTCAAATAGTAACTGAACTACAATTAACATCATCAATGTTACAAAACAAGATCAGTTATTCAACTTGGTAGCCTAGCAGTTTACAGCTAGCTTTATAAACCAGGTAGATTAAACAGGACTGGGCAGTGCTCGCACCTGGGATTGAACCATTGGGTTATGAAGATAAATGCTAATTTCATACACATGCAATGCTTTGTATTGCTGAAAGATGGTCGAGTCCTTCTCAGCATCTAATACTGCATTGTTAATTTAAGCATTCGCTCATCTGGAGGAGAAGCTTGCATTACTAAAACCTGCTCCGTATTTGAGATGAAAGCATGCTGCTTTGAAGTTGAGTAACTAAATGATTTCTCTGGTTGGATCAATATAAACATGCTATCCAGAATCCAATTTTTGTTGGCTTTGTTATCATTGATTCTTACATACCAAGATGGCTGCAGCTGAATCGCCACCTTCAGATCGATGCATCACAATGCACTTATGCATTTTAACACCCTTATTTTCTCCAGTCATCTTAAGTTATTTATTTGCAGCCATAGGATTATAATACAGCCTGTATTTGCCGTACTGGAAACAGTTGCTACTGATAAAATCCTGGTCTGATATATGATATATGTTATTCTCCTCCGTATATAAATGAATGGCTTTCTGGTGATAAATGTTTAACCCTGAAAACTCACTGAACGCATCTTTCTTTTATATAGGATTACTACGTGGTCATCCTCTGCCCCACAGAGATGGACATCCAAGTGCGGAGAGTCCTGCAGATTCCTCTGTGGTCTCAGAGGGTCATCTACCTGCAGGGGTCTGCACTGAAAGACCAGGACCTGATGAGAGCCAAGTGAGTCAGAGTGCTGCTCTATTGTCTGATACGCTAAAAGCAGGCAGAGTGTGTGTACTGGTACTCATTCATAAAACGATGCTACACTGCTTTAAACTGTGCTGTCATTTTTAATTCCGAGCCCAATCAAAGTACATTCTGTCATCCTGGTTCTGTTCCTGGACTAAAGTTATTTAGTATTCAGTCCAGCTCTAGGCTTCAGATTTTCTCGGCAGGTTTTGACACTTCAGGTCTTTGAAATGCCCTTCGGGGAAAAGCCTCCGACAAAGTCTTTTGTTTGACAGGCTGATGTAGCCAGTGTCTGAAGGCCATTAAGTGAAGCACAATGTTAAGTGCCATTATGTTAAGTGTCAGAATTAGTTCACTGTTAGCCTCTTAGTTAGCCTCGCAGGACCTGATCACTTGGTGTGTCTGCTAAGGATAAGCTGGTAATATGATTATTTGGTTTATCTTCTAAAAAATGAAGAAGAACGTGAGAATAACATGAAGAGGAAGATCATGAGTGTTTGGACTTGGAAAGCTTAGTTGCCTGTGACAGTGCAGAGTAGTCAAAATTACAGTAGAAGTAAAGGTGTCAGATATTACCCTAGACCACCACAGAGGTGGATCATTCTCAGCAATTCAGTGGCACTGACGTTGGTGATATCAATGATTAATTAATGATATTAATGATATTATATTAATGGTTAATTGGGCTGGGCAATATGGGAAAAATCTTATCACAATATTTTTTTTCATATCAGTCGATATCGATATATATCACGATATAAATCAAATCACTATTGCCTTTTTACTTTAAGTGAGAAGTGAAGATATCAAGATTAAAATTTTGTTCAATTGTTTTTTATCCTCTGATTTATTTTCTATCAGAAGATAGACTCTCTGTGGGCTTAAATGGAGGAGTTGCTTTAGCGATTCTGTTTTCGGTAGAAAATAAAGTTTCCCTCCTCTGGATTTTTGGTTATAAAGTCAACTTTGCCTCAGCGTTCTCACTCGAACTCCTACAATATACATATTTATCTTTATCAATTATGAAATTACGCCGATTAACATAACGTGAGTCGATGCGTCACAAAGACGGCCGTGCCTACTGAAAGTATGGATTCATCTGGAGCGCGAGCTACAGTTACAAACAGTCGCTTCTGTGAATCTGAAGTTGTGGGAGTGTTTCATACAGAAACACAACAGTGTGGTGCTCTGTCAGCTCTGCACAGTGGAGATGATCACAACAGTACAACTGCTATACACAAGACCTTGAACACAGACATCCCGTAGAGCTTCATCAACACAGCAGCAGGACAGCACCTGTTTATCTGTTTATCTTATTTTAGCAGATTATTTTAAGATTATTAACACGTGTAACATGTTTCTTTCAGTAGTAGTTAATGTTTTCTGTCATTTTCTCTTATTTTATTCTCTCTGCTCGACTGTGACGCCTGCAGTAACCAAATTACTAGCACATGGATTAAGCTGCCGCTACGCAGACACGAACATGAAATGGCTGGAACTCTTATTCAGCCACCTGATTGGTTTGTGGCGGCGCTATTCTCATTCTCATTGGCTGTTTGTGTTGTCTCTCAAAACATGGACAAAACTTAATTCTATCGACTACGTCTTATAGTTCTATTGAGGAAACGTTATTTCACGATAATCATCATTATCGTTTTATCACCCAGCCTAATGGGTAATAAATCATATTAGCATAAGTACTTGTATTATCTTTGAAACATTGAATTAAAATATCAAAAAAGTAATAAATTGCGTCAAGGACGATTGTGTTAATTTATTTTCAAGTAAAAAGCTGTACATAGCTGTGTGAGTGGATAAAAGCTAAATTACCCAGAATTGATTCCTTAGTTTTAATAATTCACTTTATTATTTTTCAGCTCTTGCTCTTATACTATCGTGTTACCTCTGAGACCACTGCTACTCTTTTGTCTTATTGGTAATATTTTATTCTACATTGTATATATTTGTGTGTATAGAATAATACAAGGTATTAATATGATAACTGATTCCAGACTAGCAGTGCTAGAGTTGTTTTTTGCAAGTAGCCGCTGTGTTAAACGAGAGCACGCTCTTTATAAAGTCAGTGCTTCCACTGTTGGGGTGCTAAAGTAAACTAGGTGTGACCTGCATCTAGGGTGGTGTTTGGACTCTCTGGGCAATGAAAAGCGTCTCATTGGCTGATAAGAAGCTGCAAATGGATGCTTTGGGCTGCATCCAGAAAGTGTTTGATGTTTGAAAGTTTTGGAGAGGCTATTACATCTCTGCTAAAAGAAGGCCTGTGCGGCATAAACAGTCATGAGCCTGCTTTTCCTTTTACGTTTTTAACCCATACTGTAAACTGTATGGGTAAGAATGCCATTTTAAAGTTCCAGCATTACTGCTGAGTGCCAGGCGGGTCAATCAGAGGCCTCTGATCTTTTAGGCCATCGGTCACTCATGACATATACAAAAAGTTTGATGCGTTTATTATTTATTCCTCACCAAATGCAGCCCGCACTGCCATACTGCACCCCAAAGCACAATGGTTTGTTCCACAGTTGAGTCTGAAGGCTTGAGTTAGAGTGAATTCATGAAGCAATAGCAATTCTGTTTGTCTAATGGACATTGGCCAAAAAAAATAAAAAAATTGCCCCTTTGCAAAATGTAATTGCCTAAGCATTAAGAATTGCTCACTGATCCAGATACAGTTTTCTCTTTCACATAACAGTATTATCAGAAAATAGCAACGTTTCATTGCTCAGCCAAGTCAATAAATCTGTTTTACATCCGTGTTCATCTGCAGCTATAGAACAAGTGTGGACCTGAAGACTGATAGTAGGAAAGAAAAGAGAATAATGTTGCTTGTAGTTCTGTCAATACTTTCCATCACAATCAGTCTTGCAGATGCATCCTGCTCCGGCCTCCAGCACATTAACTGGAGCACAGTGGAGGTTTTGATGGATGCCTGTGTTATGGTTGGGTGACACTGGTTCCACTTGGCCCCCGGGAGGAGTCATTATGGTGCAAAATTGGCCTTCTATACTGGGACAATACCTCTTAGGAACAGGGCAGTAAATTACCCAACTGTTCGCAGACAAAACGCACAATCAGCCACGCTTCCAGATATGTGCTGTTTGTCTTCCTAGTAATGTGTTATTTCACTGTTACTTTTCAATTAACGAGAACAAAAAACCTGCAGAGCTTTCACCAAAATAAAATAAAATAACACCAAAAGGCTTTGAGGTAAATTTTGTGGTATATGTATGTGGATCATTCTACCAAACTAGAATCAAAGTCAGAGCTGAAATCACTTGGACTTTAGACTAAAATCCTCTTTATGGCTTTATATTATATTTATGTTTTAATGAAACATTTTTTACATTGCATTTTGCAACTAATATAGTCATACAGACAATATGATTAATATATTAGGCACAGCTTAAAAAAGCTTAAAAGTTATACAAACAAAGAAATATATATATATATATATATATATATATATATATATATATATATATATATATATATATATATATATATGCTGAAACACAAATAATCTCAGTTCCTGCTAAAAGCTCTTTGAGTTTTAGTTGTGACATGAAAATTTTGGGCAGCATTTTTCTAAATGAAACATTTAAGCTCATGATAAATCTAAATATCTGAACTTGGAGAAATCAAACTTGGAGAAATCAAAGACATCAGTAAGTGTTTTTTCTAAAATATGAAAAACACATACTGAAAATGTTTTGATGGTTAAAAGGTTTCAGTGTTAACATTATAACAGGAGATAAGATGTGTGGACTAGTACACAAATAATTTCACATATACCGGTGTTACTGTCCCTAAAGTGAATCTGGCTGCTCTTTGTGTTTTTTGTTATTCCTGACTAACCAAGAAAACATGTTCCTTTGTATCAAAACAGTATAGAAAGCTCACCAAATTTTTGAAAGTCTGATCAAAGCCTAATTTTTAAGACCACTGGTGAATACGGCCGTTGAGGATCAGGTGAATAAGATGCTGATAGATACTGAAGATCTGATCGATGTGATTTTGTGTCCCTGTAGGATGGACGATGCAGAGGCCTGCTTCATTCTCAGCAGCAGAAATGAAGTGGACCGTACGGCAGCTGTAATCAGACTTTTCATCATATTACAGCACACACTCGCACCGCAACAGTACAGCTTAACTTTTCATTCACAACTGTCACCAAAATGAGTAATATTTTCTTAATGCTGGGGATGCACTGTGTTGACTCATATAGAACTTGCAGGTCTTTTAATCCAATTAAAAAAAACCTCAAAACACGTAAAACACACATTGATTGGGGAAAACTTATTTTCTCAGTAAAGGTACAGAAAGATAAGCTTGTCCTGTTTTGGGCTTTTCAGGACCATCAGACCATCCTTAGAGCCTGGGCAGTGAAGGACTTTGCTCCAAACTGTCCTCTCTACGTCCAAATCCTCAAACCTGAGAACAAATTCCATGTCAAGTTTGCAGGTGAGTAATTAATTCCTCCAAAGTTGTACAAGTTTAACATTGTTGTAGTTATTCTCTCCATTAACTGTTGTTCATTGCAGTATTTTACAGGACCCTTATCGTGGAAAAACAAACTTTTCCTGCATTTTGCAAATGAAAGGATTTGATGTAATATGCAAACATTGATCCGGGTTTGATTCCCGGTCCGGGGCGTTCTGTGTGGAATTTGCATGTTTTCTCCGGGTACTCCGGTTTCCTCCCACAGTCTAAACACATGCATGTTAGGTTGCTCGGTCACTCTAAATTGCCCGTAGGTGTGAGTGTGTGTTGGCCATGTGATGGACTGACGACCCCATGCTGCTTAGATTGGAAGATGGAAGATAATGGATGGATGATATGGATGGAAGATAATGGATGGATGATATGGATGGATGATATGGATGGGTGGATGGCTGGATGCAAACATTGTTGAAAGTTTTGCAACATACAATTCACTCTTCACTCCATACGGTTCATAAGTGAATGTTTTTATAGTGTCACAAAAGAGATTTACATATATCCTCCTAATAAGCCTATAGCAGTTTAACTCCGCCCCTTCATATGTTTCATATGTTTCAGCTCTTTTTGAACAACATGACACTTTTATTGTTATTGTGATAAAACAGTATGTCACGAGATGCTTTTCTGAGTATCTGGGTAATATAATCAGTTTTTAAAGAACATCACACCACTTAGTGTTTTTAGTGCAGCATAGTGTGTGAAATAATGAATATAAATCATAATATATACACTAGCGGTCAAACGTTTTAGTACACTACCAGTTAAACGTTTTAGTACACTACCAGTTAAACGTTTTAGTACACTACCAGTTAAACGTTTTAGTACACTACCAGTTAAACGTTTTAGATCACTACCAGTCAAACGTTTTAGTACACTACCAATCAAATGTTTTAGTACACTACCAGCCAAACGTTTTAGTACACTACCAGTCAAACGTTTTAGATACACTACCAGTCAAACGTTTTAGTACACTACCAGTCAAACGTTTTAGATACACTACCAGTCAAACGTTTTAGATCACTACCAGTCAAACGTTTTAGTACACTACCAATCAAACGTTTTAGTACACTACCAGTCAAACGTTTTAGTACACTACCAGCCAAACGTTTTAGTACACTACCAATCAAATGTTTTAGATCACTACCAGTCAAACGTTTTAGTACACTACCAGTCAAACGTTTTAGTACACTACCAGTCAAACGTTTTAGTACACTACCAATCAAATGTTTTAGTACACTACCAGCCAAACATTTTAGTACACTACCAGTCAAACGTTTTAGATCACTACCAATCAAATGTTTTAGTACACTACCAGCCAAACATTTTAGTACACTACCAGTCAAACGTTTTAGTACACTACCAATCAAATGTTTTAGTACACTACCAGCCAAACATTTTAGTACACTACCAGTCAAACGTTTTAGTACACTACCAATCAAATGTTTTAGTACACTACCAGCCAAACATTTTAGTACACTACCAGTCAAACGTTTTAGATACACTACCAATCAAACGTTTTAGTACACTACCAGCCAAACGTTTTAGTACACTACCAGTCAAATGTTTTAGTACACTACCAGTCAAACGCTTTAGTACACTACCAGTCAAACGTTTTAGTACACTACCAATCAAATGTTTTAGTACACTACCAGCCAAACATTTTAGTACACTACCAGTCAAACGTTTTAGTACACTACCAATCAAATGTTTTAGTACACTACCAGCCAAACATTTTAGTACACTACCAGTCAAACGTTTTAGATACACTACCAATCAAACGTTTTAGTACACTACCAGCCAAACGTTTTAGTACACTACCAGTCAAATGTTTTAGTACACTACCAGTCAAACGTTTTAGTACACTACCAGCCAAGAGCTGTTGGCCAGTATTGTATGTGATTATATATATATCTGCTATAAGAAGCCAAGTCAGATTATTGTCTTTTTTTGTCCCATATCTTACTTAGCTGACCATAATATCCAACCAGAAATATCTTGCCCAAGCTTTTAACATTGTGGTCATATATTTAAAAACTCTGACCTGAGATTGTGGCTGAACGAACCAGATACCACCTCCATCACTAGCCATGGCCATAGTGCCTGCACACTCCATCCATTCTATCTGAATATAGCCATTTATACTGTTGTTAACTGTTGTTAACCCCCTAAACACCTCAGGAAAGGATGGATATGACGTCTGTGTCTTGTTTTTCTGGTTATTGTAGAACATATTTCATACATTTTTATTTTTTCCATTTTATCATGCACAATTCTTAATGTCTGGAAAACCGCTCATATTGTTCTTCTACACAAAGGAGGCTAGTCATCAGATTTGCATATTTATAGGCTGATTGAAGATTTCAGAATCTGTAGTGAATACCCAGCTCAAGTTCCTTTATCCTGTGATGTTTATCCACCAATATAAGAAAAAACAGCAGCACCATTGTTGCTTTCTCGCTTGCTTTAAAGGATCTTTTTATAGCTATAAACAGAAAGAAGCACCGTGCTGCCCTTTTTATTGTTCTGACCGAAGCATTTTGATACTGTTGATCATTCGCTTCCTTTAAGAAGCTTACAAACAATAGTTTTAATAAAAACGCAATAATTTAGGCCCAACACTACTTCTGTAAAAGGCGGGACAGTGAAACTACAAATCAGATATAGTGCCTGTCACTAGAGGGGTTCTGCAAGGCTCAGTCCTTGGTCTTGTTTTATTTATATATTAATAATCTTGCTGCCTCCAGCTCTGACTCTAAAGTGCGCTTGCATATACCACTATTCTGTATTGTTGAGCTGACTCATGCAGCAGTAGCAAAACCTCAGCGCTCCACCAGTGCCTTACAGATCCCTCTCAAAAATTCATCTTTTATTTTTCTGGATCCCCCAGTATTGATTTAATAACTGCAAATATCAACAGTATTAAGAGGGCCACAGACTATAAGACTGTACCTTGCCACAAATTTGCATTTAAATATCTCATTAGTGTAGTTAGTGTAGAAAAAAGATTGATACTTATTCTGAAATACGATTGTAGGTAAAGATTAGGTATTATCCATTCTAGACTATGGTGATGTAGTGGCATAGACATGCATCTATCAGTGGTCTTAAACCACTAGACTGAGCCTGTCACTCCACCCTGAGATTCATTACTGAAAAAGTTGGTTGGTCCTCTCTAGCCGTGTGGTGGGAAACCTATTGGCTTGTTTATATCTATAGGGCGCTCGCCAGCCATATGCCACCTTATATCACATCTGTGCTCTCTGTAAATAAAGTTTTTTATCAGACCCGCTCTAGTGACTGAATCACCTGTCAGGTCCCTAGAGTTGTCTCTGAGCAAAGCTAGAGTGCATCAGCAAACTGGAATACACTACAGGAAACTCTAAACCTCCACTCACTGATGTAATTTAATCATTTAAAACATACATATATATATATTACTATTTAATTGTTTAGATCATTAGTTTTTCTTATTGTCTTTTATTCTAGTTGGTTTATTTATTTTTTGCTTATTTGTTGTTGTTTTTTTTACATATTTTCATACATTCATACATATATAATTAAATAAATAAATAAACAAGGTATTTAGACCCTAGATACGTGGCATTATTTAGGATGCATGCAAAATCATGAGGCCACTGTTCCAAACCTGTAACTCTATATTTCAAATTGTAAAGATAACATATAACATAATATCCTCGCTGTCCAAAGAAAAACAAGCATCTCCAAACTAGTAATTTTACAGGAGAGACCAAAACCTTTCCTTTTATTTTAAGTGATTTTCAAGCATTTTTATTGGTCCATACGATTCAATACGTTTATATAGGAAAATAAAACCAGGCAACGATATAATCCATTTTAAATGCTCATTTCAATAGATTACTGTTGACTTTTCTTTTTTACTCCATTTTTGTTTACATTGTGTGAAATTTATGATGAATGGATAAATGAAAATGCTCTAAAACAGCTTGCAGATACTTGTTTTTCTTTGGACAGCCACAAAATTTGTCTTAAGTTTTAACTAATAAAATACTTGTTGGGCATCACAGTGGTGTAGTGGTTAGCACTGTCACCTCACAGCAAGACAATGCAGGTTTAATTTCCTGTCTGGGCCGTTTTTGTATGCTCTCCTCGTGCTTGAGTGGGTTTCCTCCGGGTACTCTGACCTCCTCCCAAATGCATGCAGGTTAGGTTGATCGGTCTCTCTAAATTTCCCTTGTGTGTGTGTTGGCCATGTGATGGACTGGCGACCTGTCCATGGTGTACCCTGCCTTCACCTGCTGATGCTGGGATTGGCTCCAGACTTTTTGTGTTGTAATGAAAAATTGTAGAAGTTTATGTGTGTACAGCTGTTTGCTAGTCATGTATTGGCACTTCTAATGCAGACCATGGCGCCTGTTCATAGAGAAAGTTCCATCCAGCAAAAAAAGAGCCAATCAGCTTGCTAGTTAAGCCACAAGCAGACAAGCCACACTTGTTGTGGAGATCTGTGCAAGGAGGAGTTAAATATTGTGGTTTATGTGCGTTATTTATTTGTGATTTCAAGCATTTTTCAACCTGTAACTTCACATTTAGGTTCAAGTATCTTTCCTTTCAATGAGAGTTTTGAACGGCTGGGAATAACTGCAAGCATTGCCCCCAGATAGGATAAAAACTTTGCTGAAAATTAGCTAAAATTGGCACTATCGAAACATTAGCTACATTTCTGGTAGTGCTATGATTGTTTTGATATTGGCAAAATGGAATCTTCAATCATTTGTTTTAATAAAATACTTATAATTGTCATCTTAGCTCACTTAAAACAAAAGTCCAAGTCAGTTTAAAGTAAACTGAACCAATTCTGCAGTCACAATCAGGCACAGTAACCAAACAGCATGTTTAACTGTAATGGATAAAGAAAGAATTAGAAAATGAGAAAATATTTATTACTGTTACATAAAACTACACAAAGGTTTTATGTGAAAAAGCAGTGAAAAGTAGTATATGGGCCACTTATCCAGTGTAAACACCCTTAACCCATGATACACATGAATAAACTGTATTATTATCAGGAAGGTATCTTAAATATACTCTGACCTTTTCTTTAATGTGTCTTAATTTTTTATACAACACATACAAATAGATCATGTGGTGTGTGAAGAGGAGTTCAAGTACGCCATGCTGGCTCTGAACTGTGTGTGTCCAGCCACGTCCACCCTGGTGACACTTTTGGTCCACACTTCACGGGGACAGTGAGTATTGCCACAAAGATTTCAATGTCTTTTCTTCTCAAGTCAGAGTGTGATTGTTCTTGCTATTTCTCTCTCTCTCACTGCTTCATTATGTTTTCACTGTAAGGAAAGGAAGATCCACTCAAAAACTATTTAATTAAAAGTTGAAAGTGTCTCCTTCACATCGCATAATGGAAGATGAATCAGTTTTGCTCTGCACCGCTAGAAATATATCATTAAAGGATAGCATTGATCTTAATTCCCCCACCATCCATTCAGACCACTGCTAGCCACGGTGTCTCCAACAGCACAGAGCGCAGTGATGCTCTATATGTGGCTTTATTTGGCTAGTTCTGAAGTGCTGGTTATATATATATATATATATATATATATATATATATATATATATATATATATATATATATATATATATATATATATATATATAGATTGTAGGTCTTCCAGTAGCTGGACAGCTGAAGAAGTCAACAGCTTCCTACAAGGTCATTAGCTTAGAAGAAGACTAATGACTTTTCGTGCCTGACCTGTGCCGACTTTTTGCTCTCTGGGTCTCCAACAAGCAATTATAAGCAAGGGGTCTTGAAAGAAGAACAAGAAGAGAATCCCCTTAAAGTTAAACTGACTTAAAGCTTAAATTAAGTTACTGAGCAAGCTATTCAAGAATGAATGTTTCATAAAGGACACTTCACCCATGAATGTTAATGTGGATAAGATAACGGGAAAAGGTTTGTCCAACTCCAGATTGTCCGGGCTGATTGTGTGATTTAGGCTTGTATACTGCTTTTTGATCAGATGCATGGATTCTGAAAAAACTGATCTCAAGTGTTTTCTAACCTGTAACTTGACATTTAGGTTCAAGTATCTTTCCCTTCAGTGAGAGTTTTGAATGACTGGGAATAACTGCAAGGATTGCCTCCAGAAAAAATTAAGGGCTTTGGTTTTGCAGAACATTAGCTACATTTTTGCTAGTGCTATGATTGTTTTTTCATTGGCAAAATGGAACTTTCAATCATTTGTTTGAATAAAATACTTATAATTGTCATATTAGGTCACTTAAGACAAAAGTCCAAGTCAGTTTAAAGTCAATTAGTAGGCTAGAAAAATGCACGCCAATCTACTGAACTTCTACTTTACCGACAGACACCGTTTCGCATACCCTGACGCAGAACTCCGACCACAACTGCAGTGTTAGTTTGACCCGCACTCATTGTTTAATGCATTTATAAATGAATAAATAAATAAATAAATAAATAAATAAATGAAGTATTTAGACTTTAGATATGTGACATTATTTAGTATACATGCAAAATCATAAGGCACTGTTCCAAACTGGTAACTCTATATTTAAATGATAAAAATAACATATTACTTAATATCCACACACACCCCCAACCCCCCACAGTCCCGTTCATTTTTGAGCGTGTCGTTCAACATACAGCCACTCCAAGCACAAATCCACAGACATACTGACCCGCACTCGTAGGGTCTTATTCATTTTCAAGCCCACATAAACATCATGGTTTCGTTTAACCTATAGCCACAAAACTGCATGTGCTCACTCAGGACAGATCCACAACCACCCTGACCTGCACTCCTCTACTTGTCGTTTATTCATCCCTTGCTTTTCACACTGCTTAGCCTGCGCAACTGTCCTGTGTTTTATTTAGGAAACATACTTTTCTAGTTTAAAATGAAATATTAAAAGAATCAGATGTGACTAACTATGTGGCGATGCAGATAGATATTTATAAAGATTTTCAGTATTGTTACAATGATATTGTTACAATGGTGAGTGCAGTCGTGGCAAACAAGGAAAGAGTAATTCTACTCTTAATCCTGTTTCTGTTGACTGTTGTATGTGGAGTAAAGTCTAATAAATGTGAAATGACCATGAAATGTAGGTTTTAAATTAGCTTTTTAAAACTTTGTATTGTTCTATATTGTCACCATTTAAAAATGTCAATTGTTTTACATTTATTTATTTATTTTTATTTGTTTAAATTATTATTTCTTTTTTAATAATGCGAAATAAAGTAACTTCACATTATGCATGCTTGAAAGTTTATATCTTTGAGAGACATGTATCTCCATGAATCTTATTAGACCATCTTTCATGTACATAAATAAATAAATAAATAAATAAAAGATATTCTTTTTGAGCACCAAATATGTATCCCAACATTTCACAGAAGCCTTAACAACTAAAGGGTTTATTGTTTTTAAATTAATTCACATTTTGCCTTGATTACAGCTTTTATTCTTTCCAGGAGACCTGCTTTCAGTTCCTCATGGAAATCTGCAGAAATATTATTCTTAGAAGTTGCTCATATTGCCCACCCCCCTCCCCCGAGCTACAGACAACAGTAACCTGTTTTGGAATTCTGCTCCATCGTTCTTTTGTGTTAACATTTCTGGTGTTGTTTTGCAGGGAGGGCCAGATGTCTCCAGAGCAGTGGCAGAGAACATACGGCCGCTGCTCAGGTAATGAAGTCTACCACATTCGTCTGGCAGACAGCAAGTTCTTCGGGGAGTATGATGGGAAGAGTTTCACCTATGCCTCCTTCCATGCACATAAGAAGTAAGTGAGCTTGGATTGGCAGCGAGGCTGTGGTTTATTTTTGTTCTTGCTTTACCAACAGAACGTTAACTCACTGCCATTCAGTTTATATTCCTCTGTTGATTTTAGTCTTATACATTGTATACATTTGATTCACATCGTGTAAATTGTATTTTTGATATACACCAATCAGCTGTACCATTAAAACCACTTTCTTGTTTCTACAATGTCTGTCCATTATCAGCTCCACTTACCATATAGGAGCACTTTATAGTGTATCAATTACAGACTGTAGTTCATCTGCACACTTTGTTAGTACTCATTCACCCTGTTCTTCAGTGGTCAGGACCACCACAGAGCAGATGGTTCATTCTCAGCATTGCAGTGACACTGACATGGTGGTTGTGTGTTAGTGCGTGTTGTGCTGGTATGAGTGGATCAGACACAGCAGTGCTGCTGAAGTGTTTAAACACAGCTTGAGTTGTTCCAGCTCTAGTCCTTCGTCAGTGGTCACAGGACGCTGGTCACAGGACGCTGCCCACAGGACGCTGTTTGCTGAATAGTTTTAGTGAGTGAACTGTTCTCAGTCCAGCAGTTATGCTGAGGTGTTTAAAAACTCCAGCAGCACTCCTGTGTCTGATCCACTCACACCAGCACAACACACTTTAACAAATTGAGGGTTACTGGAGTGCTGAGAATGACCCACCACCCAAATAATACCTGCTCTAAAGGCACAATTACAAAGTATAATGAGAAACAAGTGGACTACAGTCTGTAATTGTAAAACTACAAACTGATCCTATATGATAAGTTTCACTAAAATTTTGGGCAGATATTGTAGAAAGAAGGTGGATTTAATGTTGGCTGATTGGTGTATATTGACTATATTTTGGTGATGTTCTCCCGCAGTGGGTATGTTAATTTATAGTATTTACATATGCATCCTAATATACTGTGCATATCTTCGCTGCCCTGCAATTTCCCCCTGGGATCAATAAAGTATTTCTGATTCTGATTCTGAAAAGCAATTATCTCTACAACAGTAACTTTACAGGAAAGGCAAAAACATTCTTTACTTTTACAGTGAGTTAACCTAACGAGATTTTATTCCAAGCTACTTAGGAGCATTTCTGTGAGGCCATTCATCATGAGCGGTTCACAGATTGTAAAGAAAGAACAGCAGATGTGTTTCAATGATGTGAAGAAAGAATAATCAACAAAAACCTGAGACTCCTGTTTTTCTTTGGATAAAAAAAAGAAATGATGAATAAAACCTTTTGGGATTAAGATATTGATGCGCTTAGACTTAATCAGACTTAAGACTTGGTTTAATTTTACATTTGCCAGTATCATTACATCACCTTTCTCTAGGCATCAGTTAGTGTCTTGTAAAAGGCAGCACATATTCCTTCAAAATGTGGTATTAGTGCCACAGATGTAGAAGTTACTCCAGACCATGAAAAACCCTAGCTCTTGAACTTTAAGCAGGTATAATCTGGATGGTTCTTTTCCTCTTCGGTCTGGTGAACACAACAGCCATCATTTCCATCAACAATCTGAAAGGTTGACTTTTTCAGACCACGATGCCCACTTCTACTATACATCAGTCCAGTTCAGCTCCATTTCATTTAAGCTCAAGCTCATTTTTGAAAGATGGCTTCTTCTGTGCATAGTGCAGTCTTGTATTTGTAGATCTGCTGACAGATAGGCAGCGTTTA
The DNA here is from genome assembly GCA_021613375.1 of Megaleporinus macrocephalus. Taxonomy (NCBI): domain Eukaryota; kingdom Metazoa; phylum Chordata; class Actinopteri; order Characiformes; family Anostomidae; genus Megaleporinus; species Megaleporinus macrocephalus. The sequence continues at coordinate 12,630,734 of CM038725.1, read as the reverse complement.
TATTTTATATCCTAATATTCTGGAGAAACCCTTTTAATTCAGTGCCAAAGTTGGATAAATTTGCCGTGTATTGATGCGTATTTACAGCTGTTCTAATGATATCTGGTGTTCTTACTGGTGAAAATATACTAATTACTAAGATAAAGGCTTTTACACAATAAGCTTAGGTGCCTAAGACTTGCCCCAGAGATTTGACCCATCCTTGTTTATACAGGATTAGGCCTTCATGTTCCCTTTACACACAATCATGGTTCCATCATTTGTTTAAAGATATTTTTTAAACATTTCACATCATTCCTTGTCTTCAGTTGCCTCTGCCCCACTCTTGTGTTCCAGGAATCAGTAGAAGATTGCAAAACAGTTAACTTGATAAGATAAAATATAAAAAAATATTGACTTTTATCATCTAAATACCATTATTTTACATACCGCCCCAGATTTGGGTTCTGGCTTTAAACTAAATGCGTAAGATATCAATGTGTGGCAGTTACTAAGCCATATCAGATCCGTAAAGGAATGTAATGAAATGAAATCTAGTTGTAAGCATCCGCAGCTAAAAGCATATCTGTGTTAAAGCCATTAAATACTATGTTTCCCGCCACAAAGGCTCTGCTAAAGTGCATTATTGATTCTCTGTGTGGTCTCTCTTAGATATGGAGTATGTCTGATTGGTGTCAAGAGAGAGGACAATAAGAGCATCCTGCTCAACCCTGGCCCACGCCACATCATGGCCGCCACGGACACCTGCTACTACATCAACATCACCAAGGAGGAGAACTCTGCCTTCATCTTTAAACAGGAAGAGAAGCACAGCAAGGGACTGCCAGTCACAGGCCTGTACGACGCCCCCTCACGCCTGCCAGTGCAGAGCATCATAGCCAGTATGGGTGAGTGGCGAGCCCATGCCATGCAAATAAGCTCATCCAGTCAAATTATGTCTCCTCCAGTGGAGCGCACTGCGATCATGAGCCAGGGGGTGGAAACTTGAGGGTAATTTAGAGCCCTCAAGCACAGGTGCAGCTACTTTCCTTAACCGAAGACCATGCTAATTACAGTGTGTGAGCTTTAAGTAGATGATTGGTGGCACCATCACTTAAGCAGGCTTGAAGACAGCCCCTAAAAAGTAAACGCAATCATCCTTCAAGTCGTTCTTGGATAATTCCAGAAGTCCTAATTTCCCTGTGTCACGGCAACACGCTGGGTTTGTGCCGAGCCGCCGGCATGTACCAGTTATCCATCTGTGGCGCCATATTTCTGTCCTGACACTGACTTGTTGCCTAATTAGCATGATTACACAGAAGCGTTCATACCAGCAAGAAACGCTAAAGAGTTTATCATAAATGACTAACGATTTCAAAACCATGTTTACATAGCAAAGCTGAATACTAACAGGGAAATTGTTACTTGATACTTAACAAACCTAGCTTAAAAAACATCGGTACCCTTGGAGGCAAATACAACCCCTTCCAAACCACCCCCACCATAACAGAGCAGCTTATTTCTGGTATAATGATTGTAATTACCTGTATAATGCTTTCTTTTACAGTCCCATAAATTCTAAGTATTAACCAGGAAAGCATGAGATGCAAACTCTGAAGTATCAGGTAAATATTTCAGGGAACATAATGCCAAGTTCCGAGACAATGCTCTATAGGGTTAAAAAAAAATTTTTTTTTTTAAATAATCATTTTTGAGTAACAAGACGACCAGTACAAACTTCTACTTGTGTTTCAGTAGAAAAGTAAATTGAAGTCTATGGTAAATGGTAAGGATATAATATGAACATAAGATGAATGCTTTGTTTTAAAGACCAAATTTAATTCTATTTTTAGATAACATACAATTATGTACTATATAAGACTTTTCTGATTGAGTTTACTGTTTTATCATGTGAAATTAAACACTGAGTTCAATTAAATGCGCTTAATAATCCAATAACTGCAGAAAATCAGTAACTCGACCTCAATGTTTACATTACACTGGAGTAATCAGATAATGGGAAACCCTGGGTCTACATGAGGTAGGAACTCACAAAAAATGTGATGTAAAACTAGCTTTACATTAGTCTCTTTAGCTAAAAATACAAACATCATCTAGAAGACGAATAATATTTAAATCCTTTATTTCATCAAGCCTGTAGCTGGCTCCAGTTTGTTTATTTCCACTACCCTGCGTTTGCATACTGACAAGAGCAAAAGAAATCAAAGTAAAGGTATATATGCACTAAAACAACCCTGATTACTGAGCTAAAATCTTTAGTTCAGTTCTCTCTATACGTTTTTTTTTTTTAATTTCTAGACTTTAAATACAATCTAAGAAATGGGACTTTGCTGTTCACGTAACCACTTAAATAATCAGATAATCCAATTATGTTTGGATTATTAAGTTATTAGTAAATTTAACTTTAGACTGTCAATTTTGTCATGTTTGACACTCAAAAGCCAGTTAATAATAAGACCTTTGGGGTATAACAGTGTATTTTAGTTTGGAATTTACCACCATGTTAGTCAAAATCCTTGTTCTGAGCATTTCTGTGGTTAATACCTAGAAGTTAAGGGACGGTAAAGAAAAGTGTAACCATGACCTGTGGGTGTCTGTGTATAACAGTTTTTTTGTGGTGTATTTATGTGTGCTTGAAATGTTGGATTTGCATGAATGGTCTGATGGTGTGGGCACTAGTTGCATCTTGGCTGATGTGTTCTTTTGTGTTGTTGTTTGTTTTCATTGTTTCTTTTTCTTTGATTCGGTAAAGTCGATCAGTCTACTTCGTATGGTAAGTCTGTGCATGCGGCCTAGCAGTAGAGATGAGGTGAAACCATGAGACACTGGTTTACGAAGGTGCTTCTCAGTCCTGGACCTGGTCACCAGGTTTTAGTGCTGCAGTAATATTGTCGTTGCAAAGTTTTATAAAACCCCATAAAGTGCAGAGCATGTGGTTCCCAGAAGAGTGACTGAGAGCCACTTGTGTAGTGTTGGGCCATTTTCACTTTGACCAGTTCAGCGTTTTAAATGGTCCCAGACCACTAGTTCATATTTTATGTGCATATGTGAACATCTTAGACCACTCTAAATGGACCGACATCAAATTTGCAGTTTGCTATGTAGTCTAATGGGTTCATACATTGTGTAAACAGCAGTCCCGGTCCATTTTGTGTTTTGCTTTATGGCTAAAGAACCTCAAGGCTTACTGTACATGCACAGCCACAGTCTTCCAGCACTTAAGCCCAAGACACAAATGGTGCACTCACGGTCCTGCAGTACACAGTTGAGGACCATGAGTCTGTTGACCTCTCGCTCTATAGGTCTGCATGTTGTTCACATCATCAAAGGAAGCCATTTGAGATTGGGCTTTGGTGGGTAACAACACAGAGTCAGGAGAATGCTTTTTAATGGGCTAGTGATCTCACTAAGAGAAACCAGCACCAGCATATTAAAGCAATAAGCCTTGAGAGGCCATGTGTTAGAGTGAATTTACTGTGGTTAAAGAGTGAAGCCAAGCATGACACAACACAACTCTCTTAGCCATGGCGAAATCACTGTAATGTAACTTTTATAATAGGACAACAAAATATGTACTACGCAGTACAATAAAACACAATATGATAAATTGCATTGTCAAAAAAATCAGAGGATTTCAGAAGCAATAGTGAAAAGCCCTGAGGACATTTGCAGTCGTTTCCCTTACAGGATCACTGTAACTGTGAAAACACCCTCAGTGTAAATGTTTGCATTTGAGCAAAACTGTTCTTTTTCTCTGGTTAAGCATTTCAGTTTAGCTGATTTGAGTTCATTTTCAGAAAACTACTGATGTTCCACCCACAAATGCATTGTTATATTTATGTTGTGAGGATGGACAAGCTTTATAGACCACTGGCAAAATCATTGCAGCAGTCTCTGAACTCAAATACATTAATTTTATAGAGATTTATAGAGTTTATAGAATTTATAGAGAGAATTGTCTTTCAAAAATATATTTTTTTCGATATTATGTATGTATATATTTATATATATTTATATATATTTATATAGTTTATTTGTTGAGAGAGCAAGCTAACCTTCGCATTGCCATTTCCTAACTTGGGCTGGATTTCTACCAGCTAAAATGATCGTTAAGATGCTTCACAACCAGCCAATAAGGCGTGATGTAAACATAATGTAAAACTCAAACGTGCAAACATTGGGGCATTTTTTCCAAACATAGCAGAAAATATAAACATACATCATCCAGGAGATTTTGTAAATCCTTAATTTCCTCTATATAGATAATATAGATATAATAGTAATATACACACACACACTGATCAGCCATAACATTAAAACTACCTAATATCTACACACATTGTCCATTTTATCTGCACCACTTACCATATGAGTGATATGTAGTTCAACAATTACAGACTATAGTATATCTGATTCACTGCATACATTGTTTATGATCACTTTAGAATTTCATAAAAATTGTACATTTCACAATTAATTTAAGTGTATCAGATGATTTTTAAAGAATAAAAATGTTTGTATTAAAGTCTATTTTTGTATAGAGGCTTATTTTGCATATAGTCCTATTATCAGCAATTCTCAGTCCTCTGTCTAAATCTCCTGGTACGACCACCAATCCAAGTTAAGGATGTTGTTGGGCTAATTGGTTGTTAGGACACTCTTGCTCAATTGTGATGCACAGCTGAGAAAGTTTAGTATCTGAAGAATCAGCAGTTGATGGCTTGCTGACCGGCTCAAAATGGCCAGAAAGAAACAACTTTCTTTAGAGACCCGTCAGTCCATTGTTGTGTTAGGGAAGAAAGATACTCCATTGAAAGAAAGAAAATTTCACTGTGATCCCAAACTTATATATATATATATATATATATATATATATATATATATATATAGTGATTCTCAGTCTGGGTCTTAAAGTACCACTGCCCTGCACAGTTGATCACTGTCCCTGCTCTAACATATCTGACCATAAAATGCACAGGATTGAGAAGCACTGATGTAGAATAATAAGACAGCTATTCTACCTGCATGTTTAAGAAGGTAACCATGCAGTTTCATGCATCTGCTTAGAGCATTTCTTCTAATGCAGCGTGATTCGTTTTACGAATACGGAAACATTCTCACCTTTTCACACGCAGATTTCAGTTGCTAAGCCCTTAAGGTGTGATCCACAGACTGAAGTATTTAGCAGCAACACGCAATTCCACACCCAATTTCAGCGGCAGAAACCCCATCCGGCGCTTCTCCCCCCGCGCTCCCGTTTGCTTACCTCATCATCTTTCTGTATGTACTTACAGAAAGCAGTAGTAGGGCAGATTCCGCCTTGCCTCTCCCTCTCCTGTCCCTGTGTCCCTCTGACCCGCACGCCTGCAGTCTCACGGTCTCTCAGTGTGTCCCACCACAGGCACGGTGGCCATCGACCTGCAGAACCCGGACCCCCCGGCCGATAATAGCAAGCTGGCCCTGCCCACGGAGAACGGGGCAGGCAGTCGGAGGCCGAGCATCGCGCCCGTGCTGGAATTGGCTGACTCGTCCGCCATTCTGCCCTGTGACCTGCTCAGTGACCCATCCGAGGACGAAACCAACCAGTCTGACGAGGAAGGAGTGCCTGCCCCAGAGTGAGTAAATGGGGAGTGAGGGGTTGGCGGGGGGGTCAGATAATGTTGCAGCCTATTATCATTCAAACAGTGTTTTGTTAGTTTCCAGAAATGCAGGCAACATTTGAATAACTATAGATATCCTAAAACACACTTCGGGTTCTACGTTATATGACTGCTATGGTCAATCACCAAAGCCAAAAGTTTGATCTTTTACTGTTTGTTTATTTGTTTGGTAAATATACAATTATTCCAAATTTAATGCCTGCAACATGTTCCAAGAAAGATTGGGGCAGAAGCATGTTCATTGTGTTACATCACCTTTCCTTTGAAATAATCATTTGAGGACCAAAGCCCACTGTTTTCAGTGACTAGGGCAGCCATGGGCTAAAGTTTAGGGAACCGGTCTTGTGACCAGAAGTTCGTTGGTTTGATCCCCTGGATCAACATGACATAAGTGAAGTGCCTTGAGTAAGGCACCCACCTCACAACTGCTCTATGGGTGTTCTGGGCAAGTGGGCCTTCTAGTGTGCATATATACGTGAAAGCAGCATTTTTTGTCTTTCTTCAGTGTTTTTTTTTTTTTGTGGTCTGCCAACCAATACTGGCCAGAATCACTGGATTGAATATCCTTTCAACTAAACTTTTGAACAAAGCCGCAGGTTAAGTCTTATTGTAAATGTTTGATGGTGTTATGTTGGGGGCTTTATATTTTTGTTCTATATGGGAGTAGAAGCTCACAGCAACTATTTCCACTGTGCATATGTCCGATTGAGATGATCTTAAGCTTGACAGCATTTCTGGATGTTGTTGACAGAAAGCTTAGCTTGCATTTGTGGAAGATGTGAGAGTTGGTGTCTACTGACAGTGATTCTTTGATACCCGTTACAGAAACATGTTGTTTTTTAATGCAGTGCTTTCTGAGGGATCAAAGGTCACAGTTACTTAGTTGTGGTGTTTGACATTGCTTATGACGCACATAGATTTCTCAGGATTCTCAGGATTCCTCAGGAATACCAGGGACATGGACTAAAGCCGCAATATATATATATATATATAATGACTTTAGTTCATGTCCCTGGTAGGCCTGTCAGGTGGTGAGAAGATTAATTGGCATGTAAATAATTGTGATTAATGATTTATCTGTTTTGCTTTGTTTGTACTATTCATGTACAAGCCGAAAGTGACCAGACTGGCTTCTTACTTATAGTTCTATGTAAAAGTTTGGGCGACCCGATTAAATGACATGTTGTATTGATTTCGCAAATGAAAATAAGTTACACAGCCTCTACAAAGAGCACACTATACACATCTCGTCTGTATAGATGCTGTGTTATTTTCACTTAGTCAAATACACAAAACAAGAGGTTTAACTGGTGACATTCAAACTTTTGCTGCTGTCTGTTTCTGTATTCGCGCACACTGACGGTGCTGTTGCAATAATCCACTAAACATCTGCGTGCACAAGTGTACTATCACATAAACATGGTGAGCCTCGACCCATCCTTGCTCTTAAATAAACGGTATAAATGGTATAACTGAAAAAAAAACTAGATTGATTCTTCAGCATAGATAAAATGAGGATCTCTTGTGGATAACCAGTTCAACGTTACATCATCTGTTTATACTGTTATCCACATCTTTGGTTTATGCCTAATATGCTAAAAGGTTTTTTCCCATCGTAAAGGCACTGCAGGACACATAACATGATAGAGTTATAATAAAAACCATCACTGCTGCAGTCACACTGCACGGCGCTCACAGCGTGGGCTTACCTCAAGCAGGGTTAGTACACATATATATACACACACACACACACACACACACACATACATACATATACATATATATATATATATATATATACACATACATATACATATATATATATATATATATATATATATATATATATATATATATATATATATATACATACATACACACACACACACACACACAATCGCAGTGCACTGTTGATAAGAGTGTTCCAGGCAAGGCTCTTACGGAGCCCCATTGAGTCGTCCTCGCCGCAGGCGGCTCTTCTGCTGCGGGAGTCCTGAGCTTTTCATTGCTCTCTAATAGAAGGCCTGGATTCACACAAACCTGTGCTCCACTGGGCCTGAGAATTCATTCAGCATGCCAATAGTGCTCTCTAGTGGCAGATTATGAAACATTCTATTAACTGCATTTTTGAATTAATTTTCATCCCCCTGGGTGGAATTTAATACTGACCGTTCCAGCATTAACTGAGCCCTAGTGTTCACATAGCTACATCACATCACATCAAAACGTACTATTCAGTTGTTAACCTTGAGGTCAGGGTGCAGAATGTAAAGGATCCTCAGAGTCTGGAATTCCCTAATTAACCTCTCGGACTATCTGAATGTTTCAAAATCAAAATTCAAATCAAAATATTAGTTTTTAGCTTTAACAAGCTGGTCTTTGGTTTTCTTAACTAACAGGGAGGTACTAAAATTGGTTTGCTGAGTTGGTCCTTCATAGCAACCATTTCTATCACTGTGCCATCCAGATATACCAGCATTGAGATAGGATGGGACTGTTTCAGTTCACTTCAACTTTTCATAAAGACTCAGTCAGAGACTGCCTCAGTCAGAGACTGCCTCTACCTACACAGTGCTTTGCCATGCAGACTTCAAACAGAGATTATCTTAGCTTTTCTATGATATTTAGCTTATTAAACTGTAAATACTGTTTGACCAGAGGAGGATGGGTCTCCCCTTGTGAGTCTTGGTTCCTCCCAAGGTTTCTTTCTCCAGTCTGAGGGAGTTTTCTTTGCCACTGTTGCCTCTGGCTTGCTCACTGGGGGATATATATCTTGTAACCGTCTGTTTTCAAACTTCTGTAAAGCTGCTTTGTGACAACATCATTGTAAAAAGGCGCTACACAAATAAACTTGAACTTGTAATATTTGTATACCATTGTTAACCTTTTCCTAAACCAAGAAGAGAGTGTAAGAGCTCAGGTATTATATCGTAACTGTCCAATGAAAAACCTCCATTCCAGTGCTCTGAATCTCCATTCTTTTCAATTTCTATGTTTCTATATTTCTATGTATACATTGTGGAAAAATGTAATGACGAATGGACCAACAGAAACGCTTCAAAATAGCATGCGAAAAAATCTGGTTCCATTGACTTGCACTGAAAATAAGGGCTGTTTTTGTTCTCTCTTGTAAAGCTGCCAATTTAGAGATACTTGTTTTTCATTGAACAGCAACAATATACAAGACCACTTTACCAAAATAGCAACTGGTATTTTCAAAAGAAGTAACATTATCAAATTATTTGCTGCCACTATAGACGCTAGAGTCAGCCAATACTGGAGTAGCCAGCCAGCATTGAACCCCCAAGCCTCTGATTTTTATGATTGAGTTACTGCACACCATCAGGCAAGGGAAAATAAATTTTAACGTTAGTATAAACTTTAACTAATAATTTGCACCTCCTTATGCCTCATCTGTTGATATTTTTTTAGCTCTGAGACCCTCTCTGATACTGTTTCCCCCTCATAAAATACCTCACAGCAACACACCATGATTCTTATAGACATTAAATACTACAGACGGGTATCAGAGCCCAGGAGCAGGGCTGGGCTGTCCATTGTTGGATATGGATATGCTTATATTTCTCATGTATGGTTTCTTTTGTGTCTCTGTCTCTCTCTGTTCCTCAGATATGTCAAAGGATATCCTCCAAATTCTCCATACATTGGAAGCTCACCAACTCTTTGCCACCTTTTACAAGAGAAGGCTCCATTTTGCTGTCTGCGACTAGACAAGGTGAGCCGAGTTTGTCTGTACTGAGTTGTTTTTTACTGTTCTGCACTGAGTTGCATGAATAAATGAAACACCACTGGGTAAAGCAGAATCCTTTTCTGTGTGGCAAGCACAAAATGTACAAGGAATCCGTCCCGGCACAGCAGTCAACATTTACTAGTACAGAATAAACAAAAACAAAAGCAGTCAATATCTTGTGAAATCTCGTGAGTCAGTTAGAAGAACTAAGGTGTGGTTCCAGATTTCTCTCTGACACCTCTGTTTATTCCATCTGGAGCAAACGTAGCTAATTTAATGAAAGATTAATTAATGAGTACTATTAATATTTGGCTTTAAAGGAAGTGGTCTAAAACACCTCCTAAATGACGTATCGCTGGTTTTCTAAGTGAAAAGAAGTGAACACATCCTCTACAGTTTAATTACATTTTCTGCTCATTTTATTGGACGATCTCTGTTTATTTGCTTATATAAGTGTAAACAAATGTAAAATTGTGCTATAACTTTGGCACAAGCCACATTTGTTTTACAGTTTTTCCAGTATGTAGTAAACAGTAATTGTGTATGAAGTGTATGCATAAAGTATGTTCTCTGTAGAGGATGTAAAATTTTTTTTTTACTTTAACTGAAAGTCAATAAAATATTAACTTTGACCAGGATTCAGTGAACTTTCATACAACTGTACATAAAATCACAACGTAATGTTATTTTTATTATTTACTGTAGCATTTGTAGTGCTTTTTATCAGCAGGTGTCTATACAGGTGTTTACATGTGATTAATCTGATTGTCAGGTATCTGTTCACTATGTTTACATGCACTTGAGATAATTGGAAACTCCAGGTCTACCTGAGTCAGGCAGGTATTTTTCTGGATTTTGTCTCTCCAGAAGTGTTTTCTTGCCATCTTATGGCTTCCAGCACTGTGCTCTGTTTCCACACCTGCAGACTTACAAGTTCCAAACTTGCAACTGATATTGTTAAAAGAAAAATTTTGCCACTATATGCTGCCACTGTAGTCACTATAGACAACCAATGCTAGAGTAGCCCGGCAGCATGGAACCCCCAAGCCTCTGATTTAAGATTACGTGGCTGCACACCAGCAGGCAAGGAAAAAATATTTTAACATGCATATAAATCATAATTAATAATTTGCACCTCCTTCTACTTCAAACACCCAGCAAGCTCAGAGACCCTCCATGTTTTCCTCATAAAATACGTCACAACCATCTATTATCGGGTCGAGTCTCTCAGTAAGTAACTCAGTAACTCAGAGTTGAAATCCAGCTCTGCTTATCTGATTTCTTCATCAGACTTCTAGACCTTAGAGTGATAAAATGGAGTTTGATGTTTACTTGAATAATCAGATAACTGCAGAAACAAGTAGGATTGGGTTATTAATATTATTATTATTATTAACAACAATATTAAATCACTATGATTTTGCACAGTTTTATTTGTCTTGCTGGTGATGTGTTCAGAGACCTTGTCCTTTAACATGTACATTCACATGCTTTTATCACATTAAAACATGTTACTGGTACTGAAGTATTTTCCTAATAAACCAAGGCCAGAAAGTACTTGCTACTGATATGCTGCAGTAACAGTAAGAGGCCTGACGTTTGATGTTTATTCCTTCTTAAAGGGTAACAGGCTAATGTAAGATTCTATTATAACACAAACAAAATAAAATTCAACAAAACTGGTCAACTCGTGTTGCAGTTATACTCATACATACATAAAAACATCACATTTAAGCAGACACACACTAGTGCTCACAAGTTTAGGATCACTTTAGAATTTCATTTCATGCAATTTTCATGCAATTCACAAACAATATTGTCCATTTCACAATGAATGTAAGTGTATCAGATGCTTTTTAAAGAATAAAAATGTTTGTATTAAAGTCTATTTTTGTATAGAGGCTTATTTTGCATATAGTCCTATTATCAGTAATTCTCAGTCCTCTGTCTAAATCTCCTGGTACGACCACCAATCCAAGTTAAGGATGTTATTGGGCTAATTGGTTGTTAGGACACTCTTGCTCAATTGTGATGCACAGCTGAAACACATTCTACTAATAAGTGAGTATAAAAGGAAGAACAACATTCTAGGTTAGTTTAGTATCTGAAGCGTCAGCAGTTGATGGCTTGCTGACCGGCTCAAAATGACCAGAAAGAAACAACTTTCTTTAGAGATCCGTCAGTCCATTGTTGTGTTAAGGAAGGAAGATACTCCATTGAAAACAAGAGCATTTCACTCTGATCCCAAACTTTTGAGCTGTAGTGTAACGTTATTAAGGCTGAAAGGTAGAATAACAGTGTAAATAGCTACTTTGTTGTTTAGGCTTTAAGGGGTAAATGTAGTGCAGTGGATATGATATGTATGGTATGATGTATATTGCATATTAATTATTTATTCTAAGGAACACAGTTCTCTGAATCTTCTTAGAAGGCATGTCTAAGCATACTCATCATATTCTAACCTTACTATGTCTTTGCCTCAGGGTTGTCGCCATAACAGTTTTGAGGACGCCAAGGCGTACGGCTTCAAAAACAAGCTGATCATCGTTTCTGCTGAAACGGCAGGGAACGGCCTGTATAACTTCATCGTCCCACTGCGTGCCTACTACAGACCCAGGAAGGAGCTCAACCCCATCGTGCTGCTGCTGGATAATCCGTAAGAATTTTGCTGGCACGTCATAATTTTGCAGTGCGGGAACATAAACGTGGCACAGAGGAGCAAATCTGCTTTAGCTCGACTTCATTTGCTTTGGCTTTTGGACTTTGAATGCTGGTTATAAAAACAGCTTCTCTCACATCCATTCAGCTGCGTGATGCTGCTGAAGTGATCTGTCAGTGTTTTCTGCTCGCCCGGAGACAATAAATGAGATTGCAGTTCCGCTCAGAACTGTTTTGGTGCGTCACCAAGCACACAGCACCCTGGGAAGATAAGCCATAATGGTTCACACTCATCACCAGAGTGTCTTCCCTCACTGTTCTCTGTCAGCGTGTTGCTGTTGTAAAGCACAGCGAGTCCACGCTCGTTAAGTTTCAGACTTTTTAGTCCGTCACAAGCTCCCGAGGGCCACAAGGCTTGTACTCCCTTCTGTTTCCCATCATCCCCCCTGCTGAGGTTTCCATGGCAACATGCATACATTGTCGAAACACGTGTACAAGCGTGGTGATGGAGGATTGCGTAAGTTTTAATCAGGAGAACAGAGGTTTTCCACGCAGCTCCGTCAAGCCAGGCGTTACAGACGCAGTGCGGAAGAGGGCCATAGATGGATTGTGTTGTTTAAGCTTCTCTTTTTCTTCCTTCAGGCCAGATAATCACTTTCTGGAGGCCATCTGCTGTTTCCCTATGGTCTACTTCATGGCCGGCACCATAGACAAGTAGGTGTTTTCTGTTGGCTTTTTTTTTTGTCTGCTACACAGAGTGCACATAGAGTACCAGTCAAAAAAAATAAAAATAAATACATACTGATCTAAAAATGGGCCTGAAATTTGTCTCTGAAACAAATATAAACAGAAAAGATGATGCTGTCATTTGAATTTCGATGCAAAAGACGCCCTTTACTCAACATTTCCAGTTAAAACCACCATGAAGTAGAAGTTATTCATTTCATTCATTCATTTTTCAAAGGAAATTAGATACAGAATAATCTACTAACAGAATGAACGGCAAGGGCAAAGGAGAAAACAAGAAACTGGAGTTTTCTTAATTGAAGTTTATAAAAGACAGACAGACCGACAGACCGACAGACCGACCGACCGACCGACCGACCGACCGACCGACCGACCGACCGACCGACCGACCGACCGACCGACCGACCGACCGACCGACCGACCGACCGACCGACCGACCGACCGACCGACCGACCGACCGACCGACCGACCGACCGACCGACCGACCGACCGACCGACCGACCGACCGACCGACATCAACCGACCGACCGACCGACCGACCGACCGACATCAACCGACCGACCGACCGACCGACCGACCGACCGACCGACCGACCGACCGACCGACCGACCGACCGACCGACCGACCGACCGACCGACCGACCGACCGATCCTTGCAGGACCTGGTAGACTACTAAAACTGTCACCAATCAGATAAACAGCACTTAAAGCCTTCATCTTTGAGAAGGAGAAGAAAATTAAGCTCCACTCTTGCTTCATGTATAAAGATCTAAGAGCCACGTGTTTGTGTCCATCCTTCCACTGTGAGAAGACAGCTCAACACTGTGGGTCTGAAAGGATGTGTAGCTTTCCTGAAGCTGGTACTAAGAAAAGGGAAATAGAGAGAAATAGAAACAACTGCTGCTGATGGACCAACCACCCCAGAGCTCAACATCTTTAATCAAAGCAGAACATGCAGCTAACTTGTAAGAGGGAACATTTAAATGAAATAAATATCCTTGTAGATTTTGTGGAAAAACTGAAAAAAATATATATCATGTTTAATTGTTGAAGCTTCTGTATAATGTTCTCCTGAAAGTAACTTAATCCTTTGTATTTAATGGCCACCTTGACTAAAAAAATGTAATTAACGAAAGGTGGACTTTTCTTCTATAGTACTGTGTATATTTTTAATGCTGGGCTTAGGTACTAAGGAACTACAGCTCGACCTTCATTTCGTTATGGCTCCACAGATTTATCTCATCGTCAGAAATCCAACTGATAAAGTGCCAATGATGTCTCCATGTCCAGGAATGTGGGGGTATTTTGAAAAAACACCAAATATACTGTCGAGCACTAATAACTCGCTTAAACAAGCTTTCAATATCATGAAAATGTGAATTTCTTTAAGACACTGGTTGCTACAGTACTTCTTCATAGTGGTTGGACAGCATAATGGATCATTTGAGGAGCAGAATTCAGTTCTCCACTTTTGTATAATTTCATAGGTGTTGTGTCCTAGTGTTGATGTGGTGTTGAATTGTTTTTGTAGTTTGGATAACTTGCTGCAGTGTGGGATTATCTACGCTGATAATCTGGTGGTGGTGGATAAGGAGAGCACTATGAGTGCAGAGGAAGACTACATGGCAGACGCCAAAACTATAGTCAACGTTCAGACCATGTTTAGGTAAGTTATCATCTTAAATTAGGTCATAAGCTAGAAAACATTTGTGAACACTTACAATTCATATACTGTACCATACTAGAAAACAGGGATACGTAAGTATTTCTTATTATTATGAAAGTATTTGAAAGTATGAATGTAAGTGAGTTTAAAACATGTCTCTGACTCCTTCTGCCTGTTTCTAGGTTATTCCCCAGTCTCAGTATTATTACTGAGTTAACTCATCCCTCTAATATGAGATTCATGCAGTTCCGAGCCAAAGACTGCTACTCCCTGGCTCTCTCCAAACTAGAGAAGGTGAAGCATCTTCCCCAACAAGGCCTTTTTTTTGCTGTGTGTATTATTTATTCATTCAAGTTATTTATACATGGAACAAGGCAGAGCTAAAATCATCTCATTCCCAGCAGAGCCTTATTGGACATTAAAATGCATCAACAATAACAGTACATTAAAATGCAACAGCAGTAACAGTGTTATTAATTAAAATGGCAGATGAAGCTCTAAAACTTAAAGACGAAGTTATCACTGTGGACTGATTCTGATCAGGACGATTTTGAAAATGTATTCATTATCAGCACAGAATTCCTCGTTCTTACAATTCCTAGCCTAGGGAATTTCTACCATCCTCCGGCAGAATAAAGATCCAATTCAGATACATTTCAGACTGTAGAAGGTCTGAACACCAAGCAGGATGTCTTGCTCAGCTAATTAACTTAAAGCTTAATCCTGGATTTTCTATCTCACAAGAGTGGATCACTTAACTGCTCTGCAATGTCCCAGCAACTTAAGATCAGAGTGGTCTGAAGTGAAATGAATACTCAAAACTATTGCAAAGCTACATCAGGCTTTAGTTAGCATATGCATAACCATTGCATGTAACATCTTTTGCTTCTGTGAGAGAGCTTGTAGAGGTATTAAACTCTGAGACGTCTGGTTCCCATTACCACCACTGTAAACAAATCTATTTCTCTAGAATAGAGAGGGCATTTCACACCAGACCGTTCTATATGCCTAGCGAAGGTGAAGCATTTCCCCCAACAAAGCACACTTTTCTCTGCTGTCTGCATGATTTATTTATTTATGCAAGTTATTTACCAATTACTTAAACACTAAACACTTACAGAAAATAGATAATAATAATATTTTTTCCATTACCCTGTGCAATTAAGAAGCAACGTGCAATTATTTGTAAATACAATCTTCTTGACTTTTTATTATTTCTATTGTATATACTGTACTGCTTCTTTATCTATTTTTTGCTATCCCTTTATCTTATCTTAAAAAAAGAACAAGGCTCAGGCGGAAGTCATTTCATTCCAGGCAGGACCATACTGGACATTAAAATGCTGCAACTAGTATTATGTCTTAAGCAAAGAAAATCCCAGTTTGGTGGTGTGTAAACAGCAATCCGAGCTTAGCTTCAGATCAATCAAGGACAGCCGTCTGACAGCGGTCCTTATTTGAGGCATTAGTCATGTGAAAAATCGCGCTTCATACTACACTGATATTAAGAAGATAATTCAGGAATTACTCAAATAAGCACCACCTTTATTCCTTTTTAATGCCTTTAGATGTACATATTTTTTAAATAATAAAAAAGTCAATAAGATGCTCAGCATCTGTTTCTCATGATTGGCTCTTTGTCATAAACGTCACACGTTCTAGAAATGATGAGTGTCTAAAGCCGTAAGCCGCTATATTTACTTTGAGACCAAAGCTAATGCCTCATTTGACCCCCGGACATGCATCACAGTAACGTGTGATTCACACAAGATTATTCACACAAACATTAAAGGCTAAACAGCATGTGAATTCATGCCAACGTGCCAAAACCCATAACATATATTAGCCTGTTCATCTGCCAGTTTTAAAGTCAGTCAACAGAGTGTCTCTGCATTCATTCAATCAAAAAAGCTCACTGTTTAGACATTTCAAATTTATATCACAGCATGCATTACTGGCTGCCGATTATTCAGACTGACTATGTGACCTAAGGCTTCTCTTTGTATCTCTTCTCTTTTTCAGATAGAGAGAGATAAGGGTTCCAATCTTGCCTTCATGTTCCGCCTCCCGTTCGCTGCTGGCAGAGTGTTCAGCATCAGCATGCTGGACACTCTCCTCTACCAGGTGGGCTGTTTTTCTTTCAGTACACTACCCCACCAGGCCTGTCTCTCCTGAGCAGCGCACTGTATGTGAACATTATTGTGGTGCACCAGGACAGAAACTGCTTTGTAAGCAGAAGAAGAATATAGTGAAATGAGGGTCAGTGTTATTTGGATGTCTATTGACATGTTTCTTTTCAATGTCTGCATAATTAACTGATCAAGCTGATGTGAAGCAGACATCCAATCAGAATCACTGAATTAAAAGGCTAAATGTAACATCTGTACAGGTGTGCAAATCAGCTTTATGTAACAGAGGACTCAGTATAGCACAGTAAGGGAGGCTTGTTTGGTTAGCTTATGTTTTTTGATGGTTCTGAGTCTTCTACCAGAGGGAAGCAGCCAGAGGAGGTCATGTCCAGGATGTTTAGTTGGTGTCATCACCCTGCGGTTGTAGATATCCTGAAGCGCTGGCAGATTACACCCTACAATCCACTCCCGTGGCCTGAATATGCACTGCTTTATATTAATTTCAGTCACGGCACAGTATATGCAGGGTGTTGATTGTTCTACTAGTGTACTAATGTGGCCGTCATCAATTTTACACATCATATCAAAAGACAGACTGTGTAGCTTCACTGGTGGTTCTGGATTTTAATCAATGTGGCCAAAGAGCCGTTTCACATCAAAGCACTGTGAATGCAAATGTAATTTAATTTGTAGTTTTGTAAAACCCATCAAATGCCCTTCAAACTTTACTGTTACTGTTCTAAACTTTAACTCTCCACCTGTGTGTAAGAATTGGAATTGGAGGGCACCTTGGCAGAGGCCCCATGTTTCTAGATTTCATGTTAAGCGCTCGTTATTGTCCCCAGGCAGAGGACGTAGACAGAGAAGCTGTATTGATTTTGTGTGCTCTCTGGATCTCTAGATCAATCCATGTGCACTTTCTGAGCTTTGTTTCCTTCCTCCCTCCTTTCTACCTCCCTCTCTGTCTCTCCTCTAGTCCTTTGTGAAGGACTACATGATCCCTATTGCAAGACTTCTGCTTGGCCTAGACACTACCCCAGGCTCTGGCTACCTCTGTGTTGTAAGTTTGAGCACACATACTTGTTTGACTTTGCATTATGTAAGCCATGTAAGATGATATTCGTTATAAAAAGGGGACTAGCTGCGGATATTACCATAAGAAACATTAAAACTGCACACTGCATGTTTTCATTATCGGTGGTGGCCAGTCACATAGGGCTAGTGTGACTTTAGGTTTTTGTATTCATTCCAACCAACTTTGCAGGTGCCCACCTGAACCCAAGTCCACTTATTTATCTAGTTGATCTCAGTCTTAAAATAAATGAACATATGCGCTCCTGTGTGAATAAACAAAAATTTAAAGCAACACTTTGTGGATTGGACACCCTTCATATATACCAACGTGACAAAAACGTGGCCTAAACATTAATACAGTCAATTCATCTTGAGTTTTCTCAACCAAAAACCTTATCAATGCAAGAAGTCACTCTTACCATCAGAGGATCTGTTCCATCATGATGACCCATTGGTTGGTAGGCAGCTTCTGGCAGCTTGTGTTGTTGTTAATATAGTTGAAATCTTATTTCCCAAATAAATACTCAATAAATCAGTCAATCCACAGACGTAGACTTCTCTACATACATTTTCAACCTAGGCAGGTACATGTACAATAAAGATGAACAGGATGTCCAGTTTCCTCAGTAAGGGAGAAGGAAAATCAAGGCCAGCAAATGTTTGCCTCCTCACACCACAAGCACACACTCCTCTCCCAGTGCTACAGTTAATACTGAGATTCTTTAGTGGCCTCTGCTGGACGGGGATGGAATAGCACATCACACAAACATGTTTTAAATCTGACTAACCAGCTCATATTTGCATTCAGGAAATAACATCACCTCTCCCAGTAAATAATGTTTGTATCTCTCAAAAGGCTTGTATCTCTGTACGTTTCTGAGATATAGGAGTCTTTAAAACAGAGCATGGCATCAATTTGCTTTAAACTAAAATAAATAAAAATTAATTTAAATAATCATTGCTACATTGTATTTTCAGTCATTATTATTTCATATTCTTTCAAATTATTATATTTTTATACTATTTTTATACTTACAGTCAAAAAACAAAATTACAAAACCAAAACAGTGGCTTGTTGGAAATGCAGCAAAATACATATATGGCATTGTAGCAACATTAGGCCTCACTAAAGTAGATTCAATCTTATTGTAGGGTAAAGAACACTTATATTTGTTAAAAGTCAAATAAACTTCATTTACATATGAAATAAGTCTAAATGTATAAATGAAGGCATACAGGGTCAAAGTGGATAACTTACATCTTTACAAACAACAAATTTGAGGATTATAACTTACTAGGTACACTTTGTGTGAGTCTGTATACAAAGCTGAGGCATTTTGGTAGCACTGTGTACTCGGAGGCTAATGCAGGGGTGGTACCGCACCACCTAAATGATAGGGCCAGATCAAAAATAACAGCATGGCCAAAACATACTAGTGGAAGGGCAAGTAAGAGGGCTAATCTTTTCTTTTCTCGGCTGATAAAAGACAATGCTTATAATACCCACTGACTTACTACATGTAGTCTTATGGGAATATAGCATAGATTATACAATGTCCCAAACTAACCAATTCATGAACGATTCTGACTCCTAAGAAAATCCTAAGAAAGGCTGCAGTAAGAAGTAATACATATAATACATTTAAATGATAATAACATAAACTGAACAAAAATTTTAAAAATGTAAGTGTAATTTTGCTTCTTTTCCTTTTGCCCTGAATCTACGAGCCAAATGTAGCTAAGTAGGAAGCTTATGCAATATCTAATAGCATCATTTGAAATGCACACCTACATCATTACACGCTCACCTGAAGCCACATTGAGTTCGCAAGTAATCTAAAAAATATTGCTTATGAGGTTTTTGCCACTACATTGTCACTATCAAAAGAAAAAAACAAGCATCTCCAAAATAGCAATTTTACAGAGGAGAACAAAAACATTCTTTATTTTAATGTATGACAAGGGAAATCTTTTCTAACCTATTTTGGTGTGTTTCTATTGGTCCATTTATCATAATATTTTCACACAATATAATCAGCAGCTGTCGTGTTGAAATAATGTTTAAAAAATAAAAATTGAGACAAATGAAGATACATGTTGAAGTGATGATATGTTGAACAAAAGTATGGATACATTTCAGGAGATTATTACTGCTGTTAGTAGTTTATCCTTTACTTTTAATGTAAGTCAATGGAACCAGATTTTTTTTTTATTTTGGAGAATTTCTGTTGGTCTATTTATTCATCCTGAAATTTTACCCAACGTAAACGGGAGCTGTCAGGTTTAAATAATATAGAAAACTGAAAATCATCAAACATGGAGATATGTTTTTCTTTGGATGGTGACGATACGCTTATATAGATTATATAGTCTGAAGTAACTGAGCCAGTATTAACCAGAGAGCTAATAAACTTCAATTACTTACAGCTAGCTACAAGACTGGATAAACTAGACCCAGCATGTCTGACTGAATTCATTTAGTTCAAGGAACTGTGATAATGTGACTAATCCAACTGCAGCTTACATGACCTGTGCCTCACCTACACATACAAGTTAACAAAGGTTTTTGGTTTTGAACAGATGAAGGTAACAGAAGAGGACCTGTGGATCCGGACCTATGGAAGACTTTTCCAGAAACTCTGTTCCTCCAGTGCAGAAATCCCTATTGGCCTATATCGTACAGAATCCCACATGTTCTCATCATCAGAGGTGAAGCAAAGCTGGCCATTGCCTTCATTATTGTGTCTGATAATGTGGGTTATCTTGGGTGACTTGGCTGATCAGATCTGATAAGTAGTTTAGAGCTGCTTTGCCCAAAACACTCTTTCGCTTCTCATTGCATTCCTTCTGCTTGATCTGTGGTCTAATGCTATCAGCTTCCAGTCTTTTCCCATTTAATCATTCGTACTGTCTCGTGTTTTGTCCATTTTGTTCATCTCAGTTCAAGGAAGTTTGCAAACAGGTAAGAATATACCGTTTTCACCAACAAAACTAAATCTCAACTCATTCCCACTCTTGCGCTCGCCTGTGCTTTTCTCATTAATGCCGCAGCCACAAACTATTGCAAGCGACAAGTTGGAACACCAGAGATAGATAGCAAAGAAAATCAGAATAATATCAGCATTGTGATGTACTAAGCCTTTAAACATTAAGCCCTCTTAAACATTGGGGTTCTGTATATGATCCAGACTGTTCTATGCACACAGCTACTTCTATGCTAAGAACCTGTAAATAGCTGTAATTTCTGACAGTTTAATAGCAGTGCCGATTCTTGCTGCTCCACCATACTGAACATCACACTAATTAACCACCGAACCTTGTTACCATGGTGACAGTCTCAGGTGTCCGTCAACGTGGAGGAGTGCGAGGAGGCGCGGGATCGGCGAGAATCCTGGAAAGAGAAAACCGCCCACAGGAACTCGACAGGCAGCGATCAGTCAGAGCATCCCCTCCTGCGGAAAAAGAGCATGCAGTGGGCGCGCCGGCTGAGCCGGAAAAACACCAAGCCCCCCAGCCGCGCCGAGCGCATCAACCAGCAGCGTCTCAACCTCTACAGGCGCTCCGAGAGGCAGGAGCTGTCTGAGTTAGTGAAGAACCGCATGAAGCATCTGGGTTTGCCCACCATTGGTTACGGTGAGTCAGATAAGATGAAGTGCTAGTATGTTGATCATCTGATCACCTCATATTTACGTTCAGTGATTAACATTTCAGTTTCTGAGATGTATAGAGTCTTTAAAGTTCTTTGGCGCTCTTTGGAAACAGGTGCAAATGTTTAAATGATTGATGCTAAATGTGGTGTGATGTTTTCAGTTATTATTATTTTGTGATAAACTACCAAAACAAAATACTGAGTGCCTTGCTGAAAATCCAAACAGTACATATCGTCGCTGTCCAATGAAAAACAAGTATCTCTAAAATTGCAACTTTACAGGAGAGACCAAAAACATACTTTACTTCAATACAAGTCAATGGAAGCTGTTTTGGAGCACTTCTATTGGTCTATTCATCATGAAATTGGCAAACAATGTAAACGACCATTGGCGTGTTCAAATTATGTGGAAAACTTAAAATCAACAAAAATAGAAATACATGTTTTTCATTAGACAGTGACGATATATATGTTGGTTCCAGCAGCTTTGGGCCTGTGTAACTTTACCCTGTATCCATAGCCCAAGCTGCTAGTTGACCCTGAATGCATTTTAGTACCACTGATTTACTCAGAGGCTAATGCAGGGGTCGTGCTGCACCTTTAAAACAAGAGAGATCTTTTATTTATCTGACTGATATAAGACACTGTCTATATTACCCACTGACTAAAGCTGACTTTCAGAGCTACACATAGCCGTATGGCAATATAGCATAGACCAGTGGTCTCCAACCCCATTCCTATGGATGCTGGAGTGAAAGTGTAACCCTAAAAACTCTAGTAACCCAAACTAAGATCTGCCTCCTTTTCTGCCCACAATTATATAAATATTGGGTGGGGGTGGGATAGTGGTGACAGTGGTGGAAATTAAATCTCAGTAATGGCATCACCAACGAATGTGAGTTCATCCAGTGGCAACATGTAGCTGAATTAAAACACACACACAGGCTAATTAGCTGGTATACCTAAATATATTAATAAACTCATCAAGCACCACGACGCTTAGGCACGAGCACTCCACCTGATTTACTAGCTTATTATAGAGCTTAACTTAGTATTGATCCATACACGCCAGAGTGGTTTACTCATTTAGCTGCAGTTCCATGTTTTACAAAAGGGTGTTGCCAGTTCCCTCTCTCTCTCTTTCTCTCTCTCTTTCTCTCTCTCTCTCTTTCTTCTCTCTCTTTCTGTCTCTCTCTCTTTCTCCTTTCTCTGTCTCTCTCTCTCTCTCCCTTTCTCTCTCTCTCTGTCTCTCTCTCTCTCTCCCTTTCTCTCTCTCTTTCTGTCTCTCTTGCTCTCTCCTTCTCTCTCCCTCTTTCTTCTTCTCTGTCTCTCTGTCTCTTCCTCCTTCTCTCGCTCTCTCTCTCTGTCTCTCTCTTACACTCTCTCTCTTTTTTCTCTGTCTCTCTCTCTTTCTCCTCTCTCTCTCCAACTTGTGTCTAATATGAAGCCCCTCCTTTTACTTAAGTGTAATATATCCAGTCTAGCCCATGAGGGACTTGGGAAGAGATTGATTACCTGGAGTAGACTTGGCTGGAGGCTCTGCAGAAGAGTAGCTCTTCAGGAGAAGAGCAATGTTATAGATCATATTATGTCAAACAAACCATTTCCTGAACAGTTTTGACTCAGGAGTGGTTCACTAGGCCTCTCACTGATAGCTCAGTTTTCTAGCCTAGTAAAACATAAGATCCTGAGGAAGGTAGTTGAACAGACACGTACTGGCTACCTGAGACAAATCAGTCGTATCATTACACATGGAGTCAAGCAGGTTTCACTTTTTTCACCACCTGGTTTATTGGGCGGGGCCCTGAATTGTATTGTCTGACTGATCGTGTCAGTGGTGGTTCTGTGACCCCCGATGTCCTGCTCCTGTGAGAAGGTGGAATGTTTCCATAAGTAAGATAAATGTTGGTCTTTTTAAGAACTGAACTGATTTTGAGTGTGACCCGTGTTTTGGGGATGTAACTGGATGTTTATTTAATGTTTTTTTTATGTGTTTGAAAATGCTGTTGCCAGTTAGAGCCATGTTTAGTCATCTAAGTGTATTAAATAATCTAATCAACATATCCTACTATGCATTGCCTACAGAGGATCTGATTAAACTAAAATGTAATAGACATTAAAATGTGTATGTGTCAGCCTGAAAGAGTTGAATAGCATTGCTTTTTTTCTCTTATTCTCGCTGTCCTATCTCCGACTGTTCTTCAGTCTTGCCTGCACCAGCTAAAGCTTCATTTATTTATTTATTTATTTATTTTTCTCCTTACAGCAAAAATGACATGCATTCAGGTCATATAAGTCTTTTACAGCTAAATGATTATCATTTGTTGATTGTATTTAGGAATGATGGCCAAAAATATTGTAAGAATGTTACAGAACAAACATTAAGTTAAACTTTTGTGGCTTAATTTCTTGATTTCTTGTGCTTAATAACTTCTCAGCTGCTTGCCTGGCCTTGCTTGACCCCTTGCTTTCCTTGTTCTTTTTTCTCTGTCTCCTTTGCTTCTTTCCTCCCTGTGCTGTAGAGGACGTAGCTAATTTAACTGCGAGTGATGTGATGAACCGAGTAAATCTAGGATATTTGCAAGGTAATGCAACAAAACGTCACTGTGTGTGTTAACATGTAACCCCATTCCATTACAGTATATAGTTATATTAGTTAATTATGTAGTTTAGTGATTTAATTCCATTAAATGCATTTCATCCTTGTGCAAAAAATCTCTTATTGATTGTGTATATTTTAAAGGCACAGTCCACCATGTTTCAGTATAAGGTTTAATATTTTTGATATGATATAAAAATGTTGGCATGAATGCAATTCATATAAAAAAATACCATTTTCATTAAAAAGATTTGATTGGGCCGCTCGGATCTAGTGTGGCTCCCTTCTGTTTTATGTTCTTTTTTTAATTGATCACAGGAAAATGAAATCTGAAAACTGTAAAATGGATTTGTTGATCTTATGAACATTGTATTGAAAAATGGTGGACAGGTCTTTAAGTATGTTGCCTCAAGTATTCATGATGCATACAGACAGCATACTGAAACAAACTTACTATCTGAGACGTAATGTAGCGGTGGGCAATATGGCGATATTTATCATTATTAATTTATCATTATGATAAATTATGGAACTCAACAATATGCTTTTCTGAGCATATAATGGATATCAACAGTAAAGAACACAGATCAACTGCACACTTTATTACAAAGAGAGAATAATTACTAGTGTAAAATGTTCAAAATCATTATATTTAGATTTTGAGTATTTTTTAAATGCAACAGTATTTGCTCTTTATGTCTCTTTGAACTTATCAAGCCTCAGAAAAACACAGGCTGTGAGCAAAATGGATCCTGTTCGTGTTTTAGGGTACTGTGGCGTATGTTGTCCATTTTTCTTTTGGTGTCAGAATCATAAAAATCGAATTCCAGAGTGATTTTGACAGCAATCATAAGTCCTCGTGAACACGGCTGAACCCTACAACAGCTGAATGTATACAAACAGGCATTGCGAGGCTCTTGTCACTAAGGCATTGTCAGTGTTTAACCACAGAACATCAACTTACCAGACTTTCTCAACTCTCTACTGAAACTACAACAGTAGCTTAGTTACAAACTAAGACTGGAATTCTGCTCATCACACAGCAAAACAGACAAAGATTAAACGTATCCTAGGTAAAGTTATGCTGGTGTTTATGGCTATTAAGAAGAAGCCAGCTTCAGCTTGGCAAGGAACTCTTGTTCAAGTGATTGGTGAATACTGAAATAGGCTACTGTGTCTGTGTCTGTGTTTTTACTGCTCTTTGTTAGTAGTGGGTGCTCAGGCTCTTTCTTGCAGTGCTTCAGTAGCATTGTATTAGCCAAGTGGGTGATATTGGGTTTCGTTTCATTTTTAATAAAACCCAAAATCAATCTTTTAATTATGTAACTGATTGTTAGTTTAAAAAAATGTGTGTTAGATGTTAATATGTAGACTATTCGAGGTGCTATGCACTTGATTGTATGCAGCTGATAAAGTGTTCACCAATAGTGGCCAATCTAGCCTCAAACGTTACACACCCTCAAAGTGGGATAGCACCGTTCAGCTGTTAGAACTGGTCAGATGTTGAAACTGATCAATGTAATTTTTTATTTAATATTTGAGGGGCAGATATTATAACATAAAAACATAACATAAGAAGCAGTAGGTTTGAATATAATGAGGAGAGCAGAGCTGGAATGTTCCAAAGAGCTGATATAGTAGACCAAATACACACACACACACACACACACACACACACACACACACACACACACACATATATATATATATATATATATATATATATATATATATATATATATATATATATATATATATATATATATATATATATATAAAAGAGATGGAAAGATCGATCAGCTATGTATCGGTATCTGCCGATTTTTAATCAAAATCTGTGGTCAGTGCTCAGCCAATTTAGGCGATCCCGAGAGCTGATCGATGGCGTCAAAAAAAATTCTTAAACAAGCCTAATTTCTTAATTTCCAGCTAAGATTTCGTTGAAACCCCCTCTGGCCAGGTCCCTGCAATTCCTATCTGAACCGCTAGGTGGAAGTGCACACCCTTTTATTTTCCCCAGACTGACTAAAGCTCGCGAGAACAGTTTGTGGCGTTTATCGCATGTGCGGATAGAAAACATGTCGTCTGTCTGGCAGCTTGTTGCCGTATGTGACGCAGACTTATCCAGGATGTTTTGTAAAATGTGTAAAATCACTGTGTCTCGTTGGGGAACCAAGACCAACACTACTAATCTGATACGACACTTAAGAGTACACCACGCGGCCGAATACAGTGGGTATCAGCAAACAGCAGAGCTAGCACGCACAGCTAGCATAAAACAAACAACCCAGAACACCATACAGACCAGATCTGACTGGTACAAACAGAACAGCAGCAGTAATTCAAGATCTGCATTTAATGACTGCAGTTTTTACTGCATTTATTTAATTTGCTTTTTTCGTTTTAAACAGAGGGTCTAAATTAAATGATTGCAGTATTTAGGATATTTGTTTGATCTACTTTGTTTATTTACTGTTAATTTTGTTAAAAATATTATGCTGTTTCACATGAGCTCATTAAAAATGGTAATAAACCAGTTTAGACCATGTTTCATGACTTGCTTGCGCTAATAACTAAATGTAGCCTTGCCGTACCATATAGCCCCATCCGCGATCAGTATCGGCTATCGATACATATATATATATATATATATATATATATATATATATATATATATATATATATATATATATATATATATATATATGTAAACCAAAAAGTCCTCTCTGTGAGGAAATAAGAGAATAAGGATCCATTTCTGTCACAGATTACACATCATAATGCACATTGTGGAAATGTCTTGAAGTTTCATAGCATCACAATAGTTTTGCCATATTGCCCACCAGATGTGAAGCAGGAACAGGCTATTCTTGTACAATTCCGAACAGTAGTTGTCTCTAAGGTAACATCATGTAGGCTTTAGGAATGTTAAAAATAGAGAAATTGCAGTTTGTTCACGTATGCTGATGAATGATAGCTCTTGAGTACTTCTACATTTACCACGTTTACCTTTCACAGTATGAAAACCAGCTCTGTGCATTTCTTTATTGGTTGCCAAAGAGCCCAACCCCTGCACTGTGTGTAGATATACCTTACAGCACACCAATGAACATATTCCAAAATCAGAAATCATCTTTTTCCCCCTTTTTTGAACAGAACATTAGAGCTGCCAGTCTGCCAGACGACTGCTCAAAATCCATAATGATTTTACATATACTGCCCTCTTAAGTCTAGTGATGTAGTTGTCTTTTTCTCCTCTGTATGGTACTACTTGAAGAGGGTACCTACATGACAGAGGGTACAACAGGTACACGCTTAGTTATAGGCACCTGATGATGATGATGTTGATGATGGTGATGATGATATGTTGAAGGGCTTTGGTTTCAGGATGTTCTGGACAGAGTGGAGTAGAAAGCATTCCATGTGTGAAGGTTACGTCCGATCAACCTAGTTTTAGTCAAACAAACGCACACTTTCAAGTCTGTTTTGATCTCGTTTTAAACCAGCTTCAGAAGATATTTTCGAGGGACTACTGGGACACTTGTTACACGGCCTTTTATCTACAGTGAGGGGGAAACAAGTATTCAGACACTTTTGCTTTTGCTATTTAACATACACTGCCTGTGATATTTTGTTGGACTGCTCCGAGGCCTTGATTAAGCATTCCCTGTGGTGTTGTTTCAACATATGCAACACGTTTTTCCATCCTGAGATCTGCCAAAAACCCTGGATGTTGGCCCACTCTGTGAAGTCTTCTCCAGCACATCCCAAATTCTTTCAGCTGGGTTAAAGTCAGGACTCTGTGGTGGTCAGTTTGTGTGTAAAAATGGTTCCTCATGCCACTGTTTCATAATTTAGGCCAAATGAATCTGAAAAACACACGTGCCATCAGGGGGAAAAAACATTGATGGGATAACCTGGTCATTCAGTACGTTCAGTTAGTCTGATTTGATTTTCTTGCACATAACATTGCTGAGTCTCAACTTGACCAATTGAAGCACAGTAGACAGTGGACACTATGCATGACCGGTGCATTGTTTTATGTGTTTACCTTCTAACCTTGACAAGCTCATTGCTCTAGATTCTAGATCTGGACTCATTAGACCACATAACCATATTTCATTGAGTTGAATCTGTATGCTCACTAGCAAATAGAAGCCTTTATCTCTGATAAACCTCACTTATAAGTCCTGTGAGATCTCGTCTTGTGGAAAAGCTCTAACTTTTACTAATAGACACAGTCATGAGCTCTACTGTTGATTTTTTTTATCATTTGTCCTCACTAAGCATTTGCACAGTCATTCAATAGTTTATTTTTATACTTATTTCTTCTGTTAATTAATGCAACAAGTAGCAATCATGAACGTTAAGGTGTGGAAGGCTCTTAAATTTCTCAGAACCAACATTGTTAAACATCACCCAAATAGAAAAGGTAACAGAATATTCTGTTCAACAAACTGAACTCTTTGGCAATAATGCAGATTGATGAGACCATGAGAAAACCACACCCACAGTAAAGTGCAGAGGTGGGAGTGCACATGATGCGGGGGCCGTAAAAGTCATCAAAGGGAGTACAAACAGAGCAATATAGTAGAAGATAGTAAAAAAAGAATTGTATCTTATCAGCCAATAACTTGAATCTAGGGAAAAGATTGATGTTTCAACAAGACCCCAACCCCAAGCGTGAAGCCACAACTTAAGATGGGTTTGGTGAAGGTGCTTGTAAGGCTTAGCCCATCTCTTGACTTGAATCCCACAGAAACTTTATGAAGAGTTTAGAAAGTGTGAATTCATTAGAGGGACCTTTGCAGGGAATAGCTAAGAGACTAACAAAACGATCATAACACCAGTTCAGTAGCTAATTTTGAGCACCTGTCAGATTCTTACCCTAAACAATTAAGGGAACATATTACAAGGAAATTCAAAATCCCTCCCCCTTCACTTACCAGCCTAGAAGAAAGGAGATTAAACATTAAATTTCATCCATTCACTCAAAAAAGAGCATTTCCAGGGGTGGAAAGCAACGGCAGGGTTATCTTGTGTTTTGCCTTCTCTTATATCACTTCTTTAGTTTGCTGCTAAGCGTGGTTTCTTGCCGGGAGTGTCCTTAAATTATTAAACTAGGAACAGAATCTTCAGGGCAGTGCTGCTTCTTCATCCTCTCAAGTTGGGCTGATGGCAGACTCGACACTATATTGACTCACTATCAGCCCTTCAGGTGCGAGTTTAAGGTGGACATATGGACTGAAAGTATATTGAATAACAAAAAGAAAGGTGTCTCAATACTTGTTTCCCTCTTACGCCAAATACTCCTTTTGTTCCTGCGTTGTATTTAAACCCACACTACTAATGTATTTTGCTTCACTCTGATTGGTCGAGCCTTGGCTTGGTGGGTCTGACAGATGCTCTGAGCATGCCTCTATCTGTGTGTCAGTCTTCATGTATGTCGACTTAGAGGCTGCGTGTATTGGCATGGCAACCTGGCGACGTGCGTGAGGTGGTCTCTTGGAATGCCAGTGATGCAAAGGGCAGGTGTATAGATGGATGAGTGGGTGGATGGACGGGTGAGTGGATGGATAGGTGGATGGGTGGCCGCGGACACCGTCTGCATGCTTGGGCGCATGGGAAGCGCTTGCAGCTGCATGGGCGTCCGTAAATGCAGCCGTGTGCGGTCAGTAACGGTCAGCCCTTTTCTCTCTTTCACCCGGCCCGACCTTATAAGTGGCTCAAACAGGTGGGTTTGGACGAGCAGAGGCACTTTGTCCCCAAGCTTGAGCCCCCCCATCCCCTCTCCCCAGCATCACACTGCTCAGTCACTCACACACAGGTAAAACACACAGCGCTGGCCCTGAAACCCAGTCGACCAAAGCAGTAGGACCTGGCTTTCCAGACACAGAACAACCTTAGTGCTGGACTAAACTGGCCTCTCCGTGCTCTGACCAAAAATGCTTTACTTCACGGCTGCTGTTTTCACAACAGAGCTTTACAGGATGTTGATATTTAGCCTTATAGAAAATGGTAGCATATGGCATCATTCTAAATCGTGGTAATTATTGGCTACGTAAACAACTACAGTTAATCGTTAATTGATTTTCTATTGATTGTATGCAACTAGTAAAGTATTCGCCAACAGTGGCCAGATTGGCTGATTATCTTGCTTCAAATATTGCTCAAATTCTAAAAGTGTGATAGCACCGTTCAGCAGTTAGAAGTGGTTAAATGTTGAAACTGATAAATGTAATTTATTTATTTATTTATTTATTTATTTTTAATATGCCCAACTTTGAATTTGAAGCCAGCAACACGTTTCAAAAAGTCCAGACAAAAAGTTCTGGACCCTGTTTATATCTGGATTCTTCTTTGCATAGAAGAGTTTTATCTTATGTCTATGGAGCAGCAACCAACTGTGTTTGGGAAGTGTTCCCAAGTGTTCCTGAGCCCTCAGAAGGATTTACACTACATAGTTGTGGCTGTTTTTAATGCAGTGCCAACTGAGGGGCCAAAAATTACAGCCATCCTTGATTTTGGACCCTGTCCACTGCATACAGAGATTTCTCTGCATTCTCTGCATCTTTGAATGAAATTATGCATCACAGATTGTGAAATTCCCAAGTTCTATTGCTATTTTCCACTGGAAAAGCATGTTATTTGAAATGTTGCTGGCATGTATGTACACATGTTCAGTTTACTATTGAATTTAAATGAACACATGCACAGTGTTCACCCAACTATTTTAGAAATGGGGTTGTACACTTAGTGTTACTATATTTAAACATGTATTTTCTATGTATGTTTGAAGGGTCGCGCTTATCTTTTTGTGTAATGTATTTAACTAAATAATTGTTAAGCTTAGAGGCAAATCCACGACTGTCATCTCCAACCTGTCTAATTTTGATTAGCTTCACTGTAATCAAGTTTAGGCTTAATAGTATTTTCATCAACGTTCTGTAAAAGCGTGTTCAGACCAGTAACAGCTGACAGGAAGAATGCATTTATGGGTGGAGCGTGGCTGGATTCATCAAACTTAATAGAAAATAAGCCTTTTTTTAGCCCAGTACTAGAATCTCTATCCAGACAAACATTCTGAGCAGACTCTCAAGAAAAAAAGATATTCCTGTTTCCATTTATTCATCATTTTTGTTATATTCTAGTCTCTTTTCTGAACCTTATCACATCACATAGTACACAGTCATTAATCTGTCACTGATTTGAAGTTTGACTGATTAAGTGTGGTAGAGAAAAGTGTTAATGATACAGATAATTTCCCTCAGATTTTTATAGTGGTCATTAAATAGTGTTTTGCTGAAACCTGCTGAGGTACCTGGGACATTAACAGAGCTTCTTTCTCTCTTTTGCAGATGAAATGAATGATCATCAGAACACACTGTCCTACGTGCTGATCAACCCTCCGCCAGACACTATTCTTGAGCTCAATGATATTGTGTAAGCCTCATCCAAAGAGATTGTTATACTGATAATTACTCAGCCAGGCAGATATGCTGTGTTAAACTGTGCTTTCAAGAAAGTGCAGCAAAGATAGTCAATCTTTACCTCTTAAACTGAGATCCCTGCTTTGTTATAGTTCAGTATTTCACAGTCCAGGTATTCAGCACTGCTGGTTTTAGTTGTCTATTGATTTCGTTTCTACATTAACTTTGAATGTCTAGTGTCACTGATGGCCCACAATTTTTAATTTGTAATATTAAACATCCACCAGCGCATAAATACGATAAAGCCCAGCTTAAAAACTGCCCATTGGATCTAAGATTGGTGTGGACGTGGCTTGATTGACTGCTCTCTGTCCAACACTCGTAGCCTGCTCCACCACTCATATAGAAATAAAAACATAATCCAGTTTTTATGTGACGATAACTGGAAGAAAAGGTCACAGATGGACAAATAGACAAATGGACTGATGGACGGTTGGACGAAGCAGCACATTCATAAAGGAATGATTTATGAATTAATGAATGAATGAATGTGTGACAGGCAACAACAGACAGGAGGTCTAGCGGAGGTTTGGTTATGCTGGTTAGCTTTAGCTCACTTAGGGGTGGAGCCAGAGACATAAGGCATATACAGCTGCGCCTGGAATTGCTGGTCACAATGTTTGCGCTCTCTACAGCTGATGAAGTAGATGCAACAGAAAAAAATAGAACCAAATTCAATGTGATGCAGTGCTTTTAAAGACAAATCAAATCCTAAAAGCAGTTCAGAAGGCTTTAGAAAGAAAGTATAAATCTATGACACTTCATGTTAAATACTGCATGAGGAACTGTGATGTTACTAGATATGATAGTGTTAGTGTACATATGGGGTATTTGAAGAGCTTTAGAGAATATATATAGTTTATAATGAAAAGAGTCAAACGTAATAGGTGTCCACAGAGCTTCTACCCAATGAGGATTAAGCTCTGTCATCATTATGTCTCTCAGCTTGCGCATTTAGAGGAGAGCAACTGCAGTGACTGGGTCTGAAGTATGTAATCGTGTAGCGCTGATAGCGCCGACTCAAGTCGGACAAAAAAAAAACGAACTGCCATGCACCGAACCGAGCCAGGTGGCTCATGCCTATAGGTTTTGTAATTGGGTTGGAAATGCTTACAGAAGTGTTACCGAAGATTAGAGCTTGAATGCGTTTACATAGAGGGGACAGAAATTGGGTGAAAGACAAATACATTTATTAGATTTTGAGAAGATATTTTTTAGACAAGAAATTGTTTTCTTCTGCCAAGACTTGATGGAGGATGTAAGGTCTCTAAAGATGCTTGGACCATAACCATGCTTGGACCATATCTTTTGATAACATTTAACATTTAGTCCTAACACACAGTACTGTTTGGGGTGGCTTTTACAATAGGCCAAAGTGACCAGACATTCTGACTTAAATGTTGCGACACAGCCTTTCTTAGTAACTACAGAAGGCCTGAAGGGCATGAGTTTATGTTGTCGCTGTCCAATGAAAAATATGTATCTCAATTTTTGTCGATTTTTAGTTTTCTACATAATTTGAACGCAGTTGTTTACATTGTGTGAAATGAATGGGCCAACAGAAATGCTTCAAAATAGCTTGGAAAACATTCTGGTTCCACTGACTTACACTGAAAGTAAAGTAGGTTTTTGGTCTCTCCCGTAAAGTTGCAGTTTTGGAGATTCTTGTTTTTCATTAGACAGCGACGATATACTTCATTTACACAGTTTTCCTGTGTTAACCATGTGTGAGAGTATATGAGAAACAGATAACAGCACATCAGAAACCACACAAGCAAGTCTTTGACATCATGCAGCAATCTGACTTGGTTTATGGCAAACGTGTGATGATTTAGGCCGACAAAGCTGACAGGTGGCATTTAGACTTTGACTACTTGCTGTAGCTGCGTTAGATTTGAAGCTGCAGAGCAACAGTACAAAAGCAAAGGTGGGATACCAAACATGTCTTAACTGACTCACTTCATAGTCTAACACACATAGTAGGTAATAAAGGCCTTCAGGGAAGATTAGAGGCCTATTAGAACTAGATTTGTCGCCCTGAACTGTCCAGCATGGTAGATCTCCAGGATTTGGTACCTTCAGTTCACAGGAGAGCTAATAAGAAAAAAACGTATAAAGTACTGAAGAAATGAAGCTGTATACCGTACCTCATAACCATTCTCTCCTCCAGGTACATCATCCGCTCTGACCCACTGGCCCACGTGCCTGAGGACCTCCCTGGGGGCCAGGCCGGGGCCAGGCTGAGGCAGGAGTATGGCGCAGAGACACGAGGAGAGACGCATCTCTAGGGCTGGAGCTCAGCTCTACTTCCAGCAGGCTGCTTCAGCCCCTGAGCGTGCACAAAGAGTGCCTCCTGACCCCAACCAAAACAACCCACACCGTCCACCAGACGGCATTCGTCCAAGCACGCTGCCCTCTACAGGGCCCTCTGCAGGGGCCTTCACTTAAGTCATGATTTCCAACATCCGACACTTCATACAAATCCCTGTTTTATGACGCACGAGTGGGAGGAATCTGTTGTAGCAGAATTCCAGGGATGTGCTCATCGCACTTCAGACAGATAGCGTGAAGTGGGTTGTAACGTATGGAGCCGTTCTGGACCAAACGCACTGTTCAAGCCCACTGGGCTTGGTATCAGAGAGAAAGGGATCATGCGTGCCAGTCAGAGATTGGAACAAGCACTGATGTGAAACACAGACATTTTTAAAAAAGAGACCTTCTAATCACAGACACTCGAGATTGATCCATTTTGTACATACATGTAGGTACATGTATCTGTTTACATGCTCACTGGTTCTGCAGTATTCATAGGATTACGTTGTATTGTTTTGTCCTTCAAGCACAAGCCTTTAGAACCGCCCAACCCCCAGTGAAATCAAACTCTTTACTTACTATCAAGAACTTTCGTGAATCAATATCGAGTTTTACCTTTTAGTATGAAAATCACATATTTAAGACGATCAGTCCAGTTTGGACCTTTTATCTTCGCCTTGTGCACTCATCACACTAATCACCTTCGTAACGTGTTTCCAGAACCTGATACTGAATGACTTGTTTGTACGAAGACACTTTCTGCCACCTCAAAGGACTCATGACCTGCTCAAATGGCTTATGCATGACAGAATAGGAACTCTATGATCACACCATATCCCACAGAAGGGCTGCTAACAGAACCTTACACACATGAACTCAACACATTTGATATGACCGAGAATATTTGTAAGCATCAACACTTATAAAGTTTATAGGTTGCCATTTTAGCTACTAACGTTTCGCTGAGCTTTCCTATTTGCGCCAGTGACCTAATCAAAAAAAAATTTATTTTTCTTTTAATCAGATTTCTTACTTTCTTTTTATCCTTCTTTGCATTACATTAGGTTATACAATATTTGGATGTTTTCCATTCAAAAACGACGTCTAGATTTTTGCACTAAGCTCTGTTGTTTCCGACGGAGTAACCTATAAGCATAGCATGACCCTTTAACCCTAAACTACAGATAGGTGGCAGTAGTGTACAGGTAAAAGAAAGGTTCAATGGCATTCCTTTCTTTTAAAGCATTTCTTTTTTTTTATTTTTAAACACACACTGCATGGTTTTTAAGCTACACAGGGAAGGTGAAACAAGTTTAGAACTGTCAAGAATTTTCAGGGGAATTTTTTGATATCTGAGATGAGAACTGCAGATTTTTTCAATATTTGATTTGTAATAGACACTACTTCATGAAATTATGACTAATATATGTATCGAATATATTAACATGTTTCCCACATGTAACAGCAGGACATTAATTTACAGCCTCATCGCAATGATCCCCAAAGACTACCATGGTTGCTGTACTGACCTCTGCATCAGCTCATCCTGAAGTGAAAGCAAAGTCTATGTGGATCCTCACTCAATTAACGATGTAAGCGGATATCGGTTCCATCTCAGGTCACTCAGTAATAGGAGCAGAGCTGGCAGAAGAAAGGACCAGACAAAGAGCTTTTATTATCCAGAACGGATAGAATAAATCTCACTGTTTCACAGCCATTAAATAAACTCAGCCATATCAAGATTACCTTCTAGCCATAATTCTTGACCAGTCGTTTTTCTTTTTTTGTATCAAAGTATTGAGCATCACGTCAGTGTTTTTTGGGTCTTGGAGCCCTGCGTTTACACACTTTCCCCCCTGAGTACAATGTGACTGACAAGGATAGTTAACGCTTCTCATCCACCGGTTACCTCAACTGTCTCACTCATGCTGACTGTCTTAAAAAGGAAATGCGTTAGGTGGACTCTTGATTTGATAACAGGTTCTTGCGTTGTTATCATTTGTAAAGGATATGCATATTGTGCATGTTAATCTAGCCTATTGACTTCCTTTTTAAAAAGTTACACGTTCTGTTCCATTGCCAAACCACTGACCACTACCAACACAGTGGCACTTTACAAGATACGTAGAGTTTCGTCAGCATTTCAATAGAGATAGAAGACAAACGGACCATGCATGTCCTTATATTGCCAAACTTTTGAGAGACCCATGTTTACATTTGCTGGCTCCTGTTTTTTGTGCAGAACGGTGCATTGTAAAGAGGAACTGATCCATTTTTTGTACAATTTCTTATATGAAGTCTGTGTACTTCCAATATGTATGAATGATTCAATAAACGCTGCATGCAGCCAGAAACAAAGTGTTGCTTCATTCTTACCTGGTGCAAGACTTTGCACAAGTGGATTTTAGGAAGGGGGACACAGAGCATGTTGTATTATTTGCTTGCATAGTAAAAAAATACAGATTTATGCTTTTCTATACATACTTTTTTTAAGTAGCCCGCACATCTCTGCTAAAGATTACTATATAAACTTGGGTCGAGCACCTGCTGTTCAAGGACAATTCAGCTGAAAGCATACTGAGTGCAGTTGTATTTTATTAGTTGTAACAATCAATGATCAGTTTGGTAAAAAACAATTAATCTATACAATTATATGCTGTTTCTACCAGAC
This sequence comes from Megaleporinus macrocephalus, assembly GCA_021613375.1. NCBI lineage: Eukaryota > Metazoa > Chordata > Actinopteri > Characiformes > Anostomidae > Megaleporinus > Megaleporinus macrocephalus. The sequence continues at coordinate 12,594,328 of CM038725.1, read as the reverse complement.
AAGCAACCTAAACCCATAAAATATATACATCATTTCTATTACTGTCAACAGCTCAAAGGGGCCAAAGAGGAATGAAGATGATTGGTTTACTTCCATATTTACAGTTTCAAAATAACAAATATGGAAAAAGGCCTGAAGCAAAACTTGCGTACCACACACAGTCAGTAATACCGCTTTGGCAAGTACCACAGCTTAGCCAACTAGGAGTCAATATTTGCTTGGTTTTTTTTTGTTTTTTTTTTTACAATTTACAAAAGTCTTTGAGTCCTATAAAATTCTTTGGTCGTTTTGCACATACTCCTCTTCTGAGGTCTATCCACAGATCTTGGATGATGTTTTGGCCTTCAACTTGCATCTCTTGAGGTATGTTTGGGATCATTATCCTGTTGTAGAAGCCATTTTCATTTCATGTTCAGCTTTGTACAGATGGTGTGACGTTTGCTTCCAGCATTAAAGCCATTTCATTAAATCCATTCTTTTACCTACCAGTAAAATGTGTCCTGTGCCACTCAACGAAAGTATGACTGTTCTGCTAAATTTACCTGAAGGACAAACCTCAACATAATGAGGAGCTAACTACCTGAAAACAAAGTAGAGCATCTTAGGAAAGACGTCAGCAACCATGGGCTCTTCTAACGATGACTGGGAACAAGCCAAAGCCTCACCAAGCTACTTCAGGTCTGAGACATTTGGTAAAAAGTCCTCAGCCTCTTGGGGTGTACAAACTTTTGCATGGTGCTACTTTTACATTTTACAAGAAGAAAATACTACACTAGATTTGGTTAAATCATTTTAAAGAAATGTTACTTTTTTTGTACAACTAATCTCTCTGGGTGGAGGCCATACTTTCTCCCATCTAGCTCTCACCATGAGTTCATATTTTAAAATATTTTCATATAAATTTTTCAAAAAATAATTGTTATTTAACTAGAAATTATGTTTGTTACTGTCTTGACATTGCGGTCACAATTTGCTGATGATAGTATGTACATCTTTGTAAATGTATGTGTGTATGGGTTTTAATATTTGTTTAGTTGTTTTTATTACACAAACTAAACCATGATCATTTAGACGGAGCATACTGAAAACTGAGTCCTAAAAACTATAATTCTGTAGTTGCCATACTTGTAATAAAATTTAATCAATTTCTACATTTCACATTGATTTTAGTTTCATAATTTTAAAACACTTGTGTTTAAAATACCATAATCTCTGTAGATACCTTTGCTACTCTGTGGTGCACTTTCCAAATCTCTGTTGTTTACATGGTGTAGACGAGCAGATTTAATGACTCTTGCCTGCTTGTTTATGTTTTTGTTTGTTCATGTGGCTTTGCCTCCACCGATCTCGCGTCCAGCGGCCATGGTTCTCCACCACCTCATGTAAAAGATCTATGAAGGCATATTCATTATCCACTAGCAAGCTGTCATCACTAGGAGAACCTCCAGAAGGGGGCACTCTTGAGTCACACTGATCCCTCTGTCCTCCTAGTGCTTTTCTTCCTTGCACTTCTCCCATCCTGGATTGCCTTTCTGATCTGGAGGCCATCTGCTCACTCTTGGAAGTCCGATCATTCTTCTTTATCCTCCTACCTCTCTTTAGGTTATTAGACCCTTTACTGGAATTCACAGATTCTTCACTGTGCAGCTCCTCAGACACTGGACCAGTATGGAAGTCCAAATGCACCTGACTATTTAGCAAAGCGGTATGATTCATTAAACCATACTGTGTTTTATTTAATTTAGCATAATCCTGAGCTGAGTTGGGCAAGTTTTGTATGTAAGAGTGAAAGGCTGACTCACAAATTTCCTTCAAAGGTTCCACAGTCTTGAAAGCTGTGGGTTCCACTATTGGGAATTCCTGTACTGCCTTTGATTCAGACAGATTGCATTCTAGGATATTTCCATCTCTTGCTGAGGATATGCTTGATGGGAAGTTGATTTGACACTGTGGAATAACTTCTGGGCTGGTTGAAGTGGTACTGAATGGGAAGGTGGCGTTCTGATTCTGGCATCCAGTGACAAAGACGAACTTGGGGAAAACATTGAGGACTTGCTGATTTTGGGCCCACTGCTTTTTCCACTGAACTGCTGTAGGAGGCCAGGTGAGTACCCTTCTAATAGGCCTCGAAGGCACCTGTGAAGTAGAAGCTTCAGTTGGAATCTGCTCAAGTTTTCGGTTTTGGTTTTCTGCATCAGTCCCAATGGTGAGATAAGGCATGGTCTCAGAATCCTCCACAGGCTGGAAAGCATCATCACTTGCTGGCTGAGAAAGTTCATGTCTTGCTAAACTGGTAATCAAATTATCTTTAACTTCTTCCTTATTGAACACAGCATTATCTTTATGAAGATATTTTTGTTTCTTTGCATTTTCCTCCAAGGCACCTTTCTCTTTCTCCACCAAACCTTCCATGGTTTGGTCCTCTTTATGCTCTGAACTAATTTCCAAAGTGGTACTAAACTCATCTACATCTGCAGATTGAAACAGTAGGTGATGTCTCTTTTCCATTCTTTGAAATTTATCATCTTCATTTCCACAGTCTTGCTCTTCTCGCTTGGCTTCCATGATCCCATCAAGCAACTCCTCTTCATAACTGACCTTTTCATGGACCCCCTCAGAAAACATTATCTTATCCTTCACATCTTTGAGCTCTTTCTGATTTTCCACTTCTGTCTCTAGCTGTCTACCAAAGACATCAGTCCGAGAGAGCACAGGTCCTGCTGATTTGGGTCTGTTATTTCTGTCTCTGCTCTTAAATAGACCTACACCATAAATCTGGTAAATTTGTGACATTGTCTCAGACTCCAGTACTGTCTGGTCCAGCCTTTGTATAACTTCTGTTCTGTAATATGGTTTCTTGTTCAGGTCAGGAACAGCATGTACTACGTTTTTACTTTCTAGTGCGCCCCTACAGTCTGACTGAGCTTTTTTTCCACATGTGGGTTCCTCTGGAGAAGGTCCGATGGTCTGTAGATGCTTCCGCTCTCGTTTTCTGTGGTACAAAACTGACAAAACACAGATGACAAGCACCAGGGCACAAAGTACCACTGGTAGAAGATACTTATTAGTATTTCTCACATCCCATGGATTCATTTACATATGTCTAAAAATACACTTTAGTGCACTGTAGACACAACATTGCTAAACTGGGTGAAAGAGGGATAAACTATGCAGATAAATAAAATATCTATAATTGTAGATCTACAAGTGCTCCTATATGGTAAATGGAGCTGATAATATGGAGTGTAGCTACGTTGGGGTAATGTTATGGCTGATCAGTGTATACAGATGGTCCTATTTTGTGTATAGTGTGTTTACTATGTAATTTCGGTGATTAAGCAGATTTACCAATTAAGCTGATAAGAACAGAAGGACTCATTTGTGGTCGGACTGGTGTTGATTGCAGGATGTGACTGTTTACAGTTGCAGGTTCATCTGTGATGGATTCTGTACATTGGGAGACATTCCATACGGGCACTCCCCTCAGACACGCAGGGCTGTCACAGAGCACCTCCATCTCGTTCTCCAGCAACGAGGCCCTCTGGAGTTCTGCACATCACACACAGAAATCAGCTGAGGCACAATTGAACTACACCAATTTGCCAAATTATTAGGTACGATATGCTGCATGCCTTACCTATACTCGCTGGCCACTTTATGAGAAACACTTAACATACAGGTGCACTTTGTAGGTTTACAGTGGTTATCTGTTTCTGCACAATCTACCAGCTAACCTTTACCTGATCTATCGATGAGAAGGAACCATCACGGAACCTCCAAACACCAGATATTATTTGGGTTGAGCATTTGTGGCACAGCAGTGCATGATGGCACACAAACTACCAAGTGATGTGCAGCTAAGTGTGAGTCGTGAGTCAGAGCAGCATTACTGGCTTTTTACACACTTTACTGGAACAGCGAGGTTGAGAATAGCCTGCTAACCAAACATATACTGCTAACAGAGACCCTGTGTTCTGAATCAGATGAAGTGGTGGAATTAGAACAGCCCAAAGTGTATACCTAGATGTCTGATAGGGATAATGTACACATACTGTACACAGCATGTGCTACTGTATTAGACATTTTAACTTGTGGATCAAACATTAAATTAAAACACTATAAAACAAACATTTGTTTAACAATACATTTAAATTGCAGTAATTGAAACATCAACATGTCCTGCTTTAACTTTGCTATTTTGTGCTAAGAATTTAGTATCAAACAAAATTACATCTAAAAAGCGGCCAGCAAGTACAGTGTGTACAAACCTGAGCAATGCTGCTGTGCTTGATTCAATCCAGTGCAAAACTAGAATTTAGAACCATTTGCCACTTGTGTTTGCACACAGTGGAATTTGACCTCCGCATGTAACACATCCATGCAGTGAAACATACACAAACACTCTAGTAAACATACGCACTAGGGGGCAATGAGCACGGAGCAATGGTCAGCGGTTAGGGGTTAGGTGCCATGTTCAAGGGCACCTCAGTAGTGTGCTGCTGGCCCAGGGGATTGACCCGGCACCCGGGTCCCTAACCTTCAGCCCACAACTGCCCCCTGATTTTATAAACCAGAGTTTGTAGCAAATATTATACAGCAGTGCTTGAAAGTTTTTAAAACCTTTACAATTTTCTGTTAAACAATCAGATTTTAGTCCTTTATAAGGCTGCACATAACTTATTAATTTCTTAATTGATTCATCTAACGATTCTTTTTTGATTAGTCGATTAATCTAAAAACTAATCCCAACACACTCACTCTAATGTGAGTGTGTTAGGAATAAAAATGTTTAATATTGTGTTATGGATTTGTAACCACTGGATGATTTCATGCGTGTGTGTGTGTGTGTGTGTGATATATATATATATGCACAAATGAGGCACAAATGACACGTAGCCTACACACTTCACAGACAAGAAATCTTTGAGAAGATTTGAGAAGCAGCAACGTGTGTTTTAAAGCTCCCGCAGTATTGAGAACAGTCTTAGGTTCTACACTGGACGTTTAAGAAACGGTTAGCAATGCAACTTTTTTTTTTAAGTGACTAAATTTTAAATAATCTGCTAAGATAAGAACAACAAGTAAACAGGTGCTGTCCTGCTGCTGTGTTGATGAAGCTCTACGGGATGTTTGAGCTTCAAGGTCTCGTGTATAGCAGTTGTACTGTTGTGATCATCTCCACTGTGCAGAGCTGACAGAGCACCACACTGTTGCGTTTCTGTGTGAAACACTTTCACAACTTTAGATGTATGCGAGCGACTGTTTGTAGCTGCAGCTCGCGCTCAAGATAAACCCCTGCTTTCAGTAGGCACGGCCGTCTTTGCGATGCATCGGCGCACGTTACGGCTAATCGGCATAATTTCGCAATCAATTACGAACTCGTAATCCTTTGCATAGATAAGGCAAACCCAAATAAACAAATGAAAGAAATATATTATACTTTAGTATTTATCTCTTGAAAAAAAGATCCAATATTTTATATCCATGAGTGGAATCTCTAGGATTAGCAGTTTATTATTTTCCTCATTTTTAGGACATAGTTCTGCAAAAACACAGAATATTCTAAAAGGTTCCCAAATGTTCAAGCACTGCTGTAAATGGCATTCAGCAGCCAGATGATAATAATTTCTCAACTTACTCTCAGAAATGTTTATGAATGACATAAAAGATTGCTCCATGAAGAGCACAGCTATTTTTAACAACTTTAAAAAGCCAATTACAAATAGCACACAAACAATTTGCTTCACAATCACATTCAATATGTTTCATAGTCATATTCACCTCTTAGGTAGTCAGTAAACTCAGTGCAGGAGCAGTTCCAGCGGTTTCCGTTCAAATAGAGCTTGGTGTTATTGACTGGACGAAGAGTTTCCACCCTCAGATAACTTAGCGTATTGTTGGAGAGGTCCAGGTATCTCAGGTTACCCAGAGAGTGAAATGCGCCAGCGCTAATAGAGTGGATCTGGTTGTGTGACAGGTTTAGTGTGAGGAGTCCCGCCAGCCCGTTAAAGGCATCATCATTCAACGTGGCAATCCTGTTCCTTGACAAGTTGAAGTTCTCCAGTACCATTTTGTGGGTGAACCAAGATGAGGAGACTAGTGGGATGAGATTACTCTGCAGATCTATGATCTGCAGGTTTTGGAACTTGTCGAAGGCTCCAGGTGCTATAGCTGTGATTCCACTTTTTCCTAGTGTGAGAGCGGTGACAGAGGCCAGATTTGTGCTGTTGAACACAGTCGAATTGATCTCTCCTATATTGTCCACCCAGAACACCAGAGAGGTCATGCCCACAGGAAAGCCTAGGACGAAGACATGCATGTCATCAAATTTAACCTAAAGCTGGACGTTTCTGATTACCTGACTGACTAGCTGCTTCATAGAGATACTGCACACGGCTAGACTTTAGGGTAAAATAAAAAGGTGTAAAGATGTTATGCTATACTGAAAACACAATTCCAGGTGTCAGGTGAAAGAGAACTTACTGGTAGGTATATCCCTACACATATAGCCTTGCCGTGGCCTACAGCTTTGACCCAAGGCGAAGTCGAAACTTTGGAAAAGTCCCCACACCAGGAGAAACGCTGCAAAGAGAGAAGAGACACTTATACTTTTGCATATTGGCTCAGTCTCTTTAAACATAGCATCAGAATGGAAAGTAACACTCACCCTTCATGTTTTAAGATCCTCAGATTCTAAAAGCCTGTCCAGCTACCATCCAGCAAATACCTGATATCAGAAGCTACCCACTAAGAATAAACTTGCCAGTTGCCATGGTACACGTATGTTTTCAGGAGACTGTCAAAGATACAGCAACTGCCACTTGAAGCGCAGCCCAAAGGTGTTCCAGTTGGGTAAAGCAGGCAGACACCATTTCAGACCCACAGGTGCTTCAATGTCTCTGGACACATGTGTGACTTTCAAACAAACAATGCATGCAAAACCATAAAACCATGAAAAATAAAGAGGGAAAAAAATAACAATCACCACATGTTGCTGACAATGAGTGCCTATTAGAACCAAGGAGAGGAGAGGGGGACAAAAAGTGAACGATAAGGGGATTAAAAACAAACAAAAAAAAACCAACATGATAAACCAAATGATGAAAATGAGTTTATTTAATTATTTATTACATTTTCAGTGCCTTCTGTTTAAAATAAATAATGGTATGGTGAAGAAAGTAAAATGACCAAGCATGAAAAGTACAGTGTTTTTAAAAGAACTGTGACCAACATCAGTACAATCTTTTAGTTTATATATATAAACAATCATAATATACAAAACTGCACTTTAAAAGTAAACAAATGCAGCAACTTACTAGAACCAAATCTGATCTACTTCTTTTTTTGGATAACAGTAGTTTAAGAGCCTTTTCAGGGCCATTAGCTTGCTCGTCAGTGTTAAATCTTAGTGTTCAACGATGTTTCCAAAGTGTAATCTGCAGTTTGACCTCTTTACACGCTTCTAAGCGCGACAGTCTATCGTGTCCTTCCCTAGCTAACTGCCTGGATGAGAATTAAAGTGCATGTGCAACACTATTTTGATCTCGACGTCAAACTCAAGGCTTCAGTGAGTGTTTTTTTTTTTCTTTTCTTTCCTTCTCCTAACAAACAAGGATGTGGCAGTGTTGACACTTTTTTCTTCCTGTCTTGAAGGAATGATTTAAACACGGGTAAATAATTAGACAGCAACTGCAAATGAAGTAACCGATTATGAATATATTAAATACTGTCATTCAAACCGTTCACAGCGACACTCTCCAGAACAGAGCATGCTGCTCTTTTGCATGAGGGACAAAAGCTCCAGAGCCGACATCACTCATGGTTACATTGCATGATAAAAGCGCTAAAACATGATCATGAGTGCACCATTTTACGGGACACGGCTGTCCAGTGGAGAAATCACTACCTCTACCATCAGAATCGTAGCAAAAACAAGAGAGCATCCGAGACATGTACCAAAGCCTATTTCATTCCCTATTTAAAAGGTCCGTCGTAGGTCTATACACCAGTGCTACAGATGATTTGCTTTTAAAGCGCTGAATAAATAGATGATAGTACCACGATGCGTGAAGGCCAACAATACGTATGACTGGGATTGTCCCAGTGACACAGAGGAGACAGTTCAGAGCAGCATGGGTTTTTTTTGGGGGCGGGGACCAAAAAAAAAAAAAAACGAAACGAGGCAAATCGGCGAATACTTTTCGACGTGAATTTTTGGGTTGTGATCTTCAGATGCAGCAGACCTTGTGTTTAGATGCAGCAGTCTCTCTGTCTGTTTTACAGCAAAGAGACGACACCTCTGCTCATCAGAGAGGAAAGCTCTGCTGCACGTGAGCTTGCCAAACTGAAAACAAAAAGCATTTCAAGTAACAAGAACTCAATCAATAAAAAAATAATAATAATAAAAAAAAAAACGCCACAGGCTGTAAGATAAGAGGACAAACCCCGAACAGACCAAATGAAGAGCATGTTGGCCGGTTGTCCAAACATTCACTCACACACAGCCACTCTCGTTTCATTACAGCACAAGCGGAGAGAAGTTGATTGTGGACACCTTGGTGGTCGTTCTGCAATTACAGTAAGCACGTATGAGCACCTCTTGACTACAGGTCCCACTAGATGTGTTGTGACTTTACTTTACACTCTTCTTTGGCGCCGCGGGCCTCTTGGCCTGCCAAAGATGATTGTGGATCGTCAGGGCATCCACGCTGACGGATACAGTCTTGGCAGGTATGACGGTGAACTGCTTGCGGTCAGAGCTGTACTTGTACAGTTTGTCGATCATCTTCTTGGTGATGCTCTTGGGTCCTGTGCCGGTGATCTTGTGGATCTCCTCGGTGTCTGGGAGATACGAGTAAAGCGCCCGGAACTGGCAGCCGCCGTCGCGGAAGAGGATCATCAAGTGGTTGGATTCGCACTTCTCGAGTTCCTGCAAAACGAACATGTGAGCTATTTATTTTGCAGAAGAGTCTGCTTGAGGAACATCTTAAGAAAACGTTTGCTTCTATACATTTCTGTAATGTTTGAAGTTTGAAGTTGTTGTTCTCAGTTTTTAGGAAGGTAACAAACCTCAAGGATGGAGTTCTTCTGTGGTTCGTTTACTTTCCCTGCCAGGCAGCAGTGAGAGATGGCATTGTGGATTATCGGCTTATTGGACTTTGCACTTGGCTCTTTGAAAAGTTTAGGCCCTGCAAGGATAATTATAACTTAGTAGACTGTCAGAAATAAACAGGACATTTCAAGAATAGCTCTTTATCAGTGCATAAAACGCTAAATGGAATAATAGCAAGGTTTCCATCGAGTTGAATGTCACAAAAAGGTTTAATCTCTGTTTAAGGTAAAAAAAAAAAACAAACTATCACGTTTGTAAAAACACAAGAGAAATATAGAGCAGGTTTACAGAGAAAGCTTTGATGTATTGGGAAAGTTTATGGCTATAGTTTATGTTGTAAGAGTACAGAGATAGACGAAAGGATGAAAACGGGGACAGCCATTATTAAGTTTTAGTCAGTGGCATCATACTGGGAAAAAACAGAGCACTTAGGTGAGTCATATGAATTTCTATCCATATTTCATATTATCTATTCAGTAAACATTACCTTTTTAAAAAAGCATACAAACTTTTATCCAAACCACAAATTGGGATTTACATTTCTTTATATAAAATGTATTCATATGGAAACCCAGCTACTGTCTATCCCAAAAAACAAAAACAAAAAAAAGAAACAAATAAAAAAGAAATGTCATACCAGTATATTCCGCCATAGATGTTGATGTGATGGAAGACGCAGTGGAACCGTTGTCCCAGTCCCGCTCTGTAGTCCGACTGAAGCCAGAAAACGACTCGACCGATTCTCCCCTGTTCATGGAAAGAAAACGCCAATAAGAGCAACAGTGTTTAGCTACATTTAGAGGTCACAGTCTGGATTAGCGCATTGATTTTGAAACGGACATTAATTAAAACCACACAGGCACAGCCACACATAGCACGTGCATAGCTTACCGCTGAGATCCTGCACCCCCAGAGTTAACACTGTCTGCCTCAGTGGTGGCCACAGAGGCCAGTGAGAGATTAGAGCCAGACTGGGCGCTGACAAGATTCTTCTCATCTGAGAAAGAGAGATCATTTCCAATTATTCCAATATAAATAGCACCGGTGATAATTACCTAAACTACTTAGGCCTCCAATTAAATCTGATTTAGCTTGAACACGTTTAGCAATTTGGAGATTAAGTAAAAATCTATAGTCGCTCGTTTTCTTGTAGAGATGGAAGGATCAATCGGCTGTGTATCGGTTTCGGACGATTTTTAACCGAAGTATGCGATCGGGCGATATTTCTCCAATTTAGCCGATCCTGAGTGCCGATCGACAGTGTTAAACAAATGAGCGTAATTTCTGTATTTCTAGCTAGCGTTTCGTTAAAACCCCCTCCGACCAGGTCCTTTCTGAACCGCTATGTGGAAACACATACCCTTTCATTTTCAACAGACTGAATAAAGCAGTGAGCCTCGCGAGAACAGTTTGCGTTCACGGCATAAGCCAACAGAAAACATGTCAGACGTCTGGCAGTTTGTTACCATATGTGACTCAGATTCATTGTAAAATCTGTAAAATCAGTGTGTCTCATTGGGGAACCAAGACAGACATTTAACACCACTAATCTGATACAGCATTTAGGAGTACCCCACGCGGCTAAATACAGTGAGTATCAGCCAACAGTAGAGTTAGCACGCGCAGCTAGTACAAAACAAATAACCCATTTGTTAATTTGCTTTGCTTATTTACTGTTAATTTTGTTTAATATATTATTCTGTTTCATATGAGCTCGTAAAAATGATAATAAACCAGTTTCAACCATGTTTCATGACTTGCTTGCGCTAATAACTACTTGTAGCCCTTCCATCGCATATAGCCCCGCCCTTGATCGGCCCATCACGCTGAAAGGTTCCGGCAATCGGAATCAGCCTCAAAAACGCTGATCGGTCCATCTCTATTTTCTTGTCCTGATGACAATGAAGAAAAGCAAAGCTGCTTACTGGCAGGGGGACACTTCGGGAGTGTGACAGTGGAATGCTCTTCCCTCATCACAGATTTGGGCCGTTGTTTCTTGGGCTTAGGTTTGGGTTTGGGCTTGGGCTGTTCCTGCTCCTCAAACATCTCTTGCTGTTTCCTTCTCAGGTATTCTTGCTTGATCAACTCTCGCCTCGTTTTCTCCTCTTCTTTTCTCATCCGATCCTCTTCAGCTTTCCGCCTGCAACACAAAAAACAAATGTTTTTTTCTTGTCTTGTTGAGTTTTGTAAGGTTTTGTAACAGCAATAACAATACTCATATGTTGTGTGAGGTTGGTAGTACCTGGCTTCATCCCTCTTGTGCTCGCTCTCCACCTCTAGCTGCTGCTTGCGGAGCCGAGCCTCCTCTGCTTTCTTTTGTTGTTTCAGGAGAAACGCTGCCCGCTTTTTGGCCATTTCATCCTCGGCCTTCTGTTCATCCTGTAGCCCAAAAAAAAAAAATGTAAACAATGAGACACCAGTATCATTAAATCTGGGTGTCTAGGGTGGAATGGAATGCAAGCCAATACCTTGAAGAAGAAGCCCATGCCAGATTTCTTCTCCCCATCTACTGCATCTGTGGTGACATCTAACGTGTTAGAACTTCCATCATCTGACTGGCCTGCCAAGTCCGACATGTCCACTTCGATGAGATTGGCCTTGCCCTTTGTGCTGTCCTCAGACAAGGCTCTCTCACACTGAGGATCACTGTCAAAGGTTTCATCAGTATCCTTCACTGTACTAGATGCATCTTCATTAAACGTCACTCCTAGAGCCACAGAGCTTGGCTCCCGTGAGACAGTACGCAAGTTGGCCTCATCATGAAGATGGAAGGCTGTGTTCTTCAGAGTCCCCTCATCTTGGGTGACTACCTCATAGTCTGCTCTGGGGGTCCTGCCCCCTGGACTGGCTCGAGAAGTAGGACTGTCAACAGGAGTAGGGGTGGACATCTTTTGTCCTTTGCTGTGCTCCTTGGACAATTTCAGCTCAGACGGTTTGGAGCGTGAGCGTGCTGAGGTGAGCTTGGGGGGCTTCCGGACTACAGGGCTGCCGCTTGGCTCCATAAAATGGATGGCAGCTCGGACCTTTGGTTCAGATAAAATTCCTTGGTCACCGTTAGGCGGTGGGGCAGCACCTGGCGGGGACTGGACGTTTTGCTTCATAAGGAGGTCCTGCTGGAGAGACAGCTGCATCATCTGCTGCTGAATGCTGCTGATAGCATCGTTGAGCATTTCTATGGAGCGGTTACACTCATTGAGGTCTATTTCCTCCTCTACATCTAAGGCACTGGTGGGCATGGCAGCTGCACTATCCCATTCAAGAGATGCCTTCTCTGGCTCTTTAGTGCCTTTCTCCCCATCTCTCATCGCCTCAAGACAGGAATCATCTTTTGAGGACTTGTCTTTTTCCCCATTGAGCTTCTGTTCATCTTTCGAGTGATCCGGTTTCAGGGGCTGAGGAAGCGTGTCACTCTTCCCTTTTTTAACTATGTGCAGAAAGGCAGCCTTCCCAAGTTTGAGCCTTTGTCTAGCACACAAGACCTCCATCTTCTTCTTCTGTGTCTCGATGGCACGGCGTTTTTCTTCAAGTTGCATGTGGAGCTGCACAAGTTCTGAAGCTAGCATGTTTGCATTGTCCTTGTTCTGTTGCGTGGGGCTCTGGTCCCTCTTCATCCTCCAGGAGGTTAGGGGAATAGTGCAACTCTCTGAGCCATCCGGCGTGGTCCTTTGTGAGCTGCTGGTGCTGGAACGGATGTCTTGGTTACTTCCGAACCTCTGCATCTTCCGCTCTGCAAAACTAGTCATTCGCACACTGCCGCTGGCCACACTGCTCACCTGTGACTGGACGCTGAGACCAGGACTAGAACACCTGCTTCCTTCATCCTTGTCCTCATGCTCCTTCACATTCATGTCCTCTCGCAGCTTTGCCGATTCCACATCCTCTTCATATAACTGTCTCTTTTGTGGATGCAGCTCTTTGGTTAGTTCTGCATCCTGCTCTTCAATTGTCTCCACTGTCTCTGTATCAGAGTCAGGCAGAACACCCCAGGCTTGGACAGGCCTCTTGTCCTCAGGCACAGAAGAATGCAGATAAAACCCTGAAGACTGTTCAGCCGGGGGCTCAGTGCTGCTGGTGACCATGGGTCTGAAGGCATGAGTTTGCCCGGGAGGTGGAGGCACAGAGTCATTGGATTTGGGCTCAGCAGCTATTACAAGCTCAGAGCTTGAGCCAGCATTGAAGGTTCTGTTAAGGCTGTGTAGAGGTCTTCGCCTCGCTGAGGAACTGGGTCCATCTCCTCCGCCAACTCTCCGCCCTGTCCCACGCTGTCTTGATTCCCCAGACTCTTCTTCCTTGTTCAGGCATATGGACTTTTCTTTTGCTGGTTTCAGGACAGCAGGCATCAATGGCTCCAGATAAAAACTGGCAGTTCTGGAATCCAAACTGGCTTCCTCTTGTCTTCCCCAAGCACTTGTTTTAGCAACAGGGGTGGTGGACTGCCGCTCCGTGTCCCCACAGTTTGCAAGAGTAATGTCATTCCGAGATGACTCCGTTCTGATAACGGTTACCATCTCTTCTTCTTCATCCATGTTAACATTTCCTAACAGCCCGTGACCGTTCACTCGCCGAGGAACACCCTGGCTCGGATGGTGCTTGGGTGTGACAGTGGAGGCCAGGCTGTCCTCACTGATGGAGCATGTCAAACTAGCACTGTCGCCTGAGGCCAGGTCTGCATCGCTATCCGTGGCACAGTGGAGAACATAGCGATTCAGCTGGGACAGTGGCCTGGTTAGAAATACAATGGAAGCAGGCACAATTTGGGTCAAATAATTAACAATGATCATTCATACACTTAACTGATGTCATGAAAGAGCAGAACAATAAAGAATACAAAATGTATTGTACCTCTGTCTTTTGTCTGACCAAGCCACAGACCCCCGACTTTCTTGTGTGAGTGAATTTGAACGATTTCGACAGGCTATAAAAAAAAATAAATAAAAAAAAGAATAAAATGAAGCAATGTGTCTCTTCTTGTGTACAAATTACATGTTATTTTCTATTAATCTGTATACTTAATCATGGAAAAGGTCAATAGTTTGTTATTTCATTCAGTGGCTATGTGATCGTAGTAAAAGCTTAGTGTCCTACCTGAGGCTTCCTCTCCTTGCTGAGCTTTCTGCTGCCTCTGTCTGAGAGGTAGGAGTGGATGTGAGGGACTAAAGCTCGAACTCCCCTTGTTACTGAAACAGAACGTAGAGGACACCGTTAGCCGGCCTCCATGGCATAAAAATCAGGGCTATCCAAGGGTACTGGAGTCCAAAACCTAATCTTAACTGACACTATGCATTTTCTGCGTGGCTGAAGAAATACAGAGAAGCAGTGTCAGAAAATACAACCTTAACTAATACCTTTAGATAAGGGAAGCTTTTTACACTAAATTTTCACCAAATCATTACAGTCTGAACCAAGAAATCAGAATCATTTTTCAGGTTCCCTCTGTTACACCGCAGCCTGTTAAAACTGAAGATACAAGAATACCACTGACCCCTACAGGGAAGCAAACTCCCTACAGGCATGCCACTGACAGACTGACCTGGTAAAAGCTTCACAGGCTTCATTAAAGCCCCCAAATACAATTCGGTAACATTTCTTTGTCCCCCAGAAAAACTGAGAAAAAGCAATATGCTCATCAAATATTAGCCAATAACTATTTCCTCAAGAGCTCATAAATGCACAACACTATCATTGTAATCCTATAATTCAGGTCACATTTTAACACAAAAGGTCTAAATACAACGAACTGTTGTTGGAATGTATTGCATAATATCTTTTCAAAAGAAGCTTGAAGACCTGCTGATATGAGAACAATGCTAAGAAAGAAAAACTTCTGTCTGTCAACCACACAACAAACAACACATCAACCCTGACGCTCTACAAAAGATGTTCAGATGAAAGCTTTCTGCATGAAGGAAAGGAGGGCTTTTAAAACTTACAGGTGATCAGATTCCTCAGGGTGCAGGAAGTACCTGTTACACACTTCCGGGCTGTTTGGGACAGGGTGTGCAGGATCTGGAATGCCAGGTGAAACCAGGAAGCTCCGTTTGGTAGCATTAGAAATTGGCACAGAGGGCCGGGAACTCTTGGAATGAGTCACTGCTCTGGCTGTGAATGAGACATTTGTTAAATGAAATATTTCTTAAAAACATACGTCATACAACACCAACAGTGTAACTGATTCATGGGATAACTGGATGATGATGATTGCAGAAAACCTAAGGGTACGTCCATTAGGGATTGTAGAGACCAGCTGACTAAAACAACCACTAGTCGTCACTGTGGGCAGCTGTCAATTTGTTAAGGACTGTGTCCCCAGCATTAAAAATTAATAACACAAAGCAGTACACAAATCAGTTTCTGTGATGAGCAAAAAGTACTTTATTACACAGAATTATATCACAAGATAAACTAATTCTTCTGCAAGCTGTGTAAGACTATCACAGGTCAGGACATCCATGTCTTAGAACCATACGCTTTAAAGCACCAATATGCAAACTGATACAATCTGGGTCGCGACAAGAGCCTGGCAACACGATACAGGGGTTATAATTTTATATGACACTGTAGGCAAGGCAATAAATCACATCACAATTTTTAAATATAATTTCAGTAAAGCTGTCCCAAATAGGCTTATGCCAGGGGTGCCCAAACTTTTTTTTAAAGGGAGAGAGACTGGACAATATTAAAATAGCTAAGGGTTGGTCTCTCTTTCCAAAAGCATTATTCATTAATTATATATGACACTATTAAAAATAAGAAAGCACACAAATGTACAGAATAACAAATACTTATTTTAAACCTATTAAAACTTTCTCTGACAGTGAGTTTTTCTGCAGTGACACTGACATAGTGGTGGTGTGTTAGTGTGTGTTGTGCTGGTGTGAGTTGATCAGACACAGTAGTGCTGCTGAAGTGTTTTAACAACTCAGTGTCACTGCTGAGCAATTAGTTTAAACACCTCACAACTCACTCTGGTCAGGTTCTCCTGTGCCTCACATGCCCTAAAGAACAGTTGCTAGAGTGAGATCAGGTTCCTCTGTCCTCTCGTCCCCTGAGTATTTACTATAATATTTACTAGTATTTACTATAATCTTGATATTTAACTCCTTTACATGTGTTTACTGCTGCAATAGCCTCTTGGTATAAGAGACACATGCATTTGCAGTGTCTCTACAAACATAGCCGTCTCTACATACAGTTCTGTAAATTTAGGACACCCAGTCAGAAAAATACTGGCTCTTGCTCTGCATTTTCACTGCTCTGTCATGTTAACAGACATGAACGCACTTCCCCTCCTCAGTGGGCTGCATGTGGGTGTTAAAGGTGTTCCGTGTTGTCCAATTAAATCACGTGTGTGCGTTTTCCAGGGGTGACAGGGCAGAGGTGATTAATGCTTGTGGTTTTATTTTATAAGCTATATTTCTTACAAATGTAGAAACTTCACCCTACAAAATGTTTAATTGAGCTTCATTACATTATCTAGTGAGCAGCATATAACAAAGGCAAACTTTTCTAATAAAATGAAATATTAATATTTTTCAATTTGCAATTTGGCAGGAATGGATCATAATGGACAGGGAACACTGACACAGCAACAATGAGCTTGAATATGGAACTGAAGTTTCATATGTTAAGGACACTCATTGCCCAAACACCTGACCTCTTCTCATTGGATAGACGCATCGCGTTGGCCGGATTCATTTACATAAAATTAGTCTCGGCTCAACTTTTTGCCGAACCGCATCCCCCGAACTCAACGCGCTGGACCCATGATGCACCACACGGCCATGTCTGACAGAACCAGCGCTTCTTACTGAAAATTAATGTGATACATCACTAATAATGTATTCTTACGAGTGATCGAGTGATGCCGTGGACCAATAAAAATCTGGCCGCATTTGGCCCAGGGGCCGGACTGGATTATGCTAATATTACCAGTCAAACATGTGTTAAAGTGTCCGTCTGCATCTGCTTATGTGGAGACAAAAGGCAGACTGAGTGCTACAATGTCTTACATTCACCTCTTTAGGTACAAAGTGATATTACGAGAGCTAACTTCAGTAGACATCCCCCTGCAACCCTGACATACCATTAAATTATTCTTACTATTATTTCTTCATAATCTGTTGAGAATTTTTTATTAATTTTGGAAAGCTTTGACTTAAATTACATAATAAATATTACATATTTATCAGGCATTTTATTTTACAGATGGCCCCTTAAATAGAGAGAGACCATTTCGACTGGTATGCAAAACAACCAATCACAATCTGTTGTGCAACTATAGCTTTAAAATGCTAAATGTCAAGATCATTGCAGAAATGGCAAATGATTGGTACTAAAACCTAGCTCAACAAACACTCATTCAAAAATATATACACAAAATAAGTTAAATAAAACAAACAGCACAAAAGTGCAGACGTGATCATGTAAGATTGCTGTATATATCATATGATGTATGTGAAGTGTTTTACCAAATTTGATGACATCTGAAAAGCATCAAAAAACACATCTCACCATCCTTGAATTCCTGGACATCTCTTGGCTGGACAAACTCCGGTTTCACAATCTCAAACCACCAAAAAAGTTCAGCAATGAATACCATCACATTGTGCTGAGGAAAAAAGTGGAATAAAGAAACCATAAGAGGATGAGCAGTTCATACGGACCTATGCAAAAACAACAACATACTTAAAGAGGGAGGGTCTATATACATCACATCTTACCTTGAGCACAAGAGGCGCATACAGCATATCTTCTAGTGTTAAATAGAAACCTTTATTAAGGTACTCGCTGGCAAACTCCTTCAATAGCTGGATATTGTACAGGCTGTCCGCTATTGAGGTGACCTCCTTCAAGCAAATATCTGCATGTGACAAGAAAAGATAAGGGGTTAGCAAACAAGTTCTCTATTGAAATGTGCTCGGTTAGTGACATTTATGAAACACATACAAGTCAGCACTTAAAGTTAATATTTGTTTAAAGGGTGAACTATTAGGAACCAAAAATTCCAAACAGCTACAAAGCAGCACAGGACAGTCTTCTAGGTAAAAAGGCACTAAGAGGGGAAAACATAATCAACTGTAAACAAAAATGGACATGGCATCCATATTTCCTTTTCGGATCCTTATTTTTTTTACTGATCATATATTAAGCACAAACAGCAAAGCCTGTAAATAAAAGAGCAGCACACAGCTGGAGCAGAGCTACACGACACAGTAAAACAGCTACCGTCAAGCTTCATTAAGTCAGGGCAGTAGTAGTGGACCACAGTCAGCAGGGCAGCACCATCACACACATCCCTCATCAGATCCTCCAGAAGTGGGAAATGGGGTATCTGACGGCCTGAGCCGTGCTCCCGCCGGTAGCGTACCTGAATGTGTGAGAGGAGACAACTGTCCAAAATTGCTTGGCTAATGCATTTCAGCTGAAACCATCCAGGTTTGATGGTCTAGACACACCTAGAAATGTATATGGATCTTTCAAACACAAAATCATAGGAGGAATGAATTTCATGTTTATAACATGTAATGTAACACATAACTAATATATAGTGACTATTCAAAGCATCTAGCTTAACTGTATTATTGATAATGAAAACATTTCAAATGTAAACAATAATTCCAAGCCAAGTCAAAAGCAGAGCTAATAAAAGTAGAGATGGACCGACCAGCGTTTTTGAGGCAGATTACGATCGCCAATCACCTATCAGCGCGATCAGCTGATAGCCGATACCGATCGAGGGCCGGGCTATATGCCGCAGCAGAGCTACATGTAGTTATTAGCGCAAGCAAATCATGAAACATGGTTATCTAGTGCTATACACTTAATCACTTTGGCTGTGATTCTTTTAGCTCTCTGGCTGTTGCTGATGCTGTACCGGTCAGATCTGGTCTGCACAGTGTTCTGGGTTGTTTGTTTTGTGCTAGCTGCGCATGCTAGCTCTGCTGTTTGCTGATACTCACTGTATTCAGCCGCATAGTGTACTCTTAAGTGCCGTATCAGATTAGTAGTGTTAAATGCCAAGAGACATACTGATTTTACAGGTGTTACAGAACGCCCTGGATGAGTTTGCGTCACATACGGTAACAAACAGCCAGACGGACAATGTTTTCTAACTGTGCAGGCGGTGAACGCCGTAACCTCTCGCGAGGCTGCCGCTTTAGTTAGTCTGTGGAAACTTAGACTGTAGGTATTTCCACCTAGCGGTTCAGATAGGAATTGCAGGGAGCTAGCCGGAGGGGGTTTCACAGACGGCTCCTCTTCCTGGTTGAAACGCTAGCTTGAAATACAGAAATTTGGTTCATTTGTTTAACGGCATCGATTGGCTCTTGGGATTGGCTAAACTGGAGACATATCAACTGATCACCATTCACATATTTGGATTAAAAATCGTCCAATACCGATACATAGCTGATAAATATCGTTCCTTCCATCTCTAAATAAAACATTTACACTGTACAATTTTTTTAAATTCTTTCTTTCTTTTTTTTTTAAGAAAGTTTGCTAGATGACACCCAGAGCAGTAGACAAGACATCACTGAAAATTTACACAAAACACAACACACTAACTGGCTTCACTAAATGAAATAATGATTCAAGGCTGTCCGTTCCAGAGAGAGGGGATGCTTTACTGCCGTCAGTTTTTAGAATGCAATTAAAAAATGAATGGCTATATAGTGTGGTTGGATCAGGAACGGTCATCCCTGAGCTCGCTAAAACAGCTCTAACACATACACACAGGCTAAGCCTAGCTAGATACATCACAGAGCGAGAGCTAGAACAAAGAAGTGGAAGTGAGTTTGGAATTAGTACAGAATAGAGATGGAGGATGGAGGAGCATCATACCACATGAGGGTACTCCACAAGCTCCAGCATGCAATTGGCCAGCACAAGCATGAGATCAGGCTGGAGGGACAGATGTTGCAAAGTTGAAAGGAGTGAGTGCATCAGGAAAAACAGACAAATTGAAAGGAGATGGAGACAGAAGAGATGGCAGCCAAGTACATATAAGCACAGAAATAAAGAACAGGGGCTAAAGCTGGGGTTCAAACACGAACACAAAGTTTGTCACACATCCCCCTCACGCGCACACACAGTGGAATGTGTTAGCTCATACTGTGTGGGCTTAGGGAAGTGAAAGGGAGATTGTTCTGAGATTACTGGACAACGCAAGCCACTGGGCATTAGGGTTTCCCACTGTAATTCACTGCAAAGCCAAAAGAAGCGTGGCCTGGATGGTGGGGTATGTGCGCACACATCAACACATACTAACGCGTGCAGCGGTGGAGACGATTGCACTGGCAGCCAACTTACAGGTACTAGCTTCCAATACCACTTTGAGGGAGACTATCCAAGTTGCAAGGGAGGAGGAGGTTAGAGGGAGAGAGACGGGAGGGGGAGCAGACAGGAATGTACGGTCAGAGAAGAGAAGAAACAGAACTGACACCACTTGCAGGCTCCAGAGAGAAAGAAAGAGAGAGACAGAGGGAAAGGGACTGGTGGTACTGGAAAACTTATAAAGGCAATCTTTTCTCTGCGATACAGCGAAGAGATTTTAGGCTGTACTCCAACACAGTCCAGCTATCGGCTATCAATACTCTGATACTGCAGTTTCATATAATCCAGCACTGTACCTCCTTTGAAATTACAAAATAAAATTAAAAATTAAAAATGATTAGCAAGAAAATCACAAGCTTAAAACAGGCATACCTTTTGGTGGCTGGGAGAATCCAGCAGGTGCTGCTTTACTTTGTGCTCCTTTTCTGTGATCTCCCTCATTTTCAGGTTCACCTGGAGACCACAGAGATATCATCAGAAGGCCATGCATTGATTACCTTCTCCAGGCTCTAGACAATCTGTTTATACTGGCAGCTTTCTCTGGCCTTGGCCAATGGCCACTAGACCACTAGATGGCAGTGTTGTAATTCATTTTCAGCTCCACTCCAACTTTAACAAGCAGCACAAGGGTGCAATGCTATTGTATGCATTGGCAAACCTGTTCACATAGTGGTGTGTTTCACAAAACATCATGATATACTGAATCGTGATCGCTGTATCACGATATGTGTTGTATCAGCAGTTTTTCAGTGATTTTAATCACGTCTGAATTCACCATGCAGGTAAGTAAGTACATAAGTAAAGATTCCAGCTTTACTACAAAACAAACCACAAAAATAACTCCAAGCTATTTACTCCCATGTTAACTAACATGTTGACAAATCCACAAGTACTAAGCAATTGAAGAAGCACCTATTTGTATTCTTGCTTACTGTGCTACTACAAATTCCAAACATTTAACCATGTAAAATGAGATATTTTTTTAAAATTGGGCATTGCTGACTGCCTGCTAACAATTTCCATGTGAATGAGACCACTCATGACGTATGACATTCACTTAAAGGGTGATTACACCTAAAAACATTTAATAAATAACAATACAATGAAAACTGTAAAAATTAACACCTTCTGGCTGTCAATACAACATCAGTACTGTGGTCAGTTCTGCTTTTGCAGCACCCTCTCTGCTTGAACTCTGCTCTAGGAGTGCATGATGTAGGTCAGTACTACAGTATGAATCAAATGTAGAACTAGTTAATTAAATTACTATGTGATGACACTCACTTTGCGCTACACTAAAGAAAAAGTTTAAAATCAGAAATTTGCACCGAAAAACTACATTGACTGTCTAATGCTGGTTAAGGTTAGACACGTGACAAGTTGTAAAATGTTACAGCTAATGTTTTTTTGCTCTTTTATGCTTTAAATTAACGCAAACACAAAATAAGCTCAGATGTTTGTATGCGCAGATCTCTCTTAGCCTTCACTTTTCTCTCATCCTGTGTTTGCTTTTCATCTGCACCCCCTTTCTGTCCCTATTTGTCCAAAACAACCAGATAGATAAACAGCACAAATAATTGCCACTAAATTATCATGTTTAGACATTTTATGCTTGCAAGCAGCCAAATGTATTGGAAGTTTTCAGGTGTGACATATTCATAAAGCAATCTTTGTAATTACCATTAAGGCTGAAATAATTATTGTTGTAATATCAAATCATAATATAATACTGTAATATATATTAATATACATTATCAATGTTGTCTTGAACAGCCTTTAGCACGATTAGACCAATCTGCTCATAAACATTACACATGCCCTGTCGTAAAAAGGTACAGTTATTGTTATACGAACCTCGCATGTTATAACAGAAGCTAAGGCATATCTGTTTTGTTCATTGTTACAGATGAACATTCAACCTCTGGTTTATCTAAACAAGCCTGCCTGTGGGCAAAATTCTGTCCAGTGAATCTATGCACATCCAATACATGTTGACACAGACTGAGATTTGCAGTGCATAGTGATGACCACTCAGTTCCCAATTAAACAGAGACGCTAAATACTGTGGTAATTTCATTCACTGCACTGCATGATCTGAAGCAACTTGCACAGGCAGAGATCTTTAGAAAACTTGCTGTATATAGACACTCACCTTGTTAATCCAGAAGATCATGGCATCCTCCAGATCGAAGGGGAGCTCCTTTGAGGCGCTAAAGGTGGAGAAGCGTTTGACACACGTCACCACCTTCTCAATGCTGATCATCTCCACTGTGTAGGCCATCATCAAGGCATCAATCATGGGCATGTGGGAACTCTACAAGACAATTCAGATTCAACAGTCAGTAGAGCAAAACAGGGTTCATTAGATTCAATGGTACAACCTTTGTGCAACCTTTGACATGAACAGTGCATCTGTTCTAACACATACTGTATGTTCATACTGTACACTGGACAAAAGTTAAAAATAAATAACTAACTAAATAAATTATGATTTCACTGTTTAAAGCATACAACATTATTAAGGGACAAGACAGGACTGACTAAAGCAGCCCCCCCCCAAAAAAAACCCAATGCTGTTGAAGTTGATGGTAAGTAATTGGGCCACAAGCAACCCAATTTAACACCAAACACACTGTTCTCCATGAATGTAATGCTATTTAGCCCAATTAAGGTCAGACTCTCATTAACAATGGCAAGCATAAAAACAACTAATGGCCATGACACACTCAAGAAGTGAACCCGAGGTGAGGTTTTAAAACCATTAACTGCATTTTTAGGGAAGACGGAAGAAAGGACCAAAATCTAAGACAAAAAAAGTTCCATTATCATTCACATGAGAAATGATGACTAAAATGTTACAACAGTCACAATGCAGAATTCAGATAAGTAGTAGAATTTAAAAGGCAGGTCCATGCTAACATGCTAGCTCCATCAGCAGCCACAGTTTTAGACCGACAGACAAAAGAAAAATAATAGGATTAGCTTTTAACAATCAACCACTCTCTTGTCTGTTTCTAGTGCACATAATGTAGTTTATATGTAATAATATAGTTTATACTGCAATGATTTTACTAGGTTTATTTTACAAACAATATTTTTTTTTAAATTATTGATGGAAACATCTGAGCTCTAAGACATGAATGGTCTCCAGCTTTTGTTTTCAAATGCTACAAAGCCAGAACCGGCACATACACACCCCACACAGGAGACCAGCCCTATAACCTTTCTTTCTCTCAGGGTGTGTGTAGAAGCCCCAGCTGATCACTGCTTCACTCCCAGAGCCAGACTGTCTGCAGGCATCAGCTCCACCACAAAGCCCCTCCAGTTACCATGGAAACCCCTTGCCCAGTCATGCACTGGCTTCTTCTCTCTGGGTTGCACAAACATGTCAGCACAACCCAGTCGGATTGGTCCTGCACTCCAGACGACAGTACTGACTTGCTTAAACGCCGCATTTCTGGGAGATTAGCTCTTGATCTTGACAATGAGCAAGACATCTTCACAAGTCAGCCAACAGAGAAGCATGGCTATGGAGATGGCTGGTTGCCAAGGTAACAGAGTAAAAAAATAAAAAAAAAAATTAAAAAAAAATCACAGCAGGTCTAACTACCCAGGGAGCCCTCTGGGCCCTAACCAAGCTACAAAACCTCTACCTATAACAGAAAATCTGTGAACCAGTGAAAGAGTTAAAAATGTGTAAGGCATCAATATGGAAAATGTAGACTGGTGTGAATATTCATATCTTTTTAGGCACATATTTGCGGACGGATAAACAGAAAATGTTTAAACATTTATCAAATGTAGCAGCAGGAATATAGAGAAATCTAATTATACATGCAGCAAATACATTTCTTTTGGCAGAAGAAAACACTGCCAATACTAAAAGTATTCCAATATTACTGTGTAGTATTGTGTAAGGTTAAACAGGCACAGCCTTGCTAACACATTCAGAAGCCAAAGAAATGTTATTGCAGTAATAAACAATACAGCAGTGAGGATGAAGAACAAAAAACAGGAATCAATGAGCAGTTACATAATTGCATTACACTCTGAAACAACTTCAGCACGCTAGCTGAAAGCCAATAGTTGATCAATAGGTCCTAAAACCACTCCGGTGTGGGGAGGAAAAAAAAAAACAAAACCCAGCATAAGTGGTGTGACATGAGGATTTCATGACACAGCACGTGTGCCAATATAACAACTGTGTAAAAAAAATAAAGCTCTCAGCAGCTCACAATCGCACTAAACTGACTAACGAATGTACGTAGTATGATGTCCAAAGATGCAAAACATGGTGACACTGAACAATAAGCACCCTTTCAGACTAAAGCAATGTATGACTAGAGTAATGTTTCTGTTACAGACCTGTTCCAAACTCTGGAGTAACAGCTTTTAGTTTGTAAACAGATCACAAAATCTAAAGGCTATCAGGTTTGCCAATTTAACTGTCGCAATAACAACTTTACAGGAGAGGCCAAAAATGTTCTTAACTTCTAATGCAAGTCAGAGGGTTTTATTAAGTCTTTTTTTATTGGTCCAATCATCATAAAACTTCAGCAGGATATAAGAAGCAGCTGTCAACAAACAAAATTTAGATTTATTTATTGGACAGCAACATGCAACTTCCACTGCTTTAAAGTGGAATCCCACTGATTTTTCAACTGTTAAGATGCAAAGATTCATTGAGAGTTTTTAAATGCATTGTTTATAAAACTGCAAATCATTGTCTTTCGTTCATAAAACATGTCAACTTTAAAAAAATTACATTTCAGGTCAAGT
Organism: Megaleporinus macrocephalus; assembly: GCA_021613375.1. Classification (NCBI taxonomy): domain Eukaryota; kingdom Metazoa; phylum Chordata; class Actinopteri; order Characiformes; family Anostomidae; genus Megaleporinus; species Megaleporinus macrocephalus. Next base: position 12,569,103 of record CM038725.1, on the reverse strand, counting down.
CTTATCTCTAAACTATCATAAAACAACAACAACAACCCAGGCATCATGCATTATATTTGCAACTGCTGCATGAGTTAAGATTACAGGTAAAGCTGGAGTGGCTTTCTGAATGTCTGGCTCCAATCACTACCACCATGAACATTTCTGACTCAGTTTCTCAAACGCAGCACTTCTGGATGGGTTTGGTTGCATCTTAACAATTAAACTATGCAGATGTTTTTGTCAGCACACAACAGATTCTGTGATTTCTATTATTGGTGTAATTCATGTCCTTAACAACAGACTTACCATGCAAAGTTTTAGCTATTTATTTAACAAGATGAGATTTATATGCTCCAAGTGTGAACTTACCAACCATAACCAAACAATGCTATTAAGTTTTGAACAAGACACACAAGCACATTCATCTTCTCAGGCTTATGCAAGCATACTGGAGACAAGTTACTGGGGGAAGGTGCTGCAAATCTCAACTTCGACTTTCCGTAGTCTGCAGGTTAATAGCAGCTTCTCATGCAACATTTGCTCATATGCTTAGATCTTTCTTTCTTTCTTTCTTCATTTGGAAAGCTGCTCCTGCTTGCCTGCCGCCACACCCTGTGGAATACTACCAGCAAACAGTGATGGCTAAGGGGCATGACCAAGTGACTGTAAACCACACACACAATCACACAAGCCTATATAAATAAAAAAAAGTCCAGTGAATCAAGCTGCACACAAGCTGACCATGACTGCTTTGTGATAACTGTGCTTGGTGATAACTGTTCTGGTGCAACACCCTGCTGTGACTTGTGACCCATGGTTTTCATGCCAAGCAAATATCAGCTTAGACACACACACACACACACACACCTTGGAACAATTAGGTTTTGTCAAACAGGTTCATGTGGATTACACTCCACAAAGCCTTGTACAGGGTGTGGGCTTCATGGTAGCCATTTGCATGTAAAGGGATAAAACCCTCAAGTGGGTGGACAGTGCTGAACACTTTCAATTTCTTTTCACTAAAGCGGAAGATTACAGCAGGCTGGAAATCAATGCCATCCACTTGTTTCTCAGTATTTTGGTACAGATTCTTGCTTTGAGGTTTTACACAAAGGTAGATAGTAGTGCAAAGGCACTACGGGGTGATTCTGAGACACACACACACACACACAAAACAGTAGCTTTCTCTTGTCTGTGTTGTCAGTGTGCAGATAAGGCATCTAGAACAGGAAGAGTTCCTCCGACTACAACATACATCCTGGCAGTATAATGCCATATTTCCTGCCCATCAGTGCCGCCCTGCTGTCACTTTGCATCAAGTCTTCTAACTAGCAGCACAAGTTATTCTGTTCACTCACAAGGTTCAATGGTTTGGCAAAACAACAAATGCCAAAAAAATTCATACAGAAGCATTCAGCCCAGCATTTCAGCTGCACTCAACTCCCTCAGCGCTCACCATTTTGATGGGCTGACAAGTGAGGTCTGCCTCCGTGACAGGCGTGTCATCACCCTCCATGACGTAAATGCCTTTGCGGGACAGGGCCTGGATGACCGACTGATGGGACTGGAGGGAGGCCACCTGGTCCCCTTTGAGGATGAGGCCACATACACGACAATAGAGCTCACAGGACAGCAAGAGTCGGATCACAGGGGGTTTGATGTGCTCCTGCTCGTACTGGTCAGTGTAGAAAGGGTCCCGCAGGTCCTCAGGTATGTGATCTAGGAGGGCAAAAAATTCAAAATCAAAATCAGTTAAAGGTCATCTTGGGTCAAAGAAGCATAAAGCAGATACTGATTAGTTTATCATTGATTTAGTATCTCGTTTTCTAAGTTGAGCCGCATTTAGGCTACAAGGTAAGTTAAGTCAATAGAGATGTCACATGGTGTAATCGGAGACCCATAAAGAAGAGGTAGTTTCAGGTAAGGACAGATTGAAAGCCAACTTGTACAGCACTCTGTGATTCACTGAACTGGTGTGACCAAGCCCTGCCTTGTTTTCCTGATTGACTAGGGGATTGCTGATCTGTAAGTGTTACCAAACCAAGTAAGGGTGTGAAAACAATGCCACGCCACCATGCTTCACAGGTTTAGAGCTCCCATGTTGACACTGATGAGATGTAGTAACTGGGGTCTTGGCTGCAAACACACTGCTGAAATATTTCACTGAAGTGAAGCCAAAACTGCCCTGCACCATCCTCCTCCTCCCAGAAACACAAAGCACAACTAGCCTTGTCCAAGGGGAACCATTCTGCAGCATGTCAGATGGTACCAATTATCCCTCATGTATGCATCCACGCACACCTGACCCCTCTGGTGTACCATGTGGGGAAACTCTGCTTTGTTCCCTGCCTGACTGTCTGTTTCATACTGGTGACATTTCACAAGCTGGTATACAAGAAACTAAACAAAGTCAACAATGACAAACTGCAATGCTACTGTTTTTGTTTATTTTTGTAATAACAAAGCAAGGAGAAAATGTATGCTAGGATGAGGTCATTAAAAAAACAACAAATAAATTGATACCACATCCAACTGCATAAAAACAGGACAAATCTGAGAAATAGCAAGCGGGGAAAAAGTCTGTACCCACCTTTTCCCATTTAACTTATCTAAGGTCAATGGTCCGTCTTGTCAATCTTGTCAAAAACAAAGCACCCCAGCTGCATCAGTAGCCATCCTCCACTTGTCAGACAGCCAAGTATGGTGTATGAAACAGCTTTAAGGGCAGCACAACTCTAATACTAAAACACACTAAAGCCTTCAGCAGAATCAGCAAGTTTTCAACCATCCCCCAGCAGCCAATCCACATACTTGACCAGGATTCTGAAAATCCTTATAATGATGGACAGACTAGCGGTTTGCAACATTAATAATAAAAAATAAACCCAACAAATAAATGATGATAAACATAAAACAGCAGGAGGGGAAGCGGCAGCCAACGCAACAGCTTATCTCTCACGACCTGGAAACGTCTGACATCATAAGGAATTCATCATCAGCATGGATGCCAATTACCATTTTACATGCTCGAAAAGATTAGGGTCGTGTAAGCACAGCAGCACAACTTGGCCATCATAGACAATGAATAGCACAATTTAGATTTGTCAAGGAGTCAGAAAAAAAACAATAGGGTACAACTTTGGGGAAAGCAATACAATACTGCCCATAAACATATAAAGAATATGAGTGCTTTTAATACCATACAGGATATTTATTTTAAAATTGCACCACAGACAAGTCCCTTGGTCTCTTCAGAGGGGCTCAAATTTGGCACCTTCTATGTTATTATTGCTTACAATATATCTTACAATCATTAGTACAAAGTGGGTAAAGAATGACACACCCCTGCTTAAATGACTGACCTTTCTTTTCATTTATAGTAGTATTTACCAGGCATTTTTGTTTGCCGTGGCTAAACCAATCTGTGTAAAATATCACTAGAGCTCTGCAGCACGAAAACAAAATATCAAATTTTGTAGAGAAGGAGCTTGGAACCCAAAATCATGTCCTGAAACCCTAAAAAAATACTACATTAAAAAAACTCCCATATTTACATAATTACCACACACTGTCATAACAAATACAGCTGTGACAGCCATCACTAACTTCAACACAAATTAACTATTGATAAGCAGGGCAACCACCTCTTAAGTGGAATTGGGTCAGCCGTCTCAGAGACTAAAGGTTTCCTAGCCAGAGATAACAGACAGTGCCCCTGTACTGTACAGCATAGGGGGCTAGCTGAAATCACCACATGCTTGAGTACACAAGCCAATGGGATCAACTTTCCGTGGCTGAGACTTGAAGGCAGTGCTGCAGTGGGGCAAGCATTCAGAAGCCAAACACAAACCTATGGTTTAATGTGTCCCTAGAAAGTGCAACAATACTGACTCTGGAAAGGGGTTCACCCTCAAACGTCCACCCGTGCCAAAAAAAAAAAGCAAGAAATCGATGTTTGGTGCCTGGAGTGACATTTGCCCAGGCTTTGCTCTGCCTGTGTGAAACAGACCTGTGCCAGGAAAAGAACTAAAAATACACTGGTGCAACAGTGCTGCTGGTGAGTGCACTAGTCCACAGTTAATGCAGAGAGAGCAGTCACGCTACCGTGTTATTTTACAAATGGGTAACTGAAAGGTCAACAGAGTTCTCAGAGTTTGGCTCTACAAATTGTGGCAAGGAACAAAATCTGAGTTTCTATACAAACTTCGGTTCAGCATTAATCTCTTAAAAAAAAAAAAAACAACAATGTGATATGCATAACTATTAAACTAAAGACTGCATTGAAGTTCTTACAGAGCTGTTAGATTGACCCACTCACTGTGTGGCTAATGTGAGGAAGGAAGAATAACAGGACCTGTAAAGCCTCAGTACGGACAAACTTGCCGCCCCTCCTCCTCCTTCTCCTCTCCCTCCTGGGCTGGCGAATACAATCTTGGCTAAGTCAAACACTGAGATGCTGATAGAGAAAATCACAAGCTGAATTTTTATCACGCTACTCTACAAACTAAACAAATGCTGTTGATCCCATTGGCCACGTCAGGCATCAGTAAGCAGAGACCATGGCTCGGCCTGAACTTTGCCTACAGTAACCTGAATCAATTCCCACTGATTGAGTTAGTCTACTCAGAGCTTAAGACCAATCTCAAAATATAATATTAACCATGTGACCAAAGGGGATGTCTACAGCATTTTTCTGTAGGAAAGCCATTTTCAACTGTGCCCAAATATGGCAATCTGTCTGTAATCTGGGATGTGTTCTTATGCAATGAAGACAAACCAACAGAGAAAATAAAACAAGGACCCTCTCATAAACTCATGAGCTATTTTACATTTTATATGCACTCCAAAGCACCTTCTGAGGCTGACTAGCAAGCTCGAGCTGTCAGTCGTGTCATTTCTTAACCAGCCAGCTTGGATGGGAATCAAGGCCAGGAAGACAAAATAGCTCACCGATTCCGTAAGCTTTAGCGAACAGCCACCGTAGGTTGGCCGCGATTTTTGCCCTCGCCGAATCGTACATTTCCAGCGGTGTGATCTCCATCGTCTCGCCTGCCGTTTCCATCTTTCTCCGGGTGCTGTCCCCTCCAGCACCCAAGTCCACGTCCATCCCGAGGCCACTGCCTGCAACAAAACGACAGTCCGAAATAAACGTTAGCACACTGCCCCCTTTCACTGTCTCACTAAAAAACGCTTAACTGCTTCCCTTATGCTTAGATACAAAATAACATATTCATATATGAGCGTTAAGGCAATGTTTCGTAATGGAAAGTAACGTTACTGGTGTAACAGCCAGCGGTATGCAAATGTGTTAGCCAGCTAAGTTAGCCAGTTAGCCAATGAAGAGAGCTTCGGCAAACCACAATGTTATGAGATGTAGTGATTTATGAAGCAGCTATGATTTTAAAAAAGTCGGAGTACCAACATACAAGAATTATAGCTAGATTGACACTTTATGATAAACGTTAGCTGAGTGCTAACTCGCTATCAGGTTGCTGGAGAAGCTCAATTGCTTGCTTTCTGAAGTTAGCTTGTGACTGCTGCACCATTTAAGGTGGAACGGGGAATTGGAATAAGAAGCTAACTTCAGCCTCGTCTTACGCTCAATAACAAGTCCAAGCTAATAATGTCGCGCTAGCCAGGTGTCTAGTAAGCTAAGCGACCAGAACCGATAATAAACTAATATCCAGCACTGCTAGACAAACATACAAGTTACGTGAACGCTATTTAGCTACTTACAACTGATTAGACAGTGAATTTGTTTAGTGGCCCGTTTAGCTGTGCGCACTGACAATAACCGACCAGGTGAATAAAGGAGATGTTAGCTAAGCTAACCTAGCACAGCTAGCCATGTCAGTTAGACGGTGGGGTTATATACCGTCAGTCCCGGTGTTATTAACGTTAGCCTGCTGGCTAAGCCCAGTTAGCTCCCAGGCTAGTTTACATTACCGCGAACACGCTAAAAGCTAAACGGACAATAACAATAACAACAGTACGCCGAAAGAAAAAGCTCAATCGTTTTCGCTAATGCAGCACTGTAACCACATACCGTACACCTTACGCTCTATCAGCAATCCGACTCGAGAAATCCGCAGGTTAAGAGAGAGAACATTGGAGAAAACACGCCGGGGGAAGTCATAGAGAGCCGCTGGTCTGAGTCTGGGTGTAGCGGCTGAGCGTCTCCTCCCTCCCAGCAGCAGCAGCAGCAACACACAGACTGAACCCAACCTAACAACCGCGCCTCCAGAGGCTCACGTTCAAAATCTAACCGACGGCCGAGGATTCAAATTAAAGCGGATCTTCTGGCACCTTGACGGCGAGCGATGTCATGTGGACACAATGTAGATAATAAAAACACGTTTATTACGTGTGTTATGTTCATTTGTAAAATTGTAAAGAAACTATTTCATATTTGGGTTCAGTTTGTTAAGATAATGACTAAGTTTACTATTAAAGGACCAATATTAATACATTCTGTCAGGGCTTCTGTTGTAAACGTGCATACTAACATCCCATACAGCCAGATCTTTCAGTTCAAGGACTGAAACCACTTTTCTAACGTATTTTGAAGGTGAACTGTTTTGGAATGGATTTTTGGCAATAGGGTATTTATTATTATTTTTAATATTTTTATTATTACTAGTAGTAGTAGTAGTAGTAGTAGTAGCTGTGAAGGAAGAACCCTGCAAACACAGTTACATTGTGATAACCTATTGTTTTGGTGCCAACATTATCACAACCTCCTAGAATTCTTTATACGTTACATTATATCTGTATGGAACTACATGGAAAGTTGCCAGCAGGTAGTAATAATAATAATAATACAACACAATGTGATTTAATAATGAAGTTGTGACTAGCTTGTTCAGACAATGTAAAAAACACCATCTTTTGACAATGTTGTAACAAAGTAGACAACATTGTGTGTTTGCTGGGAGTAAACATATGCTCGCTCAGTTTCAGTTCAGTTTAAGGACTAAAACTTTTCAGATGTATTTTTAAGGGACATTTAAAAAAAAAGTAAACGGTTTTGGGGCCGATTTTTAGAAATGTGCTGTTTATTATTATTATTAATATTATTTTATTATTATTATTATTAGTAGTAGTAGTAGTAGCTGTGAAGGAAGAACCCTGCAAACACAGTTACATTGTGATAACCTATTGTTTTGGTGCTCACAATGTTGAAATTTAAGTCTTCAGAAAGTTGGGACAATGTTATCTGACAACGTTGTGACAACATAGTGACAACATTATCACAACCTCCTAGAATCCTTCATACGTTACATTATATCTGTATGGAACTACATGGAAAGTTGCCAGCAGGTAGTAGTAATAATATTACAAAACAATGTGATTTAATAGTGAAGTTGTGACTAGCTTGTTCAAATAATGTAAAAAACACCATCTTTTGACAAAGTTGTAACAAAGTAGACGATGTTGTGTGTTTGCTGGGAGTAAACATATGCACGCTCACATCCCAGATCTTCCAGTTTAAGGACTGAAACTTTTTTGGATGTATTTTAAAGGGACGTTTGAAAAAAAAAGTCGATTGAAGATGATTTTTGGAAATGTGCTGTTTATTATTATTATTATTATTATTAGTTTACTTGTCAATAAAGAACTCTGCAATCACAGTTATGTTGTGACAACCTATTGTTTGGTGCCCACTACATTGTCACAACATTGAAATGTAATTCCTCAAAAGGTTGTGACGATGATATCTAACAACATTGTGATGGAGCGTATGAAGGATTCTAGGAAGGTTTTTTTGATAACATACTGACAATGTTATCAAAACCTCCTAGAATCCTTCATACGCTGCATTATATCTGCATAGAACTCCATGGAATTTTGCTACGTTGCCAATTGGTAGTCATAACAATACAAAACAATGTTATTTAGTTGTTCAAACAAAGAAAAAGCACCACCTTTGACATCACCTTTTTGACCATGACATCCCACAATGATCCCACAGTCACATAAATAGTCTGCTGATGAGATCTAACCCCACCCACTAACACCCAAGCAGGGGAATGGCACAGGCACATCACAGCGGGGTACACCATGGTCACTAGTCCATCTTTGTTATTTCTGGCCAACATACACTCACACACTCACACCTATGGGGAGTGAGCGATCAACTTACATGCATGTCTGGACTGTGGGAGGAAACCGGAGTACCGGAGGAAACCCACTCAAGCACGGGGAGAACATTCACACTCAACACAGAACGGAACAGACCAGGAATTGAACTGTCGAATCAGGGACGCTGTGAGGCGACAGTGCTAACCGTTACACCACTGTGCCATCTGTTTTTTTTTTATTATTATTATTATTTTTTTATTATTATTATTATTATTATTATTATTATTATTATTATTATTATTATTATTATTATCTGACAACATTCTAAAAAAATTGCAAAAAAAAGCAGGCACTAATGTTAACTAGCTAGCCTAGCTAGCCTAGCTAATGTTAGCACCCACTGGAAAAAGCCAAACTTGCTCTGTCTCCTTGATGTAGACTACATGTATACAGGCTGATTCTTGCTATGAACGCACGTTGTGATAAGTTTGGTTTGTCTGTCAGACAAGGGCCGATGAAGCTAACTAGCTAACAAAGGCGAAGATATTTAGCTATGATTAGTTCTCTTCACCTGAGCAGCGCAAAAAGGGCCCAACAACCCAAACACGAAGAAGGGCAAACTTTGTTTTCCTTTATTGGTTTAAGAATTGTGCACTTCATCAACTGCAGCCATTTCTTTTTCTCTTTTTCATCTCAACACATTAGAATGATCAATGAATAGTGTTTTGGACTCAAACAGCAACTAAGTCTGTGGTCAAACAGCAAAGAGGGAACATAGTTATTTGTTGCATGTTAGAAAAAGACGAGAGGCTCAGCCAGTAAAGGGTTTTGGGAGGAAAGACTGCTTAGATCTGTACATCAGCTTTTTCTTAAACAGAGCCTAAATTTGATATGGATATGCACATTTTTTCACTTAAGCTTTGGTTACAGACAATTTGTTAAAAAATAGATGGACCAAGGAGCACCATGAAAAGAAAGGTGGGGGAGAAACCAGAAAAACTTGGACCCAGACATCTGAACCAGTGGATTGGAGTTTTGAGAGTTTTGACCCCCTTTATGCCCCAGTGGTGCCTCATTAGTAAAGAAAGTCATCATGAAAAGGTTCAGCGTTCCCATCAGTATTGTTTGATTATGGGATTGAACTTAGAAATGGCTATTATTTCAGTCTTAATAAGCAGATTGCAGACTTAGTGTCTTCAAAACATCATGATAACGAAGATAACTGATCATTCCAATGACAAAGGTTAAGGAGGACAAGCTAATGCTGATTTGGTTTTTGGAGTGACACCAGTGAAACCAACTACATGGTTGGCGAAATGAAGCATTTACTAGATGTGGTGTGTTAATATTTTTGCTGGATTATCTCCATGTTCAAAAGGCTGTGGGACGAAGTTTGAGTTTTACATTACGTTTACATTGTGTCTTAGTCGTGTCTCGAGTTTATTGGGTTGCAGTGAAGAAATCTGATTACTTCCTGACTCACACTGGCCTGAAGTCTCATTACCCAGGGGCATGCAAAGTTATCCCAGTGATCAGTTTATGAAGGGCATGTGTTTCTATCTCTCGCTGGACTCGCTGTTCATGAGTCCAAGTCGATCTTGAGCCCACTGACTACCACAAAATGACTGTTGGAAACAGAACATTAGCACACTGCCCTTTTTTACAGTCTTACTATAACAATAAAGAATTTAAGTAGCCTATCATTGTCTAGGTTAGCAGTCAGAATTGGTTGACACCAAGAGATTCCCAATGGTTCTGTGATCAATTTGGCTAGGGACGTAATATTAATCGAAACTACATAAAATGATGAATTATGACAAACCACTGAGGTTATAATGTTACACTGCAGAATACTGTAGTGTGGGAGGTACACCGAAGAAGCTTGAACAATTTGGAGTTTGTGGCTATAATAAAGCTTTGTTTGGAATTAATGGCCTGAGTACACAACAGGAAAGGAGAGACCTATGCTCTTAAAGACTGTCCAAAATACTGCCAAAGGTTATGCAAACATGACTGGGGTGTGTTAGTTAGTTGGGGACATTGCACTGGAGGGCCCCAAAAACTTCTGACTCCTGAAGGCACCTGATCCTCCAATTTGCAGTCAGTATGCAATATCATGTGTCACCAGGTTTTGCACCCAGTGGACCACAGCTGGCAGCCATTCCACCAGAGTAACATCCAGTCACTGTCCAGCTTGGGAGAGCACCCTTTTTTGGCAAAAGCTCTTCCATGTTCCAGCACTCTAGTAGAGTCTTGTCAAATATTCCAATTCTTGGTTCCCCTCTCTGCTTACTGATGGCATATTTCCTGCCTCCTTCTGCCTGGCAGGAGCACTTAGACAATCCATTAGCGTGACTCTGTCCAGCCCAGTGCACCATATCAACTGGAACTCTGTTTTCTAACAGCCTGGGGCCTGCTGGCACTAAATAAACCCCAGAATGCAAGCATAACATGCCTCCACTGTATAGGACCAGTTGCATAAACTTCTAGAGTCATACCTTACATGCCACCAATTGACTTTTAATTTCGTTGATTGCCCTGATTCTGTCTTCATTCTCACCTTTGTTAGCAGCCGGGACATCTTGTATAGCAAAAGAGAGGTTCTATGAGTTTTCAGGTGCTCAAGCTGCTACAGATACGACACTCTACCCTGGAATCTGACTGTAACATACTAAATGCTCAAGGATATTAAACGGAGAAAGGGCTTTAATATTAAATGGACAGTTCAATAGCTGTTTACCAAATCAGGCCAGATTAGAACCTGAGAACAGATGGAGCAGATACACAAGGGATCCAATGAATCAAGTAAACAGAATAGAAGAACAAGGCTAGGAAACCCTATAAACACAACATGTGAAAGCCAAATACAAGAGAACACTGTATCCTTGATAAATGATAGGAATACTTCGCAACATACATAACAAACAAATGGGTATATTTGCAAACACAGACAATAAAACACGTGGGAAAGAAATCAGTACTCAAACAAGGTGTTTCTAGAGAACTGTCTGTGATTGGGTAATGGAGTGCATATGACTATGATGTGTTGGTCAAGAGGATTAGGGGGCAAATCATTAGGAACTAGGAACAAGTCCGAAAGCATGAAAGACTGCCTCTTCTTCTTCACACTCCTTGTCACTGCACTCTACCCCCATCGATACTCTCCCAAAATTGCCTCTTGCCTCTTCTGCCCACTGTAAAGTCTCCCTCAGGCAAGATAGCTCTATAAGCCACAACTGTTGGTGGAGCCTTAATTGCCTTACCTCTTATGTGAGCCCACCCAAAGCCAAGTTATCACAGTCTACTGCCGAGTCTACTCTCAAAAAAGGCAAGCCCCACCATACTTTCTATGTTGGTGGCAAGAAGATCCAGGGTCCATGCTGGTTTTACCTCCAATGGAGGGTTTCTCTCAAGGGCAATGCCCACACAACCTGCAAACATCAACACCACAAACTCGAATGCAACCAAAAACCTTCCAATGCTTCAAGAACTAAACACACTTCCGGTGACCATTAGCAAAGCATCATGGGGACCAGAGCATTCTTTGATGCCTGTGGTTTGGATAGATCTGGGTCCAAAAATCTACATTTTATCTACATTTTATGGTTTTCCTTCAGAAATAAAAGGTTGTACTTAATAGGGTTTTAGTAATTAGAAAAAAAAGTGTAGTGCCAATGGGCTCTAACTTAAGCTACCTAGCTAACATTAGCATTCTCTGGCTCTTTGGCCCTTTGCTATGAATCTTTGTGTTTCGGTTGTTAACCCTTTTTCTGGGCTGACTGATGGCCTGACAACTGAAGAGCTGGGCATAACACTGTATAAAACCTAGGTCCTATATAATGGATATCCACCAAGAGCCATTATGCCAGAAGGTGTATTCACCTTTAATATGTCGATAGTGGGCTGCCCCACCTCACTTTCACTCATAATGAAATCTATTTATTCGAATGTATTCAATAATGCCATAATCACAATGTCATTTGTCATTGTTGTAAGCAATTTAATGTTAAAACTAAAACAATTTTACAATAATTTCAAAATAAAAAATTCTGTTACTTAATTTATCATTCAAGTCATTTTAAACGGTGTCCCACATATTATGTGCAACCCTCAAACTTATTATTAGCCCTAAATTGCTCCATCCTGCAGACCTGAGTTGCAGGAAGGAAATGAATGAAATGTCTTGTGTTCATACTGTATGCCTACAAGTGACCTACAAGTAAATAGAAATTTCAGATTTATTAAAATTTGCTGTATACTGTCTCAACCTTTTCTGATTTGGGGTTCTATTGATTAGCCAACCCCTTTTTAAATCATGAAGGCCATAAAAATGACATTCTCATCAGTTTACATTGTAACTTTGATACTGAAAAAGTGTACCAATTGGTGGATATGCTGCGTAAAAAGTGTTTAAATGTGATATTCTGTAATACATCTGCTGAACTGATTTAAAGGGTAACTCCAAACCTTTCAACCTTTTCTGCATAATTTAATTATTGAGATATGAACAAAGTCATGCAGAGTAGTTGGATGTGAAAGAGTGCCTTGTGGAGAAATGTAACAACGTACTTTCATCACAATTTCTTTAAAGTGGTCGTGATAGAAACCATAGGTCAGGATGATTTGTTTTTTATTTGTTTTGTGATATCTATGGCAGCCCTGCATGCTGTGAGTATTTACACATACCTCAAGTCCCTCCACAAGATGGCGCTAGTTGAACATATTATGGGATGGCTGACAACTTGCAGTATCTTCATGTGTACCTCAAGACAGATAGGGAGAAGGGCTAATTCAGTCATAGGCTACTGTACTATACAGTCTTGCGATGTTCCAGTCTTATACTAAACTAAACTATACTATATTAGTAATATAATATACTAATACCGTGTATGTGTCAAATTCTGGAAGAATTTGTTTGAAATTATTGCACAGTTTCAAATCAAGCTACGACGTGGTGGCTTACACAAGTCAAAATTGAGCTGCGGGGAGGGGTTCTTTAGAGTGATGCCATGGAGGAACACTTTTCATTCCCTGTAGAACCTTTACCACTTTTGTTTATGAGATAGGTTAATCCTTTTTTCTGATGTCTGCTTATGATGTCTGCTTATGATGGGATTTTGCATACCAAGAACAGTCATGACTCATTTTTACGTGACCATTCTCTATTTAGGACTGGTATCAGTGAATGACCTCTGTTCTAATTGGTGGGCTTGTTTTGTACTTGATTCAAAAAGCATTCCAGGATGGGCAGAGCTAAACTACTACAGGCTGGATAGGTTGATGTATGGAAATGCATTTGATTTTGTGACATCACAAAAACAGTTAATACAGGTTGTTTTTCAGCTTAGTTTCCATTTATGGAATCTACAACCTCAAGCCATTTTATTTAAAAAATTGAGGAAAGAATAGGTTTTTCATGATATGGGCCAGTACCTGTGAGCGGTGGTTCTAGAAGTACTGAAAAATTCCAAAGATATATCCATCCTTCATCTTTCACTTTATCTTGCTAGCCAGGGTCACAGGGGAGCCAATCCCAGCGTCATTAGGTGAAGGCAGGGTACACCATGGACAGGTCGCCAGTGCATGGCCAACACACACTCACATCTACAGGCAATATAGATTTTAGACCAGACTGGGAATTGAACCTGGATCATCTTGCTTGGAGACATCACCGTAGGATATACTTGTGATGTAATTGATTACAGCAATGTTACAATATTGCCATATTGCTCAATGCCTGTAATACAGAATGCCATGTTGCACTACAACTAACAGTGAATCACTGCCCAGTTAGTGCTATTTGCTGTGCTTCATGCTTTCTGGAAGACAGGAATTGGCTGCATCTGTTGATCCTCTCAAATCTCAAGTGAACACCAGACACCTTTGTTGCAAACCAAATGCCAGGGCCACCTTCTTGTACTGAAATATTCAGCATAGTTATGAACATATCCAGAGCTGAAATCTTGGAGCATAACTCTGCTTTGTATACATAATCAAGTGAATGCTTGGCAACATTTTAAAACGTGTAATTAACAGTGAAATTTAAACTAGGATTAATCTGTGACCAGAATATTTGATAGAAATTAAATTATGAGAGTGATCTTTATTGACTATGTTGGGAAAACAACTTTATATCTTCATTTCTTTCTCTTTTCCTTTTTTACAACGCCAGTTGCCCTTCAAGTTATATCCAATTTCATTTTGAATGGACCAACATAAATGATCCAAAATTACTTTAAAAAAAAAGATTCTTAATTTACATTGGAAGTCAAGAAAAGTTTTGCTTGCACTACAGAGGTAGCTGTCAGAGATGCAATGTTTTGTTACTGACAGCAATGTAATTTGAAGTTGAAGTTATGAAACAACTTAAGATTAGGAGAAGGACCCCACCCAAACTCCTCCTCACACTCATTACATAAACCACTCCTCCGCCCTCACCTTCTCATGAGTCTTCCAACTCTTACTCACTCTTTGTTTGGCAAGGGGGGGGGTCTGACTTCAAGTCTCAGCAGCTGAGGCCACCCAGAACTCCAGCCCAAGTTTCCCCTTTCTTGCCCTGCCTTCGCTAAACGGCAGTTGCCCTTCATGTTGTGTCAAATTTAATTTTAAGTGGACCAACATTAATGATCCAAAGTCACTTGGAAACATGAATCACTTCTTTTTTTAACTTCCATTAAAAGTTAAGAACATCTTTTCTTGCACTACAGTTACCTTTACCAATGATAGCAATGATATGCACTCACACAGGCCACCACGGAGTCTGAAATTCAACGTATATTCATATTTTTTTTATTATTTCAAGAAGAACATTTACAGATTGACAGTAGAACTGACAGAAAATATACTTTATGTAAACTACAGTTTGCTGATAGGTAACATGTACAGGTATTGCATACTCAATGCTGACTCTTTACTGTGGGCTCAGAAAGGACATACTGTCACACCAACATAACTCTTTTTCCAAACCACTTTTTTTTACCAATTTATATCAAACTACTGGTCAATAAATAGACTTTTCTTTAAAACAGCTAATTATGTTATTTTTTAAACTATATGGGTTGTAAAGTAGTCTCTAGTCTGTCGTATACATCTCTTATAAGACCTCTAACTCAGTGAGATACTGAGCAAAATATATGTTGTGCCTATGATAGGAAACAAACAGCTACTGATTAAGAAAATCTCAAATTTCAGTGGCACGCTTAAGACTCAAGATTTCTGAAACAAAATCCTTTTCACATAAAACACGTCCAGTAGGTGTATTTACATTAGCCATAGGCTCCAACAAAACATACAACATAGGCAGTAAGGAGAGGTTCATGCGAAGCCTCTCCGCTCTGTCCCATACATTTTTGGCCACTCGACCGGTTTCGAAAGGGAGGAAGGACGCAGAGTCGTTTAGACCGCGACCTGTTTTACACACACTGACACGGAATACGTGTAAATCCTCGCTTTCACAGCCACTTATTTAAAGTGGAAGTTGAAGAACTCGTTGCCGTCGTTTTTATAAACAAGCAGGGAGTAAATCTCATAAAGAAACTGTACAAAAGCTCATGAACATCAGGCTTTAGGACTTAAAGATAATCTTAGCAGAATGAGAACTCAGCCAGAACAACATAATACAAGCATCTAGCTTCAGACACATCAGTGGTCAGTCCCCAGTGTAATTCAGTCCAAGACAAGAGGTCATCCGCGTCCAGAATACTAATCCAAATAAAAAATGTGGGTTAAAAAAACAAATCCTCCTTGGTCTATTATTCTCGATCTGGTTTCGATGGATAAAGCAGCTCTTCTGATTGTTAGAACGAACATTACATCTACTTAAGTACTGTAATACTGAAAACTTCAATATAAAATGTGCTCTATAAAATGCCCTTACACAAACATCGTGTTTTAGAAAATGATACAGTAATGTAAAAAAAAAAAAAAAAATTTAAGCAAAAGCCAAATGACTACAGACACTTGAAAAGGCATTTCTTTAAGACCAATAAATACCCAGTGTGTATGCCAGAAACCACAGTATAAAGCAACAGAGACACAACGTTTTACAAAGAACAAGAATGCTGCTACTTCTTTCACTACTGACGCTCTCCTCAGACGACGTAGTACAAAAAAAACCCTCAAGCTGGTGAAAAAAAGTATAAATAACAAGACATTAATAAATAAAAAAGGAAAACAAACCAATGAACTAAAAAAAAAACAAACAAACAAAACGTGGTTAGTATAAAAGGCATAGAAAAGACCCTTCATTTCAAACGGGTTTACTGCTGTACTGTTTTTCAGAGTGCTCTTAATATACACGGGAAATACAGTCTTTAACCAGATGCAACTGCTTCACTTGAACTGTTCGGGAATCTGTCCCATTTGGGTCTGCATGCTGGTGGGCGGGCTGGAGATGCCCTCGGACCAGTCGGACATGTTAGAATGGGGCGAGGAGCTGGACCACTGGTCGGGCGAGCCGGGCGAGGGCGTGAGGAACGGATGCTCGGGCACCTGGAGCTGATGGCTGGGAGTGTTGGTGGCGTCCATGGCGGCCGAGTAGCTGTGCTGGGACGGGGGCGTGAGGAATTGCGTGCTGGCCATGCTGGGGGCCAGCGTTTGGGCTTGGAGGAGCTGGGTATCCTGTGGCAGGATGGTGTGGATGGGTATGCTGTTGCCCTGCTGCATCTCTCCGGCGCCCATGAAGTTTTGGCCAGTGTTTGTGTTTTGGTGCTGCAGCTGGAGGCTGGTTTGCTGCTGCTGTTGCTGCTGCCTCTGCTGCTGCTGTTGCTGCTGTAGACTGGCCTGCATCTGCTGCGGCTGATGCAGGAGATGCGGCTGCCCGGCCAAGTGGGTGTTGGGAACGCCCTGGAAGCTCATCATCTGGGGCAAGCCGTTGGCGCTGTGGAGCATCAGGCCGTGCTGAGAAGTAGGCTGGTGCTGGCCATTCCTCACAGCTCCAAACTGACCCTGCTGACCCATTCCACCATGCATTCTGCTCAGCCAGTCGCACTGACCGTTTGACCCGGTCGAGCCAGCCACTGGCAAGTGGGTCAGACGTGGAGGTAAGGGATCAAACTGCAAACGAGCAAGATCCTGTTTACTGGGCATGCCTAGGTGGTTAACGCCTGCCATGTGGGCGTCCGGCACGGCTTGCAAGTGATTGAGCGTCTGCTGGAAGGGCGAGGTCATCAGGGGCGGAGAAGCCACGTCCGAGACGTAACCATGGGGCGACTCGAGTGAGTCCACGGGCGATAGAGCGGCCGAGCTGTCCAGCAGGCCGCCTTTGCCGTCCTGGGGCTTCGTCTTCTTCTTGGCCTTTGGGTCCTTGGAAGCATCCTTGCAGCCGATTCCCTTGGCGCCGGGCTTACGGGGCTTCTTGCTCGGGACAGAGGACTTCAAGCTGCCCAGGTAGGCATTTGGGGAGCAAAGAGGGGGAGAGAGGGTAGTGCTGAGGGGGGCACCATGCATGGGTGGGCTGCGAACCAGGTTGTACTCATCCATGAGGCGCACGATGTCGTGGTGCATGCGCTCCTGGGCGATGTCCCGTGGGAGGCGATCCATGTGGTCTGTGATCTCGCGGTTGGCAAAGTGTTCCAGCAAGACTTTGGCTGTCTCGTAGCTTCCTTCTCTCGCCGCCAGGAACAGCGGAGTCTCCTCCTAAAGTAGAAAATACAGGCACCGTGAGTTTCCCTTAAACCGGGGACGTTACACACCAGTCTTAACAGGGACAAGTCTAGACTAGAGATTGACCGATATGAGCTTTTCTATAGCCGATGCTGATGTTTAGAGGTTAGGGTCAGCTGATGGCCGATATGTGCTGCTGATTTTTAGGGCCGATATCTAGAAGTTTTCTGCTTTATTTGCAGCTAGAATGTCACAATATTAATAACAAGTGTGTGCACAACATTTCTAACCCTAACATCATTTATTGAACACTGACTTAACAAGATAAACAAAAAAATATTTTTATCTGCCCCCCAAAAAATATAGTATGACCATATTACAGCTGAAAGCGTGTAACATACATCTGTTCATACCCAGAACTACATTAAAAAAATTCCACACAGCCTACATGTTTACTGCAGTTACAGAGAGAGCCTCACTTCACGCTTGGGTTTTTATCGTGTTGTAGTAAAATTGTGGTTCTTTAAGGAGGATGAGGCGCCCAGAGAGAGAGAGAGAGAATTAGAAACAGTGCACGTGACGCGATATACAGAGAGACGCTGATATGCTGTAATGACTCTCTTTACTCTCTCTTTAGTTACGTTTAGCTCGAGTGTTGGAAGCTGAGTAATATATGGGAGGTCCTGGCTGCTCCAGAGAGACTCGCTGTGTAACAATAACGTGTTAATGTGTGTATTACACTAGAGCAGTTAGCTTTAGCCCCGCAGCTAATGAGTAAAACCTCCGCTCTGGTTCACGTCTATGGCCGTAACTAGACACACGTAAGCACCTCATTAAAAACATCATTGTTCACTCTAAACATTTTCACTTGTTTGGTGGAACAGTTCCAAAGGGACTGAGGGACACGGGACTGCCCGCAGATGTGCCTGACTTTAAATCAGTGCTGCGAAACACTGATATCAGCCGATGCCGATATTTATAAAAAAAATGACAAATATCGGGCCAATATATTGGTCGATCTCTAGTCTAGACTAGTCAAATTAACTTCTCTTGCACATTTCATTCAACTAATTAGTTGGTACATATATTGCAAATGCATGCTTAACACATATTCAATTACATAGTTGCTCTGAGCTATACGCACATATGTGCCCGTTATTTCCACTTACCACCTCAAGATAGGTCTAATTTTACTCAGATGAAGAATTTGAGTACTTGAACGTTTACCTTATTGTTCTGCATGTCCTTATTGGCTCCATTCTTAAGCAGTACCACAGCCGCATCCACGTTGTTAACAGCTGCCGCCCAGTGCAAAGCAGACTTGCCTGGGGCGAAAGACATTACAATTTGTTACCCCTCCAAAAACATATGCTATATAAAAACAAAACGTAAAAATCCAAAGAATGACATTCAGTCCTATTAGGGCAGCTGTGTCCTATAACTGTGTCTTACCAAAGTCATCAATGGCGTTGACGTCAGCATGACAGTTGATGAGCTCCTCCACCATGCCTTCCACGGCCAATCTGGCTGCCAGGATCAAAGGAGTGGTGCCGTCATGCATGCGAGCATCCAGATCAGTGGCCCGGTTCCGTATCAAAATCTGGAACAAGAACGTAGCGGAAGGCATGAGCTTTAAGAGCATGAAGATTAAGGGGCTTAGAAAATTCATGTAATCAGGCTGATTTGTGACTACGTTTTAGCCAAGACTGAAGTCATCCACGCAGCTTAAGACAAGTGTGTAATGATTTAGTCATGCCGTTTGCACAATAAGCTTCCACTGCTACATCAGCCTCGTAGATAGGTTGCCAGAAATTGGCCATTGAACACTCAGTTTTTAGTCTGGTGTAGGATCCTACGTTCCACTGTGTATACGTTAGCATAGATGACTCACCTGGAAGACTCCCTGTGCGTCTGCGGCCACAGCGGCGTGCAGCGGGGTCCGTCCCATGTTATCCTGGATGTTGGCATCAGCGCTAGCCTCGAGAAGCCTCTTGGCGGCATCCGAGCGAGCGTAACGGGCAGCCAAGTGCAGCGCCGTCTCACCCGTGCGGTCGGTCTGGTTATGCAGGTTGGCCCCCTGGTAGATGAAATCGTTAATGACGTTGGCAGAGGCATCCTCCTCCTCCTCACTGTTGGCGGTTTCCAGGCCACCACCGCTGCAGGAGGCAATCATGAGTGGGGTGAACCCATCTTTGGAAAAAACAGAAGAAAAGAGATGTTGAGCTTTAGTTGAGCCAAACTAGAACATAGCCCAAGAACATTCTCTCAACCAAACGTGCCCTACGGCAGCAAGTGGATCTCGAAACCCAAATATCGAAAGTTCTAACAGAGAGAGGAAGTGAGTTACAATGTGAATTCTGAGGAAATATCACTATGACATGTCTAACTCAGAGAGTTTTGACCACCAGAGAGACCACACCTCAGCACTAAACTTCCAACTCCACTAAAAATCCAAGCAAATGTTACAGAAGTTCTCTTTCAGTAAGGCGCAACACCTGCATGAGTCAATCCGAGGCCAGGCTTAGCCTGAGTCACTCCCATTATTCTTCAAAGCGATCACACCAAAGAAACAAACAAAATCGAAAGTGGATTGGGCGCGTTAGCTTCGGCGAATCACCCCCCGGATCCCTTCAGCAGCGGCTTCAGATGAAGCGCTGTGATTTCTTTTTTTTCTTCCTACCAAACTCAGGGAAGTGGACCAGGCTTTTGAAATCTCCACGGCTGGTAAAAGCGAGCATTATCATCCCTGAGAAGCGGCTTGCCACAGCGCCTTCGACAGGGGCTTCTCTTCTTCAAAAGAAGAGAAAAAGAACAGCTATTCCCAGATCCAACCTGATTTGGTCGATGCCAGCACATTGATCCAAGGAGCGGGGGAAAAAAAAGAAAGAAAGAAGAAGAGCAAGAAAGAAAAACGCTTGCGAAAGCACATCGCCTTTGAATTCGTTTTTTTTTTTTTGACGTTCTTGAGGGGCTTTGGCAGTTACTGAGAGAAAAGTCGCACTTTGATATTGTTTATTTTAACCGGCACGTGTAAATAGGATGTAGATATCGTGGGGTCGATCGTTAAGCTTGGAGAAAACGGGCCCGCTCCCCAGAGCTCATAGCTTTCAGTTAGAGTCTTTGAAGTGGATCCCTTCTCCCACTGGGCCCTGCGTATTAACTCCCTACCAGAGCTCAGTTTAGTCCCTCACCTCAGCACTCCGCTGACAAGCACACGTTCCTGAACGAGCACTGCAGGATGACGAGTGGAGGAATATTACTGATCAGTAAACGGGATACGCTTGAAGAATAAATCTGCTTATCTGCAGCACGAGTGCTCCAGCACTCTGCCTGATACAACCAGCAACTATCAGTTTAGTTATTTTTTAATTGTATTTTATTTATTTAAATGTTAAAATGTATTTAATCGCATGCATATTTGTTTTTTTTTCGTCTAAAGAAACAAAAGACTACATCACACATGCCAAATTTAATTTTAATACAAATTTTAACACCCCTGTATTCATAAAACAAATATATATATATATATATATATATATATATATATATATATATATATATATATATTCGTGTACAGCATAGCTGCGTCTCACCTGGTCCTCGGACATTGACGTCCATGCAGTCATTTTCTATCTCGCCCTGAGGGGGGGTGGGCGCTACAGAGGGGATTCGCAGGTCAGCAGCATCCAGGTGCTGCTGAGTCCACTGCCGATGGTCCTGCTGGTCATCCAGATCTAACATCGCCTGCTCTTCAAACTGAGATGAACACAAAGAAATTTAAACCTCAAAAATGTTAAAACATTTTCAACATCATAAACACATTTTTAATGCAAAGTATGAAACTTTTTTTAAATAAAAATATATAAATGTCAACCTTTTTTTTTTTTTTTCAATAAATACAACAGTGCAATAGATAAATATCAACAGCGTTTAATTACTTAGGAACACCAAATTGCCTGTTCTCAAACTGTCTCTTATTAACAAATCAAATCAAAATTGTTGAATAAATGAAAGATCAGAATTAAATATCAGTCAAACCGTGTTTTCTGTTACTTTTCCATGCATGTATAGTAACTCTGCTTGGTCTTACCCTGAAGCGCTTGGCGTCCACCGGCTCCTCCTCTCCCCATTCGTTCTGGTTGTCGTCCATTAGTGAGATATCCGAGTTCTTCAGCGGCCTGCCATCACAGAAACATCCCATCAGATGTGTCGATGAAGATCTTCTACTTCAAGCCAAAAGCATCTCTAGCCCTTCTAGCTTCTGCCCTTCCACCAAAACTGCTATTGATTAAACATCTCCCCTCCCACCCCTCCAACGGACTAATTAATTCATTACCGGAGACCATCATAGCCCCTCTTCCTTGTACCTCACACATCCTAAATTATCCCAAAACTTTACATTCCATTTGCACTGGGCCACCTACGCTGTCTGCCAAAGGTTTGGAGACACTTAGCTTGTTTGTTGCTTTGCAGTAACGTTACCTAAAGAGTGATCAGACTTAGACATCTCTCTTCATAGCAATAACTGATGCCCCCAGTTTCTTAATTTAATTTTTGCAGGCATTTTTCAGAGAGTCTCTGCCAGGACGTCCCAGAGGCTTGCACACCCTTCCGTCCAGTTCCTTCTCGGGCAGCGTGAATGGGCAGTTACTAGGTAGGACACTCCACTACAGACACTCCGAGTCCATTTGGGAAATACATCATTTCTTCCTAACCAGTTCAATCCTAAGATTATTATGATCTGATCTTAAAGATCTTAAGGCTAATTCTGGAGTATATATCATAAAGAATGCAGTAGCCATTATATTCTTATTACATAAGACTGCCCTTACAATTTAAAGGGGTCAGTTAAAACATATCAGTGAAAATCTTCAGAACACGTTTCTTTAAAAAGAAGGTCAATGGTCATTGGTCGGAAGACCAGGAATGGTGTACTCACTTCAAGCCGACCGAGTCTTCCCCGACGGGCTCTCTCCTTTTCTTTTTGCTAGGCTCGCTGGTCTTGAAGCCCTCGGGGAACCACAGCTGTCCGTGCTCGCGGCGCCGCTTGCGTGAGGCCACCATCCCCACAGCAATGAAGGCCAGCAGCGCCACGCCGACCAGCGCCAGGTAAAGCAGGTAGGACTCCGAGGTGGGTGGCGTCTCACTCTCACCTGGGAAAAAGAAGGGGTGACATGTCAGAGTCGACAACAGACAAATACGAAAGTCCGGGGGGCCGAGACCAATACGAAAACCAATCCTCGCGCCGCGAACAGTCGGCGAAGCGCTCAGCCGGACGAGCGAGATTCCAGCCGGTTCGAGAAGCGCACGCGTCCCATTTAGTAATAATCAGAATTCCTAACCACTTCTTCATCAAAACAGAGGGGCTAGCAAATAGGAAGACGAGGAAGGGGAAAAGAAAGGAGAGAAAGAACACCTCCTCTTACGTCTTCTCAGCCCAGGGTACCAGGAGACAACTTTACCACTTCTTCTTTAAGGGAGGAAAAAAAAAAGAAAAGAAAAAAAAAGGGAGGGATTAATGAACTTCAAATTACTGCGCACGCTTTAAGCTGTAAAGACGAAGGATTTATTAGGATTTTCAAGATAACAAAGACTCCCAACTTCTAGCACACTCCCGATCAATTTTCCTCCGCTCCCGCTTTTTTTTCCCCGACCCCTCTCCCTCTCTCTGCTAACGATTTTGAAATGATAAACTCTCCTCACCTAAACCCTTGGAGATGCGCTAAGTCCTGGTGTTACATTCAGAGAGGTGAAGGTTGCAGCAGCCCCCTTCGTTGCGCGCTAAGGCCGTGCCGAGGCGCGTGCGTATTTGGGCGGACGTGATTTGGAGGGGGATTCGGTGGCGTGGAAGGTGAAAGCAGTTGATTTACACCAATTAACCATTTTGGTGCCTGAAGCCAGTGGATTTGCCCATAGACGCTACCATTGATTGTTTAGTTCATCTGATGCACAATTACTTGGCTCTTCTGTTTGAGTACAAAAAAGGGAAACTTCAAAGTCATCCTTGTAATCCCTGCAAGGAAGCCGTGCGAGTGTGTGTGTGTTCATGGGTGTGTATTTGTGTGCATGTGTGATCGAGGGAGGGGGAGATGTCAAAGGTCAAGCTGGGGGGGGGGGACGCTGATGGAATGCTGATGGACTACACTGAGTAAGTGAGTCTTGTTTAAGGGGGCATTACATATGGATACCAGACACAGACGATCAGTGCCAGCTGTAGTTTTCAGGTGGGAGGTATGTGCACGCTCAATACTCACTAGTGACAGCCTTAACGTAGGGCATGTTGAGATTGCCACTGGATGCAAGAGCTCCAAGGAAGGCAGCCACATCTGTAGCACTCTGGAAGCACTCTGAAGACTGCTGGTAGCACTGACGGTTGTCTATTTCCAGATACACCACCGAGCTGGAAAGAAAACACAACTTCCATTAAATAATTAATAATAATAATAATAATAATAATAATCAGCAACAACTTTCCATACGTCTTTCCATACGTCTTTCCATACGTCTTTCTTCACTCTAAATGTTCACTGGAGCTACAAGGCTGAGCTAGCTAACTAACAATTAATGGAATTAACAGTTAATGGAACTCACCAATTAGCAGCATCATCAAGCTGCTACATTCATTTAAAAAAGATTCGCTTATAAAGTTTCTGATGCTGATTGACTGTTATGTATAAAAACACACCAACCACAGCAACCCCGGCTTTGTCTTATTGGCTACCATAACAAATAATGAATTTAACGTATTAAAAGTGGGAATAATTACAGCCGCCAGGGTAATATTGCGGAATTGGAAGAGCCCTAAAACTCCAGATTCAAACGAGTGGATTGAGAAGATGATTTAAAGTGCATCTTATGAAGTTATGTTGGGAAGAATTAATGGTGAAGGGAAAGTAAAGAACCTATGGGAGGAATTTTGGAAATACATGCAACTGAACTGAGTGTGCAAAGGATCTTGTATTATTGCTGCTGATATTATTTGTTGTGCTCTTTCTCATTCTTTTGATTTCATTTGAATTTGTAGTAAAAGCCTATTTTACAAATCGTACATCTGAGCCGTGTAACACATCTATTTACTTAATGGTTCCATTTTGCTATTAAATTGATGTAAACAAAGTTATTCTGAGGATTTTGATATAAAATGCTCTATTATAAACAATAAAGTCAGAACCATTGACACTGCTGGTAATTGGTATCTAGACATATATATATATATATATATATATATATATATATATATATATATATATATATATATATATATATATATATATATATATATATATATATATCCTGTGTCTGGTATCCATATGTACGCTGCTGGTAATTGGTATCTAGACCTACAGTGCATACATAGAGAAATTTAGAGAAAATATATATATATATATATATATATATATATATATATATATGCATTGTAGGTCTAGATACCAATTACCAATTACCAGCAGCGTACATATGGATACCAGACACAGGATATATATATATAGACACAATATATATATATATATATATATATATATATATATATATATATATATATATATATATATATATATATATATATATATTGAAAGGAAAAGAAAAAAATAATTAAAAAAAAAAAATCTTAAAAAATATATATATATATATATATATATATATATATATATATATATATAAAAAAAATAAATATATATATATATATATATATATATATATATATATATATATATATATATATATATATATATATATGTGTGTGTGTGTGTGTGTGTGGGGGGGGGGTTTGTTTCTTTTTTTTTTTTAAGATATAAAACCCAGAAGACAAGTTGGTTTACTGGTCATTTGGGGTAATATAAATAGCAATAACTGTGTTTTTATCACCACTACTATTAAAAGTGAATAAGTTTAATGACTTTATTAACATTCCATCAATTAAATTAAATAGAAATTTAGAAAATTGTAGTTTGCAAGTGTTTGAAGATTTAAGCAAGCAGCTCAGACAATGCTACCTGATCTTCCATCACTGACCTGCATTACCTAGTCTAAACCTAAAGCAGTAAACTGTGTCTTCTTTCGTCTAAATGATCATACATCACTTCAGATGCTAACTCCCTGCTTGCTCACCCTACAACACGCATCTGGTCCTGGTCCTGGTGTCCCGAGCCAAAGACGTTGGTCCAGCTGTCGAGTGAGCGTTTGATGTTGTGCTTGCGGAGCTCATGCGGGCTGCCGTAGTACGGGTAAATCATCAGCTCTCCATGGCCGTCCAGCCGGAACACTATGTTGGTGTGCAGTACGCGGCTGAGATCGCGCAGAAACGCTGAGGAGTTGTTACGCAGTTGTTCAGGCGGTAGGTGGACCACCAGCACCAGGTGTCCTGTTGCCCTCTTCTCCGGCACATTCTCAGCACAGTCCAGGCCGTCCCACTCACACTCGGCATTGTTGCAGCCCTGGTCGCAGTGGCCATCCGCATAGTGGTCCTTGCAGTATTGGTCGTACAGTGGGCTGAAGGGGTAGAAGAGGAGACCATACGAGAACGTTAGGAGGCTCAGTCTTGGGATCAGACACAGTGAGATCGGCAAGGCACTTTCTCAGCAGACATATGCTGCCTGTATCACCAGCCATGAACTCCAACAAGCTCTCATAATGAGAGTAACTATAGTAACCCTGCTCACTGTTAAGACATACTATAAATTCTATAAATGGAATAAATTCATCCTTTCATATGATTCGTTTAGTTTACTCATAGAAACTATTTAGCCAATCACATGAATTCTGAAACTTTGCCTGCCAGGAATTCTCATTGTAATACTAAACCAACCCTGGAACACCAAACCCAACGCCTTCCACTCACTTGCACTCTCCACCGCTCCTCTGGCAGTCGAAGCCATCGTAAAGGCAGCCGGCACTGTGGCACTGCTCGTCGCACTTTCCGTTGTTGAAGTAGCGCCAGCACTGCAGCGCCGCCGAGCAGTTCTTCCAGGGGTCGCGGAAATTAAGCGAGCAGTCGCCGCCGTCCCAGTCACATGCGTAAATGTTGCAGGCCATGTCGCACTCCTTGTTGCCCTTCTTGGCCTCGCACTCAGCCACCTCGCAGCTGGCCTCTACCTCTGGCGCCGGCGTGATGTCCCGGCCGAAGCCTCCTGCGAAGCCGTAGTCCAGGATGTGGCAGAGCAGGCCGTTGAAGTCGGCCGGGCACACGCACTGGAAGTAGGGTGCCTCCGCGGTGGGGTCGCACGTGCCTCCGTTGTAGCAGGGGTTGGAGGTGCAGGGTCCGTTGGTCAGGAATTGGCATTCAGGGCCCGTGAAGCCCGCAGAACATATGCACCGCGGGCTCTTATGGCCAGAGATGCAAGTGCCACCATTTCTGCACTGGAGGCTTCCACAGGCCTGCGCATCATACTCACAGGTAGAGCCGGTGAAGCCCTGAGAGTGCGAGGAGGGGCGGAGAAGAATTGAGCATGTTATTCGACGTGTTATATATTATTTTGTCATGCATCATTACATCCATCAGCCTTAGGTGAGGAATAATTCAGCAGGATCTTCGCACTAAAATAGCCTGCATGGCTTGTGCAAATACATCTAAACACCACTGGAGACGCCCTACGACCTTCTTTCCACCCAAACAGGGAATAAGAAATGATATATTGGCAAACATGATATTCCAATAAAACTAGCCATTCAGCTACATTCTGCATTATCCAGCTAGTGGATATAAAATCAAATAGCCATATATCTGCTCCAAAATTATTATAGTTAATCCTTCTACCTTTAACATAAACATAAGAAGGGGTATTGAATCCAGAAACTATAGTGACTATATACTGTAGGTGACAATTAAGCATGTTTACAACAGATGCACCAATATTTTTGGGTCTTTTTTGGTGTGAGTGTCTCTTCAAAAGATAATTAGTGGAATATTAGAGTAATATTTGTCCGTGTTAATGCATTTAAGGTAGGTTGACTCTAACTGTATTTGGGAAAAGACCCAAACGTTTTTTTAAATAATAAAGTCATTGTAAAATGTGAAAGTAATTTAAAAAGCATAAAAAACATTAAAAAACAGAAAAGAAAACATAAAAAAACATTAAAAAACATAAAAAAAACTTTAAAAACCATTTAAAAAACATTTAAAACATTTAAAAAAAACATTAAAAACCTTTAAAAAACATTTTAAAAAACATAAAAAACTTTAAAAAACATTTTAAAAAACTTTAAAAAAATAGGCACATCCAAACTTTTGACTGTTACTGTGCTTCACTGAAAAACATACATATTAAAGAACTAATTGAATGAAGAGTGATATAATTACAGACAGAGTTACAGGTGAATGGTACACTCACAGGAGGGCATTTACAAATGAATCCATGAGGAGTGTTGCTGGCTACAGCGCAAGTTCCTCCGTTCCGGCACGGCTTCCCCTTACAGCCATCAAACACGGTGTCGCATCTCTGACCTGCCAACGCACACATGCAGCATTGCAATCATTATCATAAACACAAAACCACTACGAGGAACACGGTCAACCTACACCGCCACCAATCACATGACCAAGTGACACTAAACAGCCACAGCTCTAGGGCGGGAGCAAGATCTGTAGAGAGACACAGCGGAGGAAAAGAGAGACCCTTGTCGTTCACATTACTCACCTGTGTAGCCAGTGCGGCACTCGCAGCGGTAGTTGTTGGTGAGCTGGACGCAGCTGTGTGTGCCCCGCGGGTCGCATGGGTTGGATAGGCACTCGTTGACGTCTCCCTCGCAGCGCTCGCCCACGTAGCCGGGTGGACACATGCAGTGGTAGCCCCCGACGCGATCCACACAGCGGCCCTGGTTAAAGCACTTGGGCTCGTGGGTCACGGGGTCTGTGAAGGGCGTGCAGTCGTCAATGTTGATCTCGCAGTGAACTCCTGAAACGGGTAAGAGCACAGAAAGTTAGGCTCGAGCGCTTACAGCGGGCTCTACTTCTGTGTAATTGCTTCACCAGCTTGTTGTGGTGGTCCACCACCAGTTGTTCCTTCAACTAAGCTGAAGCGGGAGAGACGCTGTGTGTTTGCTGTGCGTGCACCTGAATTAAGAAATAGTCTTCTCCACGATATCAGACTCACAGCTACGGTTAAGAAATGCCTTAAAACCCTCTTTTATTCTTGTGTTTTTTATTATTCTTTCTTTTTTATTCTTTTATGTTTTGTGTGTTTTTATTGTGCTTCATAGCTTCATCTTATAAAGTGCTGTTTAAGTGCCATACAATTATTGTTTACTTACTTCCTTAATTACACCACCCAGTTTGGGTCTTTATCAAAGGCTTAGTGTTACAATATAGATCACCATCCACTTTCATATGGCTAACGCTGACCATACACTAGAAGATCTTTAAAAGAAAAATCTGAAAAGATGTTTAATAGACTAAAGTCGGACACCCTCTCACATCTAAAGACTAGTCACTGACTTTTATACACAGACTAGTCACAGGCTGTGATTTTGAAAAGACTGGGGGTCTTTCAGAGTCACTATTTAACAAGACTCCAACCTTTTGAGATGATTTCCCATCATGCTCCTGGTGGAGTTTTACAGGAAGAGAAATTGTTGAACAGTGGAGCAAAAACAGAAGCAGAAGAAACAGCTCAAAGGAAAAAGACAAGACAACAAGCTATAAACGGGAAGACATGCAAAGAGGCACTCTTGCTCACTCCACAGCTCACTCCACAGCTCACTCCACAGCTCACCCCACAGCTCCACCAGTTTCTCCTCCTTTTGTAAAATCCAGGAGAACCGCAGTTTCCGAACCCTCACCGGACTCCCCTCCATGTCTAACTTCTTTACCCGCCAGACATTCCTGTACTTGCCTTGCGGCTTCCCGTTGGGTGGTGAACAGAGCTCTCCTATTGGTTGTCGACAACGTTCACGTCACGTTACTATTTTAGCAGAGACTTGCGACTTATAAAAATATAAAAATATTTTATCGGAACACTAGGACAAGAAAAACACGGACTTAAACCTGAAGTCTTGACCACCTCACACTAAACGATCGAGATGATGCGAGTGCAACTCAACTCTAGCAAGACTCTCATGATTTATTTCCAACATTGGAAATTTGTCTACAATAGTTAAAATCACTTGAAAATCTCTTGGTGTGAGGCCAGCAATAGTCACAGACTATGATTTTGCAAAGACTGGTGGTCTTTTAGAGTCTATATTTAACAAGACTGCAACCTTTTGAGATGATTTCCCATCATGCTCCTGGTGGAGTTTTACAGGGCAGGAAACTGTTGAACAGTGGAGCAGAAACAGAAGCACCTTTTGGCCACAGCTGTCTTTGTGTGTGGAGTGATTTGTACAGAAGAAACAGCCCAAAGGAAAAAGACAAGACACCATGCTATAAACAGGAAGACATGCAAAGAGGCACTCTTGCTCACTCCACAGCTCACTCCACAGCTCACTCCACAGCTCCACCAGTTTCTCCTCCTTTTGTAGAGTTCAGGAGAACCACAGTTTCTGAACCCTCACTGGACTCCCCTCCACGTCTAACTTCTTTACCCGCCAGACATTCCTGTACTTTCCTCACAGCTTCCCGTTTGGTGGTGAACAGAGCTCTCCTATTGGTTGTCGACAATGTTCACGTCACTATTTGCGTGAGCCGAGACTTATGACTTATAATAATATTAAACTCGGTTGATTTTATCGGAACACTAGGACGAGAAACAGACTGACTTAAACCTGCAGTCTAGACCACCTCACACTAAATGATCGAGATGACATGAGCGTGACTCAACTCTACAAAGACTCATGATTTTATTCCGACAGTAAAATCACTTGGAAAGTCGTTTGGAAATTTTTGTTCACTGTGAAGATGCATGTTTCTAATGATTTGTATTTCGGGTGTGACCCAGATGATGAACGGAACTGTTGACGAATCTAAGAAAGCTGAAAAAAACTGTATAGCTTCAAAAAGAAAACTAAATAAATAGATAAATAAATACATATAGTCAACAAATCTCAAGGCAGATACGTAATTATAGTACATTACCTATCACGACAATACTCTACAGGCTAAAATTAAAAAAAAAAAAAGAAAGTGTTAATTGCTTTTTAATTACCGGGAACGTGAAAACATTATACGCAGTGAGGTGTTTTATTTATAGATCTATTTATAGACGTTTAAGACATAATTAAATGCACCTCTTTGCATGTCCAGGAAAAATCAATCAGAGAGGAAAAGTAAGTAAGCCGGACACTAGAAGAGTCCTAATTAACGAAGCGTGGGATGGGTGGATAGAGAGAGAGAGAGAGAGAGAGGAAGAGGAAGAGGGGGGCTGACCTTGCGTTCCCCTGGGACAGGAGCATTTGTAGGTATTGACGAGGTCGATGCAGGTGCCCCCGTTCTGGCAGGGCTGAGAGAGGCACTCATTGATCTCACTGGAGCAGTTTACTCCATGATAACCTGGCACGCACTGCGAGACAGAGGAAAAGACAAAGAGATCAATGCCAAACATGAAAGAGAGTTTCTGTTTACCTGACTCTTGCCAGACGTACAGTTCCGGTACAGTGGAGAGAAACTCTTCCTTAATAAGCTGCCTCAGTCAAGACCATGACCTTGTCTGTTCATCCACCTTTCACTATGTAGCAAATGAAATCTATCCACTAGAAAACCAGTCCAGAGGAAACCCAGGTTATTAACTTAGAAGTGGCACTTATTGCCAGCAATAACTAAAAAACGTTGAAACTTTTATGTTAATTCTCATTTATACTCTATTCTAAAGGTATGTTAGCACTGGTACTATATTAGAGATTAGGGCACCTGAACCTGATTGTCCTGCTTTCTAATGGGAATTGGCAGCTTGGTTACTATTAAAGAGCACTAATTTCCCATAGGACATCTTTATATCCAATTAGGAAACCATCACATGCTTCTGGTGTCCCAGGACACCATTAAAATCCTTTGTAATGTCAACTCATTAAGAAAACACAAAATACCATCACACCCTACTAACAGAAACCAACAGAAACCAACAGAATTTTTTTAACACCTGATTTTTTTCAGTTGAGTTGGTTTGTGGTAATGAGTAGAAACCTTGCAGACTCGATCCTTTGATGGCTTTTTTCAATTAAACAGCAATGCAATTTGTTATAGGAGTGGTCAAAACAAGCTACGACAACGATGTTAATGACTTTCAATAATTCAGTAATTAATAATTAAATGCTGTTTAAGTCTTTAGTAAAGAACAAAGTCAACATTACAGTCACTGGAAATAACTTTGTATATTTAAACATGTAAAGAACCTAATTATTCTTAGAATAAAGCCAAAAGTTTGTAAGATTTCAAATAGTTTGTAGAAAGCTGTAAAATAAATTTTCTTTTTGTCTCCAAAATGATGAGTAATAGTTCAGACACAATCGAGGAATGGTCAATAGAATTAAATATTAATGATTATTTTATGAATTATGATATAATATAATATAATTAGAGATGGACCAATCAGTGTTTTTGAGGCTGAATTCGATCGCCGATCACCGTTCAGCGCAATCGGCCGATAGCCAATACCAATAGAGGGCGGGGCTATAGGCCACAGCAGGACTACATGTAGTAATTAGCGCAAGCAAGTCATGAAACATGGTCTAAACTGGTTTATTATTATTTTTAACGAGCTCATGTGAAACAGCATAACATTTTTAACTAAATTAGAAGCTGGTCTATGTGGGTGTTAACCGCTTGATACAGCTCCAGAAGAGCGACATCTAAAAAGTATCTCTACTAGGAACAGCAGAGCGTAGATCCAGGTGGAATATTAAGCGGCAGAATGAACGTCTTCTACAGCCGAGAAGAGCTGCTTATCTAGAACTATAAACTCAATCACTCTGACTGTGGTTCCTTTAACTCTCTGGCTGTTTCTGCTGCTGTACTGTTCGTACCGGTCAGATCTGGTCTGCACGGTTCTCTGGGCTGCGCGTGCTAGCTCTGCTGTTTGCTGATACTCACTGTATTCAGCTGTGTGGTGTAAGTGCTGTATCAGATTAGTAGAGTTAAATGTCTTGGTTCCCCGCGAGAGACGCTGATGTTACTAATTTTACAGATGTTAAAACTGCCCTGGAAGAGTCTGAGTCACATACGGTAACAAACTGCCAGACGGACGATGCTTTAGTCAGTCTGACGAAAATGAAAGGGTGTGTATTTCCACCTAGTGGTTCAGATAGGAATTGCAGGGAGCTGGCCGGAGGAGATTTCACGCAGAGCTCCTCTTCCTGGATGAAACACTAGCTGTAAATACAGAAAGTAGGCTCATTTGTTTAAAGCCATTGATCGGCTCTCGAGATTAACTAAATTGGAGAAATATCGGCCGATCGCCGATCACATATTCTGATAAAAAATCGGACGATACCGATACATGGCCGACTGATCCTTCTCTAAATATAATATAATATAATATAATATAATTATGATATTAAATGAATAGTAAAATATTATCCAGATACTATGGTTGCAAGGTCATACCATCATCCAGCCTGAAGTAACTTGGGGGAGATGGACTGACGTGCCTATTTATCTTGGCTAATCTGCTGTTCTCCGTCAATCATGTTCTTCTTAGTGCTTGTGTTGTATGTTTAAATATAATATAATCAAAGCCAAAAGCAAACTACTAAGAAAATGAAACATGAAAAAAAAAGAACTGGAATTTATGTTACATGTTAGTCACATTTTATTCTTACTGTATTTTATACAATCCTGTTACTGCTGCCAACAGGGATGCACACAGGACACAACTCCTCTGGCAGCAGTTTTTAAGGCGGTACCAGGGTCGATGTGAGCATAGGTTTAAAAATGTAAACAATATAAGAGTTATCTGACCAATCAGCACCCTCACTCTCCCATAAGTAACTGTTAATACAGAATACTTCTCTGTGTGCTGGCTCACCTCGCAAGAGTATCCTCCCAGGTAATCAGTGCAGGTAGCTCCGTTCTGGCAGGGGTTGGGGATACACTCGTCCACCTGCTCCTCGCAGTAGCTGCCTGTGTATCCAGCCTGACACTGGCAGTAGTGTGTGTTTCCAGCGTCCAAACACAGGCCAGAGTTACGACACAATCTGGCAACCTCCACACCTACAGAGAACGGCATAAGGAGGCAGCATAAGCAGGTGGTCTGTCTGAGGGGGAGCATATAAGCAGGTAACACAGGAAGAACTGCACACTCCTGCACGCTCATACATAAACCTACCTTGCTGTTTAGCGGCCACCTCGCAGGAGACGCTGGGGACGTCACAATAAAGGCCTGTCCAGCCCGTCTGACACTGACAGGTGTAGGTGGTGCCACTCTGCCTGCATGTCCCTCCATTCTTACAGGGAGATGGTTTACACCAGTTCACCAGCTCCTGAGCGCAGAACACATAGCACACATATACCACATGTAAGTGGTTCAAATGTATTTTAATAATTATTCAGTTACGCATGAGGATGACAAACAGCAACAATAAAACGTTTGGCTGGTAGTGTATCTAAAACGTCTGGTTGGTAGTGTATCTAAAACGTTTGACTGGTATTGTACTAAAACGTTTGACTGGTAGTGTATATAAAACCTTTGGCTGGTAGTGTACTAAAACGTTTGACTGGTAGTGATCTAAAACGTTTGGCTGGTAGTGTACTAAAACGTTTGACTGGTAGTGATCTAAAACGTTTGACTGGTAGTGTACTAAAACGTTTGACTGGTAGTGTATCTAAAACGTTTGACTGGTAGTGTACTAAAAAGTTTGACTGGTAGTGTATCTAAAACCTTTGGCTGGTAGTGTACTAAAACGTTTGGCTGGTAGTGATCTAAAACGTTTGGCTGGTAGTGTATCTAAAACGTTTGGCTGGTAGTGTACTAAAACGTTTGGCTGGTAGTGTACTAAAACGTTTGACTGGTAGTGTATCTAAAACGTTTGGCTGGTAGTGTACTAAAACGTTTGGCTGGTAGTGTACTAAAACGTTTGACTGGTAGTGATCTAAAACGTTTGGCTGGTAGTGTATCTAAAACGTTTGACTGGTAGTGATCTAAAACGTTTGGCTGGTAGTGTATCTAAAACGTTTGACTGGTAGTGTACTAAAACGTTTGGCTGGTAGTGTACTAAAACGTTTGGCTGGTAGTGTTCTAAAACGTTTGACTGGTAGTGTATCTAAAACGTTTGACTGGTAGTGTATCTAAAACGTTTAACTGGTAGTGTACTAAAACGTTTGACTGGAAGTGTACTAAAACGTTTGACTGGTAGTGTATATAAAACGTTTGGCTGGTAGTGTACTAAAACGTTTGGCTGGTAGTATACTAAAACGTTTGACTGGTAGTGTATATAAAACGTTTGGCTGGTAGTGTACTAAAACGTTTGGCTGGTAGTGTACTAAAACGTTTCACTGGTAGTGTATATAAAACGTTTGGCTGGTAGTGTACTAAAACGTTTGACTGGTAGTGTATATAAAACGTTTGGCTGGTAGTGTACTAAAACGTTTGACTGGTAGTGTATATAAAACGTTTGGCTGGTAGTGTACTAAAACGTTTGACTGGTAGTGTTCTAAAACGTTTGGCTGGTAGTGTATCTAAAACGTTTGACTGGTAGTGTATCTAAAACGTTTGGCTGGTAGTGTACTAAAACGTTTGGCTGGTAGTGTACTAAAACGTTTGACTGGTAGTGATCTAAAACGTTTGGCTGGTAGTGTATCTAAAACGTTTGACTGGTAGTGTACTAAAACGTTTGGCTGGTAGTGTACTAAAACGTTTGGCTGGTAGTGTTCTAAAACGTTTGACTGGTAGTGTATCTAAAACGTTTGACTGGTAGTGTATCTAAAACGTTTAACTGGTAGTGTACTAAAACGTTTGACTGGAAGTGTACTAAAACGTTTGACTGGTAGTGTATATAAAACGTTTGGCTGGTAGTGTACTAAAACGTTTGGCTGGTAGTATACTAAAACGTTTGACTGGTAGTGTATATAAAACGTTCGGCTGGTAGTGTACTAAAACGTTTGGCTGGTAGTGTACTAAAACGTTTGACTGGTAGTGTATATAAAACGTTTGGCTGGTAGTGTACTAAAACGTTTGACTGGTAGTGTATATAAAACGTTTGGCTGGTAGTGTACTAAAACGTTTGACTGGTAGTGTATATAAAACGTTTGGCTGGTAGTGTACTAAAACGTTTGGCTGGTAGTGTACTAAAACGTTTGGCTGGTAGTGTATTAAAACGTTTGGCTGGTAGTGTATCTAAAACGTTTGACTGGTAGTGTATCTAAAACGTTTAACTGGTAGTGTACTAAAACGTTTGGCTGGTAGTGTACTAAAACGTTTGACTGGTAGTGTACTAAAACGTTTGACTGGTAGTGTATCTAAAACGTTTGACTGGTAGTGTACTAAAAAGTTTGACTGGTAGTGTATCTAAAACCTTTGGCTGGTAGTGTACTAAAACGTTTGGCTGGTAGTGATCTAAAACGTTTGGCTGGTAGTGTATCTAAAACGTTTGGCTGGTAGTGTACTAAAACGTTTGGCTGGTAGTGTACTAAAACGTTTGACTGGTAGTGTATCTAAAACGTTTGGCTGGTAGTGTACTAAAACGTTTGGCTGGTAGTGTACTAAAACGTTTGACTGGTAGTGATCTAAAACGTTTGGCTGGTAGTGTATCTAAAACGTTTGACTGGTAGTGATCTAAAACGTTTGGCTGGTAGTGTATCTAAAACGTTTGACTGGTAGTGTACTAAAACGTTTGGCTGGTAGTGTACTAAAACGTTTGGCTGGTAGTGTTCTAAAACGTTTGACTGGTAGTGTATCTAAAACGTTTGACTGGTAGTGTATCTAAAACGTTTAACTGGTAGTGTACTAAAACGTTTGACTGGAAGTGTACTAAAACGTTTGACTGGTAGTGTATATAAAACGTTTGGCTGGTAGTGTACTAAAACGTTTGGCTGGTAGTATACTAAAACGTTTGACTGGTAGTGTATATAAAACGTTTGGCTGGTAGTGTACTAAAACGTTTGGCTGGTAGTGTACTAAAACGTTTGACTGGTAGTGTATATAAAACGTTTGGCTGGTAGTGTACTAAAACGTTTGACTGGTAGTGTATATAAAACGTTTGGCTGGTAGTGTACTAAAACGTTTGACTGGTAGTGTATATAAAACGTTTGGCTGGTAGTGTACTAAAACGTTTGACTGGTAGTGTTCTAAAACGTTTGGCTGGTAGTGTATCTAAAACGTTTGACTGGTAGTGTATCTAAAACGTTTGGCTGGTAGTGTACTAAAACGTTTGGCTGGTAGTGTACTAAAACGTTTGACTGGTAGTGATCTAAAACGTTTGGCTGGTAGTGTATCTAAAACGTTTGACTGGTAGTGTACTAAAACGTTTGGCTGGTAGTGTACTAAAACGTTTGGCTGGTAGTGTTCTAAAACGTTTGACTGGTAGTGTATCTAAAACGTTTGACTGGTAGTGTATCTAAAACGTTTAACTGGTAGTGTACTAAAACGTTTGACTGGAAGTGTACTAAAACGTTTGACTGGTAGTGTATATAAAACGTTTGGCTGGTAGTGTACTAAAACGTTTGGCTGGTAGTATACTAAAACGTTTGACTGGTAGTGTATATAAAACGTTTGGCTGGTAGTGTACTAAAACGTTTGGCTGGTAGTGTACTAAAACGTTTGACTGGTAGTGTATATAAAACGTTTGGCTGGTAGTGTACTAAAACGTTTGACTGGTAGTGTATATAAAACGTTTGGCTGGTAGTGTACTAAAACGTTTGACTGGTAGTGTATATAAAACGTTTGGCTGGTAGTGTACTAAAACGTTTGGCTGGTAGTGTACTAAAACGTTTGGCTGGTAGTGTATTAAAACGTTTGGCTGGTAGTGTATCTAAAACGTTTGACTGGTAGTGTATCTAAAACGTTTAACTGGTAGTGTACTAAAACGTTTGGCTGGTAGTGTACTAAAACGTTTGACTGGTAGTGTACTAAAACGTTTGGCTGGTAGTGTACTAAAACGTTTGGCTGGTAGTGTTCTAAAACGTTTGACTGGTAGTGTATCTAAAACGTTTGACTGGTAGTGTATCTAAAACGTTTAACTGGTAGTGTACTAAAACGTTTGACTGGTAGTGTACTAAAACGTTTGACTGGTAGTGTATATAAAACGTTTGGCTGGTAGTGTACTAAAACGTTTGGCTGGTAGTGTACTAAAACGTTTGACTGGTAGTGTATATAAAACGTTTGGCTGGTAGTGTACTAAAACGTTTGACTGGTAGTGTACTAAAACGTTTGACTGGTAGTGTATATAAAACGTTTGGCTGGTAGTGTACTAAAACGTTTGGCTGGTAGTGTACTAAAACGTTTGGCTGGTAGTGTATTAAAACGTTTGGCTGGTAGTGTATCTAAAACGTTTGACTGGTAGTGTATCTAAAACGTTTAACTGGTAGTGTACTAAAACGTTTGGCTGGTAGTGTACTAACACGTTTGACTGGTAGTGATCTAAAACGTTTGGCTGGTAGTGTATCTAAAACGTTTGACTGGTAGTGTACTAAAACGTTTGACTGGTAGTGTAACTAAAACGTTTGACTGGTAGTGTATCTAAAACGTTTGGCTGGTAGTGTACTAAAACGTTTGGCTGGTTGTGATGTAAAACGTTTGACTGGTAGTGATCTAAAACGTTTGGCTTGTAGTTTATCTAAAATGTTTGACTGGTATTGTACTAAAGCTTTTGGCTGGTAGTGTACTAAAACGTTTGGCTGGTAGTGTATCTAAAACGTTTGACTGGTAGTGTACTAAAACGTTTGGCTGGTAGTATACTAAAACGTTTGGCTGGTAGTGTACTAAAACGTTTAGCTGGTAGTGATCTAAAACGTTAGACTGGTAGTGTACTAAAACGTTTGGCTGGTAGTGTACTAAAACGTTTGGCTGGTAGTGTATCTAAAACGTTTGGCTGGTAGTGTACTAAAACGTTTGGCTGGTAGTGTACTAAAACATTTGACTGGTAGTGTACTAAAACGTTTGGCTGGTAGTGTATCTAAAACGTTTGGTAGTGTACTAAAACGTTTGACTGGTAGTGTATCTAAAACGTTTGGCTGGTAGTGTACTAAAACGTTTGTCTGGTAGTGTACTAAAACGTTTGGCTGGTAGTGTATCTAAAACGTTTGACTGGTAGTGTACTAAAACGTTTGACTGGTAGTGATCTAAAACGTTTGACTGGTAGTGTACTAAAACGTTTGGCTGGTAGTGATCTAAAACGTTTAGCTGGTAGTGTATCTAAAACGTTTGACTGGTTGTGTAC
Organism: Megaleporinus macrocephalus; assembly: GCA_021613375.1. Classification (NCBI taxonomy): domain Eukaryota; kingdom Metazoa; phylum Chordata; class Actinopteri; order Characiformes; family Anostomidae; genus Megaleporinus; species Megaleporinus macrocephalus. Next base: position 12,530,196 of record CM038725.1, on the reverse strand, counting down.
TAAAACGTTTAGCTGGTAGTGTATCTAAAACGTTTGACTGGTTGTGTACTAAAACGTTTGACTGGTAGTGTATCTAAAACGTTTGACTGGTAGTGTACTAAAACGTTTGACTGGTAGTGATCTAAAACGTTTGACTGGTAGTGTATCTAAAACGTTTGACTGGTAGTGTACTAAAACGTTTGACTGGTAGTGTACTAAAACGTTTAGCTGGTAGTGTTCTAAAATGTTTGACTAGTAGTGTACTAAAACGTTTAGCTGGTAGTGTTCTAAAACGTTTGACTGGTATTGTAATAAAACGTTTGACTGGTATTGTAATAAAACGTTTGACTGGTAGTGTACTAAAACGTTTAGCTGGTAGTGTTCTAAAACGTTTGACTGGTATTGTAATAAAACGTTTGACTGGTATTGTAATAAAACGTTTGACTGGTAGTGATCTAAAACGTTTGACTGGTAGTGTACTAAAACGTTTAGCTGGTAGTGTTCTAAAACGTTTGACTGGTAGTGATCTAAAACGTTTGACTGGTAGTGTACTAAAACATTTGACTGGTAGTGTGCTAAAATGTTTGGCTGGTAGTGATCTAAAACGTTTGACTGGTAGTGTATCTAAAACGTTTGGCTGGTAGTGTTCTAAAACGTTTGACTGGTAGTGTACTAAAACGTTTAGCTGGTAGTGTTCTAAAACGTTTAGCTGGTAGTGTTCTAAAACGTTTGACTGGTAGTGTAGTAAAACGTTTGACTGGTAGTGATCTAAAACGTTTGACTGGTAGTGTAGTAAAACATTTGGCTGGTAGTGTTTCTAAAACGTTTGACTGGTAGTGATCTAAAACGTTTGACTGGTAGTGTACTAAAACGTTTAGCTGGTAGTGTTCTAAAACGTTTAGCTGGTAGTGTTCTAAAACGTTTGACTGGTAGTGTACTAAAACGTTTAGCTGGTAGTGATCTAAAACGTTTGACTGGTAGTGTACTAAAACGTTTAGCTGGTAGTGTACTAAAACGTTTGACTGGTAGTGTACTAAAACATTTGACTGGTAGTGTACTAAAACGTTTGGCTGGTAGTGATCTAAAACGTTTGACTGGTAGTGTACTAAAATGTTTGGCTGGTAGTGATCTAAAACGTTTGACTGGTAGTGTACTAAAACGTTTAGCTGGTAGTGTTCTAAAACGTTTGACTGGTAGTGTACTAAAACGTTTGACTGGTAGTGTACTAAAACGTTTGACTGGTAGTGTACTAAAACGTTTGGCTGGTAGTGTATCTAAAACGTTTGACTGGTAGTGTAGTAAAACATTTGGCTGGTAGTGTTTCTAAAACGTTTGACTGGTAATGATCTAAAACGTTTGACTGGTAGTGTATCTAAAACGTTTGACTGGTAGTGTTCTAAAACGTTTAGCTGGTAGTGTTCTAAAACGTTTGACTGGTAGTGTTCTAAAACGTTTGGCTGGTAGTGTACTAAAACGTTTGACTGGTAGTGTGTCTAAAACGTTTGACTGGTAGTGTAGTAAAACGTTTGACTGGTAGTGTATCTAAAACGTTTGACTGGTAGTGTAGTAAAACGTTTGACTGGTAGTGTATCTAAAACGTTTGACTGGTAGTGTATCTAAAACGTTTGACTGGTAGTGTATCTAAAACGTTTTACTGGTAGTGTACTAAAACGTTTGACTGGTAGTGTACTAAAACGTTTGACTGGTAGTGTGTCTAAAACGTTTGACTGGTAGTGTACTAAAACGTTTGACTGGTAGTGTATCTAAAACGTTTGACTGGTAGTGTATCTAAAACGTTTTACTGGTAGTGTACTAAAACGTTTGACTGGTAGTGTGTCTAAAACGTTTGACTGGTAGTGTAGTAAAACGTTTGACTGGTAGTGTATCTAAAACGTTTGACTGGTAGTGTAGTAAAACGTTTGACTGGTAGTGTAGTAAAACGTTTGACTGGTAGTGTAATTATGATAATAATATGATGCTTTATAGGTTTCAAATAACTTGAAGCTGTTAAATTTTTTTTAGATGACTCCGAAACGATGAACAAATCTGTTAATGATCAAATCATAGTTCAGACACAATTAAGATGTTTTCAATAAAATTAGAATATGAATTATTATTGTAAATTGTAAATGAGAATATACATATTATATAAATTGTAGTATTAAAATAATATTAAATTATAAATGATTATATCTGATTCTTTCTAAGAGGCTGAACTTATTTTAAACTTAAAAAAAAACATATTCCTAATATTTTTTAATTGTTTATTAAAATCACACAAAACCTCAGGACCTGCAGTGTGAGTTACCTGACAGTTGAAGCCGCGGTAACCGTGAGGACAGGTGCACTTGTATGTGCCGTAGCTGTCCTGGCATGTGCCGCCATTCATGCAGGGCTTGGAGTCGCACTCGTTGATGTCATGCTGGCAGTAGCTGCCTGTGAAGCCGGCCAGACACAGGCAGCTGAACGTGTTGATGCCATCCACACAGGTACCGCCGTTAAAACAAGAGCTGTCCAAAACATAAAGCCAAGAAGTGGTCAGCTTCTAGTATCAGAAAGATGGAGGCCGTCTAAAGCATGCTGTTTGGTTGCATCAACATTATCATATTAATCACATTTATTCTGCTTATTTCTGTTTTGTACTTGCATAACCATTTTCCACCAAAGGGGGCGCCAAGGGACAACACAAGTTCTAATCACAGTATGACTTATGTCTGACCTGGTCTGCTGCCAGTTCTCTCGTGCACCTGATAATGTGGCAGCTTTAAAAACAAGCCAACGGGAGCTGATCCCAAATCAGATTTGCCTTTGGTGGTGCTACTGTGACTGTAAGAAAACCTGATCTTAAATCAGTCGCAAATGTCAAAAGACAATTAACTGTTGTAGGCAAAACAGTGTGGACCTGTGTGAGGAAAGGTCAGGATTTACACATGAGAAACGGGTTGGTAGATCTGGAGTCAGCGAGAAAGAAAGAGAGTTCACCTCTCGGTGCAGTCGGGCGTGTTGTTCTCGCAGTGGATGCCGCTGAAGCCCGGCGGGCACGTACAGGTGTAGCTGTTCACGCAGTCGGTACAGTTGGCGCCGTTCTTGCACGGGTTGCTGTCGCACTCGTTGATGTCCTCCTCGCACCTGAGGCCGCGGAACCCAGGGAGGCACGTGCAGGTGAACGCATCCACGGCGTCTTTACAGAACCCACCGTTGCTGCAGGGGTCTGTGGGAGAACAGAGGTCCAGGGTAATACAGCACCAGACAATAAGGCTTGGATACCCTTGATTATATATATGGCGTTTTCCTACTAGCTGGGACCTCACCAGGCATTTTCTCCTCTGAGGCTTCCAGATATGGACAGCTGTGAGCTTTGCAAGTGTTCAAACAATCCCTTGATGTTGGTTTGAATTCTTGCACCACTGCACTACAGATTTTTAGATTTTTGGTGACACCTTTACTGTAGGGTCTTGTTCATGAGGCTACATGGCTTATCTACATAAGCTGATCATGGCAACTGACATAACCTTACATAACTGTTTCTGAGAAGGGATGGGACTGTTCCAGCTCACTCCCACTTTTCATAAAGACTGCCTCTACCTGTGATAGCTTTGCTTTCCAGACCTTAAACAGATATTCTCTTAGCTATTCTTTGATATTTAGTTTATTAAACTGTAGATATTGTTTGACCAGAGGAGGCTGGGTCTCCCCTTGTGAGTCTTGGTTCCTCCCAAGGTTTCTTCCTCCAGTCTGAGGGAGTTTTTCCTAAATATGTTGCAACTGTTTGTTTTTAAACATCGTTGTAAAAAGCGCTATACAAATAAACTAGAATTTAATTGAATTAAATTAATAAAAGTTTCCCAACAGACATCTTTCATTATGAAGGTTACATTTGCCAGTGTTGCTCAAAGTTAGCTAAAGTAGCATTTATGACAGATGACACCTACTGGAATAAACTTTCATAAACATTTATGTAGCTTTATGTCAGTTGTCAGGCCTATGTACGTGTTGTGGCTTTATGAACTCCTTTTTTACCGAGTATTAAAGAGTTCAGGACATCATTTGAACCCCAATGATGCCATAGCCATCCATAAGAGGAGAAAATGCCAAGTGGGACTGGTAAATGAAAAAAGGATAGATGTAGTGAAGAAATGAAAAAACATGCAGTCTATATTGTTTACATAACTGAACTGCAGAACTAAAAAATAATAGTTTAGGGACTTTGTGGTAAAACAAAGTTGGAGTTAAAAAGCAGTGTACTTTGTTACTGTATCATTTTAACAGTGTACAGCAGTTTAGTTTGCATCAAAGTTCAAAGCCGTTTCAATGAACAGCCAATCAGAACAGAGATCATGGACATATGTCATAAGTAAAACTGATTCTTCAATCCTAACAGCTAAACAGAGGTCAGAAACAGTCATAAAAAATAAAAAAAATGTTTATGGCACATAAAACCACACAAACACGTGTATATCAGGGAGAACAATAATAGGGCGTAAGAAAAAATGCAGGTTTTTATTGTTAAGAGTTTTAGACTTTTACTAAAAGGATTAGATTACCTTAATTAAATGCTAAACTTCAGTAAATAGTGATTTGTAGAATATTTGTTTTTTTAAGTGCATTTGATCCAATTAGCTGTGTTCTTATAAAGTAGAGCAGGGCCTATTTGGCAGAGGGCCAACATTTTTTACTGTAGTAATTCCAACAGTATTTGCAGTATTTATGTCTAGATCTTATTAAAAAATATCCTGTAACTTTGAGTATGTGTCTAAACGTTTGACTGCTACTGTGAAGCACAGAAAGAAAAAGAGCAAGGAAGAGACAGGAAGAGGGATTTGCTTACTGGGCTTGCAGTCGTCTACGTCGGTCTCGCAGTTGCGGCCAGTGTAGCCAGACCTGCAGCTGCACCTGTAGCTGCCGACGGAGTTCTGGCAGGTGGCGCCGTTGCGACAAGGATTTTTCACACACTCATTGATGTCGATCTCGCATGTCTGGCCTGCAACGGAAGGGAGTGGGGGGGTCACACACCTCACACGGCGCGACGTGTGAAGTACTGCACGAAACACATACGCTTGGACTCCTTTTAAAAACATCTGGGTTACGTGAGCATAGTGCGCTGCTGTTAATGGACTGTTTCAGTACTGAGCCTATGGATGTTCTTTAGTGTTGGTTTGTATGTGTGTGTGTGTGTGTGTTTATGTGTTTGTTTGTTTTCTAACCTTGCCAGCCTTCAGGACACACACAGGAGAAGCTCTCGTAGTCCTCAGACTCCTTGCACACGCCGCTATTCTTGCAGGGCTTGGGATTGCAGGGGTCTAACAGAGTTTCACAGTTCTCACCTGTAAAATCAACACACACGATGCATGTTAGCTCCTTTAAACTCCGGACTTATTTATTCAGTTTTTAATCTAGATCATGGACAACATGGTTTTTAAATTTGATACATAAAACCATAAAAGTGAACCATAAGAAGAAAAACACACTTGAGTAACATTGTAGGATAAAGTTGTTGTTTTCAGATCTAAAACGAAAACTAAAGAGCGGAACTGTCTCGGAGGAAGCCGATCTCTCGATCCTAGTGGTGCTATATTTAATCGAAGATACTGGATGCGGAATTGGCCCCTTTAAAGATTCCCTCCCTTCTCTGGGAGATTAGCTTGCCGGAGCTAGCAAGCAGAGCTCGCAGGCCTTCTCCGTATCTGTTTCCACGACACCAGGCCCCTACAGGAAGCCGGCAGGCCTTTCCGGCCATTGTCCTGCCATTTGCTTTTCTGTGAGAGAGGAAGCGGGCAAACAGGAAATGTGTCAGGCCACTGTTCCCACCCAGCCAGGACCAGGCCCCCCCACTCCCTCCCTCTCCATGTTATTCCTCCTCCCAGCTAGCCGTGTTTTTTTTTTTCCGCCAACGAAAAGTCATTGCGAATATAACCGATTTCAGCCCCAGCGGCCGAGAATCCCCCCTGTATGTTTTGTCAGATAATACAGAAAAGGAAAGAATGTGGATTCTTCAGTAAACATGTTTTCCTGTATGGTTATCAGCGGCGCTCGCAAGGCACGCCGAACAGGCCAGGATCAACAATCGGGGAATCGGGTTGAGGGCGAAAGGAAAAAGGAAGTGTTGCTGCTGAACCGAAGCATAGAGCACGTCCTCCGGAGCACGTTTTCCTGTATCCCAATATCTGGGAGGCGGAAGATCACAACATGAGCTAGGAAAAAGAATTAGCCAAATAATAGCCAGTCCAAAAATTTTCCACGTCAAAACATTAAGTTAACTGAGGTGTGAAGCTCTGAGCTCAGACCAGTTTGAGTGGATCGGGATTCTTCAGTAAACAATTCAAGGAATCTCAGCACAATTCCATTAGATGTAATTTAATCCAAATGAATGCACATGTTGAAGGAGCAATGATTTATACAGCACTGTTAAAAAAATAAATAAATAAATGAAAAAAATTTATATAAAATATGATAAAAATAAAAAAATATAAAATATGATAAAAAATAAAATAAAATAAAATAAAATAAAAAACACTGTCTGGATATATACTGGATATATGTCACAAAAATATTATCACAATCCCAACACTTCAAAATCAGTGCAGTTCATTTGGCCCCTTCAGATCAACACATAACTCATTACTCACTACAAATGAGCAGTTTGTACCTGTGTAAGGCAGCAAGCAGTTGCACTTGTAACCAGCCACATCGTCAATGCAGGTGCCCTGGTTGAGGCAGGGGTTGGAGGCGCACTCGTTGATGTTCGTCTGGCAGTTAGGACCTGCAAGCAGGAGCGGGAAACCCCAGCGTTAAGTGTGAGTTAGGTTCTGACCGGAGAGACCACGTGGTTGCACGTTAGCAAACAAAAGCACCACTTACCGCTGAAGCCGGCCCGGCAGGTACAGACGTAGCCGCTGGTCATGTCCTTACAGGTGCCACCGTTCATGCAGGGGTTGGACTCGCACTCGTTGTTGTTGATGTCACAGTTGGTGCCACTCCAGCCAGAATCGCAAACACAGATGTAGCTGCAGAAGGAAAAGAGGACACCTTCATTTAGACGTTACTTTGAAATAAACTGATACTATTATAAAATAAGCAGACACTAATACGTCCGGCACAAGAATGAGAAACACCTGACTCGTCTAGGCTTCGTCCACAAACGTGTCCTTGCATAGAACCTGTTCCACGTAATATTAGCAAAACTACATTTGATCTAATGAGTTTAGGCTGAAGTTTAAATCTGCTACACAACTTTTCAGATTAAAGTGCTGCCCTATTCAGCTGGACTAATTAAAGCTAACCAGGTAGGAAACCACAATGAACCTGCCACCATAAGAACATTAGCTTGATTACACCTTAGAAACACTACATCCATCCCAACAGTGTGACCTTTCACAAGTACGCAAAATAAGCATAATCTGAGATTAAAAAACAAATAACTATATAGTAACACATTGAAATACTGCAATTCTTCCAAATATGTATATTTAGGAATTAAGACCTACCAACACATCTGATTGGCTTAAAAACATGAACGGAGACAGAAAAGAAATATGAACTTTTAACGAGGTACACAAATTATTTATTTATTTAATTTTTATTTTTATTTAATTTTGTTTTTTACGTTTGTTTTATTTTACTTTTATTTTAGTTATTTTTTTTTATTATTACTATCTTTTTATTTATTTATTTATTATTTGTATTATTTTTATTATTATAATTATCCATTTTTTTATCGTGATTGTTTTATTGAGTATTTTTTATTAGCATTTCAACTTTTTATTATCTTGGTGTATGTAATATGTTTATTTTATATTCTTTTATATTCTTTTATAATAATTTTCTAACATTTTTTACATTGTATTTTTAATGCATCTATATTAAATGTTTATTTAAAATTGGTATTTAATTTATTATTTTTGCTCATTTTGTTTTCAATCCCTTTAACTGTATATGCTCGGCTGCATTGAAAATGAGGGTCATCCCTCAATGTATTTCCGAGATTAAATAAAGGTTGATTGATTTAAGTAAGGTTGTTATTAAAACTTGGGGCTTTTAAACATGTATTTGGAAATTAATTTATATGTAATACCTTCACTAGTAATATTTAAATCTTATTAGGTCTAAAAAAAAAAGGAAAAAACATCAGTTCTATACAGTATTAACCAAACTATCCAGCTATCAAACTATTAGATCAGCTCATTTTTTGATTGCTTTTTTTGTGCAGCAGCACTGGAAGCATTAGCTTTTAAACTTTTATAAACAACTAAATTAAACAACAGATTAAAGTGCTACCCTACTCAGCTGGACTACGCTGCTGCATCTAATTAAAGCTAGGCAGGTAGGATGAACAATGAACCTGCCACCATGCAAACATTAGCTCGATTACACAATAGAAACACTACATCCATACCAACCATGTGACTACAATACAAAAATAAATATAATTAAAATATAAATATAATTTAAAATGAATAATGCACTCTAGACATCTATATTTTAACAGTTCTTTCAGTTCAATCTACATTTGAGCTTTATTCCGAAATGCTGTATATGTCCACTTGTATAAATTCTGAATGTAATGACTTTTTAGAACAAAATAAAAACAGCTGATGTAGAAGAGAAAACATATTTTTATTTCTCTAGTACATGTGAAGTTAATCATAATATCAGTAACATTGATATTTCTATCCAATGTAAAGCCCACTCCCAACAATTTTTTGTTAAAGTGGTTTATAAGATTATTTGGATTTTCTTAGGGTTGGATGGAACTTTGGCCACTGTTCTGTGAATCTAAGCCAATCCTGTAATGGTTGGTATGAAAGAGCACATGTGTAGACAGAAAATAGATTAGTCAGTGAAGTACTGTTAGGTTTGGTTCCTGCAGAAACCATAGTTCACTGTGACTTTATTGCTGTTGTTATTTCTATTTATCGATTTAATCAGTAGTTTTATAGTTTTATAATAATGGAAAGAACAGATGTCGTACCCATTGACTTTGTCCTCGCAGTGTCCGTGAATGCAGGGGTTGCTGAGGCACTCATTGAGTTGAGACTGGCAAGTCGGGTCATGGTAGCCCTCCCGGCACTGACAGGTGAATCCATTCACGCCGTCAATGCATGTTCCACCATTGTGACAGGGGTTGATGGCACACTCATCGATGTTGATGTTACATAGTTTGCCTGAGTCAAATAAATAAGATAAAGCATGGATCATTTTTCAACCTCTGAATTCAGAATGGTACAGGGTAGACTTAGGACACACCAACACAGAGGGTAGATTCACACACACTTATTTAGAGAAGGGTTTTCTTTTTTCTATATTTTGGAAAATTTCGAATAACAGAACTATATAAACTAGAAAAGTTTAATTCCTGAAGGAAACTCAGGATGGTTGTGCAGCTTAAGCAGTGCGAGGAACGAGGGATGAATAAACGACACGTAGAGGAGTGTAGGTCAGTGTGACCTGCCCTGAGCGAGTACATGCAGTTTGGTGGGTGTAGGTTCAACGAAACCATGATGTTTGGTTGCTCTCAAAAATGAATGGGACTCTATGTGGGCGAAAAAAGAGGGATAAAAAAAACGACAAACAGATGAGTGCATGTCAAACCTGGGGTCTGCCGTGAGTCAGTGAATGCGAAACGATGTCTAGTTCAGTAATGTACTTTACCATCCTATTGATTCTCTATGGGAACAAATTACAGAAAAAATCTGTTGTACATGCATCCGATCAAAAAGCTATATACAAGCCCGAACCACATAATCAGGCTGGACGATATGAAGTTGGAACAGTGTTGATATTTCAAAAACTGTGGAACGAGTCACGCCACGAAGATCTGGTAGAAAGCAAAAAACTAATAACAATAAAGTAACAAATTAAAATATGTATATTTAGGTATTTAGACCCACCAACACATCTGACTGGCTTGAAAACTGCCAGAAGAGAAATATGAACTTTTAACGAGGTACACAAATTTAAGTATGTTATTAAAACATCGGGCTTTTAAACAAGAACTTGGCAATTAATTCATATGTAATCACCTTCACTAGTAATATTTAAATCTTATTAAGTCTTAATATCAAAAATGGGGCTTATAAACAGGAATGTGGAAAATAATTCATATGCAATTACCTTCACTAGTAATATTTAAATCTTAATTCTAATATCTTAATATCAAAAATAATGAAACAACATACATTCTATATTACTTAAACTATCCAGCCTATCAGATCAGCTCATTCTCTGATTGCTTTTTTGGTGCAGCAGCACTGGTGGCTTTAGCCGCAGCTCTTTAGCCGCCACTTGAAGCAGCGCCACCATTCAGCCGGTGCAGGACGCAGCATAAAAAGAGCGGTTTCGTTTGTCACCAGTCTTTAAAGCGCCCGCCAGCTTCCCCCCTTTTAAAAGATCGACTTACACAAATCTTTAGCAAATCTCTTCTCCTTTCAGCCCCCCCTTCACACTGAATGGGCGAGCGGGGCAGCTTGCATATCGGCGCGCCAGGCGGGGAGCTGGGTGGGAGTGTAAGACAACACCGCATCCAGGGCAGAGTGTGTGCGCTCGCTGACCAGCTGTCTCTCCACGCCCTGCTTTGTGCCTGCCTCACCTGGGGAAGCCTTTGTTGACTCCCCCCTACTGTGCCCTCAGACTACCACCTACTAATCTGGGCCACACAGATCTGAGAGATATGACTATAAATATTCTCAGCTGAGGTTATTCATGTCTAACTCTGGTTTACTTTCACTTTAATTGATCACTTGTTTAATTAATTACTTGCTTTCACTAGCAACATCATGGAAGTGTAAATGATTCAAGACTTCCTCCTGTAAATTATAGGCCTGTTTATGGGCAAGAGCCTGGCGATACAATACGTATCGTGACACAGCGGTCACGATTCAATATATCACGATATACTGAGATACTTCAAGCAAAGTGATATATTGTGATTTTTCAAATCCTACTATTAAAACACACCACTATATGAACAGGTTTATCAATGTTTACAATAGCATTGCGCCCTTGTGCTGCTTGTTAATGTTGGAGTGGAGCTGAAAATGGATTATAAAACCGCCATCTAGTGGTCAGAGGGTAAAACACAACACGATGATTCACGGTCTGCCAGGAATCTGAGTATCGTTACTGTGTTTTTGAGAATCGATACAGTATCACTAAACATAATATCCCAATATTCATAATATTTCGATATTTTCTTACACTCCTAGTAAAATTACAGGAAAGGAGGTTCACTCACAGGGCATAAGGGACCAATAAAAAAATGTAAGATGTACTTTTTCTGTGTTTCAAATGAAATCACTGGATGTGCTTCCATAAAGGAAATAAGTATTTGTATAACATTATAGTTTCTAATAGACTGTAAAGCACTTCTTCACCTTGCCTAGCCTAAAACACGTTTCACTGTCCTTGTTATTAGTTTTTTTGGTTTCTGCCAGATTTTCACTGAGTAACTCACACAGTTTTTGGAAATATCCAGATTGTCTGGTCTGACTGTGATTCAGGCTTGTATACAGCTTTTCAGTCAGACTTTTTACAGATTTTTTTCCCATTGAGAATGAATAGGATAGAAAAGTGTATGGCAATCTACTAAACTTCTGTTCGACCAACAGGGGGCAGACCTCCGACCACGAATTCATTATTGGTTCGATCCGCATTCGTCTGTTTGCCATTCTTTTGGGACACACCCAAAACCTTTTATTTAACCTACAACCTTTAAACTGCATGCACTTACTCAGGGCAGACCCCCAAACTCTTATCCACATACATAGTGATACACACTTGTCTATTTGTCGTTCATGCGCAACCCTTCTGCGTTCCCCTCAGGAAAGACACTTTTAGAGTTATGTTGTGCAAATTTCACCACCTGTGATTGTTACCATTAATTAAGGGCTGGGCAATAAGATGACATTTTATATATCTTAATTCATCTTATGTTTTTTTTAATAGTATTTTAAATAAAGACCTATTTTTATCTCATCCAAATGATACAACTGTGGAAAAACTATCATTCGTTTTCATTTCAAAGGAAGCAGATTTCTCGAGTCGTCACTTGTGAATACATGTGAATAAACAAATGTGAAATATATATGTGTTGCACTGGCAACTCCACTAAACTGATAAAGAATGTGTGTTTGAGCTGCACTTATATATATTTATATCAGAACATTTGTAGTATTTGTCATAGTCGTTACATGAAACAAATATTGTTTCGTTTGTTTACTGATTCTTGATGTTTTAGTTGACCTTGTGCAAAACCTTCTCTGAACTGAGAGAAAGTCATGTGAGCCCTCTCACCTGTGTATCCTGGCTCACAGGCGCACTCGTAGCCGTTGATCTTGTCAATGCACTTGCCGTAGTCGCAGGGGTTGCTCTCACAGTCATTCAGATTGATTTCGCAGTTAACACCTGTGAACCCAAACGCCACTCCAGTCAGCCTCTTACAGCACGTGTCAGATTCCAGTCCTGGCGGGCTATAGCACTGCTGAGTTTAGTGTTCTGCCTCATTAAGCACACTAGATTCAATGTGTCAGCTAATTAGAAGGCCTTCGTGGGTGGAATTTAAAGTGTTGGGAGAGAAAATGATCATCTCTGCAGAGCTGTGGCCCTCAAGGAACTCCTCTATATCAAAAACTAGTTTTAGACACGTTCAGTTGTTACAGGTGAACTCCGCATGATAAATAAAGTAAGTAACGAAACTCATTCTTCCTCAAACACTAATGTTTCTCACCTGAAGTTCCTCTGGGGCAAATGCACAGGTATGCATTCTCCCGGTCCTGGCAGGTGCCTCCATTCTGGCACGGCTGGCTCAGGCATTCGTTAATGTTGGCCTCACACAGTCGACCGCTGTACCCTGGGCGGCAGTGGCATGTGAAGCTGGCCAGGCCGTCCTTACAGGTGCCATAGTGGCAGGGGTTGGACGAACACTCGTCTATGTCGGTCTCGCAGTGCTGTCCTGTGTAACCTGTACCAGAATACATGTGGCTTTCAGGCAGCGCATTCTTTTTCAGTAACTACTGTGAGATTGGAAAGCCATATATGAACATTGAATATAAGTTATATATTTAATATAAAGCCATATATGAATATAAGTTAATGTAAAGAGGTTGTATTGCCAGTGATTTTGGAACATTTCTATTGGTCCATTCGTCATGAATAAAACATTCACAGGATGTACAGAGCAGCAGTGTTCAAATAATATGGAAGGATCGATCGGCTGTGTATCAGTATCGGCCGATTTTAAATCAAAATATGTGATTGGTGATCGGCCGATATTTCTCCAGTTTAGCCGATCTCGAGAGTCGATCAATGGCGTTAAACAAATGAGCCTAATTTCTGTATTTCCAGCTAGCGGTTCATCCAGGACAAGGAGCCCTCTGACCAGCTCCCTGTAATTCCTATCTGAACCACTAGGTGGAAATACATACTGTTTCATTTTCCACAGAATGACTAAAGCGGCGTCGCAAGGACAGCATGTCGTCCGTCTGGCAGTGTTTTATCGTATGTGATGCAGACTCATCCAGGGCGTTTTAAAAATGTGTAAGACAAAGACATTTAACACTACTAATCTGATACGACCCTGGACGCAGCTGAATACAGTGAGTATCAGCAAACAGCAGAGCTAGCACACACAGCTAGCACAAAACTAATAACCCAGAACAGACCAGATCTGACCGGTATGAACAGAACAGCAGCAGCAAATGAAGATCTACATTTAATGATAGCAAAATGTCGTTTAAAATAATCCAGAGTCTGCGTTTAATGACTGCAGTTTTTCTGCATTTATTTATTTTGCTTTTTTCGTTTTAAATTAAGGGTGTATGATTGCAGTATTGGGGATATTTGTTTGATTGTTAATTTTGTTTAAAATATTATGCTGTTTCATATGAGCTTGTTAAAAATGGTAATAAATCAGTTTCAACCATGTTTGCGCTAATAACTACATGTAGCCCTGCTGTGGCATACAGCCCCGCTCTCGTTCGGTATCGCGCTGAAAGGTGATCGGCGATCGGCCTCAAAAACGCTGATCGGTCAATCTCTAAATAATATATATATATTATATATCTCGTAGCAGTCTAATGAAAAACAAGTATCTTCAAACTTGCACCTTTACAGGAGAGACCAAAAACATACTTTACTTTCAGTGGAAGTCAATGGAACCAGAATTTTTCCCAAGCTATTTTGGAGTATTTCTATTGGTCCATTCGTCAAGCAATTTTCACTCAATGTAAAGGACCATTGTCATGTTCAAATGACGAAGAAAACTCAAAATTTACAAAAATAGAGAAACATGTTTTTCATTGGACAGCAACAATATATATATATATTTTTTTTCTTTTTCTTTTTCGAAAGAAAAACAAGTATCTCTAATAGCAACTTTACAAAAAAGACCAAAAATGTTCTTTACTTTTAATGTAGGCCAATGGAACCAGATTGTTTTTCAAGTTATTTTAGAGTTTTTACATAAATCCATTATTTTCTGCATTTTTACACAATATAAAGGAGAACGGTTAAATAAATAAATAAATAAATAAATAAATAAATAAATAAATATAAATTAGTTGACTATTAATCATACTGATCTTGTTAGACTTAGTAACTTATGTGAAACTTTTGAAAGTAAAAAATACACCGTGGGCGCACACACACACCCCTGTAAGGGGTTAATAACAAGTTTGTTTTTACCCTCAGTGCATTGGCAGGTGTACATATTGGGCCCGTCAATGCATTTGGCGCCATTTTTGCAGGGCGTGCTGGCGCACTCATCATTGTCAAAGTGGCACAGGCTTCCAGAGAATCCTGAGAAGAGAAGCAGAAGGAGGGGGGGGTAGTAGAAGAGAGAGAGGGAGAAGGGGGTGAAGGGTCATTAGGATGATCTCTTCAGACCACACTTGCTTCATTCCAGCACGCTCGTCTACACAATCCCCGGTCAGCATTCATTAACACCTCACCGCAGCCCAACGTTCTCTCTCGCTCTTTCTCACTATTCCCTCCTTTTTTCAAGCCCTCTTTTCAACATACCCTCACAGGGAGGAGTGAGGGGTTGTAAAAAAAAAAAAAAAAAAAAAACTGGGGTAGAAAACTTTCCAAGGCCTCCTGACTAGGGGCACCAGACAAAAGGGGAACTGTCTATTCAAAGCCGTGCCGGTTGCCTCCTTTGTCCGGCAGAACTTTTCCATCACAATGTGCATTCTCGCATCCTGCCTTGGCCCCCTCTCCGGCTCGGCCTCTCCGAAAAGAACCCTCCGCGGCCTATGACCTCTTGCTATTCAGCCTGCCCCATCATTCAGGATCACCCAGCAGGCGCGCTTTTTCCCTCAGTTATTCTAATCTCTCGCTAACAACCTCCTCTCTGCTCGAGTGTACAGTCGGAGCGCACTAACAGCTCTATCAGTGCCGAACGCTGGAGCTCTACTCTGCTGGTGTTGCACTTTTTCCCAAAATGAGTAGTGTCCCCTACAGCCACGCCAACTAACCCACCTCTAGCGCATCAGCACTCATCCCAGCGGAGACTCCTTTGTGGTTGCGCTCCACCTCCACCTCGCAAATCAACGTGTTTTTTTTCGGAGCCTCTGAAACGGTGCATTTCGGAACGCGCTGTAGTGGTTGCCATGGACTTGCTGTGGACGCCATTCAAAGGAAGCCTTGCCCCGCATGCCGAGCAGGGCTGATTTGCATTTGAAGACAAAGTGGAGGGGCCTTTCCTCCATTCCCCAGCTCACTACCTCACGACTCGCAACACTCAGGGGGGCTTAGAGGCCCCACAGGCCTCTCCTCACTACCTCACACAAAAACACACCCCCTGTTTATGGGGGGAATTCTTCTGCATTCCAAATGCACTTTTCCAAACGAGAAGTGTTTGTCTTTCTCTAAAATAAGGCTTTGATCTGCATTTATGAGGTGCCCGCTACGTTTTCATCAAAATTACTTCCACTTCAACTGAGACGAGTGAAGGCACGAAAAAGAGAAAGAAAATAGTGTTGGAGATGAAGTCTATTATTCTTCACCGTACAGCATCCATTCAGCCTGGACTGAAGCTCTTCATATTAAAAAATTGATGTAGGGATATGTACAAATATATGTAGGGCTGCAGCTATCGATTATTTTAGTAATCAAGTATTCTGTCGATTATTCTATCGATTAATCAAGTAATCTGATTAAAATATTTTTGCTTTATTAAAAAACAATAGTAAATATATAAGATAAAATAAGACAGGTTTCTTAACACTGCATTGCTTAAATTCCATAAAGTAAAGATTTAAAGACAACGTTTTAATAATTAATATTATTGAAATTATTACTAGACCAATATATCATACTATAAGTTCACAGCACTGGCTACTGTACACTCAGTTACTATGCTAAAGCTTGTCCTACACTTGTAAATGTGAACGAAGCTTAGGCTTTTATTTTCTGTGGTCATGTTCTTAAGCAAAAGTTAGATAATTTACAGACATAACACACCATCACACTGACTTACTTTCTTAACTAGTCATTACATATAACCATAACTAACATACACGCTTCACTAGCCTTCATCTCAACTCACCATCACACTGACTTACTTTCTTAACTAGTCATTACATATAACCATAACTAACATACACGCTTTACTAGCCTTCATCTCAACTCACCATCACACTGACTTACTTTCTTAACTAGTCATTACATATAATCATAACTAACATACACGCTTTACTAGCCTTCATCTCAACTCTCCATCACACTGACTTACTTTCTTAACTAGTCATTACATATAACCATAACTAACATATACGCTTTACTAGCCTTCATCTCCACTCACCATCACACTGACTTACTTTCTTAACTAGTCATTACATATAACCATAACTAACATACACGCTTTACTAGCCTTCATCTCAACTCACCATCACACTGACTTACTTTCTTAACTAGTCATTACATATAACCATAACTAACATACACACTTTACTAGTCTACATCTCAACTCACCATCACACTGACTTACTTTCTTAACTAGTCTTTACATAAAACCATACCTAACATACATGTTTTACTAGCCTTTATCTCAACTCACCATCACACTGACTTACTTTCTTAACTAGTCATTACATATAACCATAACTAACATACACGCTTTACTAGCCTTCATCTCAACTCACCATCACACTGACTTACTTTCTTAACTAGTCATTACATATAACCATAACTAACATACATGCTTTACTAGCCTTCATCTCAACTCATCATCACACTGACTTACTTTCTTAACTAGTCATTACATATAACCATAACTAACATACATGCTTTACTAGCCTTCATCTCAACTCACCATCACACTGACTTACTTTCTTAACTAGTCATTACATATAACCATAACTAACATACACGCTTTACTAGCCTTCATCTCAACTCACCATCACACTGACTTACTTTCTTAACTAGTCTTTACATATAACCATAACTAACATACACGCTTTACTAGCCTTCATCTCAACTCACCATCACACTGACTTACTTTCTTAACTAGTCTTTACATATAACCATAATTAACATACACGCTTTACTAGCCTTCATCTCAACCCACCATCACACTGACTTACTTTCTTAACTAGTCTTTACATATAACCATAACTAACATACACGCTTTACTAGCCTTCATCTCAACTCATCATCACACTGACTTACTTTCTTAACTAGTCTTTACATATAACCATAACTAACATACACGCTTTACTAGCCTTCATCTCAACTCATCATCACACTGACTTACTTTCTTAACTAGTCATTACATATAACCATAACTAACATACACACTTTACTAGCCTTCATCTCAACTCACCATCACACTGACTTACTTTCTTAACTAGTCATTACATATAATCATAACTAACATACACGCTTTACTAGCCTTCATCTCAACTCATCATCACACTGACTTACTTTCTTAACTAGTCATTACATATAACCATAACTAACATAAATGTTATGGTTACTGTGTGTCGCTCCGCTCTGTGGACTGGACGTGTAGACTGAACTGCTCTCTGCTCGGATGCTTAGACACTGATATGGTGCTCGGCTAGGGGTTACCGTAAACTCAGACTCACTTCATTGCTTGCTTTCTGAAGTTAGCTTTTTATTTGAATTCTCCGTTCCACCTTAACTGGTATAGAAGTTACATTCTGGCGTCTGTAACTGCTGCATCATTTAAGGTGGAACGGGGGAATTCACATAAGAAGCTTCAGTCTAGACTTTCTTCAGGTTGGCGCTCAGTAACGGCTCCCTCGGCTGGTTCAGTTTTACAGTAGACGTTGGACACTGTGTATGGTTTTCTCTGACTCGTCTCTTCTATTCGTCTCTCTTTAATTTCTCTCTCTCTCTTTCTCTATTTTGTAATCCGCGGCATCAAATCACGTCTTCTTCGTGTCACCTGGCAACAACGTAAACGTGCGCTGTGCAACAGTAAAAGTTATACATGCAAAACAGTGCGCTGTATATGATTTTATGGATTAAACGAATCTTCTTCTTTTTTTTTCTTTCTTTTTTTTTGCCCTTCATTATTGCCTGTCAGGCCTGGCGTAAATAGCTAAATAAATAAATAAATAAATAAATAAATAAAAATACAAACATCAACAAGAATAGGCTATAGATAACCTATAGAGCTGTTCTTGTAAAAGCAAAAATATTTGGTACATCAGTGCATTCAGATTACTATTCCGATTGCGAAAATTGCCAAAAAATAAAATAAAATAATAATAATAAAAATAAAAATAGATGATTTTTTTTACAATCTAGTTACTTAAGTTTCTTGTGGAATCGTTTCAGATATATAATATATGTAAATGTATTGGTTTTCATAATAATAATAACAAAAACTCACAATGGGCTTGTGTTTGCAGTGATATATGGATTGTATACACTTGAGAGGAAGCTGTACATTTTGGGATCCTATGTCAAACATGATGTCACACTATACCATGTATAGATGTATACCTATTGTATTATTGCTGTAGTCTCAGGGCTTAGGGAGCACAGTCTACTGACATTATCATGCAGATAAAGATATAATGAACAAAACATAACACACTCCACACAGTGAACACTCTCTTTTTAGAGCAGTACTGTAAACCTGCCCAAAAACGCTAACTTTACAGAAGCTCCTGTATAGATTTTCTTAACATGGCCGGGGTAGGAAAAGCCTGCCCGAGGGCAGGGATTACATTCCTTCCTTAGCGTTGTCCAGGGGAGTGATCGACCCCCTCGTGCTCACCTGTGGGGCACTCGCACTGGAAGTTGTTGATCTTGTCGATGCACTTTCCATTGTTGAGGCAGGGCATGCTGGCGCACTCGTCAGTATTGATCTCGCAGAACTTTCCCTCATAGCCTGCCAATTAGCATGGAGAGATAAGCTTCAGTGCCAGCAGGAGAATTCACCACGGCTTAGCAGTCCTGTCAGATTGTTATTCTTTATGTGTAATATATAGGGGACCTATGACGCTTTCTTTGAATCAAACCCAAGTGTTTTAATGACTAGACAATGTGAAAGATGGAGCATGACTCACTGCTGTCACTACATGGAACAATAAGAACTTATCGCACGCTGTAGTTATCTGTTAGCTATACTTTACTATCAGCTATAGCTACGTAATTGATGCTTCCTCAGTCATTTTAGAACAGGCTCCATTCATCCTAATAGACAGTGAAGTTGTACAGAGACAGTACAGGATGTCTGCAGGCATTCTAAGGATAACAGGGCATTGGGACCTAAAAAGATTATGTTTGATGTGATATGTGGCGTAATGTTCACTGTCTGGCTTACGTCCACATTCACCAGC
This sequence comes from Megaleporinus macrocephalus, assembly GCA_021613375.1. Classification (NCBI taxonomy): domain Eukaryota; kingdom Metazoa; phylum Chordata; class Actinopteri; order Characiformes; family Anostomidae; genus Megaleporinus; species Megaleporinus macrocephalus. Next base: position 12,510,409 of record CM038725.1, on the reverse strand, counting down.
TAAACCTTATAGTTAGGAGTGTGCCATATCGTATTGTACACAATAATATCGGCAACATTTTTGAATATTGTGAACAAAATTATACCCTGAAATATAGTGCCATATCACCCATCCCTAATTATCACATCAGGGTACTACTTTTTACTGTCATTAGCAAAAGAAAAATTCACACTTTTCTCATTATATATCTACTAGAGACAGATTTTATCTCCAGTATCATTCATTTTACTTCAGTCCTGGATATATGGAGATATTTGGAGTGCATTATTTAGTATTGTGACATTCTGAATCATTGATTTCTGTTTCAATCTGATGAAAATTGTATTTTTTGATATCCCAGTTAGGGGTGTGCTATATCATATCGTATGCAATAATAAAATTTAAATTTCATTTTGTTGCAGTGGCGTATTCTTTAAATATTTTTTAAAATATTTTTCCTTCGTTATTGCAAGGGCCTTATCGCCCACCCCTACCTCATAACTATTTTTGTTCTTTTTCTTTCTTTCTCTTTTAAATAATTCACATAATTATCCACTACCATTTACACTGACCTGACATAACATGTCATGAACAAAAGACTATTACAAATAATTTCCTCATTAACTTACATTAAAAGAAGTTATTAATGTCTGTCCTTTTCCCATAATGTTTTAAATATGTATATTTCAGGCAGAATGCCCTCGTTTATTAACCCAACATGCTTGTAACTTTTCAAAGTTTTTTAAGATTAAGATCTTCAAGATGCATCATCAGCAGGGGGGCTTGTGCGGTATTTAAACTTGAAAAATGGGAAAATCTCATTAAAACTATTGGGGAACCACCGTAGCAGACGACTAGCAGGCTTGTTAAAAACAAGTGGTGGATAACAGATGTTCCATCATTTTTTTTCTTTGGGCCAAAGAGTCTTGTATATTGTCTTGTATATTTCAATTTAAATCTGTGTTTGCTAGCTCGCCACCAAATTGTGTTATTCTTTAAAACGAAACTTATGAAACTGAAGTTGCCTTTATAGTATTGACAGCACTGATTCATAACATTCGATTCAAGTCACTATTCATCCTAAGCATATAACATCCAGGAAACAAGGAACCTGTGAGTTTACCTGCCATACAGATGCAATGGAAGCCTCCAATCTGGTCCAGGCACGTTGCATCATTCTGGCATGGATTGGACAAGCACTCGTTGACGTCTAACTCGCAGCGCGGCCCCACATATCCCTGCTGGCATTTACACTGGAACGAGCCTTTGGTGTTCAGACACTTTCCAGCATGCTCACATGGGTTTGCTGTAGGAACATCCAGCAACAACAAGGCCTTTCAAGCATTCCACAGCCATGAGCTATGAGCTGTGAGCTAACACACTATCAAACGTGAAGGTTGCACAAATGCCTGGGATGTTTGTTTTTTGATGTGTGCAAAGAGTAAAGGTGGCTTCATTCTCACCCATAGCGCATTCGTCCACATCCTGGTCACAGGCTGAGCCAATGTAGCCCAGAGGACAGGTGCAGATGGCCTTGCCGCTGACTGGGTTCGTATCACAGTTGGAGCCTTTCTGGCATGGGTTGCTAATGCAGGCGTTGTTCAAGTGGCACAGCAAACCTAGATTCCAGAAGAAATTAGAGACATCAGAAAGAGAAGTCTATCCTTAGATAGCACTTTAATTGCACATCGTTTCTTTTCAAAACACTTTTAAACTTGTTTAATTTGGAAAAGACACTACCAGTTCCTCACAATTCCAGTGATAAACGACTGTTACCTCACAAGATGTCAAGTGCAACCCTGGAATCCTCTTCCTGCAATGTTTAGCTCCAACTAAAATCTATTTAATCCATGTTTAAACCATAAAAAGTGTCTATCAATCACTTAATTTTTTCTCTGGTTATCACTGTTGCTGCACTGATTGAACAAAATAAGAGACTTTAATAAATTATAATTGCTATGAAATAAATCTAATATATAAATTGTTATTAAACAAGCAAATGCATTAATAGAAATCTCTGATTCCACAAACTGATTCAGTCTACTTTGATGGTGCCGTAACTCCTCTGCAGGCTTAAATGTACTAAAAGTCTTTGAATTGATTGTTGATTAAAACCTTCAACATTATCAGGACTTAATTAAGGTCTTCAGAGTCCAAATATTAGTGCTAGGTGTCATGGAACACCATGGTGGTAGAACTCTAGGGCCACACTTGGGCACGCATGGTACAAACATAGCTGAATGTTCAAACCTGTGCGTCCAGGAGGGCATTCACAGACGAAGGAGGCCACGCGGTCATGGCAAGTAGCTCCTGCGTTGCAGGCAGCATCTGCGCAGTCATCGATGTTCTTGCTGCAGTCTTCACCCGACCAGCCATTGACACACACGCAGTTGTATCCGCCCTGGGTGTTTAGGCACGTGCCGCCATTCTGGCAGGAGTTGGGCATTAGATCGCACTCGTTGACGTCTTCGGTGCAGAACTGACCTGTAGGAGATCGTTGCTGTGAGACCCGAGAACTCAAGATCCAAGAATACTGACCAACAAGTATCAGTACTGTATGTTTCCTCTCGTCCACCACTCACTGGTTATTTTTTCATTGGCTACTGCACTGTAGCCATATAGCAGGAAATAAACACAGATGTCTCATACCCGTCCACTCTGGTTTGCACTGGCAGTTGTAAGTGTTGACCCCATCTACGCAAGTCCCTCCATTAAGGCAACGATGGTCTGGACAATCATCAATATTCTCCTCGCAGTTCTGGCCACTGAAACCTGAAGAGAAGAATAACGTTGCCTGCTCACTCCATACCCCGAAACAGCTGGGTGTTTATTTAACTATGTAATGGAATGAAACATGAAACAAACAGCACGTATACAAACCATTATATAGATCCAAATTAGATCTTCCTACAAGCTGAATATATCCCCTATCTTTCAGACAGCGTCTAAATATTTATATCAGGTTTACAAAAGATTGAACGATGGATTCTTGGAGGGAAAGAAACGCTAACATTCTATTGTTTTACACTCTAAACAGCTAGACGCAATGTTTGCGAAACCCACCGTTACATACTAAAACAGTCGTTAGTGTTCTTGCGGTCAACGGTCTTCCTTTTCTGGGAAGAATGGCAGTGCCAGGTCTCAAGTCGGAGGCACCGGTGACGACGGAGCCAACTGACACTAACCACAGCTTCCTCTCATTTTTAACTGCAGAACTAGCAGCTATGAAATTGCCTCCCGTAAAACCTTGAGGACTACAGATCCAATCACTCTTGTTGGGAATATGTTAGTCATATGTTAGTCATGAAGTGAGTGGTTAAAGCTTGAGTGTGGTCTTCCTTCACATTCGTTTGGAGTGAGCTCCTCAGGGCTTGATACTAGGCCCCTTGTAGATGTGCTAACATGGCAGAAGGCATGTCCTGTTATGAATAGGTTACTTGTTGGTGGAGCTGTGAATGAGGACGAATGAAGTGAGAAGGACAAGGCTTGAGGCCGTCTCCCATCACCTTAGGTTTGAGTGAGTTCCTCAGGGCTCAGTAGTAGGTCCTCATGTGTGACGTGAGGGAAAGTGTGTATGTGTGCAAGCTCCATGTTCTACCTCATAGCCAGAGACAGCACCGTGAGGATGTTGTCGCTCAGACACTTCCTCGCGATAAGCTCTAATGCTTTCCTGCCGGCTGGTTCACACACACACACACACACACACACACACACACACACACACTCACACACACACAGGCGGGGCTACAATGGGAGTCAACTGCAAAGACTTGCGCTAGGCTGGGCTTACATCATGCTGTCAGAAGAACATGTTGGGAGGGTTGATCTAGCCCAAGTCCCATATTGGTGGGAAACACTCACCGTACAATGTTATTATACAACTGTCAGCTCTTCAATATGTCTAGCATCAGGGTTTGACACTGACTATCAACAGGCTATCATCTGTCTCGCCTCATTACTAAAGTCTACCTCATAAATCTTGCATTGGTTTTATTGATGGGATGTACGCAAAGTCATTTACGTGTTGTTAGACGATGTGTTGTAGAGAAATGTATCTGAATTCTTTGCAGTGGTGGTGAGAAGAACCTGGGGTTGCGATGCAGCTATTGCATTTTTGTTTACTAACCAAAATGACCTGAGAACACAGATGTGTTTTCTAAGTTTATGCATAACGTTGATGATGTAATAAGGATAAATCTGAAGTCCTACTTGGGTATTATTTTGCCTTCAAACTTCCTTAATCTTAGCCATAAATAGACTTTAGAAATATACTTAAGGTCAAAACCTTACCTTAAAGCAATGGCTCAGGTAATAAAGGGTCTGTTTGTAACCATTTCGCCTAAAAACTTTCAGTATGGGGGCTTCTGAGGTGTTAGCGCTCCAAACCTCTGGTTCGATATCACTTCAAGTTCATTCCAAGTTTCTCTACATGGTGCACTTCCCATCAAAACACTCCACCAACTTATTATTTTTTAAAAATCAGTGATTATCTCAAGGGGTTCAATAAGTAGAGATGGAAGGATCGATCGGCTATGTATCGGTATCGGACGATTTTTAATCAAAATATGTGATCAGTGATCAGCCGATATTTCTCCAATTTAGCCAATCCCGAGAGCCGATCGATAGCTAGCGTTTCAACCAGGAAGAGGAGCCCTCCGGCCAGCTCCCTGCAATTCCTATCTGAACCACTAGGTGGAAATACACCCTTTCATTTTCCACAGATTGACTAAAGCGGCGTCGCGAGGAAAGCATGCACTGATAGAAAACATGTCGTCCGTCTGGTAGTGTTTACCGTATGTGACGCAGACTCATCCAGGACGTTTTTAAAATTTGTAAAATCAGCGTCTCGTTGGAACCAAGACAAAGACATTTAGCACTACTAATCTGATACGACACTGCATGCGGCTGAATACAGTGAGTTTCAGCAAACAGCAGAGCTAGCACGCACAGTTAGCACAAAACAAACAACTCAGAAAACTATGCAGACCAGATCTGACTGGTATGAACAGAACAGCAACAATTCAATATCTACATTTAATGATTACAGATTTTAGTTTAAAATAACAGGGTCTGTGTTTAATGACTGCAGTTTTTACTATATTTATTTAATTAGCTTTTTTCGTTTTCAATGTAATGATTGCAGTATTGAGGATATTTGTTTGATTTACTTTGTTTATTTAATGATAATTTTGTTAAAATATTATGCTGTTCCACATGAGCTTGTTAAAAATGGTAATAAACCAGTTTAGACCAGGTTTCATGACTTGCTTGCGCTAATAACTACATGTAGCCCCCGCCATGGCATATAGCCCCGCCCTCTATCGGTATTGGCCATCGGCCGATCGCACTGAAAGGTGATCGGCGATCGGAATCGGCCTCAAAAACGCGGATCGGTCCATCTCTATCAATAAGTGACCCGGCAACACGTAAATGAGATCACGCTTGCTCACCTGGCAGACAGGAGCACTCGTAGTTGGTGTCTCCTTTCTGGACACAGGTTCCTCCGTGGAGGCACGGCGAGGGGCTGCAAGGCTGGTAGAGAGTTTCGCAATGTTTACCCGTGTACTCGGTCGGGCAGTTGCAGCGGTAGGTGCCCACTTCGTTAATGCACACGCCGCCGTTCTTGCAGGGAGACGGGCTCAGGGCGCACTCGTTGACATCCTGTTTGCACGTCTCGCCCGAGAAGAAGGGCGTGCAGGTGCAGATGTAATGGGAATCAAACGGGTTGCACTGGCCTCCGTTGGCACACGGGTTTGAGGCACAAGGGTCAGCCTGCTGACAGTTTTTACCTATGAAAAAAAATCAGGGAGTCATTCTCACTCATCAGATGTACAGATCAGAGACTGGCTAGATGAGAAGATGTAACAGACAGTATTCATGTTCTTACCAGTCCAGCCAGGAGGACATTTGCACTTGAACGTGCGGACGCTGGTGAGCTCGCATGTCCCTCCGTTTCCGCATGGTGAGCTGCGGCACGGGTTGTCGGTGGGAGTAAGGCACCGGGGGTCCATGAAGCCCAAGTGACACTGGCAGACAAAGTCCACTTTGTTGTCACGAACGACCTGCTGGCACACACCGCCATTCCAGCAAGGATTTGGGAGGCAAGGATTGGAGAACTGGCATGCCGATCCCACAAATTTCTCAGGACACCTGAAAGAAAGCAAATACTGATATGTCACACAACTGATTACGGAGTTTTGATTACTGATTACAGGTCTGCACCTCTTCACAGTTCTTAACAATGTGAAGAAGTGCAGGGCAGTGCAGGTTGGACAGCGCTAATGGGTAGCTCCTGAGTATCTGTTAGAGCTAACTGGGCATGAAATATTAGTCCAGACCAGAAAGCTACCTGAGAACTTCCTGAACAAGTCTGCCTGACCCAAACCACATCACAGTTTAAGTCTGAAACTGACCTGAGCTCCATAAAATGTGGTCTTCAATTTTTTTATTATAGTGCCAGATAAATGATAGGGCTGTGTATTGGCAAGAACCTGTCATTCAATGTACCACGATATATTGCGATTTTTCAAATCTTACTATTAAAACACATCACTGTATGAACAGGTTCATCAATGCTTACAATAGCATTGCGCCCTTGTGCTGCTTGTTAATGTTGGAGTGGATTACAACACTGCCATTTAGTGATCAGAGGTTTAAACACAACACAAAACGATTCACTGTCTGCCAGGAATGTGTGTATCGATACTGTGTTTTTGGAGAATCGATACAGTATCACGAAACATAATATCCCAATATTCAATTTTTTTCAATATTTTCTTACACCCCTAATAAATGGCCATATAGTGACAGGACTACATCATCAAGAAGTGCCTTCAAACAACTTCCCAAATGTTTTTTTTATTGCTTGAATACTGAAAACTTTATATACTGTGCTGTTCTGATGCTGTGCATTACTGAGATGTTAACCTTCACATGTTTAATCCTAACTAAATGATACATAAATAAATAAATAAATATTGGATATCAGCAACAGCCAACAATCTAAATAGTTCCTTTCCTAAATGATACTGCTTCTTGCCACATACGCTACATTTCACAGTGTAAGCAAACAAAACTTTGCACTTCAGACATGTCTGGACTGATTAAACATGTTTGCGGGAAATGGATTTGATTTTTGCCTGGACCTTTCTCTGGTTTAGTACAGTCATTGTAAATGAATGAAACTGAAAACTGTTGAACTGTGCAGTGAATAAATTCCCAAGAAATATCCATGCCACGGAACCAACTATAAACAAACCCTTTTTTCATGAAATACGTCAGACCATGGCCCCTACTGTAACAGTGGCATTGCATTTAGAAGAAAAACCAGCCCCAAATTGCCATAAAAAGCCAAATGGGGCACTGTGGAATACAACACAACCACAAAAAGAGAAGAGAAAATGACCACATGATCACTGAGGTTACACTCAACGTGCTAGATGGGCAATGAGGTCACAACCCATTTCCTGCACTCACCGTCTTAAGAAAACAAGACTTGCAATGAGCTCTGTAATAAATGTGTACAGCACCATGATAGTGCTATTATTAGACTAATTAACCATGTGGTTTCACGTACATAGACAATCAAATGTAATAAAATGTTTCAATGCCATTTTAATCATCTAATATTAATGTAATTAAATATTTTTATAATCTATGCATATGAAGTTGATTCTTGTTGGGCAGAAAACAAACAAACTTGATCTGATTTGATCCCTCTGTGTAAATGTCACCTAAAATCAATACAAATTCAATGAACAATACTGTAGGCTTGGAGATCTTCGCCGAATAACCAGGAAAAAGGGTGTTTTCAACACCGAGATCGATGAAAAGCTTTTTTTTATGTTATGGGATTCCACACAGCTCATTGTAAATTCTGGCTCACAGTTCTAATCCTGTTTCAAACAGTTGCATGAAAAGCAGCCACCCATCATCAGCTCTTAGGGGGGAATTTCTGCACGGCTCAGCCTTTCTCCACCATTCATTCGCTCAAAGGACAAGGCAGTGTCTATAGCGGAGTCTTTGAACCCAGGGCTAACATTATCAGGCACTTCAAAGCACCCCTTCCACCGTCTCAATACCTCGTATTCTTCCGCAGCAGAAGCTCGTCCTGGCATTAGTCAGGAGCTGGAGGAAAACTGAGCAAAAACAAGAGCCACACGTTCTTCATAACAGGGGTGGGCCTGAGCACAGGCATTTGCCCGATTCTGCCAGCCTGACACAAAGCGGGGGGGGGTCGGGGGGGTGTTTTCCCTGCGCTACGACTAGGTTGAAACAACTTTTCGTTAACGGCACAGACACATCATGTCTTTAGAGCCTGGGGCAGCCTGAGTGTCCCCTACACATTCCCCAGGCTTTTTCGCTCTCTGATCACAACAGGGCCCCAGGCTGGGACAGGGGGGAGCTGTGTTTTTACTGTGTCTCTCCCAGGATTAGGATGGCCAATAACCTAAAACCAGGAAAAGAAAACACAGGGGACTGAGAACCAGGCACGCCAAACCCATTAAAAGCAATGGTGGGAATTGCACCCTTGTCTACTTACGCTACCTTTCCTCTCATTGTCCCACTGCCATTACTACCCCACACTCTGCAGTCCTGAAACAGAGGTAGATTATATCTGCAATAGGGATAATCCAGTGACATTCCTTACAGAGGCCTATGGAAGCTCCTCTCAGTCAACATCTCAACTTCTAGTTTAATTGCAGAATATCTCAATTTCTGACCATCTGACCGTCAACTTGTCTCACACTTTTTAAATTTGTAAAATTCTTTTTATTCTTCTTTTATTTATCATTGTACACAAAGGCCAGTTAGTCTTCACTAATCAAAGCTTCAAAAACAGCCTTGTTTTTTTTTTGGTCACAAAAACCATCACATTTAGCTACAGCAATTTAGCCCCGCCCATCAATGCCATAAAAGTCATCAATGCCATTAAAGTCCAAGGAACGTTCCCGCCAAGCAGTACACAGAGGCTAGAAAATGGCTAAAGGGGTGACCGGAGTGACCTGTCCTCTCCCTGAGCCCTTACTGGCCACCCCGGAAGCCAACTCAACCTGTGTGTGCACCTTTAAGAGAATATTTTATTTTTAAAAAATTACAGCCATAAAAATAATTGATAACATGGAATAAAACTCCCATTAACTTCAACTTGTCTAGAAATCTGTTCCTGTTTTTAAACAGGACTCATCTGTGACAATGCAGTGAGCTGCTCTGGACGTCACTGAGAGCACAGTGGTGTTCTGTGCTGGAGTATGCGGCCTTGGGGAGCAGGTGCGCATGTTAATGAGTGGCCGGCAGCTGCTGGTTCTAGTACAACCCCCCCACTCCACTCTTCACTCGCCTCCTGTAACCCCTCCGCTCAGGAAAACAGAGAGACTGAGGCAGCGTAGGCCCTGAATGGCGTCCCTGCAGCAGGAAGACTCCATCAGAAGAGCCATTGTTCCAGCAGCCATTCAAGAGCCGGTCTGACCACGGCCCAGGCGCCTCCATCCACTCCTCGTGAGCATTCAGTTAAACCTCTTCCTCCACCTCTCTTTTCCCCTCCCCTTCCTGCCTTTTCCTGCCCCCCCGACCTTCTGATACTTGTTAGTGACCCTTGTTGACTCAGTGATATGGTAAAAGCACCAGAATGCTTTCAGGACAGATCACTAATTTCATTTTGACCTTTTTAAAAATGAGGCATCTGATGAAATTGTTTAGTGTCGTCAAAGTACTGATGATAGTTTGGACATACTGAGGGAAATGCACATAATTACACATAACTAATAAAATAAAACCTTAACATGCCATCATACTGCCCACCCCCACCCTTCTCTGTCGCTCACTTACTCCAGACATGGTTTGGGTGAAGCTCACACTGTGCTCTTCCACATTTGCTTCCCATGAACCTTCCTCTTCTTCCTTCCCTAAATCCTCTTGTTCTTCTCACAACTTCATAAGTCACTTGTGAATGTGGAACATGGGGGAAGGTCTAAGTCACCAAAGGACAAGACCGCCCTCGCTTTAATCTTTTCTACTTATTTTCAGTTCTCAGTATTTTCTAAAGGTAAAAAACACTAAAGCTAGAAAATCTGATGAGCGTTTATTTTGATGCAATAATCTGACCAACTTAATCCTAATGTGACACCTTGACAAGTGTATAGCGCTTTTTACAACAATGCTGTCACAAAGCAGCTTTACAGAAGTTTGAAAACATGAAAACATGAAGTCACATCACTTTATCCACTGTGAGCAAGCCAGAGGCAACGGTGGCAAGAACAACTCCCTCAAAACTGGAGGAAGAAACCGTGGGAGGAACCAGATTCACAAGCAGAGACCCATCCTCCTCTGGTCAAACAGTATTTACAGTTTATTAAACTAAAGCTGAGTCTGAAGGTAAAAGCTTTAGAAACTATTATTTATTATTCCTTACTTATAATGAATACAATATTCCAACTTTAATATTAATAATTAGTAATTGTAGAGCAATGCAAAATGGACCAGTTATAGAAATCCTGAGTCCTGGTCGAGAGTCCTGGCCATTTAAGTCATCTTATTATCTGAACTGACCTTCCTGCATGGTAGATCATTTTATTTCCCCACAAAGAGTTCTTTGGGCAATGGTGCCAAAGTACCATGTTTAAAACAAGAGATCTGTGAGTGTGAAGAACCTTTGAAAAGTATATGATATTATCACACAATGTAAAGCTATAAGGACAGAGTGGTAACTTGCTGTGAAGAACTTTAACTTTCCAAACATGGCTCCATATAAAGAATTTTTTTTTTATGGCACTGACTCGAGGCAGTCATAGGAGTTTTGGGTGTGGAAAATCAACCTAAAACTTTAAATATCGCACTTGAGCCCGGCTGGAATTAACACTAATGTCTGGAGACCCACACATCTCCAAAACTCTGTTTGGGATTTTGCAGATGTTGTCACATAGGCTCAGAAAATAAGATGCTTTTTATACCATCTTTTAGGAAAGACTGAGGAGACTCAGGAGATTCAGGATTTTGTTACATTCCACAAGACAAGGCTGCCTGAAACCAAGGATATGAAGGCTGGTTTAAGGGTTTTCCGGATAGTCTGAGGAGAAGAGGCCCTGGTTTGAGCGGAATGTGTCCGTTTACATAAAAAATTCTCTCCATCCCGTGTCCCCATCCCTGACAGCACTCCTCAGTGGGGACTGCTGGCAGCCGCACTTCATACGGCCTCGCGAAAAATCACACCAACTTTGAAAAGTCCACTCGGCTAGCCAGGTCTGGCAAACAGTTCCACTTCTGGCGAGGACACGAAAGGCAAATACATAAAGCACGGAGTCAGCCTCTCGTGGCTTCTGCTAGTAAAGCACACATAAGGAGAATAGTGGTGGGGAAGAGTACACAGAGGAGTCCAGCGGAGGCGGTTTGCTCTTTAATTTAGCAAAAGCTCGACAAATATGTTGTCAGCCCAAAATCCATCTTATAGAGACAGTGAAGTGTGCTCAGGTAGAATCTATACTACAGGTTAGAGACCCAAAGCACTCAGACTGTGTTCATTTGACTTTCAGCATAAAGCCAAATAGCTGTGGTTGTCCACAAGAGACAATTCGACTCTTGAAACCCTACTTACATTCTTTATTTACTAAACACATCTCGCAGATTCAGACAAAACAAATCTGCAAAACCAGACGTTGCGTAAATCAGTGGTGTTCTGTTTGGAACTAACTGACCACAGACTGACCCTTACGCTATAATACCTTTACTACACGCTAGACAGAAATCCCTTTGTCCTTTTGGCAAGTGAAGGGGTTCCTTTTCACACTGGCCACCAGTAGCCCATGACAACAGGTCCCTGCCAGTGCTGCAATGCTAGCCAGGGCGAGAGCAGATGTTTTGCTGACACCTGACCCTCAGCCAGATGAAACATACGGGAGGGGGGCCGATGTTCCACTCCCTGCTGTCTAATCTGCCATCTGCCTTTGAGATTGAGAGGACATACAGTGGAGGGGACTGTCTCTCACAGACAAAGTTAAACACTAACTCAGAGATGCTTTCAAGGCCAAATACGGGCTTTTATAAAGAGAAAAATGGACAAAGCTTAAGCGAATACTTCAGCTGACAATTCAAATTTACCCCCAAACAATTCCAAACGTTTCTTGTTCAAAGTTTGCTTCTTTAGTTTAGCACTGGAGGTACAAGTCTAATACACATATTCTTCCAAAAGCTGTTCAGAAGTTTAAATATGTTCCAACATAAAACTAATTTGGTTGCAGAATAATGTGAAAATTAACTATGCCATTTCTGTACAACTACATAGCTTTTAAATGACAGGACTTCACATAAAAAGAAGAAGTTATTTGAATTTTTGAGAAACTATTCATTGGATATTGACGTTAGCCAGGAATTTCCATATTGCCGTATCCCTAATTATATCCCATCTAGATGCACCAATAAAGAAATTATTTTTATGTTGTGTGTATCTACCAATATCTAACAAAACCTTTATCTATAAAATTACAAGGACATTGTAACTAAATCTACCGGGATCAATATTTAAAAATATATTTTAAAAATGTATAAGGTTATAAATACAGTAAAATGTGCAGAAGTACCAATTTCATGTTTTTCTAAACATTCTGCAATTATTGAGTACAATAAATACACAATAAAATATGGGCTATGAAAAATACTCTATATGGACAAACGTATTGGGACATCTACACATTACACCTACAGGCCCTTATATTACTTTAATGGCTTTAGTTAATATGAAGTTAGTCAAAGCTTTGCAGCTATACCAGTTTAAATTCTTCTGGGAAGACTCTCTACAAGATTTTGGAGTGTGTCAGTTGGAATTCTTGCCCATTCATCAATAAGAGCATTTGTGAGGTCAGACACTGATGTTGGACGAGAGGGCGTTGGCTTGCAATTGCAATCTCTAGTTCAACCCCAAGGTGTCTGATAGGGTTAAGGTCAAGGCTTTGTGTGGGCTAGGCAAGTTCTACCGCACCAAATTCACCCAACCAGCCTTTTTAGACCTTGTGTGCACTGGGAGAGAAAACGTTCTTCCTCAGAACTGTTCTCACAAGGTTGGAAGCAAACAATTGACCAAAATCTCTTAGTATGTTAAAGCATTAAGAGTACCCTTCACTGGAACCAACCCCATAGCATCATCTACCAAACTTTACAGTTAGGCAGGTAACTTCCTCCTGGCAATCACCCAGATTCATTCATCAGATTCACCATCCGCCACTCCATTTGACGCTTAGCACTATGCTTGGTGATGTAAGACTTACACATAGCTGCTTCGCATTGGAGACCCATGTATTGAAGCTCCTGGCTCAAAGTTTTTGTGTTGACGTTAATCCCATAGGAGGTCTGGAACTCTGTACGTGGTCTGCTGTGGTTGCCAATGTCTTCCACTTTTCAATAATACCACATACAGTCAATTGTGGAATATATAGGAGGTAAGAAATTTCAAGAACTGTTGCAACTGCAGCACCACACTGAAATTCAATGAACTTTTTAGTACGACCCATTCTTTCACAAGTGCTTGTAAAGACAGACTGCATGGCTAGGTGCTTCATTTTAAACACTTGTGTCAATGGGACTGAATGAAACACCTGAATTCAATTATTAAGAGCTATGTCCCAATACTTTTGTCCATACAATAGTGTATACGTACACATGCTGTCTGATATCCTGAATGTATAGTTTGCATTCTTCATTAACGGTTGCTATTGGTGCCTCACCAATGAGCATGCAAACGCCTGGTCACCTTTCTTTGCTATGGAACTGCCTTTACCACTGACCTGAAATGTTTAACCCTTAAGCCGTGCTAGAACAACACCTCAGTAGTCCACTAGCCTTAAAATCCTCACTTCCTGCAGTTGGGTGTCTAACGTGGAGTCCTGTCTGATCTTTATGAACTGATGGCCCCGGGCTCCTCTGCCCTCCTCTGTAATCACTAGGGGAGGGCTGCCTTCCAAGGCCACATCTGTTAGTGTTCATTAGAGCCATGCTTATTTATCCCTGTTAGTGAAGGACCCCATGGGAAAGGCCAGCAACCCCAGGGACAGAGCAAGGAGCGAGCATTAGGGACTCAACTTGGCACTAACGCATAGTGCGTCTGGTGCTTTTACGAGTCTGGGAACTACGTTAGTGCTTTCAGGTGTCCTTCAGACGCTACATGAAGTTCTGGGCATGGTCCTGGACATGCAGAAGGATTAGTTTCTAGAATTCAACACTTTTCACATCGCCTCACAGCATTTGGAAGCTGCGTGTGGTATTTCCTAAGGCAGCTGCCGCCGCTACACCTGAATGGCTGAAACCGCAAGCACTGTGTATGTAATACCGCACCTCGATAGCGATCACTTGTAGTGCTATGTTCCGCAGACAGATGGCTCAGGTCAAAAGCATCAAATAAAAACAACACGCCTGATTTTTTTCCCCCTCTTTCTTTTCTTGCTTGCCCAGCTGTGCACACAGAACATGATCCACCACACTATTTCTGAACGTGTGATCAAAAGTTGAGCAGGATTCCTAAGAGTATATGAGCGCGATCAGCAGTATCGGATTTCTGCATCAGGAGACAATCCAAAACAAGTACTTTCGCTCAATCATCACATTGTGTAGCTCATAAGGCCTAGGCTAAACAATTCTTACACCCCCCCCTGTCTCTTAAGACACTGGCCATGTGACGCGCTCATAGACTCGGCACTCTCGTCTTCCCTGGCCGTGGAAGTGCGTTTCCTGTATTTGAATGCAGAGAGGAACCCAGAGGAACTCATCCTTGACCGTGTAAACAAAGCTTGCATTGAACCTCCCGTGCAGAGACAAGAGGCTGCTTTCATACAGTACTTCACGTATGCCCGGGGACCAAAGGGACTGAACGTTTTCATTGCTTACCCACAAGCTGAGCTTCACAAGTCACATGTTTTCAAGTGCAATAAAAATTATGAATAAGCATATGATGATATTTCACTGTGACGACTTATGTCACCGTTCCCGAGCATATCAGGAATATCGTGGCTCCTTAAACTCCAACATTGTTGTGACCTATCTGTATCCTACTTTATTCCCAAGGACCATATTTACTTTTACATGAGTTTTGAATCCTTTCATTATTTCCTTTTTTTATTATATATGCAAACGATCTCCATGTCAAGATTGGCTGTTCTGTTTTGGGTCTCATTCAATAAGCAGTCGGAGCTGAAACGCTCTATCTAACTTGAATAGGAATGAGAGAGCTAAACAGCTGTAAGCTTGAAAAAACATTGGTTTTCATTATATAGCAAAAACATTGGGCCTCATTTACCAATATCTTTCTAAATGTGTCCTTAAATTTTTTCCTGAGAAAAATCCTAAGTAAAAGTCTACTTCAGATTATTAGTAGAATCGTTCACACTCTTGGGCACTTGAGTGGGCATAGATCCTGTTCTCATTCAAATAAGAACAAATCTCAAATAAGAATACTTAAGTAGGTCCAGTGAATATATTTGCCAAGTATAGTTTTCATGGGATGGACAGTATGTTGAATAATGTTTACATACAGCATCATTTTTTGTATTGAATAAGAAGAAAACTTCAAGACCAACTACATGGTTCATCATAGAGAGCATCAGATTCCTGTTCAATTGCTTATAATACAGTGCAGTACCTGAAATGTTGAATAAAAATCATTGCTTGCACTGTTTTTAAAAGTAACTTTTTTGTTTAGTCCAACTTATCCACAAGTATGCCATAAGTTAACAAAAAACAAATATCATGATATGCACTAGGGGTGTAAGAAAATATCGAAATATCGAATATAACGATATTATATTTAGTGATACTGTATCGATTCTCGAAAACACAGTATTGATTATTAATTAATAGTTTACATGCAAAGATTCCTGGCAGACAGTGGATCATTGTGAGTTGTGTTTAAACCTGTGACCACTAGATGGCAGTGTTGTAATCCATTTTCAGCTCCACTCCAACATAAAGAAGTAGCCCAAGGGTGCAATGCTATTGTCAGCACTGGCAAACCTGTTCATATATTGGTGTGTTTTTATAGTAGAATTTAAAAAATTGCAATATATCACTTTGCTTCCAATATTGCAATATATCGCAATAAATTCAATTGTGACCCCTATATCACAATACGTACTTGCCAATACACAGCCTAATATGGACATCTTTAAAGGTCGTGATAGTAACCCCCCACATTTTTTAACATAACATCATCATCCGAAGAAAAAGAAGTATCTTCAAAACAGTAACTTTATGGGCAAAAAACCTTCCAAACTTTGAATGCATGCTAATGTAAAGACATTCCCTTTGCATTTCTATGGGTCTATTAATTAGGGGTGTGCCATATTGTGTCGTACACAATAATATAACATTTTTGAATATCATGAACGATATTATACCCTGAAATATCGTCCCATATCACCCATCCCTAATTATCACATCTGGTACTACTTTTTACTGTTTTTAGCAAAAGAAAAATTCACACTTTTCTCATTTCCCATTATATATCTACTAGAGACAGATTATCCGTCCAATATCGTTCATTTAACTTCAGTCCTGGATATATGGAGATATTTGGAGTGCATTATTTAGTATCGTGACATTCTGGATCATTGATTCTGTTACAATCTGATAAAAATTCTTGTATATTTTGATATCTCAGTTAGGGGTGTGCCATATCATATCGTATGCAATAATAAAATGTCATTTTCTTTTTGTTGCAGTAGTGTGTTCTTTAAATATTTTTTTTAATTCAATGTTTTGTCATATCGCCAAGAGTATCATTATCGAAGAAAACCATGAAATATTGTGATATTATTGTAGGGCCATATCGCCCACCCCTACTATTAATTATGAAACCTGCATACAAGGTTGAGGGCAGCAGCCTTCAAAAAATGGAGATGATTTTCTTTGGACAGCAAACATAATCTCTGTCACATCTGTATTGTACAGCCCATTACCACATACTGAAATTTCAATGTCTCAGAAATCCACAGATTACATTAGCACCTGAGCTGTAGTTTCTGTTTAAGTGTATTCCAAGACAACAGGGACTCACAAGTACAGGGAAAAGTGTGGAAGGGATTGTGAGTGGTAACTGGCCATATGCTGCAGATGTTTATTTTGATGAAAGGTGTTCCTGCACAGATTTATTCCATAAGTCATTCATGAAGTCACAAACATTGCAGCATGACTCTCCATATCCATAGCAAAGCTTGTCTTGGTAAAGACTGCATTTTCATATAGCATACAATATGTACCTGAAGTGCACTCCTCCAGCACACATTCACTCTCAGCTAGTCTTTCCAGCTGGAGCCTGGCCTAATCCAACTAGCTCAAAGTTCTCTGTGGCAGCAGCCTGGACAGGTTTTTGAAGCATCGGTGCTCGCCAAGTTCAGCATCCCCTCCAAGCCTTGCATCTCTCATCTCCTTGTCCGGCTCTGAGCCCTTCGTTCCAACCGTCTTCTCCCTTGTCTGCGGTGGAATCCAGTTTTCAAGTCGCTGGGTTTCATTTGCTGTCGGCCAAGAAGACATTTGGCCTCGTCTGTGATAACTTCTCCCTCGCTAGTACTTTGTCTCCCTCTGAGCACTAGATATGAAGGTTTGGCATTCCTGGCATGGCATGTGAAGCAGGAGTACTACATCTCTACAGCGTTATCTATGCAACACTGACTGACAGACACCTGACCTGAAAGCACTGTCCAACTAAGCGTTCTAGCTTTCAAAGATAAAAGGAGGCATATAACACAGCCCAGCATTTCGATTCACTTAAACTGACTGCTCCTCGCGAGGAGGAGGAGTACAAATGGTATCAATTACACATGGCATATTTGTATAGGGCTGATATCAGCAGAACGTGGGATTGCATATCAAAGAGAAGACAAAGAATGAATATTATCCAATCCTGTAACTACTCTGCCCTGAAAGGCCGCATTCACGTGGTGTGATGTCATGTTGTTGAGTATATATAGTATACTATATATATATGTATATATATATATATATATATATATATATATATATATATATATATATATATATGTATATATGTGAACTATGTAGTATATAGCTGATAGCCTCCTTTTAAAGGCTCATGATCGTAAGTGCTTAAACTGCTTTGAAATGGGTGGGCAATATGGCAAAAGAATAAAAACATGAAGTAATATTTGCTCCAGAGATCCTTACAACACACGATATGTGTCACAATAGTCTGACATAATGGAGTAGTAGTGCCACTGTGCCACAATGGCCACAAGAGAGGGCAGGAAGGCATACGTCAGCCATGACTGAGGGCAGGAGAACAATGGCAGCCATGAGAGGTATGAGGATGGTCCCCCAGGCTCAGGCACTGCCCACTTGGCCGTCGTTGGTGCCCAAGGATTGGGCAACGGGCACAGCCATTTTCAACAACTGACAATAAAAACCCTGCATGCAATGACTTTTATTTAACATTTAACATATACTGGAGTGCACTAAGACTGATAAACATGGCTATTTATGTTCTCTTATGTAATGAAACATGCATCAGTGTTCTTTAAGGACAGACGACAAAAACAACATACTCAGAAAAGTATACTTTTTATAATAATAACAAAAATTACCACTATGATAAATAGGGCTGTGTATTGGCAAGAACCTGGCGAGACAGCGGTCACGATTCAATGTATCGTGATATATTGTGATACTGCAAGCAAAGTCATATATTGCGATTTTTCAGATCTTACTATTAAAACACACCACTATATGAACAGGTTTGTCAATGCTTACAATAGCATTGCGCCCTTGTGCTGCTTGTTAATGTTGGAGTGGAGCTGAAAATGGATTACAACACTGCCATTTAGTGATCAGAGGTTTAAACACAACACACAATGAGTCACTGTCTGCCAAGAATCTGTGTATCGATACTGTGTTTTTGAGAATCAATACAGTATCACCAAACGTAATATCTCGATATTCGATGTTTTTGATATTTTCTTACACCCCTAATGATAAAGCATTAACCTATCGCCCACCTCTATTGGCCACTACTGGGCCATATCTATCCCAGAATTACCTTCAATCATTACATTACTTAGGTATCACTGTTGACTTTTCTATAGTTCACAGTCACTTTTGGTGAAAATGTAAACATCAAGGCTGGAAAATAGTCTCAGATGGCTTATGACCAAAATAGCCATGAGCGAAACCTTGGCCCTGTTCTATTTTCAAGCCTATTCATGAATGTGCAAATAGCTATGGTGACCCCCTCCAAGAAAGTGTCAAAACAATTTGTCACAGATATCACGCCTGTGCTCATGAGAAAGCGTGAGATAAAGCAAAACACAATCAGATGGTTGAGAATCTTAAGAACGTCTGAAAACTTAACATGGACAACTTTTTTTTTTTAACAAACATGCCCAAAAAGCTGTCAAGCCTAAGTGCTCTTAGTTTCCCAAACCTGCTCCATCGGCTCCCCAACAGCAAAGCTTTCCACATGAACAAAAGCTAAGAAACGTCCGTTTACCCGAACCCCAAAATAAGCATGCTTCCGATCTCTGATCACCAGCACCACAATGACTGTCCCCAAAGCATTTCCAGGGCACGTACAAAGGATCCATTGGACGGTGGTGCGGGGTGGTCAAAACTGACCTCTGAACCTGCTGCTTGCCAGGGCTGGCCAGACATGCTGCGGGCCCAGTGGCCCGTCCACTCGTAGCATCCGAACAATACATGAAAGGCAGCAGACACGGTAAGCGAGCGTCCCGGGCGGGCGGGCGGAGCTGCTCTGGTCGTATCTCCATGTTTAATTAGAGGAGTCTGTGGGTTAGCAGGGCACAATGGCAGCTTTGTGGCCCGACTGCGGCAGGGAGGCTGCCAGACAGAATTAAGACGTGGCCCCGCGCCAGCGTGGCCCCATGCGCTAGCGGCCCTCTAAGGGAAGCCACAAACAGTGCAGCAGACCCCGTTTCAAACAGGCCACGCTGATAACTCGCTGATAACAAGAAAGAAGACACTGCTGCCCTCGGCCAAACTCCTGAAACTCTATACTACATTCAAACCTCCACTGTAGTGTAGGTAGGAAAAGTTCAGAGCACAAGCAAAAGTCACTAGGGCTGCCACCATCAATGGAGTCATCTACTGATAGCTTTCAAGGAAGACTTGAGTAATACGTAGTACCAGAATAGCAAACCATGCATAGTGTTTTTTTAAAGTAATTCCAAAAATGCATATAAACTGCCATCTAATCACCCTTAATTGGATGAAAATGAAAAGCTAAGTCATTCTGAATGAAGTAAGTCCCAGCCCTAAAAACACCCCTCATGAAGAGATCAATCCAGGATCAATCCCATAAGAAGCTGAATTCTGGTGGACAAATTTTTTTGCCCCCGCCTCATTGTAGTCAGGAGAGTGAAGCTATGCGCTCCGGGGCGACTCTGTTTCTTTGTATATTCCTCCAGTGCATTGCTGCCAATTATGAAAACATCCAGTCCAATTACACTCTGCTGCCATCTGTCCTTCTAATGTAAATCACACAGAGAGAATGGCCATTCAGACGGGGACAAAACACCCGAGTGGGGACAGGGGCACACGCGGGGGGGGGGGCTGGGAGTGGAGGGGTGCTTGGGGCGGGGTGCACAGGCATTCTGGGAAGCCTCACGCAGATTAGTCACACAGAATTAATCTAGGACCAGAGAACAATGGCCACCGAGCTTCTGGCAAACCCCAGCTGTCGCTTCATAAAAGAAAAGAGAAACAAGATTTAGGGCTCAGAGCACCTCCAAGACTTCTGCTAGAGAAGTGGCCCGTGTTCACCAACAGCGTGCCGGGAGACGGGGACAGACAGATAGAACGCTATGTCAAATGCCACCCCCAACCATCGCCATCACCATCTTCAATATCATCAACATCATCATGGCCTAGGACTGGTTTTCTTCAGCAATGTGAATTTGCATGGCACTCAAGGTTGCCAGATAACCCTAACCCTAGACATGGTCAAATTGGAGCACAATTAACATAAAAAACTCACAAATAGTATCAACAATGCTTAAACGTACTAATCCAGAACATGAGGACCACCACGGGCACCAGCACAGGGTTCCCACACATGCTTCGAGCACTTGTTGAGGTCCATACTCACTTGCATTCTCCTCTTCCATCGGGAGTAGGCACGCAGGTACCTCCGTTTTGGCATTTCTCAGAACATTTCAGACCTGCAAGCACAAGACCGTCAGTCAGAATTTCAGTCTGAGCTCATTTCTGGAACCAGCTTCTCAAGCTACACTCTTAAACATAAAGGCTGCCCAACAGGGACCTCTGGAGCGATAGAAGCCATAGAAGAAGCACACTGGGTCTCCTAAAGAAAAGACGCCAAGAGTGCTTCACAGTGCTTTGCTTCACAGAACCCTGTCTGGAGCCTCAGTTTGAGAAGCAGGTAGTTGGTGGAGGTGTGAGAAAGGACTGCAGGAATGCATTCCAGTTGCAACCTGTTGTATGCAAACAAAAGGTTTCACCGTGTTGGACAGAAGCTGAAATGCCATGACTCTGACCCGCAGTGGGGCAAAAGTGTGAGTAATAGCACCCTAAAGAGACGTCTGTATGCAGAAGGGGTCTGACACCACACTGGCACTCGCATTCTTCATCCCGCAGCTGTTCCCGCAAGAATCTACTATATTTGGCTGCTAACACGGACCTGCAAAAAAACGTTTCTCTGAAACTTGACCTGCAGTAACTTTACCTTGAGGTTTCTTCCATTCTTAACTTTTTTTTTCCTTTCCTAGCTTGCTGTGAGTGGCAAAGTAATCAGTGATCAATAAAACACTTCTAGTCTTCTTATTGGCCAACTTATTTTAGGGGAAACACAAACATTTAAAAATCTACATAATAAAATGGCTAAGATGTAAATAAAGCCATTCAGAGTGGTCTGAGGTGAAATGCTTCGTGCACAGTGGTGGTGATGGGAACCAGACGTCTGAGAAGTTTAATGTCTCTAAATACTCCACAACAGAAAGTTGTTATTACATTTTATACACACTTATTTAATAAATAATGTTGTATTAATGTGTTTATTTTACTCCACTTATGGCGAAGGGGTACGTATAGGGTAAAATAGTCCTTTTCCAGATTTTCCCATAATTAATATTACATATAAGAACTTAAAAGACACATTTGGGTTCACTGGTAAAAAAAAAAAAATAAAGACTTTATTCATTAAATCTGTCTGTTAAGTCAAATCTGAGTGACTTCACAAGATAAGGCTAGGTGAACTTTATGGAAAACCTGTGAAATTCCCGTTAAAGAAGTCTGTCAGCTTTAGGAAATGCACCAGCACCAGCAGGAAAACGTGTTATTACCCACGTAATGTGCTACAGAGTGGACAAACCCATGTCCTCAACTACGGAGCCCACCTTACTTTCAGCCTGAGCGCAACAAGTGGTTCCCAACTCTTAGTCCACAGTCAGTTAGCTGTTTCATTTGAGCCTCAACTAACAGTAATAAAGTCATGTAATAACGCCATGACCTGATGTAAGCCGTGTGTAATAACGCCACGTTCGGGTCTTTATAAGACACGGCTATGTGTTCTCAGTGACCCGCACGGGGATGTGAAGGAAGTTACCTTTCGTCAGGGCGATGAGCGATATGAGAGAAGTTAGTTGAACAAGCAAAAGCTGCATTCCTTCTTATGAGTTTAAAGTAGTTCCACGCGGGGTTAACATAGATCCAACATTTGTAATCTTCGGAGAGAAAGTAAAAAAAAGACAAGCACACCAACAAACCGGACGGTACGACAGAAAATTAGATCCAGAAGCGGCTCCAAACTCCGTGTGTGAGTGTGTGAACTGGCCTCGGCAGCCCTCAGTAATGTGAATGAGGGGATGCGTTCAAGCCTCCATGCTCCCCGTGCACATTTAGGGGCGTTCACTTCGCCGTGTTTTTTACACACCCGTATTCCGGAGATCCCCGCCTCTGCTGCGCTGGGATTGGCCAGTGGTTCGCATGTATTTGTACTAACAAGCCAATCAGTGCTTGTGAACATGGCATGCTGTCCCGTCGCGGCGCGGAGGGGGCGGGTTTTATCAGACAACAGGTGGGAAATAACACACCGCTCATTAAAGTAAACGCTCAGAGGCTGCGGTGGGAAAACCACGCCCACTTTAAACGCTGCTCGCGAGTTCAAAACCTGCAGGCGGGAAGAGCTCGCGCTGCTTTTCAGTCAGAAACTCCTTACACGACCAAATAAACGTATAAACACGAACATCATCACAAAAACTCTGCTTTTATTGGACACTAATATGAAATATTATCTATATGGTGAGTTTTGTTCCAAGTCAAGTCAAGTGGGTTTTATTGTCATTTCAACTACATACAGAGTACACAGTGAAACGAAACAACGTTCCTCCAGGACCATGGTGCAACATAGACAGTGCATACAAGACACAAGTGCAACACGAATAAACAAGTGCGGACAGACAACACAACACAGTACAGACAGAGAATAATAAATATTTATATAAATATTTATATACACAATGCTGTATATCTATTTGTGCCACTTTCAGATACACTATATTGACAGAAGTATTCCCTCACTTCTCCAAATCATTGAATTCAGGTGTTTCAATCACTTCCATGGCCACCTAGGCATGCAGACTGCTTCTACACATTAGTGAAAGAATGGGTCGCTCTCAGGGGCTCAGTGAATTCCAGCATGGTACGATAGGATGCCACCTGTGCAACAAGTTCAGTCATGAAATTTCCTCATTACTAAATATTTCACAATCAACTATCAGTGGTATTATAACAAAGAGGAAGCGATTGGGAACGTCGGGAACTCGTAAAATGACAGGGTGACAGGGTGTTCAGAGGTCGCCAACTTTCTGAGTCAATCACTACAGACCTCCAAACTTCAGGTGGCCTTCAAATAAGCTCAAGAACAGTGCGAAGAGAGCTTCATTGAATGGGTTTCCATGGCTGAGCAGCTGCATCCAAGCCTTACATTGTCGGATTACATTGTCAGATGCAGTGGTGTAAAGCACGCCGCCACTGGACTCTAGAGCAGTGGAGACGTGTTCTCTGGAGAGATGTGTTCTCCATCTGCTAATCCGATGGATGAGTCTGGGTTTGGCAGTTGCCAGGAGAATAATACTTGCATTGTGCCAAGTGTAAAGTTTGGTGGAGGGGGGATTATGTTGTGAGGTTGTTTTTCAGGAGCCCCTTAATTCTAGTGAAAGGAACTCTTAACGCTTAACAAGAGATTTCGAACAATTTTATGCTCCCAACTTTGTGGGGATAGTTTGGGGACGACCCTTTTCTGTTCCAACATGGCTGTGCACAAGGCAAGGTCCACCAGTGCACAAAGCATGGTCCATAAAGACATGGAGGAGCAAGTTTGGTGTAAAGGACCTTACTGGCCTGCATAGAGTCCTGACCTCAACCTGAGAGAACACCTTTGGGATGAATTAGAGTGGAGACTGCGAGCCAGACCTTCTCGTCCAACATCAGTGTCTGACCTCACTAATGCACTTCTGGAAGAACGGTCAAAAATTCCCATAAACACTCTCCTAAACCTTCCCAGAAGTGTTGAAGCTGTTATAGCTAGAAAGGGTGGGCTGACATCATATTAAACCCTATGGATTAGGAATGTGATGTCTTGAAATCTCATATGCGTGTGAAGGCAAACAAGCGAATACTTTTGGAGGGTTTTAAAGGGATAATAAGCTATTTCAGCTAATCCAGTCAAATAAATGTAATTAATCATAAAACAGCAAGTCTTTTATGGCTCAAAGATTTTAGTGCTTCAAAAGATGCTTAAATACTAGGGACAGCTTCAAGAGTCAGTATCTACATTTACACAGTTAAAAAACACATTTCCCACAAGATTTATTATTTTTTTTACTTATGTGTCATATTCACTCTACATATTGTCACTGTCCAACAAAAAGACAAATATCACAAAAATAGCAACTTTATAGGACAGGACAAAAACTATTGTTTACTTTTAACGTAAGTCAATGGAACCAGAATGTTTTTTTTCAAGTTATTTTGGAATATTTCTATTGGTCCATTCATTCATTTTCGTACAGTGTAAAATAATAAATAATAATAATAAATAATATTTATAATTGTATATGTGTACTATATTATTTAAAACATTTTTTGTCACATAGATTTTGTTCACTGGTGTTAACAGGACTCTTATATTACATATTTATATGTATTAAAGTATACTTTGGGTCAAGGCTTATCAAAGAGGAGGCATCTCAAGGCATGGAAAGGCGAGTCTGCACTTGCTTGTTATATTTAATGGCTTTTTTATTAATTTTTTTTATGAGGCATAAACAACTGCTATGTGTCACTGGTATTATGTGCTGGATATTAAAAATCTCATCAAAATAAAGACAAATATCATTTACACCCATGACCCGCTTCGTTAGATCCAGCTTCTTCTATGTACACTCATTGTCCATGTTATCAGCTCCACTTACCATATAGAAGCACCTTGTAGTTCTACACTTACAGGCTGTAGTCCTTCTGTTTATCTGTATACTTTGTTACCCTGTTCTTCAATGGTGAGGACCCCCACAGGACCACCACAGAGTAGATATTATTTGGGCGGGGGTCATTCTCAGCACTGTAGTGACACTGACATGGTGGTGGTGGTGTAATGGATATGATTGTCCATTCTATTAGACACCCCTACCTTGTTGGTTCACCCTTGTTCTTCAATGGTGGTCCCAGGATGCTGGTATTTGGTGGTGGATAATTTAAGGTTCCTGCAGACCTGCTGTGTCTGATCCACTTACACCAGCAGATCACACTCTCCACACCATATCAGTGTCACTGCAGTGCTGAGAATGATCCACCACCCTAATAGCACCTGCTCTATAGTGGTCCACCATTACTTATATACCTATATATGAAAATAAACTGTCTATGCTTGCGTTAGTCTATATATGTTGTAGATAACGTGACTCCTGGTTCCTCTCCACTGTGAAGAATTCTGAGTAGACATGTTTCTCTATGTTTCATCTTTATGGTTTTATTTTAAATGTTTAAGGATAGAATTTAGGGCTAGCTGATAAAGTGTGTATCAATTAAACTCATTTCAGTCTGATCAAATCTTTCAGATTATCAAGATGTCACATAAAACACAGCTTATCTGCTCAACTAACCGGCACAGGAAGAGTTTCAGGTTTTTTATCAGTAGTACAAAGCAGGTGGAGCCCCACCTTCATTTACCTAATCTTAAAGATAGATAGGCCTGCAGTAAGTAACAGAGCTCTGCTGTGATCAGGTTACAGCGAGGAAGGAAAGTAATGCATGATTCCATATTATGTTCTTGCAAAACTGTCTCAAGTTAAAGTTCAGAAGGGTTTATTGTCATTCCAGCTGTATACAAGTATACAGAGAATCGAAACAACTCACTTGTAATTTACATATCGTCACTGTCCAATGAAATACATGTATCTTTAGTTGATTTTAAGTTTCCTGCGTCATTTGAACATGCCAATGGTCGTTTACATTGTGTGATTTCAAATTTCTTGACCAATGGACCAATAGAAGTGCTCCAAAATAGCTTGGAAAAAAATCTGGTTCCATTGACTTACATTGAAAGTAGAGTATGTTTTTGGTCTCTCCTGTAAAGTTGCATTTTGAGGATATGTCAGGCTGCTGGTAAGAGACTAAACCACAAAGCCCACATTTTTTGCATAGAAATGCTATGAGCCTGTACAAAACTGTACACTTTCAGCTGATTGTGTTGAAAACAGATGTTTGTAGTACTGCTGATTAGTCTTTGCCCTAGTTATGCTTGCCATAACACAACTGTTGAGTCAATGCCGCCTTAGATGTAAAAGCCTATATGACATGCCATAAACCTTACTTGCATGCCAGTAAAGCAAACTTTCCTCAGTCTCTTCCTCGTAGCGCAATGAATAAACTGAAGTACACTTTTGTATTATGAGTAAGCATGAGGTGTGATAAGAAGTTTCGGCACCGGAGGGCTTCCATTTTTCTTTGTTAATCCATCCAGTTTTCTAATTGGCACGGTTCAGGCGCTTGCGTGCAGCAGAAGGCCGCAGGTAACAGGGAGCGAGTGTGGGAAACGTCTCTGGAGGCAGTGTGACCTGAAGGCTCGGGGAAAAAAAGGCTCATTGCGGAGGCGGCGCTTATGATAGGGAGATAATTAGAACTGTGTACGGACATGCAGAAACACCTCTCACCCTCAGTGCTGGCATCATAAGTGTGAGAACTGTCATCCTATCTGGAGCCACGGTCTCACATCGCTGGCTTGTGTGTGATAGCCCACACGCCCTTCTGAATGAGAGTTTCGCTTTTCTTGTTTTGTTTTGTCAGCTTAGCACTTCTCGGCCGTGCCCTCGGAAGGACTTAAGGGTCACTGAAATCATAGGGCAGCCAACAGAGGGGTCAGGAATTTAAACTAGAGTCCATTACATATAGAAATAGTCACAGTGCCAGTGTTCAGTGTTCTTTGTGAAGTGCTTATATAGGCACTAAACTACTGTATTATTGAAATGAATCATATTTGTCTGATATATATAACTCTTTTATCTTCCAGGTAGAAATGCTGGCTGGGTATTGCACTTATATTGTATGTAATCTTGTATTTTATTCTCTTCTTTCTAGGTATTTCTATCTTGCCAGGTATTCCTAGCTGTTACCCTCGTACTGTATCTAACCTTGTATTTTATTCTCTTCTTTCTAGGTATTCATATCTTGTCAGGTATTCCTAGCTGTCACCCTGGTACTGTATCTAACCTTGTATTTTATTTTCATCTTTCTAGGTATTCATATCTTGTCAGGTATTCCTAGCTGTCACCCTGGTACTGTATCTAACCTTGTATTTTATTTTTTATCTTTCTAGGTATTTATATCTTGCCAGGTATTCCTAGCTGTCACCCTGGTACTGTATCTAACCTTGTATTTGGTTGTCTTCTCTTTAGGTATCAGCTCCGTCCCTTGTGTGTGGCAGTACTTAAGCTTAAGGGTAGTTTGGACTTAAACCTGTTTGTACTAACTAGAGATACAAGGCATGTTTGAGATACGGCTGCGCCTGGCCTTTACATTAATATAATTATTTTTATAATATCATGTTGTTGCCATTAAAATGTGGTTTTGTAAGAAACAAATTAGAACAGTTGTTTCAAATCTTCAACAAACATTTTTCTATAACACTTTTTGATATAAAATTTATTTTAAAGACAAAAAAACAACAATTGTATAGTGTTGCTCAGAGTGATTACATTTATAGGCCTAGTTTATTTGGTGTATATATAAAGTGTGTTCAAGTGTTACTGTTTGAGATTGGTAGGCCTCTAAAGACTCTTGTATCCAGGGGCGATGGTCCATCGTTGCTTACTTTAAAATAAGTCAATCTCCAAATACATGCTTGGTGATCTTGGTGATTCAGTTTTTAAGATGGCCAGTACTGCTGTTATAAGCAGGTCAACTTATGTTTGTTTATTTTGTGTAGTATGTCATACACACTACAAAATAAATAAATAAATAAAAAAGAAGCATTTAATGATGCAAAATGTTCTATTAACTTCACTAAACAACATACATATTTTTAAGTGTGTACAGTGTCAACAACAACATATGCAAGTCATCCCAGTTTGAGACCACTGTGCAATGATTTACACATATAAAGGTAATTAATATACAGATCATTACTTCCATTACTCTTTAGCTACGTTGGCCTCAAAGCTCCAGTTCAACCAAAGACAGAGACACATGGCTGACTACATTTGTGTGTGTGTGTGTGTGTGTGCGCCAAAACATCCATTTAACCTATCAGAGCAGCTTTGCTGACAACATCTCTGGGTCAATGCCTCATTAGAATACAATGGGAACCACTCATTCCCAGGTTAGAGGAGGTATTAAACAGATGGTCGAACTTTCAACCAAACATCAGTGTCCACTGATTGACCTTTCAGTGAACCAATTAATTCAGTCCACTGTGTCCTTCCTCACCATTCACAGGACTCGCACAAGAACCTCGTTGCATAGTAGCTGTTGTTCTATAAGAAAGAGATCTGACGCCAAAGGACAGTCACATTTTACAATAAAATGCAGTCTTGTAACGGTTCTGCTGCAGTGAAATGCAGAAATTCCTCTCCCGTGACTCCGTGACCTGCAAATAAACAAAACTCCTAACACCAAAAAGCCAAACAACAACTTCATTCTCTCACAGCCTCGCTTCTCAGAAAGAGCTGCAACAAAACTGGCGTTATGTAATTGCTCATTTCCCCTGTACCCGTTACGATTATAGGACATGTGTTATTGTGCCGCATTAGAGGAACACGATAAACAGGCTTTGTGATTTTATTTAACCCCTTTTTTAATTGCGTCAGATGGTGTCTTTAAAAAGCCCTGCTCCAGTCATGTGACCAACAACAGGGCAGAAATAGTAAAAGTGGTTAACACTGCATGGGCCAGAGTCTCACAGGAGAAGATAAGTTCCTGCACCAGCACGTTGGCCTTTCTCTCCAGAGTGGGGTGTGTTAATCTGTTCTCTGTTACATATCTGTGGGGGATCAAATAAAAACCACAAACCACAAATCTGTTCCGCTTGGCATACCACTAGCGTCTCTTGGGAGGTCTATAGGCCAAGAATCTATCAAACGTGTGAAATGAGACTAATGCTGATTTAGGAGAAGATTTTCTTTTACATCTTTTTACATCTACATTTTATAATTTACAGCCAAACGCCACACACTTGTGTGTGTGTGTATATACGATTTGAAGATTTTCTACAGCTGCCATTCACAATCTGTCATAATTTCAACATTACAATGAAAATGCTTTAAAATGATGTGGAAAGGTTTTCAGTTCCATTAACTTACATTGAAATCTTTATTTTTAGAGCACCTTTCATACCAGTGGCAGCTCAAAGTGCTTTATAGACAGTTTCCATAAGTAACATAAACCTAATGAGCCAAAGACAAAGTTTATAGGTAATTTTATAGCTACTATGATGTAGAAGTTTTATTTAAACTGCAAGCTGTAGGGACATGTTTTTAATTGTTTCCTAAAAGTAAGCACTCATCCTGACTGTCTAATAACGTCTGGAATTAAATTCCACAGTTTACAAGCATGATAACTAAAAGAGTCTCTCCACATTTTCTGTATTTTATTGAAGGTATGTGCAGAAGGGCAGTATGTGCAGATCTAACAAGACTGTCTAACAAAAACATGTTTCATGATGAATAGACCAATAGAAGTGCTTCAAAATAGCTTGGAAAAAAATTCTGGTTCCATTGTTACATTGAAAGTAAAGTAAGTTTTTCTTGTTTTCCATTGAACAGCAACGATGTATATATATATATATATATATATATATATATATATATATATATATATATATATATATATATATATATATATATATATATATATGAAAAACATGGATCTCCAGAATGACAACTTTACAGGAGAGGCTGGTTCAATCATCTTGTAAATTTGTAATTTGTTGTGTTTGTTGTGTAATGGACAATTTTGCGGTTAAGAACATGTCATGACTTTCTTAGGACCTTCCTTAACAACAAATTTAAGCAAATGAATCTGAAACTCATCAGCCGCCTTTTAAAAGAATACTTTAAAAAAATGTAAATTATTGCTTAGAACTACCTGTTTAAATTAAATGTTGCTTATTTTAACATTATATATATATATATTGCAGATAACATTAATTTTTAATATAAAGCTAATTAGGATACGGGCCATTACTTCTGTTACTGTGTAACTACATTAGCCTTATAACTCCAGTCTAAACCAAAGACACGGACACTTGGCTGCCGACTTTCAAGAAAGGTGGAAAATGATAAAACTATCCAAGTAATCTCAAACACGTCCAGTGATGTTGGGGTCTGGACTCTGGGGCGGTCAGTCCGTTGTTCTGAGAACACCGGCAGCTTCTTTGTTTTATTTGCAAATGTTCTTTTTCTCAGTAACAGCTTCTTTTCAGCTACACATCCATTCAGACCCACGGTGTTCAGTCGTCTCCTCACTGAAGAAACACCTGTGGACAGAAACGCCTGTGAATTGTTTCAGATCTGAAGCAAGAGTGGAGTTTGATGTTCTCCTCCCTCTCAAATATGAGCTTTAACCGCTGTTTATCTGATGGTGATGTTTTTGTGTTTGGGATATAACAGTTTTTTTTTTATCTTACATGCTACCCTCCTAGAACCGTCTCCTGAAATATCAATACCTTGTTCTTATTGGGTGCTTTGGATGGAAATTAAATAAATGAAGGGTGGTCTCTGATTTCTGCACAGTGCTTTACATAAAAAAGGATATCACTGCTATCCAAAGAAGAGCAAGTATCTAAAAAAAAGGCAACATTCTTCACGTCTAACATACATTCATGTAAAGAGATTTTATTACAAGCCATTTTAGAGCAACCAATGTGGCACAGCTGGTGTGTTTAAACGAGGTAGATGTTTGTTTTTTTTGGACGACGACGATACACTGTAATAAATGACTAAGAATGAAGCATGTCTTGTGATAGTGAAGGTTAATGTTCCTTAAATCAGCCAGACACTTGTCTATGTGAAGAATAGTTGTTTAAAACTAACCAAACATATGTATTATGGTTTTGAACCATGGCCTTTTGAGCAAGCACAAACTGCTCTCCTTAAGCCCAGTCGCTCTAGCGTTTGCGTAAGCAATACTTAATGTAGTCAGCTGCATTCCGGTTTTTATAGGCCTTAAAGCTCTGCCTGATTCATGATGCTGGACCTCCTGTTTATTGAGAAACAGATTAAGTGGGCTACACTTAAATCCACGAGTTATGGGCCTGTTTTGGGAACGACCCACGGCACCGAAAAAGTCAACCTTGCCTTTATTACTATATAATGCTTTGGGAAGAGTTAGCAGATACAGCAGCAGATGCGGCCCAGAGACATGCCAGGGCTCGTCCATGGCCATTCCCATCCATTAACAACAAAGCTTTTTTATTATCACTCACATTAGCCCCGGCTTGTTCGGGCACACCCATCATATCTGTAGCGCTGGATGTACAAATGCAGCTGTGATATGTTCGAATTCTGAGTAGGAGTTAAGCAGTGACAGCTGTGAGGTGACGTTCAGCATAGAGGTTGTAGAGGATAGTATTTTTAGATGTGAAAGAAAGGATTCCCTAATAAAGCATAATGTATAAACACTGTGCAGGCAAAGACATAAAAACATGACCCTCATTGTTTACAGGTTAAATGTATGAGGCCTCCACTAAGCAAACACTGTGATAAGGCCACAGGATAGAAAGCAGACCCCAGCTCGCTTCACTATTTATCTTCTGGTGAGAATGTTCTGCACTACATTCTTAAAATAAAGGTACCCAATAGTTCTTGGCCTGGACCTATGCCTCTAGCAAAGAAGCTTAAAGGAGCCCATTTCAGGGTAATTTAAATATTCCTTAAAAGATAATTATCTATTGCTAAAACTGAATACAAGAGCAATGTATAGTCGCTCTCCAAAGAAAAACATGTAACTCTTTTAGTTGATTTTCTTTTTCTACATCATTTGAACACGACAACTGGTTTTCACATTGTATAAGAAATTTCATGATGAATGGACCAATAGAAATGCTCCAAAATAGCTTGAAAACCATTCTGGTTCCATTGACTTAAATTGAGAGTAAAGACAGTTTTTGGCCTATATATATATATATCATCTTGCAATACAAAAATTTTGTAAATTTGTAATTTTCTGTCATTACTTTCTTAGGACTTTCTGAGGCCCATTGATCTGAAATTCAGCTTCCTTTTGAAAGAATACTTTACCAAAATGTAAATTATTCCTAAAAACTACCTTTTTAAATTAAATGTTGCTTGTTTCAACATTTCGGTCAAACTTTT
Organism: Megaleporinus macrocephalus; assembly: GCA_021613375.1. Taxonomy (NCBI): domain Eukaryota; kingdom Metazoa; phylum Chordata; class Actinopteri; order Characiformes; family Anostomidae; genus Megaleporinus; species Megaleporinus macrocephalus. The sequence continues at coordinate 12,477,602 of CM038725.1, read as the reverse complement.
TTGGAATATGACCAAATATTAGCTCTTTAGAATTAAAATTCTAAAGAGGGTTGTAGGTATAGATGCCATAAAAGAACTATTCCTGGTTGAGTGGTTTTTGCTACTAGTGCTACTAGTGTCCCAGGCCATTTGGAGAAGGGAAAGTTCACACCATTGTAAAACGGCACTGACTAATCACCTCACACCTCAGAGTGTCAGAGGCGAGGAGAGTTTAAGGTTTTATTATGTGTGAAGACGGCACTAGGCCCTACAGTTACAGAAACGTCCCCGTTTACATATTCTTTAAAAAACACACCTGACTTTTAAAAGACACAAGAATTATAATGTTTCTTTCATGGTGCAGGTGTATTTCATAGAAAGAACTGAACAGAACTAATTATTAAAATGTATTTTATTGTTTAAGAAAACACTATACACTGATATAGAATACACTGATACATGATCTACCATAAATACAGCTATTAACCATTTATTAGTAATTTTTTCAGTAATATGCTTTAGAATATGGTTAGAAATGAAAAGGTAAATTTAATTTTCAAGTTTGGACCGTGCCTTTAACCTGTCCTGGCAGTATGACGGAAGCTATTGAGGAAGGGGAATGAACTTTGAGAACATGGGCTGAAGTCCTGGGCAGCTTTTGCTTGAGCCAAAAGGCTGGACCCCTCCTCCTTCATTACTGTGAACTGCAGGACTGAGGAACAGGGAGAAGACGGGGTGGTGGTGGGACTGCCAAAACTTTGTTACGGGAAACAAAAGGTAGGTATGGAGTTTTATAAGGTGTTAGACTGGAAAAAAGAGGGGTTTAGGCATGCCTCTCCTCTAAAAGTTCAGTTCCACTGAAATAAGGTTTTCTAAATGCTGAGAAATTTAAATTTTGAGATGTTAAGCATGGGACCAGTGAACCTACACATTTTAAAATATATAATGTTCTTTATGGTAAAAGTGTGTGGAAATGGTAAAAGTAATCTATAAAGAAAGTATTATGTGTTATTTTGTCCTCCAATGCCGTACATGTACCTGTGCACCATGAATGAATTTTAAAAGAGAACTTTCAGACCAAAAGCTTTTCTAAAAACTGTTATAATTCAGGTATCATGTGAGCTTTTAGAGGCATTAAACTCATTAGATGTCTGGTTCCTATCACCAAAAACTATTCTAGCTATTCTCTGGAACAGAGTGTTTAACATCAAACCAGGCTGAATGTTTATATATGAATGATTATATTATGCAAAAATTTTGACAAAAACTCCAACAAAAATAGTGGCCAAAATGACTTCCCATATACTACAGTTTCCATGCTGGTACACTTGTTAATGGACTTGTTACTGAGGCAGTCATAGGTTGTTATTAACCTCTTAGGCTGCATTCAGGCTGCAGATAAACTGGATTTGTTTCACAAACCAGATCTTTGTCTCCTCTGTGACCAGATTGAATTTGTGTGTACAGATATCGCCAACAAATCTGCATGAGTTAATATAGCAATCAAATTTGGCACAAAAGGCACTTTAAAAAACTTTTTGAGCACCCACATTTCAAACAACTTCCAAACGTGGTTTGGATCCGATTCGCAAAATGCCGGATTTTAGGTGTGTTTTTTTTCCTTTTCAATCTGAATACGATCTGCACATGGCCAAAATCCAATATGGGCGGCCTGAACAGGCCTTGTTTTATTGTTTTTAAATGATTTTACTCTTACATACCCTCAAGCCTACAGCAGTTTAGGCCCGACCATTCACACTAAAGGTATAAGGCATGTTTAAATCTGTTTTTCGAATATGGCTCAACTCTGGGCAGCCACTCAGAACAGAAGTCATTTACATACAATCTCATGCAAAGTTTTAAGCACCCATGAACAAACTACATGATTGGTTGATTTACTAAGTGAACAAAAAGTTCTTTACCGAGAACTCTACACATCCTCTACAGAGAACACATTTTACTGCACAGTTATTTAAGAATTTACTGGATTTAACATATTGAGCTTTACTAAGGTTTTATTTTGTACAATATGTTTAACTCAGTCATGCATCAAATTTCTTCAGGCCAAGGTCTGGACCGTCATCATTTCTAACTGGTGTTATGATTCAGTGGTGTATCCTGTTTACTGAAGTAGCCTAGTATCAGCATCTTATACCATCAGAAACTGAAACACCAACACATCCCACATACCGTTCAGTATATTTCAACGGTATATTTCAAAACAGTTTAAATGCGGAACTGAATGAATATTTATAAAACTTCAAACAAATGTTTTCCCTCACTTCAAGTAAAAATAAGGGCTACGTAAAAAAAACCCAGAATGTGCTTATTTATGAAAACAGTAAATAAAGTGTGTGTCTACTTGTTAATTCTTCACATCTTGACCTGTTGGTTTGAAGCTGCCTGTGGAAAGAATAAACATATAAGTCTACATTCCTGGTTAAAAAAATCGTTCTCAACAGTTTATCGGTTTGGGTCTGCATTGGATAATGGACCGCGGTCCACCTATTAGTGAGCTCTGGTATAGATGCTCCAAAACACATTATTTTTCTCATACGGTACATCCTGTTCACCTTCTGTCTGAAATGCTCTGTTAGAGCTCCTGTGTATTTAAGCCCCACCTCCCATTGAGCCCAGAGTGCTCTGATTGGTCAGCTCTGCTGCACCCCCCCCCTCACAACACCACTGTGGTTGTTCTTACAAAATCAGTTGCAGCCAGAGTCCGATCCTGAAAGTCAGGTAGAGCAAGTTGGTAGATTCACCTTCATATGCTAGACTGCTTCAGATGTTTTTAGTAGTAAGTAGCACTGGGTGAGGCTAGGTCAAGCTTGCTGGTAGACGGGTAATAAGGACTGTGCTATGAGAGAGAGTTTCTCCCTTTGGGCTGAACTTTGGGCTCCATAAAGTATAACAGCAGACTGTTTACATGCACAAAAGCTACAACACAGGAGAGGAAAGGAAATTACTGGGAAAGTATAATAGGTCTTCTTAAAGTTTGTATCCTGTTAAGAATAAATAAAACATTATAATCATATGACCTGGTAAATGGACTGTGGGAAAAAAGAAATACCAGAGAAATGAATGATGCTACTGAGGGAAGTGGATATCAGGAGTCTAGTTAACAGGAATATGGTGACGTTCCTGCCCATATAGAGATATCCAATCATAGTCGACCAAGTTGAAAGCAGAAGCATTGTCCATTGCACTATTCCAAGTATTTCACAATTCATTTAATCTTTCTTTTTGAGTTGAAGATACTCTACCCACCTCCGTTTAGAGCATGAAAAACATCACAGTATGCAGGGCAGGGGTGCTCCATGGCCACTGACCTATGGTGTTAGAACATTCAGCTAAAGGAACTGATTTACTGATACTGAACGGCTCCTGTAGATCCATCTGGGAAGCTTGCTGCTGCCACTGTTGAGGTCAGGAGATCGACAATGAGGTCATGTGGTTGTGGTGGGTGTGCTGAGAGCAGGGCCAGCGCTAGGAGAAGCCGGGCGACACGGGGTCTCCGCCACAAACCTTCACACAACCTCCCCCAAAACAAAAGGGGGAAGTGTCTCTGTGTGACTGGGCTCGAAGCGACTTCCTGTTTGTGATGCTGTGGCCAAAAACGGAGCCAGATAGAGTCCTCCTGCAGTTATGGCAACTCTGGAGCCCAGTGGAGCTCACCGGGTGTCTCTCCACACATTTCGTCTCTGTAGGTGGAGCGTCACAATGCTGGGAAGCAGCTGGACTCACCATAAAAGAGACAAGAGTGTGTTGTTGTGTGCAATCAGTAGCGGACAACAAACAGAATGTTTTGAGGTAATTAAGCAGAGCCGGCTCATGTGACTGTGTAACTGTTCATAGAAGTCGCTCAAAATGAAACTACAACTCTTAAAATTGAAGAACAAAAGCATTCTTTGAAGTGATGAAGTTGGATCCCTAAAAAACCTTTTAGATTGTGGATCTTTAAAAACTTGAATTTCTTTAAGAAATTTTAAATGACTAATTTAAAAGAAACTTAACAGAAACAAAAGGGTTCTTAGGAGCAATGCAATCAAAGAACCACTTATAGTTATCTAAAGAACTTTTTAGTGAATGGTTCTTCATCTGGAACCACCCAATGGAAAGGGTTGTAAGGAAACCAAAGGGGTTTTTAGGAGTACGGCAATATCTTAAACCAGTCTTGTAACAATAAATAAGTAAAACTGCTTATCTGAAAGGAATTTTAACCAATATTGAGTGATTTTGGAGTGTTTTTATATTGCATTGCCGCTATGAAACTTTTTAGTTCCCTTTAGAACCTTTAAATTGGGTGGTTCTAGTTAAAGAATCATTAACTAAACTCTTCTTTAGTTAACCAAAAATGAGTTTTATTTTGTGTTGCTCCTTAGAACCCTTTTGGCTCTCTTTAAGAACCTTTCAATTAGTTTCAATAGAATTTTTTAAAGAACCGCCCACTGAAAGGTTCTTCTATCTTATAGGCTCATAGAGTGCCTTTCTCTGAAGGTCTCCCTTTGGTTTCATTAAAAACCTTTCCATGTGTGCCTCCCAGTTAAAACCATTCATTAAAAGGTTTTTAAGGAATCAGCCAAGCTTTTAGGAGTGATGCTGCTTTTGGACCAGGAGAGAATCTTTCTATGGGTGGTTCTTTAAAAAACCCCTTTGAAATCATTCAGCTGAAAGGTTCAACCAAAGGGATTCTAAGGAGCAATGCAACTTAAGAAACAATTTTTTTTATTCCCTACAGAAACTTCCAGCTGGTGCATCCTTAAAAACTCAATGGAAACATGCTTAATAGTAATGAAAGGGAAAGGAGGTTTATAAGGCTATAAGATATAAGCAAAGGTGTCAAAAGAATTCATATTCAATACTATGGTAAAAAATACTTCTTGAACTGAAGCTTTTTACTCTAGTAAAAGTGTAAAAGTACTGCTTTCAAAACTACTTAAAGTATAAAAGTAAAAGTAATGTAAGGAAAAAAATGCCATTAAGGACAAACACTTAGGCCGCACCACAGGGGTCTTTAGTGCACTAGCCCACCTCCCCCAAAAATCATTCTTCTAAAAGCCATAATGACTATAATGTTATATTAAAATGTTAATGTTGATAAATTTGGGATGCGCTAGGCTTCCTGTTTCAGCCGCATATACACCCATTGAAAATGAATGTAGTTTAGTACAATGTAAATATATTAAAGAAGCATATCTGTTACTACTGAACATTAACATATGTTTCATAGAGCAGAAGATATGATGACTAGTTGTCTATAAGTATTGTAATGGTGTAAAAAGTCAAAGAATTCAAAGACATGTTATCAATAATCTTTACTGGAATGAAAACAAGCTGAAGTGAAATAGGAGTAACGAGGCTATGTTTTAAATGTAAGGAGCAGAAAGTACAGATAATGGTGTGAAAATGTAAGGAGTAGAAGTAAAAAGTCATCAACATTTCTACTTAAGTAAGGTAACAAAGTATTTGTACTTTGTTACTTGACACCTCTGTTTGAAACTACTCAGTTGAAAGGTTCGACCAAAGGGATTCTCAGGAGCAATGCAACTTAAGAACCAATTTTGATTCCCTACAGAAACTTCCAGCTGGTGCATCCTTAAAAAAGCTCAATGGAAACATGCTTAATAAGAACAAAAGGGAAAGGAAGTTTATGAGGCTATAAGAAGAACTTTTTAATGGATGTTTCTTAGAAATTCAGTTGAAACATGCCAATGGAAAGAGTTCTTAGGAGCAGTGCAATATTAACCCCACCTCTGGTTGCCTAAAGAAGCTATCAGTGGATGATTCTTTAACTAAAACTACTCATTTGACAGCTTCTTATATGTAATGAATGAACCACTTTCTGATCTTTACTGTTCAATGCAGTTTAGTACTGTCAGACCTGTTTATATGGATAGAGCATGAAATGCACTTGGTAGAAAACGCTCAATTGAAAGAAAATTGGAACCAATTAGTAAACTGAAAGTATGTTACAATATACTCTAGTCATATTTTACAGCATACTGACAAAACAGAGATAGAGTTAGAGCAATTCTCTCCCTTTCTTTCTCTCTCGCTCATTCATTACCATATTTTTACTTCATGTCCTAAAAACCTAGAGGCCAAATCCCAAGGCATTGTGTGATGAATGCAGGGGGCAGTGGGTGGTGGTGGAGGGGCAGGATGCATAAATCAATTGTTGATTCACTAAGGAAGCTATAACGCTACAATGGAACGACAATGGGACATTGTACCAGTTTCAGGTGGGCTGCTCTCCAGCAGCGATATTCTGGTCACGAAAGGCCTTGATGTTAGAATCCCAGGGCTGGTTTAATAAATGAACAGTACATTACACACATCAGCCCTTTTTACTAACTTCGATTCAGCATACACTGCAAATACCCCAGTGTTGGATTCACTTTAACACTTACTTATACGAACCCTGAAGGTCTTAATTTTGTGTGTGTGCTCTGTAACCATGTTTATCAAGGATACTGATAATTCAGTAAGACAGGTTTACTGAAACTGCTTTACAATAGAAATAGAAAATGTACCATCAGTTTTAAAAAGAGTTACAATTTTCAGCAGAAGCGAGTAAAGCAGCCTAAACTCATTCATCTATTATCTTCTACTTTATCCCGCTAGTCAGGGTCATAGGCGGGGCTGGAGCCAATCCCAGCATGATCAGGTGCGGGCGGGGTACACCATGGACAGTTTGCCAGTCCATCGCATGGCCAACACACTCGCACCTACGGGCACCTATTTATAGTGAGTGATCAACCTAACATGCATGTGTTTGGACTATGGGAGGAAACCAGAGTACCTGGAGGAAACCCACTCAAGCAGGAGAACATGCACACTCTACACAGAACGGCCTGGACAGGGAATCCAAGCCGGATCCTCTTGCTGTGAGGTGACAGTGCTAACCACTATACCACCATACTGACCACTACACCACCGTGCTGACCACTACACCTCCGTACTACCCCAGCATAAACTCAGACCCATGTAAAAGTTTTGTTATTTCAGTAAAATAATCCCTCAAATACAACCAAAAACAAGTACTTAAGTACTGAGAATATCTAGTACCTAGGTTCCTTTTGCTGCTCTCTTGGTCAAAAATAAAAAACTGAAACCTTAAAAGTTCAAGTTCAAACACTCATGCAGCAATTAACAAATGTTCAAAATGAATTAAGTCATTGTCATTCTCTCTTTATCCGGGTCCACCAGAGGAGGATGGGTTCCTCTCAAGGTTTCTTTATCTTACCTATAGGGAGTTTTTCCTTGCAACTGTCGCCTCTGGCTTACTCTAGGTTGACTTAGACCTGGATACCCTTTCTTATGTTTATGCTTATGTTTATGCATGGACTCTTTTTTTCTATCTGCTTTTCTGTAAAACTGCTTTGAGACAACACTGGTTGTTCTACTGTTTGTACTATACAAATAAATGTTGATTTATTGATTGATTGATTGAATTGGTATCTACCGTGCAACAGTCAGGAACATTTTTTGCTTTTCAATCAAAACAGCCATAAAGGTATGCATACTTGACAAATGAAAACATATATTAAACAGAAAATTGTGAATAAATATACTACATCTTCAGTATTTCTTGTGTCTTTGTTTTTAGTTTGTATCATTTACCTTTATTACAGCTTCCGTTCTTTTCAGAAAACTTACTTTCAATTTCCCAAAGAAGACGTTGAAATCTGAACTCCTTTTTAGTTTATTTACATTTTTCAGTAACAGCTTTTTAAATATGGTACATGTGAAGGAGCGTAGATTCACTCTTGACATTGGTGGGGACCTATGAATTTTGTTGTGAACTTAATTTCCAAAATATGTTAATGAAACCATGACGTTTGGGCAAAAATGAATAGGGCTCTATGGGGACAAAATAGGGATGGAAACAAAGGCAAACAGATGAGTGCGGGTAGAACCAAAACTAAATTTGTTTACGGGGGTCCGCCCTAAATCCATGTATGTGAAATGGTGTCTGTTGTTTGAGTTCAGTAGATTGGAGCTTACTTTTCCATCCTATTCATTCTGTATTGGGATATAAGAGAGTCGACTCATGAACCGAACGCACAGTGGATCCGGACACTGAACGGTTGTGACTGTTACGCTGATCGGCCGGAGAGAAAACCTGGATCAGGATTGGAATAGTCTGCTATCTGTGTTGATACTCTGTTACTAAATTAAACACTTGTTCAATTTTCAGTGACGAGCCAGTTACCTTTGCTGGGTCATGTGGGGTCATGGCTGCTCTCTTTACGCAACAGGGAGCAGTTGTGACTCACGATGATGCCACAAACGGCCGAACTGCGGGTATAAATAGAGGTGTCTCCACGTGGAGTCTTCAGATTAGGGATGAGGTCCCCCCACAGAACAGTTAATTAATTACTTACTGGTGGCCTACTGGTTAAGGCACTGGCCTCCTAGGCCAGAGATTGTGGGTTAGAGTCTCACCTAGGGTGTGGAACTATAGCAGATAGCAAGAGGTTAGAAAAGTGCATTCCCTGAAGCAAACGATTGTACAGTCAAGGGTGTAGATTAGCTCTTGACTGCTCTGGGAGATTGTAAGAGAATTGTCAGTTTGCTGTGCCGTTAATTTCCAAACCATGCTATTCATAGCTACAGGCGATGTTGTATACTGTGTGCCAAAGCCTAGCATCGCCATTAACGTTATTATGATGGACTCATTTCATTAGTGACCTTGACTTTAAGTGACTTTCTTTAAAAATCGAGTCTTGCACAGTGAGTCTCGTATGACTGGAAAGTTTTTTCCCTAATTTTGGCGCTGCTAACAACCAAACTAGCTACAGAGTCTCACCTGACAGCAGGTAAAGGCACAACCAATCACACTGGCCATGTCTTATCTGGAGGTAGGACTCCTGTAAAGAACATGATTTAACCCTTTCTGCACATCTAGGTTAATGAGATGTAGACAGATCAGGTTTTTTTGGAGGGAATCAAATTATTGGTGGGAACAATTCCATGCTAATTCTATGCCCTTGGTACATGTCCTTTCAGACCCACAGCGTTGAGCTGGCTTCTCCCAGTTAAAGGACAGACAGAAACAGATACTGACTGTTTTAAATCTGAAGTGGAGCTTGATCTTCTCCCCGCTCTTAAAGATTATTCTGATGGTGATGGGGTTAGCGACATTTTCTGTATATCTTTTAATAATTTTTTAAACTTCTGTTAAGAGAACTAGATGTTCCCCTTGCTTGTGCAAGTGTATTCTCTTGTATCTTATCTCCACACAAATACCTCTGATAAAGACATGCTTCTGGCTTTTACACACTACTGTAAATAATGGTTGGTGTAAATGGTTTAAATGTGAGTGAATAAAACCTAACCTACAGAATATATTACAGAATAAATGTACGTGTACCTGAAGTGAATGGAACATGTTATGTGTGATTTCCTAGTAAGTATAACTTATTGTCTCATCTTTACACATATTATATCAGACTTCATGATGCAACAGATCATTGCCATCACAACAGAAACCAAGCCAAAATTAGAGTGAACGCTTACACCTCTAACCCACACTGAGTTCTCTTTCAGGCCTTCAGAGGATACAGGTTTACAGGAAACCCCAAATGCTGAGGTGTAAAACATCACACCTATGCAGTGTGTCAGAGTTATTCAAAGAAGGTGCTTGTAGTGTCATATAACTATAATAGGTCTGTTAAGCATGTTATTACATAAATAGCTCACAAACTACATTCCCCAGTGTTGGATTTTGCACCAATCACTTTCATCTAACTCCAACAGGACTTACATGAACATGAGGGAAAATGTATGTACATACACTATCAGTCAACCGTTTTAGTACACTACCAGTTAAAGGTTTAGGAACACTACCAATCAAACGTTTTAGTACACTACCAGTTAAAGGTTTAGGAACACTACCAATCAAACGTTTTAGTATACTACCAGTTAAAGGTTTAGGAACACTACCAATCAAACGTTTTAGTACACTACCAGTTAAAGGTTTAGGAACACTACCAATCAAACGTTTTAGTACACTACCAGTTAAAGGTTTAGGAACACTACCAATCAAACGTTTTAGTACACTACCAGTTAAAGGTTTAGGAACACTACCAATCAAACGTTTTAGTACACTACCAGTTAAAGGTTTAGGAACACTACCAATCAAACGTTTTAGTACACTACCAGTTAAAGGTTTAGGAGCACTACCAATCAAACGTTTTAGTACACTACCAGTTAAAGGTTTAGGAGCACTACCAATCAAACATTTTAGTACACTACCAGTTAAAGGTTTAGGAGCACTACCAATCAAACGTTTTAGTACACTACCAGTTAAAGGTTTAGGAGCACTACCAATCAAACATTTTAGTACACTACCAGTTAAAGGTTTAGGAACACTACCAATCAAACGTTTTAGTACACTACCAGTTAAAGGTTTAGGAGCACTACCAATCAAACATTTTAGTACACTACCAGTTAAAGGTTTAGGAACACTACCAATCAAACGTTTTAGTACACTACCAGTTAACGGTTTAGGAAGACTACCAATCAAACGTTTTAGTACACTACCAGTTAAAGGTTTAGGAACACTACCAATCAAACGTTTTAGTACACTACCAGTTAAAGGTTTAGGAACACTACCAATCAAACGTTTTAGTACACTACCAGTTAAAGGTTTAGGAACACTACCAATCAAACGTTTTAGTACACTACCAGTTAAAGGTTTAGGAGCACTACCAATCAAACGTTTTAGTACACTACCAGTTAAAGGTTTAGGAGCACTACCAATCAAACGTTTTAGTACACTACCAGTTAAAGGTTTAGGAACACTACCAATCAAACGTTTTAGTACACTACCAGTTAAAGGTTTAGGAACACTACCAATCAAATGTTTTAGTACACTACCAGTTAAAGGTTTAGGAACACTACCAAATCAAACGTTTTAGTACACTACTAGATAAAGGTTTAGGAAGACTACCAATCAAACGTTTTAGTACACTACCAGTTAAAGGTTTAAGAAGACTGCCAATCAAACGTTTTAGTATACTACCAGTTAAAGGTTTAGGAACACTACCAATCAAACGTTTTAGTACACTACCAGTTAAAGGTTTAGGAACACTACCAATTAAACGTTTTAGTACACTACCAGTTAAAGGTTTAGGAACACTACCAATCAAACGTTTTAGTATAATACCAGTTAAAGGTTTAGGAACACTACCAATCAAACGTTTTAGTACACTACCAGTTAAAGGTTTAGGAACACTACCAATTAAACGTTTTAGTATACTACCAGTTAAAGGTTTAGGAACACTACCAATCAAACGTTTTAGTATAATACCAGTTAAAGGTTTAGGAACACTACCAATCAAACGTTTTAGTACACTACCAGTTAAAGGTTTAGTACACTACCAATCAAACATTTTAGTACATTACCAGTTAAAGGTTTAAGAAGACTACCAATCAAACGTTTTAGTACACTACCAGTTAAAGGTTTAGGAACACTACCAGTTAAAGGTTTAGGAACACTACCAATCAAATGTTTTAGTACACTACCAGTTAAAGGTTTAGTACACTACCAATCAAATGTTTTAGTACACTACCAGTTAAAGGTTTAGTACACTACCAGTCAAAAGTTATAAAACTGTTTTAAAACTTTTGACAGGTAGTGTATATTAAAAATATATGTGCAGGATATGTGATGTTTCATATTATGTGCTAAACACATTTAATTGTGTCCTTTTTAATATTAAAATATATTTCACTGTATACTTCAATACTTATTTTAGTCAACTATTAATTTTCCTAAATAATGAGCTAACTGAAACCAGGGTGCACATTTCTGACCAAGTTCAGACCAGCGCTGAGTTTTATCTTTACAAGTTCCAGCATCCAGAACTCACTTTGCACCACAAAAACAAGCCAGATCAGCAAAGAATACAGACATCAGTCAACACGATATGTCAGCTCAGTCTATTCTTAGACTGGACTGATTTATAGTTTCCTTCACCAACTCTGAACTCTCTCAAGAGCCTCAACTGTGACCAGTACAGTAACATCTCAGCCTCTGCAAAATCACTGATAGCGAAGCAGAAGGTGAAGTCAAGGAAAAATCCCATCATGTCTGGAGCGTTTGGGAACCATGTGGCCTTTTTCCATCCGCAGATCTCTTGGGACACGGGAGCACCACTCAATTCCCTAGTTTATCTTTGCCTCCTTCTCCTGTTTTAGGTTCCTTCAACTCCTGGTTGAAGCAGATCTGGCATGCTTTTGGTTCCTCCCCCTCAGTGCTCAACCCGAATGTTCCACTGAATTTAGTAATGGTGTCATCGTTATGGGAAAATGCATCAGGATAAACTCAGACAGTCATCAAAAGTTCATTCATCCTCGTTCTTATGCAACCGTTGCTGTTCTGTTTGTAAATCAGCATTGTCAGCTCGGCTAGTCTAGCTGCCCAGCTCTAGTTGAAGGTTCTGTTGTGTAAGCTGTGGTTTATGATGCCGCATCTTTCTCTATACTAAGTGCATTAAACAGTGGGTTTCTTCTGACGTGGCTTTTGGTAGATTAAACAGTTTACTGCCTTGCTTGTGACACATTGCTTGCGCTAAACAGGTTAAAGGAAACAGATTTTTAAAAAAATATTTGTCCTATTCAATGAATGAGACGCAAACAGTCATTTAGAGTGGTTTGAAGCGTTCCATTTTAGAGAAACTCAGAAATCTTTACAATTATAGTGAAAGGAACCAGACGTCTAAAGCTGTTTAATGCCTCTGAAATATATGTGGCAGAGAACTATTGCATAATATTTTCTACACTGCCTGATAGGGGTCTAAGAAAATATTGAAATATCGAATATCGCGATATTATGTTTAGCAATACCGTATCGAATCTCAAAAACACAGTATTGATTATTAATGAACAGTTTACATGCAAGGTGGTGTAGTGTAGTGGTTAGCACTGTTGCCTTACAGCAAGACGATCTGGGTTGGATTCCCGGTCCGGGCCAATCTGTGTGGGGTGTGCATGTTGTCCCTGTGCTTGAGTGGGTTTCCTCTGGGTACTCCGGTTTCCTCCCACAGTCCAAACACTAGCATGTTAGGTTGATATGTCACTCTAAATTACCCGTGTGTGTTGGCCATGTGATAGACTGATGACCTGTCCAACGTTTATCCTGCCTTCGCCCGATGACGCTGGTACTGGCTTCAAAGCAGAAGATAATAGATAAATGGAGTTTACACGCACATAATTCTGGCAGACAGTGAATCATTGTGTGTTGTGTTTAAACCTCTGACCACTAGATAGCAGTGTTGTAATCCATTTTCAGCTCCACTCCAACATTAACAAGCAGCACAAAGACGCAGTGCTAGTGTAGGCAAACCTGTTCATACAGTGGCATGTTTTTATAGTTGGATTTTGAATATCACAGTACATCACAATATATTGAATCATGACCGCCGTATCACGATACGTAACATTTAGGCTTAAAACATATTGTCACCAAAACAAAATCTCAAATCTTCAAAGTAGTGACAATAGAAAGAAGTTAGAAAAAAAGATAAAAGTTAATGTAAGAAGATTTAAGTAATTTCTGGCGGTCTGTCCATCATAACATTCACCACAATGTGAAGGGCAAATGGAATTTTCATATAATTCCAAAAAGTAAAAGTTACACTCATGACTCATGCCACTATTTCACGTTTATCAGTATTACATAACGACCATGAGGACGTGTCTAGACTCACTGGTGGTTTTGGAAAGTAAATAAAATGGCTATATAACACGTTGTGACCTCTGGCTCCACTCAACATTGTTGTATATAGTCAGTACGTTTCTCTACAATTAACCATTTCAGTCTTTGATTGAATGCAGAAATAAATAAAGAAAAATAGTGAAATCCCCCTTTAGACTGGTTTAGCTCTATGATGTCTCTGTTGATGTTTTCTTGTGTGAGAGGCCAAGGATCACTGATCATGGGGGGACAGCGTGGCTCTATGCTCTGTGGAATTCTGGGTAAATATCTGGAGCTCAGTCATGGGAAATAAGCTCATGGTCTGTGGGATTTTGGCAACAAAAACCCCCCACACGCACGAAGATGCCACCTCGGAGCATGAGTAAGACAAGATAGACACAGTTTACGTGCTTGGAATTTGTATTTTCAATAATAGAAAATTGTTGAGGTTTAACATATAACATTAAGTTCAAAATCCTATAGCCTACATTTTTCTTGCATTCAGGATCCCCCACTGGACCACCACGGATCAGCTATTCTTGGGTGGTGGATCATTCTCAGCACTGCAGTGGCACTGACATGGTGGAGCGTATAAACATTATGTTCTCACACTCTATCCACTCTATCAGACAGACCAACATGGTCCAATATGTAGACGATATCTAATCTGTTGCTGCACAGTTTGTGTTCTCTGGTCTTTCATCTGTGGTCACATGACACTGCCCACAGGACACTGTTGGCTGGGTAGCTTTGATTGGTGGACTGTTCTCAATCCAGCAGCGACATTGACAGCGGTGCTGCGTCTGATCTACTCACTGCACTGCACTGTCACTGCAGTGCTGAGAATGATCCACCACCCAAATAGTAACTGCTCTAGGATGGTCCTATGGGGGTCCTGACTTGAAGAACAGTATAATAAAGTGTGAAGCAAGTCAGATGGACTACAGTCTGTAATTGTAGAACTTTTAAGTGCTCCTGGGCAGTGTAGCTAAAACATATGGACAGTAAGTGGAGCCCAGGGAGCACATTCATCATTTAAAAAAATGAAAAACATCAGATTTCCATGCTCTAATGTGCCAATGTGTACAGACTGCTAAATAGAGCTAGAGATGATTCTCAAAGAATGGAATTAAATATTTCAACAGTGGTTAGATCATAAGGCTGGCACATGTACAAAAACTTAATGTAAATAGAAGATATGACTCAATTAATAGATTCGTATTCCTCCCAGAATGCTTGAAATGTTCTGTAGAATATGTTTTGCTGTCTAGTTTTTAATACTGAAGTCTACATTGTGTTACTGTTTTTCAAAAACAATGAAAAAATGACCAGTGATGCTTTGGAATGGCAGCTTATGGAGCTCTCCATGTTGATGATGACTTAAAACGGTTTTTAGGTCTACTGATCATTTCCACACAGAAAAAATGAGACTGCGTGAGCCTTAGTGTCCACAAACATGTTTTGAGTTCACAGGAAGTCATTGCTTATATTTCCATGACCACATTTCCACTCTTATCCTGCCCCAGAGACTGTTGACACCGCAGCCACACACAGAGTGGTGTGAGGAGATCAAAAGTAGCCGTGTCCTTCCGGATTCATTGTATGGCCCAAGCAAATGTACACAGTGCGTTTGTGACGGTGTAACGCTAAATGAGCTTTGAAGCAGAAATGTTCACAAGTCACAAAATACAAGTCCAAATCACGAGTCTTTAGGCTAGAGTCCAAGTCAAATCACGAGTCTTTAGGCTAGAGTCCAAGTCAAATCACGAGTCTTTAGGCTAGAGTCTAAGTCAAGTCTCAAGTCAATACAACATATTTAAGTGTATATTTATACATACATATATACATATCCCCATGTTAAACACAACAGATTAACTTTGTGTGCAAAACACAACTGTATTTTTTACTCGAGCGCTTCCTGTCCTTTGTTTAAATTCTATGCGTTTTTCTACTTCAAGACAATGACAGTTTCTTTGTTCTTCAGCTCTTTTGAACATTTTTAGATTATAGAGTAAACTAGAAGTGATATTATGTTTGTTTTGTAAAGTGAATAACAACTGCTGGTTACATTATAATATGACTCGCTTTACAACTTAGTCTTAAGTAGGGGTGTCAGTAGGCTCAGTAAGTGTGTCCTAAATGTTTACAGAGTCTGGCCTGATGCATGATGGGGGGAAAGGAGATGGAAAATAACTGTATTTTATATATTAGCTGTATAAACGGCTAGAATATTGTGACGGCTAGCGTATTGTGGCTAGCGTAAAATAAACAAGTCAAGTCAAGTCGAGAGTCATTAGGGTCGAGTTTCAAGTCAAGTCTGAAGTCTTTTTCTAGGCGACTTCCCAGCTAACAAAAACAGATCCCCAGGACGTCCCCTGAACCAACACTGCGGACGTCCCCTGAATGTCGTTTTGTAGTGTCGCCAAAATGTTACAGGGGACGTTCTTATAGGACGTTCGTAGGACTACCAGGAAACCTCCAGGGGACTATGAGGGGACGTTCATGGAAAGTCCTTTAAACGTCTCTTTCGAAGTTCTTGGGATGTTTGTAGGACCACCACAGCCTTATTTGTAGTTTATTTGTATAATGATATGCGCTGACTTGAAATGCATGCGTAACGTCTAATACAATGTATTACCGGCACCTGGACTCGGCGCACATTTTACTCCCACCGCACGGAAACTTAAATCATCAAACCGCACTCGCTTTTTTAATATTCATTCTTCCTGCACTGTTAACTTCTTACCTGATGATTAAGGCTCGTGCACCTGTCTATGTTCTGAACTGGATGCCAACTGTTTCGCCTCTTCCGTGTTATTTTCTTCCAGTAACTAAAACACAGACCACCTTTCACAACCGCTCGTAGCGCTAAGTACTTCATCTCGTTCTTAAGTATGTTCGTTAATTTTTTAGAGCTTTCTAAAACAATTCTTAACCAATGTACTAGGTAAACTTACTTGAGTAACCTGACCCATTTGTAATTCACTCTGTGCTTCATTTGCCATCAGAAACAACACTTTTTAACCAGCTTAAATACCTTAGAACTGAGTGTATTTATTTAAAAGCCTGATTACACATACATCATAATCTTCATCTTCTGGTACCAGATAAAGAACTTCAGAAGAGCAAAAAAGAAAGCACTCACTGGCTGCTGCAATATAATGTACATTTACCTTCATTTGACGTTCACAACAGGTCCTATTCTAGTCATACGGGGACGTTCGAAAAAAGGTTAGTCTGATGTCTTTTTCTAGGCTTGAGTGCCCATGTCTGCTTTGAAGTCCATTTAACTATTTGCAAGCATGTGGAATAATTTGCATCAATCTCCCACATAAAAGTAACAATTCATGTGCTCAGAGTCTTAAGGCGAAAAACAGAGCCTCAAATCCATGAAGTTCACAGGCTCAAATGTCTGCAGTGACAGTGGACGAACAATGACAATTTTAGGTGTCAACAATTGGATTTAAGCCTTTTCATGTTCGGTTGGGAGGTGTGAAGCCGGGCAGGCTGAAATCACAGTTGGATAGGAAATCACAAAGGAAAAATCCACAATGAGGGAAGTGGGTGGGAATTAAATGGTGAGAAAAGAGACAAACAGCTCATTTGAGTTTAACAGTGCATCTACGAGAGCTTTTCATTCATAACGGTGCTCCAGCTGTTCAGGATGAATCCAGCATCTCTGCGCCAAAGCAAGTCAAGTGAATGGCAGGTAGCGGTGATGTGTAAAAATTGGTACCTGCAATCGTTTTGTGTTATCCAGCTTCTCTAATCAGTTCCAACTGCTGATGAGCTGAAGTCTAGACGGCTGAAACAAGATCTCGTTCTCTCTGAACTCTTTCTAGTGAATAAAGCTTTGTAAATGCATTCTTTGGTAGTGACCGCTGAGAAGTTTGGAAAGCTTCAGAGAATGTGGCCAAAAGGGATGCCATATTTGCTCTTATCTAGCCAGGTTGGACACAACAACCAATTTACCAGTATGCTAATGTAAGCCTGAAAAAACACATCATCGCTGTCCAAAGAAAAACTTGTATGATCTTTGTTTTTCCACTCTATTTGAATGATGCCCCTGTCATATACATTGTGTGATAATTCAATGATGAATGGACCAATAGAGGGTCTGTCTCAAAAGCTAGTAAGTGTGTAAGTAGGCTGTTTAGGTAGGCAGTTGTTTAAGTAGCGTCGTTCTCTCCTCATCTCTCCTCATAAAACAGATTACTGAGACGCTCTAGTTAGAGAGAGACTGCGTCAGGGTTTGTTCCCACCCAGCTCGCGCCGAGTAGTTTAGCTGGTTGCTAAGATACTGGCCGGCATCCAAAACAATAGCCCAAGGCTTAAAAAGTATAAAACTGCAAAATGGTCAACAACTTGTTGTGAAGTTGGTAATAAAATACTGCTTTGTGTGATTATATGACAAGAAACACATTAAAACACCAGAGAAAATCAAAATAACTCACATTTTAAAACCACTTCACTGCTCGTAGATGTGCCTGCGGTGCATCATGGGATTGTCTTAGCGGCTGAGGAAGCGTTTGATGCTTCCTTAAAATCAGGTCTAAATAAGGTTCCTCAGTAGACAGCATGTTTAAGGTATCTAAGAATTGGGACAGCCTACATGTCGGGAGCGCATACTATGACATAAAATGCTATGTAGGCAGCTCACTAGGTTTTGAGGAACACCCAGAAATGCTCCAAAATTACTTGGACAAAATCTTGTTCTATTGACGCTTTAACAGTAAAAACAGTTTTTGTCTTTCTGTAAAGTTGCAAATTTGAAGATACTTGTTTTTTATTCCAATTAGAATAGAATATCTACACTTTTGTGATTTTTTGTTTTCTGCATAACTTCAACTCAACTACAGTTGCCCTTAATGTTGTGTCAGAATTTTACAACACCAAAATTGGACCAACAAAAATGCTCTAAAACTGCTTTAAAAACTGTTGTATCATATTGCACATATTCATACTTGCACATAAAAGCACACGTAACTTTTATTTTGTATTGTTTAACTATATATATATATATATATATATATATATATATATATATATATATATATATATAATACTTTTATTTACATTAACTTATATTATTATACTTTATATATTTTGTATATATTTTTCTTTTTTCTTTTTTTGTTATCTATTGGTAAATGGAGGAACAGCAAAGTAAACATTTCATTGTACAGTGTAACTGTCTGTTCTGCTGTGCATATGACAATAAAACTTTTGAATCTTAAACCTTGGAGGTTCTTGTTTTTCTTTGGACATTGAATATATAAAAGTTTTATAGTCCAACCCTACAACTGTATCTACAAAAGAATGTATAGTTTGGCAGAACATGGCAAAGAGCTCACTAACATAGAACCTTTACATTATACACAGTTTCTTTAGTCGTTAACAAGGTTCATCACACTCACATATTTCATTTGCAACAGTAATCCTTTTAAAGAGGTCCACTAAAATCATCACTCTAAAGAACTCTTTTTTGGCACCTTCATTTTCAAGCCTGGATGAAGGACTTCCACTTTGTGAACTTGAACTGTGCACGTCTGGTCCAGAGAATGTCCATCGTTTTCTCATTCTGAAACCTCCAGTAGAGACATAAACACCACAATGACCCACATAATACAATATATGACGTCACCCCCCCCCCAAAAGCTACAGGGAACGGCCAAACATACACAGCATTCACAGTTGTGTTAAGATGGAGCACGTTTGCATGGGTCGCAGCTTCCCGCCGCAACCAGCAGGACCCCAGGACACTCTCATTCTAAACAAACAAACAATGTCGTTACGTAAAAAGCAGTTGGACCACTATGTGGTGAGGGGGTCATCTGAGAGTGGTCTTATTGTGTTCCAATTTGTTTATGTTTTTGTTTGCTTTTTTATTTTTTTTCAAATAACTACAAGCTCATTTCCAGATCTTTTGGGATCTTTTGTAAAATGCAGTATAAAAAATGTGTAATCTGTGAATTCTCTTGTATATGTAACTGACAAAAGTACAAAGAAAAACAATGTCTTCACCGACAAACCTTACTGTATATTGTGAATATAAACAAATTTAGTATTTGATACCTGCAACACAATTAAGGCTTAACTAACAGAAATGACTATTTAGCAATCACTATTCAGTACTATTTAAAAGTACTATAAAAAATTAAAAATTTAAAAGTTTAAAACTTTTATTATTATTAGTTAACACTCGTATGCCGCAATCATCTGGCCCAGTGTTGGTCAAATGTGGCCACAGTTATTAGTGGCCAGGATCCAGTAGATGATTATTGTGCTCGCTCTGTGGGTGGGCAGGGTGGCTTTCCTTTTATCGCTCAGCGTGATAGTCCATGCAGGTGTTTTTTACCTGACATAACAAAATTAGCAGTTAGCGTCACTTTGAACTTTGTCTATTGACGCTGGATTGGCAGGCGCTTGAAAAGGTGTGGCGGTGCTTCACACATGTTGTAGAAAGAAATGAGTTACGCTGGGTGAACAATCACTCTGGCGAGGCACATACTATGCATACAATAATAGGACCATTTTACTGCACTGTTTGTAGATCTGGTATGTAAATGTAAATACATGCATAAAAAAATTAAATACATGCAGAAACTTTTGGTTTTACAATCATATGCAAAGATTTAGGCACTCCTAGTCCACCGATGTGCTGTTGATTTTGATTTTGCA
Source organism: Megaleporinus macrocephalus (assembly GCA_021613375.1). Taxonomy (NCBI): domain Eukaryota; kingdom Metazoa; phylum Chordata; class Actinopteri; order Characiformes; family Anostomidae; genus Megaleporinus; species Megaleporinus macrocephalus. Next base: position 12,457,237 of record CM038725.1, on the reverse strand, counting down.
GTAAAGAAAACTCTTCATCATTTTAAACTTCATCATTTTATTACTGTTAATTGTCTTTTTTTAACATCTTTTTTTAACATCTTTTTTTAACATCTTATTTTAACATCTTAGGGAAATGCAAAAGTTTCAGCAAATGCATACAAACTATGCTCTAAAATCAGCACAAAATGCCATGTTTTTTGTTTATTTTGTGTAGAGGACATGTTAAGAATACAAATAACTGGACGGGGCATATTCAAACTTTCACATACAGCTGTCAATACAGGCTTGTGTGTATATTATAGCATTCCATGCTATTCCTTCCATCCATTATCTTCCGCTTTAACACGCTAGTAGGAAGGCGGGGTACACCATGCACAGTTCGCTAGTCCATCGCAAGGCCAACATACACTCACACACTCGCACCTACGGGCAACTTAGAGTGGCCGATCAACCTACAATGCAGGGAAACCGGAGTACCCGGAGGAAACTCACTCAAGCACAGGGAAAACATACACACTGCACACAGAAAGACCCGGACCGGGAATCCAAACCGGATGGTCTTGCTGTGAGGAGACAGTGCTAACCACTACAGCACCGTGCTAACTACTACACCACCGCGTTAACCACTACACCAACATGCTGACCGCTACAACACCGTGCTAACCACTACACCACCGTGTTAACCACTACATCACTGTACTAACCACTACACCACCGTACTAACCACTACACCCCGGTGCTAACCACTACACCACCATACTAACCACTACACCACCATACTAACCACTACACTACCATACTAACCACTACACCACCATACTAACCACTACACCACCGTACTAACCACTACACCACCATACTAACCACTACACCACCATACTAACCACTACACCACCATACTAACCACTACACCACCATACTAACCACTACACCACCGTACTAACCACTACACCACCATACTAACCACTACACCACCATAATAACCACTACACCACCATACTAACCACTACACTACCATACTAACCACTACACCACCATACTAACCACTACACCACAGTACTAACCACCACACCACCATACTAACCACTACACCACCATAATAACCACTACACCACCATACTAACCACTACACCACCATACTAACCACTACACTACCATACTAACCACTACACCACCATACTAACCACTACACCACCATAATAACCACTACACCACCATACTAACCACTTCACCACCATGTTAACCACTACATCACTGTTCTAACCACTACACCACCGTACTAACCACTACACCCCGGTGCTAACCACTACACCACCATACTAACCACTACACCACCATACTAACCACTACACTACCATACTAACCACTACACCACCATACTAACCACTACACCACAGTACTAACCACCACACCACCATACTAACCACTACACCACCATAATAACCACTACACCACCATACTAACCACTACACCACCATACTAACCATTACACCACCATAATAACCACTACACCCCGGTGCTAACCACTACACCACCATACTAACCGCTACACCACCATACTAACCACTACACCACCATACTAACCACTACACTACCATACTAACCACTACATCACTGTGCTGACCACTACACCACCATACTAAATACTACTCCAACATACTAACCACTACACTACCATACTAACCACTACACCACCGTACTAACTACTACACCCCCGCTGCTAACCACTACACCACCATACTAACCGCTACACCACCATACTAACCACTACACCACCATACTAACCATTACACCACCATACTAACCACTACACCACCGTACTAACCACTACACTACCATACTAACCACTACACCACCGTACTAAGCACTACACTACCATACTAACCACTACACCACCATACTAACCGCTACACCACCATACTAACCACTACACCACCATACTAACCATTACACCACCATACTAACCACTACACCACCATACTAACCACTACACCACCAAACTAACCACTACACCACCATACTAACCACTACACCACCGTACTAACCACTACACCACCATACTAACCACTACACCACCATACTGACCACTACACCACCATACTAACCACTACACCACCATACTAACCACTACACCACCGTGCCGCCCTCCTTGATATTAAAACTACTAATATTTTGTAAATAATAATTAATGCTGTGCAGTCTCCTTCAGCTCCATGAACATATATTGTGGCACAAACAGAGAAAGAACGAGTGTGAAGCGGGACTAATGGCCCCTAGTTCTTTACAGAAATTCTCTCTACCTTTCCCACCAGAGGAACTGCTGACTTTATGGTCTCTGTGTGAGAATTTCTGTGTGTGTGTGTTTATGTCTCAGATCTACTCAGATTTCTCTCACCTGTCACCTGCCATCACGCCGAATCACAACAAACCTTGACACAAAGCAAAAGAGCTGGAGGCTGCTTATTGTCTAACCTGATCTCTCCGTTCTCAGCCTGTTTCCCCTGCTTCAGCAGCCGCATTCCTCCAGCTGCCTGGGAACCAAGCAGTCAGGGTGGAAAATGATAACCAGCCGTACACGTCTGTTTACAGTAAACAGTAAGCCTGAGATCCTCTTCTTTCGAAGGCCTGTTGTGGTTATTGGTTAATGGCTGTTGTTGTTATTGTTGTAGCTCAACAGTCTTTTAACAGACTCCATGTAAAACTCATGTTTGTTCTATAAACAGGCTGCTGTCACTTAGTATCTCATATCATGCAAACACATGCAAAAACCCCACCAGTAAGAGTGTGAGACTGGACGGGGGTTAAACTTCCCCGGGGGCCTGAGATGGAAAATTATTAATCATTTTCTAAGCTCACCCTTGGGATGTCTTAGTGGTCTTTAAAAAGCTCTGACAAAAAAAAACCCACATACTGAAGTTATCTGTAAAACACTGCTTATGAAACACTGTACAGTCATATGCGAAAGTTTAAACACAACACTTTGTTCATTTTATACATAAAAATATGTTAATAAATAAATAAAAATAATAAATAAGCATCATTTCTTTTTATTTGCTGAGTTTATCACATTGGGAAACAATAAAACCTACATTATATATACTATAACTTTCACACAGGCCATATTTTTTGTGTGATTTTTCCCCCAATGGGTTAAATTCAGTATATAAACAATGAGATATCTACTTTGTATCTACACTCATTGTGCGAAATACCCCCTGGTATTGGGAGGGGGGTCTATGTTGGCTTGCTAATCCAGTCTTGGCTGACTGCACACTCCTCAAAGCAGCGCCTCAATGGAAATAAACTGTTTGGTATAACGGTGGCAATAGAGATCTTACACGTATCCTTTTTCATTAGTTGTTGTTTCCATCAGTGTCTTAGGAAAATTGACAACGTTTCAAATATGCTACAACAAATTGTATTGTTTTATAGAGCCATCCCGGGCACAGCTACACAACTACGGCCATGAAGAACCAATTTTCAACAGCGCTGCCCTGAGGCATACCACTGCTGCCGTTCTAGTTAATCAAGAAAGACAGAAGCTTTGCGATCATGGAAGAACTAGCTAAAGAATGACAGCATAACTTCATAATACGTTTATTTTGCAGCTTTCAGGGTGTCTAAGAGGTTAAGTAGAGTGTCCTGAATCAACCTCTAAGTGGCCACATTATCAGAAAAAACAACAATATAGTTGGACTTGGTGGCTTTACTATTACTGACTGTTGTCCAATTGTTGCTGCACAATTCATTAGCCTTGCTCTTTCATATCAGTGAGCTGGTACCCTAATCAGAATGTTTTACACTAGCCTAATAAGAATATTGACAAAACAAAACTAACTAACACACAAGTATTTTTTTATTTCACATAAGCAGTTGTTCCTTCTCAGGCCTAGAAGACCCCAGGGTGCTGCTATGGCTTGAAGGTTTATAGTCCCTGATGCTCAGTACCCGGCCTCGTATTGTTTTTTTGCAGTGACTAATCTCCACTTGCGTATTATCCTTTAGCGTGTACGTGTATGGGGTTATGATTTATATGTCATTCTTGTACTGTTCTGGATCTCGTATTCTCGTCTTTGCTGAGTCTGTTTCCCAGTTTGCTGTTGTTCCTCCGGATGAGCTGTTTGTGAATGAGAGCATTGTTCTCTTACTTGATAAGCTGGAAGCTGCTTGACTTCCAAATCTAAAACTGAGGACTGATGTTTTCCATCAGTAGACTGGATCTCTCCAACAGGATGTTAGTACAGACCGTTTGGTAATAATGAGACGGCCTGGTCGGTCAATATCAGCAAGCCAAATGCATTAGAAACCTTTTCCATGCTCATTTAGATGTGAAAAGTAAGCTGGTTAAATTTAAACCATATATATATAATTGAATATAAGCATAATATTACTAGTATTGTTTACAGTTTCTTTTAGAAATCAGCCTCATATAATTTTTTAACACTCTAGTACTTCATTAGTGGTCACTGGATCTTGCTGGTTGATGGACTATTTTCAGTCCAGCAGTGACACTGTGTTTAATAACTCCAGCAGCAGCACTGCTGTGTCTGATCCACCCATACCAGCACAACACACAACACCACCATATCTGTGTCACTGATATCTGTGTGACTAAGAAATGAGCCACCTCCCTAAGACTATATGCTCTGTGGTGGTCATGTGGGGGTCCTGACCATTAAAGAACAAGGAAAAGGGGATAAACAATGTATGCAACCATATATATATATATATATATATATATATATATATATATATATATATATATATATATATATATATAACAGATAGGAGAAGCAAACTGACCTGTAAGTTATAACCGGAATGTTTAATGATTAAGTCTATTCAAAGGCCTAGTGTCCCGGAATCGTCCGGAAACAGCACAGCACTTCCACCCTGTTTTGTTTGTGAAACCTGAGATGTATCATCTGTTCACTAGTAATTTTATTTAGACTCTTAAGTTTCACTGTTTCAGCCCTGTCAGCTGTCTGATAGTGGGCTTTGAGTGACCCTGTAGTTGTTGTTCTCGCGCTCCTTTGAAGAGACCTCATGCCCCAATGAGCTGACCCATCATAAATATTTATTACTCTTCAGAGGCTCTTGTAGTTCAGCGAAGAGGCCTGAGTGAATGGGACAGTCTGAATGCTAACATGGTAGTAGAGCATGAAACAGTGATGTGATCTTGGCTAGCAACGTTTTACTAAATAACAGTTTTAGTATGTATCATGAGTAAAACAGCATGACTAGCTCTTAGCTAGCTTTAAAACATTTTACTTAAACATCAGTGTCATCAAACATTCTGTTGGCAATCATAAAAAGCAGTTCTTAGCATTAAACAACATGTTTAACTGAGGTACAGTTGGTACAACATTAAACAGCTAGCATGAAAAACGCGTTAAAAAACAACAGGTTATGTAATTTCTCTTTCTTAGCTAGCATTGACAAAGCTTGTAAATAGTATTAAACAACATGTTTTTAAGTAAAAACATCAGTTTATGTAATTTCGTTTTTTCTTAGCTAGCATTAACAAAGCTTGTAAATAGTATTAAACAACATGTTTTTAAATAAAAACATCAGTTTATGTAATTTCTCTTTCTTAGCTAGCATGAAAAAGCTTGTAAATAGTATTAAACATGTTTTTAAATAAAAACATAATTTTATGTAATTTCTCTTTCTTAGCTAGCATAAACAAAGCTTGTAAATAGTATTAAACAACATGTTTTTAAATAAAAACATCAGTTTATGTAATTTCTCTTGATTAGCTAGCATGAAAAAAAGCTTGTAAATAGTATTAAACAACATGTTTTTAAATAAAAACATCAGTTTATGTAATTTCTCTTGATTAGCTAGCATGAAAAAAGCTTGTAAATGTTATTAAACAACATGTTTTTAGATAAAAACATCAGTTTATGTAATTTCTCTTGATTAGCTAGCATGAAAAAAGCTCATAGCTAGTGTTAAACATGTGTTTACATAAAACAGGTTACATCATTTTTTTTCTTTCGTAGCTACCATGAAAAAGGTTTTTAGTAAAACAGCTGTTTTAATAAAAGCATTCTTTAAGCTAGAGAACCAATTAATTGCTAGCATGAAACATTCTAACTAAATCATCAGTTTTAGTGAGAACATTCTCCTAAATAGCTTGAAAACAACCCATAGCAAAGATGAAACAAAATTTTTGGATTAAAACTGCAGTGAGAGAATTCTCATAGCTAACATAAAACAGTTCTTAACTAGCATTAAACAACATGTGTCAAAATAAAACATCAGTTCATGCATTTTTTTGTACCCAACAGCAATAAAACAGCAGTAAGAGTGTTTTCTAAGCTAGCATGAAATGATAATAAAGACATTCTCCTAGCTAACATGAAGTATAAAACAAAGCCTTTTATTAAAACTGTAGTATGATAATTTTCTTAGCTGACACATAACATAGCTATTAGCTAGCATGACTTGCATGAGCAAAACTTGATCCATTGATAAAATGCTTCTATTTTGCACCTTTTTTAAATACAATTTTTCATTACAAATTCTATTATTAGCATACAAAATCATGAAAAATGTAAAGTCTTTCTGAATATCTTAGTGTTTGAAATGTCCCCCATTGCTTTAACAACAGTGTGCACTCAAGTTGGTATGAACTTAAGTAGCTCTGATGAGTAAATCGAATGCAGCTGGGAGTTGTTTGAACAGAAGCTTCACTTGAAGGAAGAAAAAAAAGATTTTAACATGGTCAAAATCACAAAGTGGGCTAACCCAGTTGACATTTTCAAACATTTTTTCTTTGTTTCGGCAGAATGTTTTTTTGTTTAAAACGTTTCAAGACACCAAAACTGTTTATTTGTTCATCCAAACTGTTCATCCATATCTAAATGAAAAAAAAATACTAGGTTTTTAATGTGGTCTCAGACTTTGTGCACAGTGTGAGTACAAGTAAAACCCCTCAATCAAACAGTAGCCTTGAACAGTAGCCTATTCGGAGTCTCTCTGGGTTCCAAAGGCCTAATCTATTAAAACCTTGTAGTCAAAGTGCTTTCCAATGCTGTTCAAATCTTTTACTTCTGTTAACTATAAATGGGAAAAAGACATTCCACTGCAATAACGAAAAAGGAGGATGCAGCTGTGATTAAGTAGACATGAATGTAGAGTCATGCTGAGGTCGGGGCCATTGCGACAGAATAAAGGAGCACACTGGGTCTGCGCTGCCACTGAGCTGAGGATATGACAGCATGGGCAGAGTATTTTAAAGTAAAAGTATTGTTACTGAAATAATGAGTCAAGTGGAAGTAAAAGTAGCCCAGCAAAAACATTACTTGAGTACTGAACTCCTCAGCATGTTTATCATGTATCAGCATTGGATTTTAGGTAAAGCTGCTGTTCCTTAAATGCTTAATGCCTGAAAGTAAGAGGTGTGCACAGCAATAAAGAAGCCCAGGAGCTGAACCAGCAAAATAGAATGAAATGAAACCAAAAAAGAGAATAAGTAACTTAATGTGAATGACTAAAGTGGCCAGTTGAACAATAGTTATATGGCCTGTCTTCTTAAATAAATGTTTATTACTGGTTCAAGTCTGTAGTTTATTCTCATTCATTCTCATCACCCCTCCAACTTCACCACACAGGGTATGCATGTGACATCTGGTGAATAGGAAACTGACTTTGTGTAGCACTTGGTGATTTTGGTGGAGCTTTGTGTAGATGACTGCAGTTCACAGAAAGAACACAAATCCAGGCACGAAGTTGAAAGTGTCAGGTTAGCTCAATTTTGGGGAAAATCATACCATACAAGTTAAATATGGTATTTATTATTAAAAAATAAATAATTAGCATCTTTCATTTCCATTTATTTGCTGTGTAACTATAGAGTTTTTATTAACAGTTATTAAAACACATCTATATTGTTGAGACTTGTATTCTGCTCGGTCAAGTCACATTATTATGACCTACTTTTGACAGTGGCAGTACGTGGGTGGCAACGTTATAGTCTGGGCATTCTCTCAGCTCACTCACCCATGTGGAAGGCACTCACAGGCGATTTGAGTATGAATCCATCCTTGCAGACCACGCACGCCATACATGCTCATTTTCTTTCCCGGGGCGGTTGGGACCTTCCAGCAAGACAATGCGACATGGCTAGAAATGATCAACATTGGTTCAAAGAGCTGACCAGGACTTCCAAGTACTAACCTGGACCCCTAATTCCCCAGACTTGAACCCTATTGAGCATCTGTGGGACCGCCTTGATCGTGGTGTTGGCTCTACGGAGCCTCCGCCACTAACCTCCAGCAGCTGTGAGTTGCACTGCAGTCAGCATGGCTCCAGATACCTGAGACAACCTTATTGAGTCTCCCAGTTCATCTAGCTGCTGCTGCGGCATTTACTCTGGATATTAGCTGGTTGGTCATAATAATGTATATAACTGTGTACAAAGGAAAAAATACTTATCTTGAGAAAACAGACCCTGGGTTGTGGGCAAAATCCACAAAGCAAGTTTAGAAGTTAACCAGAAAACACTGTAGTTGTGGAAGTTATAATTAGAAGAAAGCACTATATTAAAGAACACAATGACCACCACCATTTATATTGCACTATGGAGTCTTTTCAGCAGTAATTTAAGCAGATCATCGTTTGTTTTCTTTACTGGTTTTGTCAAATAAATGTAGCTTCGCTGCAGAATGTTCTGACACCCAGTTTGACTGAGAGGTGGACAAGTGACATCAGTGCATACTATATGCTGCGATAGCGCGGTGCAACATAGCGAAGGTGCTACTGCTGTTCTAAAGCAGTGCTGCTTCTGCTGTGCAACCGAAGACTTACTAACATAATGGGTGTGTCTCAAAACCTAGTGAGGGTCTCTATAGACAGCATCTTATGTCATAGTATGCGCTACCAGCATGTAGACTGTCCCAATTCTTACATACCTTAAACATGCTGGCTACTGAGGCACCTAATTTTGGCCCGATTTTAAAATTTGTTTTGGCCCGATTTTAATAAAACATCGAACGCTTCCTCAGCTGCTAAGGCAATGCCATGCTGCAATGCAGGCAAAGCTACGAACAGTGAAGTGGTTTTAAAATGTGAGTTATTTTGATTCTCTCTTGTGTTTCTTGTCATATAATCACACAGAACAGTATTTTATTTGCAACTCTGTAACGAGTCGTTGACCATTTTGCAGTTTAATACTCGAGCCATCAGCATTTATGCTAGCGGGTTTTTAAGCCTCGCGTGCTGCAGTGGGCGGGAACAAGCCGTGATGCAGTTTCTCTCTAACTAGATCGTCTCAGTAATCTGTTTTATGAGGAGAGATGTCAGACAGAACGCTGCTTCTTAAATAGCTGCTTAAACAGCTCACTAGGTTTTGAGACAGACCCAATATGAAAAGTTGAAACTCAACCAATCATATCAGACCTGAGAGAGACTCTGGTTTTACTCGCTTGTCAAAGTAACGTGACTGCTGAAGCTGAGACAGGATTATGGTGGACTATGCCTGCAGAAGTCTACTTATCCAAGCTGTGAAGATGATATCGGGACTTTTCATACCGTGTTGCCTATGAACAGTCAAAGAATGTCATTAATGTTTAAATGAGCCTAAAACAAGGTGGGGAATAAGAAATAAGAAGATTCTAGACTTTATTTTCAAGCTGTTAGTTTGCTCTGCCCATTTCACTATATCAGCAATATCGAGCAGCTTCATTTTCAGTGTTTAACACTGAGAAAACTGAAGAGACGAGCAGTTCCACCTTTATCAGCATCACTGATGACTACAACAGCAACCTACAAGTAGTAGTCATGCTGTGTGAGCTGATCACTGTTTGCTGGTTGAAGCAGAACATCCTAAACTGAAAGTTTTACAGTAAGTTACAACTTAAATTTACTTTGTGTTGATACTATAGTATAGGTAGTGTGGGTAACATTAGCTATAGTAACTAGCATAGCTAACTAAATAATATGACCACCAAGCTTATTTACGTGTAAGTTCATATAATTTTTCTGTTTGTGTCTATTTCTATGTTACTTCTGTTTGATCATTATAGTGTCTCATTGTAAAACAGACAGCCAATCAGAGCAGAGCTCATTAAATCACTAATAAGCTCACTAAATAAGGGCAAACAGAAAAGGGAGTAAATCTTAAGGTTATAAGTGGTCATATTAAAATGCATCTGGGCTTTTTTTAATTTTAACTAAGTCACATACCCTCTATGTAGACATTAGAGAGCAATTTTAAAATAAAAGAAATGCACTTTATGCCACCTATAAGTCGATGTGCTTGAATAAGTGTAGCTACAGTGCAGAGTGTAGAGTCAGGCTGATGTCTTAAGCAGAGCTGCTGTATATTAAAGGAAAAAACAATTTTTTCTACTTCGTTCAGTTCGGTCCTGTCTTGTGGAAGTGCAGGGCCATTTCAACATGCATTGTTTCATTGTTGCACTTTGTCACATGTTCGTGAGAGCGACTTTAAGGAGGCCGTGTTGTGTGAAGGGAGTGAAAAGTAGCGGAGCGTCGTCAGCATTCAGAAGGCTTGCGTAAGTTCATCACCTTCCGAGTTTGGCAGTGTTGTGATGATGCAGCCTCTTGTATTCCTGCAGAAGTCACACACAGCGCCAACGAGCCTTCCTGGGTGTCACGCTAGTGTTATTTCACTGAAGAGGGTGAACAACCCACAAATCACTGACCGGCAGCAGCCTTGCAACGGGAAATGACCACATGTTCACAACAGCCATGTTAAAAAAAAAAAAAAAAAAGAAAACAGCCTGTTTTTTTTCTGGTGTCTATTTTTTACCATAGCACATCCTCAATTAGATGTTTACATAAGAGCTATCGTGGAGCAGAGGGTGGGAAAGAGAAATGCGAGACGGGGTGGAGGGGGTGCAGTTTGGGGGTGATAGAGAGCATGGGGAGGGGGTGTTGGTGAGTGAGAGGCAGGGCGAGCGAGGATGAGTAAGAATGCGATATGGGAAAAATAGAAATGTGAAGACAGAACTAGAGAGAGGCGGAATGAGATGGGAAGAGTGGTCTGAGGGGATGTTCAGCTGCCAAGATGCTGTTACTGAGGAAAGGAAATAGACAGAAATTGTCTGAAACGTAGACTGACCACCCCAGAGTCCAGACTGAAATATATATATTTGGTTGGTGAGGTTGTAAAAATGACTGACTTGTACTTTATAGCTGCTCTGGCTGGGAATTCAATAAATTATGGGTGGTCTCTGACTTTTGCACAGTACTGTGAATATATGCAGTGAATAACATAGAGGGATAGAGAGATCGAAAGCACATATGGGTGCAGAGCAGTGTTCTGGGCTGAAGGGAGTAGGCAGGTTCTCATGCTCTGGAGCCTCTGGGGAGTGGCGGTGGCAGATGTGACGTTTGGGTCATCGTGCTGGTACACAGGACCAAGGAACCGAGAGGCAGTAGTGGCACATTTACACGCTCACAACAAGCCTCTTATCATCCACCAGCACAAGACGAGTAGTGAAAAAGCCACAGCTCTGGATACAGGAGCACACAATCCTGGGAATACTGGGAATTGAATAAACATGGCCTTCACTGACCACCAAACCCACAAGGTCAGAAGTTCAGGTTAAAAGTATCAAAACTTTCCTCTTGATAACGAATCACTGCTGCTCATGAGAAAAACAGCTCTTTAGGATCTCTGGGCATTTTGAAGGACTGGAGCCAAATGCATTTTGTCAGAATTAAGCTAAGCGTTGGAAACCCCCGACGCTTTAGTCCCTGCTTTTTTTCATTTATAGAGAGGACGTGTGTGGACACAGTGTCCGAATGTAAAATCACATGGAGGTCTGATCTGCAGGTTTTATTTCCAGCTGCACTGTATGAGTTTCTAAAAGAAACAAGAACGAATATGATGAGATGTGAGAATTATTTATATGTAAATGCAGATTTTAATATACAAGATACAGTGACTGCTGGCAAATGGAGAGACAGAGGGAGAGGGGGAGACAGAGAGAGAGCAACAAAACGACAGAGAAAAAAGACAAAGTAGGAGAGAGAGAACAAAATGAGGAACAGTGAACAACCCTGGGAGTGACCCTGGGAGTGACCTGCAAAATAAGGAAGAGTAAGTGACCCACCCTCAACACCCTCACAGTGACACAGGTCAAATATTTATTTTTTCCACATTTTATTATGTATATGTATTATTTACAGACTAAATAAGAATTATTATATATTACATGATACATATATTTTTATAATGATTTACATTCATTCATTACTCATACTCACACTGTTAAAACTCATATTATTAAAACTGAAACTCAGAGAGAGAGAGAGAAAGAAAGAAAGAAAGAGAGATAGACTAAGGGGGAGAGAGACTAGACAGCTAGAGAGAGAGAAAGATAGAGAGATAGTGGAGGGGGAGAGTGAGAGAGACTAAAAGAGACTAACAGAAACAGAGAGGTAGAGACATAATGAGATAAAGAGAGAGTGAGAGAGACAGTAAGAAGGAAACCAGAGGAAAACAAACAGCACTGAGAGAATGAAAGAAAAAAGAAAGAAAGGTAGAGAGAGAGAACAAGAGAAGAAGAGAGAAGAGGAGAGAAGGAAAAAAAGGGCGAGAGATAGAGAGGCGGAGAGAGTGAGTGTGTGAGAGAGAGTGAGAGAGAACAAGAAAGATAGAATAAAGAGAGACAGAGGCAGAGGCACAATGAGATAAAGAGAGAGGGAGAGAGATAATAAGAAGGAGACACAGATAAAGAATGACAGAGAGACATGGAGAAAAGTAGAAACAAGCACTGAGAGAAGGAAAGAAAAAAGTAAGAAAGAAAGATGGAGAGAACAAGAGAAGAAGAGAGAAAGGGAGAGAAGGATAAGGGAGAGAGAGATAGAGAGAGAGGGGGGAGAGAATGAGGGAGAGAGAGAGAGAGAACAAGAAAGACAGAATAAAGAGAGACAAAGAGGTAGAGGCACAATGAGATAAAAAGAGAGGGAGAGAGACAATAAGAAGGAGACAGAGATAAAGAACGACAGATACAGGGAGGAAAAACAGAAACATAAGCACTGAGAGAAGGAAAGAAAGAAAAAAGAAAGAAAGGAAGAGAGAGAGAAGAAGAGAGAAATGGAGAGAAAGAAAAGAGAGAAAGAGAAGGGGAGAAAGTAAGAGAGAGTGAGAGAGAACAAAAAAATAGAATAAAGAGAGACAGAGAAGTAGAGTCACAATGAAATAAATAGAGAGGGAGAGAGACAATAAGAAGGAGACAGAGAACGACAGGGAGACAGAAATAGAAAAAGGGAGAAAGAAAGAGAGGGAGAAAGAGAGAGACAGAGAGTAGGAGAGAGAAGGGGAGAGAGAAAGAGAGAGAAAGAAAGAGATGGAGGAGAGAGAGAGAGAGCAGGAGAGAGAAGGGGAGAGAGAAAGAGAGAGAAGGAAAGAGAGGGAGGAGAGAGAGAGAGAGCAGGAGAGAAAAGGGGATAGAGAAAGAGAGAGAAAGTAAGAGAGGGAGGAGAGAGGGAGAAAGATGGCGAGAGAGAGCGAGAGAGAGAGAGAGAGAGAGGGATAGAGAGAGAGAAAGAGAGAGAGGAAGGAGAGAGAGGGAAAGAGAGAGGGATAGAGAGAAAGACAGAGAAAGAAAGAGAGGGAGGGGAGAGGGAAAGAGACAGAGACAGAGAGAGAAGGAGAGAGAGGGAAAGAGATGGAGAGAGAAAGAGAGAGAGAGAGGGGGGGGGTGAAGGAGAGAGAAAGAGAGAGAGAGGAAGAGAGAGAGGGAAAGAGAGAGAGATAGAGAGAGGGAAAGAGAGAGAGAGAGAGAGGGAGAGAAGGAGAGAGAAAGAGAGAGAGAGGAAGAGAGAGGGAAAGAGAGAGAGAGAGGAAGAGAGAGGGAAAGAGAGAGAGAGAGAGGGATAGAGAGAGAGGGAAAGAGAGAGAGAGAGAGGGGGATAGAGAGAGAGCTTTCTTCTCTGTGGATCTGTCAGTATGCAGCAGCTGTGAGGAGCAGGCCTTTATCTGTTAATGCAGTGTATTACAGAGTCCTTGGAAAAAGCTCTGTTGGTGTGAGGGCAGATGAAAAAGATCCGGATGAGATCCTGCTTTAAACGGATTAGAGCTCGAGCAGTCACACATCTGCACACGCCTTTGAAGATCCACGAGTGGCTGTCGCCGGCCATCAAATGCCTTCAGGCCTCGGTGTCAGGGGAGTCCAGGCCTAAAGGAGCCTAGGAGTCGGCCTGCACACGGCAATTTGTAAGTGTTTTACTGGACTGATAAGTGTATTACTGGACAATCGCTGGATCGGCTCAGGCAGAGTCAAAAGAAAGCGTGGAAATCGTAGTGGTCATGGGAAGAATTATGAGTGGACACTAATTGGGTCAAAAAGGCCGGAGCAGAGGATAATAGGATTCTTCGAGGAATGCTTTAACCCTTACATGTCCACAGTTACGACTGTCATGTTGCAATAAAACCTATTTCCTATCAGTATATCAGGTTTTCGCTTTCAATGTTTTGTTGTTACTTGAAAATATAGACACTTCAAGCAGAGATCTACTGTGTTCACTTGAACCACCATCCTTTTGCTTTCTACTAAGTTGGTTTTCAGACAGGGATTAAGCCTAGTCCTGAACTACACTTCACTTTCTCTTTTCAGAGTAGCTGTGTAGTTGCTGTTTAGTCCCCAGCTAGCCAGGAAGCTGACTCCTTCACTGTTTAATACTATTTTGTGCTAAATAGTAAATAAGTTTCAAAAGTCAGGTCAGTGTAGAATGAATGGACCAATAGTAATAGCCCAACATGATGTGGAAATAAATCTGAATTCCAATTCAAATTTTAGAAAGTAACTTTTTTTATCAAAAAGCTTCATATATTTCAACACTCACCTCTACAATTGAACTCCTTATTATGTTCTGTCCCTTCTCTTTTCTAGACTCAGCAGTGAAAGAAAAATTGTTTTTATACTTTTTACATTTAGAGACACAAACTTTATTTAATTGTCTGTATTATACTGTTACCCCGGACTCTGTATATTGACTTATTTATTTTTTGTTTTTTATTTGGGTTTGTTTTTTGTTTTTTGGGGTTTTTTGTGTGTGTGTGTGTGTGTGTGTGTGTGTGTGTGTGTGTGTTTTATATATATATTATTATGGCAAATAATGTAAAACCCAATAAACAGTTGATAAAAAAAGCTTCATATATCACTGCTGTCTGAACAAAACCATATATCTTCAAAATTATAACTTTACAAAAGAAGGGAAAACATACTTTTCTTTTACTGTAAGTCAAGGTAACCAGATGTTTTTGCAAGTTATTTTGGGCCATACCTTTCATTATGCATGGTAAAGGGTAAAAGTTACTTTCAAATGGGGTCAAAAACAGAAAATGTTAAAAATGGAGATATAGGTTTAGTTCTGACAGCAGTGATATGCTTCACAGACCATGAAATTAACATTAGTGCGGATGGAAGATTAAGAGCAGTCACATCAATCAAAACAACCAGAAAAAGGATGATTCATTTTATGAAGATATTTGCATGTGTGACCTCCTTGCTCATGCAGGTTACTCATTAACATTTTGAGTGGAGTTAGTTAGTTTTAAATAGATAACCATGGTGGCGTCTGATGGCCCTCCTTCAGGATTCATGAACCATTTTGGAGATCAATTTGGAATGATTAGTTTTCTGTACTTTTACTAATTAGGGCACAAGTTTTGAACATGATTTATATTGTTCTTTTACAAGCAACACTTCTCTGCTTAAGTGGCAACACACATCTTCCAGCTCCTACTGTTTATGAACAACTCAGCCACAAAAGTGGGGAGAGTGCCGATGCAAAACCATGTTAATAGCAACAGAGGACAGAGGAGTTACAGGTATCAGCGGCTCAAAAGTGTAGTAAATTGATGCAAATCATATTTGATCAGTGCAGTTCAGTTGTTTGGCTTTCCAGTCTAAGTACATAAACAATATAAGCAGGTATACCATAAACCCTAAACATTCTAAAATCCTATAATGAAAGTCGTCACTCATTAATATGTACACCACCAAAATGTACCTACAATGATAACGAAGCAACAGCAATGAAACTAGTGGACTATGTGGAGGATTCTACTGTTCTAGGTTGCGAAGAGGATTTTTTATACCTGTGGTGTTTGTACACACTTCATTTGACGACTTCAAAGTGTTAACGTGATTTATTGCTCAAAAACATAAAAATAAGCACCAACGTTTCCACTATTATGGTGATATTACGTAAACTGGGGCAGCGAACCGCTGAAAATAAAGAAAAACGCAAAACTCACTGAATACTTTTCTATTATCTTCGTAATACTTTATCACATGATCTACGCCCAGGTGCTTAACACAAATGGAAACGCCCCCCAACCTACATAATGTCTTGCATCACACATATCCAAACATTAATCTACAAACAAAACAAATTACAACATAATTATTTTCACTACATAAACATTTTTTGGCTACAACAATACCCTTTTGGAAAATTTTCAAAACAAGCTGGTCTCAAAACAAGCTGGTACGGCTTTAACACCATCTTGAACAACTTTCTAAGTTGTTAGATTGTTCTGCACATTTCCCTCCAGACAGCTTCTCAAACTTTGAACAATATCGAGCAATATCTCAGTGTTTAACAGACTGAAGAGACGAACAGTTCCACCTTTATTAGCATCACAACCCCAACTGTAACCTGTAAGTAGCAGCCATGCTGTGTGATCATCTTAATCGGATAACTTTATAGTGAGTAACAACTTTAATTTACTTGGAGTTGATATTGAGATCAAAAGCAATTAACTAGTATAGGTAACATTTAGCTATTAGCAAGCCTCAAGTACCTAATATTAGCATAGCCAACTAAATAGTAGGACAACCAAACGTTGATTTGTATTTCCCTGCCTGTCTTTATTTCAATGCATTGTTATTGTGTGATCATCATGGTGTCTCACTCTAAACCAGCCAATCAGAACAGAGCTCATCAAATTATTCATGATGGCACTGAAACAGGGAAAACAGCAAATTTCCTTCTAGGACCAAATCGTAGGGTTATAAATGGACATGTAAACCTTCTATATAGACATCAGAGAGCAATGTAAAATACTGAATATATGCATTCTGTGCCACCTTCAAGTTTTTATGTAATCAAAAAAATAGGTTTTGTATTCATATGAGGTGTATAGAGTCTTAACTCTTTGTTTAGTTCACAGTTAACATCATAATGTGGGTGCTATACTTTAGTCTGGTTAGCTCCTACTGTGAGTTAATTACATGCTTCAGAATGGTACTATATTCCAGTCGCAATATAGATGTGAATTTTGTGACTTGTATACACAAAACTCAGTAATCAAACAGCAATTATGATACAAAACAGCATTTTTATGTGGTAAAAATGTTCTTCAGAGTGAATCTGGAGAAATATCGACCCAATTGCTGTGGGAAGTCACAGATGACGTTGCTGTAGGTGTATGAAGAAATGGCTATAAAAGCTCAATGATGCATTTTCCATAATATATACAACCGCTCAAAAGTTTGGGATCACAGTGAAATGTTCTTGTTTTCAATGGAGTATCTTCTTCCTTAACACAACAATGGACTGACGGGTCTCTAAAGAAAGTTGTTTCTTTCTGGTCATTGTGAGTCGGTCAGCAAGCCATCAACTGCTGATGCTTCAGATACTAAACTAACCTAGAATGTTGTTCTCCCTTTTATACTCACTTATTAGTAGAATGTTTTTCAGCTGTGCATCACAATTGAGCAAGAGTGTCCTAACAACCAATTAGCCCAATAACATCCTTATCTTGGATTGGCGGCCGTACCAGGAGATTTAGACAGAGGACTGAGAATTGCTGATAATAGGACTATATGCAAAATAAGCCTCTATACAAAAATAGTCTTTAATACAAACATTTTTATTCTTTAAATCATCTGATACACTTACATTAATTGTGAAATAGACAGTATTGTTTGTCAATTGCATGAAAATTGCATGAAAATTGCATGAAATGAAATTCTAAAGTGATCCTAAACTTTTGAGCGGTAGTGTAGGTTGTGCCCCATTCTCCTCTATACACACTCTATAAACATGGTGAAATTCTGTGTCTCTTGTAATTACCAATATTCTACCAATGTTACAGAAGTATTACCAGAGTGCTTTATTAAAGCACTGCTCGGCATGCTTGCGGTCTGTTCCCCTTCTCATATTCCACCCCAGACATTTACATTTTCCAATATTTAGCATTGTACCATATGACAAAAGAGGACCTTGAAAGGATTGTGAGAATAAAGAGTTCCCCGATATGCAAGGTGCTTTTACAGGAATGCTGTTTAAGTGAACTGGATCTGAAGCTTTATGCTATGCTGGGTGGGCATTATCTTCTATTCCTTAGTCTCCTTAGGGGCTACCCAAACAGCACTATAACAAGACCTCCGGGTTTCACTCAATGCTCCCTAAACGAGACATCAATAGCATCCGGCACAAAAACTCAGGTGTATAATTGCTTCGGACGGCTGATCCTACAATGACAGGCCACACAGCTATGTTTGCCTTTTGTCTCTGGACACCCTTCACGCCCAGCTGACGGACAAAGCCAGATCTCCAGCCACAGCTTTTGGGGACAAAGATATCACCAGAAAGCCCACCTCTTTTCTGTTCACTCACAGTATTGGGTTTCCTTCACCCACCTCTAATGGCGGATGACTGTTAACAGGAAGCTCATGTTGCTGAAACTAAGTTTGTGCTATTGTCTGGGCAGATCTGACTTAAGTCCTGATATTCATTTCAGGCACGGTTTGGTAAAGGTTGAGTTATATATGTGTTTCAGAAGATTTGGAAACCACTTCAGTGGCTTTTCTGGTGGATAAAAGCAGCCGAAGCTGAAGGCCAGCACAGTTGCTGCAACACTGCACCCTACTGGAGAAGCATATACACAAGTCTGTTTGTATTCCTATCTTTGTGGGGCTGTGTGATTGCTGTCTGCATGACTGTTTACCATTAAAAATAGATTCATAAAAAGATCTTTGGTAATATAATATATAATATATATAAAATAATCATTATATATACCACCATGATAACTCAAAGAACTGCATATATGTTTAATTGTTTCTTCTCTGTGATGAGGGACATGTATTTATTTATTTTTTTTAAACCCACCGCCACCACCACCACCACAGTAAAATGCTAGAAATGAGTCCCAAAAAGACAGGGTGGTAATCATATTTGCACATAAACCCCAAGCAGTTGCAAAGGAGCAGAGACGGGGGAAATGGAGGGACAGAGGGGACTACATTACCCCCAGAATTCATGTTGTTTTTTAAACTTTAAATCTAACATAATGTTTTTAATATCCTTCTTTTTTTTCAACTGTCATGCTGTGGCATCCTGCTATTGGCTGCACTGCCTTATGAGCGTGAGAGGCGTGGCTATGCAAAGTGGCTATGCAAAGAGGGTCTTGGGGTTATTAGGAGAGTTATTTAATGTTCATGTTGTTGTTGTTGTTGTCTCGATTAAGATAAAAAAACATTTGACCACATGTTCTATGTTTCCCTCTGGTCCTTTTTCCCTTAGATGCTACAATTGGTGTCAGAAGTGGGATAGCACCCCTGCCAGCAGCTTTGAGTGGAATGATGCCTCAAGAAAAGTAGATGACAGGGCAAAAAGTAGATGAAGACCATGTCAGTTGCTGCAAATGAGAATGTTTTAATAAGTTAACTAAGTAAATAAAATAAATAATTCTGTAACATTAATTTAACAAAAGTCAATCATAAATTTCTATCATCGTTAGTGTATAGTTGAAACATTTTTTGGGATCTGTATATGGTTATTAATGAACACTTTTAAAAAACTGTGCTGTAGACTGGTTCCCAGGACTGAAGTTAAATACCCCCAACAAAAAACCTTTTGTTTCCTTATTCAGTGCTTTTTAGGACTGTTACACTAAACCTACCTCTAAACACCCACAAATTAAGAAACCAAAAGCAAATTATTTGGTCACAAATTAAGAAACCAAAAGCAAATTATTTGGTCACAAATTAAGAAACCAAAAGCAAATTATTTGGTCAACCTTTTCCAGCATGTTTATTTGGTTTATTTGGTCAACCTTTTCCAGCATGTTTCCTGATGGGGTCAGTTTTGGGAACATACTTATCACAAAATTCCTAGACACTGGGGGCACCAAAGGTCATAAACAAGCTGATCTGTCTTAAAGAAGATCAGCATCAAGGATAAAGGATAATCGTTGGTTTTAAGTTGACCAATGATTTAGTATTTGATATATCTTCACAAGAACAAAAAGCAAGCCCCTCCTTCCCCAGACGCAGTGGGACTGGGTTTCACATTCACAATTATCTCACACAGTCACCCAGAGTAAAGGGAAATCCCAGGCAGGGTTGCTATTATTCAAAGCACTCTTCTATCCTTGGAAGGCTCATCTTTCTACTGACTCAGCTTTCTGTTTCAAATGTGCCGACATATCGCCATAACATAGCAGCCCTCGCGTTAAACCACACAGCCAACAAAAAGAGCAGGACGCTCAAAACGTGGAAGAAACTGTGATGTAAATTCCACCCAACGTTTCCAAACCAACAAACAGTTACACAATGTACTCCTATGATCAAAGCAATTCCATTAATCAAGCACTTTCCTGCTGGCTGCAGTTCACTGCCTCCCATCATGAGCCCATTAGTGAAGCTGTGATTATTAAATTGCATCAGTGAGCCAGCCTCAACCCCACATGCAACAGACCCCGATTAGGGTCTCTGCCGGTCACCACTCATATCTCTTAAATGAAATGGTAAGATGATTCAAATCAAGACGTTTTTACATACATTTCCAAAACTGAGAAAATACATAATTTGTTGATTTTTCAATATAATGTATAAATATGATATAATAAACAATGGCAAACTTGTGTGCTTTTCTGGTGCTATATACAGTAACTAAAAAAACATTCTATATGGAACCGTACAAAACCATTTCACCATGCAAAGAACCAAACGAGCGTGCACATAGCTCTTTGAGTGTTCATAGTTTTATATAGAACCACTGTCTCAAACGTTTTAGTACACTACCAGTCGAACGTTTTAGTACACTACCAGTCAAATCTTTTAGATACACTACCAGTAAAACGTTTTAGTACACTACCAGCCAAACGTTTTAGTACACTACCAGCCAAACGTTTTAGTACACTACCAGTCAAACGTTTTAGTACACTACCAGTCAAACGTTTTAGTACACTACCAGCCAAACGTTTTAGTACACTACCAGTCAAACGTTTTAGTACACTACCAGTCAAACGTTTTAGTACACTACCAGCCAAACGTTTTAGTACACTACCAGTCAAACGTTTTAGTACACTACCAGTCAAACGTTTTAGTACACTACCAGTCAAATGTTTTAGATACACTACCAGTAAAACGTTTTAGTATACTACCAGCCAAACGTTTTAGTACACTACCAGTCAAACATTTTAGATACACTACCAGTCAAACGTTTTAGATACACTACCAGTCAAACGTTTTAGTACACTAGCAGTCAAACGTTTTAGTACAATACCAGTCAAACGTTTTAGTACACTACCAGCCAAACGTTTTAGTACACTACCAGTCAAACGTTTTAGTACACTACCAGTCAAATGTTTTAGTACACTACCAGTCAAATGTTTTAGATACACTACCAGTAAAACGTTTTAGTACACTACCAGCCAAACGTTTTAGTTCACTACCAGTCAAACATTTTAGATACACTACCAGTCAAACGTTTTAGATACACTACCAGTCAAATGTTTTAGTACACTACCAGTCAAACTTTTTAGATACACTACCAGTAAAACGTTTTAGTACACTACCAGCCAAACGTTTTAGTACACTACCAGTCAAACGTTTTAGTACACTACCAGTCAAATGTTTTAGATACACTACCAGTAAAATGTTTTAGTACACTACCAGCCAAACGTTTTAGATACACTACCAGCCAAACGTTTTAGTACACTACCAGCCAAACGTTTTAGTACACTACCAGTCAAACGTTTTAGTACACTACCAGCCAAACGTTTTAGTACACTACCAGTCAAACGTTTTAGTACACTACCAGTCAAATGTTTTAGATACACTACCAGCCAAACGTTTTAGTACACTACCAGTCAAACGTTTTAGTACACTACCAGTCAAACGTTTTAGTACACTACCAGCCAAACGTTTTAGTACACTACCAGTCAAACGTTTTAGTACACTACCAGCCAAACGTTTTAGATACACTACCAGCCAAACGTTTTAGTACACTACCAGCCAAACGTTTTAGTACACTACCAGTCAAACGTTTTAGTACACTACCAGTCAAATGTTTTAGATACACTACCAGTAAAATGTTTTAGTACACTACCAGCCAAACGTTTTAGTACACTACCAGCCAAACGTTTTAGTACACTACCAGTCAAACGTTTTAGATCACTACCAGCCAAACGTTTTAGTACACTACCAGCCAAACGTTTTAGTACACTACCAGCCAAACGTTTTAGATCACTACCAGTCAAACGTTTTAGATACACTACCAGCCAAACGTTTTAGTACACTACCAGTCAAACGTTTTAGAACACTACCAGTCAAACGTTTTAGATCACTACCAGCCAAACGTTATAGTACACTACCAGTCAAACGTTTTAGTACACTACCAGACAAACGTTTTAGTACACTACCAGTAAAATGTTTTAGATCACTACCAGCCAAATGTTTTAGATACACTACCAGTAAAACGTTTTAGTACACTACCAGTCAAACGTTTTAGATCACTACCAGCCAAACGTTTTAGTACACTACCAGTCAAACGTTTTAGATCACTACCAGTCAAACGATTTAGATCACTACCAGTCAAACGTTTTAGTACACTACCAGCCAAACGTTTTAGTACACTACCAGCCAAATGTTTTAGATCACGACCAGCCAAACATTTTAGAACACTACCAGTCAAACGTTTTAGTACACTACCAGTCAAGCGTTTTAGATCACTACCAGTCAAACGTTTTAGTACACTACCAGTCAAATGTTTTAGATACACTACCAGTCAAGCGTTTTAGATCACTACCAGTCAAACGTTTTAGTACACTACCAGTCAAACGTTTTAGTACACTACCAGTCAAACGTTTTAGTACACTACCAGCCAAACGTTTTAGTACACTACCAGTCAAACGTTTTAATACACTACCAGTCAAACGTTTTAGTACACTACCAGCCAAACGTTTTAGTACACTACCAGTCAAACGTTTTAGATACACTACCAATCAAACGTTTTAGATACACTACCAGTCAAACGTTTTAGTACACTACCAGCCAAACGTTTTAGATACACTACCAGTCAAACGTTTTAGATACACTACCAGCCAAACGTTTTAGATACACTACCAGCCAAACGTTTTAGATACACTACCAGTCAAATGTTTTAGATCACTACCAGTCAAACGTTTTAGATCACTTTCTTCCAGTGCACATTAATGTCTCCATTTATAGAATACATTATTGAAAATATATGATTGTTTAAATTTCATTTTTTGGGTAAATGTTTATAATGTTCATAAGAAATATTTCCAATAAAAACTTTGTGTTATCATTACTTTTCCTCTTTTAAGAAAGAGTTGTTCAGATAACATTACCAACTGTATTGGTGCTGCTGTTACTTTACTATTGAAAACAAAAGCTACCAGGAACGCTTGAAGCTACATCATGTTGCTACAAGTGACTTAAATTGAACTTAAAATCGTCTTCTTGTGTTGTGCTTGTCAATGACACGTCTTAATGCCAGCTTCATTCTGTCTGACGCCTGGATACCGGAGTCAAAGGTCACCTTAATAGAGTAAGTGAAATCTTGCTCTCTTATTCAAAGCCCTCTGACCTCTAGCTCTCGTTACCCTTTCACATTGTCTTTATGTCAGGGACAGCTGAACCATTCCAAAGACAGCAGAGCGCACAGGACTCCCTGATCCCTGTCAGCATGTCATTAACTGTCTATGGTAATGTGGTACCATACTTAAATTAGGATTAATACTAATTAATCTGGGATTAGTTACTCTGTGTTAAAGGAGTAGGTGCAAATTGTAGTGATGGAAGCTGCCACTCCAGATGTGCTAATACTAAAGCTGACACAAAAGCATGTAAGAACAATATTATATTGTAGGAAAATGTGCTGTAACTTAAAAAAGTTAGTGTTTGTGCTGATTTAACTGAATTTTAATACAAAGTTCAATTGTTCTGTATAGCATTTGTGGTCTTATGTATTTATTGTTCTGTATGTTTATAATCTGATATATCCTGCACTCATTTTACAATGTCATGCATCCACACTTCATGCAGTCCTGTATAATGTGCTTCTGGTGTGTGGGCCTAAAAAATGACATTCCCAATGTATCGTCTCTGTCCAAAAAAAACATTTATCTCCATTTATTTTTATTTTTCTGCATCATTTGGCTGTAGCAGCTGCCGTTTACATGGAGTAAAAAATTAATGCTATATAGATCAATCTAAATGCTCTAAAACAGAGGTCACTAATAGGCGGACCGGGTCCAGACCCAGGCGTTGTCCAATGTGGACCCAACTATTTTGACAGTGTTTATTTTAGGCAGAACTTTTCTAGTATTTATGGTATACAGGCTTTGTGGCACAGTAAACTTACAGACCAATCACGTGCATTAAAAGATCACCAAAATCGCTCAGCCAATCAGATCTGTGTAAATTTGGGAGTGCGGCGTGAACACAGGTGAGGTACGAAACGAGAAGCAGCAGTTGGAGAACAAGGCGAGAGAAAGAAAAGAGATAAAGAATAAAATGCTGTTTTAACCAGGAATAGACTGAGACGTATATGTTTATTCTTCCCACAGGTAAAACAAGTTAACAAGAAAAGGCACACTTTATTTACTTTTTCTATAAATAAACACTTTAAGATGCACTTTTTTCAAAAGCAATCTATTTTTTTATGTAGCCCTTGTTTTTATTGAAGAGAGTAAAAAACTTTTATTAGAAGTTTATAAATAATTCATTCAGTTCAACTTTTAAACAGTAAATATTGTAGAATTATACTGAACGGTATGTGTTGGTGTTTCAGTTGCTGATGGTATAAAATGCTGATACTGGGCTACTTCAGTAAACAGGATATGGCCCTGAATCATAATACAAGATAGACATGAAGATGATGGTTCGGACCTTGGCCTGAAGAAATTCTCTCTAACTGGACCTTACTGAATTCCCTTGAATACCCCTGCCCTAAAATATATTATAATATATATAAAAACTGGTTTCATTGACTTACATTAAAATTAAAGGTGGTTTTTGTCCTCTGCTGTTATCATTTTGAAAATGGCTTTCATTGGACAGCGACGGTATACAAGTCATATAGATTAATAAATATGAAGACCATTTAACTTGACAACAACTCCAGACACTGACTCCACTGACAAAAGATCAAAAGCTTCCAATGGTGGCAACAAAAATGTGTAATCTGGTCAGCTTTAGACGGAATACCTCAATGTTTTCTGACCTAATCTCTGTTTCATAAGCAGCCCATTAGCTTCTATTGTAATTGTGTAAGTTTTCTGTTCCCTTTTTTTGGAGTTGAGAGAAACACATCAGGAATATTGTCCATGATAAATAACCGTACGATACAGACGCAGATGTAGAGATTATGTTGACAGTTTCTCATGTCAAGTCTCAGCATGTCACCCCGGCTGGCCTGCTCCAAACAGTGGCTGGCAGCTAGCTGAGCTACGGCTAAGGCTCATTACGAGCACGCACCCGGGGGCTCTAACGTGCGCCTGGTGCGTGCCGGAGACGAGATGGTGTGTGATTAGGGTGCAGACTGCCCGCTGTTGCCACATGCAGATGCTGATTGCAGTTAACCACCACCCCACCACCCTCAGCCCACCACACAAATAAATAACCCTGAAGGAGCTGCTCCGCACCTGCTCCACTCTTTACTCAGGGCAAACATTCGCAGTGGAGGGAGGCCTGCAGCCTTCGGTGGAAGGGCAGGAAGGGAGAGGGACGGCCAATAGGAGCGCAATCAGAGCAAAGGGTACTTTCCCGCACCATCACACACCTGGTGGAACAAGGTGAAGCAGTATCTCTGGTCTCTGCGGTGGGCTGGTGGCAGTAACTGTAAATGATATTGTTGAGGAGTAACTGAAAAACCTTTCGACTGAGCAAATTCTACACATTTTCTATACATTAATTTTTGAATTATACTTTTTGACCTAGATTTAACCTGAAATGTATTTATTTGTTCTAATTTTAAAAAAATGTAAAGACAATTTTTGATCAATTTTGAAGAATTTTGATTTTTTTTTTCTTCAAACAAATACATCATGCATCTCTTGAAGAAAAACAGAGTGATTGTGTAGCTTAAGCTTTCTAACATGTTGCTAGGTGGTTGCTTGGTGCCTACTAAGGTGTGCGAGGTGGTTGCTAAGATGCTGCTGGGACTTGCCAAGGTATACCAGGCAGTTGCTAGCATGATGCCAGATTGCTATGGTGTTGATAGGTGGTTTCCAAAGTGTATCAAATGGTTGCTAAGGAGCTGCTAGGTGGTATCCTTGCAGTATGTGTACATGCACTCCATAGCATTCAGTTTATTCTGCCATTTACCACAAAACATGCCTGTACCCTGAAACTACCCCCACCATGGTTTCATACTGATAGAACTGTCCTATTTTAAATGCATACCTTGTTTTACAGCAGATATACAGGGACAATATTATTCGAGTGCCCTGTTGGTGACCAGTGAGGCTGGAACAGAGTCAGCCTTCAGTAAAGCCTACAGAAACTGTGTTTCCTCTAGTAATACAAATGAATATACAGACTCTGCTTTAGCTTAGCTATAGCTGCCTTTCTTTCAACACCAGTAGGTCCAGCAGGACTTTCCACAAATACTTAAATGTCTCACAGTGTTCAACTTTTTGTTGACAGTTTAAACATATCGGAAAACCAGATAGAGTGCATATACATGCCAATAAATCTACCCATTTGTCTCTCTTTCTTCATCTTTTCATCTTTTCTCTTGCTTATTATTCCGTTAACTGCTAGCTAAGCAAGATGGTTGTCTGGGTTACTATGTGACCAGCAGTCTGTACGTGGATCATCATATTCTGATTGTATTGATCATATTCAACAAAACATACAACTGGCTCAATACTTACTATGAAACCAATATTGTTCCCGTGTAAAAGTCATACATCCCTAAAACGGTACATTTACAGTTGTTACGGATGTGGAGTTTTTTTTTTTTTTTAGAAACATGGTTTATTCCATGCCATGTTTTGTTCTTCCACTTTCTCTCTCTATCTCTGGCTTTTAGTGAAAAGCCTGTCACCTGGCCTTGATGATGGGACCCGCCTCCTGAGGGTCATAACTTGTTTTGATTGGTGAATCGACCCATGGAACTGCTACAAAGGACAGACAGAGGAGGCTGACTACATCAATCCTGCTCCCTGCCAGTCAGGCTACTGTGTGCATTTGGTTGTGGTGTGAATTCCAGTTTGTTGTAAGAATCCTTATCTTTGTCTTTAGTATTTGTCGTGTTAATAACCTGTCTTTGATTACAAGCCTGCAGCTCTGCAGGGGTTAAGGTAACTTTATATTGATTAATTTTTCTCTTGGTTTTTGAATATTTAGAGAGATAGTTTAGGATTGTAATTAATTATTTTTTCTGTTAGTTTAGTTAGAGTTGTAAAATGAGTTAGTATTGGTTTGTTTGTTGTTTTGGGCGATAACTTATCCCTAATGCCATTTGCTGCACACAAAATAAAACATCTAGGCTTGTATTGTTCATAGAGGTTGTTTTGATTGGAGCAGGGCAGAAGGAAAAGGGTTGTCACCTTATGTTCGGTCTGGCTTAGCCAGCTGTAACAAGAGTAGAAGGCAAAAATGTTCGGAACGTTTAATGTAAGTCTATGTGAAGAGATTTTATTCCATTATTATTATATTATTCCATCATTTTTAAACCAAGCAGAGGTCGCCAACTTTCTGCAGAGTCAATCGCTACAGACCTCCAAACTTCATGTGGTCTTTGGATAAGCTCAGGAACAGAGCGTAGACAGCTTCCATGGCCGAGCAGCTGCATCTAAGCCTTATATCACCAAGCGCATGACTCCAGAGCACTGTAAAAGTGTTGTCTGGAGTGATGAATTATGCTTTTCTGTCTGGCAATTTGATGGATGATCCTCGGTTTGCCAGTTGCCAGGAGAATGATACTAGTCTGACTGCATTGTGCAAGTTTGGTGGAGGGGGGATTATGGTGTAGGGCTGTTTTTCAGGAGGTGGGCTCTGCCCCTTTATTTTAAGTGAAAGGAACTTCAGCAGACCAAAAGATTTTGGATAATTTCATGCTCCTAACTTTGTGGAAACAGTTTGGGGACGACCCTGTTCCAACATGACTGCTCACCAGTGCACAATGCAAGGTCCATAAAGACAAGGAACAAGTTTGGTGTGGAAGAACTTGACTGGCCTCCACAGAGTCCTGACCTCAACCTGATAGAACACCTTTGGAATGAATTGGAGTGGAGATGGTGAGCCAGACCTTCTTATCCAACATCAGTGCCTGACCTCACAAATGCTTTTCTGGGAAGGCCTAAACCGTGTGAAAAGATTTCCCAGAAGAGTTGAAGCTGTTATAGCTGCAAAGGCTGGGCCAACATCCCCATGGATTAAGAATTGGATGACACTCAAGTTCATATGCGTGTGAAGGCAGATCAGCTAATACTTTTGGCAATATAGTAAACAATGAACAATTTTAAGTACCTTGGACATCTTTGTGTTTATTTGTTTCTGTATTGACCCACTGTTATGGCAATGTTTAGATGATCTTTGTTGGTTTCACGCTCTCTCCTGAGACTGCAGCATGCTCGAACTTGACCAGGCAGAGCACCGTTAGCACATGTCTGCTCCTTTCTCTCGCTGAAGGATTTTTATTTAATAATTTCCTGCAAACATTTTATGAAAATAACTGTGCAGTAGAGTTACTCACTATGAACAATAATTGTGGGAAAGCACTCCCCCAACCCACCACAGCATAAGTAAACAAGTTAAATGATTCATTTTGACAAATGACACGCCTTTACACAAAGGCTAAGCGTGACTAATAAGGGTCACACTGTATTTGCTTCCTTTTGGCTGACATATGCGATACTATGAATCAAAGCCAGCCCCTCAGTGATGATGTAATTTTTTTGTACCATTATGCTGAAATGAGATGAGATTACTTTAACTTTAAATTTCTAATGGTACAAGACTGAGTCAAGACTAAAGTAATATAAAAAGTAAAATAAGTAATATGAAATATATATACTATACTTTCTAGTCCAGTTTGTAGATCAGTTTAAGCTGCTTTTATGGTTTTGGAGCCTCTGATCTTTTTAATGTTTTGAAAAGAATCCTAATTGCAGGAACACAGTTTGTCCGTCATCTTGGTTGTCATCATGCCAACATCTGTGATATTCCCCACCCCCACCCCAGCAAGAAAACAGACAAAAAGCTCTTTATTTTTGAAAAGGCACCTCAAAACAAACCTTTAACAAAGGCTATGGGAAGGCCCAGTGCCACCAACACACAACATAGCATGAAATGGGAAGGTTGTTCAATTTGCTGGCAAAAGCTGATATACCCCGCAGCTTATGTTTTGGGTGGAACAAATGGAACTGTCTCCAATCCTGGGTGGAGCAACTATCCCCCCGGTTGTTATGCCAATGAATGAGTGCATCTGAGTCTGTTGCCCTTGAATAATGTCCCTGCCTATTTATGTGGGTAAAAGCAGACACTCCAATAAAAAAATACAGATTCTGAAGCCTTTGAAAAAAGCTATTTATAACTATTAGGAGTCTAAATCCTACAGCCAGTTAAGCAAACAATAGTCATGTTATTGCTGATGAATGATCATCATAATACAGAAAAATATAAAAGAAACAAGTTGATGAGTCTATTCTTTCAGTCTGACCCTATGCAGTGGACAGAAGTGTGATATAGCTACCTTATTGTATCAGCTGGTAATGTATTTCTGACATCAGTCTCATGTTTCTGTGCTTAAAACACTTTATTTTTAGTACTATTTTTTACAATATGACCTTACTGTAAACTAATTTCATTCCTAACATGAATGTGCTTGACAGGGTTAATCAAGCTAACTTGCACCATGCAGCTATAAGGCAGGCTATAGTGTAGACATAACTCCATTCTGTTATTTAATTTAACTCTTCTTGGCATTTTACTGCGTTCTGTGTGCTTCAATATTCACTGCTTTAACTTTAATAGCTCTAGATTCATACCGCTATCCTAAACTTTAACAGGCTAATCCTCACTCACTCTGTGAGACTAACTGACCAAATACAGCAAAATGAAAACTGGTGACCATTTTTTTACTACTCCAATGTTTAAGATATTTAATATTTGATTCAAATTTATATTAATAGAAGTAAAAGTAATTTTATTCATTAATAGTAATAGTTAATAGTAGTGAAATGTAATTTTGTTAGTAATAGTAATGATCAGCAACACCTTGAATTGAATTAGATGAAGGAAAATCACCAAAATGTTATACTGTTATATCTGTTAACTAATAAATAGGCAATTGTTTATTACATTTAGATTGCTATACTGGCTTATTGCTTACTCACTCTCTCACTCACATTTAGCAAGCTGAGAATTATCCTCAAGGGGGCGACATTAGCAATCATATGGATCATTGGAAGTGTTTTGCGTCAGTAATATTGGGTCAATGTTTGCCAAACTATTACATTAACATCTACCACACTCTGTATTACTCTATATTTTTAATCTGCCTTTTGTTACTGAAAAAATAAACACATTCTTAGGTAACATACCTCATATTGCAATAACAAGGATGGAATATTTTCCAAGATCTTTAAACACAACATAAGCTGGATTCTACCGAAGATATGTAGATGGAGATATTTCCCCCTCAGGCCAAAGTACAAACACCTCTCTTTTATCTTCCAGGAGAGACAGTTATAGCGAGAGAACCCCAACACAACCGCCCCTCCCATCCCCCCAAACCCCACACCCCTTCTTAATTATGAATGTTTGGAGGTGTACAGGAGGATTTTGTAGTATTGGGTTCCCCTATGGGTCGAGAGTGCTTCCACCTCCCCTGCTCCTTTTGTTTATTTAGAAAGCACAGGGCTGATTTATATCAGCTTAAATCTACTTCCTACATCACCCCTCACTTTACCTACACAGGCCTAATTAGCTGCAGCGCACACTGATCATTTCATTGTACCTCTTGGGGAAAATGCCCAGCCCAACATTAACCCCCTCATTAAACTGTATTGAAGCGCACGCTTATGTGTTGTTGTGTTGTCTGTGTGGTTGTGTCGATATGTGAGAATCTGGCTTCTGTTAATTACCTTCTCAGAAGCTGCCATTTAGCCCAGCAGGGTGGTTAAGTGTGTAATGTTTACTGAAGAATTGGAGCATTTGAAAGATGCTACCATTCACTGGCCTCTGAGACTGTTATATAAAGTAAACGTTCAGCTCAAAAGTCTACAGGTAAAATCCAGCAGCCTTGAAATAGCACTTGACCTTGACTGACCTGACATGAACCTGAGTTTGTCTGGCTTTTGCTGCAGTTGTTCTTCAGAGAAGGCTTTATTGTAGATGCTGGAGAACTGCATTCAGGATTTGATTGCATTCAGCCAGAAGAGCATAAGTTCTGGATCACAAATGCCATTCCAAGTCACCTCAAAGCTATCTCCATTATTCCAAAGAATACAATTCCTCAGCACAGTCCTAGGGACTGCTTTAGCTAGATGCTTGGTATTGGACATGGTGACTTGACTCATGTGCGGTACAGTTAGCAATTCTGAAGGACGATCGTTGACGTTTGAACTTATCAGCCAAACCAATACCTCTACCTTCAGTGCTCCTTCAGAAGCTCTGTAGAAACACGGCAACCTACTTTTCGTTTCAGATTTCCCATTCCACCATAAATGTTGCACCAGAACATAGGTCTCCCCACAGTTAAAACATTTCACGGATGTTAACTTGGCCCTTCATCCCTCTTTCTTGAACCTTGTATTTCAGATCTTCTTCTCTTTGGCTGTTTCTCTGCCATCTCTCCTTCTTAACTATTCATAAAAAAGTTTTGGCTATAAAAAAGTTGGATTGCTTAAGCCAATTAACATTACAGCTAGGCCATAAGTAGATATTCACTGAATTTAAGAGAAAGTGTTGGGTTAGTATTGCCCACTGTGTGTTTAAAGTAGCTGAATATGCTATTAGAAGGGTGTCTGAAAGAGTTTAGATGTTATTGGATCTCAGAAATAGTTACTTTAAACGGATAATAAAAAGACTACAATGTTGTATATTAATGTAATAAGATTTTAGTCCTAGTCATGGAAATTTCAGGTCCAAACACTACTAATCTAAATCCGAAACAGGTCAAGGATGGCAATGTTTCTACTAATAGAAGTATGAAAATGTTAACTTTGACTCATATTCAAAAAATGAATTTATTGTCGTAATAGAGAAAACTGATCTCACATCAGCACCGACGAGAAGGATGAAGAACTCATTATCCCTATTCTGTAACAGAAGCGTAGATCTCTCACTATTTCACACAGAATATCCTCTTTCTTTCATGGGCTGCTCCCAGTTGGCCAAGAGTCATTAGACATATGTCTTAGATTTCATTTCAGCCATTTAAAATCATGTGGTAGACAATAGAAGTATATTTCAGCCTAAACCTTCACTCATCTCAAAGCCTAATGAGCAAATCAGCCATTACTGACATGAGACAAAGACAAAAAGCGTCAGGTCCGTAGCGAGAGGTATTTAAGTGGGAGAACAATGGTGAGGGATGGAGCGAGTGCACCGGCATGACGGATGAAGGCGTTGTGAATGGAGCTGGAGCTGTAATGAAGGATTAGAGGAGGGATTTGGATTCTTTATTAAGTTGCTCTTTATCCTCATTAGACCTCTTCTAATATCAGCAGATCAATTTTAGCATTTGCTTAGAGACAGAGTAAGAAGGAACGCGAGAGGGAGAGAGAGAGAGAGAGAGAAAGAGAGACTGTACTGCAAATTCTATGTAGAAGTTAGATGTAGGACTTCGTCTTTCCTTCAACCAGTAGTGTCAACCAGTTGAATGTTATATTTAAATACACCTCTGGTATATATACTACCGCTCAAAAGTTTAGGATCACTTTAGAATTTCATTTCATGCAATTCATGCTATTTTCATGCAATTCACAAACAATACTGTGTATTTCTCAATTAATGTAAGTGTATCAGATGATAAAAGAATTAAAGAATAAAAATGTTTGTATTAAAGCCTATTTTTGTATAGAGGCTTATTTTGCATATAGTCCTATTATCAGCTATTCTCAGTCCTCTGTCTAAATCTCCTGGTACGGCCACCAATCCAAG
The DNA here is from genome assembly GCA_021613375.1 of Megaleporinus macrocephalus. NCBI lineage: Eukaryota > Metazoa > Chordata > Actinopteri > Characiformes > Anostomidae > Megaleporinus > Megaleporinus macrocephalus. Next base: position 12,423,893 of record CM038725.1, on the reverse strand, counting down.
TTAAGGATGTTATTGGACTAATTGGTTGTTAAACTAAAACATTCTACTAAGAAGTGAGCATAAAAGGGAGAACAACATTCTAGGTTAGTTTAGTATCTGAAGCATCAGCTGTAGATGGCTTGCTGACCGACTCAAAATGGCCAGAAAGAAACAACTTTCTTTAGAGACCCGTCAGTCCATTGTTGTGTTAACGAAGGAAGGAACTCCTCCATTCTATATCCCTCCATTCTCTTCCGCTTTATTCTATTAGAAAAATTTTGTGGTCATGGGGGCGATGGAGCCAATCCCAGGATGGCCTATATATGCATATATTCAGAGCAGCTCTGTTTCTTACTGTAAGAGAGCTCATTAGCTAAATGTATTATGTTTGTTATAGTGAGGCAGATTGCTAACTAATCACTAGTTCATTAAGAAGGTACATTTTAAATGCTTTTTTCTGAGATTCATTTAATTGAGCAATCAAAAGAGCCCTGTGGATGAGCTACATCTCTAAAATGAGTATGAACTGACAGTTTGTGACTACTGAATTTACTGAGCTGTGAGCACTGTTATCTCTGTCTATTGAGAAAAGGAAAAGGGGTGACCTGGAACAAGACAGACCATTGATTCTCTAAAGTCAATATTTACCCCTCACACCACCCAAATAAACCCTGAAGGTGTGAACACCATAACCGAGTGAATCTCAAATATTCCAGTGTTTACATAAGAAATGTCCAAACGCTCCAGTTCAGCCACAACAATAATAGCACAGATAATAGAGTTTATTGCAGCAGACAAAACTCCTACCCCAACAGTGAACATGGTGAAATCTGTGTTTACTCATGGAGGGACTGTTGGAGGCCGGTGCTAATTTGCATGGGTTTGCATACAAAGCTGAGATGGTGTGACTGCGAGATTGATGGACTGTTTAGATAGCAGTTGTGTGCACTTGCGGCTTTACACTATAAATACAGGCCCAAATGAACTAGACCATCAACACATCACCTGTCACTGGAAAATAAAAGTCCAACCATTTATATATGCGTGATGTAGACGTAGAGCATCTCAAAGACAGCTGGTAAGTTCACGCGTAAGGAGAGTTGGTGAAGCCAGTAATGTTATGTTTTTAAAAAATCAGTGAATATGATGATTTTTACTCAACACTGTTTATACTCTCTTTGTCATTTAACAGGCAGCTGTTCAGTGTGAATAAAGCACATAATCAAAAAATGTAATGTAATTTGTGACAATAATGATAAAAGTTGCCATATTGCCCACCCATATGGAAAATAAACTTTCTGTTAATACATGCTGACTGAGTGGAAACACTTACACTTACTTAGACAGACTGGGAAAGACCCTAAAACGCCATTGAGCAAGTCAATGTCATTCAGTCTGCTGCGTGTGACCTTAGCTGATAAGTGAATTGTAGAAAATATAAGTATTTAAGTAACAATCCTCCTGAAATATTGGACTAAAGTGATTATTAGTTTTATTTATGTTATGTTGGTTGCATGTACTCAAGAAAAAGAAGGATTGGTACTTTTATTTAGTATTTGAAAAGATATAAGAAAGTAAATACTGAGTTACATTTATAAAAATAGCTTTACTGAAATGAGGTTCATGATTCTTATTTTAGACCAAACAAGAACAAACCAGCATGAATTCCATCGTGAACAGTTAATACATACCATCCCTGTGCAAAGAAAAACACATATCTCCATTTTTCTCAGTTTTAAGTGTCTTGTACCATTTAGAAAATGATTGTTTATATCCTGTAAGGGTTTCATGATGAATGAACCAATAGAAAAGCTCCAAAACTCCAAACCATTGGAATAAAACCTCTTTAAACTGACTTACATTAAAAATCTAAAGGAGAGCTGTTCTCTCCTGTAAAACTACTGTTAAATACTTGTTTTGCTTGGACAGCTGATTTTGCTGGTGACCAACATATGAACTTCCGTTACTGCTGACCAGCACACCAGCATCCAAAACACAACATATGCTGGTTTTGCTGTCTATGCTGTTTTTCTTCCTGTCAGAAAAAAACAGTATCAAAAAGACTTTCTATGCTTTTAGATGATGTAGTAAGACTGAAATTCTATTATTCAGTACTAACTTTTGTAAATGTATTACTGCTTGACATGTTATTCCACAGAAGTAAGAATATTTTAACTTGAGTATTGTTTTAGAGTATTCTACTGGCTTCTCTGTAAGCTGTAGCGACCTCTTCTGGTTGTTAATGCAGCAACAGTTCTTCATGTAAAACTCATAAATGATCAGATTGAGATCCTTTGAATTAATGTCAGTTTTAAATTTGGTTTAAAACGTGCAGTAAATGAAAGTGAGCTCTAACAACGTTTCTTTATGTGCACATAGCTACAGACAAATTTTCACTCAGCCAATCAGTGTTTCAATCAATGCTGCAGCCAGATGTGGGGAGAGAAGCCAAAACTCAGGCTCCAGTGAAAACATGGTTAGTAAAAAAGTAAAAATATTTTTTCTTTAGTAGTAGAAATACAAAAGTATCTGTTCAATAAAATACTTTTCAGAAGTATCAGGTCGAGAGCATTGCATAGGCACTGGAAAACAGCAGAGCACTGCTGTGGAACTTTATATACATTTTAAAGATATGTATAATTAAATATATAACATTCCATAATAATGAAATGAGTACATGTCTAAAAATAGAGGTGAGCAAAACCTGGAAAACACTGGAATACCAGCTGCAGTGGAACTTTCTATATGTTTTAAACGTCTATATAATTAAATATATAACATTCCATAAAAATGAAATGAGAAAATGCCTAAAATAGAGGTGAGCAAAACCTGGATTCATTACCTCACTAATACTCTCAAAAAATCCAGATATAAACCCAGCAACATTTTGATGTACCAATAGAAATGGTCCACAAAGACTTGAAAAGTGTTTTCCTTCTATGGTAAAGTAACTTTATAGTTTTGTATAGTTTTGGCACATATTCTGCCTGTTTTTACCAGTTTTATTTCCAATTATCTCCCAATATATTGTTGTCTAATTCCACTTCTAGCTAGTCTTCATCTTTTGCCTGATTCTACCAATCTGGGAACATGAAGACAACTATATTTTTTTAAACTGCCGCTAAAGCAACATTACTGGACGGCTAAACATGCTTACTTCACTAACAGATGACCATCTTTATAAGGATGCGAAACTCCTAGCATTTGCTACTATTACTCAATTTGTATTAGCCTACATTTATAACGCGTCAGTGTATCTGTTTTGTAATAAAGAAGAACCATTTTAAATATACTAATTCAGAATCTGAACATATTGTTCTGAACCCAATGTGAAATCAAGGTTCAAATCATATTTTATTGCAATGAACAGTTTATTTCTGTTGATACATGTTATTTAGAAACTTGGATCAGAATAGTCTCAATCGCTTTCAGCAGCGCAGGGTTCAGCATCAGGAATGGGTTTGCAGCGTTCAACAACAGCGTTAATCTCTCCAATCTTCACACCATCATAGGTCCCGGTGACAGTGGTCCAGTGGGTGTCTCCGTTGCTGTATGTACGACTCAGACGGGCTGTGAAAGGGATGTCGGCGGTCATCCTTTTGGCATCCATTCTTACTGAGCAGGAGTGATTGGGAGGAACCAAGACCTGTACAGACATGGAATGGCTGATGGTCTCTATCATTTTGGTCCCCTGAGAAAAACTGACAGTCTGCTCCTTGGTGAAGTCCACGTTGTCCGGGTTAATGATCGGGATTTTCCCCGTAAAGATTGAGTTGGTTCCATTTCGGGTTTCTCTACCAATGTTCCAGAACTTCTCCACTGTGCTGGTCTTCTCTAAAAGGACTGTCTTTTCAACACTGGAACACTCGTAATTGGTGGCCTTGGCCATTTGGATGGTCTCTGGAGGGTGATGGAGCAACTTGATCTGGTCAACGGCATACTCCACATGGGAGATGTGTTGGCTGTACGTGTCCCGGTTAACGGTCAGCACATTATAATTCTTGTACCAATATTCCTTGCCTTCCCAAGGCAGGAAAAAGGCTTCATGCTTGGTAACAACCTTGCCCAATCCATATTTGTTCTTCCCAACATAGATATCAAGGTGTGAGCATGTCTTCACTGAATGTTTAGGCACAGAGCCATAAGAGCCATCTTTCCACTCCAGGAACTCAAAGTAGTCTTCATTGACCAACACCTCAAATTTAGGGGCTGGATACTCGGCATCTGAAAATGGGTAGTGGCAGTACGGCCCTTTGCTTGCCGTGTAGAACCCAGCCTCGCAGTTGAATTTGCAAATGTAATCTGTGCGGCCTGCGTAACCATTGTAGATGCCTACAGCTCCGTTTGGAAGCGAGCCGTCCCAACCAACCCATTTTAAACTGACGTTGTCGTCAAACATGAATGGTGAAGGTTCTTCCTTAGAGGCTAACTCTAGAGGAGTGTTAGGATGTTCCACTGGGATCCACGCTTCAAGAGGTGGGACAACATCCTCCAGGTCAGGATTAAGATGTACCTCTGAATGAAGAGACAAATTGGGGGGCCAAGTTATGTGGATGTTTTAAGTATTCAAAATCGTTGAGTAATACGCCAGAAAGGCTTTGTAGGCCCCATTCCACACATAGAAAAACTTTTATTTAGTATGTTTTAGCTTCAATACAGTTTTGAGTTCAAGTTTGTTTAGATATTTAATGTCTTTCTTTTATAGAGCTCTAATTATATAAGCTCACAGGGTTGCATGCATAATTTATTATCTATTACTTGCATATGCATCTCTGTGGCTTAATAACAGCAGCAGGTATGTCCTGTCTATGTCACTAACTTCAGAGCAGAACACAGTGTTGACATTCCCACATTCCAGAACGGGTTTAATAGCCATGTTGATGAAATGCTGAAATAGGAACATTCACACTCTGTCAGAAATGAACAAAAAGCTACCTCAATTGGACTAAAATTGACTTCCTGTATAATTAAATCCTTAAGATATAAACAAAATCAAAGACAAATTGTGATCTGATATAAAATGTTTCATTTTAGAGAAACTTACTGAGTCAGAGTTGTTCACAGTTGTGGAACTGGAGGCTCTGAAACTTTTAAAGGGGCTATATTATGCTCCTGTTCAGCATTTTTAATTATATATATAGGTATGTACTAAATTTTCCCCAAACACAATATTTTTGACCCTAAATCTCTGTTTTAATCACCCTGTTAGAGTTCCTGTGTAGATACTCTCTTAGCTTTTCTTTGGTATTTAGTTTATTAAACTGTTAATACTGTTTGATCAGAGGAGGATGGGTCTCCCCTTGAGAGTCTCCTCCCAAGGTTTCTTCCTCCAGTCTGAGGGAGCTGTTCTTGCCACTGTCGCCTCTTGCTTGCTCACAGGGTGATATATGTTGTGACTGTCTGTTTTCAAACTTATGTAAAGCTGCTTAGTGACAACATCTTTATAAAAAGCGCTACACAAAAATTGAATTGAATGGAATTTAACTGTGTTTTAAGCCCCACCTCCTTATGAGCCAGCTCACCCACCAGAGCGGTTACAGTGGTACTGGCATCCTGCTAACATACAAATAAGATTTCTCATCACAGTATCTTCTCAACTACAAAACTGACCAAACTCCTCCCAGCCTCCAGTAGGGGCTTGCTGATTGGTATCACCTTATAAAAGTAAAAAGGACTGAAATTACAACCAGGTGGTTCAGGCAGCTGAGGAAAGTGGTTCTTGTGGGAAAGAGTTTCACCCTCTGGCGTGTACTTTGGGCTTTATTTTTTTGCAGACTGTTGACATGCACAGAAGCCACACAACACACTTAAGCAATGGGGGAACCAGACAAGCATAACAGGCTTTTAATGGCTGTAAAACTGGCTCACATTAGAATTTTTGTGAATATGATGTTTGATGCCTGAGACAATGTTTTCTGAGATAAGCTTTTTGCCTTGAACACATGTTTAAAACTCATTATTTTACCGTTATAAACATGCATGTGAAAACTTTGAGGATGTGTGTGAGTTCACATGTTGTTTCTAATAGTTAATGAAATGGCTATATTTGCTCTATATGCATCACAACGCCTGGTTCCTGTCACCACCGCTGTAAAGAAATTTGACATGGTAAGTTTTCTCTGGAATTGAATTGGATGGAATTTCCCATTAAGCCACACTGGACTACTTTGTTTACCTCTAATATTCAAGGGAATTCCCCTTTAGGGCAAGGGGCGTTAGAAAACTGAGAATTAGAAAATAAATTATAGATAGATACTTCAGATACTCCAAAGATCAGTTAGAATTTATAAGCAACTCCAGATTTTAAGAAATCCCTGTCATTTAAATATATAAACTGTGATTTTGGAGATACTTGTCTTTTAATATCGTCGCTGTGCAGAGAAACACATGTATCTGTTTACATTGTGTGAAAAATTCATGATAAATGGACCAATACAAATGCTCCGAAATAACTTTGAAATAATTCTGGTTTCATTGACTTCCATTGAAAGTAAAGTAGGTTGTTCTCCTCTCCTGTAAAGTTGCTACATTGTAAATACTTGTTTTTCTTGGAGAGCAACAATATACAGTTTAAACAAATTCACTTTTTCAACTTCTTAATATTGTCTTGCTGCATTCTAAGCACTTACTACAGTCATCCAGTACATGCCAAGAGCTTCAGTATCACAAATAAGTCTTGCTATAGTATCACAAATAAGTCTTGCTTTAGTATCACAAATGAGAATAGCCTACACAAGTACACAGTGTTGGAATATGGTTGTAAATTGAACTTACTGTTTTCTGCGCTGAGGTCTGGGGCGGGGACTGACAGCAGTGAGGGTAAGCAGCACTGCAGGACCACTAACACTAAAGGAACTGCTGCCCTCATCTGGTGAGAAAGAAAAAATACCATGTGAGCACCAGTGAAAGATCAGCCAGTGATTTATTATAAAATGACTTTGCGTAAATTGCTTTGCATGCATTATACAACATTATTACAAAATCTCTGATATCACATACAAACCAGTACACTGTTAACAAGTAGTCAAGTCATTTAAATGTTCAGCAGTTCTATTAATTACATGTGAAAATTTTATTTATGATAGTTTATAAAACATGGTGAACTGTTTGAATGAAAATAGGAGTTAAACTGATGTTTTTTTCTATGAATAACACAATAACTTGCATAATAGCAATAACATACACAACTTTTTCATGTGATATCACATAATTAAATTAAGATGTAGTTATTAACACGAACATCTAGTCATGCATTTTGTTGCTGTTAAATAAGAAAAACGTGTACTTCATTTATTTCTTCTGCATCATTTGTACACGACAGCTGCTCTTTACATTGCATGAGAATTTCATGATGAGTGAACCAACAGAAATGCTCCCCAATAATTCTGCTATCATCGACTTTCATTGAAAATAAAGACAACTAAAGAAAGTTTTGGTCTCTCCTGTAAAGTTGCCATTTTGGATATACTCGGGTTTTTTTGGACAGAGATGATTTGAAATCATAACACAATTGATATTAAAACATTGTATGAGCATCAGTATGTTCAATTTCAAGCTATAATATATTATAATATTATAATATTTATAATATTAGAGTCTTTTACCTTGTTGGACTCCTTTTCAAGTGCTGATGCATACAACTGCCCAAGGGCTCTTAAGCTCTTGTAATTGCCCCCAATAAACCAGCTCGAGTGACCTCATCTAGAAGAATAGAGTAGTCACACCACCACTGAATAAACGGCATGTGTTATTGAATGATTCAGAAAGCTGAATATTTCATAATGTGAATGTAATGTAAAAGCTATTGTAATGAGTGGTTTGTAAGATCTGATAGTTAATATGTTTTCACCCCACCTCTCCTCCCATCCTCCTTCTTTTTACTGTATTTGTGCCCAAATAGTACTGCAGGTATTTGCACTTCTGCCAAGTTTATTAACTGTGAATTTTACACATCTTAGTGTGTATTAATAAGACCATATAAAAGCACTAACTACAATACAAAACAGATCCTTTTGAATTCACTGAACAAAGAAACTCCTTTCATGAAGATAACTACAATCTCCAGCTTCTTTCAAAGTCTATGCAATGAGTTTAATCAATAACTGCTGATCAAGCAAAAAAGGCTGATGATCTCTGATGAACCCATCAGGTTTTGGGTCAGAGTCAATCGTCGGCTATTAATGAGTGTATTTGGCACGTTTTTATCAGTATTTATGACCCCCAAGCCTGTTGACGCACTGTTTTTCACAGATGGGTCAGGGATGATAATGTAGGCCGTCAGCGAATCACTTTATCATATTTTCCTTTTACTTGCTGACTTTGCTGAGCAGGTGATGATGATTTTATGAAGAAACTGCCTGAAGAACTGTTACAACTGCTAGGAGACGCCATTGTGTCTGCTTCAATCACTCGCACACATACATACATGAAGAAAAACATGTTTTCTTTTATGCAATTCTTTATTTATGCAATGCATTATTTCTGCAATCTCATTGCTTTATATTCTCCTTCATCCTCCAGACTGTTTCTTACATTTTGTCACTGTCCAAAGAAAAACAAGAACAGCAGAGGACAGAAATGCTCTTTACTTTCAATGTAAGTCAATGGAATGGTATTTTGTTTAAAGCACTTTGTATTCATCATAAAATATACAGGGTTGTAGTAATTCAGATTATTTATACGTTGATGTTTACAAACTGAAAGTAATTTTTTTTACTTTTGGAAGTCTCACAGTGTTTTTATAACAACAAGAAAAAAATAATAACAACAACATCATTCTTACTAATGTTGGAATAATAAGTGTTATTGCTAAACACTTATTACCATTGTTTATATTAAATCAATTATTTGTGGCCAAACAAGCCACAAAACAGCCCTAGTTGATTTTGGTGTCGACAAATGCTTAATGCAAGAACTTTTCATGCAAGTGAAATCTTTCATTTGTTAAATATTGCATATTTTGCATAGTTTGACCTTTTTTAGCCTAAGACCCCCACTGTGGATAATAAGAGCAACTGCGTCCCTTCAAATGTTATTAAATATATATTTGATGTAGTCTGTAAGCGCTGTAAAAGTTTAAAAACAAACCTTTTACTTTCCCATCCATACAGCCTGCAAAACCAGCGTGTTTTCAATTAATTATTTTTGTGATGTCAAAATAAAAAACAGTGCATTTACAGATATCCACCTATTCAGCCTACAGCAGTTCAACTCTGTCCATTCTCAGCATAATGATGGTTTAAAAAAGGAGATAAACAAAGCACAGACAATCAGAACACAGCTTATTTATATAAAGTGTAATTCAAGAGACTGTTCAAAATTGCTGTATAATGTTAGCATTAAGTTGTAAACTAAGTGATTCAGAGTGGTTTGGTGTAAAATACTGTAAAATGCTAAAATGGAAAAAGAAACTTTGAGTCTCGGTTGTTTTGAGTACTGCTGATAGGAACCAGACATCTGTAAAGCGTTTTTCATGAGTTTTTCTAGAATTTACCACTATTTTACCATCATCAACATTACATCTAAAAACTCAAAAGATATGTGTAGGTTCACTGGTGGTTTTGGTTAGTTAATAAAATTAATATATTTAAATTGTGGACATCGTGGCCTCTGGTTCCTATCATCACTGCAAGGAAATCTGAGTCAGTATGTTTATCTACAAAGGACCATTTATCTCAATATACTGAGTAGCTTTGTTTACATCTGAACAATTGAATTATGCAAAAAGAACAACAGAAGAATTCGTCTTTAAACAGTTTTCACTCTAAAAAATGTTTTCATGACAAGTAAATGAACTGGTTTTACTCAACTAACAAATTACTTTGATTGTAAGAATTGTTAAATCAGACTACTTTTTAAAACATGAATAAAGCTAGTTAAATTACTTGTTACCAAGTAATACTAAAGGATAAAGTTAGTTAGAGAAATAATTAGCAGAACATGGCCCTTGACTTTAGTGAGCAAAGTTCTTCTTCCATCAAGATAATCACAATCTCCAGCCGCTTTCACATTTTATAATGAGTTAATAGAGGAATTATAACTTCTTAAGCAATGACTGTTGATAAGGTGAAAAGCAAAAGAACATCAACCTGCAGGTCATTAGGGAAACTTTTGATGAGCGTCCTATACATTGTGTGAAAGTTTCATGATTAATGCTTTCATCTTTCCTAAATTACTTTACTGTCTAAAAGAACTATACTGAACAAAATAGAAAAGATAATATTTCAGAGATAATGTGTGTATATATATATATATATATGTGTGTGTGTGTGTGTGTGTGTGTGTGTGTGTGTGTGTGTGTGTATACATAAAGATTAAAATTCATATCAGATAAGCTTTAAATCCCAGTGCAGTGTAACTCTAGAATGCTTTATAGAGCTGTAGTAACCATTGCAGTTTGAAAACCCAGATTTATTTTAATTATTCACTTTTACTGTTTAATTAAACTGTTCAGATACTGATATCAATCTGATACCATCTTTTTCCTTCTACTAAGCTGTCAATAGCACATTTGTCTGGATGCATTTTGCTTAGTCATTTACAACAACATCATGCTCAAACTGAGAAAGAATTATTCTACTTCCCTAAAGTAAGAAGTACATAACCCCCAACATGACTCAGTTACGCAATACTGCTGTATCTTTTTATTTAAACTTTTTCACACATTTAGAACTTTTAGAGCTTACTGAATATCATATTGGAGCATCCTGTTGATATAGCCATTTTATTTTAAATGAACAGCAATCCTGCATGTGTCGTCTCAGGTTTTATATGTAATGTTGATAATGAAAAAATTAGGTAAACCTCCAAAAAATGTTTTTTTTTTTGTTTTGTTTTTTTGGGACTATATTTAAATAGAGAAATTTAAATTAAACTTAAGAAATACATTGTCATTCAACAGCTTATCTCAAAACTATCCAAAGACAATATATTTATAACCATTTCATGTGTTAGTTGTTGTTTTTTTTAGTGAGGGAGCTTTTAGAGGCGTTAAGACACGTTAGACATCACTATGAACTGTTACTGTAAGTTTTAGAGCGTTTCACATAAAAGACATGAAATTCTCCTTTAAAAACAAAAACGTATGACATTAAAAACATGACAGAGAAACTGTTTGTACTCTTTATTATTTGGACTTCAGCACTCCATGAGAAAACATTACACTTTTAAAATGTATCGTTAAGAAAGATCTGTTTGGTCTAATACACTTTTGGTCAAATACACTGTTGTCTATTTGTCTTATTGTCCTACTGTTGGATAGATTTCTCTTGTATGCTCATGCTTGTATGAGTCTATGGGCATGGCCTGGCATCTGGAATGGGCTCACAGCGGTCAACCACTGCTCTGACCTCTCCGATCTGCACACCGTCATACACACCGTTAATGGAGGTCCACTGAGTTTCTCCATTTGCGTATGTCCTGCTGAGCCTAGCCTTGAAGGGGATGTCGGCTGTGATCTTGCGGCCCTCCATGCGAGCCGAGCAGGAGTGGTTGGGTGGCACCGTAAGCTGCACTGAGACCTCATGGCTGAGAGATTCTACAACAGTGGTTCCTCGGTTGAACTGCAGGGTCTTCTCTCCAGTGAACTCCACCCCAGCAGTGCCAATCAGGGGGATCTTTGCTGTGATGCCCGCTGTGATACCAAGCATGGTGGAGCGGCCAATGTTCCAGGTGCTCTCAACCTCTGTGGTCTTGGAGATGGTCACTGTCTTGGTCACAGACTGGCAGTCGTTGTTGGTGACGCTGGAGATTCTCATGGTCTCAGGTGGGTAATGGAAGAGCTCGACTTCATCGATACCATACTCTACATGGGAGATGTGTTGGGTGTAGGCATCTCGGTTGATGGCCAGAACTTGGTACGTCTTGTACCAGTACTCATCGCCCTCCCAAGGAAGGAAGAAGGCTTCAAACTGAGGTACCACCTTGCCGAGTCCATACTTGTTTTTGCCTACGAAAATGCCAACACCTCCACAAGTTCTAACAGCATGGTTAGGAACTGATCCATATGAGCCATCCTTCCACTCCAGAAACTCAAAATTGTCTACATTGGCTAGGACATCAAACTCAGGGGCATGGTACTCTCTGTCGCCATAGGCATAGTTACAGTATGGGCCTTTGCTTGGTGTGTAGAACCCCGCTTCACAGTTGTACTTGCAGATGTAATCAGAGCGCTTGGTGTACCCATTGTAGATGCCGACCGCACCATTGGGAAGAGAGCCCTCCCACCTGGTCCAGTTAAGACTGACATTGTCACCAAAGAGGTGCGAATAGCTCACTGGTTCCTGAAGCTCTGCAGGTGTCAGGGGGCCAACGACTGGAGTATTACTGGAGAAAGTTGGGACTTTACCCTCTAGGAGAGGGTTCAGAAGGGGCACTGTATGAAAATAAAAAGAGAAAGGAGAAAATATTTGGTGCTGTGATATTTTTGATTGTCACACTAATTCAGGTTGAGGATATCAAACGCTATAGAAATAAATAGATAAAAAATTTAGATATCTCAAAAAACACATTGAACTGAAGAAAAATCTAAAAAATTCATTATTTTTGCCCATTTACTGTAAATACGTATATGAATTATATACATATTATATATGTATGAATATTCAGTTGTCCTGTTTTTTAAATAAATGTGAAAATAAATAGAAGTGAAAATAAATTAGCATACCCTTTACTGAGAGGGTACACAGAGTATACTGGAAAAAATACATGCTGGGAAATGTTATGATATATGCTATGTGTTATTTTTTCCAGTATTGTAAAAACTGTAGAACATGTTTTCTGTGGAGGACATGTAAACTTATTTTTACTCAGAAAAGTCAACAAAATGTAATTTGACTGCCGGGTTTTAATCCATTAAAGATAAATTCACACCTTTCTCTGCATGTAAGCTTTTATCCACCATCTTTTTCAGGTTGCTTGGTGGTTTCTCAGCAGCAAGGGCACAAAAAGCCCCTAGTTGGAGTACAGCGATGACAGCAAACAACTTCATCTGCAAAGGAGAAATATTTCATGTTTTATTTTCCCCAAAATTAGTAGTAATCTGTAAACGATCCAGTATCGCATTTAGGCTACTTTTGGACACTATAGACAGTTATTTCTGTTGCTTACAAGCTGTTGTGTTGTATAAAATGCTTTACCGGTTTTGTTTTTCAGTAAAAGAGTACATTAATGCCTCTGCATAACTTAAAATTAAAAAATAATAAATAAAAGAGTGCACATACCTTCATAGTCTGCCCCCTCTGTGCAAATGATCCTGACTGTTCAGGCTTATATAGCACATTTATGGTCTCTCAAGTCATAAACCACAGTCCTACTATCACACTCTTGTGTCTCATTATCGTGACAACTAAGTGTGATATCACAGTATAACCAATAGACTTTCAGCTTAGAAATATAATATGTGTGATAATATAGAATTGTGGAAATATTTGTACATTAATACATAAATATTTGTACATAATGTATTGAATTATTTACCAAGTTCTTTGTGATGCATGCATTGCCCAGTTTCACTTGCAACAAAAATCACCTAATGACAGTAACCATGGGGAAATTCGAAATTGTAACTAAAGCAGCAGTCTGTATTATTAGCATGAATAGAATATAACATACAAACACATATATTCATTAGAATATAATTACCTGTAACTAAAAATCATTGTTTTAATGAGCTGTACCAAACTGGTGGGACAGGCACTGACGCAATGACAGAAAATCTGCAGCTACTGAAGCTTTTCAGGAAAGGGAGCCAAGGGCAGGATAAGGGAATAAGTCTTGCTGGTTCCCCTGAACCGACAGGACACAACTGAAATGCCTTTGAGCAAGGCTAGTTTGGTTGGTAGTATACTAAAACGTTTGACTGGTAGTGTACTAAAACATTTGACTGGTAGTGTACTAAAACGTTTGGCTGGTAGTGATCTAAAACGTTTGTCTGGTAGTGTACTAAAACGTTTGGCTGGTAGTGTACTAAAACGTTTGTCTGGTAGTATACTAAAACGTTTGGCTGGTAGTGATCTAAAACGTTTGATTGGTAGTGTACTAAAACGTTTGTCTGGTAGTGTACTAAAACGTTTGACTGGTAGTGTACTAAAACGTTTGGCTGGTAGTGTACTAAAACATTTGGCTGGTAGTGTACTAAAACGTTTGACTGGTAGTGTACTAAAACATTTGACTGGTAGTGTACTAAAACGTTTGGCTGGTAGTGATCTAAAACGTTTGTCTGGTAGTGTACTAAAACGTTTGGCTGGTAGTATACTAAAACGTTTGGCTGGTAGTGATCTAAAACGTTTGATTGGTAGTGTACTAAAACGTTTGACTGGTAGTGTATCTAAAACGTTTGGCTGGTAGTGTACTAAAACATTTGGCTGGTAGTGTACTAAAACGTTTGACTGGTAGTGTACTAAAACATTTGACTGGTAGTGTACTAAAACGTTTGGCTGGTAGTGATCTAAAACGTTTGTCTGGTAGTGTACTAAAACGTTTGACTGGTAGTGTATCTAAAACGTTTGACTGGTAGTGTATCTAAAACGTTTGGCTGGTAGTGTATCTAAAACGTTTGACTGGTAGTGTACTAAAACGTTTGGCTGGTAGTGATCTAAAACGTTTGATTGGTAGTGTACTAAAACGTTTGACTGGTAGTGTATCTAAAACGTTTGACTGGTAGTGTAGTAAAACGTTTGACTGGTAGTGTATCTAAAACGTTTGACTGGTAGTGATCTAAAACGTTTGGCTGGTAGTGTACTAAAACGTTTGACTGGTAGTGTATCTAAAACGTTTGGCTGGTAGTGTACTAAAACATTTGGCAGGTAGTGTACTAAAACGTTTGACTGGTAGTGTATCTAAAACGTTTGACTGGTAGTGTATCTAAAACGTTTGGCTGGTAGTGTATCTAAAACGTTTGACTGGTAGTGTACTAAAACGTTTGGCTGGTAGTGATCTAAAACGTTTGATTGGTAGTGTACTAAAACGTTTGACTGGTAGTGTATCTAAAACGTTTGACTGGTAGTGTAGTAAAACGTTTGACTGGTAGTGTATCTAAAACGTTTGACTGGTAGTGATCTAAAACGTTTGGCTGGTAGTGTACTAAAACGTTTGACTGGTAGTGTATCTAAAACGTTTGGCTGGTAGTGTACTAAAACATTTGGCAGGTAGTGTACTAAAACGTTTGACTGGTAGTGTACTAAAACATTTGACTGGTAGTGTACTAAAACGTTTGGCTGGTAGTGATCTAAAACGTTTGTCTGGTAGTGTATCTAAAACGTTTGACTGGTAGTGTATCTAAAACGTTTGGCTGGTAGTGTATCTAAAACGTTTGACTGGTAGTGTACTAAAACGTTTGGCTGGTAGTGATCTAAAACGTTTGATTGGTAGTGTACTAAAAAGTTTGACTGGTAGTGTATCTAAAACGTTTGACTGGTAGTGTAGTAAAACGTTTGACTGGTAGTGTATCTAAAACGTTTGACTGGTAGTGTAGTAAAATGTTTGACTGGTAGTGTACTAAAACGTTTGACTGGTAGTATACTAAAACGTTTGGCTGGTAGTGTACTAAAACGTTTGACTGGTAGTGTACTAAAACGTTTGGCTGGTAGTGTACTAAAAGGTTTGGCTGGTAGTGTACTAAAGCGTTTGACTGGTAGTGTACTAAAACGTTTGGTAGTGTACTAAAACATTTGGCTGGTAGTGTATCTAAAACGTTTGATTGGTAGTGTACTAAAACGTTTGACTGGTAGTGTACTAAAACGTTTGGCTGGTAGTGTACTAAAACATTTGACTGGTAGTGTACTAAAACGTTTGACTGGTAGTGTACTAAAACATTTGACTGGTAGTGTACTAAAACGTTTGGCTGGTAGTGATATAGAACTTTTGACCGGTAGTGTACCGAAACTTTTGACCGGTAGTGTTTTAAAATGTTTGACCGGTAGTGTATTTTTTCTAGATAACACTCAAAATCTGATTGTTTACAATAGGTGTGAATAGCAGAATGCTCAAAAAGGGCTGTGCATTTTGAAACCTATTGATTTTATGACATTGGTGTTCAACTGCATGCTTGTATAATCTCTACTGAAATCACTGCCAATACAATTGGACACTCTGGAGCAGGTGCACATGAGGCAAAGGTCACCGTGCCCAAGCGTCAGCTAGAACGCTATAAAGCACCCCACTGTTGGTCGCTTCTCTTGAGTGATAGAGCTCCTTCTACTAGCATACTTTTTGGAATGCTTTGGAGTAGAGTTTGTGATTATCCAACATCACTGCATGACTTTACTGCTGCTTTCTGGCTTAGTGCAATCAGGTCCTCAGTGCAATCAGGTCCTTAGGGCAAAGTTTTAACATCTGGAGTAAAGCCTTCCCGGAAGAGTAGTGGCTGATGTTGTAGTATAGGTGTGACAAGATAGCTCTGATTTCAGAGGAAACATTGAATGAACAGATGTCTACAAACCTTTGGACATAAAATGTATCTGTGAGGATAATATTAGAAGGTTCTCCAGCTTTTTCCCACAGAAGGACACTTTAGTGGCTCTTGCACAAACTGCATGGTTCTGCTGGTGACCTGTTTAAAAAGGTACTCATATTTGAATGGACTAAAAGTCGGGAGATGCAGTGGTTCATGGTTTTTGCAGTCTCTTCCCTATGATGGAGATGCATGAGTGCCTTTTTGCCATGAGGACACTGGATTTGCTGCACTTCTGAATGGATAAATAAAAGATGCTCTTACTCTCCTTCAGCCCTCTCCTCTCGCTCAGATGAAATGCCCTAGTAAATTTTCCCTCATGTGGAATAATGGCAAAGGTGTGCTCAGTATCACCCTGTTACCTTTCTCTTTCACTTTGGAAATACTTCAGTGTTTCCAGTATTTAGGCTAATGCACCAGCCGTGGGAGTCCTCTAAATTTTATTCTAGCATTTTTACACGAAATGTTTCTGAGGAAGTCCTTCAAATCACATCAGAGATCACATGATGGTAGACCCGACTGGTGATGGCATTTAAAGCAGGAGAGTGGTGGTGCAGTAGCTGTGTGATCCTTTCTGCTCTACATCAAGTTTGTTTGGAAATATTACATGATTTTTTTCTGTATTGGTGCCACTTGTAATTAAACAGTGATGGATTTGGCTATCAAGGCTATCATTCCTCAAGGAGGATTAACACAGAAAATTTCCACCACAGTGCTCAGTCTCTCTGCTCTTGCACAGTGTAGGAGAAAACACGGCCCTGAGGAAGGACAGGCAGTGCTCGTATCCAAGGGCACGTTCATTTACTGGGATAGTAAACACTCCAAAAACCCTGTTTCTACACCCCAGGGACTCTGCTTGGATTGTGGTTGTTAGCTTGAAGACTGTAATTGTGTTATTTGTGCTTTTCTATGCTGGGCTGTGGAAAGTAGTGCAGTTTCTGTGCCTACCATCAACTTGTATAGCTAGAGGTGACCTGCCTGCTATTATGACCATGTTTGTTAGTGCTGGTGACAATTTCTGCCATGTTCAATGCAAGAGCATTGTGGGCATAAAGAAAAAGGCTGAAAACCACATCTGCACATGTTCACATGATGTCTTTTTTTAGGAAAATCCATAATTGTTTTAATATGACAACAAAAAGTCACACTCTGCATAATCAAAGACTGGGGGTGCTAGACTGGCCTGCCTGCAGTCTCCCACTGAAAACGTGTGGCCTATTAACCTCAGACTACAAAAATGAAAGCTCTGTACAGTTGCATGACTAAATCTTATGAAAGAGAAGGATGGCAAAAAATAACACCTTCAAAACCAGATCCGTTCGTGTCTCCAGACCACAAACGAGTATTAAGTGTTCTTAAAAAGAAAGTTGAAGAACAACAACAGTAAACAGGATCCCATCCCAACTTTTTTAAATATGTTGTTGGCATCATATTTGAAATGAGTATATATGTCATAAAATTTAAAATATTGCATTTTTGTACATTTGATTAATTTATTTAAAGTCACACTAGCTACTGTTTTCTCTTTTTATTAGCACTTCACATACCATCCCAACTGCTGTTTTAAAGAGTGCAGATATTTAGTTGATCCCACGCTCAGGCTTAGTTTAAAGAGGCCATTGAATCAATTTTTTTCATATAATATTAATGTTAATCTTATATTCTCTTTTAACACCAAACGTTTATGCTAAGAAATATAGGAAGTGTACACTTTTCAGTGTACAATTTAAGTGAATATATTAAAATTTCAGTTCAAACTTAAACATGTATTCAGTAAAATAAACAATAAAAATAAACAATAATAGATAATAAAAAATCCTGTATTGCAATGAAGAAAAGTGGCCTAAACACATTCTGTGAGAAACATTAGTTTTAGTATGTCAAGCTTTACAAAGCAAACAGGAAAAAACTATTGGATTTAAATAAACCATTTAAAATTGTCTGTCCTCATGAACTGCGCCACCATGTGCACACATTTAACAATTGTTATTATTATTATTAATATTGTTATTGCTCTATGTCATAAATACATCCATTTAAATCCCATATACAAAGAATTTTATTTCCATACATTTTCTAAACATGCAGTTTGTGATGTATTTCCATATATGCTATGTTTCCAAATATTAGTGTAAATATTGAAAAAAAACCTGTCACATGTTTCATTTAAATATGTCCATTTATTTCAATATAGTGACATGTATGTGCATGTATATTTAAATACATTTGAATATTTAAAAATGTTCCAGTTAAATATATTCAAAACAGCACATATATACAACTATTATACATTCAATTCAACTTTATTGTAATTATGCATATATAGGGGGAAATAAAAGACAAGGACAAGCGCCCATGTAGTAACTGCATGTCAGACAATATAAATACACAACATAAGCACAAAAAACAAACAGTAAGCAGAAAATACAATAAATATATAATAATATAAAGTTTATATTTTTTATATGAGCAAATATATGCACATTATTTTTTTTCCATATGGGATCTGACTACACAAATTCAACTACAGGCACAGTAAAATCAACTACAGCTACAGCCAGTTCCAGAGCTGTTCTTGTAGTTGTACTCAGTATTTTAACATAGGAATTGTCACGCTTGACTTCTTCTTCTGTCTGTTTCTGCTTTTGTTGTCACTCTTCTGTCATGTTACATGTGCTTATGTTTGTTTTAGTGGTTTGCTCCTCCTTGTCTCAGCCCTCTTGTCACACCCTTCACCTGCTCCTAGTTCGTGGCTCCTCCCTGTCCCGGGTGTTCATTGTTTTCCTTGTCTAGTATTGTGGTTATATTGTGGTAACATTGTGGTTATGTTTTTATGTTCTGTGTTGTCATTTTGTTGTCATTGTTATTTTGTGAGTTAGTTACTTTGTTGCTCTGTTTGTTCTGTTTCTGTTAACCTGGTTGTTTTGTTATTGTTATTTTTGTTTATTTGTTTTGTTCACATTATAGACTTTATTAAAAGATGTTTGCATGTGTGTCTGCCTCTCTTGCCTGCCTCATCGTTACAGGAATAATATAGTAAAAAAGCATGTGCTGGTAATGTAAAACACCTTCCATCTTTATATTTGTTGATTTTTAAATCATTTAAACTTCAAAGCTGCTTTTTATATGCTGCGAAAGTGTTATGGTAAACAGAAATGCTCCAAAATCACTTCGAATAAAACCTCTTTATATGAACTTACTATATTGGAACTACTTGGTTTTCTTTGGTACGTAATATCTTTTTGGAGCTGAAGAAAAATTATCATCATCTCAAAATGACTGTCTGTGGAAACTGACCAAATGTTAGAGATGCAAGCACAGATAAGTTTATTACTTGAATTTTTAGCATTCATTGACTTTCTTCAATGACAAAGCTTTCACATGCAGAGCCTTAATTTTGTCTCTAAAAGGCCTTGCGTCTCTCATCAGTGTGAGTAATTACTGCTGGGCACCAGCACCATTTATAGGCTGAGTAGACTCTAATGGGACGGAGCTACTCTGCTGGGAATTTCAAGTCTGACTTGTATAGCAATGAGTCTTTTTACGTGCCTATTGCAGTGGCTTTTCTCAAACGACGAGCCTAAATGCAGTTTCTGGGACTGTCCCAGACAGACATTATTCTCTGACATTATTTCTCTATTCTCACATTCTGTTCTTTCTCTGACTTGTATAAATATTTAACAGATGGAGAAGGAAAAAGCCATGTAATGAGACTTCTATAACATCACACAACAGAGCCATGGCAGGTCAGCCATATATAAAGACTCCACATGAACATGGACTACAGCAAAAAACTTCAGAGTATAAGCAAAAAGCAATGTTCAAAACTGTACACTGATTAGCCGTTACATTAAACCATTCTACATTAAAAGTCTATTGTATCAGCTCCACTCAAGCTACTGGTGCACTTTACAGGTTGTTTCTCTGTGTACATTGTTTGCCCCCTTATTTCCTGTTCTTCCATCACCAGGACCCACACAGAAACACCACAAAGCAGATTTTCTTTGGGTGGTAGCATCATATCCAGCACTGCAGTGACTCTGATATGGTGGTATGTTAGTGCTGGTATGAGTGGATCAGACACAGCAGCGCTGCTGGAGTTTTCAAACACTGTGTCCACTCACTGTCCACTTTCCTAGAAACTCCTACCTCGCTGGTCCACCTTGTAAATGTAAAGTCAGACACAGCCCACCTGTTGCTGCACAGTTTGTGTTGGTCATCTTTTAGTCCTTCATCAGTAATCACAGAATACTGGTCACAGGGCGCTGGTCAAAGGACGCTGGTCACAGGGTGCTGGTCAAAGGACGCTGGTAACAGGACGCTGTTGGAGGGATATTTTTGGTTTGTGGACTATTCTCAGTCCAGCAGTGAAACTGAGGTGCTTGCACTGCTGTGCATGATCTGCTCACACCAGCACAACACACACTAACACACCATCTGCATGTCAGAGTCGTTGCAATGCTGAGAATGACCCACCACCCAAATACTACATGCTCTGTGGTGGTCCTCTAGGGGTGTTGACCACTGAAGAACAAGGTAACAAAGTATAGAGAGAAACAGCTGAATGACCTATATGGTAAGTGGAGCTGATAAAATGTTTAATGAGTTTAAAAACTAAGAATCAGGTTTAAGGTTATGGCTGATGGGTGTATATAAAAACACAGTTGATGCTGTACTTAGCTTGCTGCTAAACAGCATTGCAAGTCCCATAGAGGTACAAGTTATCAAGTTAACATTAAGTTAACTTGATAAATATTTATTTATAAAGCCAGTTAAAAGGTTTTCACATGAAACTTTACTATGTAATGACAAGCAAGACTGCTGTGTTTTTTTAAATGAAAAAAATTGCTTTACCTGTTATTAGATTCCTTACTATTGCAAACTTTGCTGTTTTACATTGTCATGTATTTATTTGCATGTCAGCATCATCCTAAAGCTTTCTTTCAGATGTTACCATCATGGCAAAGTTATCAAAGGGTGTGTCTCAAAACCTAGTGAGTGTCTAAGTAGGCTGTCTATGTAGGCAGCTGTGTAAGTAGCAGCGTTCTCTCCTCATCTCTCCTTATTAAACAGATTACTGAGACGCTCTAGTTAGAGAGAGACTGCGTCATGGCTTGTTTCCGCCCACTGCAGCACGCGACCACTGGTTTAGCTGGTTGCTAAGCTACGAGCCAGCATCCAAAACAATAGCCCGAGACTCAAAATCTGCTGGCATAAATGCTAATGGCTCGAGTATAAAACTGCTAAATGGTAAATGACTGGTTGCCAAGTTGCAAATAAAATACGTGTGTGATTATATGACCAGAAACACATTAAAACTCCAGAGAGAATCAAAATAACTTACATTTTAAAACCAGTTCACTGCTCGTAGATTTGCATCATGGGATTGCCTTAGCGGCTGAGGAAGCGTTCGATGCTTCCTTAAAATCAAGTCAAAATAAGGTCCCTTAGTAGACAGCATGTTTAAGATATCTAATTGGGACAGCCTACATGTCAGGAGTGCATACTATGATGTAAAATGCTGTCTATGTAGGCAGCTCACTGGGTTTTGAGACACATCCAAAGTTTCCAACCTCCTTAATTTCTCATTTATATTCTGGTTAGCAAAGCAATTAAAACACAAGATCTCTGTTTCAGTTTGAACTAAAACCACAGCATTTAACTCGTGTTCCCCCGGAATTGATGGTGGTTTGGCTCATTTATAAAAATGCAAATAAGTTCAATAAAACATCAGGTCTAAAAGTTAAGAATGAACCCTGCAGTCAGTCAGAATTGCTCCCAGTGAGGGCAGTAGTTAATTCCACTCGCTCACTCTCCTCTCTGCCCTAAAACTCTGCTGTTCAGACAGACGAGCAATGAGGTTGTCTTGTACATTATCAAATATACATGGCTTTTTGTCTTCCAACACATTTGCATAGAGCATCAGTGAGGATACCTGCCTGCCCACATTTGTGCACATTTGATGTGCCGGAAAGACACAGGCTGCATCTTCAGCTTCATGTGAGTCATGAAATGATTATTTTTCTGATTAAATAAACACAGACATGACATGAAAGAAATAAATATCATGAAATGAATGACAGATTTAGGTTCTTTATGCGTTTCTCCTGGTTACTAGTTGCAACAGATTATTTCCCTTGCTAAAGACACTCTTCCACAAATATGCTTTATTGTGTTGAAGCGCTCTCTTAAAGTACCATAAAGACACTACAATGCTGTAGAAGAACCACTTTTGTTTCTCCAAAGAATCTTTCAGTTGAATGGTTTCTATTGATCCATCCTAACTTGGGTTCTTCCCAGCTCTGGTCCTCGCGGCCCCCTGCCCTGACATTATAGCGGTGTTTGAAAAAGCATACAGCACTAGTATGTGACAAAAGCTGCAAGCTATTATTGGGCAGTGAAGCGACAACATCAGGGAGCCAACCAGAGCCGTCTCAAGACTCCTTAGCCCTGCTCCAATGACTGGTTAGCAACAGCAACAAGCTCAATGAAGGATCCACATCATTTAAAACATTTTTTTTTTGTGAACACTGTGATTTGACCCTCAGGAGAACGTTGGGAGTTGACTTGCATTGACGAGATGATTCTTTCAAAAGAAGGAAAACCAATGGCTAGATCTTATGATGATGTAGTTGAAAATCACACAATCCCTCTCATGGATTTCCTGGGACCATTCATTATCCTCCATTAGCTGAAAGCCCTTAGCTTGTTGTGTGTGTTTGTTCTAGGCAGTTTTCATGTAGGACTCATTTTTGAAAGATATGTAATACAAGCAATGTGTAAGAATAATTCTCTTAATTTAATTAATTCTCCAACATGGAGTGCGACATCATAAAGAAGCAAACAGATACTCCCTCTTTCCCAATGCCAGTTTTAACAACTGTTTACCTAACAGTTTAGAAAAATCTTGCAAGTTTCAGCATCAGACTTCAACCCTTTACTCACCAAGAGCGTCTCTGAAAAGCAGTGCTAATGTCAACTTGTGTCTGCTTTTATTTATATCACTTCCTTTGTTTCCTGCTAAATGTGGATTCTTGCAAAGAGTAAGTAGCAGCAGTTGTTATAATCCCAAGAGCTTCAGATATCAATATGTTTACTCTTTCTTTCATTGGCTACCTGTCCTTAAATCATTTAACTAGGAGCAGAACCTTCAACATGATTGACAAGAAGTGTGAATACGCCATTGGGGCAGCAGCACTACTGCTTCATCCTCACTTGTTGGACTGATTTGATTTGATGCTACAGTGACTCTGTCACCTCTTGAGGTACAAAGTTTTAATATCAGACACAAGTCAGGGCTAGCTAGTTAGCATTGATATCTCTAAATCACAATATATAGTAGTATGGGTCGTAGTATGTATGACCCATACTATTTGGTAGTATGGGTCGTACATACTACCGAAGTGATGAGTTTGTCACATTCTGTTGATAATTTCATATATTTCTGGGATGGTTTAAACTAAAAATCTGACAAATTGCACCTTTAAAGTGCAGAAAAACACAAAAAAGTGCATGACTATGGGCCCCCAGGACCAGGATTGGGAAACTTTTCTTTGGACAATGAAAAGTGTCTCTCCAATTGCATTAAAGAAACCTTTATAACCTTTATAAGCATTCTTTTGATGAACAAGATGAAATGACACTGAGATCATGATACATCACTACTGAAAGCTACAGATGTTATATGCCAGATGATGCCAAGGTCAGTGAACCCCACTGGCATCATTATGAATGAGCAGACCGATTTATTTCACATGACAAAGGCATATGATGAATCCTTCACTTTAGCAAATATGTGGTGAGACATGACATTCATAATCAGAGAAATGATGTAATGTGGACAAGTAAGGAAAACCTTAAACCAGTCCAACCCTATTTCAACCTTCAATCAAACAGCAAAACAACCCTTTTCAAACAGCTTTGTACCTTTACTGGAAAAGTGATGCATCATGAGGTCAATATAATAAATAATAACACAATTCTTGCAGTTTACTCCCTTTTGCCAATAACCGTGCTGATGTAATGCATTGCATTCATGTGGAAATGATAATGGAGGCAGAATCTGTGACCCTAGTAAAAGAGTCTACAAAGAGGTAGCACAGGGTTAGATGAAAGCTGGCTCTTCACCAGGCAGCCTCACTGCTTCTTGCACACTTTCACAGTATCATCCTTGGGTGCGCAATTTAGGATGACTGTGAACATTTCAGAGCAGCCATGCCTGCGGCTTGCCTCTGGCTCGTTTGTCTTAAGTTTAATTAGACAGTCGTGTAACAGATGCCATACAGCACTGTTTCTCTGACTCAGCCGACACTGAGTGGAAACAAACTCTTGCGCCATCTCAGCTCTTTTTTGTTGGTTTTTTGAGAGTAATACAGGAACTTGGAATCAAAGCTGTCACTTTGTATTTGGGAGATGCGAAGATATCCTGTTACACTGGTGTGATTTGAAACAAGGCTATGTTTTGTTGGTTTAGTTGCAAGAAAGAGAGTAGCTCACTTGTCCAAGAGGTGCTGGAAGGCAGTCTTGATGGGATATTGTGCAAAAACCTGAACAAACGAAGGAGATGTTTTGTTTTGATGATGAGAAAAACACAGCACGCACTCACAGGGAGGACCTTAGATATTTAAAAGCAAGGCCTTTGTTCTAGCATCTACAAAATTAACCATGCATTAATAATAATGTATCTGCATATTGCCGAAGTCCAAAGAAAAACGTGTCTCCATTTTTATTTTTTTATATCATTTGAACGCAGCAGCTGCCGTTTATATTGTGTGAAGATATTATGAAGAATGGGCCAATAAAAATGCTTCAAAATAGCTTGGAAAAAACTCCATTGATTTACATTAAAAGTAAAGACTGTTTTTGGTCTGTAAAGTTGCAATTTTGAAGACGCTTGTTTTTTATTGGATGGCGACAATATGTTATGGAAGTGTGGCCTACAACTGGAGTTGATTATGTCCTCAAACACCAAGCTAGTTAAACTGACTAGTTTAACTAGTACTAGATGAAACCTTTGAGACCACCATGAAATCTGTGTCATAGGGCTTCAAAAAATAAAAGTTTTGTTATTAAATTATTCATGTGATTTATAATCTAGTACTTTGGTTAAATGTGGCTTGTGAATAAGAGGCACTGTATCAATAAAATGTAGTCAATATTATAATATTATATACCAAGGTGCTCATTAGTAGGGGACACTTTGTTTGAGCTTGCTTATAACATTGAGGTGTTTAAGGAATAAAAACATGGTTTTAAGTGAATGCTCTTTTATGCCCAGTGCCCAGCAGCAGCGGAGGACTGCCACTCAGTACTACTGAAAAGGCTGGGCTAGCAGGCAGGCCGGACCAAACTTCCCCACAACACAGCACAGAATAGCACATGAAACACATGTACACCTTCAAGCTAACTTCTTTTCAATGTTAAAGTTACGGTCACTGTAACCCTGTGCAAGTGGTTACTCCTCATACCAGCAGATACACTATGTTTACAAAAATCAGCTGCACAATAATCAGACTATGCTTTCCATGCAGCCGCCAAGATTATTGCAACTGTGTTCTCACCGCCAGCTGCTCCTTCTCTCTTCATAAGCCCCAGATGGTCCAGAACTCTGCCCATCACCTTACTGATAACAGATCTTACATCACATTACACCTGTTCTCCATAAAATACCGTACAGTTTAATATCCAGCACCTCACAAAGCTCATAACCTCACTCCTTCTTTATTTGTTTTTCAGTGCTTTGTTTTTAGGTTCCTTTATTCTTTGTATTGGTTTGTTCTATGTATGCATTCACTTGTTAGCGTCAATGGATTCTTAAAAAACTGCATTGCAATTGTCATATATTTATTATTATTATTATTATTATTATTATTATTATTATTATAAACTTGTTCTACATAGAGAGTTTGCATGTTCTCCCATGCTTGAGTGGGTTTCCTCCGGGTACTCCGGTTTCCTCCCACACGTCCAAAGACATGCAGTCAGGTTGATTGGTCACTCTAAATTGCCCGTAGGTGTGAGTGAGTGAGTGAATGTTGGCCATGTGATGGAATGGCGAACTGTCCATGGTGTACCCTGCCATTGCCCAATGATGCTGGGATTGGCTTCAGCCCCCCTGTGACCCCGACTAGCGGGATAAAGCGGCAGATAATGGATGGATGGATGGATGTTCTACATAGTAAACTAGCTAATGCATGTAATGCTATGACAAGATGACCTGCTGAATGTCCAGTTTATTGAATATTTGTAGTTTGTTGAAGTTGCTAAATGCATCTAATGCACAGAAACAGATTACAATATTCCAGTGACTGTCTTTAGTGCAGTGGAACAAATAAAGCTCATGTACACCCAATTAACAATCCACAAACTACATTACACAACCATTACACAGTACAAACTGTGTTGAGTTATTGTTAATTAGACTTGCTTGTATGGTTCTGACACCATATGACACACTGTTATTTATGTCTCAGATGTAACTATGTACATTTCTTCATATTTAAAACGAACAAATGTACACAGTTAAAAAGAGCAATACAGGCCATCTCACGTTCTGTCCATACTTTCTTTAATTCTTATAGACAACAATGATAACACGTATGACAGCACATCAAACAGCTTCAGAAAACAGCAAGCCTATCTGAGATTATCTGATAAATGGGTGATGCATTTGAGCAGCCTGTGCAATACTAATTGAGGGTTATTCCCCTCCATTGCTATATAGCTCCACTACAAACCTAAAGAAATTCTCTTGGTTGGTCAATTTCATTGAGGTTGTTGATTAAACTTCTGCACTTGTGGTCTACGCCATAAATCATGACGCTGTTTCTTAAAATATAATATATTAGATGACAATAAAGGATATACAATAATACAGAAAATTTATTAGACATTAGATATAAATTTCATTCCACTTTAACTTTATAGCAGTGCCATATGTTGTACTCCCACTGTATTTTTTTGCCTGTTTGTATTATTGCTGTACATGTTTGTTGTGTGGTTTACTTTATTTTACTTCTTCTCTTTTGTTTTTTTTATGATGCTCTAGTTTTTGACTGTTTTGCTTGCCTGTTTTCTAAGCTTGGTAAGGTGACATTGAGCTTTGGCTACAGAAATACAACAAAAACAACAATATAAATACTGAAAATGTGTAATAATTGTTGCACACATTTTATATACTGTTTATTGTTTTCCTAATATGTTAAATTCAGTATATAAATAGTATTTATGCATTAACATGTGCAAAAGTGTGTTCTCTGTGAAGGATGCAATAAGTTTTCCTCAATTAACCAACAAAATGCGCCATTTCAATAAGGGTGCCCAAACTTTTGCACAAGACTGTATGAGTGAAACAACTTAAGGCTAGAATGAATGAGTTTACATCAAAGCTGCAATCCAAATCCTGCAGTAATTATGGTAACGGTGGTCTTTTTTCTGAGAACTGAGAAGAGGAAAATGTAAGTAAGTAAGGAATGAAGTGAAGTAGGTGAGTAAAACGAGTAAAACTGTATTACAGCACTGCTGGCGTTTCTGAGGCATCATTCTGGGCTGTTTACAGCCACCTGTCCCTCCTAAACTTCTTTCTTCCTTCATTTTGGCCCCGAAATTCACCCTAGCTCCAGCAGCTGCTGCTGAGCCTGAGAGGCTCCTTTGGGGATTCTGAAAACAGTCGTGGATGAAGGATGCAGGAGAGGAAAAATAACTACTCCATACCCTGCATCTCCTCACATCAATATTTCAGGGCCGCGTCCGCACAATACATTGGAATCTCAGCCTCCTTTAATATTTGAAAGTTTAATAATTCATGTAATAAAAATCTGTTTTTTTCCTCCTCTCTCCTGTGCGATCTCCTCTTAGTGGTACTCAAAGTGCTACTAGTAGCAGAACAGTGAGGTGGTAGCAAGTTAAAAGAAAAAGAAGAGACTTTCAAGTGAAAGAGCTTGTGTAGCGTAGTGCTCTGTTTGATATATACAGAATGCAGGTCTATGTATAGCCTGCAGTGACTGTCCTCTCAAAGATTTTGAATGTGAATACAAATATGAATGCTGATTAAGATAATAATAAGTGACATCTCCTCATTCATTTCAGAAGTAATCAATTTATGGAAAGATTTCTGAAGAGATTTTCATGGAAGGTTGTGGAAGACCTGGTAGACCACCAAAACTATCCCCATCAGATAAGCAGGAATGAAAGCTTTTGTCTTTAAGAGAGAGGAGAACATCAAGCTCCAAGTTTGCTTCAAATCTGAGAACATTCACAGGTGTTTCTGTTCGTCCTAACACTGTGAGAAGACACCTCAACATTATGGGTCTGAAAAGGTGTGTAGCTGCCAAGAAGCTGAGCAACATTAAAAATCAAACAAAGAAGCTGCTGGTGTCCAATGGTATGACCAGCCCTGAGTCCAGACCTCAACATCAGTGAATATGTTCTGAACAGTGAGAAGCAAAGAATTTACCCAACTTAAAAAATACTGTAGTGTCCCACTATTTGCTCCATAGCAGCGCAAAAGCCGGCTGTTTGGGGGGCAGCAGGTTAAATAACAACTTTGTTCATTATAATTGTTAATGTTGTGTGTTAGTTAAAGGTGATGTATAGGCGGTTCTATGCTGAGCTGTAGGGTTGATGGGGTTTCCTGCATTTGCCGTAAATAAGAGAGTCCTATAATTAAAAATGATCTCACTTGCTTTCTTGCTATTGAATTAATGTTAAGTGGCATTTCTCTTCTGCTGCCATGTTTACCAACAAAAAAAATCTCCTCTTTACGCTGAATATTTTCTGCATCTTTTTTTAAACCATCACCCCAATAGGCATGTAGATTTCTTTCAAAACTGAAAGCATGTCCCCACTAAAAAAGACTGGAAGCTCAAATAAAGACAAAGCATTGACAAACTAAACATCAAAATAATTATATTTTTTATATTTAGAGGCTTCTGTGTAATTGTCTGTTAAATGATTTCTGCTTTTTAGCCAATACTGAACCACTCACATCACCATTTTGACTTGAAATTGAACCAGATATAAACTGGTGATATTTGATGATACACATCTAAAATCTCTGAAAGAGAAAAAGTAAAAAATAGTATAGGTATTTAGTATTGTTAATATTTGTTATGATGGGGGAGATGTAAAAAAGATGCCAATATATCATTATAGCCACTGAAAATCAGATCATAAATATAAGCATGAGTCATTTAGAAGATTGTCATTTGATGTGGTCTGTTTTCGCTCATGTGCAGACTGAGAAAGCTGAAAGAAATCAGAGTAAGAGTACACATGCACTGAGAAACCTATTTACTGGGTCCAGCTCTCTCTACCAGTTTTCCAGGCCTTAATCTGATCTAAGAGTTTGCTGTTTACATGGCCACTTGCATAGTCTGATTAGTACTAGATTGTTAAATGCATGTAAACACACCCAATAATGTCTAGATTATCTGTTCCCCTAACCATATAGGTGCACACTGTAGTTACAGACTGTAGTCCTGTGCATAATTTGTTAATGATGGTCAGCAGGACCACCACCTAGCAGATATGATTTGGGTGGTGGACCACTGCAAGCACAGCAGTGACACTGACATAGTTGTATCCTATTGTAAGACTACAACCTACGGCTGTATGGCGGACAAGCTCCAATGCATAATGAGCATTGATAGCTTATAAGCTGGCCAGCAAGTGTAAATCCAGTGACCAGTCTTCTCTTTCATAACTTTCTTGTTATATACAAGACAACAACAAATATCATTTAAAGCTGAAGGAAGAAACTGGATTCTCACACAGCTTCATTACATGTGTACACAGTACTGGATATAACAGGATTTTCAGCATGAACTGATTGTAAAATGTGGCTGGACATTTTGATGGATAAGAACTGAAGCCTTCAGAGACTGAACTGGGTTTAGGAATAAACGTTCACGTCCATAGTTCAACCTGCACTGATACATAACAGCAGTGTCCTCTCCTTCAGAACAGCGTTAACTCCACCTCACAGGCTGGAGCTTCCCTCACACAGCATCAAACAAAGCATGACTCGTTCAACAGTCGAGGAAAAGAAAGAGAGCAGCTTTCGGCTCCTCAGCGCTTTTAAAACCCATCTTCTCTTCTCCTCTCAGCAGTCACAGGTGCTCCACTGATTCAGAACTCAAGACAAAACACCAAATTCAGAGCGTCCTTTTTTTTAAAGAATACCACCAACAAGGCTATTATGGTTGAATGGCTGAGCTTATTTGAAGAATAATTCCTGCTAAAAGGGACGAAGAGAGGACTATAAATCTTTCAGCGTCTTCTGTGTGAGTTACCTGAAGGAGTAGAAGAGGCGGCGGCGGAGGAAACTTGAGTATGTACAACTCTGAGAAAGGACAGCTAACGCTAACGTGAACGGATACAGTTGGATATGAGTCACTTTTTTGAAAACATGTGTCCAGTAAGTCGTCACATTTAGACTCCTCGTTGTTTTTCCTCAGAAATTCATGTGAAGTGGATTTAAGTCACACAGGACGAGTTAGTTCACGGGGTTTTTTGGAGGTTGGTTGCTTTCCGGCTCTGCTCGACTCTCAGTGGCCGCTGTGGAGACGCCGAGAGGCGGACAGTGAGCTTCCACCACCAGGGCTGCTTAAAGGTAAACCAACACTTCAGCTACTTTTGCTTGTTTTAATCCTGTTTTAGTCACCTCTGCATAAAGAAATATGTTGTGGTTTTAAATGGTCTGGATAATAATAATAATAATAATAATAATAATAATAATAATAATAACTATTCTAATCCAAATGAGAGTAAATATTGGTTAGTCTTTTTTTATAATATCAGTTACGTTAAAGTGCCACTGATTTTTTTCCCCCCAAATTTCTGGGAAAATCAGTAATTTGTTGAAATATACATGTGGATTTTTTCTTTTGTACGTGCCTACTTAGATTTCTTCACAGTGGTGGTGATGGGAACCAGGGTTCTCAACGTTTACAAGACAGATACAGCCATTTTATTTACAACCCAAAGCCACCAGTGAACCTGTATATGCCAACTTTTCACTTTTTATGTTGATGATGGTAAAAGAGACAATTCTTCTGGGACTGTTTTGCCTTTAAACCACCTTCCTGTGTCTTATAACTGCGAATGGATAATAAAACATTGATTTTAGACCCAAAATTGCTGCAGGAACAGGCACTGTTTTCGTAACTATTTCATTTCCATGAGGGAGCTTTCAGAGGCATCAAACGCTTCCTTGGACGTCTGTTTCCTATCAGCACCACCGTGTTGGCGAGTGAGTCAACTGTGAGTTGGCGAGTTTCTCTAGATTGAAGCATTTCACACCAAACTGCTTTAAATGGCTTCATTTATGTCTTACCCTTTTAATTATATAGCAGTGGAGTTTGTTTCATCTTTGAAGGAGAAAACCTTATCAGTCAACATATTCATCATATATGTAACTCAAATGTCCTAATACTATGTACAGGTATGTAATACGAGACACATGCACCAAAAGATCTATAGTAATATTATTACACAGATTTTTACAAGATTCCCATAAAATTATATAGTAAGTCCAGACATTTGCAGGATACTACACAACTTCCATAGGATACTATAACACAGTGCTACAAGAATATAATATACATTTATTATAGACTATTATATAGATACTATAGAATATAGGATGTAATATAGAAGTGATATACAGTTTATAGTGTTAGTAGATCATTTAGAGGCATTAAACAGTTCCTTGGACATCTGGTTCCTATCACCACCACTGTGAACAATTCTTCAGTTGGCAAGTTTCTCTAGAATGAAGCATTTCACATCAACTCAATCTGAATGGCTTCGTTTATATCCTACCCATTTAATTATACAGCAATTTTTTAAAAATGGTGGCATTCCTCTTTGAAGATGAAGACCTTATCAGTCAGCATATTCATCATATATGTAATTATAAAAATATTATTTTACACATTTTTACAGAATTCCTATAAAATCATATAGTAAGTCCAGACAATTGCAAGATTCTACACAACATCTGTAGGATACTATAACACAGTGCTACAAAAATATAATATAAATATATGATAGATCATTATATAGATACTATAAAAGTGTTAAGAGAATATAGTATGTAATATAGAAGTGACATACAGTTTATAGTGTTAGTAGATCATTTTTTAATGGTAAATATAAAAAACAAAATAAAATATCTTTCCTCTTTCTGTATAAGTAAATTTAAGTTAAGCAATATTAAAAAATCTTAAGCTTGCCCCCCCATTGAAACAGGTTACAAACCCCCACCCATCCTCCTACACAGACTTGCACCCATAAATTAACACGCAGGCGTACATCCACGGTCACGCACACACCACACACAAACACGAGTGGACGCTCCCACACAAGTCTTCCTCATTCCCTCAGACAAGCTGTCGACCTAGGTCTAATGTCTGCACCCAAAATCTGTAATCATAGAAGTAAACAGTGGGTCCGGTGCCATCTGCTTTTGTTTGTTTCAACAGCTGATCATAATCAGACCTGAAGTTTAGTGTGTTGTTTTGGTTGAACCGAACTTCGGAGTGCATTAAGAGTAAACCCGTCACTAATATTAGTGCCTCTGAATGTTTTCCGCCGTTGACTTTTAATGACCTTCACTGTGTTTCAATTGCATGAAGCTAGCTGAGCATAACAGTGTCTATCTACACTGTGTGGGAGAGAATGACGTGCTGGCCTGGGGTCAGTCTAAATGCTGCCGTCTCTAAACGTTGCATATGAATTCATGTTGAAAAGCTTAACGAGATGCACCGGTGAGCAGTCAGGCATTGAAAAAGTGATAGTTTTCAGTTCAGGTACCTTTTCTCTGACCCCAGGTAGTATCCAAACCTACTCTTGAGTCACGTAGATCACAAATGGATGGGTCTTTTTCTTGTCTGATACTATAAGGCAGATCATTCTCAGTAAATAATGATGTTTGACTAACACGAAGTTGTAGGAAAGTCAAATTAACTTTTTCGTTGTATATTCATGCGGCTCCTCATTAGGATTCTCATGAAGGCGTCTCGGGTGGATTCTATTTTGGGGCTTCATTTTCGTCCCACTAATGCACAATCAACTGCATTACACCGTGATAGTCCCTACGGTGTGACATGTTTTTGGCTGCTATCCCGCACGCCCCCTGAATATCGTCAGAAAAATGGTATAATGGAGATTGGATGTGTATGTCACTTGAAGGATAGCCACATCTTATTACACACCATGGTGAGCATTTAGCTGTGAGGCAAAGTTTCAGCAGCTCCAGCACCGCCAACTCAGCAGCAGATTCATTGCTGCAGTCATGTGATCAGCGCTTAATCTTTTCTTATTACGTCCAGTTAGTTCACTGGTTTATTTGATGATGATGATAATAATGATTCTAATTTAATAATATTATGGTACTCTATTCCTCTTCTCTTTCTCTTGTGCATACGTGCAGGGTGTTGATGGAGAGGATTTCGAATGACAGCCGGAACAGTGGTCATCACAGGAGGAATCATAGCAGCAGTCATCTTATTGACTATCGTCACGGTGCTGTGTTACTGTAGGCTGCAGGTAAACACATTCATTCCTGGCTGTTATTCTCAAAATTAATACACTCTGTAAAGGTAATGTGGGTCATTTCTGAAATTATGTGCAAATGATGTGAACACAGTCTTAAGCACTGGATATATATATATATATATATATATATATATATATATATATATATATATATATATATATATATATATATATACTACCGCTTAAAAGTTTAGGATCACTCTAGAATTTCATTTCATGCAATTTCCATGCAATTCACAAACAATTTCACAATTAGTTTAAGTGTATCAGATGATTTTTAAAGAATAAAAATGTTTGTATTAAAGTCTATTTTTGTATAGAGGCTTATTTTGCATATTTGCATTTTTGCATATATATTGCTAATTGGTTGTTAGGACACTCTTGCTCAATTGTGATGCACAGCTGAAAAACATTCTACTAATAAGTGAGCATAAAAGGTAGAACAACATTCTAGGTTAGTTTAGTATCTGAACCATCAGCAGTTGATGGTTGACTCAAAAAGAAAGAAACAATATATATATATATATATATTTAATGATGTGGATGTAAGCAATTATATGATCAAAAAAACAATCAATGTTATTAATAAGTAATTTTATGTATGTTATGGTTTCTTTAAACATTTCCTAACATATTTATGTGGCTGCTCAATATTTATATTTTCCATCCAGTTACTGGTTTGAGCAATCAGCACTTTATTACATTAAACCAGATGTGCTGCCACTGTCGAGGAGAAACCTGGAACCACACATTAGTTTTTCATTATAATGTTCTAAAGTTTTTACAAGCAACAGCATGCATACCTGAGACAAATCATTTTAAATAATTTGCTTATGTCCCTTTAGACTTTTGCACAGTCCTGCAAAATATATACAGCTGTGTTTGGGCTACTCTAGCCAAATTATTATGTTTTGTTATTATTCTACGTGAAAAGGAGTTAACACGTCCTCCACAGTAAACATACTTCTGCACCTTTTTATTGCACAGTTACTGTTTATTTGATGCACTTAACGTGTGGCCTGAGCAAAACTTATGGCTTGTTATATTATAGTTTATTTGTTTTAGGGTTCCTCATAATATTGTTTCTATGATGTTTTCCATCATGTTAAATTCAGCAAATAAAGACTTTGTGCACTATTTTTGGAGGAAATTGACAAATAGAATTTATTTTCACGTAAAAAATGAACAAGACGTGTTCATTTATATGCAGTAACAATATCTACAGTGTAGATTTACCAGATAAAAACAATTGATTACATTAATTAAAACAATAAAAGCCATTTATGAATAATAAATTATAAACTAGACTCGCAAAGGCATTTTATTCAATATTTCAATAAAAAATATTTTTCAATAAAAAAATATGATTATCAGTTTGCCTGAAGTTTTGATGACCTATTTCATTGTTGATTCTGCACAAGGATATCACTTATTGTAGAATTAAATACAGCTCAGTTTATCGTGGAGGCAGCTAAATGACTATTTAAAGGGTTTCCTCCCAAAGTGCTGAATTTCTCTTTAGCAATTTTAGATGTAACTTATAATGGAAAACATATTACTGTGTCTCTAAGAAGATGGTATTAATAATAACATAGCATTAATACTTCTTGTATGTGTAGAACCCACTTACAACAGCATATATAATGAAAAAAAGATTTCAAAAGTGGTCTGTGATGAATTTTGCAATGAAACCCTTCAGTTTTTTTCGTAGTTTTTAACTTAATTATTTGAAACCTGGGATGTTGTGGCATATGAGCATATTATGTCTGTATCTGCAACCAAAATGGGTTTCTATAATCAACAGAATGTAATAGCAGTTGATTCTGCACCTTTAAAATGGTTTAAAATCAAGTGCATGAGATTGCTGTCCAATTATTAACTTTCAGTTGTGAGACTCATCCCTCACGTTGTTCTTCGATCTCTCTCCTTATCTTCCAATACGATCACCTGTTGAAACCACCCTCGTCCATCATAACAAGTATTACTGCTGTAAGAGAGAGGGGTCAGAGGAGGAGGAGGAGGAGCCTGACTTTACCAAATCATCCCCCAGTCCACCACATGAACTAAACCCAAGCCCCCCTGTTTCTCCGAGCCCTCCGAGCCCACTGAGCTTTCACCTTCCTGCAGAGTACTCGTCCTCTAATCAGCTTCTCATGACCGCCGAGCCTTATGAGCCCAACGGACCGGCCATCTGCAGCCGCTACAGCCCGGCGCTCCCTCGCAGGCCCATCCGCTCCTACACCTTCTGCCCCTCCTGCTCCGGCTACCTGCCCTTCTACCTGAACCCTCAGGAGGGGCTGCGGAACGGCGGGGGAAGGATCAGCTACAAGACTGTGCAGCAGCAGGAGTTAGACCTGCCTGTGGTGCCCGTGGACATGCCCAACTTCAATAAGCTCAACCTCATCCGCTCCGTCACCATGAGGGAGGTGGTGACTCACCACAGCGTCAGCACTGATGTGTAGCGTCAGCCCGATGGAGCGGGGCAGCTGGACGAAACTTGAGGCACAAACCTTTCCAAGGAGCCCTGCTTTCTGTGATTCATCGATGACTAATGCAATTCATACGTTAAATGTGAGATGTGTATTACGTGCAAGAGGTCGCAGTCTTATTGATGTGGAAATGCCGTATAGATATCATTTATGTACTTGCACATGATATGGTTATCCTATAGACATATGTCAATGTGTAGAGCCTGATAAAGGCAATATCGATATGCTTATCACAATGTTTAAGCAAGAGGGCTCACTAATGGCATGCAGAACCTGATCTGTATAGGTTATTATTAGTGTCATGTTTTTGTAGGATCTATCACTGTAGTAAAATATTAGAAAACATTTGTGCTAGTTTTTGTACCCATTTAACTGAAAACAGTGTGCTGCTGCTCCCGGAAGTCTATAATAATGAGTTTAAACATATATGGGATTGAATGCGTGTTTATCTATATTATTTATGCAAATATATTGTGACTGCTTTTCGTCTTATTGAGATTTCACCAGTTTCTCAGTGTTTTACATTTTGTCACCTTATTCATTAAGTCATTAAATGGGTTCACCTAACTGACTACTCAGTAATTACTATGCACATCTCTGTCAGGTCATTTTGATGAACAGTGTTTTTTTAATGGAATATTTTGTGGTATATCAATAAATTATGCATAGCTATGTTCTGTGACTACACCAGCAGGTGGCATCAGTTCTTTCACTCAGACAGTCAGCTAGATGACTTGGAAAGTTTTTGGAATTGGGCTGTCCATTACCTCACAGCCCGTAATACTGGCCCATATGTATCAAGCATTTCAAAGTAAGAACACTGACCTAGGATCAGGTTTTCTCAGTTTATGGAGTTCTATTTAGTGTTGTGTAAAAGCTGTAAGCTGACCCCAGTATGAGCTATTGGGGGTAGAATGATCTGAATTCGTTCCTTTAGGTCAAACCAGAATTCAGTAAGCGTCTAAACACTGTTGTTCTTGAAATCTTCAATGTAAAACTGTGTTCGATTTTTAGTGGTCCTAAAAACACCACACACAGAAGCATTGCTGATAGCATCTCATTTATCATATTTTGAAATGTAACATAAAATGTGCAATTTTTCTACAATAAAATCAAATTACTTCTACTTTTCATTGCCTTTTGTACACTGAGGTAACAGCAACGCAACATTATATTAGATGGATTGTGTCACAGAGGAGCATTATATAAATCGCATACCATTTCAAATAGTACATGTTCAAGTGTCAGGACTCACTCAATGGCAGATAATAATAATAATAATAATAAGACGCAGGAATATGAAGCACACAGGTGTTCAATCTTCCCCCGGTATCAAAAACAGCTGTTTTATAAGAAAAAAAAAGAAGTCACAATAGGATGCTGAAAAGAACACCTGCTCTGACCAATAAATAAACAATAGACGAGCAATGGTCCAGCAACGTTTCAGTAAGATAAAAAACAGCAGAGCATTGGAACCGGCAGTGGATCAAGAGTCAACTTTGTGTTTAGACATACAGTACTAAGTCTTCCTTCATGAGCCAGAGGTAACATTCAATACTGACCCCTATCCTTGCCAGTTTAATGGATCATAAATACTTTCATGCATTATAGTTACGGTTCACTGAGCAATAATCAAAATAATTTAATGTTTCCTTAAGAGATCCCACAGTTGCAGGACTTTGTCATAAAATATATGTTGTTATTATAATACTGACATCAATGGTCGTTTAATGTAGCTAGCTTAATAGAAATAAAACAATGAAACGTATCCAAAGAAAAGAGACTGCAGATATTCAGTCTTTGGTCCACTATTGTGCCTGGATACTAAATGTACTGGATATTCATAACTGTGGCTAAGGAAACGAATTTGCTATTCTGTTTTTCACAAATTACCTGATGGCATTAGTTCTGATAGAGTGCACTGGTCTGATTCTACTAAAGAGGGCACTGGTTTCTGCCCATGTGGTAATTCAGGATCGCAGATTCCGGCACGAATGGCAGCAGGCCTTGCTGTAATACCAGTGGCTGCATAGGTTGACTTTCAGAGCCAGAGAGCAGTTGGTGGTGGGACGGTCCTGGCAGTTCTCATCTGTGTAGAAGAACAGCCATTAACAGTACGGGTTAGTTATGACCTTAATGAGGAAACTTATCTTAACACCTCTTTTCACAGTAGCCAAAACCTGCTTTGAAGCCGCCCACACGAGTTTTATATTATGTTCAAATTCATTTTTGTGGCTTTTGTACAAAACTTCTTAGATATCAAGAAAGATGTTTTGTCTTTGGGGAGAAGTGTGAACTGTTTTCACAGCAGGAGGTTCTCACTCCCACCTTTTCACCCCATTGCTTGTTAGCAGCTTAACACAGTGATGCAAATTTTACACCGAGGCCAATAGTGTCCAAGTTAAGTTGATAATAGGGTGGAATCATTTTGGGAAAATCTCTAACTACTAATATTGTGATTGTTGTTTATAAATAAGATGAGACCATTCACCTATACTATCACAAGGCTTGATCTCTATGTGAATAATGCCATTTGTGGTTGTGATGTCACATGGAGGTATCTACAGTTCATAACTCTTTGTTATATTTCCACTTGAAACATCTCAAGTACAAACATCTTTGAAGTGGTTTGATGTGAAACACTCTGAATTTTCCCAGTGGGGGTGATGGGAACCAGACATCTGAAGTGCCTCTGAATGCTCATTCAGAGAGTTATCCCATGGTTATGAATGTGCTCCCTGTGTTAGACTTTCCTACAATAGTTTTGCAATAAAGCTTTGAATTTAAATATATTTTAGACAGATGCATGCAGGGAGATGTGAAATAAAACCGTGTCCATAGATAAAAAAATCAGATTTATAGAGTATAGAAAGCACTTATAGGTTCCTGGGTGGTCTGGATAGTAAATTAAATGGCTATGTTTGTGTTGTAGACATGACACCTGGTTCCTACCAGTTCACTCTGAATGACTCTATTTCAATTACATCAACTAATTAGAAACTCTGAAACCTTATTAGTTGAATTAATCTTTAGGATGTTGACTATAATCTGCAGCTCTTGTGGTTTAATACTACTCTTTGAGCTCTGTTTGAAAATAAATAGAGAGAAAATTGTATTTGATTATAATATTGAATTGCTTTCCATTCTATTGGCCTGCAGAAAGAACTTGCTCAAGCTTTGTATAGCCTCCAGCTGGCAAGAACAGAGTGTCCAAGAGTTTGCATTGTTTTTCTTGTTGAGGTTTACCTGGAGGTTCAGTGGGGCAAGGCTGCAGGGCACAGGTCTGCTTGTTAACAGGCTTGGTCAGAGGGTCACATCCACGAACAAGCTCTCTTCCTTGGTAACACTTTACATCTCTCATTCTCACGCCTACACCGCATGTCTTGGTGCACTGTCATTTGAGGAGCAGGCAAAGTGGTGGTCATGAATGCTAGTAAATCTCAACATGTCTTTGTTAGAAGATTCAATGCAGGATACAACAAGTTTACT
The DNA here is from genome assembly GCA_021613375.1 of Megaleporinus macrocephalus. NCBI lineage: Eukaryota > Metazoa > Chordata > Actinopteri > Characiformes > Anostomidae > Megaleporinus > Megaleporinus macrocephalus. The sequence continues at coordinate 12,383,927 of CM038725.1, read as the reverse complement.
CTGGATAAGAATGTCTGCTAAATGCTGTAAATGTAAATAAAGCAAGCACAGAAGGTTTGGTACAAACTATAACCAGGAAAATGTGTCAGTATGTTTTGATATCACAGACTTACAGGACCTAATTTTCATACCTCAGACCAAGGTGTTGTGTACCACTTGAAGCAAGGCCTTTCAAAGCATGTGTCCTCGTCAGTGGGTCTCTTGCTAGCGTCACATTCCTCATCCTCATGGATTTGAAACTTGCCGCCAGTGATGCCAGCACAAAGGACAATCCTTCTCTTCACTCCACGTCCACATGTTGTGTTGCACTGAGATGAGAAAAAAGGTCACTAACTGGCAAGGCACTTTCAGCGTACATATTTCGATGCTCTGTATACACTATTTCATCATTTGACATCTCATTGACCCAAATATCCAGGTCATTTGGGTCCAAACCAACTAAATCTACTGGCCTGCTTCATGGTGCTCCATAAGGGCTATGCAGTAATCTGCCCAAAACTCTTTAGAAAGTATGTCTCCCTTGAATGTCTGTTGATTTCTTACCCTTTCCCAGTCCTGTGCCAGCCAGTGTGGAGGACACTCTTTGTCTCCACAGGGATGAATGGCCAGAGGCTTGTTCTCAGGTGAACACTGGGATTCAGGCACCACTCTGCCCTCTGGAGTTTTGCAGTACACATGCCGAACCATCTTTCCTTGTCCACATGTACCCGAGCACTGAGCATCAAAGGGAAAGAGGAAAACAAAATATATACAAAATAGTATACTGTGTCTAGACCAGGTGTTGTATAGTTTCACAATCATATCACTGGCGTGTGGTAAGTTCATTATGAATGTAGCTGATGTATGAACTCTTCTCTGAGTCATGACTTTTCCTACCGGCCCCCACTCAGACACTGTCCACTGGCGCTCGCAGGGTGGGCCAGTGCAGTTCTTGGCAGACGGAGGGCGGGTCGCTTCATCACATGGCCTGATCTCATCTGAACACCTGACCTCACGGGTTACCAGGCTTCTGCGACCACACTTTGCTGGGCACTGCTCAAAAAACAACACAACAACTCTCCTTAATATATATATATATATATTAAAGTGCTTGTTATGTTAAAGAACAACAAGTTCTTACATATATATTAATATAATTTTATATATATATATATATATATATATATATATATATATATATATATATATATATATATATATATATATATATATAATTTTCTCATTATTTTGTGGTGGACAGTATTAGCACAGTATTGTTTTAGCTTCTAAGGAGGGTCAGGCAGAACAATGAAACAGAGGCCAATTGAACAAACAGTTATTTAATATTTTAACCCTTAAACTGGGCACACACTTCAATTTTACACTCTAAGTACACATGACCTAAATATTAGTTTTATGTTACTTAAAAAGGCATTTATAGTCTTAAGATTAATAAGCCTACAGTTTAAGGGCTTAGTCAAAGCCATGAAGTACTATAAAATTTGCTCTCCTTTCAGATGAGTATGTCTGCAGTTAAAAGTAAATCAGAGTCATGGAATAGTGGATATGCTTTCCTTTTCCTATGCATAACATTTTATTTAAAGCCATAACAAAGTGGCCGCATTTATAACTCAAGCTCTTGACCCACCTCTAACCACTCGGCTACTTCCCACTGTGGGCCACAGGTGGGGCTCTTGCAGGGCCTGCGCTCTGGGGGGCGTTCTAGCTCAGCGTCCGTACACAGGTCGCTGTAAACTGAACTGTCCAGGCCAGGCGCCAGCATTTTCCAGCAGCGCACCAGCCTAAACTGAAATCCTTCACCACACGTCCGAGAGCACTCACTCCAGCTGCTGGCCTCCCACCTGCACAAGGTGATGAGAAGATTTGATGCCTGACATGTTTAACGCCAGTGAAAATATCTGGGGGAAAAATTAAATCCTAAAGGGGCTTCCAAAGTTAGTATGTGAAAGGTGGGGTCTCACATACTAACTTTGGAAGCCCCTTTAGGATTTAATTTTTAAAAGCCCAGGTTTCCAAGCTTGACTCTGGGAGCCACAGGATTATGCTGATACCATAAATAACAGGACATGTTGCCAGTTAGTGTCAGTAACATCCTGCGCTTTGGTTAAAATACGTCAATTAATCAATAACTTCAAAAATCATGTTTTAAGTTTGTGTTTCGAGATACTATGAACAAGCGGGATGATACCTCCACTTCATACAATGGGTTTTAAGTCAGACAACATGAGAGACAAAGGATGGTCACTCCTCTCTCATTCCTATAGCATACTATCCTGTCTATCTACATAAGCCTAATCTAAAATTACTCCTAACTGTGCACATACATAAGCTAAGAGGTGTAAAGCAGGCCGATTTTCTAAACTGCCACACTTATATTTCTTTGGACCACCTTTAGCTTTGATTACGGCACGCCATGACATTGTTTTGCCAACCTTATGTTCCATCACAACATTTATTTTCAGGGTTGCATTCATTTTTGGCTGAGATCACCTCTCTAGCACATTACAAATTCTTTCAATGGGGTTATGGACTCTGTGTTGGCTATTTTGTGTGAAAAAAAATATTCCTTACTTTCACTATTCAGCATCACTATTACAATGCTTTCACTTTCACTATTAAGCATAGCTGTAAATTCTGGTCTTTCGAGTTCACCAAACATTTATGTAATCTTCAATCTCTTTAATCAGGTTTTTTGACCACATTACCTCTGTGAAGTTGATAGGTCATCATTTGCCCAGGATTTAATAATGCGTTGGACAGTTTATAACACAATTCCAGTTATTTAGGCTTCTTCTTATTTTTTTTTTCTTTGCTTAATGCATGCCAATAATTTGACCCACAACTTTTTCATGGGGTACGTTTTCCCACATGGTTGTTTAGGAAATGAGGAGCCACTTATTGTTCCTAATGTTAATGGTGATTTTTTTCTGTATGTGTATGATTAACTCTCCTATTATATTAAAACAAATTACACACATAATGTAACATGTCTGGCGATACAATATGTATTGTGATACAGCGTTCACGATTCAATATATCGCAAGATTTTCAAATCCTACTATTAAAACACACCACTATATGAACAGGTTTGCCAATACCTACAATAGCATTGCGCCCTTGTGCTGCTTGTTAAAGTTGGAGTGGAGCTAAAAAATGGATTACAACACTGCCATCTAGTGGTCAGAGGTTCAAACACCAACACACAATGATTCACTGTCTGCCAGGAATCTGTGTGTCGATACTGTGTTTTTAAGAATCGATACAGTATCACCAAACATAATATCCCAATATTTGATATTTTCTTACACCCCTAATAAATACACTTAAAAACATGCAAAGCTTCATATCAAAACAGTAAAACCTAAGTCTCAGGCGATTCAGACGTATGAAATATTATAACTTGCGGTATATATACCAATTTACCAACTACTTAATAAACTTCTTCTTTAGGGAGGGTTGCCAGCATTTCAGACCCATAACATAACATAAATATATCTACTATAGCTACAAACAAAATTGTCCCACAAATATTTATCATCTTCTTGGACTCTAGTTGCCTTGCCAACTATCCAAGTGAGCAATAGCTGTCTCATGTTATTTTGAGTAAGCATTTTAGGCAATGTTATACAATATGCTAGATCCTCAATAAGGCTTCTGCCCATTAAAATTTCATCAGATTTCTAGCGACCCTCAATTATTCCAGTGACAGATTATTAATGGACTGTTCTGTCAAGCCCTGCCTCCGTAAGTTACTATTGCTGTGTCCACCATACATTCAACTTGGACCACCTTTTAGCATCAGGACAGCATAAAACCATCAGTATATATTAAAAAGTAACACAAAGTGGCAACTTTTCATGTCTGTTCTTTTTCCTTTAGCTCTACAACAAGTTTCTGTTAGTATGGCATACGCACCTAGGCTGGCACTCCCTTCCAATGCAGAAGTCGTGCACGGGTTCAGGTCGAGTCAATGCATCACAGTAAGTCTCATCCACCTCCACGCCGTCGTATCGCACACACATAGCAAATGACTTTGCCACACCTGTTGCAAGGAGGAACACCCCAGGCACAAAACAGTGACAGGTAAACTGGTATGTATGTAGTCTTGTAGAGTCTTTGAAATGTGGGTGTGGGATACAAGGTACCTATTGAGCATGTCATGCTACACGGCTCTTGAGAGGAAAGTTTCCAGCGATACATATCTGCTGCGCTCAGTTTGTTCTTCTGGAGCAACCTCTGATGACTCCTAAAGGAGGACAAAGAGTATAACTGGTTATCCCAACTGTCTGCGTCATATATTACACAAAGTTTTAAAACTTTTTTTTAAAAGCCTTTTTCGTCATTTGTGGTCACATTCATTAACCTGAAATGTCAGGCATGGAAAACTGTGCGACGCTTCACTGAAATAGAAGCAAATATAAGCTATGCCTTGTGATTCCTGTAAATTTATCTGATGTGACAGGCATGGCCTGTACCCGAGTGATCTACGGTGCTTTTTTCCACAAATAACAAAACACTATGAGTTATGCCTTTCAGAAAGGCCATCTTCCTCACACTCAGTCTCTCCTTCTCTCTCTTTCCTTGCCTGGAATCTCTCTCTTTTCCCTTCAAGTGCGAGAAAGGGCGTGTCATGTGATGTGTTTTACGATCTCTGGCAGGGAGGCTGGTGAAGCTGTGTTTGGACACATTGCAGGGAAGCCAACATGAATTATAAATATGATGGAATGCAATCCCACCAGCCCTCCGCTTGGCCGTCTCTCCTCACCACTCTTTGAATGTCTCAGAGAGCGCTAAAAAAAAAAAAAGGTCCAAGGAGAGTCTGGAGCACATTCCATTCCCCACAAGCATGGGCTGTCCCAGCTGAGACCATCCCGCACTTCTACATGTCTGTTACTCAGGGCTAGGGGATGGCTTATTATTATTAGCTTAAATAAATACCTTTGTAGCAGCCCTTTTTGAAAGAACAGGTCCTCGTGATGGGGAGAGGCATAAATAAACTATGAACTGTGACTTTTATTAACAAAACTTAGTTATTTGGTTATGAGCTTATGAATGAAAACACTTTTATGGGGCCCCTTAGGCCATGAGACACCTTGCCAAGATTTTCTGGCCAAGAAAAAAGTAAAAAAAAACCCCAAAAACTCCAGACCGGCCCTACCTAGTGCGATTCGTGCGGTTGCTGCTCCTTAAGCTGGTGATCAGAGTCCTGTTCTGGAATAGAAGGTCTCCGGTGTCGTTGCGGCGGCGGCCCAGGGTAAACTCGAGAAAAGAACCCGTGAGGTTACCTTGTTCCGTGCTGCTGTAGTCTAGCTCTACTGGCTCTACATCAGGGAAGAGGCCTCCGCCTTCACTAAGAAGCTGATTGCTTGAGATGTTAATATGCATATGCTGCCTAAGGAACATTCTCCATATCAGGTTCTCAGAGTCAACCATCTCCTCTGAAGGTCTGCTGGCAGGAACAATGCCTGGGGCGACCACTCCTCTTGGCCAGCTGCCATTGCCACCTTTAGAAATGAGAAGTCAGAAAGATGAACAAGTGGGGTTTATATAGGCGTTAGTGATTGGCTAATGACTTGAGAAGGATTCAGTGTAAAGTAATCGCTGAAAGCTATCATGAGCAGAGCAAGCACCTCTGAAATACCTATTCAGGTTCACACAGTATTCCAGACAGACTCAATAGACATTCCGCAGCATATTCTCAAAGCCCACTCTGGCATTCGAAAGGACCACCTCAGCCTCATTGACTGCCCTCTTTCCCATGTGGTTGCGGTAGCTGGCGTGACGTGTAGGAGAGAAACTGAGAGATCAGAGCGCTAGCCTACCACAGTCAGGGGGCAAAAACAGGCTCCTGCCCCTCCTACACTGAAGCTATCCCCTTAACACAGGCACTCTCTTCTTCAGAACTACAGCCCTCCCGTATAACGATCACGCTCTGGCCTGGAGAAGCCAGCGCAAGGCCATTACCATGCATGCTTGTGATCCTCCAATTTTAACAGAGGGATATGTCAAGGCTTCCTGAATTTTTCATCTTTCCTGACTAATCTTTGTGTTGGTGCTCATGCATTATAAAGGACTCCCAAGGCCCAGCAGAGAGACTCCTCTTTAAAAAACCTTGGCATTTTATTTCTTGCTCAATAATTACTCAGTGAACCATGTACATCCTGTTCCTCGCTGCTCTCCTTATTCCAGGTAGGGTGGAAGCATCTCTGCATATGAGCGAGTTTAAAAGGTAGTGGACTAATATTAATAATATGGTTATTATTATTATACTAGCTGCAGTCATCTTGAGCTCTATTTAGATGAATCGTGGATAGATTTGATGAAAGAGCCAGGTTACTGACCTCTCTACTCAAACATATTTGGAAAAATAGCTTTGCCACTTACAGTATTTCCATAAAACAGATTACACAAATATTTGCAACCTACCCGGATACTGAGGTGGTGTCGGAGCATCCTGCTCACAGTCTATGGCAGTCGTCTCCTCGTACACTTCGTTGGTCTCCTGGCTAGGCCGCTGTCTCTCCACTTTACCTGGCTCTACGCCCTGCGTCCGCACCTGGTTCTTCTCCAACTCAGGAACGTCCTTGTCATATGCGCTTTCATTGTGGGGCAACACAGTGTCGATCTCCATGGAACCGTGGTGGCTGGAGTCCCTGTCTGAGCCAGTGTAGATGGGCGGTTGAGAGACTGGAGCGAGAGGGTCACGCATTACTGTGTACTCGTAAGTGATGTAAGGGTTGCGGCCATTCTGGTTCCAGACCTTGGAAGACAGAAGAAGCAGATTATAAGTAAGAACACAGAGGTACATGGACATGTTTTATAATCGTACGTGGCTGAGATGGGAAGTGAGGTTTTATAGAACCACGTATCAACACATCTATGGTCCATTCAGAGGGCACTATGCTTAAAAACAGAAAGCTTGGTGTAGGTAGATACCACATTCCTTGTGTATCTTTGCTCATGGGGTCACTCCATACACCAGTACACCAAGATTCTCCAAGGGCAACATATCATAGTGCTACAGCTTATTCCATATGAGCCATGGCACCTGCGGCCTGCACTACATCAAAGGCAGGGTCAGCCAGCCAGTGAGATTACCCAGGGGCCCTTGGCGGCGGGAGGAAGGACCGCAGCTACAGTACCAGAACATTGATGGGCTGATCGATGGGCCCTTTCGCCACGATGTACTCAATCCCCGTCTCATAGACATCGGTGGGCCTCCGGTACTTGAAGATAGTGCCTGCGACGTGGAAGTTCTGAGGGCTGTCTGCCTTGTAAGCACCATTGAAGAAGAAGTTCCCTGCCTGGTCTGTCACAGCTGCAGTATAACAAGAGAAGAAGTTTCAAAGAAGTTTATTTAAGCTGTTTTCAGGGGTGCCAGTGATGTACTACCTAGTGATATGTCATGGTAATTGCAAAGACTTGATAAGGGATATTGTTTTCCATGGCTGGATAGACTTACACTGATTGCTTTAAGCATGAAAAGAAAAGGGAAAAATAAAGTACCTCCAAATTGTCAACTTTACAGGTGAGGTCTTTACTTTCAATGTACGTCAATGGAACAATAATTTTTTTAAAGCTATTTTAGAGCATTTCTATTGGTTCCTTAATCGTTAAAAATGGACAAAAGAGATAAACTGTCATTCTTTAACCAGCGATGATATGTTTAACCATCACTGTAAGCTTGTGCCAAATCAGCTATAACAGATACGTAGATATGTCGTTCATTAATGCAATGCTTATATTATAGTCACTTTAAGTGCTTCTTTCTGAATTATTAATTGGTAGCGTCTACACACCCAGTATATCTGCCGACTTCTTTCTCTCAATGATCTGGATGTCCCACGAGCCCTCTGGGATCTGGGTAATGAAGGAATATCCTTCAAGAAAGAAAAACATTTAATAAATCCTTCTATTCATAGTGACACTTACTGAGGATGCATCATGGAAGTACTTCGAACGTCCCTACCAAGGCTGGAGGCTCCACGGCGGAAGTTTCCAGTTACCCTACTACAGCTGCTCCCATCTCCTTTGCACACACCACACTTGTCCAGTGTATTGGGAGAGAAAAGGACACCGTCGCATCCAATAGGCTACAGAGAGGGACACATTAATGGGCCATATGTTTTAGGAAACTAATTCGAAATTATAAAGAAAGAACACTAACTGGAAATAAAACGTGGCCAGACTGTTTCAGTGAACATGGACGATGGTTCCAGGAGCATCATCTACCTATTGGAGAATCAGGTCACGTAAATTTGTTGCCCAAACATTTACCTCACACCTGCCATCAACGCAGACTCCCCTATAATTGCTGTATTTGCAGGATGTTCCATCACGGGCAGGTACCATCAGCTGTCTCTGCCCATCTGATGTAGTGCAGTGAAGGTCACATGGATTGCTGGAGATATGAACGTAGTCATCTACAGAATTACAAACATAGCATCAGTGTGTCAGGTTAAACGTGCCTTACAAAATATAGCTGGATTTATTCTAACGACGGCTACCTGGGTAAAGGGGTTTCCAGTGGTAATATTTTCCATTGTACACCTGAGAGTTGAACGACCAGCACTGCTCCTCTCTGAAACTCCCTCCCGTTGAGGGACACTCCTGTAAGTCATTGGCTACATTTAATTGAGACACTGAGCATCAATGCCGTCAGAGACCTACTTTTTTCTTTTCTTCCCTTATTTCTAAGCCAATGGTGACTCATTTACTCACAGGCATATCTAACAATTGAAAGTAGGAAGTAGGTCTAGTCTACATATAACCCTATTGTGCTGGCGGCTGGGCTGTATTTCTAAGGGAAATGAGCAAATACACTGAGAGGAAAAGGCAAGACTGAGTGAACTAACCTTTGTATTGCAGAGGTGGTACCTTTTTGCACTGCCTGTGCACGTCATGTTGTCCTTACCAGTAGTTGCTTTCTTTCTTTAAATGAAAGAGACTTGCGTGAATCAATTATTTACAGAGACAGATGCCTTTGCAATCATAAATTCTCAACGCAGCTTCATTCAAATGTCTTCATTTCTAATTTAAATTCTTTCTGTAGCTCAGATGATCACGTTGGGTTAAAAAAAAACATTGTTAAACTTCCTACACATGTATCCATTAAAGCTAACATCAGGTGGAAAACATATGGCTGATGTCAGAACAAAACCTCATCTACAAAACGATAACTTTAAATGAGAAGGGAAAATCCTACTTTACTTTTAAGGCAAGTCAATGGAACCAGACTTCTTTCCAAGTCATTTTTTGGTCCATTAAATGGAATTCCCACACAATATAGAGGACAAAAAACATTAAAAACATAAAAAAATTGGGGATACAAGATTTTGTTCCAACAGCAGTGATGCATACATTATTTAAGCTGATGGTTGCAAGGCACCCACAGACCTTTGCTTGAGACAGTGCCTCTCCTGAGACATGACCCCCCCTCCGCAAGTGCGTGTGCAGGCTGTCCACTTAGCCCATTCCCCCCACCAGTATGTAGTCACCTCCAGCCCGTCTTCCAAACTATTAGAGGCAACACCCTCATCCTGCAACAAATGGAGTCTATTCAGGAAGCGGAGTGAAAACTGGAAACCAGCTTCCTTGCAGAACACTGCCTGGACTTCACGCACAATAACGCAGGTGTTGCAATATGGCTGCAACTTCATTTGGAAGGTATGTGGGCATTACTAACCTGTCCTCTAGTTGAGATGTTGCTCAGAGAAAAAGCCAAGGTTATGAGCCCCAGGAGGACCATACAGCGCTCCCCACACTGGGCCCTTGACCAGGTCCTCATCCTGAGGGGGGTGAAGATGTGGTAAAAGGAAACTTTACTGCCTCTGGAAACACCAGTTTAATTAGTTCAGTTACACGGCATGGAGCCAACAAGAGGATGTGACTTTAAGCAGGTTCACACCTAAAACTCGAAACGCTCAATTTGGGACTTAAGGGCGTCCTCAAAAAAGCAGCACTGGCTATGTAGTATTTTTAGCATTGGCTTGGGACAGCTGTGGGCTGACTAACTGCAGACACCACAGGTCAATAGATTTTGCAGCTGGCACACCTGAAACCTCTAGAACCTCTAGCATAAGAAACAGAGAAGACCTCACATTTGGATTTGCATAACTATGCTGTTAAACTCCTGAACAAATAAGCACTTATCATTCACCTGAATGACCACTTTGGACCAAAGAGACACCAGGCATACTAACGGCACTTGTTTAAATTCAAGTCTTCAAGTCTCACATTGTCCTTCTCCATGCTTCTGGGGTCTCCTCATCAGATCTGTACCTCCAGTTAGGTGAGCTACTTTAAGTAAGCAAACAGATCGTGCAGTCTGGCTTTTTCTGGCACTAAATATTGGTGACAGGTGTCTTAAACTACCCACAGGAACACCTGGAGTTCATTATCCAGCCCAGACACAGCTGGAACCCCGCCAGCTCACCAAACACCCGTCTCCCACAGACCTGGTGCAGCGAGCCCACTGCCGCTGAGACAGACCTTTCTCCTCCGAGCTTCCCAGGCCATGGAGGAGAGTAAACACAGGCTATCCTCCTCCCCCGCCCCTTCCCCCCAGGGCCTCCGCTTAGGGGAAAGGGGAGGGGGGCAGGAGGTGTTTTTCTTTCCCTGGCAGCAGACAGACAGCAGGGCTGTTCCCCAAGGGAGGGGGGTGGGAGGGGGCTTGGGACCGGGAAAGCTAGCCCTGGTTTGGAGACTGGACGCAGCAGACTCATCCTTCTCTGGAAGAGATGATTCTCGGCAGACGTGGGGCTTCCTCAGCTCCCAAAAATCAACTCACGTTCGCAGCCCAGAGTGGAAAATTGACGAGTGGTTGTTCATTGCTTGCTGGCCAGCAGGCAGACGATATAGTGCTGAAGGCAGGAAGAAAGTTTAGTAGAGGTCATTCACATCTCTCAGAGCTTGGCTGCAGAGGAGCAACAAGTGCCTCGCATGTTTGTCTAGGTTTGGCCACTTTGCACACATCAGTGCTGCCTTATGTCTAACGTAGTGGGTTTCCAACACCAGTCCGGTACCCATGATACCAATATTTTTCTATCGTGGGCATGTTAAAGTTGGGAAATACTAAAATGTCCTACATGTTTGGGAAACCGCTGATCAATCACTGATTCAAAAATTCACTTCGAACAGGCCACTGTGATGAAAGACACAGTAAGAAGGAACTCTTTGTACAATATCTAACAGGCCACCCTGATTTCCCTTTATCATCCGTGTGCTATTTAAAAGCCCTTCCAAAAATCTGCTACCTGCACATTTCATATTTGATTGTATTGGATCTTGTCCATTATGGAGTGCTTCCTGGTGTCTTGTGGTTGCCCTCTGCCATTTCTCATCCTGACTGATTTATTCAAGAAGCAGTTTGCTAGCCTAACATCAGATTGATCACTCTCTCTCTAACTTACAAATCATTAAAACCACACATTCAGTTCCTTTGGAGGGAGGGGCACCTTTCAAGATAAATTTATTCAAGCATACATTTCAGGTATAACAATTAACGCCACATACTTTTCTTTGTATTACCATCATTTTGAGAACAATAAAAAAGAAACTGCATTCATCCTTCATAGGTTATACATTTACTATAAATAAATTACTTTTGTGATTTGTGTTTTGCTTAGAATCATAAAAAATATGTTCAGTTTTACTTCTATCCACTTTCTTACCAAGTGTGGACTAGCATATTGAGCTGATGATGATGCTAAGTGCTCCTGGTGGCTCCAGATTTTTTTTTAGAAGGTTTATTTTTCTTTTTTTCAGTGGTAGAAAAATCCCACTTAATTTATGCAAATTCCACTCTTTTGGTTGCAATATGCAATATTTGCACCAAAACGTTCTGCCCAAATAAATCCCAACTCCAGCCCAGTGCTTTACATCAGCATGGCTGTGCTGCAGCAAAGTCAACATTGTTTGGGTTTGTCTTGCTGTGGAACAAGTGTCTAGTCTGTCTGGCTTAGCTGTCCTTTTTCAAAAAGTTGCTCTATTAACATACGAGACCCCCCACCCCTCCACCCCCACCCAACCAAACACACCCACACAGTCAGTAAATATTTACCCACATCCTTACCTGCAGTCCTCGGGGCTGTAGTGGAGCTGTGTGGTGGCTGGGCAGTGTGGGTGGTGGTGGCAGTGGTGGTCAGTAATGGTGTGCTCTGAGGATGTGTCTTGCAAGGAGGGTAAGGTGTACATCTGCATCCCTCCTCTCAACCAACTTCCCCCCCACCCACCCTCCCCCACCCCCTCATCCCTCCCTCACACCAACCCACCCTCTCGCTTTGCTTCTGGCCCAGCAGGAAGTGAGTGGCAGCGCTGGGGAACGCCCACGTGAAAGCACTCGGCCGGTGCCAAGCTTGAGGGCTGCTGCTGCTGCCGCCGCCGCCGCCGCTGCTGTTGTTGCTGTTGCTGCTGCTGAGCTGTAGAGCAGAGCCTCAGCCCCAGGAGCCCCAGCCAGACTGCTGTCGACTGGGCTCGGCTCACAGACAGACAGGGAGGAAGTCGTCGTTTCCCACAGAGCAAGCCACCCACCCCCTCCTCCTCCACCCCCTGCCCCTCCAGCACCCCTCTGCATCATAGCAGCACGGCCCCCCCCACCCTCTTTCCTTGGCCTCACAGTCTCATATCAAGCTCTCCTCATCCTCCTCCTCCTCCTAGCATTTAATGTCTAATCTTTTATGCCACTGCTCGCCATAGATATCCTCCTCCAGAGAGAGACCCATGGTTAACCATTAAGGTTTCAGTTTATTCATAACTTACAGATTAGTTTTAGAGCAGTTATTGAATAAGTCATATTAGTAATTAGTGATTAGTGATAAGCCTGGCCACAGTTTGGAGTGTTGAAGGAGCTCGTCCGCAACAGGCCCTAAGAGAAAACTGTGACAATGAAGCCATTAAGTGAGGAATTAATTGAGGAACACCTACACAGGATGAAATGAAGAGCGTAAGAGAGTGAGGGTTTGGCCAGCTGAGGCGGATAGCCGAGACCACCATGCCTGCGTGAGAGACGCGTGCATTTAAAGACCACATGTTCTCTCGGCTGCCCGTGCGTCTGCTCTGTGCATTAGGGACGCTCTGCTACACTAAAAGCTCAATCAAGCACCGCTCTCAGACCGCAGATCTGTATGGTGATAGACATAGTTCAGGAGATTTGCACAGTCGGCAAGTCTGGAGGAATGGTCGCTCTTTAAAAACCCTCAAATTACGAGGCAGCACACACTGGAAGCGTGTGTGTCTGTGTGTGTGTATGTGTGTGTGTGTGAACTCACCGTGCTTCGAAAGCGAGGTGTTGTGTGGGAAAAGTGCTCTCGAGTCATATTGGTTATAAACACACAAGAGGAAATACGAAAGAGTTTTTCCCAAAGCTGGGTGTGTATTGAGTAGGAGGTGATGGTGGTTGAGGGGGGGGGTGTTAGACAAAGAGTCTGAAATAAAAACACCCATGCTGGAAATAACAAATACACTAAAAAAATGTGGAACTTAAAATGGCCTCGTTTTTGTCAGTCCAAAATGTAATGCCTTCCTAATTTAGGTAATGGTTAAAGGCTGCTTGATAGCCGCCGCGATAGGGAATGTGTGGGTAAGAATCAATGGGCCCATTCTGACCTGGTGTTCTTATCCTGACTAATGTACCACACATGAATGCATCCACTGCACTCCCAACCAAAACAACTATTCCTCTCATATGAGAGGGTGTTGTGAGAAACCTATTTCTGCTGTGTCTGTCTGGACTTCAGAACAGCCTCTCCTTTGCTACATGCCTGTATTATCTTCAAATAAACAGTTTGTATTTAAAGTTGTAAGGGAACACTTCCAAGCCTTGCTTTACAGAGATCTGTATTCATTTTGTTAGGGTTAACAAACACGGGTATGGTAGGGCTGAGTGGAGCTTTTAGGCAACACACATTAAATATCCTCCAGGAAAAATCATCCAGGAAGTTTATTCTGTGACTAAAATATCAGCAGCCAAACAAATATGTGGTAGCGTTTGGTCATTTGCCACAGTCACTGCAAGAGAATATAAAAATACATACCTTGGACCAGCAAAGCAACAACTGTTTTTTGAATAGACTTACCAGAAAGGAGCTGTGCTTTTTAATTTTGTCTTCCTAAAACTTTGTACTTCTGCTGACATTATAAGCCTACTCTAATTTCTCTGGAGATATTTTTATAATAATACTTTTTATTTCATAGGCACCTTTCTGTCACTCCAGGACACCTTACAAAAATACAAAATAGCAAACAATAATTAAATAATAAAAACAAGAGAATATACAACATTAAAAAAGTTAAAATAAGACAAGGCAATAGATCAATCAAATGGAACAGGCAGTCCTGAACAGATGGGTTTTAAGTATAGACTTGAATTGTGAAAGTGAGTTTATATTCCTTTTGTGAGATGGTAGAGAATTCCAGAGCTGGGGAGCAGAGAGACGAGCAGAGGGGACAGTCAAATTAATGGAAGAGGATGATCTAAGGATGCGAGAGGGAGTAGCAACGTGGAGAAGATTGGAAAGATATGGTGGAGAGAGATTATGAATGGCCTTGAATGTAAGCAGAAGGATTTTGTAATCAATGCGGAATTTCACTGGAAGCCAGTGGAGCTGTTGCAGAACAGGAGTGATGTGATGAATGGAAGGCGTTCTGGTGATGATACGGGCAGAAGAATTCTGGACCAGTTGAAGCTTATGGAGAGATTTGTGAGTAAGACCAAAAAGGAGAGAGTTGCAATAATCAAGGCGGGAGGTGACAAGGCTGTAAACAAGGACAGCAGTGGTATGAGCAAGAAGACGGTTGATATTATCAGATGAAAATAGGTAGACCGGGTTATGTTATTGATATGAGATTGAAATGAAAGACTACTGTCGAGGAAGACACCCAGACTCTTTACCTGTAGGGAAGGGGAAACAGAACAAATATCAATATCAAGAGAAAAACGGTCAGTTTTGGATAGTGTTGATTTTGTACCGACGAGGATAACCTCTGTTTTATCACTATTCAGTTTAAGTAAATTTGAAAAAAAAACCAAGATTTTATGTCCCAAGTACTTTAAATCCACAGGTGATTCACATGTAAGGAAAAGGAAAATCTAAATAAAGTAAGTGGAAAACAGTAGTTTCCAAAAATTTAGTTGTTAAAAGACATCAGATCCTAACAATTATGCAAGACCTGGCAGACCAACAAAAAACGCCACCACCAGATAAGCAGAAAGTCAAGCACCTTGTTTGCTTCAGGCCTGAGAAAAACCCAGTTTCATAGTTCCTGAGCCTCCTTCCACTCTGAAAATCATGTTCTGTGAGAAGCAGCAAATGCGATCAACTTCTAAAACCGAACCTCAGAGCTGTGGAAAAATATCCCTGCAGATTCCTC
Source organism: Megaleporinus macrocephalus (assembly GCA_021613375.1). Taxonomy (NCBI): domain Eukaryota; kingdom Metazoa; phylum Chordata; class Actinopteri; order Characiformes; family Anostomidae; genus Megaleporinus; species Megaleporinus macrocephalus. Next base: position 12,368,558 of record CM038725.1, on the reverse strand, counting down.
TGCTAAAAAGAAAGAAAACCACAATAAAACCAAATTTCACATTGAAAACTAAATGATATGAAATTGTATATAGTTGTTAAGGCTTCTACATAACTGTGACCTAAAATATAATTAGATATTTCTTCAACTCTCAACAGTAGATGAAAAGAACCCAATGAAGCAAATACCACACAATTACATAGTTATTCATCCATTTATTGAGCTAAGTGCACCAATATTTAATGTTGTTGGCAAAAATATGTGAACCTGTAAATAGAAAAGGCAAAATTTGATATTTTTGGCTTAAATAAGAGATGCTTGACAAAACTGAAGAATGCATTTCTCTATAGGCATCTCATCGAAATATTAAAATATAGAATTTGCTCTAATTAAATTTTAAAATATAGGTTTTGCTCTAATTAAACCAGGAGCACTTGCCATCATTTGATGGAGCTACGAATTCTGGATTGTATCAAGACATTTTACAGGAGAATGTTTAGGCATTCATTCGTGAACTTAACCTCAACAGAAGGCGATTCTGCAGAAAGGCACTGCCCATAAAAAGACCAGTTAGTTTAAAGCGAACGGTTAAAACAAAGTAAACAGTAAAAGTAATTCAACAGAATTATTAAGGCAGGACCTTGAAGGTGTGGAGGTTACCCAAGAAAGAACAACATTTAGGAATCATTTGGTTGCTGCCATGGCATTACACTAGTTCCTGAAAGCACATATTCCCATCAATGACGTTGGCTAATTTAGCTCAATAAAAGATTAAAAATATAATTTTTGTCATTTTGTTTTCATTGGGTTCCCTTTATACATGGGTAAAAGTTGAACAAAGATATGATCTCAATATAGATCACAACTATGTAGAAATTCAAAAAATGATTAAAAGTTTACAAGCTCTTAAGCAGCATTATGCTTTTTTGTTAAACAAATTATGTCTTTTTTTCTGAGAGTGGAAAATGTAACTGCTACTGCTGATTTGGAAATGTAAAAGTAATTAATAACTTTCGATTAAAGTTGTCTTGGGTCTTGTTATAGACGTGAGTCCTGAAATTGGCTTCTCAATTCATCTTGTTTTGTGAATTTTCTGTGAATGGCTATATGGTGCAGAGGTAAATGTATTTTCAATTGAAAATGAGTAGCAATCTTTTCATTTCAAGATTGAATCAAGCTGAATATCCTGAATAAAACCGAATTCTACAGAATTGAGTGTACATGCGTGATTTTAGACACTCTACTACAGGGAAGTTCTCTTCCAAACATGGATATGTTTAGAAGTGGCAAGAATTGGAGTGAAAGTAATGACAGTGCACTTTCAGCATGTCGCCTACGACCCCGGTCAGCACAAGCCATTCTCCACATTCCAAAACCATACAAGAGAGGGACACTGACTGAGCAAAACAGTGCAGGCTTGCATGCAGGCCTCCAATCTAAGTCTGAGCTTGGCATTTTTTTCTGCTTTCTCGAAGGATAGATTTACAAAGTCACTTAGGGAATGCCAGGCGTGGGCTGTCCACCCTCATAACACTGCACTCTTTGTGTCCCACAGGCAGGTGTGACAGCTGAGGGTAGGGGGCAACTGCGAGCAGCCTCTCAGCCCAAAGCTGGACTCTCGCTCTCACTTGACATAACAGAATTGGGACTCTTCGTGCTGATGGGATATATAAATGTGGCCACATTCAAAAGAAGAACTTCAAGTAGGAAGGACAAAGGGATGTGACACGGCTATGCAAAGAAGAAATTATTTTTCTGATCTACTTTATTTCTTTGTTTTCTGACTAAAGGTTGATGAATTGGTAACCATTCATTTTCAGTTACATGAATGGAGACAGATATGAATCAACTGACTACGAACATTGTTGCAATGTAAAACCTGAGCTTGCAGTACAAGTTTCATGGAACGTTGAGTTGATTGAACCCCATAAAACCTGGAGAAGACACAATATATGCGCCTAGCCTCAACCTCACATCTCATTTTCAGCAGACACTGCCTTGTCTGTAGGTCCCCTAAAGTTCACAACACTTTCCACGGTCTCTGACACCGCATCTCTACTGTCTTGCTTCCCTAAACCAATCACATTCTTTCAAAACTCCGAACCACATTCACGTCAAGAGGGAAGCAGTGACGCATACAGGTGCTGCGGATTCCTCTCACATGGCCAACGTCAATAACCTAAAAGAGACAGTTGTTTCTACAGCCACTGCTGAGGATCGATTCACCCATAAGGAACAACACGACTAAGACTCAACACAGTCCTGCCCAGACTGACCGACAAAGAAAAAAAAACATTCACAAAGAATTCAATTTGTAGTTCACACCCAACCATGAGGTAGCCTTGAAATATTTTGGCAGCCAGCATTTGAAGTTTTAATAGTGTTAAGAGTTTGTAGCTCTATATTGTAAGCCGTTGCCTCAAGTCTTGCTTGGTGCCGATTCTAGAATTGCTGCACTTTCTAGAATCTCAAAAATGTGTGACAAAGCACCCTCTCCAACTGCTGCATGCTGACAGCTGTTCTGCTGATCACAGGGCACATGCAGGCCCCCTCTGCAGCTCTCTGAGCCATTTAAACTTTAAAGGTCCTCCGAGGGGGTAGGCCTGTAAAGGAGGGTGCAGAAGGACAACGCTTCACTCGCTTGGTCACATCTCCTAACATTTTGGAAAGACACACATACGCACAGGCTCCTAGGTGTTCTTCAACTTGCTCTGAAGATTTGCATATCAGGACAAATGGGAGCACTTATTGCTAAAATGCTGCTGCCTACCATTAGCAGCTTGGTGTTTCTGCCAGCAGCTAGTGTCGCCGCCAAGAGAGGCTTTCATATGGAGGCCATGGTCTACTTCTTTACCATGTTCTTCACATCGGTAAGACGCCTACGGTTCAGTCTTGCATGGATTGTGTGCTGTTTAACATTCATGAGCATTAACTTAATATAAACTTAACATAAGCTAATTCTTGTTTTGGCACTGTATTATATCGTCGTTGTCCAATGAAAAACAAGTATTTCCAAAATTGCAACTTTACAGGAGAAAACAAAAACATACTTTACTTTAAATGTCAATGGAACCAGAATTTTTCAAGCTGTCTCTATTGGTCCATTCATCATAAACTTTTCACACAATGTAAACCACTGATGACCATTGTCGTGTTCAAATGATGTAGAAAACTCAAATTTGAAAAATGGAGATAATTGTTTTCCATTGGACAGCAATGATATGCGTATCAAGACCACTTACACACTATTATATTTATTATATTTGCTATTTGCTGTTGGTATGGCATTATGTTGTTCCCAGAGCAACCGTTGCTCCACAAAAGAGTCCACAGAGTTAATAGAAGTATGCTGTGGTTGTTCAAATTTTAGATCTACCATGCTTGTGATGGACCAGGCCTGTCTATTCTGTGCTTCATGAAGTACGAGATTTTGGAGTACTTCAGCGTGTATGGTACATCTATCTCCATATGGGTCACATTATTAGGTGAGTGAAGGTGAAATATGACCTAACATACATCTTAAAGCTCTTTTAAGTAACTGAATAAACAGAACATTTTAATTGAGCTCCTCCGACTGTCCCTACAGTAATCCTGGAAAAAAGAAAATTAAGAGTTGTACTGTCAGAACTCTCTGTCAAACTGCTGTTGTTGCAGAAGACAGTTGAATATTAATTTCTGAGAGTCATGCTAACAATATGACATCTGTTTATGTCTGGGATTCCACCGTGTCGTGTGAAGAGTGTGTACTCATTTTCTCCTGTTCCACTCTCAGCACTGGGGGATTTTGACGAGCCCAAGCGTTCCACGCTCACCATGTTTGGAGTGCTCACCTCTGCTGTGAGGATACACCAGGACCGCTGGGGCTATGGGATCTACTCCGGCCCTATCGGCACAGCTGTGTTGATGATCACAGTCAAATGGGTGAGAGATGAACAAATGCAGATGCTGCTCATTAGCTGGTCTTGGATTAAGATACTATACAGTGTTGTATGACACAAGCTGCAAGGGTGTCTAGTGAGGCCTGAGAACGAAAATGATTAGTCTTAATTACGACGTACATAACTACATCTGCACTTAAATACGCTGCAAGCCCTGAACTCGCCTGCTCACTTAATTCCAGTTACAAAAGATGAAAGAGAAGAAGGGCCTTTATCCAGACAAAAGTGTCTACACTCAACAAGTGGGACCAGGGTGCTGCTTCGGGGCCCTGGCTTTGATGCTTCGCTTCTATTTCGAGGTAATAATTGCTGCAGGCACTTGCCATCCGTCTATCAAAGTGCAGCACCATGAAAAACTGTATGCATTCCTGTTAATGATCTCCATTTGTTCCTGCAGGAGTGGGAGTATGCTTATGTGCACAGCTTTTACCACCTGTCATTGGCCGTGTCCTTTGTACTGCTGCTTCCCAAGAAGAACCGCTACGCAGGGACAGGACGCAACGCTGCCAAACTCAACTGCTACACTCTCTGCTGCTGTGTATGAAGTCCCTTTACGATGACACTCGTGTCTTGTAGGCTAGGGCTAGAATGCATGCAGTTTGCTGAAAAGTAGTGAACAAGAACAAGTTACTTCATTGAGCTTTAACTAAATAATCCTAACCTGTTGGTTGGTTGCTTGGTCACAGACTTCACATGCTCCAGGAAAGGAGAATGCACGGACCATTTGGACAACAGCTCAAAAGCCATGGATGCGGGCCTGCGATCCTGGCCTGCCATTTCATCACTCGCGGCCACGCACCATGTAACACAGGCAACGATGTCTGCAACCATAGATCCAACAGTGAAGACAGTTATATGACCTTCAGGCAAGCCAAGTATGTGTGGGTCAATGCATGCACCGTTTATACAGCCATGTTATCGCTTACTTTAAAGCTGAAAGCATGGCCATGTCAAATTTAGGAGCACCTCCAAGCACCTACAAACGTAAGCACATAAGACATGGCTGCGTTACAACGGGTAAACACAGGGTTACTGAGACAGCTAACCTCCAGCTGGAAAGTTTGCAGGTCGCAAAATATTGCAGACATTTTATCTCTCCAAAATGAATAAATTGTCTTTTAAGATGTACCTCAGGAGGGACTGCTCGCCTACGTTTCTCTGAGAAGAAGGGGCGTTAAATGCGGGTAAAAATGCAGAAAAATAGCGGATTGTAAAAAACATGTTATTCTTGCCATCTGAACGCAGCTAAAAGGAACTCAAGTGTTCCAACAACAAGAACCAAACAATCATTATGATGTGTATTGCAGCAGGTGGAAAATGGTGTGTTTTTTTAGTGTACTGAGAGAGGTCATATTTTCCTTGAATTTCTTTCCTTGCAATTCTTTGTAAATATATTTATTTATTCAAAAAATACTACTTAAGTTTGTGATGTCACAATGAATCTTATTTTGGACTAGAATGCACATGTTAAAAATATAAAAGGTTTATTTTGAATTAAAAATGTTTTTTGCAGTTTTGTCTCACTGTTTTGTTTTACCCTCTGACTGCTCAGCATAGTTAATCGGAATAATCCACAAAGTTTGGAGAAAAGAAACCTTAGCAGTAATTTCCTCGACTTGCTCCTCATCGAATGTCAAACCTCCATCCATTTAAGCTAGATCCATCAGCCCACTGCTAACACGATCCAAAAATTACAAACGCACGCGACATGTTTTAGACAAAACAGTCTCTTGCCAAACGTGAATGAAATTTCGGTCCGCAAAGCATTTTTTGAAAGGTGGCCAGGCCGCCGGCTCTTGTGCCCAGAGAAAGGTGTTTTTGTCTGGGGGGGAGGCTGCCAGCTCCTGTCTCTCCTGGCTGCATGTCCCAGCCCCTGCCAAAAAGCGTAACCTGACACTTTTATTACGCTAGTGTGAAGTACTTTTGAGCTCCTTTATGGCCTCTGTCTGTTCAAAACCACTTTGTTTGTGGTTTAGGCCCCCCCACACACACTGTCTGAGGAAACTCCACCAAGCTTTGCCACCACAAAGTTCAATCTGTGTCAAGCTTATTGAGACTGCTGGGTGGCACCAGGGTCTGGAGCTACTTGACAGTCTGAAACTGTCTTTGCACCTCAATCTGCTTTCTTCACAAGTGGTAAGCTTTCACTGGTGAACAACAGTATTTTCTCATCACCGTTTCTTTTACAGACTGCCCCTACATTGTGTGGTAACACAAGTCACCCAAATAAAGCAACCTGAGTCAGACATGCAAATGCTGGGCAATTTTTTTAATATATATATTTTATATATTTAAAAATCACACTTGAATTTAATGCCAAGTGATGGGTACACCTACCACATGTGCAAGACAGAGACTACAGCTGGTAGACCAGACCAGTAAGAAGGCAATCCACCGGAATATCTCTCAGAAGTTGAAGTTACAGACAGCTTTCTTACATGCTTTAAGTGACAATCATACAAGACTCCTGTGAAACTAAGATGAACTTGCATGTGTGCTTCTTTATTCTAGATCTTAAAGAGTAATCCACTCAACTTAAGTCTGTTTTATTAGGGCTATATTTATTCGGATGTGACAATAAGGATGGAAGAAATCCAAAATGATGCTTTGTGCTATGATTCTCAGAATTTATGCTGCTGCAGCTGCTGTGTTCAAAGTTTATAAGAATGTTTTAACAAGCACTGACTCTTCACTCTACTGCACACAGCAGATGAACTAAGGTCTCTGAAGTGTGTAGTTATTCTCCTGACAGCTGCACAATTGTTCAGTTCCTCTCGTTCAGCGATTGTGGACTGGACTGGATGGCCAATTACAGATTATAACCAATGTCAACTTTTTTCCAGAGAAGTATGCTATCATTTTGGACAAGGACATTAAATATCAGAATTATAGACACCATATGACGTCTGATGTTCTATTGTTAGTGTGCCAAAATGTCTAGGGCTCTCCTCTAGAGACTCAAAGTATGTGTTGCACTGTTTGAGTGAGGTTGTATGAAAATCTCTGACAGGGACTTGGGATCAGCTGTTGGGGTGTTTTCTAGACAGCATCATAGGCCTCTCTCTCTCTCTCTCTCTCTCTCTCTCTCTCTCTCTCTCTCTTTCAGCTGCTCTCCCAGCTGCTGAAGAACAGCTGCTCTGGACAAAACAACGACTCTTGCAATCATACTGAGCCACAGAGCAAACGTAATGAAGCAGTAATCTTCCAAAAACCTAGATTACTTTTCTACATAACTGCATCTCTCTCTGAGCAAACATATAGAGCAGGAATGGACTCTGTTGATTCCCCATCATTTTAGGGGTGCCTCTCTGTTAGCTCAGTCCTCCCAACAACAGCGCTCTTTAAAAGAGTTCCACTGTGTCTTTTATTATCTAAGTAGAACTGCAGTGTAACAACAACCACCTGGTTCGCCTAATGTCAGATTTATATTGGTCTCAATCTCTAGAATTTAGAAAAACGTGCTACAGTGCTTAAACCAGTCAGGTAATTCAAGATGAAACAGCGCACCCACCTTGAAACTGTTTACAGTATTTGTTATGATGTGTTACCTTTGTTGTATTGTGGTTTGTCAGCCCTCTACCTCTGTAGATTTTGTTTTAGGTTCATTTTACCTCAAAAAAGATTTATTTTCCTAATGTTAAGGCAAACTTTGTTTTGTTACTGTTGCATTGTTTCTAAACAAAAATGTTGATTGTTATAATAAAGTATTTTGTTGTCATATACAATGTTTTGCGAAATATTAAAAAGTATCGGTATCGGTGATACTGGCACTGTGTTTACTTGGTATCGGATCGATACCAAAATTCCCGGTATCGCCCACCTGTAGCCCCGACTCCACCCGCTTTAGAGTAAGAGTAAGTAAGATTTTGGAAGAGTTGGAGGAGCTGGGGAGGTGGTGGGGTGCGAATTTCATCACGAGAAGGTGAGGGCAGAGGAGTGATTTATATAGAGCGTGTAATGATGGAAGGGAGGAGTTTGGGCGTGGTCCTTCTTCCAAACTTAAGTTATATCATAACTTCATTTATGAACGTTTCCAGACAGTCTTCATAACAAATGTTGTGTTAAGTTCTTCATAGATGTGGAAGTAGTCTGACCCACTCGTAACTCCGCAAGTTCTTGTAAACTTGAAGTTCACATGCAATTCTGCCTCAAAAACGAAAGATGGCGCTAATCATCATTTTATATCCTGGGATGAACTAAAAGCCAAATGTGTGACCCAGACTACGGCGGAAGATAATGCATGTAGGGATGGATATTAATATCCTTTAAGAAGTGCAAGCTAGTAAAATATAAGACTTTACAAACACATTTTTAAATAATGCAAAATACTGTTTATTTTTGTTATCGATAAAATGACAGAAAATATTGAGATATCATTTTTTGTCAATAACGCTCATCCCTACATACTGGTAAGTTTGAACATACATAGCAAACTTAGACAAGAACACTTCTTTATCACTAGCTGTTAACTGTCAGGCTCAGAGTATTTTTGTTCAGCAATGCTATCGCTGCAGTCGCACATTCAGATGCCATTGTCACTTTGTTCTGCTCCTAAATCAGTCTGCAGTCCATCAGAAAAATATGTAAAACCAATTTTAAGTCTTTACTACCAATACTGTAAAAACTAGTACCTTTTCAGCATGAGTATTTATTTTTTTTTGGCATCTCTAATCACTGCATTGAAATAATGTATTCAGTTATTCTTATATTTTTCTTATAAATAAGTTCCATTGTTTTACATTATCAGGTTCCTGCACTCTACAATGATCTCAGCTTGTTTAAGACTTATGAGATTTAGCAAACTACGTCCTAGTGATACTTCTGCGTTCGGTCAAACTTAAGTCATTATGTGAAGCTTTATTGCTACTGACCCATTCTGACAGGCCATTAACAGTTAAGGCCTAAGCGTCTGAAGTTCCTCCATGTGTATGAGCACTTGGCAGCACAAAGGGCAGGCTCTGAGGTGTCTGCAGGGTGAAGTGGAGCCAGACGAGGTCTGGTGTTATAAAGAGACTGTCTCTGATTCAGGACCTTCTTCACTGCCTGGATCACCTGGTTCAGACAACACAAGATAGTTACCTTCAGAGTATGTAAAGGATCGCTCTACAAGACAACAAAAAGAAAAATGTGTGACCTGAAGCAGAGAGGTCATTAAGATAGAGACTGCTGCAGAGGTTATAAAGGAACTGTGACCACTGCAGAGTGAATCAAATTATAATGCAACCATTTGTTATGCACAGATATGTTTAGGTGAGTCCTTGATCTGCAAGAGTTTATATATGAATAATTCAATTTCTTATGCACAAAACTATACACATTTTGAAAGTGTTATGTAAGAGTTCTTGTTAGTAATCTGTATCATTGTTTACTCTTATTGTTAACATTTTTATTATTATTACATTACAACTATTTCTTCTAAATAAATAAACTCATTCATACCCAAGGTAAACTTAACGCCAGGTGCAATCTGAATAAACTACTTACTCATATGAACAGCATGATAGCCAGACTGCTGTCATTCTCAGAAATAAAGAGAGCATGTTAACTGGCTAGCAAATGTGATAAGCAGGAAATTTATTAGGACTGTACTAGGTGATTAAATATGACACCATCACAAATTGGAACTCTATAACAGATGCTGTAAAACTCTAATGCTCCACAACAGTTCTTGGTAGACAATCTGCAAACATCTGGGTGTTTTCATTATTCAGTGTGGCCAAAATCTGCTTTGACATGAAGAATTTGACTGACATGAAAAATATTAGCCTCAAACTACTGTTTTTGTTGAAAATGCTGGAAAATTCTTCTGTTCAAAGAGTTGCAAATGCATCCTACTGGTAAACCTTATAAAAATTACAAGAAAAATGTAGCATATTGGCTCTTTTAAATTAATAACCTCAATAAAAATCCTGTACTTTAAGGGATTTGTTAAATGGGCAAGAGTAGTACAGCTTATTTGGCAAACAACAGCTCTAAAGTTTGGTATGTGTGAAGTGATAGTCACCTTTAATAATAGGATGTTATTTCAAAAATAATAAATTTTTTAACTCCAGTTTGTCTGTGAATTAGCAACCATTATTGGCCAATGACAGACAGTCTGAACCCCAACTCTTTACCTCTATTTACAGGACAATTTAATGTAGAAGAAGGGATCTTTAATGTCTCAAGTATGATGCTCCTGTATTACATGAGGCAAAGCAAGTTAATGAATGTCATTACTAACGGGCCAAAAAGTACTGCGTACCTGTTCCTTGCTACTAAGTGGGTCTTGGGAAGATACACAGGGTTTAAGTTTTGTTTCCACATTCTCCACGCTTAATGAACTTAGAGAGGCTGTTTCAGACTGGCTGTCTGAGTCACATGGGAGGTCTATTCTCTGAAGCTTGTTGGAAAGCCTAAAAAAGCAGAGACAGAAGACATCAAATACATGTAACTAGACTGAATTATGCTACAAAATACAATAACAACTCTGTGAGTTATGTGTGAATATACTAGTGTGACGAAGGAAGTTATTTTCCACCTTGACGCAGGACGGCCAGCAAGTTTCCACATCTGGGTCCGCTCCATCAACTGAGCTTTGACTGTTTGACCAGTGGCACTGCATATGACATCTGACAAAGAGCAGCCTGGGAACAGCCTCAGCAGCAGAGCGACCAGCTGACCACAAACATTCAATATGACATGTATGCATAATACACATACAAGGTGGGCATTCAGAGCATTGTCTATATTAAATTAATTAAGTACACCAATTAGGTAGTGTACTGAATCTCCAGCATTTGGCTGGGTCCAAACAGCATTTGTTTGGCTAGGAAACTACAAGATACTGTATATCACTATACTGCACAGATGTGTAGTAATTCTGCCAACTACCCTGTCAAACACATCCTAAAGATGAGCCGGCTTGGGATTTGAGGTATATATCACATTGTGATGACCTATTTGTGGTCATTTTACCCATCTGATTCACAAGTGTGTTTTATCCACAGCAGCTGGCTCTCTTGGCTTTATCAGTGGTGTGCTTGCTGACAGTAGCAGCAGGATAAACTTAAAGAAGACAGAAGTATCCTAAAGGTGCCACAGAATGGAACTATATATACACTGGCAAAGTTAAATGAGAAGACTTTGGTAAATGGAACCGACACACCATGAACCTCAAATAATGGTGTCTCCTCCTTCAAAAACAAATCCTGCATTCCCAGATAAGGGTGGTAAAACAGGCAGATTCCAAAATCCTAGACTTTTATGTAACAGTCTTGGACCCCAGAATGTACATACAATCAAAACGGATCAACATCAGTGAAAACAGCGGACTACAGCTTCTTGAGTAAATGTTCTGTTTCACCTTTAATTCTACAGCTTCTATTTAAGGTGGAAAATCTGCAAACAAGCTTGCAAATAGGGAGCCAATGTCAACTCCAACATCTTTAACAATATCCTGGACAAGTTTAATTCAAAGTTGTTGGTCTGCTCTACACATGTCACGTTTTTTCACTTGGGCAATATCGAGCAGGCTTTGCACAGAGTTTCACAATGAAAAGATGGGAAAGAGGATCAGCTCCACCTTTATTAGCATTTCAACCCCACCACAATATGTAATTAGCAGCCCTGATGTGTGATTGTATCCACTTTTTGATGCTTTAATTCAGCTCATTGAAAGTTTCATAGTGAGCTAACAACTTTAATTTAGTTGTGTTGTTGGGATTAAATACAAGTAACTAGTATATATAATGTTAGGCAATAGCAAGCTTCAAGTATCTAGCATAGCTAACAAAAGCTTACTATACAAAGCTTAATTTTATTTTCTTGTCTGTGTCTACTTTGACATGTTGCTTCTGTGTGTTAATCATAGCACTTCACTGTAAATCAGCAAATCAGAACAAAGCTTATCAAATTGTTCAAGAGCTCACCAAACACAGTTTTTTTTTATTTAAAAAATGTATCTGGGCTTTTTTTTTTACCTCATAGTCACATACTTTCTGCGCTGACATTTGAGCAACTTAAAATACTAAACAAGTACATTCTCTGGCACCCTTAACTGCTTCGATAGTCACAAAGTAGGATGTTCTGAAGTTAAATAAGTTGGTTCTCTAACATTAACCCCACAGAACATCCGTTTTCCTTATTTACGTGTTATAGATAAGACTAAAGGCAAAGGCAGGAACAAAAAATTGTTGCATTAATGGCCTGACAGAGCATGACCAGGGCAGACACTCAGCATCTAGTAGTGTCTCTAGGTACCAAATTAGAACCAATAACTAATTTAACTATACTGGAATTTTTTTTTTTTTAATAGGACTCCATAAAAATAATCGGATTACTTAATTTGAAGTTCACACTGGAGCACCAAGACAAAACTGTACAGATATGCCACTGTCCAATTGAATGTACACCATTTTAAGTTTTCAATTTACTGGAACAGAAAAAAATTAAACTTGCCTCATCATTAGTTGGACTTAAGATAACAGCACTGATGGCATCCAGCTTGGCTTCTTCCATGTTGTGCATTCTGATGTGAGCCTTAGCCCGATTTCCATAGTACTGAGCTACCTTAGGGTTGTATTTAATGGCAATGGAAAACTTGTTGGCTGCTTCCTGGAAGTTCCTTCAGCATGTGAATTATACAACAATTTTTAAGAACTCTGAAAAACAATTGTAAACCCAATTTCACTACATCTGAGATGTTTTTAATAAGTGAAACTTACAGGCGGTCATAACTGTGCAGCCCCAATGTGTTGTGAATGTTTGCTAGACGACACCATACGCTTCTGTTTTGGGGGTCCAGCTCCTCGGCTTGCTGGTAGTCAGCGAGGGCAAAGTGCCACTCTTCCTTCTTCAAAAAACAATCTGAAAACCATGAAGCAAACGTGAATGGCACGCACCAAAAGATCTCTACCATTTACTTTGGTTCAAATTCAACAATATTGGCAGATTATCTGGTCAAGTCTTGAATCAGATTAAAAAACAACAAATTCCATAAACAATTAAAATGATCAATGTTCAATTTAGTAATGCATTGAAGGGTTTAATTTCCCAAACATATCTTTAGTCAACACACAATGTCTTAAACCTCCCTCTTTCATTCCGTACATAAGGATAAAGATCCACTGTCGTGTACAGCCTTCAGTTCTCTACACATACCACCTCTGTTGAGGAAGAGCCCACTTTCATCTCTCTGCTCATGGATGGCCTTAGTCAGAAGCATGATGGCTTCACTGTAGAAACCCTGGGAGAAGCAGTGGACTGCGAAATCGTTGTAAGTGAGCACAAGTTGGACTTGTGCATCATCTTCCACACCCTTGGAGTTATCAGGCTTCTCTCTCTCAAAACATTCTACTCCAGCATCAAGTTCAGCAGCAAGTACCAAGTCCTCTATTGCAGCGATGAAGTCTTTCAGTCTGCGGTAAAGTATTCCTCTGAAATAGTCATACAGATTTTCACATCATACTGCTTGCATGCACAAAAAGTAAGTCATGATCTAAAAACTGACATATCCTAAACACGCATTTGCACTTTTAATGCAAAATGTTTAATAAGCCTAGAATAGGCAAAATGATTTGAATCTCACCCAGTAAAGAAACGTTGTTAGAAGATAACAAAAATAAATAAATAAATCATAAACATTATTAGTTCTGTGTTTACTGAATCATTAAATACAAAGATTTCTCTAATATGTGCTTTAAAATGTGCACCTACTTTAAAGGTGGACTTTAAGGTAGACATATTAACTGTACTGCAGGGAGTAAGGGTAAATTAAAATCAGTTGAAACAAAATTATCAATGCATATTTGTATTTTTTAAATATGTAATATAACCAGAAAAATGTTTTATTTAATTGTTTGTATGTGAGTGTGTAATTACAGAAAATGCGCAAATCCCCACTTTCATGTTCAAAGCTCTATTTTAAGTAAAATGTCATTTGCATAGACCATCTAGCAATCCTCTTCCAAGATTTCTGAAGTGCACTCATAGATTCTTTTTTTTTTTAGCATCTGCTTTGCTCTTCAGTACCCAGTTCTCAACTGATGCACATGAATAACATGTTCAGTTAAATGGGAGATTTATATGCCTGTATGGAGACTTGCTAGCTATGTGGTCCAAATTCCATTTTTGGAAATACATACAGTTTTGTAGGAATAAACATACACAATTAGGGAACTACTCAATGGAGACATACCAAGTCTAGTTTAATTGCTAGTTTAAATGTTTGCTGCTAGTTATTCTTAAAATACTCATTAATTGTTTACACACCTAGCAATATAATTAGCCAGTTTTCTCAAATAAAACAATGAGTATGTAAAGTAAGTAAACTTATATTGTTTAAGAGGCTGTTTTAAGCCCTGTTTAGACCTCATTTAGACCAAAAAATGAATTTTTTGTATTTTACTTCATTATCCTTATTCATCACATAAAATTTAATATACATCTCCAGGCAAAAAGGCTGAGGTCAATATGGCACAAACATTTAGCTGTTAAGTTTTAACAATAACTCATTAAACAAACAGATAAAGTGACTAAAGTGTGGAAAACTTTTCCCTTAAATTCTTTAAATAGTTATATTTTTGTGGTAAATTTACAGACAAAAGTGGAGGTCAATATTGTCTCTGCACTAATGGATACACACAGTTGAAAAACATTGCAAAATATATTCTATAGGGTTTAAATCTAGACTCAGACCACAATAATTAGGTAACACCATTGCACATTGGGCTTGGCCCATTTGCCAGACACTGTACATAAATAAAAATGGAAAATAAATAAATGATAAAAAGTTTATTGAAATGTATGTAGGCTAACTAGTGTTTTTCCTCTAGTTTTTAAATAACAATACTTATAATTAACAACTGAATAAGTCTGCAGTTTAAGAGGTTAATTTTAACACCCCCTATTAAGGACAAAGAGTTTAATGGCACGCTCCACTGCACAGCATTACAACTAAATATTTGGAATGTCCAGAAACCAACGAAAGTTACTCAAAACATATTGTTATACATCACCTAAAGAGGTAATACTGAGCCTTTTCAGGGTGTTTCTCTAAAGCTGTGGTAATCTTGCCCAGAGCTTCAGTGAGCTTTCCCTCCACTGCTTTAGACACTGCTTGCTGTCGAGAACACTCGGCTGCCTCCTCCACATCTTTGAGCATGGATAGTGCTACCGCACAACTGGGGTTTAGCCTCAGAGTTGACTTTAGGTCATAGTAACACAAAGCATCCTGCAAAGGAACACAAATATTCAAATGAACCAAGTAAATAAGAGGTTTTTACATTCAAACATTAATTGTTCACTTTTCCAACATTTTGAATGTTACCAGCCAAAGTTAACCTGATTAAGTTGTTGGTACAAGCGGGCTCTGAGAGTATAGAGATCAGCCGACGGTGTGTCAGTCTTTAGCCAGTTAGTGACCAGCCGAATGCAGTCAGAATAACGGCCTAATGCAGACAGACATGCCAAGCTATGGAGAGAATACAGCATTCTGCAATTATATGTAGCACATATCATCAAAAAAAGAGATTTAAAAAATATTTTCAACATTTAATGAAAGTAAACTAAATTATTTATTCCAAGCCGTTTTCGACCATTTCTGTAAATCCTTTTATAGCAAATGGAAGCTGGAAATTTTAAATGATCCTAAACCATGAAAATGCATGAACATTTTTGTCACCACAGTAATGGTATGGTGGTTCATTCTGATTAATATATATATATATATATATATATATATATATATATATATATATATATATATATATATATATATATATATATATATATATATACACACACCAATCATCAGTTATAACTCTATATGTGACCAAGATCTTTTTGTAGCAGCTTTACTGAATCCTTCCATTTATTATATGGAAGAGAAAAGGGCACAGCGACCTCTCCTGGTGGATAGCAGATATACATCATAGAAAAGTAAGCTGGAACTGTAATTTCTGCAAGTAATCAGTAACTAATAAATATACAGAGGCCCCATGTTGGTCAAATAACCATAGCTGTTCTTGGTGGCCTCTAAAGTGCCAGACTTGCACTTACCTTCTTATGTGATAAGGTTTAAAGTTGGGCTTCAGCTCAGACGCTTTTGCAAAAGATTCCAACGCATCCAAAAACATACCCTGGTCACACAGACACTGTCCCTTGTTGTAAAAAAAGAAATTAAAACAATGCAGCCAATCTTAGCCATGAACTGTTTTATACAGCATTAAGCCAACATTTGGATGTATATACAAAATCTCACAACATTCCCAAGATCTGCTTCCTCTCAATCTATACTGCTTGTGTTCACCTGTGTTCATTTATATGTATCTGATTCATAGGAAATAATTGGATCACACTATTTAAATCTACTTGCCTGCAAGTAATAAATAAACGCAAGGCGATGAATATGGGCCTTGCTCTGTGGTTCCAAGTAGGAGACATGCTTGTAGTCTAGGGCTGCAGACTTGAAATCACACAGTTGAAGATACACTTCAGCCCTCTCTATGTAGAGCGAAGTCTGCAAAGATAAGAGACGGGCTGATATTCTTATTGTTATAGCTTTATTCTTGATCATTTATGCAGAATATTAATATATTTTCCATATTATTATATTTCCTTCTACCTGTCGTGGCTGTAATGTTATGGCTTTAGAGAAGCACGTGACAGCCCTCTCAAACTGTAACTGTATTACAGCCTCTCTGCCTGCTTGATAACTGAAAAAACATGTCTTGAGCCAGGACAGTACATTCATATATGCTTGTATCAATAAAAATTGTCTTTGAAAACAATCCCTTACTGAGTATTTGCTTTATGCTTTATTACAAGGCTGCCTCGACACTCTGGTCCATCGTGTTTTAAATCTGGGGTCAGGAAAATGCTGCTGGAGCCAAATAATTTTCGGATTGCAGCCTCTCGAGATGTGTTGAAGGTCTGAAGGTCTGACCTATAGACATCCACCTTGAGGAACACAGATACATATATATGATAGTTCTATTGCATGTTATCTCAGGAGGTTTATATATCATGAATAAGGCATTTTGGGGTGGAAAAGCACAAAAGCAAATTCACTCACAGAAGTAAGTAACCTCATAAAGATGTATTTCAGAGGCAGACCAGTTATCATGACAAATAGTTAGGTTGGGGTGGGAGACGAGGTACATTACCTACAGTCTGTTTGTTTGGCTCTAATTGTTTTAAAGAACATCCAGAGACTGCCCTTTAACTGTGATGATGCTTGTTAGATGTAGCTACAATGATGGACTGATAAACTAAAAGAAATACACGTTTTAATAGCCAATTCAAATTCAAGTTGAGAAGATAAG
This sequence comes from Megaleporinus macrocephalus, assembly GCA_021613375.1. NCBI lineage: Eukaryota > Metazoa > Chordata > Actinopteri > Characiformes > Anostomidae > Megaleporinus > Megaleporinus macrocephalus. The sequence continues at coordinate 12,351,337 of CM038725.1, read as the reverse complement.
AATCAGGTATTTATGTCAAAGTTAGCTTTTTAATGTCACTCCTACACACTACAGAGGGGTTAAGTGAAGAACAGTTTCTCCAAAACACAGTGCTATGTTTGATAGTATGAGTTAAGATCGGCCGTCTGTCCACAGCAGCAATGTATAGAAGCCCTAAAGGGCCATGGATCTGCATGTTTTTCCACGATAACAAGTTATTTTTATTTGTTTTCTTGAAATCTTGTCATGTTAGATATTATCACAACAGTCAAGATATTGGCACGAATATCTTAGAAAACATTAGTTATGTCATGGAATGATATAAATAACTCAAGACTTTTAGAAAACAAAGGGAAATGACATTTTATCATTAAAAAACTGAATAAATATGCAAAATCACAGCTCGTTAGGGCTTTTGCAGACATTATTCTTTTTCCTATCATTGCACACTGAATTACCAAGACTTAACAAAAATTCACCTGTAACCAGCTTTAACAAGCTCAGCTAATGGGCACAGACTGAAGTGAACATTATCTGCCTCTGCCAAAAGTACTTCCCCTGCAAAAATAATATTTACTAAAACATCCCTAACTCTGCCAAATAGGCCAAAATGAGCCTTAGGTATCAAGCCATATTTTATGACCCATGTGGTCTTCATTCATCCAGTTAACCTTACATGGACATTATTTCATTAGATTATCTACAATATCAAAGACTACTTTTACTGGAATATTAAAAATGGGAATAATTTTCATTACAGCAGGACACACAAGCTAAGTCCGACCACAAAACAATTTAGGCTATGCTATTTTGTATTAGCTAGTAGCTTTTACCAGGCAAAGTGCCACCGTGGGACAGCGCTAGAGCAGCTGGCTACTGCCAACTTTAAAATGTACAGTAATAAACGATAAATGTAAGTAGTGATAATTACTTATACAGCCAGTTATTGTATGCCAGTTAATAACAACATGTGTTATGATATTACTTAAAAATATAACTAATATAAGTGTTAACTATAATAAACTTTTCTCCTCACCAATAACATTTCAAATGGTAGTTGGATCAGGCTCAACCATTAAATTCCGTTAAATTTTAAATTTGAAATGAGGACGTGACGAAGCACGCGGGCCTTATCAGGGCGCAGTAATAAGCCAAAATCTTCTGTATTGGCTAAAAAAACCAAATGTTAAATCCAGTCTTTTGGTTACTAACAGAAGAACAAAAAGGGGCATGAATAAAGGTATGAAAATAAATAAATTAATAAAATTGTAATGTGCACTGTTAAGATGGTTTTTAATTCTGGATCTGGGATTGCCAGTAATTTCTTCTCTGGTTGGAATAGCATAAACATTGATTTAGACAACTCAACAAGTTTTTAAAGCTTCTTAAGCCTCACAAAGTAAATAGCTGCATTTAATACTGCATTACTGTGTTTTGGGCTAACCTAACCTACTTGTATGACCATTACCGTCAATATGTTTTTCTATTTATTTGCTTTGTTTACAAACCTCCGAAACGTTTTGTGTGCTCATGTTGACTTCCGTGTCCATCTAAAAATTTGATTTATTCAGGAAATCTTTAAGGAATAAAAACTCTCAGAAAAAAGATCAACTTAAGTCTTTCAAAATCAGATCCACCGACAACACAAACAACACTCAAGCAACCATGGAAACGCTCATCCAGAAACAGTCAAGGACAGCTTTCTCTTTATAAAACAAAATGTAATTTTGTCACTCATATGTGAGGTTTAAAAAAAAAAAAAAAAATATATATATATATATATATATATATATATATATATACACATTAATAACAAACACATTTGTATACATTTATTTTAAAGTTACGAAGAACGGCAATTTAGAATGTAGTAAATATACCCGAAAGGGACTTTTATTTTGACAGCTATGGCGGATATGACTTTATTGTGTGCAGTGTGTACATCAGCTGACAACAATACGAGCTGCTGTTATGAGTTTGTGCTTTTGACAGTTGCTCACGGGATGTTCGGGCAAACGGATTTAAAGTGAGAGCGACAGCACGGTATGCAGCAGACTTATATCCTTATATCTAAGAAAACAAAGGTGATTGCTTATGCTGTTTGGTTGATCGCTTTGAAAGAAGCCGGCAATGAATAATGAAGAGGAGTCGAGACCACTGCTGCTGGCGGAGAGTCCAGAACAGGACCGGTCAGAGCAGGACGCATATCTGGAGTAAGTCATTCAGCTTTCTGGTGATTGAAACAATCTTCACATGTGTAACAAGAGAGTCATAAACTGGTCATTCGTTCACTGAATCAACCCCCTCCATTCTGAACCTTTAGGTTACCAAACATACGTGTGGGTGTAAATATGTTGCCCTGCTTCTAAATCTGGACCAGTACTATTGAGTGTGAACGTGAATTCCCCGTTCCACCTAAAATAGTGGGGCACTTCAATTCAATTCTGGCGCCTTCATTTGTAAAGCATGTGCTGTGTTACTATGTGGATTTAGAGTGGTGGCCGTAAAATTCAGACTCGTTATCAGTTTGCTGGAAAATCTCAACTGCTTAGTTTTTATTCGGATTCCCCTTTCCACCTTAAATAGTGCAGTGTTTACATTCTGCCACCAGGATTTAACTGCTGGACCATTTTGGACCTGTTATTGAGTGTAAACCTGGCGAAAGACGTGGCTGAAGTTAGCTATTCGAATGCCCCGTTCCACCTTAAATGGTTAAGCAGTTACATTCTGGCGCCTCAGGCCATTTAGAGTGGAAGGGGCAATTCGAATAAGAAGCCTGAGGCACCAGACTGTAACCACGGCACCATTTAAGGTGGAACAGGCAATTGAAAAATGGGACGCTTTATTACCAAACATACATGTTGGTGAATATATGTTGCCGTGCTTCTAAATCTGGACCAGTACTATGGAGTGTGAACGTGAATTCCCCTTTCCACCTTAAATAGTGCAGCTGTTACATTCTGGCACCAGGGTTTAACTGCTGGACCATTTTGGACCTGTTATTGAGCGTTAACCTGGCGAAAGACGTGGCTGAAGTTAGCTATTTGAATGCCCCGTTCCACCTTAAATGGTTCAGCAGTTACGTTCTAGCGCCTCAGGCCATTTAAGGTGGAACGGGCAATTCGAATAAGAAGCCTGAGGCACAATAATGTAACCACTGCACCATTTAAGGTGGAACAGGCAATTCAAATAAATTTACACCTCTCAATACACATAGGAAAATAATGGTAATGTGCTGTTCAGATCTACTATTTAACTATTTATGTATGGTCTTGTCAGAGTGTCGCCGATTAACTACCCCGACAAATCATGTGAGGCGGATTTATTTTGTGGCCTTTTGTTCCTCAGCAAAGTAAAGAATGGGAAGTTGTACCTGGCCACCTTTGCAGCCGTTCTGGGTCCTCTCAGTTTTGGTTTCGTCCTTGGCTTCAGTTCCCCAGCCATACCAGACCTACAAAGAGGCCCTGATGAAAGACTGAGGCTCAGCGCTGAAGAGGGTTCTTGGTTTGGGGTACGATCATCCATTTCACCAGTTCTGTGAAGTGAGGGCATGCACTGGAACTGGAATAGTCACAGCTTTGATAAGGAATTAATCTACAAAACATTTCTTAGGCAGGTTAAAAGCTGAGCCACTTCAAGAGAACAGAGAACGCCTTCACCAACCAACATAAAATGTCTTTTGCAGTCTGTGGTGACGATTGGAGCGGGTCTTGGAGGTCTGCTGGGAGGATGGGTTGTGGAAAAGCTTGGACGGAAGCTGAGCCTTATGTTCTGTGCTTTGCCCTTCATCTTTGGCTTCACCATCATCATCGCTGCTCAGAACCACTGGATGCTGTACGTGGGAAGGGTGCTTACTGGTCTGGCCAGTGGAGTGACATCACTTGTGGTGCCTGTAAGTTAGTCAGCGTTGTATGTTTCACACTTAGATGGTCATATTTAAGCATGGCTGGAAGGCGTCATGTCATGAGACTCATTGTTTAATCTCACTGCTTACTTCTTTTAGTAGAAAGCTCGAAATCTGCTAAGCATAGTGCTGAAAATTTAAACAATGAATGCAGAGTGAGCCTTACAGTGGCCCGTTAACTTGTTTGATTGCTTGTACTGTGGTCAACTGTACATGTTGTAAAGCTGACCCCTTCCAAACTAATAACTTACAAAGCTTTTAAAAGTATTGTTTTCCCTAGAATAGAATCTTAGAGGCTGCAAATGCCTATTCTTTTATGTGCAATGCGTTGTGCACTGTTGGATTACCTCCTTACAAAATCTCTCTAATTAACATACTGCACTCGTGACCCTGCATTCAAGAGTTGTGCAAATGATCATAGTAATTAATCCCCAAAGTTTGGTTGAAGTATGCCTTTAATGTTTCATTCGCCGCTTTTGCTCTTTTTGTCGTTGCTCTAGCTCTACATCTCAGAAATGGCTCATGAGCGCGTAAGAGGAACAATGGGGTCCTGTGTGCAGCTCATGGTAGTGACAGGAATCATGGGAGCCTACATGGCCGGTAGCAGATTTTATTTATACACTACCTCATTCATGGATTTACCAAGGGCAGCCATTCTCAAAGTTATGTCAATATGTCTTTTGATGTATGGCTGACATCCTTATGACCATACTGTGATAGCCAGATAATCAAATGTTTTTAAAAAATCTCCCAATACAACATAAAACACAACTTGTTTACATTGTAGTAGAAGAAGCTAATAGTTGAAGATAGATTACAACTGATGTCCAGCAGCCAAGGGTTTTAACAAACACAAAATCATCAGTACTGTGTTCTTGGGAATTAATACAGTATCACAAAACATAAATATTATGTTTTTTAAATATTTGTATACCCCAATATAATCTGCTATTAAGAGAATGTGACACCACAGTAGCATTGGTAAGAAATGCTATAAGTCTTAACCAACAATCCATTCCAGTGCAAGTTCGTTGGAGTGAGCTTTAAAATTCTTGATACACAGCTCTGTGCCGAAGTTAGCTGTGTCCTTTATTTATATACAGTAGTGTCCAAAGCTTTGTGAACCCATTAGAATGATCCATATTTCTGCATAACAAGTCACAAAAGTCCTGAAAGTAGATAAAGAGAACCCAATAAAACAAAAAAAGACTCTTGCAAGTCATGGCCCTATTTTTAAAAAAAGGGGAACTTTAAACCTTACTAAACAAATAGACAGTGCTAGCTCTGGAATGCAGTAGCTCTTGTCAGATATGCTTTCTGATATGTCATGCTGCTCAGTCACATGTTTAAGGAAACTGCTGCGTAAGCAACAGTCTGGATCCTAGCCTGAGTACACGTGTTTTGTCTAAATGTAGGAGCTTAAAGACCAGCCAATGTACTGTGTGTATGTGTTGTGTTATTTATTTGTGGTTGATATTATTATAAATACATTTCTAAACACCGTCTAATAGGCTCTAAACAGACTGTGTTGCTCTCCCAGGTCTATTCCTTGACTGGCGCTGGCTGGCTATCACCTGCTCCATCCCTCCAACCCTAATGCTGGTGTTTATGTGCTTTATGCCTGAAACCCCTCGCTACCTCCTCTCTCAGGGAAAGAGGAGAGAGGCTGAGGAGGCACTGCGCTTTCTCAGAGGACCCAACGCTCCAGCAGAGTGGGAGTGTGCCAAGATAGAGGAGGCATCTCGAGATGAGGTAGGACTAATGAAGTGGCAAAGTTATTTCTGCTCATCAGTAGCTTGTACAGTCGAATAAGTTCATAAAAGTTTTGGTTCTTTGGGTCAGATGTCATGTTTTGTTAATTTCTGCCTATTGTACAAACATAGGGTGCGTCCGAAATTGCCTACTTGCCTACTACTCTACTAGTAGGTGAAATCAGTAGGCGAGCGTGGCTAGTATGTCCGAATACTCAGTAGACATTGAGTAGTAGGCGAATGGTACTCGGATGACCTACTGAATTGGCAGCCATATTTATGTAGGCGAACACAGCACACACCTGGAGCCGCAGATGAATTCAAAGAGGAGGAAAACAACAGTGAAAAGCGGTACGCCGGCTATGTGTACGTAACTACTGCTAGTGATCTGCAGAAGTTAACGCTACTGCTGAGATTCAAGATTCAAGAGTTTTATTGTCATATGCACAGCAGAACAGACACACTGTTACACTGTACAATAAAATTCTTACTTTGCTGTTTCTCCATTTACTAATAAATAAAGATAACAAAAAAGAAATAATACAAATATATACAAAATATATAAAGTATAATAAAATAAATACTAAAGTCAAAATAAATAATAAATAACATTTGGCTACTGGAGGAACACACAAAGATGCCTGCCACGGTGGGCGCCATCTTGATATAAACAATAATTAAATTTCAACTCGTTTTGTCTTCTCCGAGCTACAGCTCGACACCGTGTACAAATTCAGACAAAAACGCAGAACAGCTTCTAAATTTGTCAGTAAACTGAGCTTTTACGATGGTGGGCTGACATCTTGCGTCACAGGACGTTGGCAAGATGGCGGACGTAGTCTGTCTGAGCTTGTGTGGCTACTAAACCTCACCTACTGAAATTACCTACTAGTCTGCTGCTCGAGCAGTACGTACTGACTCTAATCTAGTACCTACTGACTAGTAGCGATTTCGGACGCACCCATATTTCTATAGCACGTGTGGCTGCTCTGGATGTTACTTTAGTGTGACAGATGCAACATATATAATTACAGGGAGCAAACTTTAGCTTGGCTGATCTAAAAGACCCTGGCGTCTATAAGCCTTTAGGAGTGGGGATCATGATGATGCTGTTACAGCAGTTCACTGGCATCAATGCCATTATGTTCTATGCAGAGAATATATTTGAACAAGCACACTTTAAGGTAAGACGACTTTTAACACATACATACATACATACATACATATAGTGCATCTCATATACTGTGCTGGCAAGCGGCTCATGCCATTTTATGCACTGAGCTGTTTGTTTTGAAATAATGTTGTTGTCTTACAGAATGGCGATGTTGCCTCCGTCATTGTGGCTGCCACTCAGGTGGTCTTCACAGCAATTGCAGCTGTAATAATGGATCGAGCTGGAAGGAAGGTCCTCCTTATCTTGTCAGGTAAGGATTCCTTTTGTTTGTCCCAATTTTTTTATTCCCATAATACCTTTACACTGCTGAACAAAACCCACAAACATAGTATTTACCATGCTCACAAATTTCCAGTCATTAGTTATTTGTTTGCTCTTCAGGTATCACTATGTGTGTGAGTGAAGCAGCGCTTGGCGTTTACTTCCAGCTGTCTGCAGTGAAGCAAAATAACTCCTCACTGGTGAGCACGTTCATGGGAGCTCAGGACGCGATCAGTGAAGCACCACACCCTGATCTGGCTTGGCTCGCCCTTGCTAGCATGGGCATTTTTATAGCAGGTTTGTAGAATTTTGCTGAGCAGTGAAAAAGTACCTCACTTAATAATTGACTTTGGGAATCTTTCTTTATGTTTCACGCGTCTCAGAGAAGTGGCATGTGGCATGCATGCTGTTTATCTAGATGATGATTTTAGAGAGACTGCCCAGAGACAATGCAAGGCCTGGTGGACCACCAAAATGGTCACAGTCAAATAAACAGTGCTTAATTGTCTCATATTTGCTCCTCTCTTGCTTCAGATCTAAAGACAGGTACCCCACAGGTATCGTCAGATATAGAAAATGCAACCAGCTTCTAAGACTAAACTTTGGAAGTGTGGAAACATATTCCTGCAGATTCGTTTGGAAAATTGAATGTTTTATAAATTTGAGGTCTTTTCACCTAATGCTTTAATATGAGTTAACTGTAGTTAATAGCCATTTTGACTAGAAGTTTAATAAACGTTTGGTGGTCTCTGAGCTGTGTGAAAAGTGGAAGTGAGTAAATGCTGTGCACTGTAACACATACACAATAGGCCATAATATAATATAGAAACAAGCCATCGTTTAGTTTTTGTTAATTTTATGTTTAATGGGCAATGCCAACAATTTGTCAAAATTTCTGAATAATTAATTCCTTCATATGTAAACATTGTCATCAAGAGTGGTGTGATGGGAAATGTTTAATTGTAGAGAAACTTGGACTCTGATTTCTTTACAGCTAGTCCTCACAATGTCTACAATACAATTTTTTAACTACACAAACCCAGCAGTGAGCCTACACTGTATATGCAGTGTTGATGATGGTTAAATAATGGTAAAAAATAGCTTTTCTTTTGGGGTTGCTTTGCTGTGCAATGCCCTCCTTGTACCTCTCTGCACTCTCTGAACAGGTTAAAACAAATGAATTAAAATACCTTTTAAGCCAAAAATGTATCACAAATTGTCCTGTCTCAGACATCAGGTAACATGTGTTAGGTATGTGTCTCAGACATCAGGTAGCATGTATCTAATCATTTTCACTGAGAGAGCTTTCAGAGGCAGTAATCTGTTCAGGGTTTGTAAGTACTTTGCAGCGTCTAGCCCTTATTTAAGTGTATTATTTAGGAAACTCTGTAACACACCTGATTCACTTAAGCTTTTTTGGAGTATCTAAATGTAAATGTGAGGTGTGTATGATTAAGCTTGTCATAAAAGTTTTAGTTAGGTGTACAATGTTGTGGTAGGCATTAAATTACCTGTGGTAGTTTCATTTTATATGTGTTCCTCAGGCTTTGCCATTGGTTGGGGCCCTTCGCCATGGCTGGTGATGTCTGAGATCTTTCCTACTAGAGCACGAGGGTTGGGCAGTGCTGTCTGTGTCCTCACCAACTGGACTTGTGCCTTCATCGTCACCAAGACCTTCCAAAACCTTGTAGTAAGAAGTTCTTCACTTGCAGCCTTTCAAATCTGCTAGCTGGCATTATAACCGGGTCCCAATTTATTTTTCATACAACAGTTTGTGCTTAAATTGGAAGAGCATTAAGGTAAATGGGAACAGAGGGGAGACCTTAACTGTACTCTAAGGGATCTTATGGAGTGGACTTCACAGAGTCTTTGAGAATGAATTGTCGGTGTTATCACGTGTAGCAATGTATATTCGCCACAGATCAGGTCTAATATATGTCCAGGTCATTCTGCATTTGAACTTACACAGATAAAAGAAACATGCGATTGTTGATGCAACAGAAGAGGTGGTAATAGTTTAACTGTCGTCCCACAGGATCTTATAACCAGCGCGGGGACCTTCTGGATGTTCTCAGTTCTCTGTGCCCTCAATGTTATCTTCACAATCTTTTTTGTGCCGGAGACTAAAGGAAAAACACTGGAGGAGATTCAGGCCCATTTTAAAAGAACTCACTACCGATAAAATAAAGCCAAAGCTTTAATCTCACACCAATCCCAAAGTCAACAGTAAGTGGATTTGTTGTAAGAGTCAGCATGCAGTCTGAAGTTAGTGACTGGTCTTCAAGCAAAGATAACTAAGAAGAACTAATTACATAGCAGATGTTTATACATGAAGTAAGTTTTATGAAGAAACTAATACCTGTGGTTTATCATGAACATATTGCTGGTTATGCATTGATAAATACTGTCTTACTGCAGCATTTAGCTTAAATTCAGACTCACAATTTCCCAGCACTAGCGTGAACCCTTAGACTGCCACTGGGGAGCCTAATGCAAGTTGTCACAAAAGCTTAACCAGTCAGTTTGAGCACAAAACACAGTCACGATAAGAACAATAAAAAACACATGAAATCTATCCAAACCAAACCTTTAGCATGAGAAGAATAGGTTTTAACCAGGGCTGTTGGACTATGGCTATGACAATAATTGTGCTTGCCTTGTTTGCCCAAATTTGTCCCTAAAGAAAGAAATTTCCATTTAAAAAGCAAGGCAATTTGTTCTAGCTATATTAGTGTACAGAAAAGGCTTTATCAGAAAATATTTGTTTCCTGTAATGCAATAACTTTGTTTATCAGGTGAATGTAGTGTCCATGTGTACCTTAATACAAAAACCATATGGTGCTCATCTTGTGACTGTTACAAACTTGTAGGTAGATAAAGGCTGACCAACATGACAACCAAAAACATAAATAGATGTGGACACATTACATGCACACGTCACAAGTTTAGCGTGTGAGAGAATCTAATACTAAAAACTTCCAAAAGTGATTAAAAAATAAACTCACACACATATATTTAAAGTTTAAAAACGTTCTTATTCCCAAATATCATATTCTCTCTTCCACCTTAAGTGGCGCTGGAGTTATATGGAAGTTTAGATTTCAGCTTTCATTTGTTATCATTACAGCAACACAGCAAGTAAAACACATTATTTACATATGAAACGTTTGAAAGCATCATTTTTTAAAAATTAGCTTTCGTTATTGGTGATTAGCTCCCAAAAAAAAGCGTTTCACTGCATTTGCTGGATCGGTTATGACTTTACTCCCTGACTTGCCAAGTTGCCTACCAAAATTGCAGTGATGTAACTGCATTGACTCTACATGCCTCGTCTTGACTTCAGGCTTTCATATATTCGAAAAGAAGCAAGGGTGAATCTTCCCTATGATAAAAAAAAAACAACAACAACAACAAAAAGGTACCCAGTTGAACCTAATAATCACTCTTATGTCTTTGAGGGTACATTTACATTATTTGCACTTTAATAACAACAATGTACCTGCACTATACCCTTTTCTGACAGAGTAATGTTAATGATACTGCAGATATAGCTTGCATTAGCGGTGTGTTGAACGTGTAGATGATACTTTGGACTCACTTCACTTTAAACATATTCAAGAAACATTCATGGTGTTGTAGTAAATAGAAATAACTGCGGTTTTAGAAGCTGTGTTTAAACAACAGTCACAGCAACATGGCTAGTTTAAATGCTTGATAAAAGGAAAATGCACTGCAAAAAAATAGTTTAATTAGTGTTGTATTAAGCAGTTATTAATACATTATTGGCATGTGACATCATCAGGCATAATGCCAAAATGTAGAGAAAGGAAAAACTGAGATAATTAACATAAGCAACAGCCACAACGGAGTCTACGTAGCTCCACCTGCAGTGCTATAGAGAACTCACCAGTGTTTCTGATGTTAAATGAGTTGAGAACTGTTAGTAATATCAGGCACGGTTTTAGAAAAACGTCAAAAATAAAAATATGTAAAAATATAACAATATGAGCTAGTTTGATATCAGGACGGTGTGCTTTGAAGTTTACAATCTGAGTAATAGTTAACAAATGACATTTCCATGAGATGTTAGTTTCTTATTACATTACACTGCCATAAAGGTCTAGAGCCATACAGTGATTTAAATGAAGGTGCTTGATTAAGTGAGATGATCTCACGCTGCATAACTCTGTTAACATACAGATTTAATAAGCTAAACCTGCACTGTTCACTCAACCGAATGCCAAGGAACACCTCAACGCACACTGAAAAAGAACAAACAAATTACATTAATTAGCTCTTAGTATTTTTAGGTAATGTTTTTGTCATTCTTTTGTATTTCCCTTTTTTGTAATTTATCTGTGCATTGTGTGTTTGTCATGACTCTTAAATAAATGGTCTTTTTTCATCATCCGTTTTTGACAGTAAGTCTGTGAATGATTGAGAGAGAAAGCAAGTTCAAACACATACTTTGACCCCAGCACTAATATGTACCTTTAAAAAAATGTCATACAAGGCAAAAAATTAACAGTATTAATTCAGTAGTTACTAACTCTAAAAGTACTTCATATATTAGTTTTACAGCTGCTGTGATTGTTCCTTTTTTCTGTGTTAAATCAAGATTTTTAATGGGAAACGAAATTAAAAGGCACCAATTACTTAATTGTGGCATATACAAATAATTTCATAAAAAAATAAGAAAATTCATTTTAGATTGTGGATTTTATGTAATGTAACACTTAGTAGTGTTTATAATACAAACCCAGAGAAAAGAGAAAGTAGTTCAATTTAAAAAAAGTATAAAATAGACATGAATGATTTAGAATCCTTTTTTTGAAGTGTATATGATTGAAATGATACAATCATGATGACCTAAGCCACTTATCCTCCTGGGTCAGGGGCGGGGGAATGCTGGAGCCTATCCCAGCATGACTGACACCTTTGGACTGTGGGAGGAAACCCATGCAGATACAGGAAAAACATGTAAACTCCACACAGAAGGGAGGTCGAACCCAGGGAGCGCCAGCACTATCCACTGTGCCACACCTGGAATGATGTTTTCACTAACTACCTTTTTTGGGTTGGGCAGGTTTATTAACACTGGAATTTGATGAATGATCCAAATAAAATGGTCACAGCATGCATGCACATCAGCATGTTTACCTAATGTTGTACCACTTTTTAACAACATTCAGTAATCACCCTGCAACTGTTAGTGTACAAGAGGATTTTGTCTTGTACTTGCACTTCAAAATGTGCAACAGGATTTCAGTGGGAAACAAAATTAAATGGCACCACTTAATCAGTGGCATATAGAAATAATATCTAGCAGCAAAATTCTGAAAAATACTACATGACTTACATAAATAACTTTCTTGTAGGCGACAAGAACGGCAGAGCCTTCAGACAGTCAGTCAAACTGACTAAAGTCAAGTCTGACCTACAGCAGTCATCTTCACTCATGACTAACACAGATGGAAGCTAGTTATACAGGTCTGCGGTCGGACAGAGTGGGTGTGTCTCAAAACCTAGTGAGCTCGTCACGGCTTGTTCCCGCCCACTGCAGCACGCGACCGGTGGTTTAGCTGGTTGCTAAGTTACCAGCCGGCATCCCAAACAATAGCCAGAGGCTTAAAACTCCGCTAGCATAAATGCTAATGCCTCGAGAATAAAACTGCAAAATGGTCAACGACTCGTTACAGAGTTGTAAATAAAATACTGTTTTGTGTGATTATATGACAAGAAACACATTAAAACACCAGAAAGAATCAAAGTAACTCACGTTTTAAAACCACTTCACTGCTCTTAGATTTGCCTGCGCTGCATCATGGGATTGTCTTAGCGGCTGAGGAAGCGTTCGATGCTTCCTTAAAATCAGGTCTAAATAAGGTTTCTCAGTAGACAGCATGTTTAAGGTATCTAAGAATTGTGACAGCCTACATGTCGGGAGCGCATACTATGACTTAAAATGCTGCCTATGTAGGAGCTGACTAGGTTTTGAAACACACCCATTGTTTAGGTTGCGTCGCAGCTTGTTCCCGCCCACTGCAGCACACGACCGGTGGTTTAGCTGGTTGCTAAGCTACCGGCCGGCATCCAAAACAATAGACCGCTAGCATAAATGCTAATGGCTTCAGTATAAAACTGCAAAATGGTCAATGACTTATTGCAAAGCTGTAAATAAAATGATGTTTTGTGTGATTATATGAAAGGAAACACATTAAAACTCCAGAGAGAATCAAAATAACTTACATTTTAAAACAACTTCACTGCTTGTAGATTTGCCTGTGTTGCTTCATGGGATTGTCTTAGCGGCTGAGGAAGCGTTTGATGCTTCCTTAAAATCAGGCCAAATGTGGTGTCTTAGTAGACAGCATGTTTAAGGTATCTAAGAATTGGGACAGCCTACATGTCAGAAAATGCGTAAAATGCTGGCTATGTAGACACTCACTAGGTTTTGAGACACATTTTGCAGTTTTATAGTTGAGCTATTAGCATTTATGCTAGGGGATTTTTAAGCCCGGGGCTATTGTTTTGTATCTTAGCAACCAGTGCACTGCGTGCAGTGCAGTGTGCGGGAACAAGCCGTGATGTAGTCGATCCCTAACTAGAGCGTCTCAGTAATCTGTTTTATGAGGAGAGATGAGGAGAGAACACTGCTACTTAAACAGCTGCCTACATAGACAGCCTACTTAGACACTCACTAGGTTTTGAGACTCGTTGTCTAGATGGCCACGTATTTTGCCATTAAAATGCTTATGTACCGCTCAGCATTAATGGTGCCTTCACAGATGTGCAAGTTACCCATACCATTGGCACTAATACATCCCCAAAGCTTAATACTCTGGCTTTTGAACTTTATGTTGGTGACAGGCAGGTTGGACCTTTTTGGCCTGGAACCCACAACATCTATTGTTTTCAAAAACAATTGACAGTTGGACTCGTTAGACACTTTTCATAGGTCCAGATAAGGTGAGCTTTAGTTTAGAGAGGAGAAGTCAGCAGCGTTACCGGATGTTGTTCATATATATCTGCTTGGTGTAGTTGAGTCTTGACTTGCATAGTTGTGGATAAATTGCAGGAATAAACTGTATTTACTGACAAGAGTTTTCCAAAGTATTCCTGAGCCCATGTGGTTATAATCTTGCTCACATAGCATATATCCTTAAGACAAGGCTTTTCCTAAATGCTTCTTTTATACCTGATCCCGATTGCATCAATTGGTTAAGTTTTTTAAAGTTTTAACGTTCCTGGTGTTAAATTGCCCCTGTCCCTGCTCTCCACCCCTCCAAAGCTCTTCTAACTCATTCCATTGGTTTGAAAGATTTAGTCTAATTCCTGGTAACTTTCTGACGGTGGTGTTTCCGACTTCCCAGTAGTGCTATATTTATCCACTCTGACATGATTTGTTTGCTGTTGTTGTTTCTCATGTGTTTTTAGCTGGCTTTCACTTCCTTTTCCGCATGTTCTCCTGTTTTAGCTGGTTTAAAGAAGCCTGTTGCTGCTTGAATATTACAGAGAATGTCTCTTGAAGTTTAATCAGCAAAGATTAGTCATACAAGTAATGTTCTTTAAAGACAATGGAACATAAGAGCCTCATAAGTGGAAATAACTAACCTTGGAATTGAATGTAATGTGTCTATAATTAAAACAGAGGTGGGATTACAATCTACTGGGGAAGAAAAAAAATTGGCCCTCCATACAGGATTCAGTTTAAAGCTATCCAAGTTTATCTTGGTTTAGTCACTGTCTAAGTTGTTGATTTGGAGTCCTCTCTGGTGGAAAGGTGTTTGATCATGTGCAGAAAACGATTTTGGAATGTTGGTTGTGCTTTGGACTTCTTCCCCGAGCGAATGAATCTGATGATACTGAGCTTGTTTGCAAGTATTCAAAGAGAACCCAGTCAAAACTGGGTAACGTGTCTTCCAAGGCTGTACATGAATGATCTACTAGTAGTACTAATGCCCCATGATATGGTATTATTATAATACTTAAGTCACATTGCAATATTAATGCGATTTTAAAAATATAGATAGATACTTTATTGATTCCAGAGGGAAATTCAAGATCTCCGCATTTAACCCATCCGTGCAGTGAATCACTTGCATATACACACACTAGTGAACAGACACACTAAGGGGAGTGAGCACATCTGCCTGGGGACACTTACCACAATGCCCAGGGAGCAGTCAGGGGTTAGGTGCCTTGTTCAAGGGCACTTCAGTAGTGAGATCGAACCAGCAACCTTCCAGTCACAAGGTTGGTTCCCTAACCTCCAGCTCATGACTGTCCCATATTGCGATAGGCTGAGTACACTGATAATATACATTGTGATATATTGTGATTTAGCTTTTGAACCTTTCTTAGCTGCAAATTTCTAATTTTTTAGTCTCCAAAGAAAAACTTTGTGATCAGGCCTTGTGATCACTTTTTTTCAAGTTACTTTTTTCGCAGCAAATGGGTTAGTCAAGCAGACAGACTATCACTGTCATAAAGACCTTACTTTACATTTACATAATAAAATATATCAATACTTTATGTCCATGTATCCATAAAAATATTGTTGTGAAAAATATTGTAATGCTATGCTGTATCCATTTTTCCCCAAAAATCCTATCTTTGTCACTATGTTTTTGCATTGGAGCGCTAAACATCGATCCAGAACTTGTTTTTGCTGTGTATGATTGTATGCATAGACGTTAATAAAATGGCTTAAAAAACCCACAAATCCGACCTCACATCTCATACTTTTAAACTATTGTTTTAGGCTTTTCCAGGTGACTTGCAGCAGCACACAGACCATATTTAGAGGGTTTTTTTGTTGTTGTTTGAAATTTGAATTTGAATTTGAAAATGAATTTGAAAATTTCCATTTCATTTCTTTGTTTATTTATTACAACTGGTTCAAGCTGATGACAATGTTGGCTGGTTGCTGGAACATGTAAATAAGTAATTGTAGGTATCCAATAAAATGTATCAAAATCATTGGTGCAAGATAATAGGGAGCCCATATGTCACAGGCCCCAGCGATATTTACACCACTGAGGGTTTCCTATTCTGGTACTGGAGGGCCGTAGTCTGGCAATTTGGTGACCTTGCTACTTCCAGAACACCTTCTAAACTTGGTAATTAACTGCTCAGGTGAACCAGGTCTATTTGAGCAGGGCACTTACCAAAATGTGATAATATGATGATGTCATACAGAAAATGCTCTCATTCCAGTAAATACACTTGTTTTGTTTACACTGTATTCCTGGCAGAATTCGGCCCAGATCTGTATCAGTAGCGTTACTTGCCTAGACGCATTTTAGGGAATTTGCTGTTACTCGAGTTTCACTTTTACAGTCATGGAATCATGCTGGTGTTGGGGGCCTGGCCTGCTTGGAGTTATTCACATAAAGCCCCTGCTTTCCTGGAACAGCCCGTTCACTCCGGCCCCATCCCCACTTTACTGTGTGAGCTTTACTTTTACACACAGCCTCTAGATTGCAGTCCAAAATGATTCTGGCCGTGGCGGTTTTGTGCAGCATCGTGCTGTGGACGCACTGCCTCCACTACACCGATGTTCAACCACAGCAGGATTTTGATCTGGAGCAGGTGAGTGAAATATTCCGCTTAGAATAGTCTATAGTGTTTGTATGTTAACATATGTGAACGAGTGAAATCTGGGTTAGCAGGGTTGTTGTCAGATTCAAAAACAAACAGTGCTAAGGTCATCAAGGATTGCAACATTCTACAAGATGAAGATGTAGAAGTTTATGTAAAATATTTATGTAAAATATGCACTTTGTTTTCACTTTATTAAACCAAGTGGTGATTATGTGCTGTGTGGAGTAAATACCAGGTAAAGAAATAGTGAATTAGATATTTTGTCAAATGCAATTAAAATATAAGGTGATCGTCTACCGTCAAACATCAAAATACAGTGTTATAAAACAAATCTGCTGAAAACATGTTAAATGGTATATTGTTTAGTAGTGTGATATTAAATGGTAACTTACCAACCCAGATATCTTTTTGTTTATTTGGTGTCTGGCAAGAGAAACCAGGGGTCCCGATGTCAACAGTGCACATAAAGCCATTTTAAATGCCTTCCAAAAGACTAGCAACCATGTCTTCTGAGTTCCTCTGTATAAATTATTGATTGTAATGGTAAATAGTAGTGGTAAACCCAACCAAACATGTTTTATTAGGGCATTATTTAGCTCCACAGCACCCTGCAGGTACTTCTCCACCATTAAGTTATTTTATAATAAGTAACCTCTCTAAGCTATTATCAGGCATCAGGCAATGCATTAATAACTGTTTCATGTAATAACTTTCTGTGAGAGAGAGAGTTTTAGAGGTGAACATTTGGTTCCTATTACCACCACTGTGGTGCCACCTAAATGTAGGAAAGAAACTGTCACTGGTGTCAATCGTGGTGGTCCTGGAGATCAACCACCTTGAAAAGTTTAGATGCTCCTGAAGACCTTCATTACCTGGAACATATGTAATAGATTAATGTTGAAGCTGAAGTGAGCAGGCAGGTTGATCTCCAGGAAGCAATATTGAGCACCCATCTTGTACAGCATATAGCAGTGCTGTAGCAGTGATCCTGGAGTTTTACCTTGTTTTGGAGTGTACTTTAAACCATGATTGGCCACAACTGCTCCAGCTTATTCACGTCTTCAGAAGTTCTTGATTAACTAGAGAAGATGTGTTAGTGTTAAGTACTTTGCGCTAACTGCTAATTCTAGATCAATGGTCATCAATCCACTTGATTAGCTTGTAAGTTAACGTGTGAAAAGTAGTATCAGCAGTATGTAGAGTGACAAGATGAAGTAACCAACTAAGAAGACAAGAGTAAGAAAACTCTGTATGGTTGGTTTAGGAAGCAAACTAGTTAATTTCTTATGTGATTGTAAGTAAAATATCTAATGTCTGTACATCTCCTTGTTAGTTTACAGGTGAATGGTATCGTGTTGGCATGGTTTACGAATCTCCATCATTCATTAAATACAAAGACAGGATGATGATCTCCAAGGGCATCATCACATCTGAAAATGGCAGTGCCAACCTCTCCATGTGGACTATGATTGGGTACAATCTTTTCTTCTTTGGAAATGAACTGATCTAATAGGTAGATAGTTAGCACCATACTTATACATGCTTCAGCTATCATAATAACTTTCAATTTTACACCTCAGCCATGTTTAAAAACAGAAACATATTTAGAATTCTTCAGTAAATATGATCTGAATCATATTTTTTCTCTTTATTTTCTTTTTCACACTCAGGCCAAAGAACTGCTTGCCCAGCTTCTATGAGTATGTCAAGACAGATGTCCCTGGAGTGTTCACATATTTCAGCCAAAGTTAGTCCCCCCTGCTCACATACAAAAACAGCACAGATCAGGGAAATTTCACTTTAATCATAATTGACTAATATAGTTATATTACTTTTTATGCACCTTTCTGCTGGTGTTTCAATAAAGAGACTACTCGCAGCAGATTCCTGGCCTCTCTTGTGTTTTACTCCATGCCCACGCCACAGTGGTGTCAGAAGTGGGAACAGTGCCCCAGGGATGTGATTTATTCCCTCACTGTCCCACCAGGACAGTCAATCTCTAAAGAGAGGCCTGTGTAACAATGGGTCACGATGCTCAGGAGGCGTGTCCATGCCAAGACACATGTGAGAAGGCTCAGGGGTGACACACTCTTGAAAAGGAGCATTTTATGCTGACTACTGTTGTTCAATTGTTTATCTGTAAGAGTTTATTCTGTTGTTCTCTGCTGGGGAGTGAGTTACCGTTCTTAAAAGATACAAAGTTTTCTGCCAATCTAGTGAGACTTATAATAATCATCATAAATCAAAATCATGATAAAATCAATCTTTATAAAATTGAAATAAGTAAGTTGCATGACCTCATAATATTCTTACAACTACAATCTAAAAATGGGAACTAGATTTTTATTTGTAGTTTGCGAGGCTTCGTGCACAGTGCAGGCAGCTGCTCCACAAACTTCCTAAGAGTGAAAATAATTAATGAGCACTCGACAAGGGTGATAACCACAATCACTCATCCTGCTGTTTTCTCCACTGTAAGGACACAAGATAGTTAAAGACATCACAGTGGTGGAGACCAACTACACCGACTATGCTGTTGTCCTGAAATACAAGAAGATGGACAAAGAGTACACTCAAGTGGCTCTTTATGGTGAGTACAAGAAGCTCCTTCACATGTCCAACCAAATCCTAATCCGCCGGCCCACTGCTGTACATACAGTAAACAATCATTTTGAGTCTGCCTAAGTATTTGCTGAACTGGTCAGCAGTCCAGCCTACAAGAATCCATGTCTCTTACTGAGTCACTGACTGACTGATAATATGTAACTGTAGCAAACTAGGAAATTACAGTTCTGTGTACGATTATGTTAATAACAGCCTTAGAGTCTGCTAACGTAGAGCTAACTGCATCAGTCTAAATATATTTATTCATAAACAAATCCACAGAGAGCATAGAATTATATTAAATTGTATTATATTATCAGATAACAGCAGTGCTACTATATTGCATTATAATAAATTAGATTATATACTTCATTGTAGTCCAGTATTAATAATAAAGTAATGCCCATAACGGAATACCCACGCATTCATCAAATGTTTAGATATGGTCCCAATATCCAAAACATCTGTAAAATATTATGTGATTTATGTAATAAATAATAAAAAATGTACTGTTTTGTAGTGACTTTGTCTGAGTTATATTATATTTCAAGCTTTTACTTTTATTTTTTTATTACGCAGCACTTTTGGCAGCTTGTTGGTTTCCACATGTGCTTTATAAATCAACTATTGACTCTGCTCAATCTTCTTGTGTGTATGCTTTAGGCCGAACCCCAAACCTCGGACTGGAGACAATAGAGAACTTCAGATCATACGCCTTGTCTTTGGGCTTTTCTCCAGAGTCCATCGTAACACCAGCCGCTCTAGGTAAGAGTAAAAAAAAGCAGTGCAAAGTAAATAAGACATTAGACTGAGATAAGTGTGGTGTGAAGGCTAACAGGCCTTGTGATATTTACAGAGCAACTACAAAGCGATCCAGACTTGGAGTAAACAGTATGATGGAGATGTGGGCGGTTGCCCTTTGAAGCTGAACTGAGATCAGTTCTGCTGTTTATGTTGCAATGATTAATATGTGGGTTTAGATATCAATTACTGACCCTCTGTCAGGTTAAAAGGGCTAGTAGTGGCCATTAAAAGGGTCTGCACATACTGTAGAGGTTTTAGATGTTATACATTAACCAAGCTTTCCTCTTTTTATTGCATGTGACAAATTACAAATGATCTGTTCTTCTGTTTTTTGCCCCAAGATCCATGTCCTATTCCAGAGATACCAAGGTAAGGATAGAGCATGCATATTTTATAGAACACACTCACAAAATCAGACTTTTTTCAGCACGACACCTTTTGTATTTTCAGCTTTTAAAGTTTCAAAATTAGGCCTTGAAGTGAAAGTTTGAGCACCCCACATGGTCACTAACACTCACTTTAGCAGGTATCATCAGTTGTAAATGTTCTTATTTGGGTTATTTTTGCCTTAACAAAAGTGCAAACAAAAGGGCTGTCTTGAATGTACTCCTCTTTCGAAGTCTATCCACAGATTTCTGACTATGTTTAGGTTGAGGAACCCTGAGGGCAGCTTGTGTCTATCAAGGTGGTCTACTGTGGATTTTGAAGATTAGGTGCCTTGTCCTATTGTAGAAGCCAGCCTCTTTTCATTTTCACCTTTTTTCCAGGTGTAATGGTTGCTTCCAAAACCTGCTGGTATTTAATTTAATCCATTCATCCCTCCAGCAGTGAAACATTCCCTGTGACACTGGCTGCAACACAAGCCCAGAACATGATGGATCTACTCCTGTGATTAACAATTGGAGTTCATTCTGCATCCTTATTGCAATAGTCTACAGAACGTTTTTTCAAAAATGCTCTGGGCTTGATTAGATGTTTAGATGTTCCTTTGCAGTCTTCTGACACTGAATTATGTTGTGAGTATTGAGTAAGGGTTTTCTTCTGAATCTTCCAAGAAGGTCATACTTGTGTAGGTGTTGCTGCACAGTAGAACAGAGCACCACCACCACCTTTCCAGAAATCCTATGAGCAGTTCTCTCAGAAATGTTTCTTGGTCTTCAAGACCTTAACTTGATCTCCACCATACCTGTTAACTGGGCCATATAACATTATTTCTTAATTATATTATGAACTGAGGAAATGGCAACTTGAAAACACTTTGCTATCTTTGTATAGCCTTTGCCTGATTTGTGAGCATCAGTTAGTAAATTGTTAATTAGTTATTTTTTTCTGATTATAGACAGAAGCTTAGTGAAGTCCATGGCTGCTGATTATTGGGAGAACGTTTGAATAGTATATATAAAGTGTGTTGCTTTAGGCTGCAAATGATGGGGTCATATATATATATATATATATATATATATATATATATTGTGTGTGTGTGTGTGTGTGTGTGTGTGTGGGTGGGTGTGTAAATACATGTCACCAAAGGTAACGGAATGACATTTTCCACCTAAACCTCTTTTCTTCAGAAACACAACAGAAGTGGTGGTTTAGCAGAGTCACCAGATAACACAAGACAAGGGATGGTCTTGGCTCCTCATATCCAGATGAGATCCAGATGTTTGGGAGAAGTTCTGTACTTATGTATTGTTTCTCTTTATCATCTTATACCTCTATGATGTCTAGTGTTCCTCAGCATATACAGTGAATGCTAACTAATAGGAGACTTCATACTGAAGTAGTCGTATAGTGTAGTTTTGTGTGGACTTACTTGGAGCTACTGTTTTAATGTGTTTAGTTCTAATTCTGTGTGCGTACCGCTCTGATGTTCATAATAAAGGTTAAACACCACACTGTGTTATTCATTCTTGCCAGCAGGGGGCACTGCTGTAAAACTCTTACACTTTACTCAGCTCAGTACTTCTAGACGGTCATGATCACATTAATCATCATTAGAGGTGTTGGGCTGAGATCACCTGTCAGGGCTCAGCCATGTGTGGTGAATTTTACTCCAGGCGGTGACTGATTTACATCCTTTAGTAGTCAAACGCAGTCTTGTCATACTGATATAGGGAGAGTCATGAGGAGAGAGAGTCATTTTAACCTAAAGTTTGAGAAGTAAGAATCACTCAGAAACTAGAAATCTACACTTATCCTCCTGAGACCCAGAAAAAATAAAGTTAAAGAATTTCAATAATTTCAACATAAAATAAGCCTACTAGATGAAAAAAACATTTTAAATTATTTTTTATGGAATGTCCTTTATAGTAGACAACAGGACATTGTTGATGACATATTTCTTGTTTTCTGTTCTGCATTAGACCAAAACTCCTTCTACATCATCAGCACCAACTCAGTCATAGAAAATAATGTAAATAAAAACTGAGTAAACAAACATTGTTTACCTTTTTTATACCATTTCCACTTTGGCAGTATAAGAAATATTTCAAATACACTGTATATAAACATAAACAGGAACAAATAATAACCCATTCCAAAGGTTACCATTATTTTGATTTTAAAAAAAAATCCAGGTTTAAACAGTTTTTAGGCACACTAGCTAAACCTGTGTTAATCACTCTTGAGCTAAAGTTTTACACTTTCACATTTTTTAAATGTGCAATTATGGAACATTTTCTTACAAATTGGGAATAAATTAAATTAGTAATTAAATAAAAATAAATTAGTAATGAATTTACAAAATTATCTCTGTCTCAGTCAAATTCCTATCACCTGTGACACCAATAATTTCATATAAAACCAGATTTAGTAAGTCCCAATGTCTCCACTATGAAGGACATCAAAAGAAAAGTATGCTGTTAGGTAGTAAAACATTTGTGCCTATCAATAAAAGGTTCCTTGAGAACTAGCTACAACAGTTTTATACCTAAAACATATCAATTATAGGCTTTAGAAACATAACAAATTCATATTATTTTAGCTTACCTCTCCTGCTCCCATAAAATGTGGCTACTGAGAGGCAGCCATTTTTAAAAAGGCAGAGCTTCTGTTGTGAATGACTAACCCCAACACATGATACATCATTGGAAAGGCCAGGATGTCCTCTACATTAGCAAGTTACCTTATTTTGTTTTTGAAATAGACTCATGTCCCCTTCAGAGGACAAAAATGAATTACCAGGTCTTACAAGGACCAGGTCTTACAAAACAGGCATAATGAGCGATGTGTAATGTTTGGAATGTTTACAAGCAACTAAAGAAACTAAAGAAATAACAGTCTTGACAGTATGTCAAATATGTCTATGTACTGTGTTGCAGAGCTTTCTACTGATGGTAGTCTGCTAACCAGCTAGCCCCGGCCCAGCTTCTATTTAATACCATTTTGTACCTCAAGGTGTGACAGTGAGTCATTGTAATGTTAAGTTCTGTCAGTCCATCATGAGAGGATGAAGAAGTAGCACTAGCCAATGAAAGGAAGAATAAACACATTGTTTGTGCAATACTTAACTCTGGTGTTGTGTTAAACATCCAGCAAAACTCTGAACTGAACAGATAGACAGAGAGACAGACAAACAGACCGATAGACGCCACCCATTTTACATAAAGAGGGAAGCAATACTCCTGGAATCCAGCAGACATATATTAGACTTTGGGAAGATTCATAAGACATACTTTGTACATGTATATTGAGGGCCAAGAGTTACAAGCTTAGAATTAATCAGAAATAAAACTCAGAATTAGGTTCCCTGGAGCTTTAAGATCTGCTGTTACTTTTTAAGGCCTAAAAACTACTAGGGCCTTTGTGCCTTTATGTAGGCTCTCACTTCAGTTCCTCACTCTGAGAAGGGGGGTGGGGGGTACTGTTTGTGTACTATAGTTGCAAAAAAACAGGCAACACTATATCTTCGCTGTCCAATGAAAAACAAGTATTTACAAAATGGCAACTTTACAGGAGACAAAACTGTCTTCACTTTCAATGTAAGTCAATGGAACCAGAATTATCACCAAGCTGTTTTGGAGCACTTCTATTGGTCCATTCTTTGTGAACTTTTCCCACAATGTGCACGGCAATTGCTGCCGTAGAAATTGATGTAGAAAAACAAAAATCGACAAAAATAAAGATACATGATTTTCATTGGACAGTGACAAAATACACATAATTACACATACTAGACACATGTCTACATTAACTTGCAAAACTTTAAGGGCATCCATAGTAACCACAGAGCAATGGTAATAACAAAGATGATGCGTTTGTGTGTTGGGGGGGCAGTAGGGGACAAAAACCTGGGTATGAGAAACTTGCTGTATACAAACACTGTCTCGGCAGATGCTAAATTGACATGAAACCCTATCTTTAAAGACATCTGCTTACATGTGAGTCATGTGAAGCGGCGTGGGAACGCAGAGCCTAAAGACAGCTTTGCCGAACACACCTCAAAACGTATCATTCTGTAAGAGTAGCTTTCAGGTAGTCCTCTAAAGCAAGAGGCCAATTACTCAACAGGTTTCACACAATACCCACACTGTTATCTCTACACAAATACACTCCGAAGCAGACCAGTCAGAGCTTCGGCCGCACGTCCTATTCCTTTAAATTCCCACCGAGGAGGACCGCTGTGCCGCAGCTGCTGACATCACGGTCCGTGTTGCCTTTTCCTGGGGATATCCGCGCCAAACAGAGAGGCTGGGATTGGGAGGGGAACAGGAAAGCATGCGCACGGAGGAGGGTGGGCTCTGCTCACACTACTGACATTTCAGCCCATGTGCATGCAGTCCCATGCATGAAGCTCATAATCTATTTTCAACATTCAACAGGCCCGGGGGTTACGTAGGCTCTGACCTCTGTACGTAATGTGTAAAAGCATAGCATGCAACAGAAGCATGAGAAAAAAAACATTCACACAGCTTATCAGAAACTATCAAAAGACACATTTAGGAGTAATAGGAAAGATATTAGCCATATAATAACATATCATAACTACAATATGAAAATATATGAACAAAAAAGCTATAGGTTGCACTTTAAGCCAGTAGAAACTAACCAAAATTATTTGCCCTACATCCTCGTTACCCATGCATTAAATACCCCCTGGTAATTGGGAGAAGCCATGTTGGCTTCTAATTTGGAAATGTGCTCTTCCACACGTTAACTGGGATCCTACACATCTCCTCTTTTTCCTTCAGCACTAGAAATAAACAACAACAACTTTTTACACCAGTCTCTTGTTAAACTGGGCAAATTTATACATTTACAATTGTAACTTGGCATACGATAAAGGTTTTCAGAGGTGTCCCAGGCATAGCTACAGTTGCTAGGCTATAAGGGAACAAATGGGTAACCCAGCATCACCAATGCTGCATCTGTAGATAGTTAAGAATACCAAAGACTGAAGTACGTTGGCTAAACAGTGACCTTTCCCACAATTTGTATATGAGGGTCTATTTGTTTGGGCCCCCTCTAAAATTTTGATTTTGAGACATTTAGATGGACCAAGAGGTTAATTTTGGGTTCCCGGACTCCCTAGTATTTCGCATCTTGCTTGACGCATTAAGTCATGTTCAAATTAAAAAGGACATTTTATAAATGTTTCAAAGAATTTGCATAATTCATTGGTTGAGAAGAAATTCTGGTGATATAATATTATAAAGTTTTCCAGGGGTGGCCCAGGCAGACCAGTGCTGCATCTCTAGGTAGTTAATACCAAAGACTAAAATTCACCAGCTAAACAATGACCTTCCCCACAACCCCACAATTTTTCTCAAACAAACATCATAATTTCATGATAAGTTTATTGTTAGGCAGATCAAAAGGTTAATTTAAGGCTACCCCTCAGTAGTTGGCACCCTGCTTGTTACAGGAACGTATGTTAAAATGAAAGAGTATAAATTTTAATGAATGTTTAAAAAATTCAGCATAGTTGGGGTCAGGGTCATTTAGAGTGATTTGATATAAAATGTTTGTTGCAGTGAGACTTACATAACCCAGGTTTTTTCAGTGGTGGTGATAGAAACCAGGAGTCGCAATGTCTACAACAAATACATACAGTAAATATAGCCACTTTATTTAGTACTCAAATTAGTGAAACTCTCCTATCCTAGTTTTAATTTATAATGTTAAGCATGCTAAAACTATGGCATATCTGATGGTCTGCTGGAGACTATATAGATCAACATTTAAGAAATAAAATGTAAATCTAAGACACTAAAACTAAAAGAGTGCATATCAAAAGACTCCTATAGTTTGCCTGTGAACACTGAAACTGTGAATACACTGAAAAAAGTGATGCACTGAACTGACTTGATTCAGATGTTTGCAAAATGCTTTTCAGTCAACTTCAATGTACCAAGAATTGTATTGATGTTGATGGCTGTATCCAAATGTTTAGGCGCCCCTGGTCAAATGACATGTCTGAGGGAAAGTCCTGAAGCCTCAGTGTCCAGGAATGCTCTGATCAATGTAGGGAATGGCTGTTTGTTAATATTGTGTGGAATAAAAAGGTTTAAATAAAATAGTTAAAGGTTGTCGCTTATGAATTATTTGTATATTCCTATGTTTAAATGTAATTAATTAAAATATAACATTCTTGCTTTAATATATTTGGAAAGCACTGTGTTTTTAAATATAGTGTAGTGGGAGAAAAGTTGTTGGCACATCTAGACACCGGCCCAGACCTGTATGAGTAAAGTAATTGCTGAGGCCCAGCCCAGTGCTGGGACAGCGTATGGTTTATTCAAGGTTAATAGACAGACGTTGAAGCAACATTGCCATATTAACATTGATTCTAAATCAACACAAATCCATCGTTGATTCAACCATACCATTTAACATTGATTCACTGTGGATTCAATATTGCAATAGCAGCTGGGATCGTTTAATCGAGGTTGAAAGACAGAAGTTGAAATTAACGTTGCCATAATAACGTTGATTCATTTTCTAAAATCAACACAAAACCAAAGTTGATTCAACTATAACATTACCGTTGATTTAACATTGATTCAAATGTCAGCTGTGAACATACTTTTACACATTTTAATGCCCAATTGCCGTTTATTTGCTGAATTTAACCTGTGGGGGGTGGGGGTTGTCCAAAGGTTCTATATTTTACAGAATATTAACCTCAATATGTTAAATAAAAAAATAAATTAAAAAAAAATTTGCTTCTAAAATTTGCAGTAATATGTCACATTTAAGTTGCATCACATTTTTTCCAGTAGTGCTATTTGAATCTCTCTCTCTCTCGCTCTCTCTCTCTCTCTCTCTCTCTCTCTCTCTCTCTCTCTTTCTCATTCCTGACCTTATGTGTATGGGCAATAGCAGCTTGCTGTTGTGGTCTGAGGGCAGGAAACAGCTTGGTTCCCACACAAAGGTATCAAACACGCAGACCGGTACAGACTCACTGGCTCACACACACACATTCTCCCTCTCTCTCTCTCTCTCTCTCTTTCTCACACACACACACACACACACACACACACACATACACACGCAGCAGTAGAAATGCCAGCCTTGTAAGCGTAACACACAGCGCAGTGAACAAACACACACAGAGACAAACAGGACATTCCTGCTGTGTGACGCTGCAGCCCTCAGGATTACTGCTCGTCTGTCCGCTGTAGGTTACTAATCTCTTTCACCCCGAAAACATCTGCCTTACATGCTAAAACATCTGCCCCGCTCACAGCACCTGACATTCATTCCCTTCACACCAACCAGTATCTGGACAGATGAGTCAGACAACTACTACAACTGTGGGCACCACTCGTCACTGCTGTATCAGAACCTCATGTCTCAGAACAGGTACATTTACAGGTGGAAAAAAAGAACATTAAACCAAATAGGGAAATTCTAAACAAGGACCGGCCGGTGTCTAAACATACTGATAACACTTCACTGAAGGGAAGCTATGCGCTGTAAGCTTTACAAACCAACATACTATCATAAACCTATATAGACATTTACAAGGATTAACACTTATTAAAGTAAAACTACTACACTGGCTTGTATCATATCACGAGTGATATGTTGCCAGCATTGATTTTGGGGTCCCTCTAAAGTTGTGGAGTGTATTTCACTACACCACTGTTGTATATATAGATGACGCTTTGAGACCCCCTCAGGACAGCTGGACACATGCATTTGTGGATACATTTGAGAGATACAGAATCTTACACCTGTTCAGGGGCTACAGATACCACAGTTTTGCATATTTTTATGTATAAATAAGTAAAACTGCGAGCCTCCTTATGCCTGCGCCATGCCTGCGCATGGGAGTCAGATTTAAAAGTTAAAATTTGGCAGGAAGACAGGAAGAGAACCCACAAGGTAGACTTTTAAAGCTTATTGGACAAAAGACTGACCAATCATGCTAGGCCGAAACAGGAATGAGGTTAGACGAATTCAAAACTCTGTGGGACACGGATTGCGTAGAGCCTGCACTGAAATCTCACACAAATAACATTAGCAGGAATGAACACCAAGCTGTTTATTCAAGTGTACCATTAGTATACTTCTTTTAAACTAAAAGGAAGTGAGTATGCTTTCAGTTTACTTTTTATGTACTTCTCAGTGATATACTAAACACAGTTATACTTAAGTATGCTTGGGTTATACTGACAAGTATAGAACAGTCTAGTATATTTGGCCTTTACTTGATTTATAAAGATTTATAAAGATACGAATATGTTTCTCAATCTCAGTGTCTTGTTTATTTTACGTGTGTCCACTGGTGTGTAAGTAAACGTTGTTAATTTCTATTTTAAGTAGAAAAAAACCCTTAAACCTAGTCGTATACTTTAAAGTACAACAATTATATAAGCAGTAAATTATAAGTATTATGTTCACTTAAAGAAAACTTACAAGCTAGTAAACTAACAGTAAACTCTTAAGTTTACTTTTAGTGTAGTTGCAGTACAAAAGATGTAAACTAGTTGTATACTTGGTTTAATACTCTTACTCACTTAAAGTGTACTTAAAAGTATACTTTTAAAAACTAGGAAGTGGGCCAATTTAGTCCCAAGAAGTATTAAAATAGTACACATACAAGTGTCCTACTAGTACAATGACATTAATATAGTAACTGCATGAAGTAAACTTAATAAAATGAACTTTAAGTATACTTATTTTCTGTAAGGGATGTTGTTGTTCATTTGTAAAATCCACTCTGAGATTCACTTCAGTCCGGTCTCTTGTTTGGTCACTCTCTCTTTTTCTCTTCTTTGCTTCCTCAGCTTCTGTCTTGATGTTCATGTGGGAATGTGCTGTTAAATCTAACTGAAGTTGTAACCATAGTTGTTGATGTGTGACGTGGGGTCTGTCTTGAAACCTACTGAGTAGGCTGTCTGGATAGGCAGCTGTTCAAGTAGCAGCGTTCTGTCTGACATCTCTCCTCATAAAATGCTATAAATGCTAATGGCTCCAGTATAAAACTGCAAAGTGGTGAAGGACTTGTTACAGAGTTGATAATAAAATACTGTTTTGTGTGATTATATGACAAGAAACACATTAAAACACCAGAGAAAATCAAAATAACTCACATTTTAAAACCACTTCACTGCTCGTAGATTTGCCTGCGTTGCATCATGGGATTGCCTTAGCGGCTGAGGAAGCGTTAGATGCTTCGTTAAAATCAGGTGAAAATAAGGTGCCTTAGTAGACAGCATGTTTCATTTAAAATTCCGTAAGTAGTGATCTAAGGTGTCCAATATAGATGCCAAGGGGCCAACTCTCTACCACCCCAAACCCCAGCCCCCACCCCCCACATTGACAGACTTCTTTATAGGTTATGGCCGCTGTTCTGTAGTGACCCTGCACTGTTGCACATGGTATGTAATAGCATATATATTATTTTATAACATTATATAACAGCATCCATACCACTATGTTATACCATTCCACTTTTCTGCCAGTGCATGGGGGTCTGCTGTGGAATTCTTTTGCAGGAAGAAAGTGAGAGCCGCTTTTATAGACGTGGGCCGATAACATCAGTACACTTTCCGAGCAGTCAGCTCCAGTCATTGTCCCAGGTAATTGAGTCTTGCTTCATGCTTGTTATCTGTTAAGCTTGACCAGTCATGAGGCATTTGAGTTTGGAGGTGGGGGTGGGCCGTTTGAGCAGCAGGGGGTCAGTTCCCATGCAAAATCAATAGGTCACAGTCAGGGAGTCTAGGCCGAAACCCTTCACCTTTAACACACCCCTCCCGTTCGGCCAACGCGACGCTGATTTCTCTTATATCTTAAGGAGCTCACTGAATTAACTCCTCGCCATTTTGTCAAATACAGAAAGGTTTGCATATATGAACTACAGATGCTTGTTAAATTTAAGTGCCGGCATATTTTGAGTCAAACAATCCTCCTTGTTTATGTTTTTGGAATATAGCAGCTAGACTGTCAAATGTCAAGTCAATTCAGGTTGTCTGATATGTAGAGACGTTTATCATATGAACCTGTCAGGAAATTATAATACACATATTCATTGTGTAACAAGAACGCATCGTTCTCTTTAAAATCAGAACACTGATAATATGATACTAACCTAATAATATTTTGGTTACATGTTGTGCTTAATTATGTATACAGATGCTGTTTAAAAACATCACACATAGGACTTTATGCCATTAGCCATTATAAGCCTGTCTGTGTAGCAGGTTTCTGTTTCTATCTCTGTTTCTGTTAACCAAGTTGAGGTTATCAAACCTCCACACAGTCTCTGGTATCCTTTACCACGTGCCAACTTTCCACAGGCAACTGTTTTGGACCTGGTCTACACTCTCTCTCTCTCTCTCTCTCTCTCTCTCTCTCTCTTTCTCTCTCTCTCGAGCTGTGCATACGCCTATGCTGGGAAGAAAGGCTCAACTCTTTCCCACGGTCCTAGAGCACGTGGTTTAAAATTGGATCCCGGCTGACCCACCCTCGCTATTGAAACGTCACTGAAACTCGACCACTGAGATCCTGTCACACCGCCAGAGATTTTTAAGGCATTTGAATGAAGCCTATTGAAACAGGAGGGAAGAGAGCTTGATAAATTCAAAGAGAGCGCAGGATCTGTGGACAAGTTTGGTCAAGTCTGAATTGTCAGCACCTGTTCGAAGTGGTGCTTTTTATTTTCACAGCAAAGAGGACGTTAAAAAAAAAAAAGATATTTAATTTCAAAGCAGGTTTTAATTCAGTATTTAAAGTATCAATGGAGAGTGGAGAGTGAGACAATTGGATCTCATTGGTTTTCATTTAACTGTCAATTGAATTTCTGGTTGACAAAATGAGCAAAGGTGGTGATGACAAAAGCGTTTCTTGTGAGAATCCATCAGATATCATCTTCTCTCCTCTCATGAGACGAGAGCTGAAAATCTGATCTTATGCAATATGCAATGTGTAATCAAATCTGTTTTCTTTGGAGGGTAGAAAGAAAAACATGTATCTGAGACGAGCTGAGCAAAGCAAGCTCTCATCTACAGAAGTCCAGAGAGGCCATGAGATAGTAGTCACTTTCTGGACTGTGATCTTGAAATCATGACTTAACTGTCTTGTGAGCTGAAGATAATGAAAGTTGTTTTCTTGATAGCACAACTGTGATCTTAAAATAATGAGTTGTTTTCTGGAGATCACAGCTTTTCTTGACATCAGAAGTTATGATAAAAAAAATGCTTCTTTTATCTTGAGATCATAAGAGAAATAAGTTGTGATCCTGAGAAAACACCTTCTGTTATCTTGAGATTATAAGAGAAATAAGTTGTGATCCTGAGAAAACAGCTTCTGTTGTCTTGAGATCATAAGAGAAATAAGTTGTGATCGTGAGAAAACAGCTTCGGTTATCTTGAGATTATAAGAGAAATAAGCTGTGATCCTGAGAAAACAACTTTGGTTATCTTGAGATTATAAGAGAAATAAGTTGTGATCCTGAGAAAACAGCTTTTGCTATCTTGAGATCATAAGAGAAATAAGTTGTGATCCTGAGAAAACAGCTTCTGTTATCTTGAGATCATAAGAGAAATAAGTTGTGATCCTGAAAAAAACAGCTTTTGCTATCTTGAGATCATAAGAGAAATAAGTTGTGATCCTGAGAAAACAGCTTTTGCTATCTTGAGATCATAAGAGAAATAAGTTGTGATCCTGAGAAAACAGATTCTGTTATCTTGAGATCATAAGAGAAATAAGTTGTGATCCTGAGAAAACAGATTCTGTTATCTTGAGATCATAAGAGAAATAAGTTGTGATCCTGAGAAAACAGCTTCTGTTATCTTGAGATCACAAGATAAGTAAGTCATGCTCTCAAGATAACAATCCAGAAAACTCCCTTATGGCCTCTCTGGATATGTTTTTATCTCCATCCATGTGTTCATACTGCTGCCAAAAGACATGACCAGCAAGTCACTCTCTGGTTTGCCACCAACACATGAAACGAATGGACTTGCTGATAAACCAATGTTGCGGGTGCAGTCTCCTGAGACAGGCCAGAACGTTCTCTTTAAAAGGGAAGCTCATATTTGTACTTATTTTTTTCTCTATAGTTGAAACCATGAATATAAAAGGGGAAGTGGGTGTGTAGGGAAACGTGGAACCTGCAAAATCTCAAACAGAGATGAAGCAACTGCTCCTGTGCAACAGCTCTGTCACATAAGCCCCGCTTGTGTTGAGAAACTACTGACATTACTACTGGACTTTACTACTTATTCGTTTTCTTGCCCAAGGTTTGTTTGTGTCGTGGCATGAACAGAGGTGTCAAGTAACAAAGTACAAATACTTCATTATCTTACTTAAGTAGAAATGTTGGTTATTTATACTTTGCTGGGGTAATTATTTTTCGGCTGACTTTTTACTTCTGCTCCATTATCTGTACTATCTACTCCTTACATTTACACTCCATTATCTGTACTTTCTACTCCTTACATTTACACTCCATTATCTGTACTTTCTACTCCTTACATTTACACTCCATTATCAGTACTTTCTACTCCTTACATTTACACTCCATTATCTGTACTTTCTACTCCTTACATTTACACTCCATTATCTGTACTTTCTACTCCTTACATTTACACTCCATTATCTGTACTTTCTACTCCTTACATTTACACTCCATTATCTGTACTTTCTACTCCTTACGTTTACACTCCATTATCTGTACTTTCTACTTCTTACGTTTACACTCCATTATCTGTACTTTCTTCTTCTTACGTTTACACTCCATTATCAGTACTTTTTACTCCTCACGTTTATACTACAATATCAGTACTTTCTACTCCTCATGTTTACACTCCATTATCAGTACATTTTATTCCTCACGTTTGCACTTCATTATCAGTCGTTTCTAATCCTTACATTTACGCTCCATTATCAGGACTTTCTACTCCTTACATTTACACTCCATTATCTGTGCTTTGTACTCCTTACATTTAGAATCCATTATCTGTGCTTTCTACTCCTTACATTTACACTCCATTATCAGTACTTTCTACTCCTTACATTTACAATCCATTATCAGTACTTTCTACTCCTTACATTTACACTCCATTATCAGTACTTTCTACTCCTTACATTTACACTCCATTATCTGTACTTTCTACTCCTTACATATACACTCCATTATCTGTACTTTCTACTCCTTACATTTACACTCCATTATCAGTACTTTCTACTCCTTACATTTACACTCCATTATCTGTACTTTCTACTCCTTACATTTACACTCCATTATCTGTACTTTCTACTCCTTACATTTACACTTCATTATCAGTACTTTCTACTCCTTACATTTACACTTCATTATCTGTACTTTCTACTCCTTACATTTACACTTCATTATCAGTACTTTCTACTC
This sequence comes from Megaleporinus macrocephalus, assembly GCA_021613375.1. Taxonomy (NCBI): domain Eukaryota; kingdom Metazoa; phylum Chordata; class Actinopteri; order Characiformes; family Anostomidae; genus Megaleporinus; species Megaleporinus macrocephalus. The sequence continues at coordinate 12,317,435 of CM038725.1, read as the reverse complement.
CTTACATTTACACTCCATTATCTGTACTTTCTACTCCTTACATTTACACTCCATTATCTGTACTTTCTACTCCTTACATTTACACTCCATTATCAGTACTTTCTACTCCTTACATTTACACTCCATTATCTGTACATTCTACTCCTTACATTTACACTCCATTATCTGTACTTTCTACTCCTTACATTTACACTCCATTATCTGTACTTTCTACTCCTTACATTTACACTCCATTATCAGTGCTTCCTACTCCTTACATTTACACTCCATTATCAGTACTTTCTACTCCTTACATTTTAAACATAGTCTCGTTACTCCTATTTCATTTACAGTTTGTTTTCATTTGTGTACATTTACATTCCAGTAAAGATTATTGATAACATGCCTTTGAAGTTTGACTTTTTGCACCATTACAATATTTATAGACAACTAGTCATCATATCTTCTGCTCCATGAAACACATGTTAATGTTCAGTAGTACACAGATATGCTTCTTTAATATATTTACATTGTACTAAACTACATTCATTTTCAATGGGCGCATATGCGGCTGAAACAGAGAGACTAGCACATATCAAATTTATCAACATTAACATTTTAATATAACATTATAGTCTTTATGGCTTTTAGAAGAATGGGGTTTTTGGGGAGGTGGGCTAGTGCACTATAGACCCCTGTGGTGCAGCCTAAGCTCTTGTCCTTAATGGCATTTTTTTCTTACATTACTTTTACTTTTATATTTTAAGTAGTTTTGAAAGCAGTACTTTTACTTGAAGTATCAACTCAAGCTTTTTACTCAACTTCTACAGAAGTATTTTAAACCTTAGTATATTATACTATACCTCTATCTGAGTAATGAATGTGAATACTTTTGACACCTTTGGTCATGAATAATACAAACAAACACAAACCGGTAGCCCTTTGTTAATTATCATATTTGTGATTGTTCTGTTGAGTCAGAATTACTGGTATGGTCTCCAGGGCTGTCCCTGCAACACCTGCACTGTGTAACAGTTCACTGAGCTTCTAATACGTCAACAGGATGCAAAACATATAATACTGTTGTGTTTACTTACTATTAGAAGTTAAATGAACTTGAAATGCTAAAGTTATGTACTTTTAAAACAATTAACTCTTAAGCAAAAATCCATCCACTTAAAATCCATAAGTAAATCAATAAATTGTAGATGAATGAACATCCTTATTCAAATGCTTAGGGTGGAACTATTATTTATTTATTTATATATATACTTTATTTCAGTAGTCTTATTTATTCAATAACAACGAATCTTGGTTTTATAAAACACTTTTATTAATATCATCGCTGTCCAAAGAAAACATCTATCTCAATTTTGGTCCATTTAAATTTTTCTATATCATTTAAACATGACAGCTGCTCTTCATATCATCAATAACATTAACTTACATTGAAAGTAAGCAATGTTTTTGTCCTCTCCTGTACTGTTCCAGAGATACATGTTTTCTTTGGACAGTGACAATATCCAAGACTCCCACATGTTTGGCTGTGAGTGGTGCTGAGTTTACAATCCTCTTTGGTCCAAGAGGAGATGTAAAAAAATATTCTGGTCAGTAAATTGTGTATTAATATTATTATTAGTGGTAGTGACTAAAGCTACTGTCTGCGGTGGTCTATTATGTGGAAACCTTAACAAAATTTTCTTTTCTTTTATTTTAGATTAGATTTGATTTATACAACTAGTACCACCTTACACACATACACCATATACAGGACTTCTGCTCAGTTGCACTGCACTAGTTGTATTTTTATTCATTTTGATCATTTATTTCAGTCACTTTTGGCACATTTTGGACTTTGCACTTAGTTTAAAGAAGGTTAATCCCCACTGCACACTTCTGTCTGTTTATATATATACACTACCGCTCAAAAGTTTGGGATCACAGTGAAATGTTCTTGTTTTCAATGGAGTATCTTCTTCCTTAACACTACAATGGACTGACGGGTCTCTAAAGAAAGTTGTTTCTTTCTGGTCATTGTGAGTCGGTCAGCAAGCCATCAACTGCTGATGCTTCAGATACTAAACTAACCTAGAATATTGTTCTCCCTTTTATACTCACTTATTAGTAGAATGTTTTTCAGCTGTGCATCACAATTGAGCAAGAGTGTCCCAAACAACCAATTAGTCCAATAACATCCTTAACTTGGATTGGCGGCCGTACCAGGAGATTTAGACAGAGGACTGAGAATTGCTGATAATAGGACTATATGCAAAATAATCCTCTATACAAACATAGGCTCTAATACAAACATTTTTATTCTTTAAAAATCATCTGATACACTTTGATTGTGAAATGGACAATATTGTTTGTGAGTCGCATTAAATTAAATTCTAAAGTGATCCTAAACTTTTGAGCGGTAGTGTATGGGCGGCACTGTGGTGTAGTGGTTAGCACTGTCACCTCACAGCAAGACGATCCCAGTTGGTTTCCTGGTCCGGGCTGTTCTGTGTGGAGTGTATATGTTCTCCCCGTGCTTGAGTGGGTTTCCTGTAGGTATTCCAGTTTTCTCCCACACGTCCAAACACATTTAGTTAGGTTGATCAGTCGCTCTAAATTGCCTGTAGGTGCATGAGTGCTATGCGATGGACTGGCAAACTGTCCATGGTGTACCCAGCCTTCGCCCAATGACGGTGGGATTGGCTCTCTTTCTCTTTATATATATGTATCTACATCATTTGAACACGCCAATGGTCGCTTACATTGTGTGGACGATTCATGATGAACGGGACAATAGAAATGCTCCAAAACAGCATGGAAAAAAATTCTGGTTCCATTGACTTATATTGAAAGTAAGGTCCGTTTTTGGTCTCTCCTGTAAAGTAGTTGCGATTTTGGAGATTGTTGTTTTTCGTTAGACAGCGACAATATACATCACCGTAATGACGAGAAGAAATAAACATAAAATGTATATATTGTAGGGGTGTTAGAAAATATTGAAAATATCAAATATCGGGATATTATGTTTAGTGATACTGTATAGATTCTCAAAAACACAGTATCAATACACAGATTACTGGCAGACGGTGAATCATTGTGTGCTGTTTAAACCTCTGACCACTAGATGGCAGTGTTGTAATCCATTTTCAGCTCCACTCCAACATTAACAAGCAGCACAAGAGCGTAATGCTATTGTAAACATGTTTATATAATGGTGTGTTTTAATAGTAGGATTTGAAAAATCTCAATATATCACTATATATATTATTGCTTGCAGTATCGCAATATATCATGATATATTGAATCGTGACCGCTGTATCACAATAAGCATTGTATCGCCAGAATCTTGCCCATACACAGCCCTAATATATTGTATGTGATTCGTTATTAGTTGATTAATCCAAGGGAAAAACTGTTTCAGCAGGATGTGCATTGACACTTACTGCCACTTACAGAGTTACAAAGCCAGATTTGAGTAACTTGTTTAATGATATCCAGATTTAACCCCATTTCATTTATTGCTGCTGTCAGAACAAAAGCATACTTCACTTTAAAAGTAAATCAATGGTACCTGACCATTTCTTGGGCCATTACTTTTAGATAATTCATCTTAAATTGACTCACCATGTAAAGAGTAACAGGTGCGTTCAAGAAATGAAGATATAAGGTGTTGCTCCAGCAGCGATGTACAACATTTATACAGATATTTGTGCTACAATGAAGTAAATAGAGCAACATTTGGCCTTTTAAAAAGACCTGTGAATAGAGTGAGCATGAAAAGGGTGAGTTAACAGGTGCAGGTGGCTCTAGGATTAAAGAAATGAGTACTGAGCCTTGAGATAAGTATATAAGTAGATGAAATACATTAAAGTAAGAAGTCATGATGTGTTCACTGTCCTGAAACTCCTCCTTCCATAAGCCCTGCACATGAGTTATACAGTTTAAAGACTGGTTCCTTGATTTGCAGTCTAGTTATTTATTTATTTATTTATTTATTTTCAGATTAAACTATAAAAAAAAAGTATCTCTGTGTTCACTGTGGTCTGTGGAAGCCCCGCCCCCTTCGTTCCTGCCCATTGTTATTGAGAGGAGCGGAGTGAAGTAGAGGAGGAGCAGCTCTCCCACCACACACACATACACACACACACGCACGCACGCTGCAGCTCCCAGCGGTCAACAGCAGCTCGTGGGAACCACGAAGGTAACACATTACTCTCTCTCCCTCTCTCTTTCTCTCTTTCCTCCCTTCTTTTTTAACTAATGACTTCAGGAATCACGGTTTAGATCCGTTTGTTCAGCTTAGTCCATCTAACCTCTCTCTCGTTTCTTCCTCTTATCTTACCTGAACAGCTCGAGCCCGGGAAAGAGGCTCCGGAGAGAGAGAGCGCGCGCGAGAACACGTGAACGCGCACGCACGCGGGGACGAAGAGAAGCGTTTCTCTTTCTTTTTTTTGGCTAATCGACCCTTTCTTCCAAAGTGGATTATTTCATTTTGGCTTCAGGGGGAACAAATCGCGCCGCTCCGCTTTAACCGAGCCCCCCCCCGGTGGTCCTGGTGGTGGTCTGGAGGAGGACGAGGAGGAGGCTGAAGGCCAGCCACCCCGCTGCAGGCATGAGTCAGGCGGACGCGGGCCAGAGGGTCTTCCAGGAGGCGCTGCGCAAGGGCGACACGGAGGGCCTGCGCTCGCTGCTGCAGGGCATGAGCAGCTGCGAGTTCAACGTGAACTCGTTCGGGCCCGAGGGCCAGACGGCGCTGCACCAGTCCGTCATCGACGGCAACCTCGAGCTCGTCAAGCTGCTCGTCAAGTTCGGCGCCGACGTGCGCCTGGCCAACCGCGACGGCTGGAGCGCGCTGCACATCGCAGCCTTCGGCGGCCACCAGGACATCGCGCTCTACCTCATCACGAGGGCCAAGTACTCGTCCAGCGCGCTCTGACTGCTTGGAGCCCTCCGCGTCGGACCACCGGTGTGCCAAAGTGAGAGCTTGAGAGGGACGACTTGGTGTGCTCAAGTCCAAGAGGACTGAGAGCGTTTAGAAAGAGCTGCGTTGGTACAACGATGGCCAACAATCAAATGAGTCTTAGTTTTTCATTGTTTTTGCCCATGATTGAGTTCTGAACATGCTGCAGATAGGGGTGGTACCGTATCAGAATACTGCCAGAATACTGTCTATACTCCATCATTGTAGGTTGTCATAGATCAGAGTTTCTCCATCCTGGTCCAGAAGGCCCACTGAGTGTAGGGAAGTGGGTCTCCATCACTATGATTGAGAAACATCGCCCTAGATTACTTAGATTAGAATTGGTACAATGTCAAAAGATGGCCAGCAGTCTATAAGAGTCTGTATTGGTGATGTTATCAGAACATGGTTGAAGATTACCATCTAAAAACACTGCAGATTGGTCAATGTTAACATATCCGGTGGGACTATATTGCACACGACTCCCTTCTGAATGTATTGCTGGGTTGGGGTGGCCAACAGTGTGTATGGTGAACATAGTCAGTGCCCAGTTATACATGTCCCCAGATTACCTTCTAAACGGGCTGCAGATGGTCTTAAATATTTGCAATGTCAAAAGATAGCCAGCAATCAAAAGCCTGTAACAAGGAGATTTTATATTAAGATTTTATATTCTGCATTTATATTAGGCCTCATTCACCAATATCTTAAATTTGTTTATGGTACATGAAAAAATCAGATTCTTAAACCGTAGGCTTGTTCACATCTTTGTGTTCAAGTGTGTGTAGATACTTTTCCAAATAAGAAAACACTGGTAAAGATCAGAATGTTTTTGAAAAACTTTATAAGTGGCTTTAAGAAAGAAACTTCTTCTTAAGAACCGTTGGTGAGTGAGGCCCACTGTTTTTATATTGTTCTACATTCTATATTATGAACATAGTCAGTGCATACTTGTGGATTGCCCTAGATTAACTTCTAAACATGCCACGCATAGTGATAAATTGGTACAGTGTCAAAAGATGGCAGACATGGTCAGTACATGGCCCACTATTGTCCAAGATTGCCTACTGAATATACTGCAGATAGTATTGGTTTAAAACAGTGGCTGTATTGTAAATTGCCCATGACTACTGTCTTAATATGCTGCCATTTTGGGGTAGCCCATCGGCCAACACTCCATGGGGTCTGTATTGTATAGTAGTATGTTCAGAAGACCTGAGATGACATTCTGAACATGCTCCAGAGAGTGTTGGCTTAACATAAGATTGAAAGACAGCCAACAATCCGTAGGGTTTGTATTGTGGTTGACCTTCTGAACAGCGAGAGTCGAGTTTGCTATAATGTCAATAGAGCCAACAACCCATTGGGTTTGTGTTCTGAACATAATCAGTGACTGGATGGTTGAGATTGTACAGAATGACCCTCACTCTGAGGACAGATACACTGAGGTAGCTGGAGTGCTATATAAATGTTGTACAGAATCTCTGTACTCTTGTGTTTTCTTCATTTTTCCCGAGGCAGGAACTGTTATGAGATGACTATATGATGCATTCATCATGATGACTTTGCCAGGATGCTTACCTCAAGCTTTGGTGTGAAAGCATTCACACAGTCGAAAATCAGGATCTCCAGCTGAATATGCATTCGTTCCAGACCTTTTGAAGAGCTGCGTGCTGTAAATGGATGTGTGAATTGAAAGCATAAGCTTGTAAAACACCATCAGTTAGCCAGTTACCGCATTGTTTTTTATGTGAACAACTTTATTATGTTTCTTTCTTAGCAAATCTGACCGCCAACTGGGAATGTGGGTCGCTCAGTTTTTGTGAGACAAGGAACGACTGGTTAGCCACCCACCATTATTCTATGTAGCTGTAATCGTTTTACGTTTTCAGGATGCTCGCTCCACTTACCAGTTGAGCAAATCCACAGAATTGTGATTATTACAAGTGTCTGTACAATGCACTGCATATCCCCCCCCACCACCATCACTTTCATTGCCTATGCTGGAAAGCTGTGGTCAAAGCGCAAAAGGTTGTGATGGAACACTGATGAAGTATCATTCCAAGCCAGTGTAGAAATATGCATCATTAATACTTGAGAATGTTTGAAATATTGCACTGATGGCTGTTGTTTGAACAGTTGGTGTCAAACCAACTTTTAAAGATACTATTTTTTCTAAATGGAAAAAAAAAATATCATATTGTATGGAAGCTCCATGGTAGGTTAGTCTTCTCTCACTTTCTGCAAAGGCATCGAAATGTCTGTAAATGTCGACTTTAGAAATCTGCAAAGCGCTTGACTCGATGTTCCTCCATGCGCCATGGTGTCACAAACACTGTCGTCACGGGCGAGTATATTCGAGCAGCACCGACCGAAAACCGTTGCTGATTCTTGTCGTGGGTGAACATTCGAGTGAAACGTTCAGGAAATCTTGGAGCACTTCCTCATAGAAGTCCCATCCTCCTCTTTTTAAGGGGGATGTTACATGGTAAAAACAGTGTAACCAGCGGTTACACAATGCACAAGTCTTTACTTGATAATGCCATAACATTTATGACATAAGAGTAAAAAGAAAAAAAATACCTTCTTTGGTTGAGATAAATGTCAAATGACTGTGATTTTATTGGACCAACTTCTGAAATCTTATTTTCTTCAAAGAGAAGTTCAGAAAAGAGACCAAACCACTGGTCTCTCATTGTCTTGCTTTTGTGAATTGTTGATATGTTATTGTGTTTTTTTTATATCTGTTTAGCAGGTCTTTTTCAATGTTCTAAATGTTATAAGTTGTCATATTTTGAAAGATATTACATGCTGTATTTTGTATCTTTGTACAAAAGCCTTTTTAAATATTAAATTCTGCTGTTTTAAGAGAATTATGAGTTCGGGAAGTGTATGACTAGCCTACCATAAATGTGGGGCATGTTAGCTAGTCAGATTAGTTGACGTTGAACCCAAGATAGCTTGCTGTCCCACTACTTTAACTGTAATTGTAGCTTAGTACCAAGATCATAAGACCCTGTATGAAAGAAGTAGTCAAGGCTAGCATCTGGTTAGCAGTAGCAGTGAGCATCTTTGCTAATATGTAACTGACTGACTCTCCTCTTCTGTTGATTTGTGATCTGTGGTAAAATGAAAGTCCTTGTGTAAGTTTCAAGAGTGAGCTTCATAACATACCCTAAATAAGATGATATGCAGTCCTTAAACGTACTTTGTTGGTTTTAACAGTGAAGGTGACATGTTTTATTGGTGTACAGTCAACAAACAGTATACATATATATAGAAATAAAAAGTAAAACAAGTCTCTCCATTTTGGTCCATTTTAATTTTTCAACATCATTTGAACACGAACATTTTGTTGAATGGACCAGTAGACCAATAGAATTGTTCCAAAAAGTTAGTTTGTTAATTGTTTGTTGACTATACATCAATATAATAGATCACTTACCATCAAACTAACACTACACTGGTATATATATATATATATATATATATATATATATATATATATATATATATATATATATATATATATATATAACAGAGAATTATATAACTAGCCACATAGCTAAGTGGGGACATGCCTGTTGCTTATAACAGCATTATCATTCCTAGCAAGTCAGAGCTTCAAGACAAATCACTGATATGTTTAGGGCGTAATGCAAAGCTAGTGTCGTATAAGGGCTGGAAAAACAACAACAACTACTGGAAAAAGGCAAAAGTGTTAGCTGATGTTAGCGTATCGACTCTGTGTGGCACCTGTCTGTCCAGTGTGGGCCTTTTTTCTATGCTCGACTTGCGGTGGGTTAGATTTGAAACAAGATTGCCATGACTCACTCCGGATCGGCTTTTGAGAGAGACACCTTGTGAAATGTCCCATGAAACAGTTCCTGGAATAGTGAGGTTTGTTGGGAATTTACACGTAGGAACTAAAGCAAAGCAATGACAAGGCTGTACAGGCCGCACCCTCTTAAAAACAAAGTTCTACGTATGGTTCTTTAGAGCAGTGCAGTAGAGGAACCACCATTGTTGGCCTAAAGAGCGGTAAGGGTAAGATGTGCACATGTGAAGAGCTTCTAGAAGTACAGGTTCATGCTTTTAAAGGATTTTAAAGGGTTTTTTTATGGAAAGGTTATTACTTTTAAAAATAAATGGAGAAGCAATACTATCTTCAAAATGCAGTTGCCTTTAGAGCAGTGCTGTATAGGCTTTGTAGAATAATTCGTTCTATAGTAATATTACTAGTTCCACCATTAGTTCTCTTAAAACGTTTACATAAGTTGTCATGACAACTGACATAACACAACACAAATGTTTATAAATGCTTATTCCAATAGATGTCATCTGTTATAAAGCCTACCTTTATAGTGAATGATGTTTTATATCCAATGAATTATACATCCAAACCAAGAACCACATAGGAACCTTGATATTACGAAATAAACTTTTATTTAAAATATAGGCACCAAAATGACTTTAAAGAGTTGTACCTGAGATGCGTGAAGAACCTTTTTTTAAACCTAGGGAACCCCAAAACTTCTTACAGTAAAGGTTCATACTTGAGATGCGTAATGTCTTTTTAAGTTTTTAAGCGACGAACATACTGCGAAAAGCAAAATGACACCAATAAAGGCACCAAAGTTGTTGTTTGAAGTAATGCCATAGATTTGGTTCTCTAAATAGCATTGGAGATGATGGTTGTTTAAAGAATTTTTGTATGTGACCCGATTGAATGTAAAACATAGGGAAGCATTTAACTAACAGAACTACGGAATGTGAAGGATCTTAGTTTTAAAAACATTTAAAGGTTCTTATTCACCTGAATGAAGTTGCAACAAGCAACAGAAACATTGCAACCTTCAAAATGAAGTTGCTGAGAAGCGTGCATTAGAGTAATGTTGTAGAAGTACACGTTTGAAAAAGACATAGCAGTGGGTGATACGTACTGAGCTAGGTGAACTTTACAAACAGTTCCATGTCCAAACCAGGAGACGCCCCGAGGCCTTGTAGGCCCAACCTGTGTAATGGATCTATATCAGGTAAAGTTTTTGTTTCCTCTTAGAACTGTACAAACACGCCACGAATCATTTAAAGCCTATTAATTTCCAAATAAAGGTTCCAAAATGGTTCTTGGAGTGATGCTGTAAAAGAAGCACTTGGGTTCTACAAAGAACCTTTAAATGACCCCAGTTCCTTTTTAAAGAAGGTTCCTCTAAACAAGAGCTACAAGGTTCTGCATCCATTTCAGATTTTTCCCAGAACCGTGTATCCAAACTGAGAACCATTTAGAAAGATTTTCACTGAACTTGTGTAGGTCTGAACGGAGGCCCTGATTAGCTGCATAACGATACACAAACGTCTGAATACTATCGCTTAAATGATTCTTAGTCCCTTCTTTTCTTCTTTTTTTTTTAAACCACAGCTGTTTTCCAAGCCAGCAACAAAGAGTTTTTGTATTCAGCAGCCCCCTCAAATCCCCCCACCCACCAACATACAGTGCATTTACTACAAATTTTTTAAACGCAAATCACTCTCTCTACTCTCTCTTATAACTCTAACCTTTGGTCCCCTGCATTGACAGAAGGGGCAAGAGACGGAGCGAGAGAGAGACAGGTGGCCGGGCCAATCCTCACATGCCCTCTGCTCCTCTTTTTTTTTTTTTTTTTGCTTCCTTTCTTTCACTATTTCGCTCCGTTTTGCGTGCTGTAGCTCGCGGTGACAAGCCGCCCCATTCACTCGTTCATTCTCCTCCTCTCTCTCTCTCGCTTTTGTTCGGCCAGCCCGGCTCTCTGCTCTCCCTATTCAAGTTCCAGACGGCCCACCATTGACGGGAGCCCCTGCCCAAGTCACACTGCCCTACCCTAACCCCCCCAACACACACACACACATACACATACGCACACACACACACATACGCATACTAGCACATAGACAGCTCTGCAGCTGCTATGGTAATGAGAGAGGGAGACTAGAGAGAGGTAGAAGGCTGCAGAGAGAAGACAAGAAGGAGGGGTCCGGGGGGGTAGAAGAGAAAAAAAAGAGAAAGGGGGATCCTTCTCATGCAACTCAATAACCAGTGGCCCCAGTTTTTTTTTTTTGCAAATGGAAAATCCCTCTACCCCATACACACCTCCTTTTCTTCTCCCCTCCTGTCGGCTTCCCACCCTTCTCCCCCCGCCGCACATCGTCTCGCCCCCCGCACCTCCTCTGCTGACCTCCCCTTTCTCATTGAAATCCATTTTACACTGAACCCTGAAAAAAGCATGTTCAAAGGTGTGTAAAGTAACCCTGACGCGGAGCTCGGAGCCTGAGAAAATCACGTGTTTATGTGTTTTACAGTTCACGCACAGTCCATTCCACGCTCGGGCTCCACATGTCAGGAGTGCTGAGAGTGACCCACACGCTACCATCTGTTGAGCTTTCTGTTATTTGATTTGGAATCCCGCATAAGGTTTGTTGGATCGTTGCTGTCCAATGAAAAACATCTATCTCCTTTTTTGTCGATTTTGAGTTTTCTACATCATTTGAACACGCCAAAGGTTGTTTACATTGTGTGTAAATTTCATGATGAATGGACCAATAGAAGTGCTCCAAAATAGCTTGTAAAACATTCTGGTTCCATTGACTTACATTGAAAGTAAAGTATGTTTTTGGTCTCTCCTGTAATGTTGTATATTGAAGATACTTGTTTTTCATTGGACAGCAACGATATGTAACCATTTTATTTGTGGCTTTTAAAGGCATTAAACACATTTAGACGTCTGGTTCCGTTACTGTTTACGTTACTGTGCCTTTAAGGCTGGTGTATTTAAATAAGCTCTGTTCTGATTGGCTGTACTGTGTTGCGCCTCATTTAAAAAGCAGTCTGGGCTGAAACACTCCTTATAACTACAGTGTGAATAGGTAGAGCTAAACTTATGTTGATTGAATAGATGGATAGGGTTTTTCATGGTATCATTAAAACTGTGAATGCATTAATATGCTTATATACAGCATACTAAAATATCTTAGAAGAGATTTCTTAAAAATCTGATTAAGAAATCCTATAAAGAGAGTTGGATTTTAGCAGAGTGATGCGATTTCTCAGTGAATGTGTAACCTTACTCTGATTTCTTTCCATTTTCTCAGCCTGCCCATGTGCAAAAACAGACAAAAATAAACAAAGGTATATTTCGTTCAACACGTTTGGAGTGACACTGAAACCAACTACACATCTGACGATATGAAGGATTTCAAAATTATTTTTATCTTTTAAAAGATATATTTCCAGGTAAAGTTAGCCTTATGCTTAGGTCACGTTTTTTTCTGTGAGTTTGTTGGCTGGTTGCAAAGCAGAAATTTGATTAGTCCATGAATCATGTTGACCTGGAGTTTCCCCGTTATCTGATTGCTCAAGCATATATAAACATGGTGAGCGGATCACTGAAAAAATCTGAGTTTCTGCAGTTATCAGATTATTAAGGGTATAAGATTATTAAGAGCATGTAAACACACTCAGGCTGTTTCTGCAGTTTCTATATCTGGACTGTATAGACTAATTAGTAAATGCAAAGTAATTAGTAAATAAAAGTAAAATAGTAATTTTATATGCCAATCAAACTTTAGAGCTTTAAATGAATCCTCCTGTATTTCTTTTCTGTATCTCTATCTGTTTTATCTGCCTCAGCAGTTAGAAAAGATCAGAAACATGTTGACTAAAGAAGTCTATGGGCATGTTCCAGCAACTGTCCATTGATCTCTATTATAAGTGCGTTTGTATGTTAATGGATTTTCTGTTCTTTTACTAAGTATAGGGAAATTATTGTCTGTGGTTATTGACCATATGCTGCTAAAAAGTAAAATATTGGATTATACCTTTAATTTCAACTTTAATAATAATTCAAAAGTGGGTTACGTGTGTGATTTGGGTGTAAATTGTGTTTGTTATGTATTTCCTAATGGATGTGTTAGAGTGACCCTCACTTAGTCAGACTTTTAACTTTAGACTTTGGCTTTGAATACATAATAAAACCAATAACTCATATTTACTTTTTTTTATACATTCTTTTTTTTGTCACTACCAAAACAATCATAACACTACTAAAACATTACTAAATGTTTCAGTAGTGACTGTTTTAGTATTCAAAGATGCACAGTTGTACACATACTATCACAATATTTTCTATATAATCAATTTTAAAACAACACATTTAGTTAATTGCAGAAAACCTGTGCTTCTGTAGTGACAGTTCTCAATGTTACATACTGATTTTCAGACTTTGGGACACATTTACTTTAAAACAATGGCATCTAATTGCTCACAATGTGGCTCTATAATGCAGGGGTGTGGCTAAACTAAAGCCCCGCCCACAAACAAAAACTGTGAATGTAGGTTTTTTATTTCAAAATAATAAACACACAATAAATCTTACTTTAAACAACAATTAAGTTGTCAGGGTTTGTACAAAGTTTACTTCAATGCAAAGTACACTCTAAATGATGTCTGTGTGTATATTTAACTCAGTACTATCTAGATCATAGATCATAACACTGTAAATATCTAAGATCTGATTATTTAATTGTTGATGTGAGTGATTTTCTGTAAATAGTAGGGGTCACAGTTTGAAGTATCTCAGTATAATGTTCCATGTATAACACAAGGTAACAAGATAACTGTCTATACTGCCTATGTATCATGAAATGGTCATACAATGTAAAGGACAATTGGCATATTTATAATGCACAAAATACACAAGGTTTAACAACACTGCACAGTGGACACATATTAAATCATGTTTTGGATATAAATATGAGTCTTTAGTGAACATGCCTTCTTAAATCCTGCACCCTGAAATGGGGGAAACCAAGGCATGCATATGAGTGTGTGTGTGTGTGTGTGTGTGTGTGTGTGTGTGTGCGTTTGTATGTATGTGTGTGTGTGCGTGGGAGCTGGAGGATGGGGTGAAGCAGGGGCCTGCACTGACAGACGGTGGTGGGGCCCCCATGCCGTCTCTGCTGTACAGCTATTCGTCTTACGTCTGTGCACGGTGACCTGCAGGATCATGTGACATCTGCCCGCCTGCCAGATCGGAAAAGAGATGCAGGAGCGTCCATATGGAGCCCTCGCTCTCCAAATACTGACACATAACTGGGCCTGCATGTGAGTGTGCGAGGGTACGTGTGTTTGATTAATAAGTGCAGACACGTAGTGCGGAGTTAAACATCTGTGAGTTGACAGGTGGAAGGGCCGTGACCTCAGAGACACATTTCACCCGACGAGGATGCTCCAGACCACGGGATTTTATTTCACTCCTTTCTTCCTAAGCTCACTCCAAGATGTTTGTCTTGCATTGTGTGAAGTATGTCGTGTGACTGGTCCTAGTAGTGGAGGTGTTAAAGGCTGCGTTTATGGTATGAAGCGAGCGGTTTGGTAATTGTGATTATGCACTTCATTTGGATTCAGCCTTGAACTTGAACATTTAAAAAAATCTTTCATGGTGTCTGTGATTGCCATGATTAAAGAAAGCTATAACAAAATCTAAAAGGCTACAACAATGTTTTATAAATCATTTAAAAAATTGTTTTTGTTGTTGTTATAATATCATTTTATGTAAAGGCACTAAAGGATACTATTATATTATTTAAATAATATATAAAAAATAATTAATACTACTAAAAATAATAATAGTTAAAATTTAAAGGACATTTTTAAACAATCATAATTTTTTTCAAGGTAAAAACTTTTTTTACAGTTCTAAAAATATTAATATAAAAATAATTATAAGTCATATAAAATAAAACAGCTGACAAAAAAGAGTGAATTACAAAGTTAGAAAAAAGACAGGATTTGCAAGTAAACTAAGACATACAAGCATACGATTCCAGAGTTCTGGGACAGCCACAGTTTTGTTCAAGGCACAACCACAACCGAACAGGTACCGGAAGAATGAAGGGTACGAGTGAGAGAATATGACTGGAGGATATTGATAAGAAGAAGCCATGGGAGGATTTAAATACAAGTAGAGTTAAATTTTATTGTATACAAAAGAAGTACAGGGAGCAAATGTAAACATACTAAGATAGGCTTAATATGACCCCAGGATCTACTATGAGTAAGAACATTGGTACTGATTCCAAACCCCATTCAGTCCCAAAGGCATTCAATGATGTTGATCGATTTCGTCTGTTTCCTTTTTCTCAGTTTAGAATACTTTTAAACATTGAGTCACTTTAGCTTGAAATATGAACATATAAGATCATTAAGCATGTGGTTGGTTCCATTGGGGAACCAAAGGTGATTTCTTGCTGTTACATAGATATTGTACTAAATTAGCACATGCCCAGACTGAGGAGTCTGAAAGAAATAAGAAATCAGAGTAAATACTGATAACCGATTACTGAGCTGAAATCCATCAGATTTTATAATGGGCCTTACTCCAATTCAAGAAGTCAGAGTAGGCTGTTTATGTGACCATATAATAATCAAACGACTGCAGAAATCAAATAATGATTGGATGATTAAGTGCATGTAAATGCACTCATTAACAGGCCGTGTATATCGTCGCTGTCCAATGAAAACATGTATCTACATTTTTGTCAATTTTGAGTTTTCTACAGCATTTCTGGTTCCATTGACTTACATTGAAAGTAAAGTATGTTTTTGGTCTCTCCTGTAAAGTTGCAATTTTGTAGATACTTGTTTTTCATTGGACAGCGACGATATGTAACCATTTTATTTGTGGCTTTTAAAGGCATTAATCACATTTAGACGTCTGGTTCCTATCACTTTAAGTTTCTCTAAAACGTTCCATTTGGCTTTGTTTCTACCTATCTACCTGTTTCTATATCATTATGCTATATAATTATGATAAACTCCTGGCTCATTGCTATGTTCAATGCCCTCTAAAGTCCTGAAGTGTACAACCTGTTATGGCCCAGCAGAACAGAGACAACTGGATCCCCTTGATTTGTTATGAAGCCACAATGTCTCGGGAAGCAGGAGATGAAGCAGTAATATGAAGAAACACTGAATCAATAATTACTTTATTTGCGACTGCTATGGATTAGTATACTCTGGCGGAAACAACTCCCTGACACATTGTTTCAGATGAGATGAAGCCAGTTCTTTAGAACCTTGAAAGCTTTTAACAGCCATCTTCAACACTTAATCATCTCATAAAGTTGTCCACTTGGTTTCTGCATGACTGTGTGACTTTAAACACTGAACTGCAGCTACATTAGGAAACAGGTTTAATGCGACTGTGTTTGCACGCAGTTATATAGACTAGAGTCTCAAAATGCAGCCGTTTGCAGGTTTGAGAGCATGTGTGTGCCACTGCTTGTGCGTGCATGGCTGCTTGCTCACGCATGAACATATGTATGCATGTATATGCTAGCGCGTAATTACGCAGGATAAAGGCACAGTTGTACTATGTGAAACTTTGGGCTTTGGGAGTGCTTTTCTCTTCGGCTGGCTTGGCTGAATGGAGCCATTCACAAGGCCCTAACCGCATGCTTTCTTTATCTGCATTGTTATCCCCCCTCCCCTTCGCCCGCTGCTGCATAATGGCACTCCGTAATGGGTGCAGGGTTTTTTTTATGGGGGTGGGTGAGGTGGAGGAGCAGGCTGGAGGGGAGGAGGGGGGCGTAGAGGGAGTATTTGGGTGAAAGTGAAGAGTGGGAAGGGGGTGGTGGGGACACAAAAAAAGGGGGCAGAGAGGGGGTATAGGATAGCCTAACAAACCAAAAGTTCCCCGTCCACCAACCCATCTTTGTTCCCTTGCACATGGGCAGTCAAAAGTTTGGACATACCTGCTTCAATGTATGTTTTCAATATCTTAAAGGGAGTTTTGCATCTGACAGCCTGCAAAATGGACACAAAAGACTAATGTTATAGTAAGCAGGCCTAAATATGTTCAAATTTTACATTTAAAAAGTTTTATACATCCAACAAGGTCCCAACATATCGTAAAAATCATATATGGCAGAATATGTAGATATTTGCTATGTACTGTTGAATGTTGTATATGCATTGCTCGGTGTCCAAAAGTTTGTAGACACTTGCTACAGTGTTTCTTCTGAAACCAAAAGTATTAATAGAGAGTTTGATCACCCTTGCTACTGTTCTTGGAAAGCTACATCAGATGTTGGAGCATTGCTGTCGGATTTGATTGTATTCAGCAACCAGAGTCTTAGGGAGGTCTGATACAGATGTTTGATGATTAGTTCTCCTGTCTAGCACATACCAAAAGTATTGGGTGGTGCTTCTCTGCATGGCCTCTGTAATAATGGGCTGTTAATGAGCTGATTAGTGGGAAACACTAAAAAGTGAAGGGCAGTGGGCGTCCAGACCCAGAAACTTGGCACTGGGCATGTTGACTTCAGACTCTCATTCTGTGTCCCATTCTCCAAGCAATGCTTACACATAATGCAAAGCCGAGTGTGTGACAGAACACCTGCGTCAGCAATGGGTGCACCTTAAAGTGGCTAAACTCACCAATTCTGAAAGGTTCTCTTGGACACCAGTTTATTTGGAAACACATTATATTTGTATAGATGTTCTTGTAGTGCCAAAGACAGTGTAGTTGGTAGTGTTATGCAATGTATGTGACAAAAAAGGTCCAGAAATTAGAATAAGACTCTGAGCCATTAACGCTACATACATACTTTTTCTTGTTCGCCAATGACAACTGTGCTTCTCTGGGCTCTTTTAGGCCTCTAGTTTGATTTCTTAACCAGTTTGATTGCAGAGCCAAAGGTACTACTGCTACCAGACTTTTTCTGGTCACAGCCTTGGTCCTTCAAAGAGGGTGTAACAAAATCTTAAGCAATATTACTTAAGCAATATTGTCCTAACCACTCTAGTGAGAAGAAAGCAACAGAGATGCAATCCAATAGACGCCTTAAGAATAGCGCAATGGTCATTGGCAATGTTGGTGCAACAGCATATGTAGTCATATGTTTCTGTCATGGTGCAGAAGGGATGGGTAGAATTATGAAAGCTGTTTTATTAAGGTCATTTATATAGCCCAATAGTCTATTAATACATTATGCAAGATTACATATGTACAGCTCAGAATGTAGTTCATTCCAAACCAAACAGTAAATGAAAAGACTGGACATGCTCCCGTGCTTGTGGACAATGAGCGTGCACTTAAGAAGTGTGATGCTGTGTAGCTCTGTGTGCTAGTGCTCAATAGCAGAAGCTTGTAAAAGTATAATGCAACCACTGAAACCTACAATAGGCATGTTTACTTGTAAACTCAGTGACCGTTCCGGGGGAGGTGGGGGGTGAGGGTCCTCTGCAATGCTCCAGCGACTCCTCAAGGGCAGTTTAGTCAAGTTTAGTATTTTGGTCAAGTAGTGCCCAAGAAGGAGCCTGTGTTAAAAAAAACACGGTAGCGCCCTCTAGTGATGAAACTAGCATGAAGGCATTACTGAAACCAACTGAACAACCGAGAAGAGTGGTTCAGATAACATGACAGTTATTTACGTATCGCTGCTGTTGGAACGAGACCTTAACAGTTTTAAAGACATAATTTAAAAATACCTTTTTGCTTTTTACATTGTGGATGGATTTAATGATAAATGAAGAAAGTCTACTTTTTTCTTAAATAACTTTTTTCTTGAAGTTATTTATTTACTTTTCGTGAAGTTATATATATATATATATATATATATATATATATATATATATATATATATATATATATATAGGGGGCAATCTATTTAGAGGAAGCTTTTCCTTATTATTTACAGTTCTCATCTAGTACCTGCTTTGAATACTCAGTACTTCATTAAGCTAAATCAAGATTGCTGGTGAATAAATTCATGCAATGTCTGGGGCGTCTAGGAGAAATCTGGGTCTATACTTAGTTCTTCAAACTGACGCAAAAGATATTATCATGTTATATTATTATATTATATACTTCTTCCAAAATAAGATACTTACTATGTATTGTATTGATACTTATGTGCATCAGTTCCAATGATATCTGCTGTTCTTACTGCTGAAAATACATGTAATGCTAAGATAAAGACTTTTAAACAATGAGCTTTAGACTTTTAAGCAGTATATATAATATTGATGTATAATATTTGTATGAATGTACAAATGAAACAGAAGTATATATCAGATTATAACATGTCTGGCTGCTGTTTTTTATACTTGCACATAAAAGCACATGTAATTTTGATTTTTTATTTTTAATTATAAAAAAAGGAAAAAAACCTTCAACTTATAATATGTGATTATACTT
The DNA here is from genome assembly GCA_021613375.1 of Megaleporinus macrocephalus. NCBI lineage: Eukaryota > Metazoa > Chordata > Actinopteri > Characiformes > Anostomidae > Megaleporinus > Megaleporinus macrocephalus. The sequence continues at coordinate 12,298,265 of CM038725.1, read as the reverse complement.
TATATATATATATTATATATATATTATATATATATATATATATATATATATATATATATATATATATATATATATATATATATATATATATATATATATATATATATATGTGTGTGTGTGTGTGTGTGTGTGTGTATTTTTTATTATTATTTATTTTTTTCTTATCTTTATTTATTGGTGAATGGAGGAACAGCAAAGTAAGAATTTCATTGTACAGTGTAACTTTCTGTTTCTGCCGTGCATATGACAATAAAACTCAGGTTTTTTCTAAATAAAGTATTTCTGCCCATTATTATGCATGAATTATCATCTTCATCCTTATGCATCCTTAATTATCTATTGGTTGTGTTTCAATTACCATGTGATCCATGTGTTTTTTGTTATTCAGGGCCAAGTTTCATAAAGCAAACTAAATTAGTAAAAATTATTACAGAGATCATTCATACAACACCACTCTCCGTGATGAGTTATGCTGCTTTAGAGGATACAGGCTCAGAGCAGTATCATATACGCAATTCAAATTTGTTAGTGTTAATGAAAATAATAGCGTGTTCACTTATGAATGCATGTTACTGGGCCAGCAGTCCTTTTGAATATGTATGGTTATTTACATCTTTAGTGATTGTGGGTATTGTAGTGCTGTCCTTTGGGGTCCAATGTTCTGTATGAGGTGCGTTTGGGGTACTCATTAGACATGCTTCAAGTACTTTCAATGGAATTTGGCACACTTTCATTGAAGCATGCTTACTGAGACTGTAAAGGGGTATTTTTTTAGATCATCAGTCTCAACACATGGTGTGGTATGAAAAAGGTTTGCTCACAGGCCACTCTCAGATCATTTATAATAGAGGGGTGCTTTCTGAGAAGCTCGTTTTGAACACTGGCACCCCTGAGGAATGTGTTTTGTCTCCACTATTTCTTTCTACACATAATGACGAATTGAGCATGCAGTGTTAAATGATTTAAATATGCTGATCATGTGGCTCTCCTGTTTCATAGTAATCCTAAAAACATCCTTCTGTTTCTATTACTCAAATTTTGGTGCAGACTAAATTTTAAAAAAAGGAAAAGATTTGTCACCCTATGAACACGTCTTCTCCACGATTGACCTGTGGAAACTTTTAACTTTCTTAGCTCACTTTTATTGAGAACACAAACAATATTTCCAAGCAAGAAAATCAGAGAGTGCTTTTAGGAGGGTTAACAGCTTTGAAGTGAGTAAAAATAGGCCTAGGCTGGTCTGGTGAAGGGTATTCTTGTTTTTAAAGGGGGCTATTAAGACTTGTGTGGCTTAAAACAGTGTCCTCCCAAAGAGGAATGATTTGTTTATTACACAAGTAGACCAACATTATAGTACTGTGACAGCATCATATGGCTGCAGTGGGGACAGTCCTTTGAAAATCAAGACAATCTCAAACATTTTCTCTGTTTAGCTCACTGTTTCATGCTCCATGGATGAATATGAGAGCAATAGTTTGTGCAGCAACAAAAATGACAACCTCAGTAAAATGATAAAAGGATTTTGTCTATTTCTAATAATATATAATGTATTTTTCAGAGTTTATACAACATGTTTGAATGGTATTAGGCATGTACACCATATTGAAGCCCATATGTCTCAACAGTCAGGGTTCTCCTTAAAAATTACAGCTTTGTTTGGGGCCCAAAATGTCAGGTTTACAGGCAAGCTTGACAGGATTGTTAATTTGGCTGGCAAACTTATAGGAAACAGAAGCAGCTAGCTGAGTTGTACAGGGCTGCTGTACAGAAGAAGTTCTTGCTATTGTACATAAGCCAAATCCTGCCATTGTTATAGGAAATGTTCACATCACTTATTCTCACTGCCATTAACCTGCAGAACTATATGTCATTATTTTTAACAAATAATGATGATGATGTTTTATGTTATGTATATTAAAGATACCTGAAACTATTCTTTATATTAGAAACATATGAAGATTGTATGCATTACGATAGAGAGAGAACAAGGACAAATCTCCATTTTTCAATTTTTTAAATATATTACAAAGTTGTATTCTATTTTATTGTATATTAGTGATATAAATGACAGTCATAATCACATGTTTAAAAAGCACTAAAATACATGGAAATCACTGGACCATTGTATATCAGTAGAATTTATTTTGTCTTTCTTGTCTTATTTCACTATAACACTATAAAAATGGCTTTAGTTTAAATAAATATGAAATTCTTTGTCTTCTATGAATATGTATGACATAGTACTCTTAGAGAAGAATCCCTCCAACACTGCCTTTGATAAAGCAACCATGAACTGTATTGTAGAAATACATTGATCATCCTTACACATACAATGATAAACTAATAAACTATATATATATATATATACACACACTGATCAGCCATAACGTTAAAACACCTCATTGTATCTACAATGTTCATGTTATCAGCTCCAGGTGCACTTTGTAGTTCTACACTTACAGGCTGTACTCCATCAACTTTCTCTGCGTACTTTATTCTTCGTTATTCCCCTTTCACTCTGTTCTTCAATAGTCAGGACCCACAAAGGACCACCACGGAGCAGGTATTATTTAGTTGGTAATCATTCTCAGCACTGCAGTGGTGTCAGACACAGCAGTGCTGCTGGAGTTTTTGAACACTGTGTCCACCCAATGTCCACTCCATTAGACACGCCTTACCTTGCTGGTCCACTGCTTAGATGTAAAGTTGCTGTTTGTGTTGGTCATCCTCAACACACACTAACACAACACCACCACGTCAGTGTCACTGCAGTGCTGATATCGACCCTCCTCCCTTATACTACCTGCTCTGTAATGGTCCTGTGGGGGTCCTGAACATTAAAGAACAGGGTGAAAGAAGATAAACAATGTATACAGAGAAATAGATGGACTACAGTCTGTATGTATAGAACTACAGAGTGCTCCTATGCGATAAATGGAGCTGATAAAATGGACAATATGTGTAGATATATGGAAGTGGTTTTAATGTTAAGGCTGATTGGCATATATGTACACAATAAAACTGACTGAAATAAAATATGTTTGTATTAACTTATATTCAAAATATAGAACATTTTGCTCCCACTTCATCCCAATACATAACGACTAATAAATCTCTAATGGAACCCACCTAAGACTAAGATTCTGACTGTGGTTTTGATAAGATGCATTGAGTGTAAGATTACATTCAAGTCAAAATATTAAAATCTTTTTTAGTCCTTTTTCTCATACACCCTATTTACTGAAATGACTGATCAGCTGAAATGTGGTCTGAATCAGAAATGAACAGCTGTTTTTGTTTTTATTTTATTTCTTAGACCCCATTACAGAACATGACACACATTATATACATGGATAAATAAGCTTTAGATTTAGTTTTAATTGAAAAGCATATTAGTCTTTTTAAGCTTTAGATACAAAGTTAAAGCAGATCCAGTGGAAATATCCTTTTTTAAATAATTCCTACTTTTATTTTAGGCCAAAGTAAACACACTTCATCTTCTCTACTGATATATAGGCTGGGTTTACTGAGAAGCTCCACTGTGCTTACTCACTATTTATGATGGACACTTCTTCTGCTCGTACTCGTGTTGTTTTCAGTGAACTTGAGGCATTATCGCATTATTCTGCAGCAGTTATATTACTTTTCCTTGAGCAGACAGATGTCCAGTACAGCCTACAGGTGGTGGTGTGGACTGTACATTGAGACTTGCGGCGAGTGTCCGCCCATCCAGACCTGACTGACTGACTGACTGACTGAGGCCGCTGAAGCTCCATCGTGTGTCGGACTGAAGCGCTGCGCAGCTACCGAGACGGCCACGGAAACATTAACGCTGCCTCTTGGAAATTAATAACCGCCCTTCCTCTGACTTTATTTTTTCCTCCCTTTCTTCGCCGTGGGCGTTAAAACCTTGCCTGAAACCTCGTCCTGAATTTACAACAAGGGCAAACGCTACTGAGGAGGAAAAAACTGCTGCTGTGGGCGAAGAAGTCAGTGAGTTAGCCAGTTAGCATGTTGAGCTACCAGCCAGCTAGTTGTCACTTCGTATGACGAACGGTTCTTGTTTTAAAGAGACTCGCCCGCGTTAAAGAGTTCGGTTTTAAAGTTCGTCTTATAGTCACTAAACATGTCGGTGTGTCGTGCTGGCTTGTCACGCTGTGTTAACGAAACGTTCAGCCTGTAAACCTTTTTTTCTTTCGCCGTTGAGTTCGGACTGACAAGACTGGCGGAGCATAGAAGTGAAGACTGGCTATCCAGCTAGCAGACGGCTAACTTACACTACTCTTCAGTGTTTGTGAGCAGAAGTCTGTCGGTCTTAGCAGCGAATATCAGATGTCACGAAGGTGGTGGCAGATACGAGCACATTTGGACTACGAAGCGGCGAAATGGATTAAGTCGACAGCACTTCAGTCGGGAATTTCAAGTTAAGGTGCGCTGGACAGGACAGACAGCGAGCGAGTTGGCTAGCACTGCTAGCTGGCTAGCTTAGCAACGACCAAGTGAGTACGTTTGCTTCTGCTTTCAAGCTGTTTTCTGTGACCAGCTCGTTCATATTACTGCTAGCTCGGCACCTTTTTAACCAGAGGACTCTGTACTGAGCGTAAACTTGAAGAAAGACGTGGCTGAAGTGAGCGTCTATGTCGAATTCCCCGTTCCACCTTAATTCTGAGGCGCCAGAATGTAACTGCTGCACCGTTTAAGGTGGAACGGGGAATACGAATAAGACGCTCACTTCAGCAAGCAAGCAGTCGATCTTTTCCAGAAAACTGATAGCGGTTTTTATGGTAACCCCGAAATAAATATAACATTAAGTGTGTCGACACGTTCTGGGCATTTATATAGGCTACTACAGCTAGAAAACATAAACCCTACAGACACCTGCGGGGGAGTTAGCTAGCAGTCGTTAGAGAACATAACAGTCCTGTGACCGTCAGATGAAACTGAAGATACCGAGAGAAGCATGAATACAATTTCTTGGCAAGATCTGACGCGAGTGGATGTGAAGGTGAGCGTTACTTGGATTTGCATGCTGTTGTCTGTTGAGATGGCTCGCAAGCAAACAGGGACCGTGAAGAAAATCTGCTAGCTGGCTGTCAGTGTCTACCGTCCATGCGAACTTCACATGACATTAGGGCCTCGAGTTCTGCTGCAGGATTTGGTCGATCGTGTGCTTAACATATTATTTTAGTAGTATTTTGCACGGTGTGGCTGCCCTATTGAGAAAGGAAGCTCGTTTATAAATCCATAAAGCAGAAAGAAAGAGTAACGAAAACGCACGGACTTGTTTTGAAAGTCTCTTCTGGCGGAAACGAGGCGTAGCCCTCGCACGGTTTGCTTAGCGTTGAGAAACAAGGGCGCATGATATGTGTGACCCCCCATCAAAATGACTAAAAAGCTCGAAAGGCTGGTGCTATTAGGGTCTGTGTTGGTGTTAACGTCAGCTGCATCCGGGCCTGGCTCGCTGCATTGGAACAGTCTCTTGTTGTCTGTAGTGTGTATTTCTCTGTATGTATTCTGTGATTTGACAAAGCAGAACTGTTTAGATATCATATTCTAGCCATTATCCTGAGTGGGTGAGCAGCAAGGCGACTAACCGCAGAAAACTACAGAACAGGAACTTTGATGCATGTTAAAGTAGCGCTGCATTAAAATGCACACAGTGGTCTGCAGAAGTTTCTGTTGCTCTGAATGGCCAGCGAGTAAAGGTCACCTGATTTTCAAAAAGGCTAGTTTCAAAATAACACAGAAGTGGTAGAGGGCCTAAAGCAAACGTTTAGACAACCTGCATGGTCAGTACGTGGTTACACCCCCTTTGGTGAGTTTTGTGAATGCTGTTTGTAGCCAGGTAAGAGTCTCTCAGTGCTTGTTTGGGGGATTTACAGACATTCCTCCTTTCAAGAAGTTCCAGTTCTGTGTGATTCTCTGGCCGTCTTGCATGCACGGCTCTTGTGAGGTCCGTCCACAAACACTTGTGAAGGCCATGGCAAAACCTTTATCTTGTGTCTGACGGAGTCCGTTGTGCGTTTTGAGTTGTGTTTAGGATCATTATCCTGTTCTAGAAGTCTTTTACAGACAGTGTGATGTTTGCTTCCAGAATTTTATGGTATTTAATGGAAACTTATTCATCCCTCTACCAGTGGCTGTAACACAAGCCCAGAAGCATGATTGATAGATCCTTAAAATGAACTTTTCCACCTATTTTTCTCAGAACATACTTTTGTTCATTACAGCCAGACTTATTTGTCCACAAAATGCATTGGGCTTGTTTAGATGTTTGTTTGCAAACATTTGATGATAAGATTTGTGATGAGGATGCAGAATAGGATTTCTTGCATTTGAAAGCCCAAATCTTGTAGATTGGCCAGACATTTGCATGGTGCCCCTTTTCTTTCTTTCAGTCAGTAATTGTTGCACATTAAAATGATAAACTAATCTCTAAGCTTAAATGTCGAAAGAAATGTTTCATCTTTACCTTTATGCCTTTGGGGGATCAGTTTGTCTTCTGCTTACTTCGCTATTAACAGAAACAGAAATTGTGCCAAAATGTCTTCATGCCACTGTGTCATCCCAGACGCAACTGATTAAGTTGCACTGTAAATGCAAGTCTTCAATAGCATTCAAAACACAAGAGTTAGTAGTTGCTACTTTGAATACATATGGCACCAGTTGGAAAAAAAACAAACGCTGTGTTTTCCCAAAGCCTTGACATTTTATTTTTCAGATTAATTGGATTAGGTTTATTAGATTTCAGTATGTATTCCATTCATGCTAAGTGAATTGGCTGTGATGGTAATGTGTAATCCAATTATTTGACACTAGGGTCTAATTAAAGCTCTAGTGAGGGTTTCATCAGGTTGTATAAAGCAATCCATGCATGTGAAGAAGCATGAGTGTAATTATAACTATATTAAGTGTCCCCCAGTAAATGCATGGTGAAACACTTTGTTTTGCCCATAGCTATGCATTTCACAGTTTACAAGCTTTGGCCTTATCTTCAGCGAAATACGCAATGCATTGGACAGAAAGGCCTATAGGCCAGTATCCTCACAGTAGGATCAATAAGCGTGTTATGTACATCTGAACAATACAGGCCTTGTTATGTGTAAGATCAGAGTTTGTGTGGTTTGTAACCACCAAAAGGAGTTAGCTGTTGCAAGAAAGATCTTATTGACCAAAGAGTTCGTCACTAACGCTTGCTTATTTTACCGTGACGAAAGGAGGAGATATTTCATTCAGACTTTCCGCCGTGTCTTTTAACTTCTAGCATGTTTGGAGTTTGCTGTTTACGTAGTCCACTTTATGTTTAGAGGGGCTTAAACTTGCCCGCTGGCCCACTAAACCTGTAATTTAACTCTTGGTTAAAGCCACTTGTCAGAGCTAATGTACAATGGCATATTTTATTCAGTTTGTTTGCGGCATTGATGTTTATTGTTGATGTCAAGCCCTTGTGCGTTTTACTTAGCCAAGTTAAGTAAGAAAGTAATATTTTTGTTTTCTGAGCCCCACAATTTCTGAATAATGTATGCCGCCTGGTAATTGCATTACAAACAAATGCCCACTAGCAGGTTTTGTTATTTATGCTATTCATTCTCCAGGGAGGGGATTGTTTCATTTTCACCCCCGAAGGCCAAATTATTGTTTCAGTTGGTCTAGAGCAGCAGTGTTATGAGCTGCTAATCTCAAGGCCCCTCAGGCGGTGTCAGGAGTTTGTGACTAACCCAAGGAGGTGTCTTCTCTGTGGGCCATTTTCATGACATCACTTTTCAGAAGTTGACAGTCAACATGCTTTAAGCTTAATGAACTTGAAGCAGAAACTTTTCATTTGATGTATGTTTGATGTATTTAATGGCACAGATTTCAAGAGTTTTTGACAGTAGAGACATTTGTTTACACTGTTTTAAAACACCAACAAAGTAACAGCGGAAACTTCTTGGTGCTTCAGAGTACACTGCTTCTGGTAACTTTTCACGCTCTTGTTTCGTGGTGAGTGTTGTCACAGTTAAAGGGAAACCCAAAAGAAGAATGTGTAATGTTGCGGCGCAAAGAGTACCGGCGCTGAAGTTGGTGTGACGAAGGGGAAACAAGTGTAGGTCCGGCTTTAGGCAGAAGTGTGAGCCTTTTTTTTTTTCATTCACTGCACTGCTTCTGAATCACTGCCCCAGTGTGTAGGTGTGAGGTGTTTTAAAGCTTGTTAGGAAATGCTGAAAAGGTACAGCTAATTAAGCGTGTGGTCTTCAACAACTTGCTATACAGAAGGTCGTGTCTGTATTGTGGATATTAAGAGAGAAATATAGTATGAGACATTCATCACGTATCGCCTGTGACATCTATCTGCCTAGTGTGATTTAGTCTAATTAGTCACAAACCAAACAGCAACACATCTATATAGTGTTGGGTTTGCTATCAGCTGTACAAGTGTAAAAGTTGTGTTACAGCTTGCTATTGAATTACACTAAAAGTTAAGTGCAGCCATCTTTAAAATGTTATAAATTGTGGATGGACTTAGTTTGACCTTCCCTGTACATATCTACTGATGCTGGTGCATAAACATTTAAAAAAATGAAAAACAAATGTAGGGGCCAAAGCCACTTTAATTAGCTTTACAGAAAAAAAATGTATTTTTTGTAGGGATGCAAAATGAATAGAATAGCCTATTTGAAATATCAGGCCACATCTCATTGGTACAGTCATTTTTAAGCAATGTATACCCACACCAGTGATGATTCTGATATATCTGTGCATCTTTACATTGTAGTGGACTAACACTGCATATGACTTGCTTATTTTTGCCATGTTTTGATGTAAAACACAGAAAAGTCACATGAGTCCTTTGACTCAAGCCTGTGTAATTTAGTATGTAAGTACATAATTTAAGCAAAACTATTATAAAATTATATATAAAACTACCAACTTTGGGCCTATAACATCCTCCACTCCTCTGGAAAGGCTTTCTAATGGATTTGTGAGGTCAGGCACTCACAGTTGACATTCCAATTCATCTGAAATGCATTCAGTGGCATTGGGGTCAGGGCTCTGTGCAGGCCGCTGGAGTTCCTCCAATACCAAACTCGCCGTACCACGTCTTTATGGAGGCACAGTTGAGCTGGAACAAACTTTACTTCGTGTTCTGGTAGGTATAAGCACGATTGATCAATCTAGAGAACACTTTCTCATTGGTCCAAAGTAGACAGTTTTTGAGGCCGATTCAGATCGCCAATCACCTTTTAGCGCGATTGGCAGATAGCCAATACCGTTCAGGGGCGGAGCTATATGCCACAGCAGGGCTACATGCGATTATTAGCGCAAGCAAGTCATGAAGCATGGTTGAAACATGGTTATCTAACGCTATTAACTCAATCACTTGAGCTGTAATTCCTTTAGCTCTCTGTCTGTTGCTGCTGCTGTACTGTTCGTACCGGTCAGATCTGGTCTGCATGGTTTTCTGGGTTATTTGTTTTGTGCTAGCTGCGCATGCTCGTTCTGTTGTTTGCTGATACTCACTGTATTCAGCCGTGTGGTGTACTATTAAGTGCCTTATCAGATTAGTAGGGTTAAATGTCTTTGTTTTGGTTCCTCCACGAGACACGATGATTTTACAATTGTTACAGAATGCCCTGGATGAGTCTGCGTCACATACGGAAAAACACTGCCAGACGGACAATGTTTTCTATCCACACATGCAGTAAAGGCCATAAACTGTTCTTGTGAGGCTGCTGCTTTAGTCAGTCTGACGAAAATGAAACAGTATGTATTTCCACCTAGCGGTTCATAGGAATGGCAGAGACCTGGCCGGAGGGGGTTTCACAGGGGGTTTCTCTTCCTGGATAAAACTCTAGCTGAAAATACAAATTGCCATCGACCGGCTCTCGGGATTGGCTAAATTGGAAAAATATCAGCTGATCGCTTATTTCAATTAAAAAACGGCCGATACACAGCCGATCTATCTTTCCATTTCTAGTCCAGAGTCCAGTATTCTTTACATCACTTCAGCCTATGCTTGGCATTGTGCTTAGTAATCTTGGGTGCAGCTGCTCAGCCAGGGAAAACCCATTTCATGAAGCTCCTGATCAACAGTACTTATGTTTGTGTTGCTTCCAGAAGCAGTTCATTCAGAGTTTTTCTTTTAAGTGCTTATGCACTTCAGCATTTGGCGACCCTGCTCTGTCAGTTTGTGTGGTCTACCGTTTCGAGGTTGAGCTGTTGTTGCTGTCAGATGCTTCCATTTCACAATAATAGCTCTTACTGATTACTGGGCCTGATTTAGCAGGGCAAAAATTTGACAAAGGTGATGTCCTATGACAATGACACTTTTGAAATTACAGCTAGTGTTTGTCTGTGGTGAGATTTCATGGTGATGTTTTTGATTTCATACATATTATCATAGAGTTTGGCTGAAACACTTACATTCAATAATTGTGTCCACATATGTTTATAGTGTGCACTTCTGCTCTTGGAGATTTCAGTGCCAATAAAGAAACATTCATAAAACTAAAACTCTAAAATACAAAAGCACTATGCCAAATAAAATTATGATATTTTTGGCATAACAGCCTACTGTAGTCTTGGGCTGTGTATTGGCAACAACCTGGCGATACAATACATATCGTGATACTGTAGTCACGCGTCAATATATCGTGTTATACTGCGATACTGTAGGCAAAGTGTTATATTGCTATTTTTCAAATCCTACTATTAAAACACACCACTATATAAACAGGTTTGCCAATGCTTACAATAGTGTTGCGCCCTTGTGCTGCTTGTTAATGTTGAAGTGGAGTTAAAAATGGATTACAACACTGCCATCTAGTGGGTTTAAATACAACACACAATGATTCACTTTCTGCCAGGAATCTGTGTATCGATACTGTGTTTTTGAGAATTGATACAGTATCACGAAGCATAATATCCCAATATTTTCTATATTTTCTTACACCCCTAGTGTTGTCTAACATTTTGATCAAATCCGCAGTGTTTATTCCAGATTTAGTTTGAAAGAAAAACATTGAATTCGTTTTTCCAGTCACATTTTTATATATTTAGTGTATTTTAAAAATAATTTAGAATCACATCAGAGTAACCTAAATGAGTCAAGGTGACAATTCATGATGCATTGGATCAAATCATGTTGAATCATTGTGTGTTAAGATATACAGAGCCCTGTAATGTGTGCTAAGTGTAAAAGCTTGTGCTCTGTGATACCATCCACATCTAGGATGATCTTCTACCTTCTTTTTCTTTACTTGTTGTTGTCAGTTAACTTACTATAGCTACATCTGTGTCACTCTCTTCAGGTGAATGTTGCCCCCTGACCCACAGCCGCTTTTGTGTCTGTAATGGACATGGAGTTAGCCGCTTGTCCCCCAGCACATCAGAACGGTGATGTCCACCGGCAAGAGCACGCCCCAAAGCCGTCCTCCGCTGCTCTGAAGATTCACCTCTACCACCGCAGCCAGAGCGAGGCAGACTGCACCCCCCTCTGTTACCCACCAGGAGAGTATGTGGCTGAGCAGCTGGCCATCGATGCAGCCAAGGAGTGTGGTGAGTCATCAGTAGATTCTGAAGAGGAGCGGGCAATATGACAAAAATGTTGTATCGCGATATTACAAGACATTTTCAGAATACACTGTGTGCATCACAGCATTTAATTTTTTCTGGGATTAAAGAACAAAATAGAACCTTAAATACTTTAAGTACAGTAATTGTATTCAGTGTTTTTTGTACTAAATCCAATCCAAGCAGGCCAAGTATGTTCACTAGGGATGTAACGATGCATTGCGAGGCAGTTCATAAGCGATGTAAATACGCCACGACTGAAATTGATTGAGATGTAAAATGAATCGATAAGGTTTTGAAATGCCAGAGGCCGCTGTCGCGGTCTGACTTGCTTGTTTGACGCCAGTACATCACGTTATGCCAAGTTCACACTACACGATTTTAGCCTGGTTTTTCAGTCACCGACAGTTTTTTGTAGATAGCCAACAAAAAACCTCTGCTTGGAGGCAAATCGCGACCACTCGGCGCTCGCTCAGTCATGTAGTGTGAACAGTTGAAAGACGCTCGCCGACCTGTCACCGAGTGCTTGCCGACTAATCGCAGACGCTCTGCAAATATACAGAATGTTTAATATCAGCAGCATTTAGCTACAGCCAATGGGATCACGTAGAGAGAGAACCGCGCCACCGGTCATACAATCTCTCTGCAGCTGCGCGACACATACATTTTCATTGATAAAATATTTACCTCCAGCTCTCTCTGCAGAACAGACAGTTCCTGTTGGCCTGTGCCTTTATCCATCTCCATACCTTCTTCTTCTTTCTTGTAAATCTGCGCAGTGTTGACTCGTACTGCTGGTTTGTTGACGTCTGTTTTAGAAATAGTGTATGTTCTACGTGGTGTCGCTAGCTCTCACATGCGTTTAGTTTTCGTGTGTTCTCGTGTCAAAAACGTGTTTTTGGACCGAAGCCAGATGAATCGGCGATTCTCCAGAATGAAAGTCATGTAATTCGTGACCCCGTGTCGCCGATCAGTCATGTAGTTTGAAAGCTAACTGAAAGAATCCCGATTACAGCTCAACCAGTTATGTAGTGTGAACGGCACAAAAACCTGACCACTCAAACAGGTCATGTAGTATAAATCAGGCATTAGTTGAACGTATTGCGTCAAAACTAGGGTGTGCAAAAACGTGAGGTGAAGAAAAATAAACCTGCACGTAGGGCTGGGCGATATGGGAAAAAATCTTATCACGATAATTTTTTTCATATCAGTCGATATTGATATATATCACGATATAAATCAAATCACTATTTCCTTTTTACTTTAAGTGAGATATGAAGATATCAAAATTTACATTTTTTCTTAAATTGTTTTTATCCTCTAATTTATTTTCAGACAAATAGACAAATGTACTATAAAACATTACACAACTGTATTAAACACATGCACCCACACACATATACATACATATACATATATATATGGGGCAGTATTAGTATGAACAGTCTCCACACACAGACACTGTGTTAAGCAGGCTGTTGCTGGCCCTTTAAGATCAGTCTGAAGAAAGGACTCATAACGGTGAGTCGACTCTGTGTTAAGCAGGCTGTTGCTGGCCCTTTAAGTTCGGGCTGAGGAAAGGATTCATAGCGGTGAGTCGACTCTGTCGGCTCAAATGGGGAGTTGGTTTAGCGATTCTGTTTTCAGTAGAAAATAAAGTTTCCCTCCTCGGGATTTTGGTTATAAAGTCAAGTTTGCCTCAGCGTTCTCACACAAACTCCTACAGTATACATATTAGCATGGATTTATCCGGAGCGCAAACTGCAACTACAAACAATCGCTCGTGTGTATCTAAAGTTGTGGGAGTGTTTTACACAGAAACACAACAGTGTGGTGCTCTGTCAGCTCTGCACAACACAACAGCACAACTGCTATACACGAGTACTTGAAGCTCAAGCACCCCGTAGTGCTTTGTCAATACAGCAGCAGGACAGCACGTGTTTTCCTGTTTATTTTATCTTAGCAGATTATTTTAAGTTTATTAACACGTGTAACATGTTTCTTTAAGTAGTAATTAACGTTTTCTGTCGTCTTTTTCTCTTATTTTATTCTCTCTGCTCGACTGTGTCGCCTGCAGTAACTTATTACTAGCACGTGGCTTAAGCTGCTGCTACGTCTACACTCTGCGCTGTGTGTCTCAACCAAACATGAAGTGGCTGGAACTCTGGTTCAGCCATCTGATTGGTTTGGAGCGGCGCTATTCTCATTGGCTGTTCGTGTTGTCGCTCAAAACACGGACGGAACTTAATTCTATTGACTATGTCTTATAGTTCTATCGAGAAAATGTTATTTCGCGATAATTATCGTTATCGTTTTATCGCCCAGCCCTGCCTGCACACTTTAACGTTTCACACACGCAAGTTTTTCACTCGTGCAAATGTGAAACTCGCAAGCACAGAAAGAAGAACTGCACGTGCATTTTTCATAAACATGTTCACCGTGTCTCTTTCTTACGTCCTTTTATGTGTTTTTCTCTCTGGACTTGATATTTTTCCTCGCACACAAGCTGCACTACAGTTAGCTACTATTGGTTGATGAACGGCTCAAATGTTGGTCATAATTTGTGTTTGGTTTCATTAAAAAAAACAATCGTATCGTGAACCGCACTGCATTGTGAGTAGAGTGTATCGTTACGTCCCTACTGTTCCCCGTTCAATAAAGAATGTAGTTAGTCACTGTTCTTTAAGCAATGAAAATATCCATGATATTATTATGCTTTTATATTGTGACATTTATCCTAATATTGATGAAGTATCATCATAAAAATCCCCCGCCCCCAGTGCTGACGTACCAGAGGAAATAAAGGGTTCAGTTGATGCTTTTTAGATTAAAAATCTGTTGGCTGAATAAGCCTTAGAAAATATTACAGCCCATAATGACTTCAAATAATGGTGTTATGATGCTAAAAGCGTGAGAGGAATATTGCTGTTCATTTTTGTTGCAAGGACAGGAAAAACTGCAAATCTGTTGGCAATCGTGATCTCCACATTCTGCTTAGCCTGATTGTTGACCTTACAGTTTGAGGTCATGTCATTTCAAAATGATTCTCTGCTTGTACATTGTGAGGAAATCAGGTTAAATAGGCACCAATTGAATTAGTTAACCAATCGCAATCCCAGAAAGTCTCTTTGTATTCCTGCATCTGATGGCTCTCCTGATCAGTTATTGACAGTAAAAAAAACAGTACTCCTTTATGGGGCCTGGCTCCAGTGCGCCATTAAGTTTAAACTTTTGACTGAGGAAGATGGAATGACTTGTTGGTCTACCTCTATTTACTCTCCAACAGCATAAACACATAGCATGTCAACCGGGAGCCCATCAGAAGAAGCTAGGCCCCGATGGCCGAGACTCTGTGGTGCTTGACAGTGACGCACAGACACACCGTCTACATGCTTACAGCAGTGATGCTCACTCCTGGTCTTGCAGAGTTTAGCAACCTCCCTTACCTAGCACGTCTTATCCAAGTCCTTTAGGGGCATTTGGAGGCAGGTGTGTGAGATGCACTCTCCAGGGTGGTCGATTTCCAGGATCAAGCTTGGGCACCAATTATAGACACTCATTTTCACTCCGAAAATTTGAAAGGAACATGATTATTCAGCACCTTACATTCACAACAGATTTTATAGCATCCCTTTCTAAACCCATAGGCGTTAACATGGGATTCGTTCCCCCTTAGCAGCTATAACAGCTTCCACTCTTCTGGGAAGGCTTTCTACAAGAGTTTGGAGTGTGTCTAGTATTTGTTGGCCATTCATCCAGAGGAGCTTTTTTTTTTTTACTTTATTTTTATTGGTACATCGAGGAAATAGGCAGGCACAAATTATAATTATAACAAAAATGGGGGAGGGGGCGAAAAGAGGGGAAAAAAAGTACACAAAATAATAATTATAATGGTGGGGGGGGGGCGTTGGTTCTACATTTGGTCAGGGATTAGTCCTTGTGTTGAGTCTTTTGTTTTAATATTAAGAAATTTGTCCCATTGTTCCAAAGTTTAAAAGACCTTTCCTTCTGTAGCCTCAAAGATAGGGTTGTGCGTACCATGTGCTGAATTTCTTTGACTATGTCCATCCTTCACTCAAGAGTTGGGGGTGATATTTGTAGCCATTTCATCCAGAGGAGCTTTTGTGAGGTCAGACCCAGATGTTGGACGAGAGTCTGTTATAGTTCTTCTCAAAGATGTTTGAAGGTGTTAAAGTCAAGTTCTTCCACAACAAACTAACCCAACCATGTCTTTATGAAGCTTGCTTTGTATGCTAGCACACAATCATGCTGGAAAAGAAAAGGTTCTTCCCCAAACTGTTCCCATACAGTTGTCCAAAATATTTTGGTATGCTGAAGCATTGAGATTTCCCCTTCATTGGAACTAAGGGTTAAAAAACAAACCCATAGCATAGAATTCAGTCCAGTAGCCGTGCTTTACACCACTTCATCTGATGCCTGGTGTTGTGTGGTTTGCATGCAGCTGCTTAGCCATAGAAACCCATGCCATGAAGCTTCCAGTTTTTGTGCTGATGTAAATACCAGAGAAGATATTGAGTCAGCTGAGCGTTGGCGACTTACGCACTATGTGCCTTAGCACTCGCCGACCCCTTTGTGTAACTTTGTGGTCTGCCACTTTGTGGCTGAGTTGCTATGGTTTCTAAATGCTTCCACTTTTCAATAACCACTCACAGCTGATTGTGGAATATCTAGGTAGGAAGAAACCTCATGAACTGTCTGACCCATTCTTTCAAAAAATCTTTGAAAAGACAGACTGCAGGGCTAGTAGCTTGATTGCATACACCTATGGCAATAGGACTGAGTGAAACACCTGAGTTCAGTGAGGTGTGTCCCACTAGTTCTGTCCATATGGTACATGTGCTTGTTCTTGTTAGTAGTTGGTTACCTGACCAGATGAAGTAGGACAAGTCTAAAAAAACCCTAAATTAAATAATGTATATATGACCTTTTGCTAAGCTTTGAGTGTAAAACATAAAATCACACAGTATGGCAGCTGATATTGCATTTCATGCTAAATGGCCAGAGCTATAGGACATGTCTAGCAGAAAGAGTTGTACTAACACCAAGTTACTTTCCCTACTGTAAGCTGACTGGTAGTAATTTAAATAACATGCACATCACCAAATCCATTGATTGAGCAGTCAATCTATAATAGATCACATCTATAGTTTTAATTTGGCCTAAATTTTTTGATTTGCGCCCGAATAAGGCGGGGAATATTCTCTCTAAGCCTGACCTGATACAACGTCATGTTTAAAGTAAGAACCCAAACCACACCATCATGTTTTGAATGCGGAATGTAAACCAAAGTATGACTAAGTTTTCACTGGAACTGACACAAATCAACCCGTCACGTAAAGAGCTCAAACAAACCTGAAAGGAGCGTGCTGGTTACCATGTAGTTGTCAGTGTTAGCAGTCACTTGATCATTGATAAATAAAATTGATAAAACGGTACAAAACAGTGTGCTCTAATAAAATAATCAACGATCCTGTTTTAAATGTATATATATTCATCAAATTCATAAATATTTTAGTCTGGATGAACAGCGCTGTTCTCACGCTGTGCAGTGCTGCTGTAGCAAGATAGTTAGCTTTACCTGAGTCATACTGAAACTTCATTACTGCACATGGAACATACAGCAATGCTGAACATACAAATACACGCACTAAAAGTAAATTCAGTTCTGTCCCCAATCGCCGTTTATGTTACATTTTCTGGTGGCTGGCCAAAATCTAATAGAAGTGGGAGGCTGGCTGTGAGAACCCAAACGTGATTATTTGAACCTGATCCAAGTGATGCATATTTGTGAAATGGCAAGTATTTGAGCTCTAACCATGTGCTGATTACTCACAATAAAACTAATGTTAATGAAAGTTTGTGCTCTTTTTATTCCTAACAGCAAAAATAAATGAAAAAACTATTCATTTAAAAAAATTGTCAGAAAAGCCCTTCCTAGTGTTTACTACACTAAAACAAAAAATGTTCTAGTACAGTCCTAAAGCATGTGTGAATAGTTTGTGGTGTCTCTACAGTAGGGCTGGGGTGTTGCGTTGCAAAGATGGCACACCTACTGAAAGCATGGATTTATTTGGAGAGCGAGCTGCAGCTACAAACAATCATTTGCGTGTATCTAAAGTTGTGGGAGTGTTTCACACAGAAACACAACAGTGTGGTGCTCTGTCAGCTCTGCACAACACAACAGCACAACTGCTCTACACTTGAAGCTCAAACATCTCGTACCGCTTTATCAGCACAGCAGCAGGACAGCACCTGTTTACCTGTTTATCTTATCTTAGCAGATTATTTTAAGATTATTAACACGTGTAACATTTTTATTTTAGTAGTGTCATTTAAAAAAAGGCGCATTGCTAACCGTTAACTGATTTTTAAATGCCTCTCTGCAACATATATAGTCTGCAAACTGTCTGCTTTCTTGTGCAAGACGTGTGTAGGCTACGTGTCATTTGTGCTTCTAAAAGTCCAGTCAGAGCGTAGACTCTTAGTCTTTTTAACCATTTATAGATCACTTGCGTTTAAGGGTACCCTTTAAAACATTAAGTCTAGAATGGCCATGTGTTTTCCTTGTGCTTCTGAGCCCCCCACCCCCTGCTATATAAGCACGAAATCATCCATTGGTTACAAATCCATAACAAAATAATAAACATTTTTAATTCCTAACACACTCACATTAGAGTATTCTTAAAGTTAGTTGTTGGATTAATCGATTAAGCAATGAATCGTTAGGTGCAGCCCTACTCTACAGTGTTTTTTCTCACTAAAACAAACTGCTAATCAGTGCTCAGGCTTCTGAGGGTTAAGTGATGAACACATGATATTTATCATTTACAGTAACTTTCACCGTTATGGTTTAAATGTATGTTGTCCAGCAATGAAAATGTCACTATCATTTAAATGGCCATCTCTTTTACTGGTGCTTTTTTCTTTTCCCTCCTTCACAGGGGTGTCGCCAGTCTACTTCAGCCTCTTCAGCCTGTACAGAGAAAGTGACAGAGTCTGGTTATCACCCAATCACATCCTTCAACTGGATGAATCGGCCAAAGAGAGTCTGATCTTCAGAATTAGGTACCGCTAACACATTGAAGTGAAGACTGTTATTGTCAGGCGCCAAGCGTTGTGTAAAATGTTTTGTCTGCACGCTACTCTTATCCAAATACACGCTTAATTTGTTTATAAAACACAAGTGCCAACATGTATTCGGACAACATATTGTGGAAATACATCAAGTGCAATCTTGGAATCTCTTTTCTCAGATGTAGAGTCCACACCTCCGTCCACATGTTGCTTTGCTTGATAATTCTTGGGTAAATAGGCACTACCCTCCAAAGTTTGGGTCCGCTTTAAATATGAAGTTGGTTGTATATTAAAATGGTTTCTACTTTGTTTTTTATCTGTTAAGTCTTTTAATGCTTGGGCGCCTACTGATGTGCATAAACGGGCTGCAGTTACTGCAAAACTAAACTATATCAGAGCTGAAAAATCCAGACTTGCTTTATTCCATCATGTTTCTTTGATATAGAATTTCTCATCAGATGATAACATCAGTTCTTCAAAATAATAAATAATAAATAATATGCCATCCCGGCTAGTATGCCATCAAATTCCACGCATTTACTACTGCATGATTTAGTACAGGCTGCTGCGAGTGCACGTTGAGGGTGCCCAAACTGTGTGCTAGCATAGGCTTAAGCTAGCATAGCTGCCTAATCAACACACCTAAAGCTGAAAATGAGTGAACACACTGTGCCAGGAGAAGAAACTCAGACATCACCAGCCTCGTCTACAGTCTACCGCCTTAGATTTAATCAGAATCAGAAATACTTTATTGATCCCAGGGGGAAATTGCAGTTTTTACAGTAGCAACTCCTATTAACTCCTAGACAAGTATCATCTTCACTCTCGTGGAGCTGGTCTGGATCTAAAAGACTGACGTTGCTCAGAAGAACAGAACAGAGTATGAACAGAGTATGAACAGAGTATGAACAGAGTATGAACAGAGTATGAACAGATTCAGCTAAGGTGTCTGGCAAAACACACACTGAGCAAACTTCAGAGTCATTCACTAAAGAAGAGCCTTCCCTAATTGAAATTCTTCTTATTAAATGACAGTCTAAGCAGCTAAAAGGTTTGAATGCTGAAGTTAACAAGTAATATTGCCAAAGGCAACACTGTAATTAGCTTTTTCTTAGTTTTACAGTTTTCTCTTTTATGTATTCACTTATCGCAAACCAACGAAGAAAACATGCTCAAGCTAGGTGTCCCCAGACGTCATGGCTATTTATATGATGCGTGTGGCACCAAAGTAAGCCATTTAGATAAACAAGCCACAGTTTTGCTTTATATTTAATCTCTTTTATCTTGTTGCTTATAGGTACTACTTTCCTGGCTGGTACAGCTGTGGAGCTTCTCGAGCTTACCGATGTGGTGTTGCAAAGGGATCTGAAAGTCCTGTCATTGACGACCATGTGATGGCTTATCTTTTTGCCCAGGTATGACCACAGTTACGCACATCTTTATGAAACTTTCATGTTCCTTTTCTGAGTGGTGAGTAATGTTGCAGTAATGTTGCAGCCACATTTCTAAACAGGGAAGCAAGGCTGGGAGTAAATCATGTTGTCAGAGGGAGATTTATTTAAAAACCTGGTTGTGGGTAGGTACGTGACCTGCTGATCAAAACTGGAAGCAGTAATTAGTAGGTTTGACTTATTTTGAAAGTAGTGTACAAATGCAGTATTTTATGTTTTACCTTATGAACTTTGTTTTAGTAAATATACAAAAAAATGTTGGTGCACTGCTCTTGTATCACCTTTCCTTTTAACAGCATTAAATTAATTAATTAATTGGAGACTGAAGACACAAAGTGGTGCAGTTTTAAAGGCAAAAACTGTACAAGTTTTTAGATGTGAAAGCAACTTTGTTGTCATATCTTGAACTTAATAAAACACAATCGTCCGATGGGAAACAGGTCTGGACTCCAAGATGATTTGCAGCCATGCAATTGTAGAATGCAGGATTTGGTCATGTTGAAATATGTTTTTTAAAGATTTCCAATACTATTACAATAATACCCAGCTCCCCCATACCACAACAGAGCTTCAAAGTGGTAACAGTCTGGATGGTTCGTTTCTTCTTTGGCCCAAAGAACATAACGTTTTCCATAAAAAGTATGAAAGATGGGCTCATCAGAACACAATGAACGTTTCCAAAGTGCAGCAGTCCAATTCAGCTTGAGCATTTATTGACTTATGGCTTCTGCCTTGCATAGTAACTGCCTTGTATAGTCTTAACTTGTATTTGTGGGTGCAGCGATGAATGGCCTTTGCTGACAACGTTGTGTCAAAGCCCTCTCATCCCTGTTTTTAGTACAGGGATTGAAGGTCATAGGCATTCAATTGTGGTTTGTGGCCTTTTCCTATATGCACAGGAATCTCCCTGGATTCCCTGAGTCTTCCCCTTTCCCTGAATCTCATAAGTTAAGTCGAGCTAATAATATAAAACATCACACTTTGTGTTGCTTTTATTTAAATACAGGGCAAAATAGTTATTTTAATCACAGCTGTCATTTTAAGGACACAATCAATGTTAAATAGTCTAAGCATTTACTTAAAACTAGCTGAATAATCTTACACGCAACTTTTAAGTATTCTGTTCTTTTTAACTGCTGTTTATTGAGATTAGATGTTTTATGTAGTTTATTAAAAATCACCTCCTGAACGTAAGAACAGATTTCTTTTTGTGAAGTAGAGAGCATCTACTCCAAAATTGGAAAGTAAGATATTTGAAGACTTAGTATTTTTTTTTAGACTAGTTGTTACACTTGTTATGTTTATCATTTTCAAGATTTGTTTGCTTACTGGCAGACTAAGGGTCAGATAACAAGTGTTTTAGATGCCCAGGCTCCATAGCTGGGCATTCCTGAGATCACAAATGGCTTTTAGGGTAAAAACACTAGACATAGTATAGATCCATGGCAGAGTCGGTCACCCCGCACTCTTTACCTGCTGTGGGACTCAACAGTGCTGTATGAGTGGTATTTTATAAAGCTGAGGTAGCTGGTTTACTGACATCGAAGGCATGTCAGTATGCATTTCTGCTCTCTACTGAGATTAACAGTCCTGTTGTGTGATTTGGAGAAGACCTGTTTATTTTTACATGTGGAAGGAACCTAAGAAAAATAAACCAGACCTTGTCTTTTTCAGTCTGTGAATAACCTTGATTTCTGTTTGTGGTTCAGTTCACTCTTGAAAGATCAAGAAAAATTACTATAGTGACTGAAGTGACTAAAACCTCAAAACCTAGTGAGTGTCTAAGTAGGCACTGACTACGTAGGCAGCTGTTTAAGTAGCAGCTTTCTGTCTGACATCTCTCCTCATAAAACACATTAATGAGACGCTCTAGTTAGAGAGCAACTGCGTCATGGCTAATGCTAATGGCTCGAGTATAAAACTACAAAATGGTAAAATGCAAATAAAATACTTTTGTGTGATTATATGACAAGGAACACATTTAAACACCAGAGAGGATCAAAATAACTTACATAACTTGAATAACTAACGTAGGTTTGCCTGCGGTGCATCATGGGATTGCCTTAGCAGCTGAGGAAGCGTTCGATGCTTCCCTAAAATCAGGCCAAAATAAGGTCCTCAGTAGACAGCATGTTTAAGGTATGTTAGGATTGGGACAGTCTACATGTCGGGAGCGCATACTATGACGTAAAATGCTGTCTATGTAGGAGCTGACTAGGTTTTGAGAAAGACCCAATATTTGCACTTATCTAGTGAGGAAACGATATTGATTATCACATTGATTATTTTACTGCTGGTCATATATCTTGCATCATAAACAAACTACAGTTTTGTTCTCAGATTGTGAAAAAGGAATTTGGATGGGGTTTATCTAGCATGCATATTGGCCTGTATTGACTAAACAAATGGCAAATAATGGGACGCCGTACCTTGACTACAGTCAGAGTGTCGCCTTCTTAGATCTTTTGTCTCCTGCCAGTATTTTGGTGTGTGCTGTTTACCGTAAAGGAGGTGGGGGGATGTTCAGTTTTCACCTTAAAAACAAACCATTGCACAGTCTGAATTTTGGACTGGTGCATTTTGGAAACACAATGTAAAGGGTCTGAAGAAATTGGCTAGAAAATCAGTTTTTATAACAGTGATATTGAAAACCATTTGTCCATAGCTTTAAACAGAATATATGTTAACTAGAAGAAAACTGGGGGCAGATTAAAGAGAGTTGTTTATTACTATTATCATTATTATTATTTTAGTAGTAGTATTAATAGAAGTCCAACATAAGTATCTATGGTTATCTTGACTCATGTGACACTCTCATGTTTTGATCCAAACAACTTGATTCTTAATTCCAGTCTGAATACTATTTTGATCATAATTGTCATTATCTTGATAATATCCCTCTCTTTGCATATTTTGGATATCATTAGTTCTTTAAAACACGTCCTAACTGCGTGTTTGGTTAGAAAGAGAGCATAATTAGTCCTGTTTAACTGCATAAACAGCCTATGAAATGTTTAATACAAATGACTGTACTCATGTAACCTTTGGGAAAATTAATTGTACAGCGTGGCAAGTCTCCAAATGGCATCATGGAAGCTGCTGTGAGGGGTTTTTTAAGTGATAGGGGACTGTCCTGTGGAGTTCAAGGGTTAGAGAAGGTTAGAATTAAGCTGTATTGTGCCAGGAGGTGAACTCAGTTTGAACTGCTTGGATTAGGTGGATTTATGTCCTGGGAATGTGCCAATGTCTGACTCCAGTCTCACATAGCCAAATGCTGTCGTCCCAATGTTTTAAACAAGCATCTGGCCCTATCTGTTTGTGCAAGCTATGTCTTTTTTTTTTTTTTTTGAAAATGCCACTTTTGTAAGCTTTGTTGTGCTCGTTACCAAAAAAGAACTTCCTCAGTATGACAAAAAAATGGGTTTCCTGATTAGTTTCCAGTGTACAGCCACTGCTTACTCTCTAGTGCACTGGTCTTGCACTTTAAGGTTAAGCTTTTTTGACATCAAACACCACTGCAGCCATTACTACCCAGCATATATCATCATCATATATTAAACTCCAAAAGATCTTTTGACACAGAACTGTTAGAAAAGTCACCTCCATTCATTTTCTGTAGCATGGAAACTCCTTTAACGCTGCTGCTTTCAGAATATTGGGTTCGTCTCCCAATATATTATATAATTGACAACTGCTGTCTTGCCAGGTTGTAACAGAAACCTAGGACACTGGCGAGCATGCCTGTGTTCCTGGCAGGGTCATTTTACGTCTCCGCCGATGCCGAGGTTCTCTTGTCACCTCATTACACAGCCTGCCAGGCGTGGTTGACCTTGCAGAGTCATTCGGCCCAAATGCTTATGAAGGTTTACAAATTGTTATTTGCATGTTTCTGTGTGTTCTTTCTCGCTTTGACCTCCTCTGCAGTGGAGGAGTGACTTTGTGAACGGCTGGGTGAAGCTGTCCAGCAGCCACGAGACCCAAGAAGAGTGCCTTGGTATGGCCGTTCTGGACATGATGAGAATAGCCAAGGAGACGGAGCGCTCGCCTCTTGATATTTACAATGCCATAAGGTATGAATTATTTATGAAACTGTTAAATCATTCAGAGCTCAGTGGGTGCAGCACAACGCTTACATAGTCCCGGCCCTGACCTCGTTTGCTCCCCTGCTGTAAGATACAGTGGCAACTGACCTAATTTCAGTTACTAATATCCTGTTTGGTTGTTATCAAGAGTTCTTCCTTTGCAGCTACGTGCTTCTAAAGGTTTCAGAATGATTGAGGCGCTTGTTCTTTGCTTTCATCTCCTTTCAAGATTAGAAGACGTGCAGCAGATTTCTTGAATTTCAGGCTGCAGCAGGTTTACCCCTTTTTGTTCACTTGTGTCTGCAGTTACAAGTCCTTCCTTCCGAAGGACATGCGGATGCAGATCCAGGACTATCACTTTGTGACCCGAAAGCGGATCCGCTATCGTTTCCGGAAGGTGGTGCGGCAGTTCAGCCAGTGTCGGGCCACAGCTCGTGACCTAAAGCTCAAATACCTGATCAACCTGGAAGCACTGGACTCCGGCTTCTATACGGAGCACTTCCAAGTCAAAGAGCCCTCAGCTGGCCAGGTCACCATCATTGTCTCAGCAGACCAAGGCATCCAGTGGTGCCGCGAGAAGCAAAAAGATGCCCAGGTAGAGGTGAGTGAGCTGGATTGGGGTCTCTCCACCGTTATCATTTGCAGGACCATGCCAGAGTACTTTCGATTCCTTCAGAAAGTCCACATTTCTGCTTCAGCCTGACCAGCAGCGCTGAGGGTTGGGGCAGAAATGCAGACTGTCCTGGAAGCCCTGTGGACCGATTTAAAAACCGCTGCCATAGAATGTCAGTGTCAGATTACAGCCGTGACAAGCTTCTGCACTGCGGAGTTCACAACTCTACCACGTTTAACACACCCAGTTCAAGTCATCAATTAATTACTAAGGCCTTTATGAGTTGAATTCAGAGTGTCACAAGAGGGAAAACTCTTCTCCGCAGAGCTGTGAGCCAGCGCTTTGCCTCACCCTATGAAAGTGCCTTACTTGCATTTAAAAACACTTCCCCTTTCTCAAGAAACCTTCTTACTACATTTTTCATTTACTGAAACCATCTGAAAACACCAGCTGCCCTTCATGAACATTTTATAATGTGAACATTTCAAAGTAAATTGTAAATTGACCAAGTAAGTTTCCAAAAACAAGCAGTAGGTGGTGCCATATACCATTTCATGTCACCGTCATACCCTTCCAAAACTACCAAAACTGGATTATGGTGATGTGTCTGTTGCATGCAGACATGCATCTGCAGCCACATTAAACCATTAGACTCTGTATATCATTCGGCTTTAAAGTTCATTACTGGTGACCCCAACAGCACACATCACTGTTTACTGGGTGAAAAGGTTGGGTGGTCTTCTCTTGCTGTGCACTGAGAAACACATTGGTTTCTTTTTATCTTTAAAGCACTTTCTGGCCATATGCCATCGTATATCACAACAATGCTCACTGAGAATAGCACAAATTACAAAACTTGCTCCAATGATTGGATCACCCTTCATCTTCCTAGAGCTTTTACTGAACTGGGAAAATCAGCTTTTAGCTCCAGTGCACCAGCAAGCTTCAGGAAACACTAAAGCTCAGCCCACTGGTGTCACTGAGTCACTTTAAACTCTTAATTTATAACCACATCCACATGACCTGCCAGTGTTTTTATTTAATTTTAGTAAACAGTTTTATGATTTTGATATTCAGTTATCTTTTTTTTTACTTTTCTTTTAATTTCCCATTTAATTTACCATTATTTTTTCTTGATTTTTATTACTCTTTTATTATTATTAATATTATCATTTATTACAATTTTTTTTGTTTTTCTTTTAAGATTTATCTTACTTAATTTTGTAATTTTGTTTATATTGTTTATTGTACATTTTAAGTACTCATTTAAAATTAATTTAGTAATTTATTTGAAAAGCTCGGCTACATTGTAAATGAGGGTCTCCCTCAATGTACTCCCGAGTGAAAATAAAGGTGAATAATTGATTGATTAATTGAATGCATGACTAACAAATTCATCAATAATGCAGAAGCGCAATCACAAGAATAAATGTGTTACAAACATAGTGAACTAAAAAAAGCTAATTATATAATATTTAAAGTCGAGCAGTATTTCAGGCATCAGTCTTCTAGTGTTTGATTAGCAGATGGCCAGTTTGTTGCTGACATTGCATAACGCTACTTCTTTAAAAATTATGACAGTGCCAGCTATTTTGCCTCCATTGAAAGGTAAACAGGTAGTTCATGTGTGATAATTCTTATTATTACTACCAAGTGCTTTCAAGAAATATGGGTTAACCCCTGTGGGGGCCACACCGAAACATTTACTATGGAGTTTTGCAGGCTGTTAAGACTGTTCATTTTAAAGCTGCCAAACCAAAATGTGAACAGCCTCGTCGTAATCCACGTGGAGTGATTGAATGAATGGTAGCTTTCTTTGTTGGCTGTATTACACGAAAGCTTAACCTTGTTTAGCTCTGTATTGGATCAACTCAGACTGTATTAACATTACTTAATGCAGCCTAACCTCAGCCAAGCCTATGTTCTCCAAGGGATTAATTCAATAACCCCATTCAACTGAAAGAGCTGACAGCCGTATTTGATTGAGTATGCATGACTATTGCCCTGTCACTAAATAAATTGACCTAGTGGCTAAGTAAAATAATGTAATTACTTAATGAAACTTTCATGTATTGTTATGCAAACTGTGGGTATCAGATGCTGTGATAATGCATGTTTGCTGTTTCCCCACTCATGTGCTTTTTTATTTTTTATTTTTATTTTTACTGAACAGGACCTGCAGACATATTGCGATTTCCCTCACGTCATTGATATCGGTATCAGACAAGCCAGCAAAGAGGGCTCCAACAAGAGCCGGGTCGTCTCCATCAACAAACAAGACGGCAAAACCCTGGTAAAAATGTTTGAGACACTGAATTTAGTTCAGAAGAGTAAGAAAAACTGTTTGTTTGTTGACTGTAAATGGATAAATAGGAAGGCAGTTGACTTGGCAGTTCAATTCCTGTTCACATTATTAGAGGTTTATAATACTTAGTAGGGTTGTGCCATATAGACAAAAATGATATCTGGATATTTTCTGTGATTAAATAAAGATAATAAATAATATTTTGCATTACTTAAAAATGTGTTTGTAAAAGTCTTGTATTTTACTAGCTTGTAGTTTTTAATATTTATCCATCCATCCATTATCTTCCGCTTTATCCTGCTAGTCGGGGGCATGGGGGGTGGGATCTGGAGCTGGAGTTGGAGCCAATCCCAGTGTCATTGGGCGAAGGCTGTTTTAGTGATTGACACTGCTGAAGTTTACTGTGCGTGTGTTTTGCCAGACACCTTAGCTGATCTAGGTCTGTCTTGGACAGTGCACTACCAAAGCTCTTCATACTCCTCATACTCTGTTCATACTTCTCATACTCTGTTCATACTCTGTTCATACTCCTCATACTCTGTTCATACTTCTCATACTCTGTTCATACTCTGTTCATACTCCTCATACTCTGTTCATACTTCTCATACTCTGTTCATACTCTGTTCATACTCTGTTCATACTCCTCATACTCTGTTCATACTTCTCATACTCTGTTCATACTCCTCATACTCTGTTCATACTCCTCGTACTCTGTGTGGTGGTTTGTTGGGAACAAGGAGTTAAATCTAAGGTGGAGTTAAATCTAAGGTGGTAGACTGTAGACGAGGCTGGAGTTAAATCTAAGGTGGAGTTAATTCTAAGGTGGTAGGCTGTAGACGAGGCTGGAGTTAAATCTAAGGTGGAGTTAATTCTAAGGTGGTAGACTGTAGACGAGGCTGGAGTTAATTCTAAGGTGGTAGACTGTAGACGAGGCTGGAGTTAAATCTAAGGTGGAGTTAAATCTAAGGTTGTAGACTGTAGACGAGGCTGGAGTTAAATCTAAGGTGGAGTTAAATCTAAGGTTGTAGACTGTAGACGAGGCTGGAGTTAAATCTAAGGTGGAGTTAAATCTAAGGTGGTAGACTGTAGACGAGGCTGGAGTTAAATCTAAGGTGGAGTTAAATCTAAGGTGGTAGACTGTAGACGAGGCTGGAGTTAAATCTAAGGTGGAGTTAAATCTAAGGTGGTAGACTGTAGACGAGGCTGGAGTTAAATCTAAGGTGGAGTTAAATCTAAGGTGGTAGACTGTAGACGAGGCTGGAGTTAAATCTAAGGTGGAGTTAATTCTAAGGTGGTAGACTGTAGACGAGGCTGGAGTTAAATCTAAGGTGGAGTTAATTCTAAGGTGGTAGACTGTAGACGAGGCTGGAGTTAAATCTAAGGTGGAGTTAAATCTAAGGTTGTAGACTGTAGACGAGGCTGGAGTTAAATCTAAGTTAAACCTGAGTTTCTTCCCCTGGCGCAGTGCGTTCACTCTTTTTCAGCTTTAGGTGTGTTGATTAGGCAGGTACGCTAGCTTTAACCTTAGCTAGCACACAATATGGGGCTCTCAGTGTGCTCTCAGCAGTCTATACTAAAGTATGCAGTCCTGAACGTGTGGAGGCATTCTGATTGTTGTTTCTTTCCCAGTCAGTAGCGTACTCGATAACACCAGGTCACTCATTGTTAACACAGCAATTAAGATATTATCGAAGATGATATGTATTGCACACCCCTTTTACTTAGTTACTAGCACCCTTTATTAGGTAGATGCACTTGCTAATGTTTATACCTTTATGTGGTATATTTTGCAACAGGAGCTGGAGTTCTCCTCTCAAGCTGAAGCTCTGTCCTTCGTGTCTCTGATCGATGGCTACTACAGGCTGACTGTTGATGCTCACCACTACCTGTGCAAAGACATTGCGCCACCTCGACTACTGGAGGCTATTGAGAACTACTGCCATGGGCCAATATCGTAAGGCTTTACGCCTGCCTAGGCAGCCCTGAGTGTTCTCTATCACGGCCATATAAGAGGAATTCCTTATTGTTTTTGTTCTGTTAAAATGTGGGGCGTGACTGACAGCTGTTCTCTGTATGTTCGTGTAGAATGGAGTTCGCCATCAGCAAACTGCGCCGGGCTGGAAACCAGCGAGGCCTGTTCGTGCTCCGCTGCAGCCCCAAAGACTACAACAAATTCTTCCTGACATTCGCTGTTGGGGTATGTATATGCAGTTTGATATCAAGGAACCTCACACTTCCGAACTGATTGTACAACAATCAGACCTTTAAAAATATGACATGAATGAAAATATATTTTAATGTAGGGTACTGTTCATAAGTCTACATGACACCTGATACCTGGCATGACAACTGAAATAACCCTACATAAATGTTTATAGAGGCTTATTCCAGTAGATGTAATATACTAGAAAGGCTACTTGAGCCACCTGTGTAGAGAGTGTGATACGTATTGGAAAAAGTGTTATGTTGTTTATGACGGGGTTATGTCCTGTAACTTTATTTACTCTAAAATAAAGTGTGACCTCATATTTATTATTGCAAATTGCATCGTCTGCGTTCTCAGTTATAAGTTGATAAACAGCCCATGCATCCAGTTTCAGAATTGTGATCACTGAGAACTGTTTACCCCTAAACTGTCAGTTGTTATACAATTATGAGCCTTTAATAAACTTGTGGCGTGGGTTAAATCCCTTGTTATGCCAGGTAATCTCTTGTTCACAGGTAATCAGTCCAATTATTTAATCAGTCTGGGTATAAAGTAGATGTGCAGTATTACAATATTTTATTGTGGTAAACTGTCATATGTATCTAAGCATTAGGGCTGTGTATTGGCAAGAACCTGGCAATACAATACGTATCATGATACAGCGATTTTTTTTCAAATCCTGCTATTGAAACCCACCACTGTATGAACAGGTTTGTCAATGCTTACAATAGCATTGCGCCCTTGTGCTGCTTGTTAATGTTGGAGTGGATCTGAAAATGGATTACAACACTGCCATCTAGTGGTCAGAGGGTTAAACACAACACGATGATTCACTTTCTGCCAGGAATCTATACAATATTACGAAACATAATATCCGGATATTCGATATTTTCTTACACCTCTACTGAGCATGTTGTGAATGTCGTTAGTTAACACTGCCTAATAATGTTTCATTACAAAATGAGCATAATTAGGCCTGATGAATTGGATTTAATTCAGTGCAGATTGTAAAATGATACGATTACTGTAGTTGTAGATGTATAGTTATTACATTTGTAGGCTTCTCAAATGTATTAAATGTCAGAAAAACACAGTATAGTGATGCATATGGTGTATAGTAAAAATGTCTGGTAGTGTGATGATACTGTTCTTTGCCATATTGCCCACCCTAGTAAAAAGGAACCATCTGTTGTTTGTCTGTGTGATGCTTCTTTAATTTAATGTCTTTCTTTCAGATGTACAACGAGGTGGAATACAAGCATTGTCTCATCAGTAGATCAGACAGTGGGGATTATGTTCTGAGTGGGACTAAGAGGAACTTCAGAAGCATGCAGGAGCTGCTCAAATGCTACCAAAAAGAGACCGTGAGATCAGATGGCATTGCTTTTCAGTTCAGTAAATGCTGCCCTCCCAAGGCCAAAGGTCAGTACTACACCAGAAAAAAACATGCTTTTCTAAACACAATCTTGAATCTTTAAGTGATGATGTTTAGAAAAACTGTCTATAAAAGAAAAGAGAATTTTCTGGTCCTAACAAATTATGCCATCAGTACCTGAGGAGTGTAATACTCTCTAATATAAAATTCATTATTGTTTCCCTGCAGAAAAGTCAAGTCTGCTGGTCTGTCGGAGTAATAAGGGCTCTGAAGTTCCTATTTCACCCTCCCTGCAGAGACAGAACATTAGCCAGATGGTTTTCCACAAAATCCGAAAAAAAGACCTTGTGTTTGTGAGCACTGTCTCTCTTTTATTTTTTTATTACAGTGTCCTAAATTAAAATATGGAATTTGTTATATAAATGTGTATCAGTGGTCTGTATCAAAAAGATTTGACCCTTGTGTTAATGCTGTGTGTTTTTATTGTGATTTGGCTGTAATTTAAGAGGTTGTTTGAGGGTTCTCAGCTTGTTGTATTCGCCAAATCTCATAAAAGTGCTTTAACAGTCACCTACACACCATGTTAATACGATTAATACACAAAGCCAACATCTGCTAAATGAGACTATTGTTTCGGTTAGCTGCGTTACTAATCGTTTCAGACATGGCAGTGTAACAGATTTATGCTCTGTTTGTGTCCATCTATGAGTTTGCTAAGATCATTTGTCTGTCTCAGGGGGAGAATCAAGGCCAGGGGACGTTCACGAAGATCTACAGAGGGATTCGGAAAGAGCTAGGGGACTATGGAGAAATGCACGAGACAGACGTCCTTATTAAAGTCCTCGATAAAGCTCATAGAAACTATTCAGAGGTGAGTACCGGGC
This sequence comes from Megaleporinus macrocephalus, assembly GCA_021613375.1. NCBI lineage: Eukaryota > Metazoa > Chordata > Actinopteri > Characiformes > Anostomidae > Megaleporinus > Megaleporinus macrocephalus. The sequence goes on along the minus strand of CM038725.1, from coordinate 12,266,701 downwards.
CGCTTACATGTGTTAAGCCACTTAGAAGTAGAAGAAAAAAGACACTTCCTACTGTTTGCTCCTCTCATTTGATTACAGTCCCAATAATCCATCAAACAAGACAGCACTGGGACTCCAGTTCCACATGCTGATACATTCTGTGATGCAGTGTGAATACGTGCTTGTTCCAAATTCTCTGGGGCACATATCTGAATGTATTGCTAACAAAATATATGTTTGGATGGGATTAAGGTGTAAAATATGTGGTGTGTTTTGATTATACCAAGGACTATAGAGTAGGGCTGGGCGATATGACCAAAAAACTCATATCTTGATTAGAGCTGCACCTAATGATTAATTTAATTTCATAATCGATTAATCTAACAGCTATTTTTCGAATAGTCGTTCAATCTAATGACTAATTTTTAGATTACTTTGAGTGTGTTAGGATTTTTTTTACTTTGATATATATATATATATATATATATATATATATATATATATATATATATATATATATATATATATATATATATATATATATTTCTAGGAAAACACATGTCCATCCTAGACATAATGTATTAAAGTGTTCAACAAAAATCATACATGGTTTGTGGACTATATATTTTGGCAGAGAGTCATTTGAGAACCAACTACATATGTTTTAAAGCTCCTGCGGTATCGAGAACAGTCTTAGGAAGTAATCAGGTGACTACTACTGAAAGAAACTCATTTATGGCTCATTTTTTAAGGCTCATTTATGCTCAACGTTGAATAGATATTTGTGATATATCTCCCAGCTTTACTATATAGTTAGTCTTTAAGCCACCGACAGGTCTTTGAATGAATAAATAAGAATGTAAACACAAGTGTGACTTTAAACAGTCAGTATTGTCATTTTGTTGAAAGCGGTATTAAATATTTAGATAATTTCTGTTATGTTTCTTTTCAGTCCTTCTTTGAGGCAGCCAGCATGATGAGCCAGCTCTCCCACAGGCATTTGGTGCTCACCTATGGCGTCTGTGTGTGTGGCGAGGAGAGTAAGTGTGTGTCACAATACTTCCCGACCTGTTACGCTAGACATTTAAACTATTAATCTATTACTCTTCGAGGAGCTTGTGTTCACTGGCCAGCGTTAGTAACCGCACTTCTTTCTGGCTCAGAAGTAGAGATGGAAGGATCGATCGGCTATGTATCGGTATCAGCAGATTTCTAATCAAAATATAAATTTGCTGTATTTGCAGCTAGCATTTTATCCAGGTAGAGGACCCCTTTGTGAAACCCCCTCCTGACAGCTCCCTGCAATTCCGATCTGAACCGCTAGGTGGATAAACATACCCTTTCATTTTCGACTAGCTGACTAAAGCAGCGGGCCTCGCGAGAGCAGTTTACGGTGTTCACTGCATGTGCTGATAGAAAACATGTCAGCCTTCTGGCAGTTTGTTACCGTATGTGACAAACTAATTTTGTGGGGGCACCAAGACAAAAGGTGCGTCGAAAATCGCCTACTAGTCAGTAGGTACTGGATTAGAGTCAGTACGTACTGCTCGAGCGGCAGACTAGTAGGCAATTTCAGTAGGTGAGGTTTAGTAGCCACACAAGCTCGGACATACTTCGTCCACCATATTGCCAGCGTCCTGTGATGGAAGACGTCTGACCACCGTAAAAGTCCTGCTATTCATTTAAAAGCTCTGTTTACTGACAGATTTAGATCTTTTTGTGACACTGATCTGAGTTTTTGTCTGATTATGTGTTGAGCTGTAGCTCAGAGAAAACGAAACGGGAGGAATGTAATCATTGTTTACTTCAGCAGTAGTGCTAGCTCCTGTAGCGGCAGTTCACTAGCCCTAGCTACGTACACACAGCCGACGTTCCACTTTTCACCGTTTTTTCCTCCGCTTGGAATTCATCCACAACTCCAGGTGAATGATGGGATAGCGCAGTGTGCTGTGTTCGCCTACATAAAAATTGCTGCCGATTCAGTAGGTCATCTGGGTACCGTTCACCTACTACTCAATACCTACTGAGTATTCAGACATACTAACCATGCTCGCCTACTGATTTCACTACTGAGTTGTAGGCAAGTAGGCGATTTCAGACGCACTGAAAGACAGTGAGTATCAGCAAACATCAAAGCTAGCACAAAACAAATAACCCAGAAAACCATGCAGACCACATTTGACTGGTACAGTACAGCAGCAACAACAGCCAATGAGCTAAAGGAATCACAGCCAATGTGATTCAGTTTGTAGTGCTAGATAACCAAGTTTTAACTATGTTTCATGACTTGCTTGCGCTAATAATTGCATGTAGCCTGTCGTGGCATATAGCCCCACCCCCGATCAGTCCATCTCTGGTCAGAAGAGGTGCTTAACCTGTGTAATGTGCCGTTGCAGACATTATGGTGCAGGAGTTTGTGAAGTTCGGCTCGCTGGACACCTACTTGAAGAAAAACAAGAACTCAGTCAATACCTTGTGGAAACTGGAAGTAGCCAAGCAGCTTGCATGGGCCATGCACTTTCTGGTAATGTTTTTCTGTATGATGCAGTAGAGAATGTTTTGAAGTCCTTTTAAAAAAAAAGGCATATCTAATATTCACCTTCACATTAACAGGAAGAGAAGAACCTTGCCCACGGTAACGTGTGCGCAAAAAACGTCCTTCTGATGCGTGAGGGGGACATGAAAACAGGCAGCCCTCCCTTCATCAAACTCAGTGACCCAGGCATCAGCATCACAGTGCTGCCCAGAGAGAGTGAGTGAGCGAGCTTCTCGCTTTGTGATGTTTGAAAAGAAAGAACTTTGTTCGTTTGTTGGGGGATTTTTTTCACGGTCTAGAAAAAAAAAGTGCGATAAAAATAACTAACTTTGACCAGTAGAGGTCAGTGTTAAACATGACATTGCTCAAAGCTGTTTTTTATAAACTCGCCATGGTTCCGTTTTCCGTATGTTTTATTATTCCAGTTTTGGTTGAGCGAATCCCATGGGTGCCTCCTGAATGTGTCCTGGACCCCAAGAACCTTAGCCTTGCTACAGACAAGTGGAGCTTTGGTACGACGCTCTGGGAGATTTGCTCTGGAGGAGAGAAGCCACTTGCCAACATGGATAGCTCTAAGGTGGGAGAATGTCGTAAAATACTTGCCAAAAAGTCCTGCATTTTTTTTTTAATCCAGTGATGGTGAAACATGTACTTTGTCGTGTATTAACTCACAACCTAGAAAGCAAAACTAACATTTTCCTTCTACTCCACAGAAACACTTGTTCTATGAGAACCGCCACCAGCTGCCTGTACCCAAGTGGACAGAATTGGCAAACCTGATAAACAGCTGTATGGACTATGAGCCAGCCTTCAGGTCCTCCTTCAGAGCGATCATCCGTGACCTCAACAGTCTCTCCTGCCCAGGTCTGTTTTTTTATTTTTATTTTTTATCTCTTTTTCATTTCCTCTCCACACAATGTGACAGATAAAGGCAGTAAAGTCCGAAATGGTACCAATCTAAGAGTTGATCACCTTCCTTTAAAACGTAACTCCTCTACTGACATATGGAATCATATCGCTGTGGAAGTAGTATTGATAAAGATGAGTAAATTGAGAATATTTCTCAACAGATTATGAGATGATGATGATGGAGAGTGACCTGCTGCCCAGTAGAACTGGAGGCCTTGCCACCGGAGCCTTTGAGGATCAGGAGCCGGTGCAGTTTGAGGAGAGACATCTGATTTTCTTGCAGCAACTGGGCAAGGTAAACCCTTATAATAATATCTAACATCTTCCAAAGGAAGCCAAAGATTTTATTTCTCCAGCCTTGATGCATAGTACTAGTGGAAAGGGCTGATTAACCACATCCTGGACCTTCGTATGCTACATTAATAGTTTATGCTTGTACTACACTGTGCTGTCTGGCATTTGTCTGACTTCAGGTCACGAAGCGATGTTAATAACTGCTTGTGTACTGCAGGGAAACTTTGGCAGTGTGGAAATGTGCCGCTACGACCCCCTGCAGGACAACACTGGTGAAGTGGTGGCGGTGAAGAAACTGCAACACAGCACCACCGAGCACATGCGGGACTTTGAGCGAGAAATTGAGATTCTCAAGTCACTTCAGCATGAGAACATTGTGAAGTACAAAGGCGTGTGCTACAGCGCAGGTGGGGCGAAGAGACAGTTGCACAACTTTTGTCGTAATAATGTTGTAATAGTTCTGGGGCATTAAAAAATATGCAAAAAAAAGAGGAAATCACATACTTTCCCACACCAAATGGTTAAAATTCTCATACAGAACGTACGGCGAACATGAAGAAATACAAAATACACTTTCTAAACAATTGCTTCTTGAGGGACGCCCACATATCTTGAATGGTTGTGGCAACTTAAGCAGCAACAACTGCAGCCAAACACTTTGGAAGAAAGGAGATCAGTCTTTTCTATCACCGTGAAGTTGTTTTTTACCTTCTCTTCTTAGCAGAGTTGCTTTATTCCACCACATTTGAGCATGAACTGCCCATTTAGGGTGTGTCTCAAAACTTAGTGAGTGTCTAAGTAGGCAGCTGTAAGCTGTTTAAGTAGCAGCGTTCTGTCTGAGATCTCTCCTCATAAATGGCTTGTTCCCGCCCACTGCACGCGACCGGTGGTTTAGCTGGTTGTTAAGCTACCTGCCGGCATCCAAAACAATAGCCTGAGGCTTAAAAATCTGCTAGCATAAATGCTAATGGTTCAAGTATAAAACTGTAAAATGGTCAACGACTTGTTACAAAGTTGTAAATAAAATACTGTTTTGTATGATTATATGACATGAAACACAATAAAACACCAGAAAAAAATCTAATCTAAATCTTTAAAACGACTAAACTGATCGTAGATTTGCCTGCGTTGCATCATGGGATTGCATTAGCGGCTGAGCAAGCGCTCGATGCTTCCTTGCTATCAGGTGAAAATAAGGCTCCTCAGTAGACAGCATGTTTAAGGTAAGAATTGGGACAGCCTACATGTTGAAAGTGCGCATACTATGACTTAAAATGCTGTCTATGTAGGCAGCTCACTTAGTTTTGAGACACACCCTATCCCAGCATCTCAATGGGGTTTGGACTTTGGTGCCAAACGCCAAATGATTACCTCACCTGAGTGTGATTGTATGTGACAGATGCCTATTGCATATGAGCTATATGTGGATTTATGACCCACATTCTCCCGCTGGAGAGCAGAATTCACAGTTTCATCCGTAATGACAAGTTACCCAAGCTTAGAAGCAGTGTTCTTCACACGTCCAGCCCCATGATATTACTGTATTATGTTATTGTGGAAAGCTGCACTAGCTTTACGTTAGATGTAACAGGACCCCTTCCAAGCAGCTCCTCTTTTGACTCAGCAGTCCACATAACATTGTTCCCAAAGGCTTTGGGACTCATCAGGGTGTTTTCAGGCAAATGTGAGACAAGTCCATGACAGTCTCTCTCTGATGGTGAAATCATAAACACTGACCTTATCTACGGTTGGGCGAGACCGCAGTTTCCTACACATTTGTGTGGGTTTTTATCTCAGTATTGGTGTCATCTCTGTGCTGTTGGAGACTTATTGGTAAGTTGACCAACTCTAGGAAGACTCACCACTGTTTCAGGTATCTCTATTTGAAGATGAGGGCTCTTACCATGGAGGTCCAGTGCATTAGAAATAGTGTAGTCCTTTTCATACTGATTAATTTCAATTACCTTCTTTCTCATCTCTTACTGAATTCCTGTGAGCAGTTCAGTCTACTGTATGTTTATCTGGAAAAGTTCAGTAGAGCTGGCAGTAATCAACTGAATGTTGTTTAATTGATCTGTTTTTTTACACACAGACACAGTGGGTGTCAAGTAGAGATCGACCGATATGGGTTTTTCTATAGCCAACAGCGTTGTTTAGAGGTCAGGGTCAGCCGATGGTCGATATGTGATGCTGATTCTTTTGGGCAATTTTTAAGGCTGATATCTAGAAGTTTTCCACTTTATTTGCTGCTAAGATGTCACACTAATAACAACATTTCTGAACTTAACATCGTTTATTGAACACTAACTTAACAAGAAAAAAATTTAATATTTTTATCTGCCCCCCTAAAAATACAGCATAACCATATTACTGCTGAAAGAGTGTAACATACATCTCGTCATACCCAAAACTAACAAGTTATTAAGAAGTGCACTGAAAGATACCTCCACACAGCCGACATGTTTACTGCAGTAACAGAGAGAGCCTCACTTCACGCTCTGGTTTTTATCGCGTTGTAGTGAAATTGCGGTTCTTTAAGGAGGATGAGGCGCCCAGAGAGAGAGAGAAATATAAACAGTGTGCGCGACGCGATAGAGAGAGAGACGCTGATATGCTGTGATGACTGTTCTCTTTACCCTTTCTTTAGTTACGCTTAGGTCGAGTGCTGGAAGCTGAGTAATACACAATATAGTCACGTTAAGAGAAAGTCTGAAAGGTCTTCTTTGGAAGAAAGAAGCTCATGTGGACCCCAAACTCCTAACATGCTTAGTCTTCTTTGAATCTAACTGAAGTTGCGTCTTATTTTCTTCTATTTTTTCCAGGACGGAGAAACCTGCGGCTTGTAATGGAGTACTTGCCTTATGGTAGTCTGAGAGATTATCTCAGCAAGAATCGAGACCGTATAGACCACAAGAAGCTTGTACACTATGCCTCTCAAATATGCAAGGTATTAAAAATGATGCATGTCCACTTCTTTATGTTTATTTAGAAAGAAAGAATACTACTAATTCTGCTCATTAAATTGACTGTGCTTGCTAAACAAACACAGGGCATAAATATATTACGATTTGTTGATACAGGGTATGGAGTATCTCTCAAACAAACGGTACATTCATCGAGATCTGGCTACTCGAAACATCTTGGTGGAAAGTGAGTTTCGGGTGAAAATTGGTGACTTTGGCCTGACCAAGGTCTTACCTCAGGACAAAGAATACTACAAGGTCAAAGAGCCTGGAGAAAGCCCAATATTCTGGTAAGACTAATTCATTAAATTAATATTCTGTTCAAACTGATCTTACTTTGTCTCACTGACCTGCAGAGGTCAGACTGAAGTTTCTGAGGTTGTTAAAATGGGTTGTGTGGGTTTTCAGGTATGCTCCTGAGTCCTTAACAGAGAGCAGGTTCTCTGTTGCATCAGATGTCTGGAGTTTTGGGGTTGTACTATATGAACTCTTCACCCACAGTGACAAGCTCTGTAGCCCTCCTACCGTATGTATCGTTCTCTCAAGCATGTACACCTTCCACGTCTTCCTGTTTTTGGTGGCTTTTCTTTTATCCTTTCACATTTTGTCATGGCTTATTAAACAAAAGAGTATTTGGTCTCAGCATCTGCCTCTGTTTAGGTTTTCATGAGCATGATGGGAGGAGACAAGCAGAGCCAGAGTATAGTCTATCATCTCATTGAGCTCTTAAAACGAGGGAACCGCTTACCCCAGCCAGTGGGCTGCCCCTCTGAGGTAAGTCATCCAGTCTTCGGGACAATTTGAAGAATGAATTTGGCCAAATTGTTACGTTACTCATCTCCCACGTAGCAGAGCAGGGTTCAGTCCCAGCGCAAAGAAGCTCTCGTTACTCTGCTACTGGTCTGTACTGATATTGGACCTGCATATATGAAGTAACCTGACTTGTTCAGTCATCTCTAACGATGTTGTTACCGTGATAACCACACAAATACAGTGTTTCGGTCCTAGTTAGTATGTCTGATTTTCAAATGCTGAAGGAAGAAAATATGAAGACCACATTTAATCGTCTCATTTGTTTCAATCCCTCAGATGTATGAGATCATGCAGGAATGTTGGGACAACGACTCCAACCTTCGGCCGGCCTTTAAGGAGCTCGCTCTGCGAGTGGATTTGTTTCGAGACAGCGGTGACTCGGACAGATACACCCAAGTGCCTCCATTTTAAGAGACTTTGTGCTGGGTTGTAAATCAAGGCCTGAATCTTGAATCTCATTCTGTTTTTCATTGTGCCATCCCGGCAGATCTCATTTCAGGACTTGCAACCTTGAACTTCTGCCAGCTTTTTTTTGTTTTGTTTTGTTTTTTTTTTTTGTTTTGTTTTTTTTTTTTGGGCTAGCAGTGCTGGCATGCTTTCTCAACAACCCCCTTCCCCAATCCCACGTCACCAAGACAGCAAGAACTGTGAATGGAAGAATGCACAAGCACTGCATTCTTTTTATATCTTCAGTGTTTTTATGTACATATATATAAAGATTTTATAATTTTATAAAAAATGAAAAATGAATGCACTGCTGTCTCTATTTGAACTGTTCAAAAGCAGTGAAATGCAAATGAAGAATTTAAAAAAGAGATATATAAATAGAGTTGTTTATAGGTTGTTTTTTCCCATCGTCATGCAGGTGGTGTCTAATTAAAATCATACATTGATGACATACGATCATGTGTCTGAAAACGTCATTTCAAAAAGAAACGCTACGAACAGAACACTGATTGATTGCTTGTTTTTGTTTTTTTGTTTTGTTTTGTTTTTTGGAATTAAAAATTTGGAACTAAAAAACAACCTCAAGAACCAAAATGAAGACCAAAAGGTGATTAAACAGTTAAAACTTGACAACTGAGGGACAGTCTACAGTATATATGTTTTTTCTTTATATGTTCTGATATAATTCTAATATGATAGTCAGAGTATGAGATTTATGAAAAGGGAATGAGTATTATTTATATATATATATATATTTATATATATATATATTTATATATATATATATATGAGCGTTATAAACTTATCATGTACATAGCTTTTTAATATGTAGAACAATTTGTATGCTGAAATGTATACTACCCAACTGTACACACGGGCTATGATGGAATTTACACAAACCCCTGAAAAAAAATTGTTAATTAGTGAAAGTAAGAGAGTGTGGTCTGTCCAGGTTTACCCTATTCCAGTGTAAAGCAGTGCACCTGTCCGTTTGGGTTTGTATCACTTGGTCAGGTCTCGTTATCAACATTTGGCAAGGAAATGGAATTTGAAAAAACAAATCGAGTAGAAGCCCTGTTTCAACCTCAAGTAAGCCACTTGTGCAGTGGAATCCCCACATCCTCATGCTCTAGGGCAGGGGTATTTAATAAGTGTTCAGTAAGGTCCAGGAAAATTCCCCAGGCCAAGGTCCGGACCATAACTTGTGTTATGATTCAGTGGTGTATCCTGTTTACTGAAGTAGCCTAGTATCAGCATCTTATACCATCAGCTACTGAAACACCAACACACCACACATACCGTTCAGTATATTTCAGTATATTTACTGTTTAAATGCTGAACTGAATGAGTTATTTATAAAACTTAAATGTTTTTACCTCACTTCAAGAAAAAACAAGGACTACATTTTTTTAAAAAGTGCATCTTTAAGTGTTTATTTATAGAAACAGTAAATAAAGTGTCTTGTCAACTTCACATCTTGACTTGTTGGTTTGGAGCTGCCTGTGGGAAGAATAAACATACGTCCCAGTCAATTCCTGGTTAAACAGTTTTCGCTGCCGTCTTTTCTTTTTTAGAGCACGTTATTCTCTCTGACTCGCTTTATTCTTCGACTGCTGCTTCTCGCTTCATACCTCGCCTTTGTGCGTGCTGCACTTCCGAGTCTAAGCAGATTTGATTGGCTGAGGAGCGCCTTTGGTGGTCATACAAGGCATGGATTGGTCTGTGAGTTTACTGCGCCACAAAGCCTGTATACCGAAAAGACTAGGAAAGTAAAAATAAACACAGTCTAAATTAAATCGTTTTCAAAAGTTTATCGGTTTGGGTTGGACAAGGGGGCAGTGAGCACAATTTCCTGGAGTGGTTAGGCAGCTCATCCATGTGCAGTTGGGGTTAGGTGTCTTCCTCAAGGGCATGTCCTCTCAGTTCAGGGGATCGAACTAGCAGCCTTCCGGTTACAAGGCTGGATCCGTAACCTCCAGCCCACGACTGCCTCTAATACTAAATAACCAGGTTGTCAATAGATTTTTTTTTCTTTCCCTGAAGGCACAAGCATAATCCAGGATGACCAGTGCCAGGATTAATCAGACTCGGGTTAAAGAGTGGCTGAGGGAATTCACACATGGTTCAACCACCTGACCTCAACCCAACTGCAAATCCTTGGCATGCTCTAGAGTAATACTCAATAAAGGCCTCATAACCTTAAATATGTCCACCTTAAGATGGAAAGACAATGGTTGAAGGGACTGTAACCCTTGGCACAGTTTGTTATTGAGGGCAGGTGAGTAATTTTAGATACTTTTGGAAAGTTAATAAGTAAATGGGACGTTTTTCTGTCTGTGTTTTGAAAATGATGTCATGTTAACTTCAGCACTGGATGCAGCTGTTTGCTACACATAATTATGACAGCCTAACAGGTTTCCCAACTTTGGAGAAGTTACATTCCTTTCCTCATTACAGAGCAAATGTTGAAAGTGAACACAAAAATATTTGGAAAAAAAATATTCAGCCTTACAAGACCAGACTCTTTGAATGGAAAGTAGGGGTGGGGGGATCGATGCAAATACTAATATTAACAATACCAAGGTTAGTACTGGTATTGGATCGATACCAGCATGATTCTACTCTAAATCATAATAATAATAATAATAATAACAATGTTCTTTTTTCATTATAAGATATGGCTATTATTATTAACAATATAAATACAGTTGTTGTTGTTGTTATTATACCAAATAGTTCATATCTGCTACATGTAAATAGGGTATAAATAGACTTTATTTTATTTTACCTAGGTGATTCCCCTTCAGTATCAGTATCGGTGATACTGTATCTGTATTTACTTGGTATTATATAGTAACTAAACTTACTAAACTGTGGTATCGCACACCACTAATGAAAAGAGATCAAAATACTTAGAACTGATGATCGAACCACTGTTTTCCAATTTGCCAAGCTCTATGAGGAGAGGCTTTCCCCGCTAGCACCTCTAGTGCCTGCAGGTGGCATAACCAGCGAGCTGATGGACTTCCTCAGTAAACAAATGCATGTTTAGCGTTACAAGCTTCCCCATTCATATCTCAGCCAGTGAACAGTCTCCTCATTAGTAATTTCTCTTTTGTTAACAAGGTAACCTCCAGGTAACCCTTCACTACATTCTTGCCTGGCATGTTATTTGAAAGTATGCAGGGGATCATGTGCGGGGGCTCATGTGCGGGTCCAGGTGACACTTTCACCTTTCAAACTGGAGATGGACATGTGATCCTTCTGCCTCACTGCTTATGTCCTATCAGCCCCCCTGCTGTGTCATACAAGTCCAGTTTTAGAACAGCCTGTATTTAGAAACCTGATCACTGCTCTCCATGTAGACTGTGTGGTCAGGCTGCCTCAGTGATCTTTACTTCTTGACTAAACACAGGCAACAACAACATTAATCATTAACCTAGTCTACAAAAATAATATCCAGCGCCGATTCACTATTGGCACTGCGGTTTAGTGTTTGAGTTGGCTCAGTTTAAGTCTGTGAAACTAGTTGATAAGGTTTGATATCCACATATAATATCAGACACTCTGATATGCTTTAAATCTAGTTCTTACATCTTTAAATCTAGTTCTTACATCTTTTAGGTAGGTCAAGAGGACAGCCTGTGCCTCAGAAGTGAACGTTATTGTTTTACAGCTTTCATTGTTGAAGGTTGCTGCCTGGAGATGGACATTGAGGAGTCTGAGGAAGCACGTCTTACGTCACCAGCTCATGTTCCAAAGAAGGACATGAGGAGGGGAAAGGGCACAAGAGGCCGGCCTTTAAAACGGCCAATCCTGTAGGCTGTGGCATAGAGAGAAGGAAAGTCACAGCTCGGCATGTATGTCCTTAAAGGTAGGACAGTTTGTTTATTTGTTGTGCACATGATATAAACTGTGTTCATGAAATTCCTGACCTGACTTTGTTCAGCTTCTCTGCTGGTTTTAAAAAAAAAGGCTGAGAACATACCGAAGTTTTCTCTGTTGCAAGTTGGGACAGGTCTCAAGGGCAGTGAGTTTGGTAGAGTTTGTAGTTTGGTCAGAAATAGAGGTATGAAGTTATAAGGTATCTCGGTTGGATGTGGATGGTTGGCGATTCTGATGCCTTCACTGAGGTTGTCTGAACGTAAGCATATGAAAGAAGCTAATGGGAGTTTGGAAATGTCAGAAAGAGAGAGAGAGAGAGCGATGGGGAAGACAGAGGCTTGACTTACTCATAGGTATGCCTGTCAAATTCTTGAACAGCTTCAGATCACGATGTGAGGCAGAGCGGTACCTATAGAGATACCTAAACATCCCGTCTGGAAAATCTGAGAAAAAAGTATTTGATTCTGTTTTGCCCTGTATGTGCCACTCTGCTATTAGCTGATCATAAAAATATGGTTTAGGGCAAAAGCTTTTTACTAGAACTTTCTGTGGGGGTCTTTCAGATGTCTGGTTACCCCACTGTACAACTGCAAATTTTAAATGTAGAGGTTCTCTAGGTAATCATATTTCACATCAAACCACTCTGAAATGAAATAATTTACAAATGTGGTGATAATAATAATAATAATAATAATAATAATAATAATGAGAAATTCCAATTTAATTCAATATGTAAACATTGAAATCTGAATTCTGAGGCTCTTTAAATAATCATATTTCACATCAAACCACTCTGAAATGAAATAATTCAGAAATGTATAATAATAATAATAATAATAATAATAATAATAATAATAATAATAATAATAATAATAATGAGGAATTCTCATTTAACTAAATTTGTAAACAGTGAATTCTGAATTCTTTGGTTAATCATATTTCACATCAAACCACTCTGAAATTAAACAATTCATTTAGAAATATAATACTAATAATAATAATTATTATTATTATATATGAGGATTCCCATTAAACTAAAGTTTTAAATAGTATAAACAAACTTTTATTACAGTGAGTAACAGGGTTCCCATGGGTCATGTAATATCTGAAATATCTTAATATTAAAAAAAGTGTTTTCCAGACAAGTCAGTTTTTGGGCCCAGTTATTGAATGTCATGAAATTTTATTCTATCCATCTCCATCATCCCATCAAATACAAAGAGAGGGAGCTCTATGCAGCCACACAACGGGTAAGAAGCATACCTGCATATCGCCAACCAGAGAAAACCCTCTTCACCCTGAACGTGCCCCTGAACTAGCTCCTCCCCAAAAAGTGATGCACTATTTGTAGACGACATAAAAACCTGCATTCAAGTACCTACACACACACACACAACCCGCCACAAAACCTTTAATCCTGTCTATCACCCCCAAACACCAGTCTCTCAGAGTGATCTCTGAGTCTTCATCCTACAAACAGGTGTTATTTGTCTGCTCACAACAAAAACAGCGCCTCCTGTTCTGTTCATTACAGGCTACAGAAGCTCTGCTCAGTCAGGGAAGAGTCAGGGAGTTGGATGTGTGACTTACGGCGGTATCCCCGGGATGACATTTACATTTACATTTGCATTTATGACATTTAGCAGACTCTCTTATCTAGAGCCACTTACAAAGATGCTTTGTGTTCAGTCGAAGGATGTGCGTCCAGTACAATCAGCCCAAACTACCCTTGAGCTCAAACACTGCCTGGAAAAAACAAATGTCTGCACACTGAGTGTCCACAGCGAAATAAAACCCATGTTTCATTCAAATAAAAGCTGCTACGATTTGTTTGACATGGTTAAGATGAGCATAATTTGTTAGAAATGGTTGAGAAATAATGATTGAGCAACTGAGAACTAAGAGTCAGTGAGATGCACAGCAAACCATTTCAACAGGAAGTTATTTGATCTGTAGAACACGGAAGACCTTCCTGTCCTGATGTTAGTCATGAAGCGTAGGTTATCACAAGCTTAAACTTCTTGTGTGTGTGTATATATATATATATATATATATATATATACATACACACTTAACACCTTATCATTCATTATTTTTCCCACTAGAGGATCAGACCTGACTGTCACACTATGAAGGAGTACAGCATGGATCCACCGGATGGTGGGTATGGCTGGGTGGTCGTCATTTCCGCCTTCTTATCCATGGGTCTCACCACAGGCATCCTGAGGAACTTTGGCCTGTTCTTCCTGGATATTCAAACCTACTACGGTGTCCTCGCCGGCACTCTGTCATGGGTCACCTCTACCAGCATTGCTATGTTTCATCTGGGGGGTAAGCACCACCATCTGTATGTTTTTAAACTTGCTAACAGTTAAGTGACTGGGAACCCTGATCACATCAGGAGGATTACAGACCCTCTATCAGTGTGAACGGTGACTGTCCTGCGGCTGTTATTCTCCATTTATCTGTCCAATTGAAGATTAATAAGTTTATAGGCTTGCTAAGTTCATAATAGACTTAAACATTCAGTCTGCTGCTGTGAAATGTTAACATTTTCAACCATGTAACAGAATGCAGTTAACCTTTATTTAACCAGGAGGTCCCTTGGGTCCCATTATTCAAGGGAGATCTGGCCAATATAGCACACCACTCACAGCTACAGGAACATAGAACTCTGACTATTTACATTCCCATACTGGACACAAACACCGAGCAAAATACTTAATAACACTATGGTTTAACAATCCAGATTAGCATAGCAATTGCAGGCTTCCGTTATACAGTTAAACTCACTCAAGAAGACAAGATTTGTTCTGAAGGTTATTCCAATTTGTTCTGAAGGTTATTCCAAGACCATGGTGCAAAATAAGAGAAAGCCTTTCTGCCCAGTTCCGAGTTGATCTTAGGTAGCTGGTAGAACAGCTTGTAGAGCAGAATGGAAATCATAGCAATTATTGATGCATGTTAGAAGTTTCCTCACATAGGAGGGAAGTTTATCCAACAAAGCTTTGTACAGAAAGATATATATTGGCCAAGAAACCAGATCATAAGGTACAGTGATTTGTGCCAAACAATGAGTTTGTCATGAAACGTCAGGAGCTGTGGTACACTGGCTCTAACCGGCGAAGTAAAGAGGAGTCAGCATGCATGTAAATGATGTGCCCATAATCTAAAACACTTAAAATGTAGATTGTACACATGCTTTTCCAACTGCAAAAGTCAGGCAGGTCCTATTATGATAGCCTAGTTTTTTATAAACCTAGTTATTTATAAAAATAGGAAATAAAACAGGGGCTGAAACTGAACCTTGGGGTACTTCCTTGCTCTTCAAAATGACTGTCTATAAACACACATTGAGTCCTGTCTGTAAGATAATTAGCTCTCTCACCAATACCGATGCTTCTAAGCCTACCCAGCAGGACGTCATGATCCACAGAATCAAATGCTTTGGACAGATCAACAAAAAGAGCATGACTTTCTATGCAAGGCATTAGTAACACAATTTGTTATTGTACTATGACCTGATCTTAAACCAGACTGTATGTCAAGATATTATAATCAGGCAAACATTGTTTTAATTAATGATGTACTTGCGATTCTAAAATCTTGGCAAGTATACACAATTTGAATATAGGGCAGTAATTAATTATTCTTATTGAGGTCTCCACCCTTCAATCAGGACAGAAAAGCTGTTTTCCACAGTTTAGGAATGATGTTAGCCTGGAGACTCTGGTTACAAATATGAACAGTTGGCTCAGCAATGAGATTAGCTGCTCATTTTAAAAGATAAGGATCCAAACTGTCAGGTGCAGGTGACTTTTTATAGATCTGATTTTTAGATCTATAGTTTTTTAAAGCTTTACAAATCTCTACTTCGGATAAAGGAAAAAACGAACAAATGTGTCTCAATATACGACACAGATGTCACAAAAAACTCAAGGATTCTGCTGTATAAGAACTGAAAGTAGAGCCAGCTGATATAAAATGCTCATTTAAATGCCTCACAATATCATCTTTACTTGTCATTTTAGCAGAGTTGACTAAAATGTGCTCAGGAAGACTAGAACCAGTATTAGAACCTGATAATGATCTGTTTCCAGAATGTATTGGGATTACTGAGATTTTCAGAAGTAGTTTTTAACTAATATTCAGACTGAAGTTTTCTAATCTTTGTTGTACATTTATATCTCAGTGTTCTAAAGGCAGTCCAATCAGCTTTAGAGTTAGTGGATCTTGCTTGGCATATCTCTCCTTAATCAGGTTAGAGAGTTCCTTTGAAAAACAGGGATTATTCCTTTCTGAAATCCTACCTTTCTTGACAGGAGCATGCTTATCACAAACTGTGAGGAATATGTTATAAAACTACTCCCAGACACTCTCAACATCTGAGATTAGACCATTTTCTTGGAAAGGAACGAAGGCAGAATTTATGTGTAAATAAACTTTATTTTATTTATTTAACTCCACCTTTTTGAAAGACTAGCAGCCGCCACAGTGCAGCTGAATTGCATTCATGGAATGCATTTGTAAGAGTAAGATCAAGTAATGTGGATTTACCTTGGAGCATTTATAATTTGCGTAAGATTTATTGTATCACACAGTTCCTTGATGCAGTCAGAGGCAGAAGAAGCCAATCCCAATTTAAATGACCCATAGAAATGAATTCAGACTCATAGAGACTATGTAAAATGTCAGAAAGTGAACATCCTTAGATATATTCATTTTAACAGCAAGTAACTCAAACTGTTTGGCTTTAGAAATAGACAGTAACATGAAGACATTACATTTAACATAGACTGCAACTTCTCCACCTTTACCAACTCAGATCTATACACATTGTAGCCCGTAATTGAAATTAAATAGTCAGGTATCGATAACCATAATATACATCTCTGTTGTAACACCCTAGAGCTTTATCATGGCCATTTTAGGGAGAAGATTTCTAACATGTATGTGCATTAATCTCAGACCTGATCTACTTTTAATTTCTGCTGGAGTAGGCAAATTTTGAATAGGACCAGGGTTTAGCTGCACATTGCCAGATAACAACTACAGCAATATAATAACACTTTTTAGTTTCCCAGTCAATGTGTTGACGTAATCAGCGTTTTTGGTAGGAGGGTGCAAACTGATCTCTCCCACAGTACAAATGTCATTCAGAACATTTAAAGTCAGTAAAAACAGTAGTGAGCTCACTTGCATTTGTGGGTTCTAAAGCTTTTGCTGATACATGGGATGAAGTTCTTCGTGGAGATTTAATAAATCTCCAGTCACAGAATTTGAGGAGCTTGGAGAGCTAAACAATGAGTAATCTCTCAGTATATTTAATCCAAAAAGGCAAAAAATTATTAACAGAAAAACAGACATCATGACAGTAAAAGAAGCCATAGTCCATGAGTAACTGTATCAACTACATGGGTTTGGGCAATACTCCAAAGAGGCCACTTATGTGGGTCAGTCAGAGTTGGCTTCAGGAGGGTAATAGGACACAGTGCAGCAATGCAGAGCCCACCAAGAAACAATATGCATGAAACATTTCTGTATTCTGTATTTCTGTATTCTGATTCACTGACTGTACTTTTACTGTTGTGGTTGCTTCCTCTCTGCAGCTCCACTGGCTGGAGCGCTCAGTGTCTACCTCACCCAGCGTGGTGTTATGATGATCGGTGCAGTGTTGGCTGCCTCAGGGATGATCATTGCCTCATTGAGTCTGAGCCTACCATGGATGTACCTGTCCCTTGGAGTTCTGCAAGGTATCAACAGATATTGTAAAGCACACAGTAAAGTAGTCGTCCTTCTTTCCAACTACACATAAGAGTAGTGGCTCTTCTCTCCAACTACACAGAAGAGTAGTGGCCCTTCTCTCCAACTACACATAAGAGTAGTGGCCCTTCTCACCAACTACACATAAGAGTAGTGGCTCTTCTCTCCAACTACACAGAAGAGTAGTGGCTCTTCTCTCCAACTACACAGAAGAGTAGTGGCTCTTCTCTCCAACTACACATAAGAGTAGTGGCCCTTCTCTCCAACTACACATAAGAGTAGTGGCTCTTCTCTCCAACTACACAGAAGAGTAGTGGCTCTTCTCTCCAACTACACATAAGAGTAGTGGCTCTTCTCTCCAACTACACATAAGAGTAGTGGCCCTTCTCTCCAACTACACATAAGAGTAGTGGCTCTTCTCTCCAACTACACAGAAGAGTAGTGGCTCTTCTCTCCAACTACACATAAGAGTAGTGGCTCTTCTCTCCAACTACACAGAAGAGTAGTGGCTCTTCTCTCCAACTACACATAAGAGTAGTGGCTCTTCTCTCCAACTACACATAAGAGTAGTGGCTCTTCTCTCCAACTACACAGAAGAGTAGTGGCTCTTCTCTCCAACTACACATAAGAGTAGTGGCTCTTCTCTCCAACTACACATAAGAGTAGTGGCCCTTCTCTCCAACTACACATAAGAGTAGTGGCTCTTCTCTCCAACTACACAGAAGAGTAGTGGCTCTTCTCTCCAACTACACATAAGAGTAGCGGCTCTTCTCTCCAACTACACATAAGAGTAGTGGCCCTTCTCACCAACTACACATAAGAGTAGTGGCCTTTCTCACCAACTACACAGAAGAGTAGTGGCCCTTCTCTTCAACTACACATAAGAGTAGTGGCCCTTCTCTCCAACTACACATAAGAGTAGTGGCTCTTCTCTCCAACTACACAGAAGAGTAGTGGCTCTTCTCTCCAACTACACATAAGAGTAGTGGCCCTTCTCTCCAACTACACATAAGAGTAGTGGCTCTTCTCTCCAACTACACAGAAGAGTAGTGGCTCTTCTCTCCAACTACACATAAGAGTAGTGGCTCTTCTCTCCAACTACACATAAGAGTAGTGGCCCTTCTCACCAACTACACATAAGAGTAGTGGCCTTTCTCACCAACTACACAGAAGAGTAGTGGCCCTTTTCTCCAACTACACATAAGAGTAGTGGCCCTTCTCACCAACTGCACATAAAAGTAGTGGCCCTTCTCATCAACTACACATAAAAGTAGTGGCCCTTCTCACCAACTACGCATAAGAGTAGTGGCCCTTCTTGCCAACTACACATAAGAGTAGTGGCCCTTCTCGCCAACTACACGTAAGAGGATCATCATTTTTGTCACCCTCGCCACAAAATTGGAATCTCTCTCAAAGTACAATCCAGAGTACAGCTTCAAACGAGCAAGAAAGGCTTAAGAGAGGAATGTCTGCTGATTAAAAGGATATGGAATGCTAGATTTGTAGATCAGATGACCACTGTCCAAAAAGAGGACAAAACACTTGAAAGGAGTCTGCTTAGTCATCTGTTAGGACACATTTACTACTTGCCCATGTGGAACATACTGGGATCCTACCTTTGGAACTGTACATTGACTCAGTAGTGTCACTGTTTATGATTAGGTCAATCACACCATGCCAAATTACACTTTACACCAAATTACATACACTACTGTGCAAAAGTCTCAAACATCTAAGCTTAAAAGCAAAAAGTATCTTTTCACCAGTAAGAACAGGACATATCATAAGAACAGATGTAAATAATCATAAATACAATATAATATAGCATAAATATCTTATTTTGAAAGAAGTAGATCATATCTTGTGCTCCAGTTTGAAGAACAAAGTTTAGTTCCAGATTTCTACTGGATGCCCCAGATATTGTATGAATTATTACATTCCTTCGCCAGCAATCTCGATTTAGCTTAATGAAGTACAGTGTAGTCAAGAGGTTGGGGTTAGGTATTAGATAATACCTAGCTAGGGTTAGGTATTAGATGATAACTGTAAATAGTTGTTTTCCACAAGGAAAGAGGTTAAGTAAATACATAAACAACACAATACATAAAACACTACTTACTATACTAATACTATTTAAATATTATTTGAATTTTTTTCTCTATACTATGATATATGATTTACATTACGTGGGCATATATGGTGCCCAGGGTGCCCAAAGTGATGGGAGCATCAAAGATTTCCTCAGATGGTCAATGAATAAATGAATGAATAAATAAATAAATAAATAAATAAATAAATAAATTCAACCAAACAGCTAACTTTTAAAATTTTAAATGTATACATTTATTTGAGTCTCTAAAAAATTACAGAGCACAAAACAGACTGTTTTAAATGAGACCTTTATGTTTATGTTTAAATTTATTTTATTTTATGCTGGACAATGTGTTCACCATTATCTTGTTTTGTTGGGTTAAATTCTGTCCTGCATTTTCAATTTAAATAAAAATGTAACTAGGCTACTTATTATGCACTGAATGTTTTAAACAACTGTGTTTTTCCTTGGAACATTTAATCCTTTCCATAATGTTTTCATTATGTTTTTTTTATTGAAGTAACATGTGCATTTTTTAAAAATAGTTTTCTTTTTTTACTTTAAAATCAACTGACCAGAGAACTTTTGACCAGAGAACCTTTTATTTTATTAAATTTGTTGCTTATCATTTTCCATGATTTTGTCCTGATTCCTAGGGCTGGGATGTTCCTTCTGCTGGATGTCAACTAACAGCATGGTCAGCAGGTACTTCAAACGCTGGCGTCCCATCGCCTTCTCCATCTCCAGCTCCGGGGAATGTGTCTTTTCCACGGCATTCAGCCCGTTTTTTCAGTGGCTTATTGAGGCCTACTCGTGGCAAGGAGCTCTGCTCATCATAGGGGGTCTTCAACTCAACCTCTGGGTGTGTGGAGCGCTTATGAGACCACTTAAACCAAAACTAGCTTCCCCAAAAGAACAGCCCACATTGGGCTCCAAAGAACTGAACCAAACGTCCAAGAAGACTCCATTTCAGTGGTCTCTAATCCGTAGGCCCGAACTTCTTTTATATATCGTTTTTGCTACTTTGGCCACAGCCGGCTTCTTTGTTCCCCCACTGTTCCTTGTCCCACATGTTCATCACCTTGGCGTGGAGCAATACTGGGCCGCCTCGCTCATGTCCGTGCTGGCCCTAAGTGACCTGCTGGGCAGGCTGGCGTGTGGATGGCTGGCCAATTTGAGACTGCTGAGGAACCTCCAGGTGCTGGCCATGGCGGCCACTATGCTGGGCGTGGTGCTGCTGCTCCTGCCCCTAGGGCAAGGCTACTGGTCCATTGTGGTCTTTACTGCATTTTATGGCTTCCTGTTCGGCAGCGTGGTGGCCGTCCATATCATCAGCATCGTGGACATTGTGGGGCTGGAGGGCTTTGACAGCGCCCTGGGACTTTTTATGTTAGTGAGAAGCTCTGGGGCGTTACTCTCGCTGCCTATTGCAGGTCAGTACGAAGGCCACTTCATCTGTGTTTACAGTACACATACTGTGCGTATGTCAGAGACATGAATAATCTATAAATATAAGAAATCAATATTCAGTTTTAATGAATCATACATTATTAGGATTGTTCTTTCAGAGACACAGGCAGAAATGTCATAGGGGTGTCAGAAAATATCAACAGACTTGGATATCTCAATATTATGTTTATGTTACTGTAGATACTGTAAATTGTGGAGCTGTGTTTCAGCCCCTGACCACTAGATAGCAGTGTTGCAGTCATCTTCAGCTATTAGATTCCTCAACCCCACCGCTTACGTTAGCGTTAGCACACTTATAGGTTTTCCTGAAATTGGAATTTATAAATGTTTGTACATTGCAATATATCAAATCGTAGCCCCTATAAATCATGATATAAACCATATTATTTCCAATACACAGCCCTATTACATCAGTGACTGTAATCTAAGTGCAAAACAATTTACTGTAACTGTGCTAAGCTACACAGTTATAGGAAAAGTAATCATGCTGCTGTAATGCATTGCTCCAAAACTGGTTGATATACCTGTAAAGAGGAGCAGAGAACACTGGGCCTCATTCACCAGTTGTCTTTTAAAGTGAAATTTCATCTGAAAACCCTCTCACACAGTTTTCAAGATTCTGATATTCACCAGTGTTTTCTTATTTGGTATTTCTTCTTAGATAGCAATAGAATCTATGCACACTGAAGAGCCCAAAGGTGTGAAGATAAGAGAAAGCCTAGTAAGATATTGGGGCCCATTACCTCTAGGTTTTAGCACTGAGCTTCCAGGCTTTTTGGGGTTATTGATAAAGATGAACGGGGATACAGGGTAAAATACAGGTAAAATACGGGTAACCGTATTTCTGTGATGTCACAGACATCTGATTTAGCTAAAGTACTGAATTGCTTCCCTTAAAGATCTGCATTTGTACGTTGTAAGATGCCATGTTGTAGTTGTCTCATGTAGTTTGTCCACCACTGTAGTTCAGAACTGGAAGCAGCTGGAAACCTGCTTACTGGCTATCAAGTGGCTATTTAAGAAAGCTGTGTATGCAGGTTTTGAGAATTAAAATGTATTAATCACTTCTCCTGCTGACTTCATATCATTACAGAGCCTTGTAAGAACATAGAGGAAAAAAAAAACATTTTTCTATGATGCGTAAAAGAACTTTTTTTTTTATATTAAATGAATTATCTTGAGATTATCACTTTATTGTCTTAGGTGAATTATCCTGGAGGACTTATTATTATTATTAATGATAATTAATTTCTCAAGATAAATTATTTGAGAAAAATAATCTCAAGATTGTATACAGGAAAAACTTTGGCGCTTTACCTGCTCTGCCCTGTAGATGGCACCAATGCTTCATTCTGTTATCTCCCTAAGCAAGTTGTCCATTTTTCAGGATTGCTGGAAGTTTATCTATGATAGAAACTATTCTAACTAACCTCTGTTTAACACTTTAATGGACGAAGACATCCATACTTGGCAACAGATATTGTTATATTCAATTAGAGTGTTGTTTTAAAATGCAACAGACTGTTTGGGAGGAAGAATTAACCAGTAACTGTTTCTAAGTCCAGCATAGGTATTGTTTTTTTTTTTTCTTTTTTTAAGAGCAACTGCAGCTTTTTGGCTATAGGTGGAGTTTTTTGTGTTGTATTTGAGGCCAAGTTCAAAATAAAGTGCCATAGTTCCATAGTTAGAATAGTTTCAGTCAGTGTTAGAATATTTCCAGCACACCTAAAAACGGTCAGTGGTCTCAGGGAGATAAATGAGAGTGGGATGCTGCCTCAATGGAACCATCTACAGGTCAGAGTGTGTAATGCGCTTTAGTTTTCCCATATATATTGAGATTTTTTTTTTTTTCAAATTCAATCTCTCCAGATAATTACACAGGGATAATTATCTTGTGATTATGAACTTCACAGAAAAACAGCAGATGCTTCACTTTGTGTCTCCCCATCACAGGTTGGCTGGTGGACTGGCTCGATGACTTCAGTGCTGCTTTCTATCTGGCTGGGCTCTGTATCATCCTGTCAGCTGTCTTCGTTGTAGTGGTCGACATGTTGGTTGAGAAGATTAAGAGCAGGAACACGTCTGCTTCAGGAAAAGTCACAGATCCCAGTGAAACCAGCCCGATAAACTAACGGACCACTCAAAGACACTGCGCTCAGATAGGACTATTTTGTATTAGTTCATGTATTTTTTGTGTTAG
The DNA here is from genome assembly GCA_021613375.1 of Megaleporinus macrocephalus. Classification (NCBI taxonomy): domain Eukaryota; kingdom Metazoa; phylum Chordata; class Actinopteri; order Characiformes; family Anostomidae; genus Megaleporinus; species Megaleporinus macrocephalus. Next base: position 12,243,350 of record CM038725.1, on the reverse strand, counting down.
GACAAAATGTGTGCAATTTATAAAAGACACACAGTCACCAGAACCAGAAGTGGGTGGCATAATGGTGTGTTGTGGCCATTTCCCATTAAAAAAAAAAAAAAAAAAACAACAACAAAAAACACACAGTTTTTGCACATGTAGGTATTGCAGCCTATGACAACAAATTATTGATTTAATTTAATTCCACCTTGAATTCATCTTTTATTTATTGTGTAATTATGTTTTATAGAAGCAGTGAAAGTGTTTTTTCTTTATTTTTATAGTCAGACGTATATTACTTTTGTTGATGCACTTCATTATGAATTAATGTGAAACGGGTGCTGCTGTGGAAGCTTTCACCACACCTTTGCAATGTGCATGTAAGTGTACAACTATATGTGAATGTTTAAAACCGCCAGACCAATGACATTTTTAATGACTTTTTATGTGAAAAATAAGTTTTACACAGCATCATCTACTGAAATGACCTAAAATATGGAATTTTCTGCACACTTTAATGCCCAGTTTAAGTTTTATGCTGAGGTAAACATACTGAGAAATAAAATAAAACAAAGTATGAAATGTTCCATAATGCGTCATGTTGCATTTAACCTGAAAATATAAAGGTACATGCGCTGCTCGTTTGAGGTCTACACTACTTAGTTATAGGAAAAAGAAACACTGGGTGTGTGTCTAAAAGGGTCCACTCGTTAACTCGTTCCCTGTTCACTACATAGACTGTTCTATGTAGAACACTATATAGGGGAGCAGTGAGGGAGACAGTAGAGGAAATGAGCACCACAAACTTTCCAAGCAAACGGTTATGCATTGTGGGGCATCAGCCTCATTGGTTGTCCACTAGTTTTACGGTGCATTGTGGGTAAGACTTTAATGAACTATATAGGGAATCTAAAGGTGCGTCTGAAATCGCCTACTAGTCAGTAGGTACTGGATTAGAGTCAGTACGTACTGCTTGAGCGGCAGACTAGTAGTTAATTTCAGTAGGAGAGGTTTAGTAGCCACACAAGCTCGGACGTACTACGTCCACCATATTGCCAGCGTCCTGTGACCACCTGTCAGACCACCAGCGTAAAAGACCACCAGTGTCCTGCTGTTCACTTAAAAGCTCATTTACTGACAGATTTAGATCTTTATGTGACACTGATCTGTGTTTTTGTCTGATTATGTATAAGCTGGTGTAGAGCTGTAGCTCAGAGAATATATAACGGGAGGAATGTAATCATTGTTTATCTCAGCAGTAGTGCTAGCTTCTGTAGCGGCAGTTCACTAGCCATAGCTACGTACACACAGTCGACGTTCAGCTTTACACCGTTTATTTACTCCACTTTGAATTCATCCGCAGCTCCAGGTGAATCATGGGATACACAGTGTGCTGTGTTCGCCTACATAAACATGGCTGCCGATTCAGTAGGTGATCCGGTTACCGTTCACCTACTACTCAATACCTACTGAGTATTCAGACATACTAGCTGCGCTCACCTACTGATTTCACTACTGAGTATTCAGACATACTAGCTGCGCTCACCTACTGATTTCACTACTGAGTATTCAGACATACTAGCCGCGCTCGCCTACTGATTTCACTACTGAGTATGCAGACATACTAGCCGCGCTCGCCTACTGATTTCACTACTGAGTATTCAGACATACTAGCCGCGCTCGCCTACTGATTTCACTACTGAGTATGCAGACATACTAGCCGCGCTCGCCTACTGATTTCACTACTGAGTATTCAGACATACTAGACACGCTTGCCTACTGATTTCACTACTGAGTATTCAGACATACTAGACACGCTCGCCTACTGATTTCACTACTGAGTATTCAGACATACTAGACACGCTCGCCTACTGATTTCACTACTGAGTATTCAGACATACTAGACACGCTTGCCTACTGATTTCACTACTGAGTATTCAGACATACTAGACACCGCTCGCCTACTGATTTCACTACTGAGTATTCAGACATACTAGACACGCTCGCCTACTGATTTCACTACTGAGTATTCAGACATACTAGACACCGCTCGCCTACTGATTTCACTACTGAGTATTCAGACATACTAGACACGCTCGCCTACTGATTTCACTACTGAGTATTCAGACATACTAGACACGCTCGCCTACTGATTTCACTACTGAGTATTCAGACATACTAGACACGCTTGCCTACTGATTTCACTACTGAGTATTCAGACATACTAGACACCGCTCGCCTACTGATTTCACTACTGAGTATTCAGACATACTAGACACTGCTCGCCTACTGATTTCACTACTGAGTATTCAGACATACTAGACACCGCTCGCCTACTGATTTCACTACTGAGTATTCAGACATATTAGACACTGCTCGCCTACTGATTTCACTACTGAGTAGTAGTCAAGTAGGCGATTTCGGACGCATCTTAATTGTCCACTGAGAATTCGGACAACACTGCAAAATTAATAGAACACTAAACTGTAACTAGGGTGTGATTTCAGCCACAACCTGGGCCTTGTTCACCCACTGTTCTTAAGGTGGAATTTCTGTTAAGACCGTGTCATTTTCACATTCTGGTATTCACCAGTTGTTACGGTTGTTACATAAGAAGTGTCTCCCCAAACTTTCCCAAACCTCGACCCACCAGACCATTCACAGACACAAAGATGCAAGTCTCAAGTGTTATTTTGCCATTAAGGAAGCACAAGACTTCAGGGATGGCCTCAGCCCAAGACAATACAAAAAGATTCCTCCCCAAACTAACTTAACCTTAAATGAAAAGAAAATACAACAAACATAATCTAACTCCCTGAGCAAGTTAGGTTACATACTAAAACCCCAAAAGAAATAGGCTACACCCTTTACAGCTTCCAAGCTAAAGAGTTAAGCTTTAGGCACAGGATTTTACATGCCACTGTAGAGAATCATAAATGAATGACCAAAGTTTAGTAACGCATGGGAACCATGCCACACTTCTCCAAATCATGGTTTGGCTGGTAGGGTCAGGAGAAGGAGAAGGAGCCCAGATGCAGCCGGTCGACTTGATTATAAGCCATCCTCCAACACCAGCTCAGTCAATTAGCACAGAGTCTCAGTCAGCTCAGCAAGCACTCCTGTAGACTGTTAGATAATTAAAGAAAGGAAGGACTTGGAAAGGTGAGAGGAACAAGAGAACACAGAAACAAACAACCCCTGCACATAACACCAGTGTTTTCCAATTCATGATATGAACTATGAGAAGCCTAAAACCAAAACCTCTTTTACATGACCTATGCCGTTTTGACTATAGCTGGTGATTTTTTTTTGACAAATTACATAAATAGTTCAGAAACAAAATACATAAAAAATACATGTCAAGAACCAGGCTTGGTGGAAAAGTGTAGTACTACTTTTATTAAAGATTAAGGAGTTAATTGCTAAGGAGTTAAGTGTTAATCTTGAGTTTTAGTTGGCATCAACTAAACCCAGATTATATACATTTCGTAGGACAAGAAGGGATCCCTGACTCTCCTCACCACTCCTCTATTACTAGGGCTGCACCTAACACTTAATTTACTGATTGATTAATCTAAGGATTCTTTATTTTCTATTAGTTGATTAATCTGATAAGTTGATAAGTTGATTACTCTAATGTGAGTGTGTTAGGAATTAAAAGTATTATTATTTTGTAATGGATTTGTAATCTATGGATGATTTTGTATATGTGTTAACACATTACCCTCTAATGTGTGATGTATAAATGGTTAAGACTAAAAGTTTGAGCTCCGACTGGACATTAAGAGGCACAAATGACACATAGTCTACACGCCTCACGGACAGATATCAGACAGTTTATGGACTATATATTTTGGCAGAGAGCCATTTGAGAAGCTCCTATGTGTGTTTTAAAGCTCCCTCGGTAGAACAGGCTCAGGTATATACACTGGACGCTTAACAAACGCAATGCAAAAGTACTAAAGGAAACATGTTACATGTTACATTACAGCCTTATCTATTACACCTCATTGCAGCTTTGCAATCCACCTAGGAATTAGGAATGCATTTCTTCAAACATGTAACCATTTATCCTTCATAAAACTATCCTTATATCTAGACTGAGGAATAATAATCCTCTTTGAATAAATCTTAGGTCAACACACCAAATATTTCTAGGCCTTACCTGGGTTCTAATCTCTGGCTTCTTACCGGTATTTACTGCCTCTTTCAGACACCATATGTGAGTAAGCTGCGCTACACCTCCATGTGTGCACAATGTATAATAAATCTGTATAGTGTTATATAGTGTGGTGTAGTATATAATAGTGTTTTTCTGTATAAGCGTCTGTGGCTGGAGACATTTCATGATGCTAACAGACGGTGTACCACTAAACAGAGAGCTACACAGAAGCACTACATCACAAGAAACATGCCTCCTGGAGTAGGTGTGTTATATTACAACATGCTATGATTATAAAACCATTTGATTATCTATCCCCTGTCCATGCTGTCCTTGGAAGACCTGCTGGTGTGTGGATGGTTGGCCAGTCTATAAGTGCTGAAGGGCCTCCAGGTGCCTCTGTTTCTGTTGGCTGTCCAGTTCACCAGTTTGAACCAGTGCCCTGGGACCTTTAATGCTGGAGAGAAGCTCTAGCACAGCCTGCTGGAGGTCAGTATGTCCACAGAATTACTCTAGGCTTTATTTCCACAGCCTGTCGCTGCTTGTGTATGAGTAACATGTATAGAGTGTATTTCAGATTCTCTTTAATTACACAATAATTAATTAAAAATATGTTTGAGGATGTTTGTTCCAGTTCCTGGGGTTTGGCTGCATTCAGCGCTGGAGTAGTGATATGTTGCTGTGATACTGCACGCTGACTAATTGTTTGTGTCTGATTTGTGGGTCAGATAGGAAAGTGGAAAGATCAGGATGTATCTGGTTGGTTTTATTTGAATACTTGGCTACTGTTAAAACACAAGGCCGACTGTACATGTTGCAATTCTGGTTTGGTAGCCCAGTGCACACGTCAGAATCTGTACTTAATCAGAATTGCACAATGGTTATTCCAAAGTCTTTCAGCTTTTTTCACGAGTAATTCTTTCAAAATGAACCAGTTGGAGTTTGACTTGTGAAGTTCCACATTATTACCATTTGGGGAAAAAAACAAGTATTTCCAAAATCAACTTTACAAGAGAAGACAAAGACACTCTTTTAATAGAAGTTGATGTAAGGAGATTTTTTCTATTGGTCCACTTATCCTGAATGGTCAGCACCCCCACAAGACCACCACAGAGCAGATATTTTTTGGGTGGTGGATCATTCTTAACACTGCTGTTGTTGGTGTGAGTGCCTCAGACAGAGCAGTGTTGCTGGAGGTGTGTTGTGCTACTCACGCCAGCACAACACACTCTTATCACTTTACCACTATGTTAGTGTCAATGCAGTGCTGATTATGATCCACTACCCAAATAATACCTGGTCTGTGGTGGTCCACTGGGGGCCCTGACCATAGAAAAACAGGTAAAAGGGTGAACCACCCCCTTGTACCTTAATAGGCAGCAGTGAGTCAACGTAGAATTGAGTCTAATCAGTCCATCATGAGCGAATGAAGAAGTAGCACATTCTCAAGTTAAATGTTCTGGTTAGATTATTTAAGGGCAGATAGTAATTGAAAGGAAGAGTAAACACAACAATGTCTAAATTTCCTGGAACACAGCCATTACAACAACCACCATCGGCAAGAAATCACATTCAGCAGCGAACAAAGGAAGTTATATAAATAGAAGCAAAACAAGTGTTAACACTGGTGCTGCTTTTAACCACTGGAGAGGCTCTTGGTGAGTAAAGGGATGCTGAACGTGTAATATTTATTCTAAACTGGTAAATAAACAGCTGTTAATGGTGACATTGAGGAGGAGAGTCTGTACGTTTCTTATGACACATTGGGACGACTTTCTGGTGATCTTTTCTGTCATAAACTGCTTTTCTCTAAAGCTGCTTTGAGACAACACTGGTTGCTTCTTTAAAACTTTTATCTTAAGTATATTTTTTGTATATTTTTTTATGTTCCTTTATATATTTCAGTTATTACTATATGTATATGTTCTAGCTTATTTTTACTTAATTATTGTCTATTTATTGTTATGTTTGCACTCTTTTTACTACATATATATATAATGCCCTGCTGTCGAGTTATCTGAGCCTCACCCCAAGCATTTCAATGCATGTACAGTATGTCCTGACATGATATGCAAATGAAAAATAAACTTGAAACTACTGTTATATATTATTTTAGTGGCATATAAGACAGTAAGTGAAAAGATAGGCCTGCGTGTTCTGTTATGGTTGATCTTAGCTGAATGTTCTGTGATTCACACCTTTCACAACAAACCCGATTGTGAAATTCTACTAAGGTGTGCCTAAGTTCACAGTAACCGGTGCACAAGGAACATGCTGTGACATGCAGGTGTGGCTGCAAGTGAGTGTTGTGAAATTTGTAAGCTACCACTACTAATTCTGTACTATATACCTGAGGGTGTTGAGTGTTGAGATGTTAGTGCATTTACACCTCTGACCACTAGATGGCAACACCACTCAAAAGGCTGAACATCGTTCAACTCACAGGAAAGTGAAGATGCATGGCCACCTTCAAAGAATGCTAACTCTTTATAGCTGTATTCACGCTGGGTTCTTTATAGTATTTGTCTGTCATGTCCCTGAACTTGTACTAAAGGGTTCTATAGTCAGTTGCATATTAGATGTAATACAACGTACTTCACTACAAACAAATGTGAGATTGGAGTTACTGTATTTCTTATTTTAAGAAATCAGAAATGCAGTGTGTACATTAAAAGTCTATGTATTATCTGTATGCTTGCCGACAGATGTACATTATGTATGCACCACAAGTTGGGTTACTGAGAATGATCAAAAAAGGTACTTGGGTTATCAGTTGAAAAAGGAGTGCAAGACACTGTTGGAATATGGTATACAGTGGAATTTGTGATATACATCATCTGCACGGTTAAAATTTTGAAATGCATTATCTAATCAAATGCATAGAAAGTAATGTAGTCCACATGCTGTAATTTGTTTTTTTCTAATTGCCAGATTTTATTTTCTGTTGGCTGAGCACATAGTTTCAATTCCATAATTTCTTTTTAATTTACTGGATGTGTGTTTTAGTTGTTTTTTTTAACAAAGAAAAACAAGTCTTTAAAAGAATACTGCCTAAAATTCAATATATTATTTATTATATCATTTTCTACATGCATTGCAAAATCATACAACCATTGGAAACAACACTGGAGACCTCTAGTAAACAAATCTGTGTTGAACTAACCTCAACTGGTCATGTAACTCTTGTCTTTGTTAAAGAGAGCTAGTAATATCCACCTTCAAGGTACATCATCAGAAGGTGTTTTCTGAGTCTATGAGCCACTGTGTATGCTATTGCAGATCATGTAAGAGGTAAGTAGGCATGTTTACAACGTTTGTTTTCCAACTTCTGTAGAAACTGTAAAGCTTGAGAGGAGAAACATTGAGATCAGGTTTGTTGTTGGCTTGATGATGTCTCAGCATCTTCATTGGAAAGTCCATTCCTCTGTTTGGACTGCACCAACTAAAACCAACTAAAGCAGCCACACTGCTAAGACGTACTCATTTTAACCAGATCCATAATATACCAGGAGTACCAAGAGAACTGCTCAACTTCAATGGTAGAAAGCTTAAGAGGAGATATTTCAGAGTTAGCAAGACTAGAGTTCGCAAGTTCTTACAAAGCAGAATGGCAAGTGTGGAAAATGGTAGCCTAGTGTTTATCTGCAACAAAATGTATTTATTTAATTATTCATTTATTTATGTATCTTTGCAGCTGCAAATAAAACTGATTGAGCATCTCAAGCTAATTATATATGGAGCAATTGTCCAGGGAATTCTGCTCATAGAAGAACTGTAATTGAATATAATGAGGTTTTTGCACTCCGTGGTCACAAAATAAACAGTATAACAACACTTGCAATAGGAACCACAGCAATGTATGTTGTGCAAAGCCACACCACTGCCTCAAAACTCTGAAGTTCAGTGGTGAGCACAACACAAGCGATGACATTCTGAGTGTAGGCCCAGCCTATCAATGTGTACACCTTTTTCCTCCAAGGTGAAGTGAGCCTTGGTTGAATATATGAATGGAGCTTGTAGTCTCCAAGCACAGCTGCAGCCCATCCAAGAAAACCTATGACCTGACCTGGGTACAAGCCGTGCCACCAGGCTGAGAACCCGAATGTCATGAACAGGGGAGCTGTGCTGCACTTCTGAAACACGAGTCTACGTAGCCAGATGGCTGTTGTGGCATTCCAGTGGCGCGCAAAGGCAGAAACACGCGTTGACGTCTCAGTCTCCCACGGATCCCCATCAGAAAGTCCATCCCACAAGGCGCCTCCGCTTGGACTGCACCCACTAAAACCCAATCCAGCCGCATTGTTGAGACATTCACTCATTTTCCAGTGGGCATAATAGTTCAGTCTGAGGACTAGAGAGAGGATCCAGAGCCATAATATACCTGGAGAAACGTGATGACTGCTCACCCTGAATATGCTTAACTGCAGAAAGCTTGAGAGGAGATATTTGAGGGCTAGCAGAATCAGAACACGCAATATCTTCCATGGCAGAATGGCAAGGGGGGAAGGTGGTGGTGGTCTGATGCTTTTCTGCTCCACGAAGGTCATATAAGTGATGAATGGGCAATGTGGTCCTCCAAGGAGAGCAGGGAAATAGAGAGTGTAGCTAAGAAAAGGAATGAGAGAAGTAACTGTGCACTGGTGGCTTCTTCTCAAAGTCTTGACGACTTTTCCCTCCTGGAGGTCCATCGACACAGAGGTGACTCTCTGGCTGAGGAGCATTAGAGCAGACATGGCCAACAAAAGTCTGAGAGAGAAGGAAGAAAGGCTTAAATGAGTACTACAGCATCTCTGTTTGCCTCTTCTTATAGTGTGAATATGTGAATATCCATTATAAACGTGTAAAAGGTTTTCTTTTCATTTTCTATAAAGAGAAAAACATTACAATTATTATTGAGCATATGCTACAGATGCTGTGGTTAAAGATTAGGAGGAAAAATGCTGCTGCATTCTTTTAAAGATGTGTGCGATGTGATGAACACAGTAGTTAGAGGTGGGAAATCCTTCATATTGTGAAGCAATTGTACTTTGTTTCTATACCCCCATTAATGGTTCTGTGTTTCTACATGAATAAACGGTGAAGATGTAAACAAAGCCATTCAGAATGGTTTGCTGTGAAATACTCTGTACTAGAAAAACTTACCAAGTCAAAACCATTCACAGTGGTCGTCATAGGAACCAGACATCTCAAGAGTTTAATGCCAGTTTAAAGCTCCCACACAGAAAGCTATTACACAAAATGTGTTATGAAGGTACTCTCTGATGCCTAAGACTTGTCCTAAAATGACCTAAAATGTCTCTCTAAGCCATTTATTTGAATCCATTCATGGAGGGATACATCAAGGGTGTTCTAAGGCAAAATAGTCCCCAAAGAAACCTTATTTATTCAGATTTATGACAACTTTACAAGACTAAAACACGTGTAGGTTCACTTGTGGTTTTGAATAATACATAAAATGGCTATATTTGTGTTGTAGACATCACAGCCACTGGTTCCCATCACTACCACTGTGTACAATTCTGACCTCTCTAAATGACTGTGTTGATAAAGGTATACAGGGAAGACAAATCATCTGAATTGCTCTTAGATTATTTATTTGGAATATTTGTATTTTACTTCAGTATTACCGTCCTCTATTTCCAGGGGAACCTTTATAGGCCTTGTCATAAATCTTAAAGGCCAGTAGATCTGCCTCTTTTTTAGTCTTCCAGTACACCTTGCATTGTTCCTTTTTCTTTCACATCCATAGTGGACTATTAACTTTTAACAAAGCAGGTTTGTTTTGCTAATGCTCAGCATTACAGTTAAATGTAAAGGGTCCACATTGTTTCATTGTCTTTTCTTCAGGTCTGCAAACTTTGGTGTGGGTTTATAACACAGACCATAACTGATTGATCATATAAGCGATTAACAGCCTCTTTAAACCCCTTTATAGATTTTGTTAGTGTGTTATTGATTTGTTATTGTATCTATATACTGTGCCTCATTCAAAAGTCAGTTCAGACTGAAACACTGTTTGGCTGTGATGAAACATCATAAATGCTGCCTACATATACAGTGTCCTGAGGCAGTATCCATGCTGGATGCTGAGGTCCCTCTGGCTGAAGGCTGTTTTCTGCTTTACACATCTTATAATAGTCTGCACCGATTCGGTTAGGAAAAAGAGAAACGAGAATTTACATATTTGAAAACACTACCTTCAAAGTTGACAGTGCAAGAAGCAAGGCATTAAGACAGAGTTATTTAGTTTCAGACACAGCCTTTATAACTTTAAGGTAAATGGGCGGGGCTAATGTGTCAGCCCTTTCTTGCAGTTTAGTTTCCTTTAGAGCTGCAAAATATGACTTTATTTTTATTGTGAAAAATTTAGTCATAGAACATATCGTCGCTGTCCAATGAAAAACAAGTACCTCAGAAATGGCAACTTTACAGGAGAGGCCAAAAGCTGTCTTCACATTCAATGTAAGTCAATAGAACCAGAATTTTTGCCAAGCTATTTTAAAGCATTTCTATTGGTCCATTCATCATTAAATTTACACATCATGTAAATGACAGCTGCTGTATTAAATTGATGTAGAAAAATAGAAATCGACAAAAATGAAGATGCATGTTTTTCATTGGACAGCGACAATTTCTGTTTTTCATCAGTACAAACAACTTTCCTTATAAGAAGAGCAAAACTTAGAATTTGAATTTAGTACAACCAAATATGCAAAATACTGATTAAAATAATTGTCCACAATTTTGAACAATATTTATTATAAATGAAAATTAATAATAGCAAGTACTGCATCTTTTTTTTTTTACAACGGATCAGACGCCTGAAAAAATCAATTGTCTCTGTCCAAACTGAAACATGTCTATCCATTTTTGTTGATTTTATTTTTATTACATCATTTGAACACGACAGCTACATTGTGTGAAAGTTTTATGATAAATGGTCTAATAGAAACGCTCCATAATAACTTGGAAAAACGCTTGGTTCCATTAACTTGCATTGAAAGTAAAGACGGTTCTTGTTCTCTCCTGTGAAGTTGCAATTTTGACACTTGTGTATATTGACAGCGACAAACTATGGTGACATCTAGTGTATCGTGTAAATTTCTTGAAGCATCGCAATGTTATATATATTTTTTTCCATGTCGTCTACCTTTAGTTTCCATGCACAGATTTTGAGTGCATTTTGATTTGATTTGAATTGTAAATATTTCATTAATGACATAAGAAAACTATGTATGTACATTTATTATAAGTAATTTCACAGCAGTTTCCTTTGCATTCCTTGAACAGTTCATGATGAACCAATAGCAATGCTCCCGAATCTAGTTCTAATTTGCATTAATGTTTTTTACTTATTGTTTTTGGCTCGTGTGCGATGATGTTTTGTTTTATCTGCCTATACTTTTTCCACCTGCGTTCAATGTGTTTTGATTATGGTTTTTAGGTGATACCTGGAATCTGCAGGTTCTTGGAGCCAGTGCTGCTGATATTGCACGTAGAAGTGCCAGATCGTTTGCCAACACATCTGCAGTCCAAGGATCCATCGATGAACGTGAGCTGGTTCCACAAAGTGCACCAGCAGCACGAACATGGTAGCACTGATGAACACTAACACGCTATATGGACCCATTGTCAGGACAGCAAGGAAGAACCCTCCCAGCGTCAGAGACATATACCTTCCAAAAAGACTTCAGGTCACTTCAGAATAAGGAATGTATGGCTAGAACAGCACCACTGTGTTTCAGAACATAAGGCAGTTAAGCTTACCTGTTAATCAAAGTGAGATATCCTCGTATGGTCAAGCTGTAGAACAGGAAAGCGAATGGTACAGTGAATAACTGATATGCCAGCTGAGGATTCTGATTATAAATGATCCAGAGAAGATCCATAATAGAAAGTGGAAGGTGAGAAGTATTGTCGTGTTGTGCCGAGCTCTTATGTGTGAAGACGATAGATCTAATGAGCATGTCTTGCCCGTTAGAGAAGCAGAAATAGGTTCATTATTAACACATGGAGAGCAAACAACCACCATAGATTCACAGTCTTTCTGATTTCCACTGAACACATCTAAATTCCAGGTGTGCACAGATAGTCAGACATGCGGTGAAACACAATCCTCTGCTTTTCCACTAAATGGAGTTTAAAACGTGGTGATGCTGTTATGAGTACACAGCTTTCATTCAGTAGTGTTTAGGTTAACAAATACACAGCAGTGGAAATATAATCAATTGACATTAACACTCGTACAGAAAGAGCACTGAAACAACAAATCACCTCTATATTGCTATCCATGTCTGTGGAAATGACATTCAATCTTGTTTGAGTGATTGTCAGGTTTTTATTGAACATTCATACTCAGTACAAAATTAGCAAACAACCCCAACAGACACACACAAAGATGCATACTATGTGTCAATAGCATCAACCCAAAGCACACTCAAATGCCTGTTTTTAGTCATTTTCGTTTAAAAGGAGCAAAAAACATACATAAGTGCAGTTTTTTTCATTCACTTTGCATAAGAGTTCAATATATTAAATGATCAATCTAACAATAACAATAATTTAAGGGGAAACATTATCTAGGACAACAGATATAATCAATACTATTGATTCTCAAAACACAGTATCAATACACAGATTCCTGGCAGACAGTGAGTCATTGTGTGTTGTGTTTAAACCTCTGACCAATAGATGGCGGTTTTATAATCCATTTTCAGCTCCACTCCAACATTAACAAGCAGCACAAATGCGCTATGCTGTTGTAAGCATTGACAAACCTGTTCATATAGTTGTGTGTTTTAACAGTAGGATTTGAAAAATCGCAGTATATCACTTTGCTTGCAGTATCGCAGTATATTGTGACCCCCTGTATCTCGATATTTATTGTTTTGCCAGGTTCTTGCTAATACACAGCCTTAGTGGATAACACCAGCACCCTTCATGTTTAAGACTGGAGTTTGGGCAAAATGAAATTGTACACACTGTTTTAAATAGTAATTGCTACAGTTTAGCACTTAACCCTTAACACTTAACACTTATTTATCAATGATTGTCCAGAAACAATGTTCGTTCTTTGCATGTTTCCAAAGCATTGTATACTGTCCTTTATTATTGTCTTAAATAAATAACCATTTAGTTACTCTTTCAAATCAACATAAATGTTGAAGCAAAATGAAACAAGACTGGACGTAAAGGCAAGTCTACTCCTAAATGAGAGGCGAGTGGGGATGATGTTGTTTCCCAGAGATGTTTCACGGGGGGTCACTGCCAGGAAACATGAACACATGTTTAGGGAGCATCTAAAGAACATTTAGATTGAAGGTCATCAGTGAAAATTTTAATTTAGAACCCTCCGCATGGGTCATATAGACCCTTTCTGGTGTATCAGCTGATGAGCAACTGTTTTAGGAGAGAATATATTCCAAATCAACCCCAATCCAGATTCTGAGTGGTCTATGGCCAGGTTACATGTCCAAATTGTGCTACCCCCAGCTCATGGGGAGTGCACAGGATGTTTTTTCAGAGGAGTGTCCCATGTGACGCTACACAAAGCCTAAGGTATCAGAAATAGGAGAAGCTGGAGTCAGGTGTGACTGCCAGGGCTTTGAATATCTTTATACACACACTGGTTAATTTATTAGGTACACTGACCTTCTACCTAAACACACAGAGCAACTGTGCAAAAGCCCAGCACTGGTTTATTTAATTCCCAGTAAAACCAGTCTGTAAGTATGAGTTCGGTAAGATAACATGCTGGAATGAAGAATCGCCAAAGGAAAAGAAGTTCACTGAAAGGTGCAGGATTTGGTTGAACAGCAGAACTGCCACCATCCGATACACAGTGCTGCTTTTATGTTTGAGAGAGAGTATTAAAAAATCAAGCTCCGCTCTTCCTTAACATCTGAAAATCACAGATGTTTCTGTCCGTCCTTCCAGTGAGAGAAGCCAATGGTTTGCACATTGACACTAGTACACTAAACCTGAGCATCAGAGAGGTTCTCAGGTTTTCTGTACTGATCAGTCTACATTTGAGGAGGAAGCAACAAAGGACACCTCGAACCATACCTACAACCACCTCTCCATTCAGATAAACAAACATAGTCATTAGTCAGGGCAGCCTGACACCGGACAGGTAGATCACGGCCACTCATGACATGACCATTATCATGCTCGCTTGCTTATTTACAAACATTTCCATTGTTTACAGTACGTGTGGATGAAGGTAAGAAGGAAAACTCCAACACAGGCTGCATTCTGGCAGTTCAGCCCATCAGGTAGCAGGGCACACATGTTGAAAAGTGGAAATATAAATATCAAATTCAGCAAAATCTAAAAACTATTTTGTCTAGTTTCAATGTTTTAGATGGTACAAGATATAAATACACACCTTCTTGACTAATATGACAGTGTGAATGTGAACCTTTTTCATACAACAGGTTTACCACCAGTGTTCACAGTTCTACATTTAACCAGCACGTCTACTAAAGAACACCTGAAGAACCACTTTTTTAAACCTTTCATGCACAAGCAAAGGAAACCCCTTCTAATAAGCAACATATGTCAAACTGTTGTTTATGTAATGCTGAGTATCTCTTTGTATATGTTTTGAAATCAGTTTATTTCATTATTTCATGTTCCAAGTGTTCATTAAAAATCTTCTTTTTGACCTTAATCATTATTTTAATTCTTATATTTAATAGGTAATACATGAGGGTCCATTCTGATCCAGGTTATTAGAAGAGTAGTGATGCAAACAATGAATTTAAAAAATGTAGGATTTGTGATGATCCAAAACAAGTAAATTGGGGAATTCATGGAAGCTTGAATGATTAGACTAATCACTTAAAAGAAAATATAGAAAAAATAAAATCTCAGGTGGGTCAATTTTGACCCAGGATGTGCATCAAAGGGTTAAAGAATACAGTAAAATAGGTTGTATGTAGGATAAAAACAGGCGGTATGACTGGTAACAATATGAGAGTTAATCATTTAACCATGCACCTAACTATTTATGTGTTTAAATAGTGTACTGAGTGTTTAAGGTTATATTCTATTATATAACCATCCCTTTACTAAAGACCAGTTTTTAAGGATGTAGAAAAAAGGGTTCTATGTATGTTCTGTGGACCCATCGGATGCCATATAACATGTTTTTGTTATATACAACACATACAACAGGTTCTCAGTGATGGATAGTTCAAGTTTAAAGTTTATTGGTCATTTGCACATCATGTCAGGACATAACATGCAATGAAATGCTTGGGGTGAGGCTCAGATACACCTCTACAGCAGAGCAGCATTATATATGTAAAGACAATAAATGGACAATATTAAAGTAAAACTAAGCTAGAAAATATACATATAATTATAACTGAAATATATAAAGGACTATACAAGACATACACAAGATATATACATAAGATATACAGGAGGACATATGTAGCAACTTTTGCATTGGCAGGTTATCTAAGAAGATACATCTATTTAAAGTGACTTAGTGATATTGTCCATAGCAGCGATATCAGAATAAATAATATAATAGTATAACATAATGTAATATAGCAGTGACCAAGTGAACGGTTTTGGGGTCTTTCAGCTTCACAGTTTGTTCCGAAGCAGTGTGTGAGTAGAAGCTGTTCATTAGCCGGGTTGTTCTGGCCTGGATGCTAAACCATGCATTTCTTGGATTTCAGTTCTTGGATTGTTTGGTTTGGGCACATCTGGACACCTCAGTTTAATGGGTTTGTTGATTTTCGTGAGTGAGAAATAGTTATTTGAGTGTTTAGAGTTCTATACAGAACCACAACCCTAAAGAACCATTATTTTAAAGTGTATAGAAATATAAAAACAAAAAAAAACATGAGGATGCTAATCTCATCTCATTTTGGAGGCCTAAAGTTTAGAGATGCACCTGAAGATTCCCAGCTCTCGATGACAAGGACTGAAGGGATGATGGTGGAGGGTGGATCCTCAGGAGAAAAAAAAACAGCACGTGAGAAAAGTTGGACGCGGCGTCACGGCGCTCGCGCTCAGAGATTGGCCGCGCTCCCCGCCCCCCCGCAGAGGCGGAGGTGCTGGACACTTTTAAGGAGTTTGCCGGAGCGCCTCGCCAGCATCGCAGAGTTGTTGTAGTTTTTCGTCCGGTGTCTCTGTGGGTTTTTTTTTTTAATTCCCGTCTCGCGCTTTCGTCCGCGTCTCGAGCCTCCAGCATGCAGAGCTGCGCGAGAGCGTGGCGCGTCGTCACGAGGACCGTGAGCGCCCGCGAGAGACGCCGCGTGTGTGAGAAACTCGGCAACGGCGGCGGCGGCGGCAGAGCGGCGTTCACAAACGTGTCCGTTAACGTGAATAGCGTCCGCGGACTCAGGACCACCGCGGCCGTGGGGTCCCGGAAGATTGAGAGGATTCTGCCGAGACACGATGACTTCGCGGAGAGACACATCGGACCCGGCGATAAGGAGAAGAGAGAGATGCTCAACACGCTCGGCCTCGGGGTGAGCGGAGCTGTCTGTTTCTCCTCCACACATCTGTTGTCTACTTAAGTTTAGAGCTGCGAGAGAACCGAGTGAATAAAAACGAATTAATTATTCGTTCCACCTTAAAAGCCGCGCAGCTCATTCTGGGGGCTTGAAGGCGTATGAATGGAGCTGCTGCATCATTTAAGGTGGAACGGCGAATTGCCAACTCAAGCCTCGTTAAATGAAGAGGTGTAATTAAGTTGTGTTGTATTTATTCCCCCCCATGTCTCTCTTTTCAGTCCGTTTCGGAGCTCATTGAAAACACAATTCCTTCATCCATTCGCCTCCAGAGGAGTCTGAAAATGGACGACCCCGTGTGTAAGTTCGTTATTGACACTTTCATCACCCCCCCACACAGACAGAAAGAGAGAGAAAACACGTGTTGTCTGTTGATGTGATTTCATCTCTAATTCACATCGACTGGCCACGTACCAGTGAGGCTACTTTTGATGCTGAATTTCATGTTTTTTCTTTCTTTTTAAGCGTGCTTCTTCAATTTCTCTACACTTCGACGACAAACGCGCGTTTTCAGTCCCCCGCTGTCGCATTTCGGCGAAATTATATTTGTAGTGAGTCAGAAGCCCTTATTTTTTTCTGACAGACCACCACTGGGAACAAAGGAGGCGGAATGTGGGTTGCACGCTCATTGTGTGCCAATAGACCTTTAGTGGAGTGGAGGGGTGCTTTTTTCCTCCGTGAAAAGTCTTCCTTTGAACATATTTGGAGTTGTTTTTGCCCTCGGCCCATACCAACAGGGCGAGCAGTAGAGTGTAAAGTTCAGCCCTGAGCTCCCGTCACACGGCCAGTTTGATCTGGTTGGCGTTGCCATTACATCACGCCTTGTGCACTGCATGGACCATTTTTTTTTTCTTTTCTCGGTTTTATCTTTCTTCTTCTTCTTCTTGTGTACCACCCCATGCACATTTAATGTTAAATAGCTGGTTTAAAGCAGAACCGTGCAGAGAAACCTTTTTCTTTTCTGCTAAGTCAGGGATGGTTGAACCATTAATTCAGCTCTGAAATGCATTAAATGAGCTTTTTTCTTTTTAGACCTGATTTGCTTGTGCTGGAGAGATGAGTTCTCAGTATTTATATACGCACCACAGGTTCAGTTTGCCTGCTTTTTGGTACTGTACAAGAAGAATTGGGAGGAAGAAAATAAACAACCCTGAGCTGCTCTCATCTGAAGGGATGGCATGAGCGCTGATGTCTCAGCTGTGTATAAAGCAGATCATCATTGTCAAGGTCTGATGCCAGTTGTGACCGCCCGCGCCTGCTGCTGTAATGAGACAAGTCATGCTGAAGAACTCGATGGGGGGCAATACTGGATTTTGCTGGTTCAGTTGCCTGGAGCTTGGTTTTGCAAATCCGGCGAGGGATTCCTGTCTCAACAATACGTGTAGAACCCTCCCACCCCGGCACGCACAAAAAAGTGCTTTTGCATTTGGAGTGATTTAAGAGGTTGACCATGAAACGTTTGCGCTAATTTAGCCTATTGTCATGTAAAAAAAAAAAAAAAGACAGAAAAAAATGCATTTATCTGTTAGATGTCTGACCCTGTGTAATGATTTTTAATGATAATATGAAAACAAACCCTGTAAACGAGAAATGCATCCACATTAATTACTCACTTAAACAAAGCCTGGTCATGTTAGTAAATATCAGTCGATTTGGGCTTAAGAATGAGGCCTTGATGCAGATATTGCAGGGTGGTTGTTTTTTTTAAATTTTTTTTTTATGCGCCTACCTTCAGCCTGCACTACTGGATTGTCTTTGCGCTGCTGAGTTGCCGTGTTACTAAGCTGCAGCACAATGCCTGGGAAATTCCAGTGTTTTCGGTATGCACAGGCTCCAATGTGCCTGAGCAACTGGAATTAAACTAGTTACTTAGCTGTCAGGAAATGTCCCATATGTGCCCATCATCCACTCTCTTCTTGAGTAGTCGGTTAACCTACATGCATGTGCATATCATCGCTGCCCATTGCTGAAATATATGTATCTCCATTTTCATTGTTCTACATAATTTTGACATGACAGCTGCCATTTACATTGTCTGAAAAAGTCATGGTTAGTGGACCAATAGAAATGCTCAAAAAAAAAATTCTAGTTCCATTGACTTACATTGAAAGTAAAGAATGTTTTTTGCCCTCCCCTGTAAAGCTGCCAACGATATGCAGCCTCTTGATTGATTAAAATCACTTGTCATGTTGGAAGAGTGTTCCTTTTGTGAATTTCACCGTTGGTGCCTGTATTCAAATGGTCACCATATTGGAGGGCAAGATACACAATATGCATCCCAATGTTTACTTCTTCTCAAAACTGTTCACAGCCTATTGTAAGGCAGTATGGTGTACTATAACACAAGTGTTGCTCGTCAGTCACCCCCACCCCTAAGTGCGCGTGTGAAAGTGAATGTTGGGTTTGCTTTGCCGTTAATCGTATCCCCGCATAATTATTCAAATGAGCAATAACCCAGTTTCCTAAGCTGATCTGAGTCACAATGCCGGGCGCTTGTTAAATAAATGGGCGAGTATCTGCTTTCACTTTTGGGCTGCATCACTACACGGCTTTCCTGGCATGAAAGGAGGTCTTTTCCAGCAGCCTTATTCATCCTTTTTGCTCGTGTGTCAGCTTGAATTAGATTGACAGTAAGTTGCGGCCACGCTGGAAACACGTGAGGAGAAATGGTTCGTCTTCAATAAATCATGCAGTTACTCAGCCGTTCCTCATGTGATTTGTGTTCTCCTGTCAGATGAACTGGTTTATACTGCGTTACAGCTCTTAGTCAAATAGAGACTATAGAGAAATATCATATTTTATTAATATTTTAACTGAATTTCACTCTCGCTGCACTTGTTCTTTACAGGTGAGAATGAAATTCTCGAGTCTCTCCAGAAGATTGCTTCCAAGAACAAGCTGTGGAGGTCCTACATCGGAATGGGCTATTATAACTGCTCTGTGCCGCCTGTCATACAGAGGAATCTTCTGGAAAATTCTGGATGGTGTGTTTTTGTTTGGTTTTGTTTTTAATTCGGATATGGGCTGGTTTTCCAAACATGGATGAATTTGCAGTGTGGGAAGTGAATGACCATTGGAAATTTATTTTCATAGACAACAAATGAAGCTTAGTCTGGATGTAGGAACTATACAGTGAGGAAGACCTTTGGACTGTAGGTTCATAAGGTGGCATAGTTGTTAAAATAAACTTTTCTCATGAATTATATAAGAACATTAATTTTACTACATGCCTTTAACTGTAGTGGCATTTGAAGCAGGTTCTGTATTTAGCAATAGCGTGCACCATTTAAATCTTGTGACTTAAATAAGGTCCTGAGGGCCCCATTTAAAGTTCCAAGTGATTCTTAATCTGATCGGTTCAAATTTACAGCTCGCTGTGGACAATTTCTTCCTAATGCATGCAAAGTGCAAGTCATTTGTTGTATTCATTAGGTGCTTGGGTTGCTCTTCTTTTCTAAATCTCTATCCCCTCACAGGGTGACCCAGTACACCCCCTACCAGCCTGAGGTCGCGCAGGGTCGTTTGGAGAGCCTACTTAACTACCAGACCATGGTGTGTGACATCACTGGTATGGCAGTGGCCAACGCTTCACTTCTGGATGAAGGCACTGCAGCTGCTGAGGCCATGCAGCTTTGTCACAGGTTGGCGCACCAATGGAAGATGCAGGAAAACACTTGATCGTTTGGTTGAACTTGGTTATTCCTGCCTGTGTGGCTGATTTTGACTGCTTCATGTCCTCAGGCAAAACAAGAGAAGAACATTCTACATTGACCCCCGCTGTCATCCACAGACCATTGCAGTGGTGCAGACCAGAGCCAAGTATGTCACTTTGAATTAGCGTCAGTGTTAGGATGTGCAGTGTCTTAATGCACATAGTGCTGGCTGGTATTGTGTAGCACAATAGTATTGGTGTCTCACAACTACAGCTGGGCAGTATGACGGTATATATAGTTATTGTAACAATACGATATTTTTTTTTAATTTTCTGAACATATGGATATTGTCAGTACCTGTAGAACACTGACCCACTGCATATTTAAATGTAAACAAAGCAATACTGGTCCCTTTACTTGGGTTTTGTGCAACCTAGTATACCAGATCTTGAATAAAAACCACTGTATTCAGTCTTTGATAGCATTTTTTTAATGTAGCACTAAATATATATTTTGAGCAGTATTGTGATATCACCTACCTGTACATACATCAGTATTTATCTTGTTATTTGTGTATTATATTTATATTTTTAGGTTAGCAGTATTACTTAGCTTAAAATAAATTGATATTTATATAACAACACAAATACTGAGTGCATAGTCCAATAATGAGATTCTGATAATATTTGTTATACTGTGTGAGGTTCCCTTTGGTGTAATATTAAGAGAACAAGAAAGTGTTAATGTTCAGAAGAACAGGGGCTGTAGCCTTATGTATTACCATCACATATTTGGAAAATACTATGATGCTGAATTTTATAAATGACCAAAACCACTACATTCATAATTCTGTCTATAATAATTTCCAACAAATGTCTATCCCTTTTAGCTATATTGGGGTAAAGACTGAGCTGAAATTGCCTCACGAGATGGACTTTAGTGGGAAAGATGTGAGTGGGGTGCTCTTCCAGTACCCTGATACCGAAGGAAGAGTGGAGGACTTCTCTGCACTTGTGGATCGGGCCCACAAGGGTGGGGTAGGTACTGTTCACAGCAACAGTCACTGTAGGAAGAAAGTTTGATGTGTGTTAACCTAGCCACACTGTCAGGGGTGTCCTGATCTGCGCTTCCATATAAACACACAGTTTTCTTGTGCCAGCGTTCAGCCTAGTGAATAGTAGCCTCAACCACAGACACTCCCATCGTATCATACTTCTGTTTCCAAAGAAATTGTTGATATCATGAATCAGGATTGCCTCCAGCAATATGTTATGGCAAATATCAGGCCTGTGATGGATTGTTCTTCTGTTCCTTCCGGTTCCTGGCCATATAAAGAGGCGAAAGATCTGGCAGTTTGAATATTGAACTTGCCAGAATAATGTAGATGTTCCATGCGTGTCTAAAAGGGAACCACTTTCTTTGTTTCTTGTACACAAAATGGTACAGCCATGGTACAGAGGTTCCAAAATAAGGGCGTTGTCACTTCTCTGTTTATTTGCAATTGCATCGTGTTGCAATTGCTGCTTTTGGCTGTCTGCAGGAACGTCATGGTACTGTTCCTGATAGTACAAGGATGCCACACAGAACACAGCTCATTTACATATTTCTATGTCTCATTCTAAAAGCAGCCCAGGCTCACACACTCCTTATAACATGTACGGGCAGGCTAACATGCTGTAGACATGTCAAACTGTTAGCTTTTGTTACATTCATATGGTACAAAGAATGGTTTGATATATTGAAACTGCTAAGCATTTGCTTTATGTTTCATGTTGATTAAAGGCATTGGCATGCTGTGCTACTGATTTGCTGGCCCTGTGTGTCTTGCGTCCACCTGGTGAGTTTGGAGTGGACATTGCCTTGGGCAGCTCCCAGCGGTTCGGAGTGCCTCTCTGTTACGGTGGACCTCACGCTGCTTTCTTCTCAGTCAAAGAAAATCTGGTCAGGATGATGCCAGGACGGATGGTTGGAGTCACCAGGTGAGCTTGCGTAATATGACATTGGCTTTGTATGTTATTGTTGTATGATTTTAATTCCCTAGACTCTAGGCTTAATGCTTACAGTTAGTCATCCTAAGCCTGTTTAATTCAGTGTAAATTAACCAACAGCTGCTTGAAACTGATGTTGAAGGTATGTATTTCTGAAGGATTGAAATGTTGACCCACTTATGGGTCCTTTACAGTTTAAGTAGTTAAACAAAAACAGGCTTAAGGTACTAAGTGTTCTTGTCTGCACATGTGGAGAAGAGTGTGTTCCTTTGAAGTGTCTTAAAATTCACACCACCCTTTTCCTATCTTTTATAGAGACGCTGCTGGTAAAGAGGTATACCGCCTGGCACTTCAGACTAGAGAACAGCACATCCGACGAGACAAAGCCACCAGCAATATCTGTACTGCTCAGGTGCCAGAACGTACTCCCAGGAAATTACATGATGCTACTCGCCAAGTTGTCAGTTGGTGACTCAATCTTTCAACGTCCCTTCCCTTTTAGGCGCTTCTGGCGAACATGGCTGCCATGTATGCACTGTACCATGGCCCACAAGGCCTGAGGCACATTGCTAAGAGGACACATAATGCAACCCTGATTCTTGCCGAAGGCATGTCCTTGATGTCTCTCACTATAATTTATTAGTCATTTCGTTTATCTTCTTACGAGCGTTAGCGTGTCTCACCACATACTTTCCTGCCACTACAGGGCTTATTAGAGCTGGACACAAGCTGCAGCATGAAACCTTTTTTGACACACTGAAGATTCACTGTGGTGTGGCTGCCAAGGACGTACTGGAGAAGGCTGTACAGCGTGAGATTAATTTGCGGGTCTACAGCGAAGGAGTGGTAAGATCTCTCCAACACTTGCTTTGAGCCTGTAATCATTTGAAGCTTTTATTGACACAATATTTTTAATATTATGTTTAATATTGTTGCATAAACACTCTAATGTATGCTTTCAGCTTGGTGTGTCTTTGGATGAGACGGTTACAGAGAGGGACTTGGATGACTTGCTCTGGGTCTTCGGATGCGAATCTTCCGCTGTAAGTGTACCCAGAGAAGTTTAATAGGAGGAAATGGTACTGATACTCTTCAACCTGGGGTTGATTGTGGTTGATTGAGCAGTGGACAGTCTGCCGTTTAATGCATCTGTAGCTGTAACTGTAACTGATGCCTGTCTTATTTGGTTTTGTTTTGTTTTAGGAGCTCATAGCTGAGAAAATGAATGAGAGAACAAAAGGTCTGCTAGCAAGCCCTTTTAAGCGGACCAGCAAGTTCCTCACCCACCCAGTGTTCAACAGGTATGCGGTGACGTCTTTAGGATATTTGGCATTAGGACCATCACAAAGGCTCAATTAAAAAAATATCAGATTATAAATACCATCTCAATGATTTGGCTTAGTGACTTGACTGCAGTTTGAATGATAAACAGTGCAGTCTGCAGATCATCCACCAACACTTTAACAGGGTAAACATTTTCAATGATTTCAAGTAGCTATTATGAGCATCAGCAAGAAAGAGAAAACTCACACCAGCACTTTTTCAGTAAAGTATTATGGCACCTTTAGAAGGTTCTGTGCAATGTTATTGTTTATATATGCTCATTTTTATTGTTTGGTTCTAAAAAAAAAGAAAAAAATTGCTCTGTTAACCATCATAACAATAAGTAGGTTATTGGTTCCTCAAAAAAAATCGATGGCAGGAGCCTTGAACGTCTTGTGTGGAGGTGCCAGGTTAAAATGCTGATTGAGCATTTATCCGGCCATGTGATTAGGGAGGCTGTAGCCTCTGCCGTCATTCAGAGTCATCTGTAGCCTGACACCGGTGGCAAAGTAACTCCAGTTTCTTATCTAATCTTGCATGCCATTTCACTACAAAGAGTTATAAAAACATGGTGATATATTCATATATGTAGTTATTAATTTTGTGAGAGAGATTTACCTAAAAAGCTCATTATTATTATTAGGAATTGGCGAGTTCCAGATCTTGATTTTACTGATTGTAAGTTATTAGATTGTTTTATAAATCGTTACCTTAAATGTCTAAGATGGGAGAAAATTCATTACTGCAGTGATCTATAAAAAATAGAATTTGATTGTGATGCAGCTGATGTATTACTAAGCATGTATGTAATAAGCATAGTGTGATTGCAACTAGGTAAATTAGTGCAATAACTGTACTAATGTTTTTTTCCAGCGTTAAATACTGATTAGTGTGTCATTTTAAAACTGTATGGAGGCAAAACTGTCCCAGTCTTTGTGTAGCATCAGATACCATTTCATTCTACTCAGTTTATTGCAAGTATAAAGTGAATTCATTGTACAAAAGTTTATTAGCTCATGCTTTGTGCCTACAGTTATCACTCGGAGACCAATATTGTGCGATATATGAAAAGACTGGAGAATAAAGACATTTCACTTGTGCACAGTATGATTCCTTTGGTGAGTAATTTAAAGGTCTGTTTGATTTAAGATTACATGTCATTGCTTCTTTGTGAACAACACATTAAAACTTTGCTTAACTGTAGGGATCCTGCACAATGAAGTTGAACAGCTCTTCAGAACTCATGGTGAGTCGTGGTTGTTCTGTGCTACAAAATCTTGGAAGGTGTTGGTGTTGTCAGGGTTAGTGTTGGGTCAAATATAAGAATACCCAAGACCACCAAGACACCCTGCATGCTTTGGAATGTGTGGGTCTATCCCCCATTGCTTCTTGAAAAGCCTCAATGAGCCAATTCATCTATTAATGTGAATGCTTTTCTCTCTTGTTGACAGCCAATCACCTGGCGGGAATTTGCTAATATCCACCCCTTTGTGCCGCTGGACCAGGCTGAGGGTTATCAGCAGCTCTTCCGCCAGCTGGAGAAGGATCTTTGTGAGATCACAGGATATGACAAGATCTCCTTTCAGCCAAATAGGCAAGCAATACACTGTGAAGCTATACTATGTAAATAAAGTAACTCACTTTGTAATTCACATTAGTATTAGGCCACCACTAAGGGTGGAGCTATTTCATTACAATAGCACAGAATTGACTATATTATTGTAATATTTATAGAGTGTTAACTTTAAAGAGGGGACAAAATCCATAACTGCAATCGTTTGAAACTAGAAATGCTTGATTGTGATGCAACTGTTGTCACTAAGCACAATGTAATTGCAACTAGGTAAATAAGTGCATTAACTGTACTAATGGTTTATCCAGTGTTGAATCACAATTAGTGTGTCATTTAAACACTGTTTGCTATCAGGCTGCCACTAAGGGTGTAACATGTAAAACTGTTACACAATGCACCTCTCAGTGTTTCTTGTAAGATTTTATATACATGGCGAATTAGAGAACAAGCACTCCTTGTTAGAAATGGGGTCACTCTTATAAACTAATTTTTTTTTAAAAGTTAACATTTTAATATAAGCTTTTATTTTTATACTGCACAATTTAATTTTTTTTATCAGAATGAGACTGAACTTATTTCAACTACCATTATTGTTATTTGTACAATGTTCAATATTATCATTATTAATTGCTGTAGTCAGTATTTTTATTAGAAATTTACTAAAAAATAAGCGAATTCTGATGAACACCCTATGTAAAATAGTTATTCTTTACCTTATTGTTCTTGGCATCATCAAAAGTTTCCGTTTCTTATTAGCTATAATGTGCTTTTAAAGAAAGTCAATGGAACACTTGTTCTTCCTGTATGTAGACAGTCCCTTTAATGGTTGTTAATATTTAAAACTGTGAAGATAATGCCAACACTGTCTGCTTAATTGCCTGTAGATGTCTGTCGTTGGTTATTTAACACACAGTACAGTATCTTTGCCATGATGTACTTTATCCTCACTGAAGTAAGCTAATGCCCTAAAGAAGGACCCTGTGGAGTGATCTTTGAACGGCAATATGCTGAGGCAGAGGTTGTTGCTGGTGTTGAGCAGAATGTTTGAAGGTGTCTTTGCCTTTCAGTGGTGCCCAGGGGGAGTATGCCGGCCTGGCTGCCATCAAAGCCTACCTGAATTCCAAAGGGGAATCACACAGAACAGTACGTATCCACACTGTGGGTAGCAGAAACTGATCAAAAACAAGACCTGATCAAATGGATCAATCCACAAAGACACATTGTGGGTAGCGGAAACTGGAGTTCAGATAAAGTCTTTGCAGAAGCTTGCATTCTTTCTTAAATCAGTTATCCAGCCTGTTTGTACTCACTGTGAAAAAATAGATAAGGATACTCAAACTACACAGTGGTCAAATAGGTGGTCTCACCTGTCTGACCTACTGGTTGATTGGAATTGTACTGGCAGCATCTGATACTGTTCCTGGAATAGATTTTGTGCGCAGCTAGAGCCTATGTTGCAATTGAAAGTCGACGTGAAGCTACTGTACTCTTTGTGGAATGACTGGAATGGCAAGATTAACAGAAATTGCTGAACAGGTGCAAACACATGTTATAAGTGACACAGAAAAAACTGGATATCCAAGATAAGGTAACATGTTCAAGCTCTTCGAGCATTTTGTAATCTGGCCTTTGTTTTAACAACTCCGTTATAAGCACATCTTAGATAGCCGGCCGAGCTCCTGAAACAGTCAAGGTCCAAACTGCCATGGTTGAGCAAATAAGAGATAGAAAACAGCCACCCTGATTCAGAAGGTTAGCACATTTCACTTCAATGCAAGATTCCATATTAGGTGATTTTTTTTTTTGAAGCAGAGACCTCACTGGCATCGACTTATGAGTTTGAGTTTAGCCAGACTGTTACCCAACACCAACTGCTCTCTGTGTCATTGTGTCCTTGTACAGAATGTACAGTTTTATTTATTTTGTTTGTTTATTTTTTTCATGTTTTATTTAGTTTAATCAACGTTGATTTTGGGATCTAATGACATTTTAGAATTTGCAGGATTATTTAGGATGTTATGTAACGGTACCATAGCTGCTTTGATAATTATAGGTAAATGGAAATTGCGTGAATTGATTTCAGTCATTCATCAATGAACTTTATCGTAGCAGGTGATCTTTTTATTGTTCTCCTATAGTCCTGGCCCGCATGACCTATTTTAACCTTGTATGTATTATTGAGTTATGCAATTTTTTTATGACTGCAGCACTGAGACAGTTCTGCCCCTGTCTTAATTCCAGGTGTGTCTGATTCCTAAGTCAGCTCATGGTACCAACCCTGCCAGTGCTCAGATGGCTGGTATGAAAGTCCAGGTGGTGGAAGTAGACAAAGATGGCAGTATTGATGTGGTTCACCTAAAGGCAATGGTACATTGTGTTATTGTGTTAAGTGTTTTGTGTGTTATATTTTGGAGCTGAACTAATAAAATATAAATTAAATGTAAACACATAAAATACATATGGACTTCAATTCTTTACCCAGGTGGACAAACACAAGGCAAACCTGGCAGCCATAATGATCACATATCCCTCAACGAATGGCGTGTTTGAGGAGAATGTCAGTGAAGTGTGTGATCTCATTCATCAGAATGGTGGGCAGGTGTATCTTGATGGTGCCAATATGAATGCACAGGTGAGATAAGCAGCATTCATCAGTTCATCTGTATTAATGTCAACCTTCAAATTCTTCTAATTCAAACATGATTTAATTTAATTGAAGCCACCATTTTAACATTGCCCAAACAAGGTTTCATCTTGCCATACTGTTTTGATATGTTTTACTGTTTTGGGATCAGAATGTTTTGAGCCAAAATACAAAATAAGTGGAAAATTCCTATTTGTGACTGTAGTCAACATGACCTGACCCAATTTACTGTCCCCTCACACACATTAAGAGATGCGGAGCAATGTCCCATTTTATATAAATTATCTTTATTTGGACAAGTCCTTAAAATTGTTTGCCTCAGTTATAAAAATTAACCATCTATACTTTTATTATCTAACAAAGAGGCTTAATATCTGCTGAGTGTTTTTATAAAGAGCCATGAAAATATGCATTTTATTTTAAACTCATTTTAGCCACTGTGTCATAGTTGGACAATGATGCAAACGCTTTGAAAGACAGAACCTTTGTGGGACTCTGGCTTATTTACCTCTACCTTCCAAAAGCCCCATAGATGACATCACTTGTTCTCATAACAAGGACACCCAGTCTAGAAGATTATCATCCACTGGGTTTACCTTAGAAATAAACATTAACAACATGTTTGTGTTCAAATCGTATCACACCAGGTGGGTCTCTGTCGGCCAGGAGATTACGGCTCAGATGTGTCTCACTTGAACCTTCACAAAACGTTCTGCATTCCTCACGGAGGAGGAGGCCCAGGCATGGGTCCCATTGGAGTGTAAGTTTGTCTTTTAACTTGTCGTCTTTAGTTTTTGTTGTTTATAGTGGTGCTATATTTGCTGTACACTTTACTTGGTAATTAGACAATAACATTTAAACCCTTCTGTTTCAGGAAGCAACATCTTGCTCCGTTTCTACCCAGCCACCCTGTGGTGAAGTCTAGCAACACAGTCAGCTCTCTGGGTACAATCAGTGCTGCCCCCTGGGGTTCCAGTGCTATCTTGCCCATCTCTTGGGCCTACATAAAGGTAGATTTTTATTTATTAAAATTTTTAAATCCTTCTTGTCTAAAGAATGCTCAGTCAGTGCTGCAGAGCTTATTCTGAAATAACCTTTGCATGTATTTGTCCACACTGTACAGATGATGGGCTCAAAGGGCTTGAAGCATGCAACAGAAGTGGCCATCCTTAATGCCAACTATATGGCCAAGAGACTAGAAAACCATTACAAAATCTTGTTTAGGGGCACTAAGGGTGAGCAGCAGTGTTATTCGGTTATATAATGTGCAATGGCTGCATAACTTTTGGTACATCCTACGGTGTTTTACTGAAAATCAAACTTCGTTTACAGGGTTCGTTGCTCATGAATTCATTTTGGATGTCCGACCATTTAAGAAGACTGCAAACATCGAGGCGGTGGACGTTGCCAAAAGACTGCAGGATTATGGTACCGAGGATGTACTTCTAAGAGCTCTTCAATCATTTCTCCCTAATGCAAACTATAGTTTTGTAATAGATTTTCTGAAACGTTTACTAGGCTTCCATGCCCCTACCATGTCATGGCCTGTGGCTGGAACACTGATGATCGAGCCTACAGAATCAGAGGACAAGGGTGAGATGGATCGTTTCTGTGATGCCTTGGTGGCCATACGGCAGGAAATTGCAGACATTGAGGAAGGCAGGATGGATTCTAGGGTTAACCCACTAAAGGTAGGCAATCAAGGGGAAACTGGTGGTACTGACCTAATATAATCCCACAAATGCATTGAGTCATAACAAGTGTTAAGGCATGAACAAGGTTCTAAAGATTTAGGGGGCAGGGTTACTCAACCTAAACCAGGGGTCAGCAGACCAAATGTTAAGAAAAGCCATTCTGGCCTGTTTCAACAAAACGTTTAAACCATGTTTTATGTCAAACTACTTTTCTCACACCTTCAGCAGGACATTTCTCCCAAAAAGTATACTTTTTTTAACGTTCTGTCAGGTTTATCAGCTGCTTGAGAGCAGAACATTTAATAGGCTAACAGGCCAACGAGAAATCATTTTGTACTGTACGTTGACAGTTTTGTACAAAGGCTTTGTGGTATCAAGCACTCAATGCAGAAACTTCATAGTCATTTTGTGCACAGATGGCTCCCCATTCACTGGCATGCATCGCTTCATCCACATGGGACAGACCCTACTCCAGAGAGTATGCTGCTTTCCCCATGGTATGTGGCTTAAGCCTTTGTTTTCTTTTGCACTGACGCAAAGTGGACCAATACTGTCACCTACATGCTTATTTTACACTTATAATCTTTTAATGAGGAGTTAATGAGGTGTTTTTGTACTGTTCCAGCCTTTTGTGAGACCTGAGACCAAATTCTGGCCCACAATTTCAAGGATCGACGACATCTATGGTGACCAACATCTTGTGTGCACTTGTCCCCCGATGGAGGTGTATGAATCTCCGTATGAAGAACGAGCCTCCTCGTGACCACCTCCCTTCAACAACCCAGTCAGTTTTTCCAGGCGATTCATTCATTCTGTTCATCTCTAGCAGATTCATCTCACCATGCTCTTGGTGCCTCAGTGCTCATCCTGCGTACCCTGTACAAATAGTTGGCCTCCCTCTCTCTAGCTCTCCGTTGCGCTACTAAAATATAATATCGGCATACGGCTCATATTTAGTGATCACCCTGTATAGGTTTTGGTTTTTATATTTGTTTTTCGTTTAATGTATGAATTTTGTTTCAATTGTATGTAGACATGTAACGTACTGGCACAGTTCTCAATGTCGACCTTAAATTTTATAGACATAACCTTTTCTAATTATTTAAGAAATGAATAGATTCAATTTGTTTGTAGGAATTTAATAAATGTTTTAAAGGAACATCTGTGAGTGGGGACTACTTCATAAAGCTATCTCCAAAATACAGACTACATGAATAGTCCTGACAAATTTTAAGTTGGAACAGAGTTTAAATGGCTTTCGTACTGGCGGTCATTTCTCTTCTTCCACAAATTGCCAACCACTATTCCCAAGAATAAGAGAAGTCCCAAGTTACGGTTGGAGGCAAATTTCTTCCAGCAGTCATCAGGCTTGTTGATGTCCAAGGAATAGACCTGTGGGTAGCCATATTAAGTATGTTCATTAGTCAAGTATTTTTAAGCTTCTAATTTCAAGACCTGCAAACAGAATCTCAGATTAGTGCTAACCTGGTGTGCTAAATGAACAGCTGCTGTAGACACTGCTGCGTAGTAAGGAAGAGTCTGGTCAGCATTAACCCCTGCTAGCACCAGTCCAGACAGCATAGCCACGGAAAAGGTGCTAAGCCATGGCTTCGTCTGCTCCTGGAATCTGAGGGCTGTGGACTTCACACCCAACTTAATATCATCATCTTTGTCCTATTCAACAAAGAACATGACAAAAACAACACAAGCTTATAAACTGCTTTTTCACAAACCAGATGTTGCTGTTAACAACTAGGGGTGTAAGAAAATATTGAATATTGGATATGTTTCGTGATACTGTATCAAGTCTTAAAAGTATGAATCACTAGATGGAGGTGCTGTAATTCATTTTCAGCTCCACTCCAACATTAACAAGCAGCACAAGGGCACAATGCTATTGTAAGCATTGACAAACCTGTTCACAGTTCAAGATATCAGTATCGCAGTTTATCATGATATATTAAATCGGAACCGCTGTATCACGATACATATTGTACCGCCAGGTTCTTGCCAACACACAGCCCTATTAACAACAGGCACTAACACTCCATAGCATCACTTTAACATATGATAAAGTAGAAAGATGTACTTGATGAGCGTAGATAGTGTCATATATCAAAGTCCACATGATGCCTGAGAAGTACAGTGGTAGGCAGACAGACCAATCGCATGATCCCATCACAGCAGACCATCCCAGCAAAGCTCCCCAGTTAAAGGTAAGACCTGACCAAGAAAAAGACAGTTTTACTGTAGTCAAATGCTTCATATTTTATAGCCGTTTCTATTTTTTTGCTGAAAGCTTTGATGCACACACCTAAGACAAGCTGAGGCCAGTATGTTATTCTCTTCATTAGAGGGTAGGTCACAACCAGGGATAACGAAGCAGCACCAAGAGCTATGCTAAAAGGAAAGAATTTAAAAGGAAAGTAGTGTTTATTCATATTTAATAATAATGATTAGTTGCCATAGAATAAGAAAGATGTTAGCACATTTTACATTTTCCCCCCTAGAATGCATCCACTTAATCTCAGGAGGGGTTTGTTAAGTAGTTAATAGGTTGGATCAGGGGTGTTAGAAGACCTCCCAGACCAGGACCATATCACAATGCAAAGTTTCCTGTTGGCCAGCTAATCTTATGATTAGTTCTTTCAAAGCCTGAATGGCCTACAGCATCATGACATCTTATGCTGCATCACTTTGTTTCTGGTCAGGTTCATTTCAGGACCTTGGATCACGAACAACTCTTGGACAAATCAGAGCAAGCTTCGATGAAACTGAATGTTAGTTGAATTTGCTTCTGGGTTGGGAAACTGGGTTAAGTGATAGCTGACATAAGCAGTGAACAGTATCAAAATTGGGTACTTTTATGGCATCAATCAAATTATTATACAACCCTGTTTTCAAGGAAGTTGTGATGCTGTGCAAACTATATAAACACAAAGTACAATAACATACTTTTTGGTATTTTTTTGAATTTTTGTCAAACCCTAGGCAGTCAAGTTTAATCTGTGAGCCAATAACCCTGCTTACTTCAAAATACAGACTGTTTATTGACTCTAAATTCAATTCCGGCATAAATACAAATGACAGTTATGTCTCTGAACAATGACACTGCACAAACTCCTACACTACCAGAACTTCTGGCATGTTCCCAAAAAGCATAAAATTGAAGGATTAAAGATTAAGTAATAAGTTTGATATGTACTCTTTTGTATACATTAGAAAAAAATTAAGATAAAAAAGGTAAAAATAATAAAGGTACTAAAAAATTGGAATCAGCACTTAAGTTATGAGTACTGGTATCTGTGTTAAAACATTTTGATCCAGCTCCACATCCAAGTGAAAAATCTTAAGAATCCCTAAGAATAAATATACAGAGGTACACAGTGGAATAGGTACAAAATGTGTTATACCTGTAATAGTTAAGACAGAGCAGGACCCCCAGTGCTAGGCTCAGTTGACCTCCCAAAAAAACCAGAGCCTGGAAGCGAGAGATCTGACCCGCAGCAATGGGCCGCGTTGCTGTCCGAACCACCTACAAGGAAACAGAGCTTACATATGAGTTTATATATATCACAGTATTAGAATGATAGAAATTCAAACCACTGCAGTCTTTTATATTAAACCTGAAGCTCATTTTGAGAAACTACTAAGAAAAATTAACCCCAATAACCTGAGCTTCTCTTCAGTAAACAGTGGCCACTAAAGTGGCTACTAAGGTGAAGCTGCCAGGGAGCTTTAATTAAAGCTTATTTGTTAGTTTGCATCACATGAACTGGCTCAAAACTGTACTAATTCTTGTAGGTCCACACAAGCAGATAACACTGTTCCTGGAACAGCACCAACAGAAACGAATCCCATTTAAATCCTCACAACAATGATGTTCAGCAGATGCAAATAATTAATTGTGTTAAGAATAGTTATAATACTCTGATGTGCCAAATGTCATGGGACAGGAACTAGTTTCGCACAGGACCCCTGGCCTGGTGAATGGCAGCAAATTGAAGTGGCATCGATTCCACAAGTGGACAGAAGACATCTGGATAGCCACCCAAGGCTCTGTGGTATCAGGGGTATTTAATTAGAATTCACTAAGGGCCGGTTAGAGGGAACGTTATAATTTCAACTGGTGTTATGATTCAGTGTCGTATCCTGTTTACTGAAGTAGCCTAGTATCAGCATCTTATACAATCAACAACTGAAAGACCAACAAATTACAAATACCGTTCAGTATATTTCAACAATATTTACTGTTTTAAATGCTGAACTGAAATAATTATTCATAAAACTTCAAATAAATGTTTTTACCTCACTTCAAGTAAAACAATGGCTACATTAAAAAAAAATAAATATATAGAAAAATTAAATCAAAAGTCTTAGGGTACACCATCTGAATTAGCCTTTCTCTGACTCGCTTTATTCCCCGACTGCTGCTTCTTGCTTTGTACCTCGTCTGTGTGCACGCCACACTCCCGAATCTGCACAGATCTGATTGGCAGAGGGGTGCTTTTGGTGATCTTACAATGCATGTGATTGGTCTGTTTACTGTTTACTGTGCTGCAAAGCCTGTATACTGTAATAACGAGAAGCTCAGCCGCTTAAAATAAACACAGTCGAAATTAAATTGTTTATCGGTTTGGGTCCGCATTGGACAATGTCAGAATCTGGACCGCCTATTAGTTACCTCTACTATAAATGCTTGACTGGGCTGTTATTGGTTAAACATGTTTGCCACACCATGTGTTGAAACTCTCCAGAATGCTCCCTAAACCCATTCTGGACAACTTGGGTCTGATGGCACGATGCATTAGTATTGTGTAAAGTCCATGAAGTGTTGCAAAAGGTCTCCAAGCAGTGACACCAGTGGACCCAACCCATGCCATTAAAAGATATCCCACACCAGTATGGAACCATTAACAGCCTCCACAAACCCTACAATCAGCCTAAAACAGCTGATACCATGACTCATCGAACGATAACACGTGTTTCCAGTCCTCTAGGGTCCAGTTAGCAACCTCACAAGCCCAGCACTGTGTCTGGTGTCATGGTGTTTACAGTGGCAACCTGCTGAGTCTTCTGCTCCCGTGAAAAGCTACAACATGCATTGACAATTCTAACCAGTTGACGCCGGACGCGATCAATAAGCGGCAGAGGGGGAGGGGCTACTGCGCTGTCCACTGTGTGTGGTAATGCGCTTTATGATCATGCTTTGTTGGAACTCTGATAATTCATGTTGCCTTGCCATCAGCACGCTAGCCAGTGTTCAACCTCATTCACAAGATAGCACCTCACACCTTACCTGGATGTGGGCATTTCCAAGTCGTCACCTGCGGTAACACCACTTTATGATTGATTTATATACTGCTATCTCATGACTTCTGGCACAGCAGTGTATTCGTTAATATTTATTAAACGCAGCACAACTGCACTGCATTCATAATGCTTCAGAACAAGCTGCATTCCTGCATTCCAGCTTATATCACTGACTCTACATTATATATATACTTATTTATACAGTCACTGCCATACTATTATCCTTACAATATTCTGCTTACTGATAGAGTACTTAACTGATTCTTTTACTGCATTTCATTGTTTTAATTCATTAATTATTATTATTCATTATTATTGTGTTCTATAACACAATAATAACACCTAACACAATAATATCAACATCATATTGCTATGAGCAGATAATTGTGTACAACACATTTTTCTGTCAGACCAAATAATTCATACCAATATCTGAGGTATAGTATAGGATGTGTATCTGATGCTGTGTCAGCACAGATATGTAAAATATGTACATGTAATTTTAGTGCTGGGTTTAATTCATGCGTTAGTATCAGAAGATAACGAGTAGTTCTAGAAACGCAGAT
Organism: Megaleporinus macrocephalus; assembly: GCA_021613375.1. Classification (NCBI taxonomy): domain Eukaryota; kingdom Metazoa; phylum Chordata; class Actinopteri; order Characiformes; family Anostomidae; genus Megaleporinus; species Megaleporinus macrocephalus. Next base: position 12,207,922 of record CM038725.1, on the reverse strand, counting down.
AACACTGTTTCCACGAACAGAAACAATGGAAATGTAACAGGTACGTTCACTGATGTTCAGGAAATTATTCGTCATAGTATCTCCGAGCTGTGCATGCAGCGCTATCAGAGAGGTTGAAAGTCTCAGGTGTTTTGTTTTCTTTACACAAAGATTTTCAGAATCTTTTTAGAATTCTGCTCACTCTGAAATATCTTTAATCCCTGTGATCCCACTGAGAAGTGGCAGGTTTCTCCTCACTTCCAGGAAGCTCATTTTATACTGTATGGATGGATGGGTGGATGCTTTATTGATCGCTGTATGGATGGATGGGTGGACGCTTTATTGATCGCTGTATGGATGGATGGGTGGATGCTTTATTGATCGCTGTATGGATGGATGGGTGGATGCTTTATTGATCGCTGTATGTATGGATGGAAGGATGCTTTATTGATCACTGTATGGATGGATGGAAGGATGCTTTATTGATCGCTGTATGGATGGATGGGTGGATGCTTTATTGATCGCTGTATGGATGGATGGGTGGATGCTTTATTGATCGCTGTATGGATGGATGGAAGGATGCTTTATTGATCGCTGTATGGATGGATGGAAGGATGCTTTATTGATCGCTGTATGGATGGATGGGTGGATGCTTTATTGATCGCTGTATGGATGGATGGAAGGATGCTTTATTGATCGCTGTATGGATGGATGGGTGGATGCTTTATTGATCGCTGTATGGATGGATGGGTGGATGCTTTATTGATCGCTGTATGTATGGATGGAAGGATGCTTTATTGATCACTGTATGGATGGATGGGTGGATGCTTTATTGATCGCTGTATGGATGGATGGGTGGATGCTTTATTGATCGCTGTATGGATGGATGGGTGGATGCTTTATTGATCGCTGTATGGATGGATGGAAGGATGCTTTATTGATCGCTGTATGGATGGATGGGTGGATGCTTTATTGATCGCCGTATGGATGGATGGGTGGACGCTTTATTGATCGCTGTATGGATGGATGGGTGGATGCTTTATTGATCGCTGTATGGATGGATGGGTGGATGCTTTATTGATCGCTGTATGGATGGATGGGTGGATGCTTTATTGATCGCTGTATGGATGGATTGGTGGATGCTTTATTGATCGCTGTATGGATGGATGGGTGGATGCTTTATTGATCGCTGTATGGATGGATGGGTGGATGCTTTATTGATCGCTGTATGGATGGATGGGTGGATGCTTTATTGATCGCTGGATGGATGGATGGGTGGATGCTTTATTGATCGCTGTATGGATGGATGGGTGGATGCTTTATTGATCGCTGTATGGATGGATGGGTGGACGCTTTATTGATCGCTGTATGGATGGATGGGGGGATGCTTTATTGATCGCTGTATGAATGGATGGGTGGATGCTTTATTGATCGCTGTATGGATGGATGGGTGGATGCTTTATTGATCGCTGTATGGATGGATGGAAGGATGCTTTATTGATCGCTGTATGGATGGATGGGTGGATGCTTTATTGATCGCTGTATGGATGGATGGGTGGATGCTTTATTGATCGCTGTATGGATGGATGGGTGGATGCTTTATTGATCGCTGTATGAATGGATGGGTGGATGCTTTATTGATCGCTGTATGGATGGATGGGTGGATGCTTTATTGATCGCTGTATGGATGGATGGAAGGATGCTTTATTGATCGCTGTATGGATGGATGGGTGGATGCTTTATTGATCGCTGTATGGATGGATGGGTGGATGCTTTATTGATCGCTGTATGGATGGATGGAAGGATGCTTTATTGATCGCTGTATGGATGGATGGGTGGATGCTTTATTGATCGCTGTATGGATGGATGGGTGGATGCTTTATTGATCGCCGTATGGATGGATGGGTGGATGCTTTATTGATCGTCGTATGGATGGATTGGTGGATGCTTTATTGATCGCTGTAAGGATGGATGGGTGGATGCTTTATTGATCGCTGGATGGATGGATGGGTGGATGCTTTATTGATCGCTGTATGGATGGATGGGTGGATGCTTTATTGATCGCTGTATGGATGGATGGGTGGATGCTTTATTGATCGCTGTATGGATGGATGGGGGGATGCTTTATTGATCGCTGTATGAATGGATGGGTGGATGCTTTATTGATCGCTGTATGGATGGATGGGTGGATGCTTTATTGATCGCTGTATGGATGGATGGAAGGATGCTTTATTGATCGCTGTATGGATGGATGGGTGGACGCTTTATTGATCGCTGTATGGATGGATGGGTGGATGCTTTATTGATCGCTGTATGGATGGATGGGTGGATGCTTTATTGATCGCTGTATGAATGGATGGGTGGATGCTTTATTGATCGCTGTATGGATGGATGGGTGGATGCTTTATTGATCGCTGTATGGATGGATGGAAGGATGCTTTATTGATCGCTGTATGGATGGATGGGTGGATGCTTTATTGATCGCTGTATGGATGGATGGGTGGATGCTTTATTGATCGCTGTATGGATGGATGGGTGGATGCTTTATTGATCGCTGTATGGATGGATGGAAGGATGCTTTATTGATCGCTGTATGGATGGATGGGTGGATGCTTTATTGATCGCTGCATGGATGGATGGGTGGATGCTTTATTGATCGCTGTATGGATGGATGGGTGGATGCTTAATTGATCACTGTATGGATGGATGGGTGGATGCTTTATTGATCGCTGTATGGATGGATGGGTGGATGCTTTATTGATCGATGGATGGATGGGTGGATGCTTTATTGATCGCTGGATGGATGGATGGGTGGATGCTTTATTGATCGCTGTATGGATGGATGGGTGGATGCTTTATTGGTCGCTGTATGGATGGATGGGTGGATGCTTTATTGATCGCTGTATGGATGGATGGGTGGATGCTTTATTGATCGCTGTATGGATGGATGGGTGGATGCTTTATTGATCGCTGTATGGATGGATGGGTGGATGCTTTATTGATCGCTGTATGAATGGATGGGTGGATGCTTTATTGATCGATGGATGGATGGATGGATGGGTGGATGCTTTATTGATCGCTGGATGGATGGATGGATGCTTTATTGATCGCTGTATGGATGGATGGGTGGATGCTTTATTGATCGCTGAATGGATGGATGGGTGGATGCTTTATTGATCGATGGATGGATGGATGGATGGAAGGATGCTTTATTGATCACTGTATGGATGGATGGGTGGATGCTTTTTGATCGCTGTATGGATGGATGGGTGGATGCTTTATTGATCGCTGTATGGATGGATGGGTGGATGCTTTATTGATCGCTGTATGGATGGATGGGTGGATGCTTTATTGATCGCTGTATGGATGGATGCTTTATTGATCGATGGATGGATGGACAGATGGATGGATGGTGTTCTGATCGATGGATGGGTGGATGCTTTATTGATCGATTAATGGATGGATGCTTTATTGATAAATGAATAGATGGATGCTTTATTGATCGATGAATGGATGGATGCTTTATTGATCGATATATGGATGATGGATGGATGCTTTATTGATCGATGGATGGATGATGGATAGACGCTTTATTGATCGATGGATGGGTGGATGCTTTACTGATCGATCGATGGATAGATGGATTCTTTATTGATCCCAGAGGGAAATTTAAGAAATCACATGTTTAAAAATGTTTTTGAACATTTAACATATGTTTGTCATCTTAAATAGCTCCATCCATTACTGGAGTGTGATACAGGCATCAATGAGAGTGTATATTTACAAAAACATCACGCCTTTCAGTTTTTTTCTATATCTACTTGCATTTTACCCACTGTCCTTTTTTTAAATAGGTTTGTATTTTCACTTTGAGAAACAAAAAAACATGCAGTTAGACAGGGGGTGTTTAAACTGGAGCTTTAAACCAGCTTGAGTCCCATGCCCCTCACCTAAAGAGAGAGAGAAATTCCAATTTCTTCAACACCAATAGCAGCACTGTTTGCTAGACCTGGTCAACACCTTTCACTCGTGTATGACTGGTTTGTGTTGGGAGAAATCAGGGAAATCCCTAGTTATGGCAGAGATACCTTCTTGTCAAAGTCTTTGTCCCACATGTCATTGATGGTGCAGCCAGCTCCTCTCATCAGCAGAGCCCCAGTGCCGAACAGTGCAAGCATGCCCAGATCAGGGAGGCAGCCCGGGTCTGCAGCCAACCCAATACTCCACGTGCACGGCAGATACAGCAGCCATGTCCCTACCAGCACAAACAACGTAAGACACGACAGTTAGCTGCAGCTTGTGAGAGTGCAGAAAACCGCTGAGATGTAGAAGGAAGAGCTACTTTGTGTTATACATTCTTATGTATCGTATATAATAACATTTGATGTTAGTTTGGCAGATACCATTGCTAGTTTTAAGAAGTTACTTTTCTTTTTAATTACCCTATGATGAGATTACAACTAATAATTGCATGATTAAACACACCACCTTAATGAACATGCTTAGCAATTTCTTGCCAATTTGAATGATAGGCAGTGTAATCACAGGTCATTATAAAGTCAGGTATAGCAGATTCTCCACAAGGGGGTGCTATTGGCAAACAAGTAGCTTTCATGCTGCTCCTACACGCAGTCACATAAATATTTACTGTTATGTAAAAGGTTTTGTTTGACAATATCCAGGCTGAACAGCTGGGCATCTACCAGGCTCTGATAGATAATACTCAACTGGAACCTAATTTCGATTCCCAGTTCCAGTATACATGTTTGGTTATGTAGTTTTAAACCCAGTGTCGGAAGTGATGATACACCATTGCTAGCCTGAAACATGAAAAATCCCTGAAGGAAATTAAAATGATTTCCAATCAAATGTTGAATATCGTGACCTTTTTCTGACTTTCACAGACTACACAGCTAGAACTGTACTTTAAAGCCATCAATTTGAAAATTTTAATTCAGTACAAAACATGCAGGTTTTCACTGCTTAAACCCAGTGCATGATTAGGATTTAACTTAGCTTTCATATCTGGAATGAAGTGATTGTTGTTTGGCAAGTGGAAGGAGGATATAGTAGCACAGAAAACTTAAGTAGGCAAAACAACCACTCGCATAATCTGGAAAATGTGTAAAAAAATATATAATATTTTAAGAAAAGACAACTTAAATTTAAAAAAGTCTGTGACTTCCATTCTGTGAAAAAAGACATTCCATGTCTGGAACAAACTGTTTAAAATTCCATGATATTCCATGAATAGTAAATTTAATTACATGCTGCTCTAATTTGATAGAAACTTTCAATGATTTCCATTGTATGTTTTCAGTAAAGTTCAGTAGCGCTGTTCTGTTATAAAGCATT